>OY728138.1:574785481-577185481 GCA_963277665.1 Viscum album | reverse complement strand
ATTAATTCATTTTTTTCGATGTGGGATTTCAACTAAGATATTTTGAAACGTCAAAAATGTGTTATCCCAATACCCTATGTTTTGTTGAACCGATGGTATTTCAAATCATCATAGATTGATGAGTTTAAGGACCTCAATTTTATACTTGTTTGTGATTGATGACCTCAATCACTACCTATAAATATTTACATTTTTCCTCCAATTATATGTCTCTAATTTCCACCAATGTTCTCCTAATAGAGATCATAATTTGGTGGTGACCCTTTCAGTTCTCTTTTCCTCATATTAAGACTAAATTTTAGTAACCTAATTTCTAATGTGGGTTTTCCCACAAATATATTTTCTATTTTCAACCTTTTATTTTCAAAGAACAATTTCAAATTGCAAGGACGCAATTTACTGAAGGAGGGGAGAATGTAACACCCCAAGAATTCATAGTGTGATATTTCTTCAAAATAATTCAATAACTTGCACTACACGCAACACCGAGTTCAATTGCACCATGACTTAACAAAAAGCCATTCAAAAGAGGTTATGAATAGTATTAACTAAATTTTAAACTTTATATAACCCTTATAATTTTAGAATCCATATTATGAGTATGTTAGACATAATGCAAGAACAAATTCATTTTCAGTATTGCACTTTTATCAACTTTTAATAGTGAACCCTTTTTAAATACAATATTTTAAACTTTTTGACTAAATGGGGACATCAAAAATCTAAAATGAAACATCCCAAGATTCCACGGTATGCTTTCTTCGAATAATACAGTAGCGTGTGTTGTACGCAACTTCGAGTTTTAACACACACCACAACCGATCTAACTAGTCGTTATGAATAATAATACCTACTTTTTGAAATTTTATCTCTCAAAATGGACTTCATTTTTGGATTCGGAATATCAAATTTTTCCTAAGGTGAAATTTTGGTGCTTTTCGGATAACTTTAATATTTTGATGAATAGTGAAAATTACTAAATTTTAATTAAAAACAACTTTTTAAATAAAAATAATTAATAGTGATAAATTATGAATTTAAGTGGTTTTAAAGTATATTTAGAATATATTTTTACCATTAAATATAATTTTGGTCATTGGACATAATTTTACAATTAAACCGAACATAAACAATTGGCAATCTTCTGATAGTTATTATCTCTTAAAAACACGCTTTTTGTTTCGACAGCGGGAATTAATTTTAAATTAATTTCTGCCACTTCTGTGTTTTGAATTTAGAAAATTGGAATCCATATTTGGAATCATAATGTTCAAATTTTGTAAATAGTTAACTTTTATTTTTATACATTTTGAATAATTACTGCGGTAAATATTTTATTTACCATGGTTAAGGGTAAATCCGGTAAATGAGGGTTAAAAAATAATATTATAATAATACTAAATTACCCTAAAACGTGTCCTAGCCTTATTGGTTGATACATGTTCGACCATAGCTATATTTGGGTCGATTTTGGGACACCATGGTGCCACTTTTATGTGATAGGGACACTATTTTAATTAAGTTAAAATGAATACAAAAATGACACAAGCATATATCTTTTCGAAAAACAATTTTTAAATAGGGTTATATATGTTGGATTTTAGATTATAAATATTCATTAGAAAAATAAAACGATTTCCTACATAATGAAATTTTATTTTTAATTTTTAGACATTAAATAATTTAATTTATTTATGACACAATGATGATGATGTAATTACTATAATATTGAAAAAATTAAAATAATTGATATTATAAATACCCAGATAAATATAATATGAAACTTTTAATGAATTAAACTAATTTTATAGGATAATATGATATATTAGTATGGATTTAATTAACTTTTTTCGATGTAATAATTCTATTATGATTTTTACAAAAATCAATTATTGAATAGTTTCAAAATTGACATAAAAGAGTTTTTAATACAAATATTATATTATTAATTGATATTAAATTCCTAAAAATCGAAGGCTCGGCTAAGAGACTTATATCATGATAGGTTAATCATTAATGGACCACTGGGGGGTCTCTTTTATGTATATGGTATTTTTATTAACCATATAATATAAAAATACAAAGAGACATTGTAAAAGTGAAACTAATTAACTTAGAGTTAATACTTAAAGATAAGGTTAATATAAGTACCCAAACCTGTCTAAATTCTATTGGTTGAGTTGTTTTTGACCCATAACCACCTTAACATTTAAATAATGAACTTATGTGACATTAGAAACCGAATATGAATTTATTATAAACTAATATTTCTAGCTTTTCCAAAGGTGCCCCTTACCCCTCTTATAAAAGGGCACTCCTCCTTCTCTTTTCTTCACACCTTCAAAGCATTTTGGTTCGGCCAAAATCTGCCCAAATACTCTCCCAACTTCCCTAACTACAACCTACTATCCTTTTTTTGATCATAAAGCCAACCTAAGGATCCCTTTTGATCAAATCAAAAGGAAGAATCCGAAGAAGAGGTAATGATTTCACCACCCTTTTCCAAGTTCCTTTCTTCTTCCACTTCCTCTTCCTTTGTTGTTACCATTATAAAATAATAACTCCAGTATCATATATATACTGTGATGTTATTATAAATACGGTACAACCATTTTTAGTATTCTATCCACCCTTTGAATAACATGTCACCATACGTGCATACGTACGGCTTACCGTCTCCACGTCGGGGTGTAATTGTTATTCAATATATTATTATTTGGATGGTTATAATAATGATGTGTAACTCATGTAAATAATAAATATAACATGTTAATGTTTCTGTATATATGATATACCATCCATTTATATATATTATTTTAATATCAAAAGAATGATATTGTCGCTCGTGCGTACGTACGGACTACCGTCTCCACGAACGCGATGAGATTCATTCTCCATCGTATCCATTAAAGTATAATTATCATTTGATGATTTAAAAATGATGTTTAAGGACTTGATATCATTCTGGATATGAATAAGATACAACCTATCCATAACAAACATGGCTTATGTAACAAAACATATAAAAGAAAATGAGTAAGTTAACACCCAAAACGACGATAATTCAAAGATATAATTAACAAATCAATGTTAAAAGATCATATATGATATCATATTAATATATATGATTTTTGTATAATTTAATAACAATTATTTCACCATTATACAGAAGGTTAACCTACCCCAACCAAGGAAAAGTAGAAGGTAAGGGGTTTTAATCTCACTCCTTATTCCCGTGAGATTCATGCCATATTGCCACCATCACCTTTTGTGTGGTGTATGTACTACCCATAATTATATTCTCTGTGTAATACACTCTAATTTATAAGTATTTACATATTCACTGTATGATACCTATATCATGGGTTGTATTTTTCATAAGTTACCAAATTGGTAAGGGTTATTTCACAATCTCTTCATTATCCGAGGTTGTTTATATGTAATAATCTACTGGGATCTCTTTATCATCCACATCCATGTTTCTTAATAATGTATTTCAAAACATTTTTACTATTTACAAGAATATGGGTTAAAGTCATTTATACCCTTATGTGTTTCGAAAGGAATCTTTCCGTCGTTTTCCAAACAAGGCACTTTTAACCTTTTCGACAAATTTAAGGTAAGAATGTTTTTTATAACTTATACGGCGGGTGCGGCTTTTTACCGCCGTTATAAAATCGTCAAAACTTCCCTTACAAGTTTATAAGAATATATTCAAATTGAATATATTATTTTATAATTATGATACTTTCAAAATGACTTAAAAAAAAGAGATATTTCTCTAAATTAGTTTTGATTTCATCTATGTCAACATACTTTGATGGCTTTTAAGCTTGTTTGAAGTTGATTTATTATGATACAAAACATCCATATTTTATTGAAGGTTTTGTGATATTTTTGAATTTGGATAAGCTATTCTTATGTCACTTATGGTTTTTTAATGTATTGACATTTCATAAGTTTATTTTAATCCGAATGTCTATGTTATATTTCAACCATTCATTCAGATGAATGTGTTAGACAAGTACTTTCCGGGTTGGGGACTGGTAAAAGTAAGCCCTCCAGTTTGGTCTCCGGTTATTAGAGGAACACCAGTTTGGTCTCCGGTTATTAGAGGCACTCCGGGTTGGTGTCCAGTTATTAGAGGCACTCCAGGTTGGGTTCCGGTTACAGTTAGACCCTAGGTGTTGGGACAAGGCCTTGATAACGAAATTACAGTTCAGCATTATGCATTCCATCATTATGAAAGTGGTTATTGATTTTTCATGTGATTATTCGATTAGTAGAATATCCATGTGACTAAGTAAATGACATTATTTCATTTTATTTATGCCATACTATGTTAAAAGTTCATGTTTAAAAGGCTTTTGTTTTAGTTATACATTGCCTTAAATGTTTATTATTATTTATGAAAGTTTCTACTATATTGTTATCCTTACTGGGCATTTGAGCTCACCCCTTTTCTATGTTTTATTTTTCCCAGGAAGTGAAGAAGTAAATTATGAATGACCTGCAGGGATATTATGTGGGGATATGAGTGTGGATTATGGAGACAATATGTTGTTGTAGTAGTTTTTTAATTTTATGATGTAATGTAAGACTTATTAATATATCTAGTGTTTCCAAGGCTACTAAACCAATCGGTCTTTCAAGATTTGATATTTCTTGGGATCATGCCAATGTTATGTAATAATGCACCGACTCTGGGTAACTAGGGTCGGGGCGTTACAGTTGGTATCAGAGGAAGTTTAGTACAAACTTTGGAAGCCAGATTTAGATAAACTCTGATTAGAGGACGTAGACCTAAGATGAACTTTGAGGATTAGTATATAAGAACATCCTACAATTTTGGTATTGTAAAGATTTTGTGAGTTTTCCGAGCAATAAATCCCTATCTGGATACGAGCAGGTAGAGGCGGCTCTGGCACAGATGTACCTAGGGGTAAAACCTGAAAACACCACTTTGAGCTAGACTTGAACGGGAACTGGTGCAAAACAACGAGCCTTGTTGCACTCTTGGTTACGACACTCCCGAGGGATATGCTTAGGATAACTCTCATTTTCATTACAAATAATTATGAAGGGTTTATGAGTATATACTTCCTCAAAAGGGACATTTTTATGATTATGGATTATAACCATAAACTATTTAATTTATGTTATGTGTTTTACAAGTTTGGGATTAGGTATTGTTATTCATAAACTAATCTAGTGTATGCCATTGTTTAGAAATGGCGCCCAGTAGAAGGAATTAGAACTCTAGCAATGAACATGATCCAAAGAGAAGGAAGGATCATAACTTTCATGGTCTTAAGCCAGAATTTATAAGAGAAATTGTTTCTCATGTATTATCATCATATGAAGAAATAATATCATGTGTTGATAACATAAGTAAAGAGTTTACTGAGTCCCATGGCTTTGAAGGAAAGCAAGAGAAGAAAAGGATGGAAGAGAGAAAAATGGATAAAGGGAAGAGGGAAAAAAATATTTTTCCCATATGTGATAACTGTGGGAAGAAAAACCCTGGAACTTTCCTAAAATGAATGGAAGTTTGTTATAATTGTGGAGGAAACGGGCACAAAGTACGTGACTGCAAGGGTAAGAAAATGGTTTCAAATGTACAAGACTTCATTTGCAAGGAGTTTGGACACTACGCGAACCTATGTCCTAGTCATCAGACTATGACACAAATGATGCTATTGGATAATAATCACGTTATGATACTACCAGAGATGAAGAGGAATGATTAGAGTTATTGTGTTGATTATGTCATTTGAGTGTTGTATCAGCAATGTACTTGTTATAATAATACATGATTGATTTTGATAAATTATATTGGATATTCTTGACTACCTTGAAGCTGATTAATGATTTGTATATTCCATCATTATTGGGGTTTAAAACATTTTTGGATTGAAGGATTATATCTATTATTCTATAAGGAATAAGGGATCATGAATATAATTAATAAGGTTTTATGATAATTTAAGATGTTGCAGTGTTTTAAAAGAATACATGATGAAGGTGATCACATGTTATTACGTGGAAAAAGAAGTATCTAAACCATGTTTACCTTTCTTATAAATTTTGGACTGATGTATTTTGGATAGTTCTAGTTTGGATTATTTTGGATTGCCAAAAAAGGACAACCCGGAGGTCGGGCGGCAACCCGTCGCGTCCGGCAAGGCCGCGAGACTTGAACCCGCAACCGAAGGCCGACAAGGGTGTATCACCTACCACTGGCCCACGAGATGTCCTGGATTAAATAATGTAGTTTTTTTAAAAGATCTGGTAGATTAATTATAAATTCATTTATTTTGGAACCCTGTACGAATAGTATAAATAGAAAATTTTTTACGTTCTATTATCTTTTAGAGTGAAAGATGAGTTTGTGGTAGAAATTTATTAATTGATAAAACTGTAATAATAAAGTAAGTATATCTCCTTATGATCTTAGCCAATCTCATAAATAAATTCCTCAATATTAATAAAAGGAACTTAGAACAAAAATGTTGTCCTAGATGGTACCTTAAATCATCCCTAATTTATGGCTTTGGGGTTGTTGGCCTTTTCATAGCCCTGTTCTATACCACTCTCCATCAGATAGTTGATGGTTAGATTTCTCTTCCATATCCATATTTTCCTACATGGAACCCTAGTATGTGTTATTTTCGGTAATCTTCATACTTTCCACTCTTTATTTTAAATAGAGGCCTCATTAATTCATTTTTTTCGATGTGGGATTTCAACTAAGATATTTTGAAACGTCAAAAATGTGTTATCCTAATACCCTATGTTTTGTTGAACCGATGGTATTTCAAATCATCATAGATTGATGAGTTTAAGGACCTCAATTGTATACTTGTTTGTGATTTATGACCTCAATCACTACCTGTAAATATTTACGTTTTTCCTCCTATTATATGTCTCTAATTTCCACCAATGTTCTCTTAATAGAGATCATAATTTGGTGGTGACCCTTTCATTTCTCTTTTCCTTATATTAAGACTAAATTTTAGTAACCTAATTTCTGATGTGGGTTTTCCCACAAAGATATTTTCTATTTTCAACCTTTTAATTTCGAAGAACAATTTCAAATTGCAAGGACGCAATTTATTGAAGGAGGGGAGAATTTAACACCCCAAGAATTCATATTGTGATATTTCTTCAAAATAATTCAATAACTTGCACTACACGCAACACTGAGTTCAATTGCACCATGACTTAACAAAAAGCCATTAAAAAGAGGTTATGAATAGTATTAACTAAATTTTAAACTTTATATAACCCTTATAATTTTAGAATCCATATTATGAGTATGTTAGACATAATGCAAGAACAAATTCATTTTCATTATTTCACTTTTATCAACTTTTAATAGTGAACCCTTTTTAAATACAATATTTTAAACTTTTTGAATAAATGGGGACATCAAAAATTTAAAATGAAACATCCCATGCTTCCACGGTATGCTTTCTTCGAATAATACAGTAGCGTGTGTTGTACGCAACTTCGAGTTTTAACACACACCACAACCGATCAAACTAGTCGTTATGAATAGTAATACCTCTTTTTTAAAATTTTATCTCTCAAAATGGTCTTCATTTTTGGATTCGGAATATCTAATTTTTCCTAAGGTGAAATTTTGGTACTTTTCGGATAACTTTAATATTTTGATGAATAGTGAAAATTACTAAATTTTAATTAAAAACAACCTTATTAATAAAAATAATTAATAGTGATAAATTATGGATTTAAGTGGTTTTAAAGTATAGTTAGAATATATTTTTACCATTAAATATAATTTTGGTCATTGGACATAATTTTACAATTAAACCGAACATAAACAAGTGTCAATCTTCTGATAGTTATTATCTCTTAAAAACACGCTTTTTGTTTTGACAACGGGAATTAATTTAAAATTAATTTCTTCCACTTCTGTGTTTTGAATTTAGAAAAATGGAATCCATATTTGGAATCATAATGTTCGAATTGTTTAAATAGTTAACATTTATTTTTAAATATTTTGAATAATTACTGCGGTAAATATTTTATTTACCATGGTTAAGGGTAAATCCGGTAAATGAGGGTTAAAAAGTAATATTTTAATAATACTAAATTACCCTAAAACGTGTCCTAGCCTTATTGGTTGATACATTTTCGACCATAGGCATATTTGGGTCGATTTTGGGACCCCATGGTGCCACTTTTAGGTGATAGGGACACTATTTTAATTAAGTTAAAATGAATACAAAAATGACACAAGCATATATATTTTAGAAAAACAATTTTTAAATAGGGTTATATATGTTGGATTTTAGAATATAAATATTCATTAGAAATATAAAACGATTTCCTACATAATGATATTTTATTTATAATTTTAATACATTATATAATTTAATTTATTTATGACACAATGATGATGAAGTAATTACTATAATAGTGAAAAAACTAAAATAATTGATATTATAAATACCCAGATTAATATAATATGAAACTTTTAATGAATTAAACTAATTTTCTAGGATAATATGATATATTAGTATGGATTTAATTAACTTTTTTTATGTAATAATTCTATTATTATTTTTACAAAAATCAATTATTTAATAGTTTAAAAATTGACATAAAAGAGTTTTTAATACAAATATTATATTATTAATTGATATTAAATTCCTAAAAATCTAAGGCTCGGCAAAGAGACTTATATCATGATAGGTTAATCATTAATGGACCACTGGGGGGTCTTGTGGATGTATATTTTATGTTTATTAACCATATAATATAAAAATACAAAGATACATTGTTAAAGTGAAACTAATTAACTTAGAGTTAATACTTAATGATAAGGTTAATATAAGTACCCAAACCTGTCTAAATTCTATTGGTTGAGTTTTTTTCGACCCATAACCACCTTAACATTTAAATAATGAACTTTGGTGCCATTAGAAACCGAATATGAATTTATTATAAACTAATATTTCTAGCTTTTCCAAAGGTGCCCCTCACCCCTCTTATAAAAGGGCACTCCTACTTCTCTTTTCTTCACACCTTAAAAGCCTTTTGGTTCGGCCAAACTCTGCCCAAATACTCTCCCAACTTCCCTAACTACAACCTAGAGTCCTTAGTTTGATCATAAAGCCATCCTATGGAGCCCTTTTGATCATATCAAAAGGAAGAAACCGAAGAAGAGGTAATGATTTCACCACCCTTTTCCAAGTTCCTTTCTTCTTCCACTTCTCCTTCCTTTGTTGTTACCATTCTAAAATAATTACTCCAGTATCATATATATACTGTGATGTTATTATAAATATGGTACAACCATTTTCAGTATTCTATCAACCCTTTGAATAACATGTCACCATACGTGCGTACGTACGGCTTACCTTCTCCACGTCGTGGTGTAATTGTTATTCAATATATTATTATTTGGATGGGTATAATAATGATGTGTAACTCATGTAAATAATAAATATAACATGTTAATGATTCTGTATATATGATATACCATCCATTTATATATATTATTTTAATATCAAAAAAATGATATTGTCCCTCGTGCGTACGTATGGACTACCGTCTCCACGAACGCGATGAGATTCATTCTCCATCGTATCCATTAAAGTATAATTATCATTTGATGATTTAAAAATGATTTTTAAGGACATGATATCATTCTGGATATGAATAAGATACAACCTATCCATAACAAACATGGCTTATGTAACAAAACATATAAAAGAAAATGAGTACGTTAACACCCAAAACGACGATAATTCAATGATATAATAAACAAATCAATGTTAAAAGATCATATATCATATCATATTAATATATAAGATTATCGTATAATTTAATAACAATTATTTTACCATTATACAGGAGGTTAACCTACCCCAACCAAGGAAAAGTACAAGGTAAGGGGTTTTCATCTCACTCCTTATTCCCGTGAGATTCATGCCATATTGCCACCATCACCTTTTCTGTGGTGTACGTACTGCCCATAATTATATTATCTGTGTAATACACTCTAATTTATATGTATTTAAATATTCATTGTATGATACCTATATCATGGGTTGTATGTTTCATAAGTCACCAAATTTTTAAGGGTTATTTCACAATCTCTTCATTATCCGGGGTTTTTTTATATGTAATAATCTACTGGGATCTCTTTATCATCCACATCCATGTTTCTTAATAATGTATTTCAAAACATTTTTACTATTTACAAGAATATGGGTTAAATTAATTTATACCCTTATGTGTTTCGAAAGGAATCTTTCCGTCGTTTTCCAAACAAGGCACTTTTAACCTTTTCGACAAATTTAAGGTAAGAATGTTTTTTATAACTTATACGGCGGGTGCGACTATTTACTGCCTTTATAAAATCGTCAAAGCTTACCTTACAAGCTTATAAGAATATTTTCAAATTGAATGTATTATTTTATAATTATGTTACTTTTAAAATGATAAAAAAAAAGAGATATTTCTCTAAAATAGTTTTGATTTCATCTATTTTAACATCCTTTGATGGATTTTAAGCTTATTTGAAGTTGATTTATTATGATACAAAACATCCATATTTTATTGAAGTTTTTGGGATATTTTTGAATTTGGATAAGCTATTCTTATGTCACTCATGGTTTTTTTAAAGTATTGACATTTCATAAGTTATTTTTAATCCGAATGTTTATGTTATATTTCAACCTTTCATTCAGATGAATGTGTTAGACAATTACGTTCCGGGTTGGGCACCGGTAAAAGTAAGCCCTCCAGTTTGGTCTCCGGTTATTAGAGGAACACCAGTTTGGTCTCCGGTTATTAGAGGCACTCCGGGTTGGTGTCCAGTTATTAGAGGCACTCCGGGTTGGGTTCCGGTTACAGTTAGACCCTAGGTCTTGGGACGAGGCCCTAACAAAGAATTTACAGTTCAGAATTATGCATTCCATCATTATGAAAGTGGTTATTGATTTTGCATGTGATTATTCGATTAGTAGAATATCCATGTGAATAAGTAAATGGCATTATTTCATTTTATTTATTCCATACTATGTTAAAAGTTCATGTTTAAAAGGCTTTTGTTTTAGTCATACATTACCTTAAATGTTTATTCTTATTTATGAATGTTTCTGCTATATTGTTATCCTTACCGGGCATTTGAGCTCACCCCTTTTCTATGTTTTATTTTTCCCAGGAAGTGAAGAAGTAAATTATGAATGACCTGCAGGGATATTATGTGGGGATATGAGTGTGGATTATGGAGACAATATGTTGTTGTAGTAGTTTTTTCATTTTATGATGTAATGTAAGACTTATTAATATATCTAGTGTTTCCAAGGCTACTAAACCAATCAGTCTTTCAAGATTTGATCTTTCTTAGGATCATTCCAATGTTATGTAATAATGCACCGACTCTGGGTAACTAGGGTTGGGGCGTTACAGTTGGTATCAGAGGAAGTTTAGTACAAACCTTGGAAGCTAGATTTAGATAAACTCTGATTAGAGGACGTAGACCTAAGATGAACTTTGAGGATTAGTATAGAATAACATCCTAGATTTTTGGTATTGTAACGATTTTGTGAGTTTTCCGAGCAATAAATCCCAGTCTGGATACGAGCAGGTAGAGACGGCTCTGGCACAGATGTACCTAGGGGTAAAACCCGAAAACACCACTTTGAGGTAGACTTGAACGGGAATTGGTGCACAACAACGGGCCTTGTTGCACTCTTTGTTACGACACTCCCGGGGGATATTGTTAGGATAACTCTCATTTTCATTACAAATCATTATGAAGGGTTTATGAGTATATACTTCCTCAAAAGAGACATTTTTATGATTATGGATTATATCCATAAACTATTTAATTTATGTTATGTGTTTTACAAGTTTGGGATTAGGTATTGTTATTCATAAACTAATATTGTGTATGCCATTGTTTAGAAATGGTGCCCAGTAGAAGGAATTAGAACTCTAGCAATGCACATAATCCAAAGAAAAGGAAGGATCATATCTTTCATGGTCATAAGCCAGAATTTATAAGAGAAATGGTTTCTCATGTATTATCATCACATGAAGAAATAATATCATGTGTTGATAACATAAGTAAAGAGTTTACTGAGTCCCATGGCTTTGAAGGGAAGCAAGAGAAGAAAAGGATGGAAGAGAGAAAAATGGATAAAGGGAATAGGGAAAAAAAGATTTTCCCATATGTGATAACTGTGGGAAGAAACACCCTGAACTTGACTAAAAGGAATGGGAGTTTGTTATCATTGTGGAGGAAAAGGGCACAAAGTACGTGACTACAAGGGTATGAAAATGGTTTCAAATGTACAATGCTTCATTTGCAAGGAGTTTAGACACTACGCGAACCTATGTCCCAATCATCAGACTATGCCGCAAATGATGCTATTGGATAATAATCACGTTATGATACTACCATAGATGAAGAGGAATGATTAGAGTTACTGTGTTGATTATGTCATTTGAGTGTTGTATCAGCAATGTACTTGTTATAATAATTATGGAGTATATAAGGATTGTACTGCAATACTATTTCATTAAGGACTTGAGATTGTATGAAACAAAGAAAAGTGACTCAATAGCAGGTTAAATTTTTGTAAAATATATGGTTGAGAGAAAGATAAACCATAATATAGTTCTGATACCGAGGTAGTTATTTTGGAATAATACATGATTGATTTGGATAAATTATATTGGATATTCATGACTACCTTGAAGCTGATTAATGATTTGTATATTCCATCATTGTTGGGTTTTAAAACCTTTTTGGATTGAAGGAGTACATCTATTATTCTATAAGGAATAAGGGATCATGAATGTAATTAATAAGTTTTTATGATAATTCAGGATGTTACGGTGTTTTAAAAGAATACATGATGAAGGTGATCACATGTTATTACGTGAAAAAAAAGGATCTTCATCGTGTTTACCTTTCTTATAAATTTTGGACTGAAGTATTTTGGATAGTTCTAGTTTGGATTATTTTGGATTTCCATAAAAGGACAACCCGGATGTCGGGCGGCAACCTGTCGCGTCCGGCAAGGCTGCGAGACATGAACCCGCAACCGAAGGGTGACAAGGGTGTATCACCTACCACTGGCCCACTAGATGTCCTGGATTAAATAATGTAGTTTTTTTAAAAGATCTGGTAGATTAATTATAAAGTCATTTATTTTGGAACCCTGTACGAATAGTATAAATAGAAATTTTTTACGTTCTATTATCTTTTAGAGTGAAAGATGAGTTTGTGGTAGAAATTTATTAATGGATAAAACTCTAATAATAAAGTAAGTATATCTCCTTATGATATTAGCCAATCTCATAAATAAATTCCTCAATATTAATAAAAGGAACTTAGAACAAAAATGTTGTCCTAGATGGTACCTTAAATCATCACTAATTTATGGCTTTGGGATTGTTGGCCTTTTCATATCCATGTTCTCTACCACTCTCCATCAGATAATTGATTTTTAGATTTCTCTTCAATATCCATATTTTCCTACATGGAATCCTAGTATGTGTTATTTTCGGTAATATTCATACTTTCCACTCTTTATTTTAAATAGAGGCCTCATTAATTCATTTTTTTCAATGTGGGATTTCAACTAAGATATTTTGAAACGTCAAAAATGTGTTATCCCTATACCCTATGTTTTGTTGAACCGATGGTATTTCAAATCAACATAGATTGATGAGTTTAATGACCTCAATTTTATACTTGTTTTGGATTGATGTCCTCAATCACTACCTATAAATATTTACGTTTTTCCTCCAATTATATGTCTCTAATTTCCACCAATGTTCTCCTAATAGAGATCATAATTTGGTGGTGACCCTTTCATTTCTCTTTTCCTCATATTAAGACTAAATTTTAGTAACCTAATTTCTGGTGTGGGTTTTCCCACAAATATATTTTCTATTTTCAACCTTTTATTTTCAAAGAACAATTTCAAATTTTGAGGACGAAATTTATTGATAGAGGGGAGAATGTAACACCCCAAGAATTCATAGTGTGATATTTCTTCAAAATAATTCAATAACATGCACTACAGGCAACACCGAGTTCAATTGCACCATGACTTACCAAAAAGCCATTCAAAAGAGGTTATGAATAGTATTGACTAAATTTTAAACTTTATATAATCCTTATAATTTTATAATCCATATTATGAGTATCTTAAGCATAATGCAAGAACAAATTCATTTTCAGTATTGCACTTTTATCAACTTTTAATAGTGATCCCTTTTTAAATACAATATATTAAACTTTTTGAGTAAATGGGGACATCAAAAATTTAAAATGAAACATCCCAAGCTTCCACGGTATGCTTTCTTCGAATAATACAGTAGCGTGTGTTGTATGCAACTTCAAGTTTTAACACACACCACAACCGATCAAACTAGTCGTTATGAATAGTAATACACACTTTTTGAAATTTTATCTCTCAAAATGGACTTCATTTTTGGATTCGGAATATCGAATTTTCCCTAAGGTGAAATTTTGGTACTTTTTGGATAACTTTAATATTTTGATGAATAGTGAAAATTACTAAATTTTAATTAAAAACAAGTTTTTTAATGAAAATAATTAATAGTGATAAATTATGAATTTAAGTGGTTTTAAAGTATATTTAGAATATATTTTTACCATTTAATATAATTTTGGTCATTGGACATTATTTTACAATTAAACCGAACATAAACAAGTGTCAATCTTTTGATAGTTATTATCTCTTAAAAACACGCTTTTTTTTTACAGCGGGAATTAATTTTAAATAAATTTCTGCCACTTCTGTGTTTTGAATTTAGAAAAATGGATTCCATATTTGGAATCATAATTTTCAAATTGTGTAAATAGGTAACTTTTATTTTTAGACGTTTTGAATAATTACTGCGGTAAATATTTTATTTACCATGGTTAAGGGTAAATCCGGTAAATGATGGTTAAAAAATAATATTATAATAATAATAAATTACCCTAAAACGTGTCCTAGAATTATTGGTTGATACATGTTCGACCATAGGCATATTTGGGTCAATTTTGGGACCCCATGGTGCCACTTGTAGATGACAGGGACACTATTTTAATTAAGTTAAAATGAATACAAAAATGACACAATCATATATCTTTTAGAAAAACAATTTTTAAATAGGGTTATATATGTTGGATTTTAGATTATAAATATTCATTAGAAATATAAAAATATTTCCTACATAATGATATTTTATTTATAATTTTTAGACATTAAATAATTTAATTTATTTATGACACAATGATGATGAAGTAATTACTATAATAGTGAAAAAATTAAAATAATTGATATTATAAATACCCAGATAAATATAATATGAAACTTTTAATGAATTAAACTAATTTTCTAGGATAATATGATATATTAGTATTGATTTAATTAACTTTTTTCGATGTAATCATTATATTATGATTTTTACAAAAATCAATTATTGACTAGTTTCAAAATTGACATAAAAGAGTTTTTAATACAAATATTATATTATTAATTGATATTAAATTCCTAAAAATCTAAGGCTCGGCAAAGAGACTTATATCATGATAGGTTAATCATTAATGGACCTCTTGGGGGTCACTTGGATGTATATGGTATGTTTATTAACAATATAATATAAAAATACAAAGAGACATTGTAAAAGTGAAACTAATTAACATAGAGTTAATACTTAACGATAAGGTTAATATAAGTACCCAAACCTGTCTAAATTCTATTGGTTGAGTTGTTTTCGACCCATACACACCTTAAAATTTAAATAATGAACTTTTGTGCCATTATAAACCGAATATGAATTTATTATAAACTAATATTTCTAACTTTTCCAAAGGTGCCCCTCACCGCTCTTATAAAAGGGCACTCCTCCTTCTCTTTTCTTCACACCTTCAAAGCCTTTTGGTTCGGCCAAAATCTGTCCAAATACTCTCCCAACTTCCCTCAATACAACCTAGAGGCCATAGTTTGATCATAAAGCCAACCTAAGGAGCCCTTTTGATCAAATCAAAAGGAAGAAACCGAAGAAGAGGTAATGATTTCACCACCCTTTTCCATGTTCCTTTCTTCTTCCACTTCTTCTTCCTTTGTTTTTACCATTCTAAAATAATAACTATAGTATCATATATATACTATGATGTTATTATAAATACGGTACAACCATTTTCAATATTCTATCCACCCTTTGAATAACATGTCACCATACGTGCGTACGTACGACTTACCGTCTCCACGTCGTGGTGTAATTGTTATTCAATATATTATTATTTGGATGGGTATAATAATGATGTGTAACTCATGTAAATAATAAATATAACATGTTAATGATTCTGTATATATGATATACCATCCATTTATATATATTATTTTAATATCAAAAGAATGATATTGTCGCTCGTGCGTATGTACGGACTACCGTCTCCACGAACGCGATGAGATTCATTCTCCATCGTATCCATTAAAATATAATTATCATTTGATGATTTAAAAATTATTTTTAAGGACTTGATATCATTCTGGATATGAATAAGATACAACCTATCCATATCAAACACGGCTTATGTAACAAAACATATAAAAGAAAATGAGTAAGTTAACACCCGAAACGACGATAATTCAAAGATATAATTAACAAGTCAATGGTAAAAGATCATATATGATATCATATTAATATATATGATTCTTGTATAATTTAAAAACAATTATTTCACCATTATATAGGAGGTTAACCTACCCCAACCAAGGAAAATTACAAGGTAAGTGGTTTTCATCTCACTCCTTATTCCTGTGAGATTAATGCCATATTGCCACCATAACCTTTTGTGTGGTGTATGTACTGCCCATAATTATATTCTTTGTGTAATACACTCTCATTTATGTGTATTTACATATTCATTGTCTGATACCTTTTTAATGGGTTTTATGTTTCATAAGTTACCAAATTGGTAAGGGTTATTTCACAATCTCTTCATTATCCGAGGTTGTTTATACGTAATAATCTACTGGGATCTCTTTATCATTCACATCCATGTTTCTTAATAATGTATTTCAAAACATTTTTACTATTTACAAGAATATTGGTTAAAGTCATTTATACCCTTATGTGTTTCGAAAGGAATCTATCCGTCGTTTTCCAAACAAGGCACTTTTAACCTTTTCGACAAATTTAAGGTAAGAATATTTTTTATAAATTATACGGCGGGTGCGGCTATTTACCGCCATTATAATATCGTCAAAGCTTCCCTTACAAGCTTATAAGAATATTTTCAAATTGAATGTATTATTTTATAATTATGTTACTTTTAAAATGATAAAAAAAAGAGATACTTCTCTAAAATAGTTTTGATTTCATCTATGTCAACATCCTTTGATGGCTTTTAAGCTTATTTGAAGTTGATTTATTATGATACAAAACATCCATATTTTATTGAAGGTTTTGTGATATTTTGACTTTGGATAAGCTACTCTTATGTCACTAATGGTTTTTTTAAAGTATTGACATTTCATAAGTTATTTTTAATCCGAATGTTTATCTTATATTTCATCCTTTCATTCAGATGAATGTGTTAGACAAATACGTTCCGGGTTGGGGACCGATAAAAGTAAGCCGTCCGGTTTGGTCTCCGGTTATTAGAGGAACACCAGTTTGGTCTCCGGTTATTAGAGGCACTCCAGGTTGGTGTTCGGTTATTAGAGGCACTCCGGGTTGGGGTCCGGTTACAGTTAGACCCTAGGACTTGGGACGAGGCCTTGAAATAGAAATTAAAGTTCAGCATTATGCATTCCATCATTATGAATGTGATTATTGATTTTGCATGTGATTATTCGATTAGTCGAATATCCATGTTAATAAGTAAATGGCATTATTTCATTTTATTTATGCCATACTATGTTAAAAGTTCATGTTTAGAAGGCTTTTGTTTTAGTTATACATTGCCTTAAATGTTTATTCTTATTTATGAAAGTTCCTGCTATCTTG
Source organism: Viscum album (assembly GCA_963277665.1). Lineage (NCBI taxonomy): Eukaryota > Viridiplantae > Streptophyta > Magnoliopsida > Santalales > Viscaceae > Viscum > Viscum album. The sequence continues at coordinate 577,167,457 of OY728138.1, read as the reverse complement.
TTATCCTTACTGGGTATTTGAGCTCACCCATTTTCTATGTTTTATTTTTCCTAGGAAGTGAAGAAGTAAATTATGAATGACCTGCAGGGGTATTATGTGGGGATATGAGTGTGGATTATGGAGACAATATGTTGTTGTTGTAGTTTTTTCATTTTTTGATGCAATGTAAGACTTATTAATATATCTAGAATTTTTGTATTGTAAAGATTTTGTGAGTTTTCCGAGCAATAAATCCATGTCTGGATACAGGCAGGTAGAGGTGGCTCTGGCACAGATGTACCTAATGGTAAAACCCGAAAACACCGCTTTGAGCTAGACTCAAACGATAACTGGTGCACCACAACGGGCCTTGCTTCTCTCTTGGTTACGACACTCCAGGGGGATATGCTTAGGATAACTCTCATTTTCATTACAAATCATTATGAAGGGTTTATGAGTATATACTTCCTCAAAAGAGACATTTTTATGATTATGGATTATATCCATAAACTATTTAATTTATGTTATGTGTTTTACAAGTTTGGGATTAGGTATTGTTATTCAGAAACTAATCTAGTGTATGCCATTGTTTATAAATGGCGCCTAGTAGAAGGAATTAGAACTCTAGAAATGCACATGATCCAAAGAGAAGGAAGGATCATATCTTTCATGGTCTTAATCCAGAATTTATAAGAGAAATGGGTTCGCATGTATTATCATCATATGAAGAAATAATATCATGTGTTGATAACATAAGTAAAGAGTTTACTGAGTCCTATGGCTTTGAAGGGAAGCAAGAGAAGAAAAGTATGGAAGAGAGAAAAATGGATAAAGGGAAGAGGGAAAAGAATAATTTTCCCATATGTGATAACTGTGGGAAGAAACACTCTGGAAATTGCCTAAAAGGAATGGGAGTTTGTTATAATTGTGGAGGAAAAGGGCACAAAGTATGTGACTGCAAGGGTAAGAAAATGGTTTCAAATATACAATGCTTCATTTGCAAAGAGTTTGGACACTATGCGAACCTATGTCCTAGTCATCAGAATATGCCGCAAATGATGCTATTGGATAATAATCACATTATGATACTACCATAGATGAAGAGGAATGATTAAACTTATTGTGTTGATTATGTCATTTGAGTGTTGTATCAGCAATGTACTTGTTATAATAATTATGGATTATATAAGGATTGTACTGCAGTACTATTTCATTGAGGACTTGATATTGTATGAAACAAAGAAAAGTGACTCAATTGAAGGTTAATTTTTTTGAAAATATATGGTTGAGAGAAAGATAAACCATAATATAGTTCTGATACCGAGGTAGTGATTTTGGTATAATACATGATTGATTTGGATAAATTATATTGGATATTCTTATCTACCTTGAAGATGATTAATGATTTGTATATTCCATCATTGTTGGGGTTTAAAACATTTTTGGATTGAAGTAGTATATCTATTATTCTATAAGGAATAAGGGATCATGAATGTAATTAATAAGGTTTTATGATAATTCATGATGTTGTAGTGTTTTAAAAGAATATATGATGAAGGTGATCACATGTTATTACGTGAAAAAAAGGATCTTCATCGTGTTTATATTTCTTATAAATTTTGGGCTGAAGTATTTTGGATTGTTCTAGTTTGGATTATTTTGGATTTCCATAAAAGGACAACCCGTAGGTCGGGCGGCAACCCGTCGCGTCCGGCAAGGCCGCGTGACTTGAACTCGCAACCGAAGGGCGACAAGGGTGTATCACCTACGACTGGCCCACGAGATGTCCTGGATTAAATAATGTCATTTTTTTAAAAGATCTTGTAGATGAATTATAAATTCATTTATTTTGGAACCCTGTACGAATAGTATAAATAGAAAGTTTTTTACGTTCTATTATATTTTAGAGTGAAAGATGAGTTTGTGGTAGAAATTTATTAATTGATAAAACTCTAATAATAAAGTAAGTATATCTCCTTATGATCTTAGCCAATCTCATAAATAAATTCCTCAATATTAATAAATGGAACTTAGAACAAAAATGTTTTCCTAGATGGTACCTTAAATCATCACTAATTTATGGCTTTGGGATTGTTGGCCTTTTCATAGCCATGTTCTCTACCACTCTCCATCAGATAATTGATGGTTAGATTTCTCTTCCATATCCATATTTTCCAACATGGAACCCTAGTATGTGTTATTTTCGGTTATCATCATACTTTCCACTCTTTATTTTAAATAGAGGCCTCATTAATTCATTTTTTTCGATGTGGGATTTCAACTAAGATATTTTGAAATGTCAAAAATGTGTTATCCCAATACCCTATGTTTTGTTGAACCGATGGTATTTCAAATCATCATAGATTGATGAGTTTAAGGACCACAATTTTATACTTGTTTGTGATTGATGACCTCAATCACTACCTATAAATATTTACGTTTTTCCTCCAATTATATGTTTTTAATTGCCACTAATGTTCTCCTAATAAAGATCATAATTTGGTGTTGAACCTTTCATTTCTCTTTTACTCATATTAAGACTAAATTTTAGTAACCTAATTTTTGATGTGGGTTTTCCCACAAATATATTTTCTATTTTCAACCTTTTATTTTCGAAGAACAATTTAAAATTGTGAGGACACAATTTATTGATGGATGGGAGAATGTAACACCCCAAGAATTCATAGTGTGATATTTCTTCAAAATAATTCAATAACTTTCACTACATGCAACACCGAGTTCAATTGCACCATGACTTACCAAAAAGCCATTCAAAATAGGTTATGAATATTATTAACTAAATTTTAAACTTTATATAATCCTTATAATTTTATAATCCATATTATGAGTATCTTAAGCATAATGCAAGAACAAATTCATTTTCAGTATTGTACTTTTATCAACTTTTAATAGTGAGCCCTTTTTAAATACAATATTTTAAACTTTTTGACTAAATGGGGACATCAAAAATTTAAAATGAAACATCCCAAGCTTCCACAGTACGCTTTCTTCGAATAATACAGTAGCGTGTGTTGTACGCAACTTCGAATTTTAACACACACCACAACCTATCAAACAAGTCGTTATGAATAGTAATACCTACATTTTGAAAATTTATCTCTCAAAATGGACTTCATTTTTGGATTTGGAATATCGAATTTTTCCTAAGGTGAAATTTTGGTACTTTTCGGATAACTTTAATATTTTGATGAATAGTGAAAATTACTAAATTTTAATTAAAACCAACTTTTTAAAAAAAATTAATAGTGATAAATTATGAATTTTAGTGGTTTTAAAGTATATTTAGAATATATTTTTACCATTTAATATAATTTTGGTAATTGGACATAATTTTACAATTAAACCAAACATAAACAAGTGTCAATCTTTTGATAGTTATTATCTCTTAAAAACACGCTTTTTGTTTTGACAGCGGGAATTAATTTTAAATTAATTTCTGCCACTTCTTTGTTTTGAATTTACAAAAATGGATTCCATATTTTGAATCATAATGTTCAAATTGTTTAAATAGGTAACTTTTATTTTTAGACATTTTGAATAATTACTGCGGTAAATATTTTATTTACCATGGTTAAGGGTAAATCCGATAAATGAGGGTTAAAAAATAATATTTTAATAATAGTAAATTACCCTAAAACGTGTCCTAGCCTTATTGGTTGATACATGTTCGACCATAGGCATATTTGGGTCGTTTGTGGGACCCCATGGTGCCATTTGTAGGTGATAGGGACACTTTATTTTAATTAAGTTAAAATGATTACAAAAATGACACAAGCATATATCTTTTAGAAAAACAATTTTTACATAGGGTTATATATGTTGGATTTTAGATTATAAATATTCATTAGAAAGATAAAAATATTTCCTACATAATTATATTTTATTTATAATTTTTAGACATTAAATAATTTAATTTATTTATGACACAATGATGATAGTGTAATTACTATAATAGTGACAAAATTAAAATAATTGATATTATAAATACCCAGATAAATATAATTAGAAACTTTTAATGAATTAAACTAATTTTATAGGATAATATAATATATTATTATTGATTTAATTAACTTTTTTCGAAGTAATCATTCTGTTATGATTTTTACAAAAATCAGTTATTGAATAGTTTCAAAATTGACATAAAAGAGTTTTTAATACAAATATTATATTATTAATTGATATTAAATTCCTAAAAATATAAGTCTCGGCCAAGAGACTTATATCATGATAGGCTAATCATTAATGGACCACTTGGGGGTATCTTGGATGTATATGGTATGTTTATTAACCATATAATATAAAAATACAAAGAGACATTGTAAAAGTGAAACTAATTAACTTAGAGTTAATACTTAAAGATAAGGTTAATATAAGTACCCAAACCTGTCTAAATTATATTGGTTGAGTTGTTTTCTACCCATCACCACATTAACATTTAAATAATAAACTTTTGTGCCATTAGAAACCGAATATGAATTTATTATAAACTAATATTTCTAGCTTTTCCAAAGGTTCCCCTCACCCCTCTTATAAAAGGGCACTAATCCTTCTCTTTTATTCACACCATCAAAGCCTTTTGGTTCGGCCAAACTCTGCCCAAATACTCTCCAAAATTCTCTCACTACAACCTAGAGGCCTTAGTTTGATCAGAAAGCCAACCTATGGATCCCTTTTGATCAAATCAAAAGGAAGAAACCGAAGAAGAGGTAATGATTTCACCACCCTTTTCCAAGTTCCTTTCTTCTTCCACTTATTCTTCCTTTCTTGTTACCATTATAAAATAATAAATCCAGTATAATATATATACTGTTATGTTATTATAAATATGGGACAACCATTTTCAGTATTCTATCCACCCTCTGAATAACATGTAACCATGCGTGCGTACGTACGGCTTACCGTCTCCACGTCGTGGTGTAATTGTTATTCAATATATTATTATTTGGATGGGTATAATAATGACGTGTAACTCATTTAAATAATAAATATAACATGTTAATGATTATTTATATATATTATACCTTCCATTTATATATATTATTTTAATATCAAAAGATTGATATTGTCGCTCGTGCGTACGTACGGACTACCGTCTCCACGAACGCGATGAGATTCATTCTCCATCGTATCCATTAAAGTATAATTATCATTTGATGATTTAAAAATGATGTTTAAGGACTTGATATCATTCTGGATATTAATAAGATACAACCTATCCATAACAAAAACGGCTTATGTAACAAAACATATAAAATAAAATTATTAAGTTAACACCCGGAACGACGATAATTCAAAGATATTATTAACAAATCAATGTTAAAAGATCATATATGATATCATATTAATATATATAATTCTTGAATAATTTAATAACAATTATTTCACCATTATACAGGAGGTTAACCTACCCCAACCAAGGAAAAGTACAAGGTAAGGGGTTTTCATCTCACTCCTTATTCCCGTGAGATTCATGCCATATTGCCACCATCACCTTTTGTGTGCTGTATGTACTGCCCATAATTATATTCTTTGTGTAATACACTCTAATTTATGTGTATTTACATATTCATTATATGATACCTCTTTCATGGGTTGTATGTTTCATAAGTTATCAAATTGGTAAGGGTTATTTCACAATCTCTTCATTATCCGAGGTTGTTTATACGTAATAATCTACTGGGATCTCTTTATCATCCACATCCATGTTTCTTAATAATTTATTTCAAAGCATTTATACTATTTACAAGAATATGGGTTAAAGTCATTTATACACTTATGTGTTTGGAGTGGAATCATTCCGTCATTTTCCAAACAAGGCACTTTTAACCTTTTCGACAAATTTATGGTAAGAATGTTTTTTTAACTTATACGGTGGGTGCGGCTATTTACCGCCGTTATAAAATCGTCAATGCTTCCCTTACATGCTTATAAGAATATTTTCAAAATGAATGTATTATTCTATAATTATGTTACTTTTAAACTGATTTTAAAAAAAAGATATATTTCTCTAAAATAGTTTTGATTTCATCTATGTCAACATCCTTTGATGGATTTTAAGCATATTTGAAGTTGATTTATTATGATACAAAACATACATATTTTATTGAAGGTTTTGTGATATTTTTGACTATGGATAAGCTATTCTTATGTCACTCATGGTTTTTTTAAAGTATTGACATTTCATAAGTTATTTTTAATCCGAATGTTTATGTTATATTTCAACCTTTCATTCAGATGAATGTGTTAGGCAAGTATGTTCCCGGTTGGGGACTGGTAAAAGTAAGCCGAATGTTTGGTATCTGGTTATTATAGGAACTCCGGTTTGGTCTTCTGTTATTACAGGCACTCCGGGTTGGTGTCCGGTTATTAGAGGCACTCCGGGTTGGGTTCCGGTTACAGTTAGCCCCTAGGTCTTGGGACGAGGCCTTGACAAAGAAATTAAAGTTCAGCATTATGCATTCCATCATTATGAATGTGGTTATTAATTTTTCATGTGATTATTCGATTAGTAGAATATCCATGTGAATAATTAAATGTCATTATTTCATTTTATTTATGACATACTATGTTAAAAGTTCAAGTTTGAATGGCTTTTGTTTTAGTTATACATTGCCTTAAATGTTTTTTCTTATTTATGAAAGTTTCCGCTATCTTGTTATCCTTACTGGGCATTTGAGCTCACCCCTTTTCTATGTTTTATTTTTCCCAGTAAGTGAAGAAGTAAATTATGAATGACCTGCAGGGATATTATGTGGGGATATGAGTGTGGATTATTGAGACAATATGTTGTTGTAGTAGTTTTTTCATTTTATGATGTAATGTAAGACTTATTAATATATCTAGTATTTCCAAGGCTACTAAACCAATTGGTCTTTCGAGATTTTATCTTTCTTGTGATCATGCCAATGTTATGTAATAATGCACCGACTCTGGGTAACTAGGGTCGGGGCATTACACTAAGTATCCCATTGGGGTCATAGTGAAAAAGGTTTAACACTTTGTTAGAATATTTGAATCTCTTTCTTAAGTCTCCTAAGAACTTTACTATACCATAATTTAATGAAGACTAATGGTATAGTTCGAAGCTGATGATATTTCAAACAACGACCCAAAACATATATCAGATGATCCATAAAGGAAGCATTAACACAGAGCTTCATTTTTGCAACTTCTTTCACAAAGGATGGGTCGGGATAATGAATTCATAGTCCTGACATGTGGAAAAAATGTTGAAGTTATAGTAACATTGTGTAAGGCCTTGAGGGTATTCCATTAGATCAAACCCTTCCACTATTTCAAAAAACCTGAAAAACATGGCCTCTATATTCCCCTATTTCTTGAAACAGTGATACCCCATCCAAGGATAAACATAAAAGGAAATATGATAACCAACACAAACATTAGATTACATCTTTTATGGTTATAATATGATTTCTTCTTAATATTCACAATCACCAACTACAAACTGACTAACTAAAATTTTTTAGACATCTCATGCACGAGACTTAGCCAAACAAGTGATGACTTGCAGACATCCAGATAATAAAGATATGAAAAAAATGAACTTCCATACGATGCCTAAAAAATTATATATTTCTATTATTCACTAGAAGCTATTATTATATGAATACTCCACAAGTTCCATATGTTTCTCCCATTATCCTCCAAATTCCAAAACAATAGATTAATGCATAACCTCCAAAACATGAATAGTTTTCTCTGACTGGCAATAAATCTATGGATGATAAGTTGTTCTTAAAATAAAATTTGATCCCAAGACTTTCAAAAGACCATTCCAGAATGGTGATGTGAAATGAGGATCCCTATATGAATTTATACACATAAGAACATCGTGCAACCGAACCACCTCACACACATAAATATTTTAGAGATCTTCTACTATGATTTATTCCTTAATATGAATTTAGAGGGATTGATTTTTAATTAGATACACAAAAACCCATATAGAATCATCAGTATGTGTCTTCCTGGGTTTTCTGATCAAAAAAATACTTCATGACATAATTCCATTTCCACATAAGGATGGGTAGATAATTCCAAAGATCCACTAGTCATTGATTCTTGACTTTAACCTACTAACAATTAAAGAATTTAGACACAAAGGATTCGAAATCTTTCTTCATCATTGACCACCAGAACTGTCTATGTATATCTTAACTAATTATTTTTAAACTAGGATGTACTACCCATATATAGTTATTAAGCTCACTAATCATCTTCTCATCCAAGCACGTAGGAATCCATAACTGGCCTTGAAAAAGAATAGAATTTCTATAATTGGGAGACCGTCAAAATGGAATCTCCCCCAAATAAAATTGGGGTCTTAGATCTAAGGCCTCTAGGTCAGAAAACTTCTCAGCATTAATTTCATAAAAAATCATTGGTATAACTAATATCATTTTCAATGATAATAACCCATATGATTTCTAAACATCATGAATCATGTCTGAGAAAAGTTCTATTATCCACTACTTATCATACGAAATTCATATTGCATCTATCTATGTCTTCTAGATGATTTTTTTAGAAACAGTGTTACTATTTCCTGATGTATAATCTATTTTGGAGTTGAATAATTGCATATACATGACCCACCTCATCCGCCGAAGGTTAAAGTCTCACATAGAAATGTTGTACGAGAGGCCCTTATGATACATGTAAACCAAAAACCTATCCCCCATGAGAATGTGTCTCCAACATCATTGCCAATGTACCACTGTTACTAACTACATATCATGATTAGTGTAATTCCACATATGTTGTCTCAACTTTCTGGATCCATAAGACACCACATTATCCTCCTGCATTATAACTTCTCTGATTCCAACTTAAGATGTGTCATAACACACAAAATATGATTTACCCATTACAGGTAACATGAGGATAGGTGAAGAGGTTAACCAGCCTATCATCTCTCGGAAAAGAAAATTTGTAAGTATCATACCAAATAAACATCACTCCTTTCATTATATTCTATGAAATTAGAAATTACAATGGGAGAAATCATGGATAAAATTATATTAATAACATTATTATTTAGGAAAATTAGGAATTTTGATGACATTCGTGGGTTGTTCCCAACAAATCACAGTTGTAACATTATTTGTGTCCAATAAAAATATATCCACTAAGATGAAATAGCCTAAGAAGTGTTTATTTATCAAGAAAATTTATTTTTTTATCTTTATATAAAGCCAATGTTCCCTCAATGTACTCTTGATGACGTCAAGAATTTAGGAATGATCATCTTTTGACTAGGATTACACTGTGATATTTCCCATGAAAACAGAAAAAAACCATTCCTAAAATGGATTAAAAATCCTATTCATTAATTCAAAGAATACAAGAGGTGCATTAGTCAACCAAATAATGAATCAATATAAATCAATAAAGGATATAATGAGTCCTAAATTTTTTTTTGTAATGCCTGATAGTCTCACCTATTTCTGATGATATCAAAATCTCAGGTCAATCTTGGTGAAAATGTTAGAAATTATACTGTCACAAATGGGGTTCAATTTTTCTTTGTTTCTGGCTTGTGTTCGGATTTGGGTGAGCCCATGTTTAATGATTCCAGTTTTATTGAAAAAACATGTGTTTTGTGTTTCACGGTGTCTAACCCACAGGTAGATCACGGTTGGGAGACTGTGCCACTACGCCCAGGACACCACGCGGTATGCCCGGTCTACAGAATGAATTAAAAAAATAAATGAATTATTATGATAATTTAATATGAGTGTTAAAGATAAAATAAATATATTATTACATATATACTTTTTTGTGGATAATGATAGTACTATTTTTATTGAAGTAATTGTTGTTATTAATATTATATTGTTTATCAATAAAATATTATTTTAATTTGTTTTCATTATTAGTATGTGTATTATTATTATTATTGTGAAATACTATTATTAATATTAGTGGTAATTTTTTATTAGGTATTTATTTATTTATTTATTTATTTTGGGTTTCTTTAGGGTATCTTGTCACTCCCTTTATACACTCACCCCATCACGACCAGATCTCCCCCAACCATACCCCTTCGTATCCCACTATCACACAACCTCCCAACTGGCTGCACCCCTCACCAACCACATATCATTTTCATGCACCATCCCCGTCAGTTGTGCCCCTAAATGGCCCCATCCTACCATCGTATTCCCTCACTACCGGTCACACCCTTCAGCAACCATGTTCGGCCTCCACACACCCTCCTAGCTCGGTCACACCCCTCTCTAACTCTGTCCGGCCGCCGCCAACTTCGGCACGCCCTCCTCTGGAAGGCGTCCCCTTTGCACAACCTCCCCTTGCACCAAGGTCCCATTCACTGGGGAACTCCCATCCGGCTTCTCTCCCCACACATTCTGCTTCATTCTGAGGTGACCTCCCTAGCGTGCTCCCACGCTAGAGCGACCCTCCTCCAGCCACAACTCCCCCGTTCTTCAGTCATCCACATCACCAGTGCGATGAGTTCACCCCCGCGCCATCCCCTACCACCATTTTTCATGTGCCCCACCGCACAACATATTATCAATTAGGTGCACGATGAATTCCCACCACTAGGGGAGAGCAGGTTGGGTTTGTTTCGATTCACCTACACCAATGTGGAGGTGTGTTTTACATTGTTTATTCATTTAGATTATTTTATGTCATCATTCCAATGTTTTTATATGCTTTGTGTTATTTTTAGTGTGTTGGTGAGGTAGAATTTCAAGGCTACATTAATCATCTCATGGGTACTTATGTACGACCAGGATGTGAGTCGTTTCATCATGATTGATCTGTGGGTCAAGGTAGAACCTTTTTAACCTTAACTTTAAATTAATTATTTCATTAGTTTTATGTTTCTATCACTTCATTAGTTATTAATTTAGTAATTTACTATTTTTATATTATTTTTTCTATGCGAAATGAATTTATTATTCTGATTTCATCGAATTTTTAATGTGGGTTTGATGAATGATGCAAGCCACATGTTTGGTTGATAGCATGATTATCTCTTGAAAATGGTGAAAAATTTTAAAATCATATTTTGGTCTTAAAATTATATTTGTGATTTTTATGAAAATGGATATTTCAATTTTATCAAATGGATTTATAATGTGTTATTTTTTTAAATTATCTTTTAGAACATATTTAGGAAAATGAACCAGTTAACACGTGAAACGATGATAATACTAAAATATTATGGACACATAAATATTAGAAGATCATATATGATATCATATTAATATATATGATTCTTGTAAAATTTAGTAACAATTATTTTACCATTATACATGAGTTTCACATACCCTTGACCAAGGAAATGTACAAGGTAATTATTAATTTTACAATCTGTTTATTATCTGAGGTTGTTTTTACATAAGTATCTACTCGGACATCTTTATCATCCACATCCATGTTTCAAAAAAATGTATTTCAAAAAAAAATTACTATTTACTAGAAAAATGGGAAAACACATGTATACCCTTATTTTACCATATATGTTATGAAAGGAATATTCCTGTCATTTTCCAAACAAGGTACTTTATGAGCTTTTTTACAAAAATTAATATAAGAATTTTTTTAACTTATACGACATGTGTAGTTATTTTCTGCCATTTTTACAATGTCGAATCATCTCCTACATTCTTATAAGTATATTTTCAAAATAAATATTTTCTTTTATAATTATATAAATTTTAAATTTTTTCAAAATAGTAAGAGATATTTCTCTAAAAAAAGGTTTTGATTTCATCTATTTGAACATCTTTTGATGGATTTTAAGCTGATTTGAATTTGATTTATTTTGAGACAAAACTTCCATATTTTATTAAAGGTTGTGTGATATGTTTTACTATGGATGTGTTTTTTAGTACCATTAATGGTTTATGGATAATTTATTGACATTTTGTATGCTAGTTTTAATATGAATGTTTATGTTATGTTTAAAAAAATTTATATGAGGAACACATTGGACTTAGTAAGTGATGGGTGGAGCCCGTTATTGTGCCACGATGCATTGGTAGGTCTCATGAGACCAATTAGTGTCTGGGAACAAGCCCTTGAAAAAATATTATTAGTCGTCTTGTCACAAGGCATTGACTATGTGGTTATGAAAGTCTTGCATTATGCATTCTATCATTATGAACGTGGCTATTGATTTGCATGTGGTCATTTGACTAGTAAAATACCCATGATTATGTTTTATTATGACATTATTTACTTATATCATATTCCTTCAATTAAAGAGTTCATGTTTATTATTTGTAATGTCATGTGTTTTCAATTATTCACCATTCTTAATATTTATGTTATCATCCGCTGTATTTCTTACCCTTACATAGTGTTTGAGCACACTCCTTTCTGATATATTATTTTTTCATTGATTCCAAGAAGTGTATTTTGATTGATATGCAGAGATGAGCTATGTGAATAATGGCCTTCATAATGGATTATTTATGTTCTCTTGTACGTTATAAAGTGTAATTTAATATCATTTATGTAATCTATTTCCAAGACAACTAAAATAATCGGTCCTTCGAGACTTGATACTCCATAATCATGCAAATTTATTATATTAATGCACCGGATCTGGGTAATTGGGGTCGGTGAGTAATAGTTAGTATTAGAGGAAGTTTAGTACAGACCTTGGAAACTAGATTTAAATAAACTCTAATTAGAGCACATAGCCTTAATATAGACATTGTGAATTAATATACATGAAATTCCTTGAATTTTTGTATTGTTGAGATTTTTTAAGTTTTCCAAGAAATACATCCCTATCTGGATACAAGCTAGTAGAGGCGGCTCTGGAATAGATGTACGTTGGGGTAAAACTCAAAAACACCTCTTTGAGCTCGATTCGAATAGGAACTGGTGCACGACAATGGGCCTTGATGCACTCTTGGTTACAACTCTCCCATGGGACATGTTTAGGACAATTCTCATTTTATTTACAATCCATTATGAAGATTTTATGAGTATTTAACTTCTCAAGGAAAATATTTTTATGATTATGGATTATATCCATAAATTTTTCAAATTACGTTAGGTATTTTACATTTCTGGAATTATTCATTTCAATTCTTAAACTGACCTAGTATATTCCATTGAATATAAATGGTTCCTAGTAGAAGGAATGTGAACTCCAGCAATACGTATGATCCAAAGAGTAAGAAGGATCATATATTTTATGGTATTTAGCCAACATTAAGAAGGTAAATATTCTCCCATGAATTTTGAACATATGAAGAAATAATATCATGAGTTAAAAAGATAAGGAAAGAATTCATTACGTCCAATGGATTTGAAGGGAAGTAAGAGAAGAAATGGATGATAGACAGAAAGATGGATAAAGGGAAGATACAGAAGATAGATTTTTCAATATGTGATAAATTAGGAAAGAATCACCTTGGTAAATGCTTGAAGGGAATGAGAGACTGTTATATGTGTGAAGAAATTGGAAACCAAGTAAATGATTGCAAGGGTGAGAAATTGGTTTCAAATGTTCAATGTTTCATCTTCAAGGAGTTGGGAAACTACAAGAATCAATGCCTAAATCATCAGAGTATACCCCAAATACTAATATTAGATAAGAATCATGTTATGATACTAAAAAATATATAGAGAAATGATTAGGAGTTCTTATGTTGTTGTTAATGTATTATGTCATTTTTAGTGTTCTATCAATGATGTACTGGTTATATGAATTATGGAAATAAATAAGGATTAAACTGCAATACAATTTCATTTGGAATTTGAGATTATATGGTCCTGATACTAAGGTAGTAATTTCGGAATAAGAGATGGTCGATTTGGATAAATTATATTGGATATTCTTGACTACGTTGGAACTAATTAATGGTTTGTATATTCCATAATTATTGGAGTTCATAGCATTTTTGGATATAAGGAGTATATCCAGTATTCTACAATGAATAAGGGAGAATGAAAGTCATCAATATTGTTTTACGGTAATTCAGGGTGTCACCATGTTTTAAAATAATAAATAATGAAGGTATTTACAAGTTATTATGTGGAAAAAGGGATCTTTGTTGTGTTTTACTTCCTTATAAATTTTGTACTGTGAGTCTGGATAGATGTATTTGGGATTACTATAAAGGTTGGAATGGATTAAGTTTGACATTGGATTGTATTGTTAAGGTAAAAGAATTCATTATGATTATTTTTATGATTTATTATAAAAGGACAACCCAGAGGTCGGGCAAAAACTAGTCATGTCCGACAAGGCTGCGAGAATTGAACCCACAAAAGAATAACGACGATGGTGCATTACATAACATAGGCCTACGTGATGTCCTAGATTTTATAATGTAGTTAGTTACAAGGTCTGATTGATGAATTATAAATAATTTTTTTGGAACCAAATATGATTAAGATAAATATTGTATTTTTATGTTCTATTATCTTTTGTAGTGAAATATGAGTTTGTGGTAGAAATTAGTTAAAGGATAAAACTCTACATGTCATGTATATATTCTTTTTATTATATGAAAAAATTAATTCTTTGTCTTTAGTTAATGGATCTTAAAACCAGAAATGTGTTATCCTAAAACCTTATGTTTTGTTGAACTGATGATGTTTTAAATCATCATAAATTGATGGCTTTGAGGCCCTCAATTTTATACTTATTTGTGAATGATGACCCCAAAAACTCCCAATAAATATTTACATTTTTCCTCCAATTATGTATCTCTAATTTCCACCATTGTTCTCTTAATAGAGATCATAATTTGGTGGTGAATTTTTCGTTTCCCATCCCCTCTTATTAAGACTAAATTTTATTAAACCAATTTTTTATGTGGGTTCTCCGCAAATGTATTTTTCTATTTTTTTCCTTTTATTTTCTAAGAACAACTTAAAATTGAGAGGACACAATTTATTGAAGGAGGAGAGAATGTAACACCCCACGATGTCATGGTACGTTATTTATTCAATGTAATTAAAAAAATTGCACTACACGAAACACTGAGTGCATGCGCACCACGACTTACCAAACTAGCCGATCAAAAGTGGTAATGAATATTATTAAATAAAAATATTGAATTTTATATTTCCCTTTATTATTATGGAATCAATATTTTGAGTTTCATAGAAAAAATATAAGAACAAATTCGATTTTTTTAGATAAAATAAGTATTTTTTAAATGCAATTTTACAGCAATATAATGGAGAACCCTTTGTAATTGAAATATTTGAAACTTTTATATGTTAAATTTGACAAAATAAACTACTTATTTATAATAGGGACATAAAAATTTTGTTTTGATAAATTTTTGGGGTTTTTCTGGAAACATTCATAGTTGGGTGAACTGTGAAAAATACTAAATTTTAATTATAAACAACTTTTTTAATCAAAATAATTTATAGTGTTAAACTATAAATATAAATGGTTTTGAAGTATAATTAGATTATATTTTTAATATTTATTCCAATTTTGGTCATTGTATGTAATTTAACTTTGAAATTGGACATAAACAAGTGTCAATCATTTGGTAGTTATTATTTCATAAAATATGTTTTTTTGGTTTTGACAATGAGAATTAATTTTAAATTAATAAATGAAATTTCTATGTTGTTAATTTGGTAAAATAGAATTTATTTTCTAATTCAAAATATCAAAATTATATTAGGGTTAAATGTTGGTATTTTTCTGAAAACATTCAATTTTTGATGAATATTGAAAAATACTCAGTTATTGGTTAAAAATGAGTTTATATTTAAATAATTATATATTTTATTGAAATTTATTTTAGGTAAAAATAGATACATAATACCTATATTATTTCAATATAATTCGTTGGAGTCATTTTATAATATGTTTAGATTAATTAAAAATTTATTGAACTTTTTACCGTCTTTACCAACCTCTTAGGAGAGTTTGCAAATTTGCATAAAACCTTATTTTACCGTTTTGGTTTTTTGAATTTAAAAAATCTGAGAGACATGGTTAAGATCAGTATGTAAACTTTTTTTCAATAAGATTAAAATAATTTTTTGTAAATAGTAACTTTTTAATTTTAATTACTGCGGTTAAAGATAAATAGAGTAATTCAAGGTAAAAAGAATATTATAATAATAAAAATTCACCATAAGAATTGTCTTAACCTTATTGGATGAGTAATGGCTGACCATGGGAATACATGGGTTGAATTTGGGACCCCATGGAGCCACTTATGAATGATAATAACACTTTATTTAATTAACTTAAAGTAAAGGAAAAAATTACAAAAACCAATATCTTTTTGTAAATAAATTTTTACATGTGGTTATATAAGACATATTCTAGACTATAAATATTAATTACAAATATAAAAAAATTACCTACATAATGGTAATTCTTGAATATTTTTATACATTAAATAATTTAATTAATTTAGGACATAATAATGAGGCACTAATTACCATATTAAAGAAATATTAAAATAATTGATATTATAAATATCCAAATAAATGTAATTTGAAATATTTTATGAATTACACTAATTTTATTGTTTAATATGATATTTAAAGGTTGATTAAATGAATTTTTATCGAAGTAATAATGATGTTATGAATTAAAATAATCAAAATAGAAAATAGTGTCAAATATGACATAAATGATGTTTTAAAACCAATATTATATTATTAATTGATATTCTATTCTAAAAAATCTTCGGTTTGGCCAAAATACATAGATAATGATAGGTGTATCATTAATGAACAACTTGGGGTTCTATTGGAAGTTTATAGTATGTTTTTTAACCATATCATATAAAAATACAAAGGGACATTGTAAATATCAAACTATTTAACTAAGAGTTAAATCTAAATGATAATGTTAATATAGTGACCCAAAATTGTATAAAACCAATTGGTTGAGTGGATTTTGAACCATCCACCCATTATCCTATAAATAATTCATTTTGGATCCATTATAAACATATAATGATTTTATTATAAAATAATATTTCTAGCTTTCCCTAAGGTGTCCGTCACCCATTTTATAAAAGGGCGCTTCCCCTTCTCTCTAATTCACACCGTCAAAGCCATTTTTCTTGGCCAAAACCTTCCCAAATACCCTCAAAACTTCCATAGCTTCATCATATAGGCCTTTCATTAGTCCGAAAGCCAACCTATGGAGTCCTTTTGATCAAATAAAAAGGAAGAACCCGAAGAAGATGTAAATGTTTCATCACCTCTTTCAAGTTCCTTTCTTTTTTCCACATCCTATTTAATTGTTGTTTCCAATATAAAAAAAAATCTAGTATCATTTATATATTGTGATTTTATTTAAATTTGGTACAAATATATTCATTATTCTATCCATCTTTCGAATGACATGTCACCATATGTGTGTATGTATGACATACCGTCTCTACATCGTGGTGTAATTGTTAATCAATACATTATTATTTGGATGGGTATTATAATGATGTGTAATTGAGGTAAATTATAAATATAAAATGATAAATATTCGTGTTATATGATATACCATCAAATTATATATTATTTTAATATGAAACGAATGATATTGTCGCTAGTGCGTACATACGAATTATCGTCTCCATGAACGCGATGAGATTCATTCCCCATCATATCCATTCAAGACTAATTTTCATTAGATGATTAAAAATAATGCTTAAAGACTTAATATAATGAATAATATGAATACTATACATCCAATCCATAACCAACATTACTTACATAAAAATGCATAAAAAGGAAAATGAATCAGTTAACACCTGAAACGACGATAATACAAAAATATTATTAACAAAGCTATATTAAAAGATAATATATGATATCATATTAATGTATATAATTAGTGTATAATTTTATAACAATTATTTTTCCATTATACAGGACTTTAACCTACCCTCGACAAAGGAAAAGTACAAGTTCAGGGTAAATTTCACAATCTCTTTATTATCCGAGGATGTTTTTACGTAAGTATCTACTGGGACCTCTTTATCATCCACATACATGTTTCTTAAAAATGAATTTCAAAACATTTTTACTATTTACTAGATAATGGGTAAAATATATTTATTCCGTTATTTGACATTAAATTTTTTTAAACGAATCTTTCAGCCTTTTTCCAAATATGGTACTTAACGACCTTTCCAACAAAATTAAGGTATGAATGCTTTTTTAAAATTATATATTGGGTGAGGATATTTTCCACCATTATAACAATGTTGAAGCTTCCATTACAAGTTTATAAGAATATTTTTAAAATAAATAGTTTCTTTTATAATTATATGACTTTTAAATGATTTCAAAATAGTAAGAGATATTTCTCTAAAAAAAGGTTTTGATTTCATCTATGTCAAAATCTTTTGATAGATTTTATGCTTATTTGATGTTGATTTAATATAATACAACAATTCGATATTGTATTGATGGTTTTGGGATATGTTCGAGTATGTATGTTTTATTTTAAACTATTCATGGTTTATGGATAAAGTATTGAAATTTCGTATGCCATTTTTAATATGAATGTTTATGTAATGTTTAATCCTTTTCATATAAGGAATGCATTAGAATTAGTGATGGGTGGAGCCCACTATAGCTCCTCGATGCATCTATATGGCTCATAAGACAAACTAGTGTCTTGGCACATGGCATTGAAAAAAATATTATTTGTAGTCGGGGAACAAGGACAAGACTATTTGGTTATGAAGGTATGGTATTATGAATTCCATACTTATAAAAGTGGCTATTTATTTGAATGTGGTCATTTGACTAGTATAATACCCATTATTACGTTTTATTATGGTATTATTTACTCAGCTCATATTCCTTGAATAAATGTGTTCATTTTTATTATTTGTAAATTCATGTGTTTTCAATTATTCACCATGTAAATATTTATTTTATCTTCCACTGTATTATGTACCCTTACTAAGAATTTGAGCTCACCCCTTTCTTATGTTTTATTTTTCCCAAGATTCCAAGAAGTGTAATGAGATTGCTAAGCAGGGTTAAGCTAATGGAATAATGGAATTAATAAATTATTTTTTATGTTTTGTTGTATGTTATAAAGTGTAATGTTACAATCATGTATGTAATCTATTTTCCAAGACTGCTAAACCGATCGGTCCATCGGGACTTGATTTCTTGTAATCATTCGAATGTATTAAAATAATGAACTCTCTCTGGGTATCTGGGGTCGGGGCGTTATAGTTGGAATCAGAGGATGTTATGTACAAACCATGGTAACTAGATTTAGATAAACTCTGATTAGATCACATAGCCCAAAGATAGACATTGATGATTAGTATAGAATAACTTCCTAGAATTTTGGTATTGTGGAGCTTTTTTTAGTTTTACAAGAAATACATCCCTATCTGGATACGAGTTGGTAGAGGAGGCTCTGGCAAGATGTACCTTGCGGTAAAACCCGAAAACATCACTTTGAGCTAGACTGAAATGGAAACTTCTGCAAAACAACGGGCCATACTGCACTCTTGGTTACGACACTCCCAAGGGAAATTCTTAGGATTATTCTCATTTTCATTACAAACCATTATGAAGGGTTTATGAGTATATAACTCCTCAAAAAAAATATTTTTATGATTATGAATTATATACATAAACTGTTCAATATATGTTAGGTATTTTATAAGTCTGGAATTATTCATTGTAATTCATAAATCGACCTAGTGTATGCCATTGTATAGAAATGGTGCCCAGTAGTAGGAATGTGAACCAATCCACACATAAGATCCAAAGATTAGTAAGTATCATATCATTCATGGTATTTATATAACATATATAAGGGAAATATCCTCCCATTTATTCTCGACATATAATGAAATAATATCATGTGTTAATAATAAATGTAAAGAATTCCTTGGGTCTTATGGCTTTGAAGGGAAGAAATAGAAGAAAAGGATGGTAGAGAGAAATATAGATAAAGGGAAGATAGGAAATACATATTTTCCCATATGTGATAAATGTGGAAATAATCACCTTGGTAAATGCTTGAATGGAAATGGAGTTTTTTATAAGTGTGGTAAAAAAGGTCATTATGTACGCATTTTTCATGGGTGATAAAAAAGTTTCAAATTTACAATGCTTTATCTGCAATGAGTTGGGACACTTTCCAAATCAATGTCCAAATCATCAGAGTATACCCCAAATTATACTAGTGGATAAGAATCAAGTTATGATACCACCGAAGATGAAGAGTAATGATTAAGAGTTCTTATGTTGTTATTAAAGAATTGTGTCATTTGAGTTTTGTATCAATGATGTACTGGTTATATGAATTATGAAAATAAATAAGGATTGTACTGTAGTTTTATTTTCATTGGGAATGTGAAATTTTATGGTCCTCATACTATGTTAGTAGTTTTGGAATAAGAGATGGTCGATTTGGAAAAATTATATTGGATATTATTGACTTCCTTTGACTGATTAATGGTATGTATATTATATTATTGTTAGAGTTCATGACATTTTTTAAGATAAGGAGTATATCAAACATTCTATAATGAATAAGGGAGCATGAATGTAATCAATTTGGTTTTACGGTAATTCTAGGTGTTACAATGTTATAAAAGAATACTTGATGAGGGTATTCACATGTTATTACGTGGATAGAGGGATCTTTTTTGTGCTTAACATGCTAATAAATTTTGGGCTGTGAGTTTTGATAGAGGTATTTTTTATAAATTTAATGGTTGGAGTGGATTAAGTTTGACAGTGGATTATATTTTTAAGTTTAAAGAATTTCTTATGAATTTTTTTTTATAAAAGGGCAACCTGGAGGTTGGGAGACAGCCAGTCGCGTCCGATAAGGCTGCGAGACTTAAACCCACAACCGATGGGCAACAAGGTTGCATCAACAACCACAGGCCTACGTGATTTCCTGGATTATATAATGTAGTTTTTATAAAGGGTCTGATAGATGAATTATAAATTCATTTTTTATAACCATATACTATTAGGATAAATAGAATAATTTTAGGTTCTTTTATCTTTTATAGTCAAAGATGAGTTTGTGGTAGAAATTAGTTATAGGATAGAACTCTACATGTCACATATTTTTTTATTACATGAAGAAATTAATTCTTAATCTTTAGTTAAGGGATCTTAAACCAATTTTTTTTATCCTAATACCTTATGTTTTTTTGAACTGATGATATTTTAAATCATCATAGCTTGATGGATTTGAGGCCATAAATTTTACACATGTTTGTGATTGAAGACCTCAACAACTCCTAATAAATATTTATGTGTCTCCTCCACTTATGTGTATCTATTTTCCACCAATGTTCACATACAAGAGATCATAATTTGATGGTGACTTTTTCATTTCCCTTTCCCTCTTATTATGACAAAATTTTACATAACTAATTTCTGATGTGGGTTCTCCACAAAGGTATTTTTCTATTTCTAACCTATTATTTTCTAATAATAATTTCAAATTCAGAGGACTCAATTTATTGAAGTAAGGGAGAATGTAACACCCCAATATTTCATAGTAAGTTATTTTTTCAATGTAATTCAATAAATTGTACAAAACGCAACACTGAGTTCAAGTGCACCGAAACATAAAAAACTAGCCGTTCAAAAGAGATTAGGAATATTATTAACATAATTTTGAATTTTATATTAGATTTATAATTTAGAATCCATATTTTGAGTTTCTTAGACAGAATATGAGAACGAATTAATTTTTTTCAAATAAAAGAATTAATTTTTTAATACAATTTTAACACCTTTTAAGGGCGAACCCTTTTTAAATCAAATATTTGAAACTTTAATATATTAAGTTTGAAAAAATTGACATCTTCTTTATAATCGGGACATAAAAAATTTAGTTTAGATAAATATTTGGTGTTTTTCTAATAACTTTAATATTTGGGTGAATAGTGAAAAATACTAAATTTTAAATATAAAAAACTTTTTTAATCAATATAATTTATATTGTTTAGCTATATATTTGAATGTTTTGGAAGTATAATTAGATTATATTTTTTCCATTTAGTCCAATGTTGGTCAATGAAAGTAATTTCACTTTGAAATTGGATATAAAGAAGTGTCAATCTTTTGGTACTTATTATTTCATAAAATACACTTTTTGGTTTTGACAACGGGAATTAATTTTAAATTAATAAATGCAGTTTTCATGTTTTGAATTTGGTAAAATAGAATTCTTTTTTGAACTCAGAATATCAAAATTAGCTTAGGTTGATATTTAGGAATTTTTCTTAAAACATTCAATTTTTGATAAATAGTGAAAACCCTGATTTATTTGTTAAATCCAACTTTTTATTTAAATTTATTTTAGGTCAAAATAGATACATAATAACTATATATGTTCAATACAATTCATTAGATTCATTTTATAATATGTTTAGAAATATAAAAGTTTTATTGAACTTTTTACCGTCTTTAACCACCTCTTATGAGAATTTACAAATTTGCATAAAACATAATTTTACCATTTCTGTGAGTTGAATTTCAAAAATCGGAGAGACACGGATAACCTCAGTATGTAATATATGGTACAGTAAGATGAAAATAATCTTCGGTGAATAGTAAATTTTCAATTTTATTTACCACCATTAATGTTAAATAGGGCAATTCAAGGTAAAAAAGAATATTATAATAATTCAAAATCACCTTAACACATATCATAACATTATTGGATGATTCATGTCTGACCGGGGGATCCTTGAGTCGTTTTTGGGACCCCATGGAGCCACATATGATTGATAATGACACATTAATTTAACTAACCTAAAGTAAGAGAAAAAATGACATAAACCAATATCTTTTAGTCAATTAATTTTTACATTGGGTTATATAAGTCATATTTTCGACTATAAATATTAATTGGAATGATAAAACAATTTCCTACATAATATAATATTATTAGATTTTTAGAATTTAAATAATTTAATTTATTTCAGACACAATTAAAATGCAGTTTTACCGTATTAATTAAATATTAAAATAATTGATATAGTAAATATCCAGATAAATGTAATTTGAGACTTTTTATGAATTCCACCAACTTTATAGTTTAATATGACATTCTAGAGTTCATTAAATGAATATTTTTCTAAGTAATAATGATGTTATGAATTTAGAAAAATCAAAATTGCAAATAGTGTCAAAATTCACATAAAAGATTTTTTAAAACAAATATTATATTATTAATTGATATTCTATTCCTAAAACAATACGGTTTGGACAAAAGTCTTAAATAATTATATTTGTATCATTAATGAACCTCTTGGGGTTCAATTCAATGTTTCTAGTATGTTTATTAACCATATAATATAAAAATACTATGATAAATAGTAGATGTCAAACTATTTAACTAAAAGTTAAATCTAAAAGATAAAGTTAGTATAGTGATCTAAACCTGTCTAAAACCTATTGGTTGAGTGATTTTCAACCAATCCCCACCTATCCTTTAATTTATTCATTTTTGAGTTATTATAAACTGAAAAATATTTTATTATAAAATAATATTTCTAGGTTTTCCTAAGGTGCCCCTCACCCCTTTTATAAAAGGTCACTTCCCCTTCTCTCTAATTCACACATTCAATGCTTTTTGTCTCAGAAGAACCCAACCCAAATACCCTTAAAACTATCTTACCTTCATCATATAGGCCTTAATTTTGACATAAAGACAACCTAAAAAGCCATCCTCATCAAATCAAAAGGAAGAACCTGAAGAAGGGGTAAGTATTTCATCACCTCTTTCAAGTTCCTTTATACTTCCAAATACTCTATATTTGTTGTTTATATTCAAAAATTAAAACTCCAGTATCATCTATATACTGTGATGTTATTATAAATATGGTAAAACCATATTCATTATTCTATCCTTCTTTGGAAGGATATGTCACCCTACGTTCGTGCGTACGGCTTACCGTCTCCACTTCGTGGTGTAATTGTTATTCAATACATTATTATTTGGACGGGTATAATAATGATGTGTAATTGATTTAAAAAATAAATATAATATGATAAATATTATTTATATATGATATAAAATCCAATTATATATTATTTTAATATCTAAAAAATGATATTGTCGCTCGTTCGTACGTATGGATTATCATCTCCACGAACGTGATGAGATTGATTCCACATCGTATCCATTCAAGAATAATTATTATTAGATGATTAAAAATAATGTTTAAAGACATCATATAATTATGAATATGAATAAGATACATCCAATCCATAACAAACATTACTTATATAACAAATCATATAAAGTAAAATGAATCAGTTAACACCAAAAATGACGATAATACTATAATATTATTAACAAAGCAATATTAAAAGATCATATATGATATCATATTAATGTATATGATTCTTGTTTAATTTAATAACAATTATTTCACCATTATATAAGTGGTTAACCTACCCTCAACCAATGAAAATTACAAGGTAAGGGTTATTTTCATAATCTCTTAATTATCTGTGGTTGTTTTTCGGGAAGTATCTACTGGGGCCTCTAAATCATCCACATCCATGTTTCTTAAAAATGCATTTCACAACATTTTTATTATTTAAAGACAACGAGTAAAATACATTTATACCCTTATTTGACCATATATGTTTTTAAAAGAATATTTTCGTCGTTTTCCAATCAAGGTACTTTATGTCATTTTCGACAAAATTAATGTAAGAATGTTTTTTTAACATATACGACAGGTGCTGCTATTTTTCTCCATTATAACAACATCAATGCTTCCCTTACAAGATTATATGTATATTTTCAAAATAAATATTTTATTTTATAATTATATTACAAATAAATGATTTAAAAATAGTAAGAGATATTTCTCAAAAAAAGGTTCTGATTTCTTCTATATCAACATCGTTTGATGGATTTTAATGTTTGTTGATGTTGATATATTATGATACAAAACATCCATATTGTATTGAAGGTTTTTTGATATGTTTGACTGTGCATGAGTTATTTTTATACCATTCATGGTTTATGGATAATGTATTGAAATTTCATATTCTATTTTAATATGAATGTTTATTATATGTTTAAACCTTTTCATATGAGGAATGCTTTGGACATAGTAAGTGACGGGTGGAGCCCACTATAGCTTCTCGATGAATCAGTAGGTTTCATGAGAAAAACTAGTGTCTTGGAACAAGGCCTTGAAAAAAAGTCTTACTTGTAGTCTTCGAACAAGGCCTTGACTATGTGGATAAGAAAGTCTACAATTATTCATTCTATCATTATGAAAGTGTCTATTGATTTTCATGTGGTCATTCGACTAGGAGAATACCCGTGATTATGTTTTTTTATGGAATTATTTACTCATATCATATTCCTTACATAAAAGTGTTCATGTTTATTATTTTTAAAGGCTTGTCTTTTCAATTATTCACTGAGCTTAATATTTATGTTTTCTTTTGCTGTATTGTATACCCTTACTGAGTGTTTGACAATACCCCTTTCTTATGTTTTATTTTTCCCAGGATTCTAAGAAGTATTTTATGATTCATATGCATGGTTATGCTAAGGGAATAATGGCGTTCATAAAAGATTTTTTATGTTGTTTTTTATGTTATAAAGATTAATGTATCCTTAATGAATGTAGATTATTTTCCATGACTACTAAACTGATCATTCCTTTTGGAATTTATTAATTGTAATAATGCCAATGTATTAAAATAATGCGCCGTCACAGGGTTACTGTGGTTGGGACGTTTTAGAAATAGTTCCCTGTGGATGGATTGAAATTAATATCTTGGCATGAAATGCAAATATTGTGAATGAAGTTTTATTCGTTGCGATTAAGCTAATATTTTAAAGAGAATTAGTTAACAAAAAATTCTCATCATATTATGAAATACTAGCATGTGTTTTCACGCCAATGAAATAAATCTCTAAATATTATGGCTTTGATGGGAAGATATTATGGAATAAGATATGAGAGAGAAAACAGATATGGTGATGAAGGAAAATAAGTATTTTTACATATGTAATAATTGTGGAAATAAAATAAACATTAGACGCGATTGAAGGGAATGAGAGTTTGATACAATTATTGAGATAATAGAAACCATACATAGGATTTAAATGGAAATAAATATACTCTAATGGTGAAAATCATTTTCTATAAGTATATGGGTCACTACACAAGTAAATTCCCCAATGTTCAAGGGAATATACCTCAAAAGAAGTTAAGGGACCAAGGTTGAGATTATGTTTTCCCTATAGATGAAGAATAACAATTAATGTGGTTGTTCTTTTAATAATTAACTATATTTTATATTATATTATCAATAATATAATATTTGTAGAAAATATGAAATATATTAGTATTGTACTATAGAACTTTTTTATTGAGTATTTGAGAGAATACGATGAATGGTAAAAATGACTATGAAATGTGATTTAGTAGATGATTCTATTTTTAGATGGAAAATGATTTAGATATGAAAATCCTAAAAATGTTCCTAATGAATATATATTAATTATAATTAAAAATTTGTGGTATATTGTGGGTGAGGTTTAATTTTCAAAGAGATTATTTTGTTTAAGATTTATTTTCTATTGGTAATGATTTGTTTATACTTATGGAATATTCATGACTATATGAGATTTTATGTTTCAAGGAATTAATGTTGTCCTTACAATTATATGGGGGTGAAGTTAGTTACATATTTTGAATATGAGATAAAGAGAAACAATATGTTGTCAGAAGAATATAATGAATATTTTCAATCCTTCCTTTAAAATTCTATACATCAAATTTGGGGACAAGTATTTTGGACTGTTGTTTAGGGAATCAATTTATGAAATTGATCGTGTTGAATTTTAATAAATTCTATTTGGATATTTTATACTAATATATTATATTGAAAAAAAATTAACCATTTTATTTTAACTAAAAAAGTGAGGAATAACATGTTAGTATTTAATAGAATATTTTATCTATTAGAAGTAAATTTTAGTGCATCAGGAATAAAAATATCATTTTTTAAATTTAATTTCAAATAGTAAGAAAAAATAATAAATTGATAAAAGAATGACCAAAAGATAAAATTATGATTATGAAATAGGAATATATCAAGTAATTATTTTATCTTATCTTCCTATACAGTGAAATAAATCCTCAAATCTATTGAAATGAACATGAAAAATATATCTTAATACCTTCATATCGGAGTAAATGATGGCCTTTTAACCATTTAAAGGTTTGTGGTTTTTAAGTCACTAACCTTGTATCTATCACCCTATTTCACGTGATCAACGTTCTCAATCTCTTTCAACAAGTATTTATATTTTAATTCAATGTCTATATCTCGATTTCAGACCATTGTTCACTTATTCGGAACCTATTTATTTTCTATTTCTAATTTCATTAGGATATACCTTTAATAGTTTTAAATTTAATGCTTTATTAACCATTTTATGATGTGTATTTTTATTAAATATTATTTCAAAATTTGAAACCCTTAATTAATGTGGAAAAAATTATATTCTAGGGATTTAATTTCTATAATGTTGGGATAATATTGAACCCCTATTTTTTAATAGCGAAACATCGAAACTTATGGTGTATAAAACACACATTACAAATATTAGTTTAGAATGTAATTGACTGATACGTTTTGATATATTTATTTTTATTTAAACTCATCCTTTAAAATATCTATTGTTTCACACGAAAGAGGGATTAAATTAAATGTGATACTCAAGTAAATTATTAATATTTATACATGACCATTATATAAATAATGTTATGTTCTATAGTATGAATAAGAATAGCTAAAATATAAAAAATTATTTGTTTTTTAAATGTATAAAATAAATTACATGGTTACCTATTGATTAAAAATAAAATTTTAATCATTTTAATGAAAAATAAATGTTCTCTGAGGTTCTAGATTTTTTAAATAGTTGGTTCTTCAAATGTGGAAACATCTTAAAAAAATAATTTTATCCTATTTTTGAAAATACATAATAAAAAAACTCTTCATTTGTTAAAAATTAATTTCAAAATTTTATTTTGGTGAATTTTTTGGAATATATAGAAATGATAAATTTCATTATGAAATGTGATAAATAATGAATTTTCTTGAAAACATCATTTTAATTTAAAATATATTAATGTGAAAATTTTACTTTACATGTTTCAAGTAAAATTATTTTAAATATATTACAATTTTATTAATTATGGTTAATGTTGTGAATTTAATTTTTAATAATGATATAAAAATGTATTTTCCTTTTGAACGTTTTACTATTGATAAACCATTATTTCGATATATAGGTAGGTTTAATATAAAATTGAAATTTTTTTACTTCTTTGGGTTTAATTTTTTTAAAATTAATTCCATATTATGAATAATAATTCTTTACAATATCAATTAAGAAAACATTAATTTATTTAAAATAATGACTAGCGAACAGAATAATGATGAATAACCACAGTTAAGGTACAATTAGGTTTATGGGGTGTTAAACTAAAATCAAATGTTTTAAAAATGACTAAAACCATGTATAAAATCAAATTATGGGAAAAATATAAATAGTAACAACTATAAGGATAGTGAATGACTCAGGTTTTTGGGGTTTTAATGAAAAAGACATGGGTATTAATTTATTTTTCAAAAATTTGATTTGTGTCCTCTCCCCCACTAAAAAAATCCATCCCCACTTCTACACCATTCACACATCTAGAATCCATTTTTAAAAAATGAACTACCCAAATAACTTCCTTAAATTCCTCACTAAATTAAATATGATTTATTTTTATTAGGAATCTATCTAGTGAAGGCTTTATGAATAATCTAATGTTTCTCTCTAATGTAGAAGTAATGTTATTACACATGAATAATTTTCTAAATATTTATTAAAATCGTTAAAATTATATTAAATTATGATAATATAATAAATAATTTATAACCCATATTATATGATGGAATTTATTTAATGGGAAAACCCATACTCATATCCACTTCCATGAAATGTGAAATACAATTTTCGATCATATTATTTATGGGTAACATCCCCACAATGTGATGTAATTTTTTATACATCATCACCATATAATGATATATATAATGAAATATTTAAATTTTTCATATGATATTTTTTAAATTATATTAGTTCCATAATTATTATATAACATTTTCATTCTTAATTTATGTTCTTTTGGGGATATGATAGTATCTCTATTTTGTATATATATCTATCACATCAGAAAGAGATGTGATTTTTATTATCATAAGTAGTATATGGAATGTAGTAACGATACAGTTAATGAATATATGTGATACATATTTCTGAAAAAATCTATAAATATAATATCACTTATAACATACTACATTCCCATCCATTATAAAATAATAACCACGTCTCTGCGTACATGTGGACTTCAACCTCTATGTTGTGATGTGAAATGTTTCTCATTTTATTTATTCAAACAAGGTAATATGGATGTATTTGATTAATATAAAATATTTATTTCATATATGAATGGTTCAGTAATGAGAAAATAATTTTTTTTTCATTTCATTTTATTTTCATGGAATAATAGATTCAACATTCATGTGCACGTAAAACCGATCATATCTAGGAATGATACAATAAAATTTCTATCTCTAATTTTTAGGGATTAATATGAATACATATATAAGGAATATATGTGGTATTAATTTCCTTTTTATCATTAAGAATATAATTTAACCATGAAAATTTTAAAAGGACATAAAATGTGGAAACAAAACATAAAATATAAATAATTAATTATCATCAAAAGCATTAATTTTAAGAAACATTTGATAGTAAAAGGGTCATAGAACTATATATTAAAATCGCATATGGATTTAAATATATGATTATATTCAAATAATATATATAATAAAGCTATATTTATTAATCTAGATTCTCGTCCATAAACATATGATGTTGTAATTGAGGTATGTTTTTATTTCATCACATTTACATCCCAGAGACTTATTCCATATTCACAAATTATTCATTTTCTTGGTGTATATAATTCCATAAACTATATGTTCTATAATTTAAATTTTTATCTTCATTATATTTGATGTTTCATTCGATAGTTTTTCATTCATGGGAATTAAGATAATGTTTTCAAATACGATAAGTGTGTATTTAAAATTCTCATTATTCTTTGGTTTATATATGATTGTGTGTCACATGGGGGGATTATATGGGATTTATTAAACCCAATATATTATATTACACTCTCGTTATTCAAGATATTGTCATGTAATAGTACCATATTTATCTTATTGGTGCATTATATTATTGGGAAAGTGTTTTTTAATATGAATTCATTTTTGGTAACCATCTAAAATCATTTTTCTTCCAAAACAGTGATTTAAAAACTTTTTCTAAAAAATTTATTAACATCATAAAAATTATTAATTAAAAATATTTTTACCCATGAATGAATTTTAAAAAATCAATATGAAAGTAAATTTCATGTATTTTTACAAAAATATCATGTATTTAATTTTTCAATAATATGCAATGAATGATTATTTTAACATGTATATCATAAATGAATTATCTTGAAATCATGAATAATCAATATTTTTATGCCTCTTTTATATGTTTCATCTATTATTTAAAACTAAATTTATTCTCATATAATTTTTTAAAAATTTAATTTTAAACATTTTTCTATTGTGGAAAGAATGTTTTTAAAAAATGGTATACATGATATTTATGGTGTTTATATTTATTAATGACATCCACTATTGTGGTACATATTATCCACATTGTATATGATATATTGACATCATCCTTATTTATGATCTTATATTTTCAATCAAGTGTGGATACTTTAAATTTTGGTCTGATACATTATTTTGGACCCAAAAAGAACGTCAAATGTGTTAGAAAGGGTCTCAATGGTGAAAGAGGATTATTCCGAGCCAAGAATATATATTTTTGGGGGATTATGGACTGATGCATTGTGTGTAGTAAACCATGTTGGGAGGCCGCATAGATAGAGAAAACCGTCTGAGTGGCATGATTTTTCAGAAAAATCCTTACCGCATGATTGGCACATGGTTTACCAAACCCTATGGCATAAATGTGTTAGTGCTTGATTATTAACGTGTATGTTTATAGTCTGTTCATGGTTTCAAAAACCATGTGGAAAATCAATGTACATGCCAGTTTTTGGGAAATTTGACATTTTTAGCTATAATGATATTGTGACATCCCCTTCTTCCCTAATTTGATTTACAGTGGGATTAAGCACCTTTTTCTATCATCTTGGAGCTCTTGAAGGCCTAACTTATGGATAAATAGATCTCATTCTTTCATGATTCTTTCAAGATTATGTTTGTCATATTAGATGTGTGATAGTATGTACATGAGTCCTTTCTAGGTATTCTTCATCTCTCTTGCTCTCATCCAAGTTATTGGGGTGTATCCAATTTAAACGTTTTCTAAAATATAAACCATTCCAATATGAATCAGAGGATAATTATATATGATGAGGGACATACAAGCCTCTTTTGGGTGGTCTATAATGAATCCCTCAATTCTTTGATATTGGAAATTTTATATAGGGCCCACCAATATCATTGGGGGTTGTTTGTAGAATTTATAGGCCATTATTATAATCAATAACCATATGGTTATGATCCTCAAAATATATAATAATATTTTAATAGATATGCCCAAAATTCCTTCCATCCCATATAAAATGATTTTACCAAATTATTTTTTATTTTTTGACACGTTTGAGTTGTCGTTCGGGTGCATCCTGGATTTGCCTTTATAACGCTATTATTTTCTATATTAAATGGATTCAATTAAATTATGAATTAAATAATGTAATGTAGCAAGTGTAATAATTACTTGACCCACCTATGGTAAGTGAATCAATATGATAATTAAATATGAAATGAAAATTATAATGTATAACAATTATCTGACTTTTTATTTTTAAATATAATTAATTAACATTTTGCATGTTCATTGAAAACCATACCATCATAATGGAAGGTAATGGAGTGAATCCGGACTCATGAAAATGCCTGAAGTAGAATCAATGAATGGTTTTATGCCACAATAAATTATCGCACTAATGAATGGAATGACTTGAACAAAATATTCTTACTGATTATGTAAGATTTGATTAAATAGTATAATTCCCAATTATCCCTTTCCTACTAATGAAATAAATTGGATTAAACTTTAAGAATTATATATGACATCATTACCAAAATAGTTGGGTCCAAACATTATCTTGACTTGGATTCCTTAAGCAATTCCTTTATCACTATAGGGAAAACATTTCTCAACGTATCAGTGAGGCATTTTGAGGTGATTGTTTTTGTTGACATAGTGGGCATCTATGTTGTTTTTGTCCACAAAGAAGACAGTGATGTACGAATTTGTTGAAAAAGGGGGTTTACATGGTGATTTTTTGGGTCTACGGGATGTTTTCAACAATCAATGATTGACTGAAGATCCTCGACAATGGAATGGATGATCTGGAGGTGGTAGAAAAAGAGAAGATACAAGGTGTCACCATATGTTTCTCAAGATCATAATATCAAAATATGGAAAAGGAAAAAGGGCCACCCATGTTTTGATTTGGGCATGCACGATGACTTGTGTGACTGGGACTAGGGCGACTAGACTAGTGCTCCTGGAGGAGACTGTCATGTGGGTGCTTAGGGTTCCCAAAATGCCAAAAAATAGAGGGGTACCCCTCCTCATTTTCAGAAAAGTTCAACACTTAGAAAAAATTAGATCTCCAGTCACGCAAGCGGTTTGGCTGTGCAACTGGTGGTTTAGTGGTGCAAGTATAAATATATTCAGAAGTTGCACGCCAATTGATAGTTGTGTGCCAATACGGGTTACGGAATAGAGGGGTTTGAGATTCCATAGTTCGGAGTGGAAGAAGGGACTGCCACCCAAGTTGTTTGGTAACACTTTCACACTAGGAATGAAGAATCCCACCAGTTGATTATTGCAAGGCAATATTGATTTGGGTGTAAAAGGGTGGGAGTCTCCCATGTTTTGGGTTGATAAAGGGAATGTCGTGAAAGTGTTTTTGTGACACATGCATTCTAGTCTAGGAGAAGTGCATTGTTCATTCTAGGACTACGCGTCATTTGGATGAATCCCTGATACATCTAGTGGAATGTGGTATTCATCCGAGAATTAAAACTGGACTTCAACAAAGCATCTACATACAGTAAAGGATGCATTCATTTGTGATAATGAAGGGACCTAAAAGTATTTAAACTATGAGTGGATCCCTTACGAAGCAGTGATAAAAGTAAGAGGAAGAATTTGAGTCTTTCTTCTAGAAGTGATATAGAGTGGGGGGAACTGGGACAAACCCTTTGGAACGTAGTGAGCTAACCCTAAACATTTTGAAGACAGTGAGGCTAGGCATAAAAGTGATCTTTCCCGATCATTATAAATTGTCCGTGAGCTTTAGTGGATTTGGTAGGGTTGCACATCGTTGTTTTATGCTTCTTAGACATATCCCAGTGAGGGGGAACCAAGCAAATGTATTTGTGTCTACCTTCTTTCTTATCTTCTTTTCATTCAAAGCATCATCATTAGATAAATATGGGAAGAATATAATCAAGAGTAAAACACAAGTGAAAATAATGTGACCCTTATAATAAATTTGTCATGATCTAGAGGGGAAGGGATAATTTTAAAAAGAACATCTATACACTGATTCACCCCATCCCCCCCCCCCCTTAGGGTATCTAGTCCCCTTTTGATACAAATTTTTTTTTTATCATTGTTGGTTTATTTTATCTAATTTGTTTTCTCTAGCTTGTATAAGTTGATTTCTCAAGGTAAGATTCAGTCTTCTCTTATCGTGGTCTGCCATAGAATAGGGAAAAACATCAACTATGAATCAGAAGTCAGATGGCATTTCTTTAGTGTGTAAGTGTTTATGGAAAAAGTGTTATTCAACAAAAGGAATCAAATGGCTCACTGAATAAATGATTGGATGAATAAGATGGGGAAAATATATATTCACTCAATAATGATATAGGAATGAGTGAAATACTCGATATTCAGTGTGATGTAGGAACATCTTATGATGAAGAAAATACAAGGAGTCAAAAAGATGATGTTGTCCATGTGAAAAAATAATTTTATTAGAAATTCAGGGAAGAAATTAAATGTAAAGATATTTGGATATAGGTACTGGATGTTTTGGTCAACAAGCTAAGAGGATTAAATTAAAGACTTATTGACGCGACTACTGATCTGAGGGAGAAGAGTGATTCGCAAGCTATGAACAACAAAAGATGTCTATAGGGAGGTAAAATATGATGTTTAGGGAATGAATCTGACCATAGATGAAATTCATAATTTGAATGCTTGAAATGATGTTCTTTGTAAACAGAAATCTGAACTACTTCAGATGAATCAAAGGATACAACAATAGAATTCATGTTGTTCTGATCCTATTGCATAGGAAAATTGAATGTAAATGTGAAATGTGGCATGGTGGATAAGATGACACGTGAATTGGATGATGAGATGTGTATAGGAGAGTTTCTTAGGAAATAACTCTATTCCCACCATCAATCAAATTATATGAATATTCAAATGTTGGAAGAAGGTCTAGAATTAGTACAGATGTAATTAGAGAAATCCAATTCATGAGAACCGTGAATGAAAAAAAGAGAGACATAAAACGTTCCAGAAATGAGAAAATTCATATAGGTGATGGAGACAAAACAAAGAGGAAATTTTCAAGAAATAATGATAACATGTGCTATTTATGTGGTTCTCATGGTCATACATCATGATTCTGTTCCGAGTTTCAGGAATACATTTCATTTTGTGAAGATATAAACATTTCTAAATCTGTGAATAAGAAGAATAAGCTTGAGTAGTCTAAAAGAAGATTCTTTGGGAATAATGTATCGATAATGTGCTTCTATTATGGAAGAATGGGTCACACTATAAGTATGTGTTAGGAATCCTGGGATCATATTATCTGAGGGAAAACTAAATATGCATCAACATCTCATCCCAGAAATATTTACATGAGATGCGTCTTTAATGAAAGATGATTTATATGTTCTAATCATGGGCCTTTGGAAAGACATTTTAGCAAGAAGAAATCTGAGAAAAAAATGGATCCCATAAAGATATACCCCACACATAAAGTGTAAAATGTAAAATATTGGACTGTAATACAACATGGTATGTTGAAATGTAGGTTTACTACCTTAGTGATGTCACAAGAAGATAAATGAATGGTGTATCAATCACATTCTCTGTCACACTCACAAAAACACTTGTGTAGAAATTGTGAACAAACCTAAATGATTAAGGGGGTATATACTCTAGCTATGAGAAATAATAATACACATTCCGTGGAGGATTCACCACCATCACAAAACAGTATGGTGACTCAGATATATGATAAATGAAAGATGAACAAAGAATGCATTGAAAAATACGCATGTCGTGTGCCACATAGATAAGTGAAGGAAAGAGGAAGACCCATGCAATGGTTAAAGAAGAAAGAAAAGATGAATAGTATAGAGATTCCTACACAGATTAGGAATCAATGGAAGTGTAATATTGGTGTAACATCGAAGATAGATATGTTTACTAGTGGGAATAAACCACAAATTGTGAGAAAGTCCAATCCTACAGAATTTACATATCAAAACAATTCAAATCATGTCGATAATGAATTCTTAGTCATATGGACAGAGAATTTGAAGTGTTCTAGGAATATATAATAATAAATGAAAGAGTGTGATGCACTACGAGATATAATCAAAGGGTTGACCCATCAGGATCAACCGTAATCCTCATCTTGAGGATTCCAGAACGTCCCCTCTACTTATGTATATAAATGCTATTAACTATTGATTTGCATGTTTCAGGTTTAGAGATATATGATCCATGAGGATGTGGAATTTAATGATGCAAAGTGATGAGGTGATGTTATCTAGATATTATATTGAATCGAATATGGTATAAAAGTTGAAGAAGAAAGGGAGAAAATTAGAAAAATTGGAAGTGATTTTGTTATTAACTATATCTCTAATTTCCCAAAATGCGTCTCAACTCAGTAGGCATAGAGACATTGTTGATGGCTCAATCTCATGTTCTAGAGGAGAATAAATAATGTATGAGGAGAAGAATAATTACAGGTCTAAAAAATGGGCCTAACCACATAAAGTGCTGAAAAACATAGTGGGAGAATGAAATATCATAATCAGATGCAACAGTCATCAAAGTAATAATTTGATGACCCAACTCAGTTGTTTTATAATGAGAGAAGAAACATTGTTGGAGAAGCACAAACAATCAGTCATCTCATTCTTATCTATTTTGTTTTAAAAAATTTGTATCAGTTGATTTTTTTCAGGATACCAAGAAGCTATGAGAGAATATCCAAAATCGATCAACACGAAACTGAGAAAAGAAGAAGAAAGAAATGTCGTTTTTGAACAATGACAAAGTGAAAAGTTTTTTGTTAAATGTGATGAAGTTGTATGAGACTCAGGGGGAGTATAAGTGGAAATTATAATTCATAAGTAGTCTCTCATAATGAACCTGAGGAAGAAAAATTAATATCAGCATGAAAGTCGAAGAGATGAGCTAAAATTGACCTGAAGGATTGAATTTGTAATCAGACAGTTCCAGTACAGACATGGAAGATGAGGACTCTAAAACAAGAATAAAACTTATCATAGGTAGAGCCTAATTATTTTCATTAAGTGGATGAATATTATAAATGGATACATGCTATGAATATAGAGCTTTACCGAATTGAGTATAACTTGAAGTGGGAGACTGTTTCGAGGCCAGTGGATAAAAATGTCATCGGGACTAAATGGCTCTATCACAACAAGATGAATGAATATGTCACAGTTTTTCGAAATAAATCATGACTACTCTGCAAAGGATACTCCTAGATTGAATGAATATATGTGGATGAGATGGTTTCACTGGTTGCAATACAAGAGAAAATATTCTTATTTTAATCCATTGTAGTGCAACGAATGTTCATGGTTTTCCAGATGGACATAAAATCTGCATTCTTTGACGGGGTTCTATAGGAAGATGTTTTTATTGTGAATCCATATGGTTTTCTCATTCACAAATATGAGAACAAAGTGTGTCAGTTGAAGAAAGTACTATATGGGATGATATAAGCACCAAGAGCATGGTACTCAAGGATTGATCTGTATATGAAGAAGCATGGTTTCCATCGTGGGGTAGTTGATTACAATAACTATTTCAACAATGATAGTAATCAAAGGATGATGGTGATAGTTTATGTTGATGACATAACATTTGGGGGATAAGATGTAGATCAATGTAGTCAATATTCTGAATTCATGAAAAATGAGTTTGAAATGACAATGAATGGAGAGCTGACATTTTTCTTTGGCTTACATGTTTCAAAAGGAAGGAATGGTACATCAATTTCTCAAAAATAATATGCTATGAAAGTTCTGAGGAGATTTTGAGTGGAAAAATAAAAGGATATGGATACATTGGTTAGTACCTAGAGTTG
The DNA here is from genome assembly GCA_963277665.1 of Viscum album. Taxonomy (NCBI): domain Eukaryota; kingdom Viridiplantae; phylum Streptophyta; class Magnoliopsida; order Santalales; family Viscaceae; genus Viscum; species Viscum album. Next base: position 577,129,910 of record OY728138.1, on the reverse strand, counting down.
GTGAATTATTACATAACATTTTCATGATCACAATGAATCAAATCTTGAAAGACCAATAAGTTTATTGTTCATCAAATTACTAGAGACATATATATGATTAAGATTACATTATGAAATGAAAAACAAAAAAAAACATTTTTTCCATTGAACCCATTCATATGCTGTATACTGTCCCTCTAGGTCAATCATGATATACTTCTTCCCATTCTATGAAAAATAAAACCTAGCAAGGGGTGAGATTAGGTGGAATATAAGGATAACAATTTAGCAAAAACATTCATAAATAAGCATAAACATTTAAGCCAATGTATATGACTAAAACACAGACCGTTTAAACATAAACTTCATCATAATATAGAAATGAAAAATCAAATAATTTCATTTAATTATTAACATATATATAATACTAGTTGAATAATCACGTGTAATATCAATATCCAATTTCATAATGACGGAATGCATAATTAAATACATAACAACCACATGGCCCAGACCTCATTCCATGACAAAAAATATGATTTTTTAAAGGCTTTGTGCCAAGACAATAGTTTATATCCTGATACCTACCGATGCATTGAGGAGAAATAGTGGGCTCCACTTGTCACTTACTATGTCCAATGCATTACTCATATAAAAAGGTTTAAACGGAACATAAAAGTTCGCATTAAAAATATTATACGAAATGTCAATACATTATCCATAAACTAGGAATGTTATAAAATCAACTCATCCATAGTCAAACATATCACAAAACCTTAAATAAAATATGGAAGATGTGTATTATAATTTGTAAACTTCAAATAAGTTTAAAATCCATCAAAGGATGTTGACATAGATGAAATTAAAACTACTTGAAATAAATACATCATATTGTTTTGATTCCATTTAAATGTCACATAATTATAAAAGAAATTTTTGTTGGAAATATTCTTATAAGCTTTTAAGGGAAGCTTTTATGGTGTTATAATGGCGGAAAATAGCCTCACCCACTGTATATCATAAAAAACATTGATTCCTTAATGATGACGAATTGGTCGTAAAGGACCTTGTTTGGAAAACGATGGAATGAATTCATGATAAACATGATATAAATAATAAAAAAGGGTATAAATTAAATTAAAACATATTCTAGGAAATATTAAAAATGATTTCTAATACATTTTTAAGAAACATAGATGCGGATGATACAGAGGACCTAATAGATTCTCATGTACAAACAACCTCGGATAATGAAAAGATTGTAGAATTAAACCTTACCTTGTACTTTTTCAGGGTTGAGGGTACATTAACCTAATTTATAATAGTTAATTCATTGTTGTTAAATTATTCATGAACCACATACATAAATATTATATCATATATGATAATAATATTTTGGTAGTATCATTATTTTGGCTGTTAAATGATTCATTTTCCTTTATATGCTTGGTCACATAAGAAATGTTTGTTAGGGATATTATGTATTTGATTCATATCCAAAATGATATTATGTTTGTAAAAATTATTTTTTAATCATAAAATGACATTTATTCTTTAATGGTTACGATGGGAATGAATCTAATCGCGTTTGGGGAGACAGTAATACATACGTATGCACGGGTGACAGTACCATTCTATTGATGGAGAAATCGTATGTAATTGAATGGTATATCATACACATATAATCCTTAACATGTTATTTTTATTATTGACATCAATTATACTCATTATTATACTCATAAAAATAATGATGTGTTTTAATAACAAACAACACCATGACATGGGACGGTAAGCAGTACATACGCACATATGGAGACTTTTCATTCATAGGATAGATATAATAATGAGTATGTTTGTACCATATTTATAATAAAATAAAATTATTTATAATGTATTTTAGTTATTATTTTGGTATGGGAATAAGAATGAAAAAGGAAGTGGAAGATGAAATGATCTTTGAAAGTGATGGTGGAATTATTACCTCTTTTTTGGGAGTTTCCTTTTGAATTGATAAAAATTGTCCCTTAAGAAGGGTTTTCAAAAAATGTATGTACTCTAGGTATAAGGGAGTGTGTTTGGGAGGATATATGAGGAGGTTTTGGCTTAGCAAAATGGCTTTGGAGTTGTGATTTTTAGGGAAGGGTAAGTATCTTTTACGAGAGAGGTGAGGGTCACATTAGGAAAAGTTTGAAATATTATACTATTATACAATCATATTCCATTTATAATGGCTTAAAAATGATTTTTTGGAGGATAAGTTGGTAATGGGTTGAAAAACTATCATCCAATATGCTTTAGACATGTTTAGGTCACCATATTATCCTTATCCTTTAGATTTAACTCTTAGTTAAATATTTTAACTTTTACCATGTATTCTGGTAATATTATATTATATGGTTAATGATCTTACAATAAAATTTCAAGATGACCCCATGTAGATCATTAATGATATATATATTATTATATAAGGTCTTTTTTAAAACATTTTATTCTTATGACTATTATAACATATTATAAAATAGTATTTGTTTGAAAAACTCCTCTATGACAATTTTGACAATATTTATTAATTTATTTTTGTGGAAGTCATAACAACATGGTTAATTCAAAAAAAAAATACATTGAATCCACCCTAACATGTCATTTTAATCATTAAAATTAGTTTAATGCATCAAGAGTATCAATTTAGAATTATTTGGATATTTAAAACTTCAATTGTTTTAATCTTTTATTAATAAGGTAATTACTGCATCATCATTGTATCATAAATATTTTTAATTATTTAAGGTCTAAAAATTATAAATAAAATACAATTATTTTTGAAACAATTATATTTTTATAATTAATATTTATAGTCGAATTTATCTTATGTATAACTCTATATTAAAAATGGGTTATCTATTAAACAATGAATTTAACACTTTTAACTTTATTTAAATAAAATAAATATAAATGTCCTAATCTAAACCAAGTGGACCAAAATGAACATATTTTAATCCTAAGGTTTATTTTGATAGAAATAAACTTATAAAATAGAATTAATACATGATTTAGGGTAATTATAATATTTCATTTACCTTTAAATAGCCTTTTTTATTGTAATCTGGGTAAATAAATGTCAAATGATAATATTCACCAAAAATTATTTTCATCTTATTGAAAAACATTTTTCTAAATTTTTCAACTATGTCTCATGGATTTTTGAAATTTTACTCACATAAGTGGTAAAATTATGTTTAATGAAAATTTGCAAATTCTCCTTGAATGTATGTAAAAGACGGTAAAAAGTACAATAAAATTTTATATATCTTGTACTATAAAAAATTTAATCCAATGTATTACATTAAAGATATATAGTTATTATGTATTTATTTTTTCCCTAATATAAATTTAAATAAAAATAATAATTATTTAAATAAATAGACTATTTTAAACAATAACGCAGTGTATTTTCACTATTCATAAAAAATTGAATGTTTTCAGAAAAATACCAAAAATTTACCCTAAGCTAATTTTGATTTTCCAAATCCAAAAATGAAGTCCATTTTAAAAAATAAGATTTTAAAAATTTCCAAAAGTGGGTATTAATACTCATAACAGCTAGTTTGATTAGTCGTGGTGTTTTAAAACTCTATTTTGAATACAATGCAATCAATTACATTATTCAAAGGGAAACGTACCATTGAAGCTTCCTGTGTTACATTCCACCCTCCTTCAAATAATATTTTCCTCTGTATTTCTAGAATATTACTACATAAAAAGATTCAGATTGTTCTTTATCATAAGTTTCATAGGTTATCACTTTTCCTCTTTCATCTTATGGTTTCTCGAGAGAACATTCACCAAATGAGTCATCCGGTTTCTCAACACATGTTCTCATGTATCATGAATTCTGATATAAACTTTGCAGTAAGGCAGGTCGGGTTCAAGTTAAATTTCGTCATAGGTGAGTACATGTGTTCGGTCATGCATGATTTTTCTCAATAGTGATACATGGAATAGAACATGAACTTTGGACTCGACAGGATCATCAAATGATAAGATACAGCTCTAATTCGTTCTCTAATTTCTAAAGTACTGATGTACCTGGTAGTTAATTTACCATTCTTACCGAAACATATTACACCATTCCATTGATATAACTTAATGAAAACATATCACATACATGAAACTCCAAATCATTCTTTTGGTTATCAGCGTATATTTTTTTCCTACTTCGAGCTGCTATGATGTGGGTTTGGATTATCTTCACCTTTCCATTATTTCCTTAACATGTTCTAGGCCTACAAGGTATTTTCCCCAACATCTTCTCAACATGTTATTGTGAGGCATCTCTTTCCATACAACTCTTCATATGGTATAATCAAAATACCGGAATGGGGTTTATTATTATAAAAAATTCTACCAAAGGTAAATAATGATCCCACATACCTTTTATGTCATGTGATCAGGATCTCAACATATATTATATGGTCTAATAGTCTGTTCTGATTGTCCAGCGGTTTGCGGGTGGTTGGCAGTGCTCAAATGAAGTTCAGTATTCAACGCCTTGTGATATCTTTTCCAAAATTTTAAGGTAAAATGGGGATCATGATCAGAAAAAAATCGATATTGGTAATCCAAGAAGTCTTACAACATTATTAATATATATTCTTTCATGAAGTTCAAGTGGTAAACCTTCTCTTATAGATGAAAATGTTATGACATGGTATGATATTCAATAATGACCCATATTGCATCATTCCTTCTAGGAGTCTTTTGTAGTCCCATGACAAAGTCCATTTTTATATCATCTAATTTCCACATAGGTATGGGAAGAGGTTTCATGAATCATCTAAGATGTTGTCTTCCATCTTTCACTTGTTTAAAATCAATAAATCATGACCCATAATCAGCAATCTCTCATTTCATGTGGTCTTACAAAAAATCTTCATTAAAATCTCTAAACATCATAATGCTACATGGGTGTATTGAAAAATTGGAGCTATGAGAATCATAAAAAAATTACATTTTTATATCACGTATATCAGGAACCTAATGTATAATCCAAAATTTCAAAATCCCATCATCATATATGAATTCGATCAATGTACCATTGTTCACAGCTTTATTTTTCTTTTGAAACCCATCATCATCAGTTTGAGAACTTTTTATCCATTCTTGTAATGATGGTTTGGAAACCATTTGAAAAAGAATTAATGTTTCACCATCCATGATTATTCCCATATCCATATTTACTGGATCAATGATCAAATGATCTCTTTCAACTCTCATCCTATTCAAAACTCCATGATCCTTTCTACTCAAGGAATCTACCACCATATTTTCCTTCCCCAAGTGGTAGTGTATAGTGTAATAATAATTTTCGAGTAGTTCAAGCCACCATCTTTGCCTCATATTGAGTTCTTTCTTTGAGAAAATATACTTCAAACTCTTGTGATTAGTATATATTTCACAATTTTCAACAAAGAGATTGTGTCTCAATGTATTCAATGAAAAGATAACAGCTGCAAACTCAAGATCTTGAGTAGGGTAGTTTTGTTCTTGAATCATTAGTTGTCGTGATGAATAGGAAATATTTTTATCATTATGGATAAGTACACAACCATGTACTTTCTTTGAAGCATCAATATAAATAAAAAACACCTCATTCCCTGGTGTTAAATTCAATATAAGAGCATTGACTAATCGTCTCTTCAGTTCTACAAAACATTCTTCACAAACTATTGTCGAAACAAATTTATCCATTTTATGTGTGATCTTGGTTAATAAGTCATCCAATTGGAATAAATTATGGACGAAGCACCGATAATAACCTACTAAACCAATAAAACTCTGTAATTCAGTTATGCTTGTCAGTGCAGGCCAATCATAGATTACCTTGGTCATTGAATGGTCAAAAGAGATTCTATCCATAGAGACAATATTCTCAAGAAAATAAATTTATTGAAGCCATAATTCACACTTACTAAACATCCCTTATAATTAATTTCTCTTGAGGGTTTTCATAATAGGGCACAAGTGATTTTCATTATCGTCATTACTTTTAGAGTAAACCAAGATATCATCCATAAATACTGCTAAAAATTCATCATGATATTGCCTGAAAAATCTATTCATTACACCCATGAAGACAAAAGGTGAATTAGTCAATCCAAAAGGCATTACTCTAAACTCGTAATGCCCATAACAGGTTCAAAGTTCTATTATCGGAATTTCTTGCTTCTTTACACACAAATAATGATATCCAGATCGAAGGTTAATCTTTTAAAAATATTGATCTCCATGATGTTGGTCAAAAAAATCAACAATTATAGGTAGGGGATAATTATTCATTATTTTTATAGCATTGATCTCCCTGTAGTCAATGCACAAACACATATATCCATCATTCTTCTTAATAAAAAGAACAGGGTCTCCCCATGGAAAAACCCTATGGTGAATAAATCATTTATTACTCAATTCCTATAGTTTTTTCTTTAGTTCCACTAATTCTACAGAGGCCATTATATAAGTGGTCTTCAATATAGGCCTTGAACCAGAAATTATATTAATGGAAAACTCAATTTATCTTTCGCGAGGATATACAGGTAAATCTTCTGAAAACACATAGTTATTTCATTCTCATACTACCCATCAATTAAATTTTTTAGAGATAATGGGGGTGGATCTAGATAAAAATCAGGTGGCGACGTTTCTACTCTAAAGATATGGTACTCTTTATTGTCATAGAAAATTATAACCTCCTTCTTCTTACAATTAATTTTTGAATCATGGTCAGAAAACCAATCCATTCCAATAATTATATGAAATTCTATCATGTTTATGATGATGATATCAATATATAAAGAACATTTATATTCCCTAATAGGAACTGATTTAGAATGCATTGTTGCAATGATACATCCCTTAAGAATATTTACAGACAACTCCCTTGTAAAATAAAATTGGAAATATCAATTTTTACTAGAAAATTGAGATGATATGAAACAATTCGATGATCCAGAATCGAATAAGGCATTGGGTAATCTTGAGGAAATAATTAAATTACCATCCATAATGTCTTTCGGAGTTTCAACCTCAACAATACTGATCACATAATCTTGGCCTTTCTTCCTTTTCCTTTTATGAGGTATGTTTCCTTGGCCCATAAGACATTCGTTTTCATAATGCCCCTTTTCTCTACATTTGTATAATTCAGCATTGAAATCCCCTTTCTTTCCCTTTCATTCACGATCTTGGTGTCCATTTTCACCACACTTGTAATAGACTCCCATTACCTCCAGGAATGTACTATATTGTTTCATCCCACATTTACCGTGAGATTGATATTCAACTTTTACCGTCTTCCCCTTATTTATATTTCTAGATTGTTCAACAGATCTATTCTTCTTTGGCGTTGCATTATTGTGGTAAGACATAGAGAATTCTTTTTCTGGCTTGATAGCACATGAGAAAATATCTTCGTATGATGAGATGGATTGTGAGACTAATTCTCTATAGAGAAATGAATTTAACCCATCAAGGAGTTGATCAAACATACTCCTTAGGTTATGTATATAATTTTCAACAGGCCTTTCTAACCTTATAATGTTAGTCTCATAGTTGGCGACATTCTCATCATCAATTTTCCTCAGACTCAGAATTTTTTTCCATATCCACTCGATGGTCCCAAGGAATGTATATTTCTAAGAAAATAATACTAAACTCCCTCCATTACATATTTGATCCTTCTTCATCTTCATTTGTGTTTTGAATTAATTACCACCATTGATTTGCATCTCCTACGAGGCGATGGACTGCCATGACAACTTTTTTATTTTTTGGTACTCCCCAATGCATGAAATATTTTCTCCAAGAAACTTATCCATTTCTCAGAAATAAATTGATTTTTGGTCCCATTGAATGTTGATGGGTTTTAACTCATGAAGTTATCTAACATTGTTCTTTCATGTTGGGGATAAGGGTGCTCCATTTGGGTATGGTTATTATTCACATCATGGGTCAGTTATCCCATTATAGTGATAAGTTGATCCGCACCAATTTCATCACCATTACCACTATAATTATCTTGCGTAGAAGGTAAATCCCAACATGGATTACATTTATTTATATAGTTTCATTTCCTTCCACTAGGTTCCATTTCTGAACAATTTCATACACTAGATATGTTTATAAATCCCAAGACATAACTCCAAACTTACCAAACAATTATCATAAATTGACCAATCTATGAATATAATCCATAATCATAAAAGATTGTTTTCTTTGATGTGATATGTATTCGTAAATCATTCATAATAGTTTGTAATGAATATGTGAATTATCCTAATCAAATCCCTCGTGTGTGTCATAACTAGGAGTGCATCAAGGCCCGTTGTCATGAACCAGGATACCATAGGTCAAACCCAAAACACCTTATCGGTGTTTTCACTCCTATGTACATCTCTTCCAGAGTCAACTCTACCTTCTCATATCCAGACAGGGATGTATTTCTTGGAATACTCACAAAATCACTACATTACCAAAATTATTGAATGTTATCCAATAAAAATCCCCAAAGTCTATCTCAGAATAATATTCTCTAATCAGAGTTTTTCTAAATCTATCCTCCAAGGTTTGTACTAAACATTCTCTTATACCAACTCTAACGATCCGACCACAATTTCTTATAGTCATTGTATAATTTCATAACACTAGCCTGATCACAAAGGATTAAATCTACAATGACCGATCAGTTTAGTATCCTTGGAAGTACTAGATACATACATATGTTTTAAATTACATTATAATATGAAAAAAACAACACTTTCTCCTTTTAAAAGATTTATATCCCTTAGAGTATTTCTATAGTTAAGTCATAATATACTTCATCGCACATCCTGGAAAAATAAAACTTAGAAAGGGGTCAGATCAAGTGCTTCGTAAGGATAAAAATATAGCAGTAACATTCATAAATAAGAAAAAACATTTAAGGAAATGCATAAGACTGAAACACAGACCATTTAAAATTAAAAAACATCATAATATAGAAATGATAAATCAAATAATTCCATTTAATTATTCACATGGATATTCTTCTAGTCGAGTAATAACATGTAATATCCATAGCCAATTTCATAATGATGGAAGGCATAATACCAAACTTCATAACCACATAGTCAAGACCCCATGCCCAGACTACCAATAAGATTTTGTGAAGGCCTTATGAAAATAAATTTTTTTGTCTCATGAGACCAACCGATGAATCAAGGAGATATAGCAGGCTGCATCCATCACTTACTATGTCCAATTCAATCCACTTATGAAATGGGCTAAAAAACACAATAATTCAAATTAAAACGAGCATACAGAATTTTAATACTTTTACCATAATCCATGGATGATATAAAAATAACACATCAACATTCAAACATATCACAAAACAATAAATTAAATATGGAAGATGTGTATCATAATAGTTCAACATCAAATAAGTTTAAAATCCATCAAATGATGCTGCCATAGATGAAATGAATAATATTTGAAAAAAATAACTATTTCTAATTTTGAAACCATATAAATGTCACATAATTATAAAAGAAAACATTTATTTTGGAGTTATTCTAATAATAATTTTAGGGATGATTCAATGGTGTTATAATGGCGGAAAATATCAGCACCCGCCGTATAAGTTAAAAAACATTCTTTCCTTAAATTTTTCGAAAAGGTTGTAAAGGACCTTGTTTGGAAAACGACCAAATCATTCTACTATAAACATATTATAAAAATTAAAACAAGGGTATAAATGATTTTAACCGATAGTCTAGGAAATAGTAAATTTTTTTTGATATACATTTTTGAGAAACACAGATGTAGATGATAGAGAGGTTCCGGTGGATACTCACGTATAAACAACCTCAAATAATGAAGAGATTGTAAAATTAACCCTTTAATTGTACCTTTCATTGTTCATGGGTATGTTATCCTACTATAAAATAGTACAATAACTATTATTAAATTACATAAGAACGACATAAATAAATATTATATCTTATATGAACTTCTAATATTTCTTTGTAAATAATATTACGGTAGTATCATTGTTTCTAGTGTTAACTGATTAATTTTCCTTTATATGCTTGGTTACGTAAGCCATGTATATTATGAATAAGATGTATTTGATTCATATACAAAATTTTATTATCTTCCTAATCATTATTTTTTAACCATAAATTGAAATTTATTCTTGAATGGTGACGATGGGGAATGAATATCATCGCATTCATTGACACTGTAATCCGTATGCATGCACAAATGACAATACCATTCTATTGATGGTGAAATCATATTTAATTTAATGTTACATCAAATAAAAATAATCCTTAAAATGTTATATTTATTATTTATTTCAGTTATACTCATTATTAGACACATCCAAATAATTAAGTGTTTGAATAAAAAACTACACCATGATAAGAAGACTGTAAGCCGTACGTACACATGTATGGTGACTTGTCATTCGATGGATTGATATAATATTGAATATGGTTGTAAAATATTTATAGCAAAATAATATTATGTATATGGTAATTGATTTATTATTTTGGTATGGTAATAACAAAGAAAGGGGAAGTGGAAGATGAAAAGAACATTTAAAAATGTGGTGAAATTATTACCTCTTCTTCGGGTGTATCTTTTTGATTTGATTAAAAGGGATCTTCAGGATGGATTTATGATTAAAGTATCTCCTATAGGTATAACATAGGTTATTTGGGAGGATATTTGAGAGGGGGTTGGATGAGCCAAATAGCTTTGTAGGTGTGATTTTTGGAGAAGCGAAAGTCCCCTTTTATAAGAGAGGTGATGGTCACTTTAATAAAATCTTGAAATATTATTTTATTATACAATCGTATTCAGCTCATAATGGCCCCAAAATGATTTATATTGAGGCTAAAGTGGGTATGTGTATAAAAGGTCTCATCCAATTGGTTTTAGACAGGTTTCGTTTACCATATTAACTTTTTATTTTAGATTTAACTCTTAGTTAAATAGTTTAAATTTAGCTATCAATTCTTGTATTATTATATTATATGTTTAATAATAAATAAAAAATACCATGTGAACCCCAAGTGGTTCCTTAATGATATATATTATTATATAATTACTTTTTCTAATCATTAGATTTTTAGAAAAATTATATAATTTAATAATATAGTATTTGTTTTAAAAACTCATTTATGTCAATTTTGGCTATATTTAGTAATTGAATTTTGTGGAAGACATTAAGCAAGATTACTTCTAAAAAATCATCAAATAAAACCTAACATGTCATATTAATATATAAAATTAGTATAATGCATCCAAAGTCTCAATTTACATTTATTTTTTATATTTATAACATCAAATATTTTAATATTTAATTAATAAGGTAACTACTACATCATCAGTGTATCATTAATAAATTTAATTATTTAATTTCTGAAAATTATAAATAAAATAAAATTATAAAAGAAATCTTATTTTCCTTCAACGAAAAAATATATAGTCAAATTTATCTTATGTATAACCCTATATTAAAATTTATTTGTTATTAAACATTGAATTTAACACTTTTAACTCTTCTTTAAATAAAATAATAATAAATTCCCTAATCTAAAAAATGTGGAACTAAATAATCATATTTTATTCCTAAGATTAATTTGGATAAAAATAAACATACCCAATATAATTAGTACATGTGTTACGGTAATTATATTATCATTTTTACCATTAATTATAGTATTTACTTTTAACTGTGGTAAATAAAAGTCAAGAGTTACTATTCACCAAAAATTATTTTCATCTTATTGAAAAAAATTTTACTTGTTGATTTCAACTGTTTAACTCATATTTTTTAAGTTCAACTCAAAGAAGTAGTAAAATTTTGTTTTATGCCAATTTTCAAATTCTCCTAGAAGGTGGGTAAAAGACAGTTAAAAGATCTATAAAATATTATATATATAATATTATTATAAATTTACTCCAATGAAAAAATTGAACAATTAGAGGTATTAGGTATCTATTTTTACCAAATATAAATTTAAACTAAATAACAAAATTTTTAATTAAAATCCAGTTTTAAACAATAACTTAGTGTTTTTTCACTATTCATCCAGAATTGAATGTTTTTAGAAAAATACAAAAAATATACCCTAAGTTAATTTTGATATTCGGAATCCAAAAAATGAAATCATTTTTGAAAAAAAAAATTAAATTTTTTTAAAAAGTGGGTATTACTCTTTGTAACAACTAATTTGATTGGTTGTGGTGTGTTAAAACTCTATGTTGCGTACAACTCAAGCTATTGCATTATTCAAAAAGAAACATATTGTGGATGATTCGGGCATTAAAAGAATGATATTAAAGCAATTCCAAGGAAATCAACATGCTTGTAGTGAAACTAATACTTCATTATAACAAAGAATTGGGGATTTTAGGTTGATGTATAAGGACAAATCTCAGCTAGAGATTTTGGTACATATTGATGAAGATTGGGATTGTTCAGTAGATGATAGGAAATAAATGTCAGGATGTGCTTTCTATCTTGGTGGATTGTGTATTTAATTTCAATGGAAGAAGAATGATTTTATTTCATTTAGCATCGCATAAGCTGGGTATATTGCGGCCACTCAAGCATGCACAATGTTATTGTAGATAAAGCAGCAACTTGATGACTTGAGTGTTGATGTGATGTATCTGATCAGAATCTAGTGTGATAACTCAAGTGCAATAAATCTCAACAAAAATCTCATCCATCAATCAAGTACGTGGAACATTGAGATAAAGTAACATTTTATCAAGGAGAAGGTTTAGCAAAGGAATTGTGAAGTTGGAGTATGTCCCTATTGAGCTACAGCTTGCAGAAATTCTGACAAAGGCCATACCCAAGGAAGCATTTTAGAAGAATTGACAGGCTCTTGGAGTTCAGTCGAATCCCTGCACTATAAAAAGTGTTGATGTGGGAACCCCCCCTCTGCTAGAGGTATGGTATGTTTTTCACTAATGCACTAATCTGTATTCTTTCTAATGGTGCAGACAACAATGGAGTGACCTTTGGGTTCACTGACAGAGGGGGATAAACAAATAGTGACTTCTCAAATGGGAGAAACTATGGCTAAGGAAGGGAGAAAATGACTTTGACAAAGACAAGGAGAGAAGCTGATATGAGAAGTAGTAAGATATGGGGAGTGAAACGAGAAAGGGGGGAATATTATATCTGATGATGCTAAAAGTGATTGTTCAAAGACTAGATATCACAACATTTGAGGATCATGATAAATGTAGATGACTAGTGTTGAAATGGTGTCAGATGGTTTCCAGCTATCACCAATTTGTATCAGTGTGGTATCAACAATTGGTATCAGTTTGATGTCAATATTTGTTGCCCGAAATAATGTAATTCATTGATGAACTTCTAATTTACAATTGTTTCTCACACAAAACATTGCACTTGTGGGAATAGAGTATCTATTGAGTAAATCCTTGATCACTATATGAATCGTATGAGGTGAATAGTGGTAGCGGTCGGAAGAAGAATTAATAGGGTATCAATGTGCATTGATTTTTTATGATATAGAGTTTTTAACAACCCCATAGGGGGATATTTTTAGGAAAAAGTCTCTCAAGGTGTCATTGAATCTTTTTTCAGCTAATTGTGATTGTTGAAAATGTTGGCCTCCATGTTCTGTTTTTGACAATGCAGACAATGATGTACAAATTTATTGACAAAGGGGGTTTACAAGATGAGTATTTGGGTTCAAGGGATGTTTTCAATGATCCATTATTTATTGAAGATCCTCGACAATGAAATTGGTGATCTAGAGGAAGTACAAAAAGAGCATAGGAGTTCAACACTTTGAGAAAATTAGATCTCTATTCACGAAGGTGGTTTGGTCGCATAATTGGTGGTTTGGTCATGCAAGTATAAATATATTCATGTGTTGTGCACCAATTGATAGTTGTGCACCAACACTAGTTTGGGTGTAAATGGTTTGAGTCACCCATGTTTGGAGTTTGAGAAGGGAGTGTCACGCAATTAGTTTGGTAACACGTGTGCGCCAGGCATGATAAAGTGACCCTATTGATTGTTTTTTACCAATATGGTTTTGGGCTTCAAAGGGTGAAAGTATCCCATGTTTTGGGTTGAATATGGGAGTGTATCACAAGTTTTTTAGTGATACCTACATGATGGGCATGGAAAATCTTGTTGTTCATTCTTGGGCTATGCGAATGTTGGAAGATTTCCTGATACATCCAGTGCAAATTTGTATTCATCAGTGGCTGAAAATTGGACATCAACATAGAATCTTACTATAGTTTAGGATGAATTCATATATGATAATTAAGGGAAATATATATCATTAAACTATGATTGGATCCCTTAAAGAGTAGTGCGAGAGGGACGAGGAAGAAGTGATCCTTTCTACCAGTAGTGAGCCAGAGAGGGAGGAACATAAAGTTTCTCTTGGGAAAGCAGTGACCATTCCCTAAACATTATAAAGGTAGTGAGACTAGGAATAGAAGTGATATCACCTTAACATTTAAAATTGGCAGTGAGATTTAGTGGATTTGGTACAGCGGTACATCATCGTTGATTTCTCCTTGGATATAGCCTAGTGAGGGTGAACAAATTAAAATCGTTGTGTCTTCCTGCTTGTTTCTCTCAATTTCAATCAAAGCATCTTAAATAGGGAAATAAAGTAAGAAAAGATAAATAGTAAAACAAAAGTGATAACAATGTGACCATTTTAATAAAGAGTTCAATATCAAGTTTGTAGAGGATAATTTTGAAAAGAATATCCATAACCTAATCCCCCCCCCCCACTCAGGGTATCTAGGCCCCTTTTGGTCTGAACAACCACTCTGGAACACCATTCTGATTCTAGGATGAATATGTGTTTTATTGATACCCATCTCGATCCTGATAATTTTCTATTCATGGGTACATGGTATTACAAAATATCATCCCTTTATTATTATTAAATGATTCCATTGATACATTCCTTAGATCCAACTCTAATAAGTATGTTCAATGATTATAGCCCATCAGGACAAGTTTTTTATATTCTCGGTTTTACCTTGGATGTACTCCAAATACTCGGTAGGTGTCTTATAATGATATTCCATGGTTGCTTCCCCATGTTTTAAACTATTACCCCTTAGCTAGACTCAATTACTACTAAGTTATCTACCCCTGAGGTCTAGGATTCTTTATAGAATATCATGGAACCACATAATACTAATTTTCAAATATGTTTTTTCATTACATAAAAAAACATAACTATTTATATTATCAGTAAGTGATGTCAGTTTTAGATATTCCTCCCATGAATTATTTATACAGATTGGTAGTCAATTAATTTTTAAACTAGTTACATGTTTAGATACCAGCCAAGGGCTGAAGCAGTTATTTGAGTATTTATTTTTCTTTTTCTTTTTTACTTTATATATTCATTACCTCACACTATTATATTTCTATTACAACATTCAGTTATTATACACTTTATTGGTAGAGGCCCACTAATATTTATCACACACCCTCTCAAGCATCTTTTTGGTACCTCAGGTTGATTTCATAAGTGTTGTATTTGGTAAAGTGAGGCATAATTCTTTAGAAACATGATATCTTGTTGTTCTATGATAGAGACTAAAGTATATGATCAAGATATATATCATGATTCCTTGGATAGTTTATGTATTTTATTATTTCTATATTTGGGTTTTCATGTATGCTTAAAACATGGTATTCGTGTTTTCTATCTTACTAGATACATAACATACCATCATTAGTTGTTGTATATAATTCAAAAAAAATCTGTTATTGTTTACCTTGTCAATTTTATCTTTATATTCTATTTACTTATATTGATTAAAATATTTATAACTATTTATATTTATATGATGTGATACACTCTTGTAACGATAATATAGTCTTCCAATGAACACACCTAGGCTATCACTATTTGTTGGTAGCCTCAGGGGTTTAGGAATATGTGCATTAGGCCATGTGGACCACTGGGCTCGGGGCACTTATGATGGGGAATCTAGGTACATGATGTCACAAAGTGATATCATAGGGGTTCCTTTAATTATTTAACATTTCAGACAATAGATTGGATATTATGAATGCTTGGAACTTGGTCATATGTAATGCTTGGGAATTGGGATCCCTTGTTTAGTGTATAATATGAGTTGCCTAAAATAAAACCAGTGTTCTGTTTTTTCCTATAATTTTTTTATCATTTCACCATTGGGTGATGCATATAAGGTGTGGAGTTGTTCACTTTTATTTTGATTGAAATTTTTTTATCCTCGCCCAATTATATGATGACAAGGATAATTGTTACATGCATCTTATAGGAACCCATATTCGCATGTCATGCATATTTTCATTCCATATAGGTGAATTTCATTACACTACAATTATTTTCAACTAGTGATTATTGAGTGATCATTTCCATGTTTATATATTGCATGTGATATAATGGGTTGTGATTGAATGCGTTTTTATTTCATTTCACGAAGTTTTATATTCCCACATGGTTTGGGATGAGTAATTTACTAATTGAAGACATTGATTTGAAATAAATGTGGGTGTTAATCTCTGTGAGAAGGAGTCTGGGACATGATTCACTAGAATAAGCAACTCATTTTAAATAACATTGATTAAATTTATAAGAAAATGAAATGATAAATGTTGAATGGTTTCATGAATTTATCCCACCATGTCATGGTTATGAATGGAAGTTTTTTGAAACTTCTAATAAAATGTTAAATGAAATGAAATGTTTCCAATAAATTACAAGGAATGTAACCTTTTACCCAACATCTATTTAAACCATGGAAACTTCTAACTGATGATATTCTAATATATAACCTTCAATGTGGGATGTTAAGGTAGTTTACCATGGTTATTGATCCCTTTGCTACATTTTTCTTCTATTATTGTTTCAATCTACTTGATTAATTCTATTTATTAGGCGTGTGATTGGATTCAAAGATGAAAAACAAGCCCAGGTAGGTAAGTTAGGGATTGATTAATTTGAGTCGATATGTATGGGTGTTAATAACCACTAGAAATAAATAAACTATGATAGATTTTAATTTCTAATTAAAACATTTTTTCTTGGTGGTATCCTCGTAGGTTGCCTTATTTGTTAAAATGAATTTATGTTATAAATTTCGCAATTATAATGGGATTTCAATGAATGATTGGTGTTTAAAATGATTTTTTTTGTGAATTTCCTTTTATTCCTTATTCAATGGTGAAATATGGTAATGATTCCTTGTTTTTAAAATTGTGCTTGAGTTTATGTTTGAATATTTGAAATAATTAATGGTTGAATGTGAATATGTGTTATGAACATAAAAATTGAACCGATAAGTATGGTTCTTATCTAAGATGTCTTTTATAGTATCCCTGGAATGAAAAATTTATAATTTCTAAGAAGGACACTCCTTCTTATTACATAATTATATAATAGTATTTTGATACCGGTGGCTTTTTTTGCGTGAAATGGTTATAGGGTTATCTATTGTTCATCATAATGGGATATCCATGATAGGAAGTACCCTTAAAGGCAAAATTTCTTGCTAAATGATGTCATTTTTTGAAATTGGGTGTTATTCAGGTGTTATTGTCCATAGTATGGCTCTTTCCTTCTAAATGACACCCTTTTTTACATAGGTGGTCATTGTATCATAGAACCATGTTATTGGTGTGAGCATCAGATAATGCTGGGTTTCAATAGGTTAGACATACCGAGGGTCTGGTCATGATATTTTAAGGTCTAAAGACCCTTTCTTTTTTCCTCGGTAATGAAAAAATTTGTATATAATCATCCATGATAAATGTTATATGTGGAAATATGACTATGGGATAGCTCTCTTAAATGAAAAACCTATTACTCAGATATATAGAGAGGATAGCCTATGGACAGTATCAATGTGATATCTTATTTCTAGAACCTCAGGGTAGTATGCATTTTCATATGATGTAATCATCGAGTAGACAAACAATGAAAAAATGAAATAGTTTTGTCTGAATATTCAAGATGACTTTTCGGAGAGTCGAGTATTTTGATGTGCTGGTTAGTTTTATTTTGCCTTTATTGACAACACATTATCATATGTAAGCTTGAATTGATAGAGTATCACACATGATTCCAATTTGAGTTTAATCTCGAACACTTATATGTGGCTATTCTGTCTCTTCATTCGATGAAAGGGCTCTCTTAAAGAGGGAGCATCATGAATGTTATGGGAAATACATGCCCTTCCAAGTAGAATGAGAACATCCTAAGAGGGCCATTGGGTAATTGTTGGGTTTCATTGAATTTACTTAAGTGTTAAAAGATGGAATCATGATAGTACATTACTTGTGGCATAACATTGAATTGGTTGGCTATGTATGAAACTTTTAGAAACCGTTTCTTGTGTGGATGGACTTCTGTAGTTTCAAATGATGATTGATGTGATGCCTTGGGTAGTGAACGATTTTTTCGAGCTATATTGGTCCATTGGTAGGTGATGATGAGCTTTATTTTGGGATATTTAACCATTGTTGGTCTTCTTTATCTTCTTGAACTTCTTGAAATAAATCATCATAAAATAATTCTATTAATTATAGGTCCATGACCCCAATATTGACATCATCGTCAGATAAATAAGGAAAAATTGGTCTTACATCGTGCTAGAGTTTAAAAGTCGTTGGGCTAGTTAGTGACCTCAATAAGGGATGAGTATTATATGCTGGTTTTTGATGAGTCTAGGATTATCCTATCCGAGACATGAGTTTCAAAGTAGGAACACCTTGGAATAAATCTTTGACACCTGTGGATTTATTCTGACGAGGCCACTAGACGAATGCTTCTATAGGCTATGTTAATGTTCTTATGTAGACATTTGGGCTTGTACCGATGTCTCACATATGAAATGAGGAAAGGACTATTAAGGTACTGTTCATCATACACCTTTTTAATTAATTTTAGTTTTCCAATTCTTATTGTTTGGATATAATGTGATATTAAAAGGGATGGTGATTCTAGTGGGATATATATGGGTTTTACCATTTTTATTGTTGTGTCGTTATTGTTTAAATGGTTATATGATGGTTGGCAGAGGAACTCCAAAAAAATGAAATTATGGTCCTCAGTGGACATGGTTAGGGGAAAATAATTTTTCTTTAGAAGAATAAATTTCATTAAAAAATTTCATGTGCCAACTATGTAAGACTAGAATCTCAGAGGATGGTCAGCTAGAGTTGGTTTCACTTTAATATTTATTTTTCAATGTGTGTAGTATTTGAAGATCTATTTGGGTCACATCATCTATTAGAGGCGAGTGAATTTTTTAATGACCAAGAATTTTATGAAATGTTGACTGAACCTGATTAAAATTTTCAGTGTGTAATCAATCCTTTAATTGTTTTAAAAATCACCTTAGAAGAATCATTATAACACAAAGAGGAATATCCTATAAAAAAATTCTAAAGGTAAATATATCGTGGTTTAGAATCCCCCCCCCACGTACCAAAACTCATGATGGGGAAACCATCAACTAAATGTCTAATGAGACTATAACATGATCGTGTTTCTTAGTAATCATATTCAGTAGTATTGGTGGACAAGTATAAAAGTGTATGTAGCTTTTTTTATGAGGTGTTCCACCTATCTCCTGGTGAAGGAGGAACACCGGTGACAAACAAGAATTTTTTAGCTGCTAACCATTACTATGTGGAAATGTAATCATTTCATGAGGGGTTTCATGACATGTTTACTGAGGTCATCGTGAGGTAATAACATTGTATATGTAGTTTTTGAATGAATGTATAAATTATCCCATTTCATTCTTTTTCGGGAGAGATTCGTAGTTGATGATCTAGGAAAACTATACATCAACGAGATAATATGATAAAAGGGGCCCCACATACAATTATTTCAAATAGGAATTATTGATTCATTTAATGGTTTTGGAAGGGGCAAGAAGACTCTTCGAGGCTGGTATGTCCCTCCATTACTGGTGTTATGGAAACAAATTTGTGTATATGATGAGGTTACAGATTGGGAAGCCATAATAAGTTCCCATTTCCATGACTTTTTCTCAGATAGTGTTTCACTGCCCTTAGAAGGTGAACATGGGGATTAGATCATTTGATGGTGGGAGAATGTAAGAACTCAATTTCTCACCCAGGTATGGTTTCATTGAATTTTGATATAATACATTTTTTGGTCCTCATATGGATGCTTAATGTGTTATAAAAGTTCTCAAGGGTGTTTGGGAATTGTTCAGAGATCAAAAAATAATAAATTTTAGTGAACTAGGATTTTTGTTTGTTTTATTTTAAACCAACGTGAAGGCTGCATGGTTAGTGAAAATCAAGTAGGCTCCGTGCTTTCTCGGACTGATCATTGACACACCATTGTATAATGGATTACCTAACTGTGTGACCTAACCACTTGAGTTCCCCCTATTCCTTTCTTACCTATTTGTGGTCTGAGAAAAGTCTCAAAAACCATGGAGACAAACCGTGCATAGAATAATATTTTGCAAAATTATCATTTTTATGATTAATGATTTAAATAATCCCCCCTTCACAGCTAATTCGATTTCCTTAAAGATTATACAACTTTATCTCTCATTTTGTATCCTCTTAAATTCTATCCTGGTGATCGAGTGATCTTAATCATCCGAGATTTGTTTGATATTTCATTCGTCACATTGGATGTACAACGGTATGTCCTTTAGACCTTTCAGTTGTTCTTCATATATCCTCCTCTCAAACCGTGTTTTTGAGGTATAAATGTTTTTACTTTTACTCATATATAAAAAATAAAAAGCATATGTGGATACTTATAATGTCTGGGGATAGTTTAATAATCTTATGTTGCATAGTGTGTAACTCATCCCTCAGGTTCTTTTATTTTTAAAATTTTATTCAGGGCCCACCAATTTGATCAGATTCCATTTATTGAATTTATATGTCATTATTATAATCATTTTAACCATATTGTTATGATACTTCAAAAAAATTATTAGTTTTTATTGGTTACTCCCACAACTCCGCCCATCCCTTATAGGTTGTTTTTTTCCTAATTTACATTTTAATGTTTTGATAGGTTTGAGACATCCTCTAGTTGTGCCTTGTCTTGAACATTCAATGTGTATTATTTTATATATTATATGTCTTGATTAAATTATAATTTAAATAATGTTATGTACTATGTATTCTCACCATGTGACCCACCTATGGTTAAGCTCTTCATTTTTATAATTAAATGTGAAATTATAATTGGAATGTATACTAAGTATATAACCATTTTTTTAGGTGTAATTGATAATAGGTTGATTGTATATATCACCACTTAAAAATTAAATGAATGATGGTGGAGTGAACCTTATCTCATGAAAATTCTATAAATGAAATCAATGAATGGTTTCATGCTACTTGAACATATCACCCAAATGAAAGTCAAAGCATGAACCACATGGGAATATCGATTAATTTGGACTTGACTAAATGTTTTCATGGTAAATATTACATTCCACAATAATGAAAAGTAGTTTATTGAAAAATTTGAATTATATATTACTAAATTATCAAAATAAGAGACTCTAGACACCACCTTTCATTGAATTCAATAGGGAGTGACTTGAGAACTCAGGAACCCCATTATGATTCGAGGATTCTACTTGCATTGGTTCAGATGGACAAGGAACATAATCATTTTCTTTTCATGGATACCTTGCAAAATGCAATAGAATACCTTCATTATTATTAATGGATTCATTGGATACACTACTTGGATCCAGCACTAACATGTACGTTCCATGGATACAACCCATCACGCTTAGTCATTTGTTATCCCCATTTTACCTTGGAAGATTTCCTTGGACTTATTAGGGATATATTCGTGAAATCCATGGATAAAAATCCTTGGATAATACCCTTGGCCCTTATATATACGCATTCAGTAATGAGTTAGTATCCATTTAGGTCTACAATTCCTTGGTGAATACCATGGAACCACTTCATATTAATTATCAATTATGGTTTCCTTGTTATATTATATATCATTCAATATATATACATTCATGGGGTGATGTCAATGAATGATATACCTCACATGACATGATTATATAAAATTTAAATAAATAAATTAATAATATGGTTACAATTTCATACTCCAACTGAGGGATGAAGTAGGTACTTGGGTATTTAGATAAATCATACTTCTTTAATTTATATGTGAATTATTGGAGAAAGTAAAATTTATATTACACATACCAAATGTTATAGACACCATTGGTTGTGTCCCACAGAGATTTATCTCACACCCTCTCTGAGGGTCATTTGGTTCTTGGGGAATATCATTGGTATGTAGGTTTTGATTATGGGAATAATAAATATTTAGACATATGATTTCTAACCACTATAGGATAGAGTTGGAAGTAGATGACCAAGCTATTGCTCAGGAATCTTCAGAGAGTTTATGTATATTATTTTTTCAACATTTTAATTTTCATGTATGGATACTACATGGTATCTATGTTTTATAGCATATAAGATACATTAAATATAATCATCAGTTGATGTATGTTTCTCTAGTTATTTTTTTATTTTTATCCTTGTCCATTTCCTATATGCCTTCTATTTTCATCTATTACATCTACTCTTTACCTAATTTTATATTTCTCCATTGTTATGAACTATGGTAATGAGAACATAGTCTCCCTAGTGACCCACCCTATGACCTCACTACTAGTCTGAATGCTAGGGAATTTAAGGAGATCCACTTGAGTCCAGAAGGCCCACATGGCATGTGCATCCTATTAAGTGGAATCTGGGTCTAGGATGTTACATGTTATTGTTTATCCACTTATTTTTTATCACTTTGAGAGGCTATGGAATTTTATTACAATTCACCATTTTACTCTAGATGTGATTTTAATATTTTTAATGACTGGGATATGTATTCACATTTTTTATTTTATAATTTCAGTTTGAATTTTATGTTGATTGTATTTCACCCTGTTAATATGAGGAATTAATTCCAATTATTTTTTATTTTTTGGTCCAAAAATTATATAACCACTCGATATATTGGTATATCTGACATGATAAACCAGTTTTCCAAATTTAATGGGTTTTTAACTATTGTTTTATCCTTTCATGTGAATGGCCTAAATAATATACTTTAGATATCCAACCTTATGCATTCCCACATTATGTGATTAGTTAATGATGTTCTAAGTGATTATCCATTCTTGTAAAATTAATATGGCTAAGAATCATTCTCAGGATAAAATTTATATTTAAATATTTGACCATCATTTATTCATTCCATTTTCTTCATCTCTCTTTATGTTATTTATTAAAGTTCTTGTGATACAATTATTTACCTTTTTATAATAATAATTTTGTCTGTATTCAAGATAGTTTTTGTTGTATTCGTAACCTTAACGATCATTAAATCCCCCTCAATTATTATCCTTCATTCCCCAATATTTCAGGATGTATTTTATGGTGCATATATAAATATATGCTAGTGGGGAATAAAGATAATCATAAAAATAAATAATTTTGTATTACTAATTTAAATTTATATAAAAAATGTATGTATATAATTTATAAAGTGTTATAATATATTCGGTGCATTACTATGTGATTAATTGTATATTATCCCTATGTGATAACATTCCCATTGACTAGAGGATAAAATATAATGGGTATCTAAAATTAGATCATCCCATAATTTGTCCCTAAAATGGGAATGGCTACATTTTCCCATTCTATTCTTGTATCTTATGTTCCCGACACAACTATGAATATGAAAATACATCAATCTCTCCATCAATGTTTCCCATTACTACCTCAAAATCAAGTCTCCAAAACCAATTATTGTTAACATTCATCCATACTAGGTACCCATAAAAATATATTAAAAGGGTCACATCTAGAGACATCACACAAGGAATGAAGAAACAAAAAAAAGTTATCGGGAATCTAGTCCCACAAAATAAATCATTCACCATTCATAAGAAATAATCGTTTATCAAATACATAAATTTGTTTTTATCAAACAAAACGTTTTTTAGAATACTGTAATAGACATTCCTTTTTTCCTTTGATCCCTTATAGGTTACCTAAGACATAAAATAATAAAATATAATAATTATCAAAATATTCTTTTTATACCTAGAATTTTGTTTTCTAAAATAATGGATAATTATTTAAATTAAATATATGTTTTTATTTTTTCTCTATAAGAATAAAAAATTAATGTTTATGTCAAATCCCAATAATAAATGAATTAGTGTTTTATAATAATCAATCATGAAGGATTATTTTATTTCCATAAAAGTATAAGTTTAATAGAATCATTTAAACACAAGAAAATTAAATTTTTAGAAAATATATTTAATGAATATATGTTTTTTATATATTCATAAAAGATATACGGGAAACCATAGAATAAACATTTGTATAAAATTATAGAGTAAAATAATAGAAAATTATAATGGCAGTGGAAATAGATGTGATTTCTATAACCAGAATCATAGATAAATCAATAATCATGCTTAATATATGTTAATGAAAATTGAAACATAAAAAATAATTGTAATAAAATAGAAAATTATTATTTCATAAAAAATAATAAAAGAATCAAGGACTTTCATACCTTGATTAGATGTTCAAAATTGATCAAATAAGAATGGGTGATCAAGGTTCAATCCCCATTGTTGAAAAACCACCATGTTGAATGTAAGTTATAAAAAACCGTGAATCCAAAAACCATGTTACAATAATTAAAAAAATGGTCCTCGCATTATCAAATTCATTCAATACAATTATATTCAATGAAAATGTGAAAAAAGGAAAGTGTGACATATCATAACAAAAACCACTAGATTTTTTAACAAGAAGGGTTTAATGATATCTTGATATGGTGAAGGGTTATTAATGGAAGTATATTGAGCCCATACTAAAAATAAACACATGTAAATGGTCTTCTATAATGAGAGATTTATAAAGTAATAAAATAATCATTCTGATGCATCTGAGAACATGTAATATTTTAAATGGAGTGTGTGGATTGGATAATTGATATTATTAATAAATTAAACATTAATTTTATAAAAAAATTATGCTATAATATTTTCCCATTTCTAACTTATTAAAAATAAATGAGGATTGATATCCATTTTATGAATTTCCAAATATTCTTAAATCCCACATCAATTTCAACTCGTATATAGCCATGGTCACAATAGATATTGAGATGTCCTATATAAAAAATGCCTTTTAAGTCATGATACCAATTGATTGAACCATTTACCTTTGCCATGTTCTCTAAAAGGGAATGAAATAAAATTCCATGGATGACTGTTTTAGGTTGAAGACGCCTCATATTTCTATTCATAGTGATATTTTCCTACTATCCATTTTATGTTAGCTATTTCTGACATGGTTAACACACCAAGAAATCAAATTCCTCTAAAATGGAATGGAAAAATATTTTATAGGATGTGGTGATCTATATAACACCTAAAAACCCACCATTCTCCCAAAGCACCCACTAAACCACCCAATATCATTTTGGGGTTACCTTCATAAAGGATGGCCACAATAAATATTAATTGAAAATTTCCAAAAATCCGTCTTGATGCCACTAGGAATTTTGAACACACGATGGAAATTTATGGAATATCCAAACCATTACATTAGATACCTATAAAAAATTTATAATAATTAAAAATTTAGACCAACCCTAGAGAGAAAAATGTGACAGGGGAATCGTAATAACCATTAATTGAAATGTCTCTCAAGAATACAACCATGAAGGGTCCGAAATGACCTTAGGTAGAGGAATCAATAAGAAAGAAAAAATAAATCTCATAAGTAATTTTTTTGGAGAGATACCTCTCAAAAAAGTACATGGACACAAATATGAATCTGATTTGGGAAAAACATGTCATAATCTAGAAAATGATACAACCCAAAAAAATTGATACAAAATAAGGGATAAACATAAAAATGGATATTGAAAACATATATATGGATCATAATACTTGGTACTGTCCTATGATACTCAGTGAAATTATGTCCACACAACACCTTCTCATAGAGATCTAATATCTTCATTTCTCACTCCATGAAGGTTTTAAAAACATCAATGTTTATCTAACATTGTAAATTACTGGATATTTTTCATGATGATATCAGTGGATTTTGAAGGCATAAAATGAGTATAAATATTTATAATTCTTTGGGGTACATACGATATAACATACTACTTATTCAACATTATCCAATACATACAAGATAATAATAATACAAGGATGAACCATACTCATATGGTTAGTCCTTTTCATCCGATAAAAAAGATCAACCATTATGAGAACATATTCTCATATGTATAACTACAAAGGACCCCTCCTATGGTTGTGATAGAACGTCTAAAGATCATAATGTACAATCATACTATCATGATTCACCAAAACAGTACTTATCATGATCATTACATGTTCTATATCATTAATTGCAGGATTTGGCAACCTGGATTCACGAATCATTGATCCCAATGATCATCTATACAATGGTCTACCATTTCAATGAATATAGTGGATTTAAAGATGTTATTATAATCTAAATAAACCAATGGTATGTTACTTATAAAAAACTCTGTAATTTAGGACACTAGAGACCTACATAAACTCATGATTCTAGATAGTTCTCTTTATCTGACTATCGATATGTGGAATAAGTATAATGTTATTCCACAAAAAATATCCAAATGAATATCTGACTCATATCTATAGAAATTTGATTAAAAAACATAAATGATATTATGCATGATAGTACTCAAGACACAATAGATCTTTACTACGTCCTTAGGATATTATATTATTAAAATATCTATTTATCTCAACTAATTGATTGCAATTTAGTTTGTTTATTTCATAAAATAGTCCACTATAACCTATATAACATCATAGAAACTCTCATATTTAGGTTAAATGGTGAATAAACAAATTAAAAAAATCATACCACGCCCCTATTATACACATCATTTCTAAAGGAAAACACAATAAACATAGAATTCATCCATAACCATCATGCAAATCAAGCATCAAGATAAAAACACTAAAAATGAATTAATTTTCCTAGGAATCCTAAATTTTCCACTCAGTGTATGTTACAACATTATCACAAATAGATTTATATTCAATGGAGGGATATGGGTCTTATGATGTACAATCTCAAATATCAAAAAATTGAAAAAAATCCTCCCTTGATACAAAATTTATTGAGGATATTCTATAGAAAAACCACTAGGGGTATCACCAAAAAAACATAGTATCTCAATAAATAAACCTTGAAATCCCCTAGATGGGACTCCTATACCATTGGTACCAAATTTTTCAGGAACTTCTTATAAAAATCCATCATCTACCATTAAATAGTCTATTATAATGATATATCATTAATATATCTTCAAACAATCTCTATTAATATTTATATTTGGTAATGTATCACATTATAAATTTTAAGTAAGTGCATCTACCACAAAATTACACATTAATTGTGTATATTAAACCACAATTTTATAGCCTTACAGGCGTTCCATCAACTATCTATATTCATAGTCTAGGTCATGCTAGAAGAATATATTTATATGGCTTCTATTATCATCAAAAATAAAAAAAACACCCATCGATACGGGGATGGCATACAAAATTACTAAAAATTGATCTACAAAAAAATGATATCATGGGTGGAATATCTATAGTAATGGGGACTAAAAGACCATGAATCATATAAATACCCAATACCTATAAAAACAATAAACATACCAAGATATTTCATAAATAATCACAATAAAACATTAAAATAACGGACTAATTCTTGAAAACAAAGAACATGGACATGGATTATCAACTATTTAGAAACAAAAAAGTTATAGACAATTGTCAATCAATACGAAAACCTTGTAATTTTATGTCATGTTTGTTAGAGTAATCATAATCTATGATAAATTCGGTAAAACGCATATATATGTTGGTACATAATAGATGAGACTTTGAATCTATAAAAATATTTTTTGGGCTATTGATGAAATGAATACCTCAATTTTAACAGAATCTATAGCTACTCTACACTGGTACATGAAAAAAATATTGAATGAGGTTTACTTGCCCATAAATAACACTTCAATATATTCATTACAAATCGATGAGTATTATTAACTTTGAAAACATCCAATAAATTCTCTACATTCTCTTCATAATAAGAAAAGTATATAAGGATGTCATTGATGTTATCAACTTTTAACCGATCTATGAACTCTTGAATCACATCAGTCATCAGCATCATGAAGATGGATTAAGTGTTCATTACTGATGCACACCTACCATTGGTCGTGGCAATGAAATTATTTTTTACATTAAAATATAGTAATGTTGTTGACCCAGGATGTCTCTTGAAGGGGAGTGCACACTAATCAGTTAGTCACTTTTAAATGAGGGTAAAAATGGGATGTTCTATTTATAATAAATTAATAAGATAATTATTGAAAATAAAAATAAAATTCAAATTATTAAAAAATTATGATATTAATAGGCCGATTAGGTTGGGGTAAGTTTCCCAACTATAATTCTATTTCTGTTTAATTTAATTCAAACAACTTCTTCATTGTTTATTAAAGTATGTTTCTACAATTGTTTCATCTCACTTCTTTAGTGAAATGTTAATGGTGAGAGAAAACCTTAGAAAGATATTATCTTGGTCAACATTCTTTCCATGTGAAAAATTGTTGTTTTGAATATCTTCAATTGACAAATAAAATACACAATCTGGTCTTTTTTATCCAAAACAATCAATAACATCCACTACCCCTTTTACATGTACTGACGATTGTCGAGTACTTCAGCACTAATCTCTGGTCTATTCCACAATATATAAAATAGAAATTAGTGTGGGGAGATAATGATTAATTTATCTACAAAAAACTAAATAATGGAATTAATATTCAATAATGACCGAACTTGATAATTAAATCCTCAATAAGAAATTTAAAAAACTTTTTTAGATAAAAATATAATTAAATTACGGCTAAGAACTCATACATTATGAAATTGAAAACCTACCCTTTCCCAGTAACTCTAGATTTTTATCCCACTATGTTTAGAGTAATCAAGATAAATGGGGAAGAATAACACATTACAAATGTTTTTAAAATAATATTAATAAAATAAGAATCCAAAATGTTCTCATCATTGGTGTCCCAAAGGGAATGGGATTGAGTATGGGATGCTTTGAGAGGGAGGATCTCCCCTCCTTTTATAACTATAATTGGTCACCCCAAAATTTGACGCATTGTATCCCCATTAAATAACATATACAGGAATTTATCCCTTATTTAATGTTGTGTATAATTATATTGGGTTTTTACCCTCAAACTCATATAGTATTTAAACAATTATTCCGAGAGTTATGCCCATTTTACTCTCAAAATTTATTCTGTCAAGTCATAGTCTCCAAATCGCAAACCTCCACATTAGAATGCATTAAATGCCATTAAAATGGAAGATTAATGTGGAATTTCCTTCATAAAAGATGTTCCAAAACTCCTTTTTCATCAACCCAACGATGTTAAAAACATTTGGGCCCACACTTAATGAGTTATGGACCCCACACCAAAATATGACATATCCATAAACAGTTTTCATTCTCCCACTTGTGTGCTTCTTTTGAGCTTCCATATGGCTGATTAAACATTTGGTCAAGAAGGATGAAATGAATAACTTGATTTGTAGAATATGTAAAACAAATAAACATTCAATTTGGATTAGTTCAGAAAATGTATGGCAAAAATACAGAAATTATTTAAAATAGTAAAAAATTTGAATTGGGCTAGTTTTACTATTAGTCTCAAAATATTACCAATATCATAAAAATGTAGCAATTTGACTTAAATAAACACATTGGTGGGTTTAAAAATTTTAAATTCAATGTAAATTTAATTGAAAATATTTTCTCTATCAATCAAATATA
The DNA here is from genome assembly GCA_963277665.1 of Viscum album. Classification (NCBI taxonomy): domain Eukaryota; kingdom Viridiplantae; phylum Streptophyta; class Magnoliopsida; order Santalales; family Viscaceae; genus Viscum; species Viscum album. Next base: position 577,099,855 of record OY728138.1, on the reverse strand, counting down.
ATGTTATCACAATGAACACTTTATTCCTGAAAATGAATCGTAAATTGTTCTTCAATGTATCCTTTCCCTTCACCGAAATTTGATGATATATTTATCATAGATCCATCTTTAATAAACAACTAGATCAGGTCACTTTATAGAATGGATCATATATCCATGGAAGAAGAATTTGTTTAATAATTATAACTTGATTTAAGTGAAAATCATCAATATAGAGATGCATACTACAATTTTCCTTCATTAAGAACAAAAATAGTGTGTCAAAATTTGAATTTGTTTTTTCAAAACAAAATTACACTAAAAAGGTTCAATGATCTATACCTATAATACCCATAATTCAAAAGACACCATCATATTTAGAGTCATTGAGACATTAGAAGTGACATCATGTTTCCCTATCCAAAATTCGATATCACGTTGGGAGGGGGGTAATGCCATATATTTTGTATAATTATTTCATAGTATTCTTAAAAACCGATTGGAAAGAGATAATATTCAACATTTAGTGATGTTTTAATCAATTCAACCATCAATGATTATAAGGATATTACATTCCCCCAACTCATCTAGGGGACTCACCTAATAACAAACAATGGAGTCTCTATATGAGAATTATTGAACAAAATCTGCCTCCTAATGTAATATATGATTGTATATAATGGATAAAAAAATTCCATAATTGAGATGATGTTTTAGGGATTGATCTATATACATAGGATTTTTTTCAAATGAGTAGTGCTTCCAATGTGTTAGCTCACACTATATACAATCCCCATACACATAAGCATGATCTGCAACAAAATTTTTTAACAATAAGGGATAAAATTTTATAGTTTCCTCATATCCCAATTATGGACTAGTATAGAATAAATGAAGGTCGGTATATCTCTTTAATATAATATTCATCCATTTAGGTTGAAAAAAATGTGTACTTTGAATGACATGTAGCTATGCTAGTGGAATAAAATCAAGAGTAAGAATATAACAAAGTCTTTATAACTGGAATCACTAACTATGACTGAGACAAAATCCATGGACATGAACTCCTAATAAGGTAAGAGGAGTATCACATAGTCCTCTACTTCCAACCCAATCATCACTTTTCTATCCAATGATGGTGCATCATACTAATTCTACATCGGCTCAAACTACCTTAATAGAGGAATATATTCTACATTCCACCAACATAAAAGTGTAAAGAACATTTACAACTAATGAACCCTACCAAAACATGAATAAAAACCATTTGTTCCCATGTAAGGGGATTAATAATAGAAACACACAAATAAAAAATATGATGAGGGATGGGACCTACCCCAGGCTATCTGAAATCTCTTCTATCGATGAAATCGGGATCCCAAGACTTGACCTCTGCTATGTCGGAAATCTGGATGAATCCCATCTCAAGATAATTGAGTCCTAGATAGTATCATTTAAAGAAGATATTCTGAATATAAAACCTGATGATAAATCAATAATATAAATGGGGTGTCCAGGAACTATATCTCTTGATAAAAATATCCCTCAAAATGTATCACCCAATCCATTATATGTTTAATAAACTTGAAGGACAATAAACCATAAGTTCCTCATATCCACATGCATCATCTTCACCACCAACGTATCCTAGATCTCTATACACTATCATATTTAATTTAATAATAACTCCATATCCTACAAGAAATAATTTTATACTGAGACTGAAATAGAGAAGTCTTATTTCTCTAAAATCTTGTTTTAAAACTCAAATATTGTCCTCATCCAAGTGATTTTATCGTCGAACTTAACTCTATGATGATCGCTTGTAAAATCATACTAAACATCAATGTAGTGCACCCAATTATGAAGTAATCCAATATCTATTAAAATTAAAATAAAAAATAGTTATTGACTGATAATAATAGAATAAACTATTTAATAATAATTTATTAATTTTATTTTCAATACAATCAATATGTCTATAAATTTCATATAGAGGTGAATTGAAGTATGGTTCATGGTCCATTACACGGAAACAATACCGTAAATAGAATAATTTCTCAAAATAATTTTAGTAAAAATAATAATATCTAATGTTGATCACATGGGTCCCTAAATACCCATGTCATTTTTTGTCACCCTTATTCATGAGACATACTAAATTCATTTATTATCATTTCCCTACCATCCATGTTGTCCTCAATAGTGACTACATCTAAAATACGTCCTATATATTAAAATGAATCTATTTTCTAGACACTCATATTGTACTACCTAAAATGGTATCCAGCCAAGGATATAAATGAAACATGGGAGATAATTACTCACACATCCTTCCCTTAATAGGAAAATGGTTGGAAACAATTCCCTGAGGGTATATGATAAATAAAAAAGGTGTATTTACCAACATAAAGAACATGAAGAATTAGATATAAGGTAAAACCTATATAAATTATACTGAACATAATTTAAATGATCCCGAATACAATTATTTAATGTTATACATTATAAAATAAATCCAAATGAAACCATCTGTTCCAAAAGATATCACATGTATATAGGCCAATGATGATCCATCACCCCAATAACACCATAATATATTACAGACATAAAAATCACCATAAAACTCATGGGGTACATAAAAAATTATATATATAGTTTTCTTAATATGTATGTGTATAAATATATTCACAAGATAATCATGATCATAATATACTATAATCACTGTAAAGAATAATGAATAAAAATTCAAAAATAACTCATCAACTTATATGTTATGCATGGTCCCTAATCACCCCATGATTCACTATGAGTGTGTCATGTAAAATTGATCATATAATTAAATATCAATATAAGGTACACCTTAATAAATACCCCAATTGAATGCAACTCTAGGCCAATATCATATATCCACAAAAATCTCTCCCTAATAATAAACCTATTCGGAGACACCATGGAAACTATATCATCACACGTATTGTGTGCATGACATAAATTTTATTATTCAATAAGATACTATATCCAATGATACATGTGTTTAAAATAACCTAATGTCAATACATGTATGAACCTAGAAATTATTTTTGAGGTACAAGTTTCTTCTTTTCATTTTTTCTTAGGTGTTTTTCAGAAAATAATGAAAATGGGAAGAAATCTCAAAATTTGTGGGTACACTCCATGTACTGGTCCATGTGGGATTAGTATATAGGGTGTATAGGCATGTCGGTGATGAAGGGTGTAAAAACTGACTACACACTATGTACTTAGTAATACACGTTGTGTAATCAGCCAGAAGGTGAATAGTTAGGTAGTGGGAGTAGCCGCCAGCGGAACGACAGTACATGCCATGCACATAGAAATAAATGTTGTGTAACCAAGTCAACTTATAAACAGTGAGGAGGGTGAAAGTAGACTCTAGAAGAACATTAAAACAATGGAATGTATATACCTTGTACTTGAGAGTACATGCTGTGTAGTTATTAATTTTAACTTAAACCAGGAAGTAGCCACCTATTTGGACTGAAGAAGCTTAGAACTTCTGAGAGCCACGGGATAGAGGGCTGGATCTTGGAAGAGCTCTCGACCGCACAACGGGACTCTGATTCCTTTGCCGACAATCTAGTTTGAACCATGAGGGTGAGCTCTTCCCTCTCCATGAGTGTTTTCTTCAAATAATTTTCTGAGGGGAAGTTATTTTCATTTGAACGGGTGAACTTTTATCCCATCTCTACACCGTTCTCGGTTGATCTGGGGGGTTTCGTTGACATATATTTATCAGAGGAGATCGATGTAGGTGGTCTGGAGATTATTTCCAATTTTTTAGTTGATTTTGTGTAATGATGTGCTATGATCCAATTTTTATAGTGTCGTAGGGTTGAGTCCTTAGCTGTGGAGATATATATAATTGCATAGATAATCTAATGAACATGTATAAAGTGTTGTTTGGGATTGTTGCCTTGATCTAGGGCCACCCCATGGGTGTGTTTCCCTTGATTATCAGTTTGGCCAGGATACCCGTGTGTATGTCATGATTATAGAATTATTATAGTTTTCTTGAGAGAAAATGTAAATAAATTGCTTGTTTATGTGGTGGGCTTGCCCTAGTTTCTTGTTATCCTAATGGGCAGTGTTTTTCTTAGCCCGAGGCCAGTGTTTCCTTTAGCATGAGGGAAAATTTTCTTATGCATATGGGAAGTAGCTTCTGTGCCTAAGGGAAATATCTTGTATGATTTTGGGCTGTATTTGTTATGCCTATGGGTAGTGACCTACGAGATTATATTCTACTAACCTGAGGGTAAGGATTTAAATTTCTGAGGACAATGCATACATTGAGTATTCACTGTGGTGATTTATTATGTTGTGCCTACCATGTGAAATCACAGCCAGGGAATCGATAAATAATTAATAAGATGGAAATGAATCTAATATGGATAGTTGCTTTTGAGTACTACCGAGTTTACTGCATTTTATTACTATACACTGTTGTTGTTCAGTTTCACTGACAGTTGGGCATAGGCCTTTCATTGTTGCATACTGGGATTTATTTCTCACACCATGTTTAGGTCATGTATTGGGCCCAAAAAGTTTATATTGGTGTAGGTGTCTATAAGGGAAATGGTCCATATAGATGTATTTGATTATTGTAGAGGAGTAGGAGAGCATGGGACCAATCTTAGGCTTGAGATGCTGCTGAGTTCTTGTTGCACTGTTTTAGTTTTTCTTTGTTGTAATTGGTACTTGTACTGTATTGTATTTGATTGCAGTGTATCCTATTTTGAATGCTTTCTTAGAAATAAGACATATTTCACCATCAAATATGTATGACTTTTGGTTATCTTATGATTCATTACAGTTGTCCTTTCAGCTTTTTATTGTTTACTGCTTCTAGTTTTGGGTATGTTTATATTTTTTTGCTGCGCTACACATTGAAAAATGAGGGCATAGTTTCCCCACTATCATACCTAGGCCCTTACTGCTAGTCGAAAGCCTCTAGAATTTGGAAAAATGGACTTGAGGTCATGTGACCAACTGAGTTCGGGGCACCCGCTGTGTGGCATCCGGAACTGGGATGTAACAAAATGGCATCAGAGGGTTTCTTTTAATTGACTAACTATTTAGAGCCTGTAGTTAGGGATAAGATGGAATTTCTATTTGGTAATAAGCTGTGCCCGGGAGTATCTAACCCATGTACAGGGAAAAACCAATCTACTTCAGTTAATAGAATTTTTTCTTGTTTTTAATTTTTACTGTTGATTTTATTTTCCCTGTTGTGTGATGAAATTGTGGTGTTCTGTTTATATTTCTGTAATTGGGTTCTATTTATTTTCAACCTGATGAGATGAGGGTATTCCATCTTATGCATCATTTAGGCACACGTTAGAATCACATTACATGCATTGTTTAAATACCATATAGGTGCATTAGAAATTTAATTTTATTGTGATAGATGTTGTGCTAGTAAAGTCATGGTGTTGTGATACTTGCATGGATAAAAAAATACCTACTATTTGATAAAATATTGTTCTGTGAGGTTTTGTAGAATGAAGGAAAAGCTTTGGTTCTTGAGGAGTATGGGCCCTCATTGACCAAAATTTGGTGGATCATTGACCTGTTTACATTGTTGTAACAAGTACAAGATTACAAGATTTGATTTGAGGTCAGTATGATCCCTCACTGATCGGAATTTGGAACTTAGATTTTGGTTTTATTGTTTTTCTGGGATCCGAAGTAGTTTCTCAGACATACTGTCCAAGAAAAACAATAATACACATCATGTAGTTTTGACTACACGCCATGTAATCTTCTATTTGGGAAGAAAATTATAATTTTTGAGTACACACCATGTACTGTATATACATGATATTTAGTTCCTAACCATGTCATAGGTCATGTGGGTGGCATCACGGGATAGTGAAACTTTTAGGGCACACACCGTGTACTGATTATACCCACTATGTTGTGTTGACCATGTGTCCGCCGTGTAACTAACAACACATAAGAAGAAATCAAATCTTATAGATGCCATGTAAATGCCGAACACATCGTGTGGAGTAATCTGGGAATCTGGCCATATAACTAACAATAAGGGTTGTTGTTACCTCTTCTTGGACATACCGTGTCCATCTAGAACACGCCATGTAGTGTGATCCGTGTATCCGACCGTGTCACGAACAATACTGGTCAGCGAAGCTCGTCTAGTATTTGTCGTGTGCCTGTGGGACACGCCATGTAGTCTTGACTGGTGAGAGACTATGTATACATGGCCGTGTGGCTGGGGAGATGGAGTGGTGTACACGCCGTGTACCTAATTTTGAGACATGCCCATGCCTGAAACAGAACACGACCTCGTAAGGGCTTAAGGGTACACGTCGTGTTGACCTTATACACGTTGTTTAGTCTCGTTAAAAAGAGGGTTGTGTGGCTTAGCTGTGTAGAAGGACTCAGGCAGGGGAAGAAAATTTATGTACACATAATGTATTGGGACAACACACTGTGTGTTTGGGGATTTACATGACCAGTTCTGACATAACTACGTGCTGATGTGAAAAGACGTAAGGGAACGTGTCATGTAGTTATTATAAACACCATGTAGTCTTGTTTTGTAAAACTGGAGTGTTTTATTTTCCCTGTTTCCTACTTACATTTCTAGCTCTTATTCTTTGATGATCATAATCTAAGGCGTGTGTATGAAATTTTAGATTCATGCTACCAAGACGACCTTGAGTTGTTCTAAATGAGAACAAAAACTACTATAATCCAGATATGGTAGGCCACGGGAAAATGATGGATCCTCTAGTAGTTCTAGATGTAGCGCCAACTGTTACACCAGACACAGGTGTGAATGCAAAGTTCTGTAAAGGCATTATTTGGTTTATGAAGAAATTCCAGGGAGCATCGTCAGCTACCAAATCTATGGCAGAGATGACATGTATATTATAGCAGCAATATCCATCTATGTTTTCATGGGATGGTGGAACACAGGATGCGGAGTCATGGCAGGGATCTATAAAGACAATCTTCGAGCATCCGGAGACACCTCCTTTAAGGAGGCTCAAGATTTCTACTTACATGATGTGTGATTCCACCAAGAGATGGTTGGATGTCACCACCTAGACTGAGCATCACCGAAACATGGCATGGAAAAATTTTCTGGCTATCTTCTAGGACTATTTCATTCCAGAGACGATGAGGGTATATTGAGATCGAGAGTTCATGAATCTATAGCAGGGTGCCCTGTTAGTTGTGGACAGTTCTGACCGCTTCACCGAGGTACAATATTTTTCTCCTATTCTAGTGGGTGATTAGATGTTGAGGGTTAGACACATTGAGGATGGCCTTTGATATGACATCAGTGCACTGATGAATGTTTTCAGGTTTCTTATAGTCCATGATATTGTGAACCAGAGCCTAATTACCAAGCAGAACCAGGGGGAAGCTAGTGGTGCAGCCCAGGGAGGTTCAGCACTAGTTTCTGGTACTCTTTCTACTGGAAAGAGGAAGAGGTAGATTGATTTCTCTCACGGTGGAAGTACTAGCCAGAAGAATTCTTTAGGTGTCCAGTTAATGTGCTACCAGTGTGGTAATGAGGGAAAAAATATACCTTAGTTTCCACGTCACCCAGTGGAGTATCGAGCTTACGAAAGGATAGGTCATCTCCAATGTTTTTGTAGGGAATTTCCACCAGCGACTAGTGAGGAGTGTTCTATGCAGACTACCCATGTTGGAGTAGGGCCAACATATTCTTACCAGTTAGAGAATTTGAATATTTCGGGACATTCCTTCCGAGGTGGTGGTCATGGTCACGGTAGCCAGCCACCAAGATCTCAGAGACAACAAGAAAGGCCAACTCAGGGTAGCTAGCTTGTGTTGTATGGACGCGTCTTTGGGCTGGTATATGCAGTGAAATAGACCAAACTAGAGCAGGATCTTGATCCTTCCACTGTCAGAGGTACTATTTTAGTTGCCTCTATTTTGACTTCAATGCTTTTTTATACTGGTTCTACACATAGCATTATATCTGTGCCCATTGTGGAGTTCCTTGGGTTTTGTGTTTCTTCTTCTTATTCTGATTTATGATTCTAGACACTTCGTTGGGGATTAGAACGGCTAGTGTGCGCCCGTGCAATGATTTTCCCCTAGAGTTTGGTGGGTGTCCATTTCTATGGGACCTGTATGTCTTAGAAATGAAAGGCTATAATTTCATTCTCAAAAATGGATTGGTCGGTACCCTTTCGAGCCTTTGTGGATTTATATCGTTTTAGGGTGAGTTTCACCTCACCAGAGGGCAGAGAGTTTCTATACAAGGGATAATGGGATTTATAGGGAAGTCGAGATGGACCCGAGAATTTTGGGTGAGGTGGAGTGATAGTAAAGATTACAGGCTTATATCTGGATGATCAAAGAACATGTCAGAAGGATTTCCCTCCAGTGGTTGATCGTTTCAGGGATGTCTTCATGGATGACTTTTCAGGTCTTCCTCTTGAGCGAGAGGTGGATTTATCTATTGATCTTGTTCCAGGAGCGACACCGTTGTCCATTACTCCTTATAGTATGGCTACACTAGAATTGAAGGATCTAAAGAGGATGTTGGAGGTGTTGTAGGAAAAGGGTTTAATCTGACCTAGTAATTCTCCTTGGGGTTATGTTGTCTTGTTTGCAAAGAAGGTGGATGGTACCCTCAGACTCTGCGTGGATTATCGGAAGCTGAACCAGTTGACGTTAAATAACCGATATCCCTTGCCAAGGATTGATGATCTTTTTGATCAACTTCGAGGAAAATGAGTGTTCTCGAAAATTGACATGAGATCCAGATATCATTATTTGCACTTTAGACTATCATACATACCGCCAATAGCCTTTCAGAGCAGATATGGTCTATACAAGTACTTGGTTATGTTGTTCAGGCTCACGAACGTGCCTGCAGTTTTGATGGCTCTGATGAATCATGTGTTCTATCTATATATGGATTCTTTTTTGGTAGTATTTGTGGAAGATATCATGGTGTAGCCTCACACTTGACACAACCATGCCACCCATTTGAGATCATACTTAGTACATTGAGAGAACATCAGTTATATTCTTAGATCTCAATGTTCCACATTTGGATAGACCATATACACTTCTTAGGTCATATTATCTCAGAGGAAAGAGTTGCAGTATACCCAGAGAAAGTGAGAGCGGTAGTTTCCTGGGAGAACCAAAATAACATGTTTGAAATACAAAGATTCTTTGGGTTGGGTGGTTACTACAGGTGCATTATATAGGACTTCTCCTGCTTAGTAGTGTCGTTGATGAGTTTGACTAAGAAGGGTGTGAAGTTCATTTGGTCAAAACCTTGTAAGAAAACCATTCATGAGTTGAAGGGAATGTTGACATCAACACTAGTCATGATACTACCAGAGCAAGGAAAGAGGTATACTGTTTACTATGATTCATTGGGTATTGGGATGGGAGCAATGTTTATGCAGGGAAATCGAGTAGTTGCTTATGGTTCTAAGTAGTTGAGGCCACGTGAGAGGAATTACTCGACGCATGATCTTGAGTTGGCTAAAGTAGTACATAAATTATTATATTGGAGACATTATCTCTTGAGAGAACATTTTGTGGTATTTACGGACCAAAAAATTCATAAATATATCTTTACCCAAAATGACTTGAATTTGAGACAGTGAAGGTTGGTTGAATACCGTTAGTATTTCTACTTTGAGCTTCCCTATACACCTAGTAATGTTAATACAGTAGCTGATACACTGAGTCGAAGGACTCTGAAACAGGCAGTGTAGGAGGCCAGTGGTAAGTGGAAGCTTATGGCATTGTTCTTTTAGATTCATGTGGAGGTTCATGATAGTAAGTGGTGAGACTATTATTCATCCTTATCTATGACTTATACCATCCTGGATAGAATAAGGATGAGATAACTATCAGATTCAGGAGGCCTAGTTTTACGGGAGTCAGTGGCATGTCAGTACCCTCCACCCAGTTGGATGATAGGTGATGATGCGGTATTGCGTACCCATGGACGAGTGTGGGTTCTAGGTTATACACACAAGGAGTTGATGCATGAATTTCATGCTTCAACTTGGGTAGTACATCCCTGTGTTTTGTAAATGTACCGTGACTTGAGATGTCAGTATTGGTGGTCGATTATGAAAATATAGGTAGCTAGTTTATTACGAGATGTTCCGCCTATATGAAGGTGAATACGGAGTATCAAAGACTAGTGGGACTATTAGAAAAATTATCTAATTCAGATGGGAAACGGGATTATGTCATGATGGACATCATGACCAGGTTGTCGAGGTCACCTTGAGGAAGTGATTCCATGTGGGTTGTTGTGGGCATACTTAAAAACACAACTCACTTTTTTCCTATCAAGGAGACCTTCAGTGTTTATGAGCTTGGATATTTGTATATCATAGAGGTAATACATCTTCCGGTGGTTCCTTGTTCTATCGTTTTAGATAAGGATACCCATTTTACATCTCGTTTCTGGCAGAGTTTTCAAAGGGAAATGGGTACACAGGTGATTTTGAGCACAACATACCACCCTCAGACCGATGGCTAATTAGAGTGTACGATATAGGTCCAAGAGGAAATGTTACAAGCATGCGTCTTGTACTATGGGGGCTCTTGGGAGAAGCACATACCCCTAGCTGAGTTTTCCTAATATAATAGTTTTTAGGAAACTATTGAGATGGCACCTTAAGAGGCTTTATATGGTAGACCATGCCGACCACCTTTATGCTTGTTGAAGGTAGGCGAGACAGCTTTATTGGGACCACCAATCATGTAGGAGACTTCAGAGCAGGTCAAGATGATATAGAAGTGGATGGATACTATGAACTCTCTTCATAAATCTTACGTTGATCACCACAGATGACCCTTGGAGTTCAGAGTTGGGGATTAGTTTTTCCTGCGTGTTTCACCAAGGTTGGTACACATGATGATCAGGAGACTGGTTAAACTTTCCCTATTGTATGTGGTGCTGTTTGAGATTCTGGAGAGTGTCGGGCCGATAGCCTATCAGTTGCAGTTACCAAAGAAGTACTAGTCCATGCACAATGTCTTCCATGTATCTCAGCTACTCCGTTATCACTCAGACCCATCAAACATTTTTTATCCTGATGAGTTTGAACTTCAGGTCGATTCATCCTTTGAAGAGCATTTGATTCGTTTTGTTGATACGGGAACGACAATTCTCCGAGGCCGGTCGATTCCTCTCATATGGGTGCTATTGCAGCATGGCCATGTGCAGGACAAAAACTATGAGCGGGAGACCGATATACGTGTTCAGTGGCCATAGTTGTTCATATCATTATCTACACCACCCTTGGAAGGGGAATTTATGGATGAATTTCTTTAAGGGATAAATTTTGTAAGAATCTGGTTCTTATTTTTGAGGTACGAGTTTCTTATTTTCCTTTTAATTTAAGTGCTTTTGAGAAAATAAGGAAAATTGGAAAAAATTCCAACATTTCTAGGTACTCACTGTGTACTTTTACACATGTCGTGTACTTTGGGCGTGTGGGATAAGTATATAGGGAATATAGGCATGTTGGTGATGAAGGGTGTAAAAACATACTACACACCATGTACTTAGTAATACACACTATGTAATCAGTTGGCAGGTGAAAAGTAAAGTGGTGGGAGTATCCACCAGTGGAATGACAGTACATGCCACGTACATAGAAATACATGCCGTGTAACTATGTCGACTGATGAATAGTGAGGCGGTGGAATGTATCCCACATATGAACAGTTAAATAAATGGAAATTACACACCATGTAATTGGGAGTACATTCCATGTAGTTATGTTTTTTCACATAAAACAGGAAGTAGCCTCCTCTATCAATATAGGAAGCATAGAACACTAGATATCCATTGAGGAGAAGGTACGATCTTTGAAGGGCTCCAGACCGCACATCAAGACTCTGATTCCTTCGACAACGATCTCGTTTGAACAGCGGGGGCGAGTTCTTCTCTCTTATTGACTGTTTCCTTCCAATTAATTCTTGAGGGGAACTTATTTACGTTTGAATGGTTGAAATTATATCCCAGAACTATGTCATTCTCGGTTGATTCTGGAGGCGTCATTCACTTATAGCGATCAGAGGAGATCGATGTAGGTGGTCTCGTGTTTATTTCCAATTGTTGAGTTTATTTTGTGTACTGATGTGCTACGCTGCCATGTTTGGAGTGTGGTATGGTTGAGGGCTTAGATGTTACGATATCTAGAATTTCATAGATAATCTAATGAATATGTATAAACTGTTGTTTGTCATTGTTTTCTTCGTCCAGGGCCACCCAGTGGGTGCGTTTCCCTTGTTTAGCTTCTTGATAGGATACTCGTGGGTATGTCATGATTATAACATTATTTGAGTTTATTTTGATAAAATGTATATAAATTGCTTTTTTATGTGTTGGTCTTTCCCAGATTACTAGTTAGCCTGAGGGAAGTGTTTTTCTTAGCCCGAGGGTAGTGTTTCGTTTATCTTGAGGGAGAATTTTCTTATGCTTATGGGTAGTATCTTTCGTGCCTGAGGGAAATATATTGTATTCCAATGGGCTATATTCGTTATAATTGTGGGTAGTCATCTGTTGGTTTCGATTCTACTTACCTAAGGGTAAGGATTTACATGTCAAAGGATAATGCTTACATTGAGTATTCAATGTAGATATTTTTTATGTTGTACCTTCTAAGATAAAGATCAAGCTTGGAATTGATAAATAATTAATTAAATGGTAATGCAACTAATAGGGATAGTTAATTTTGAGTAATTACTAGTTTACTACATTTTATTACTGCACACTTTTGTTGTACTTTTTCACTGACAGCTCGGCATGGGTCTTTGGTGATTTCCTTCTGGGATTTATATCTCACAACCTATTTGGGTCATGTTTGGTCCCAAAAAGATATTATTATTGCAAGTGTCAATAAGGGAAAGGGTCCCAACAAATGTATTTGATTATTGTAGAGGAGTAGGAGAGCATGGGACTGAGCTTAGGATTGAGATGCTGATGAGTTCCTATTTCACTATTTTAGTTTTTCTTTGTTGTACATGGTACTTGTAATGTATTGTATTTGATTTTAGTATATCCTGTTTGGAATGCTTTATGAGAAATAATACATATTGCACCATCATATATGTATGACTATTGGTTATCTTTTGATTAAGTACAATTGTCCTTTCATATTTGTATTCATTACTGCTTCCTCTTTTGGGTATGTTTATATTTTTACATTTCTCTACACATTGACAAATGAGGGCATAGATTCCCCACTATCAGACCTAGTCCCTTGCTGCTAGTCAACATCCTCTAGAATTTAGGGGAATTGAGCTTCAGGTAATGTGACCAACTGGATTCGGGGCACCTATTTTGTGGCTTTCAGAACCCGGATGTTACAATACAACTATCAACAAAAATATATTGTAAAAATAACTATTGGAAAAAACATCACATAATAATATATAAATATGAGAGTGAGGAAACAATGGGTAGTTATCCATACATTACTTGCAATCCTAAATGATATGAAAAAACAAATCTTATAGGGAACTGGAGGTTAGTAACCCAACATTCATGAATGGGGTAACATATGAAATAACATTACATATATTTTATATATTGTTGAAAATAATGGTGTAGGAGAAAAACTATTTTTTTACTCAACTATTGTTATCATCAACATTACACCCCCAATACCACTAGTAATGAATCAATATTTTAATGGAACTGAAGCATTCAAGGAACATCATTTCATTAATTATTTACTTTATACATTATATATTACATAAATTATTTATATATTTCAATAACATCTAAAAAACAATTCACTAGCATGCTCATCAATTGATTTTCATCCCTCCAATAATTTTCCAACAAATCCATGTGTTTTTTATGATTATAATCACTTCAATTCTATCAAGAACCAACACCAAGACATTAAACAGTCATTATTCATCATCATTAAATAATTCATGAAGTCTAGGACACGTCCTATGATACAAAAATACAAATTCATTAAATAATGATATAAAAATTACTAATGTAGTGTGATAGAGAATGCAGGTAAATAGGAAAAATGTGAGCCCACCCTCTAAAAAATTTCCATTTAATCGTTAACATATCATTTTAAAACAAACAAATGGGAGATCCCACACTAAACGTATTCCCTCAGTCATGGTTCCATCCAAGATTCCACAATTAATCTATACACAATCATCAGTTCCATATTCTACAATAAAACTGGGCCTCCCCATCAATATCTCATTAACCATTAGCCATCGTAGGCTCCCAAAATATTGAATTACAAGGCTAAAATTCAAATAAATTACAGAACATAGATTCAAACAAAATATGAGGCAAAATTTCCTCTAGGACATCAAAAAATGAGTGAATGCTTTAATAGAAATTTTTATCACTCATCCCAAAAAAATTAATTCATTAAAAAATGAGTTTAATAACATATTGTATTCAACAGTTAGATTATCATAGTTTATGACCAATTGAAACATAATCCATTAGTTATAAAAAGACAAGGCTTATCAAAAGATTATTACAATAATAATTGAAAATGTCAAAAAACTATGGAAGTAAATTTATGTTAAACATTACATTAAATTATTTTAAAAACATTGGAAATTAATTTAATTTATAAATTTATTTTAATATAATAAAAATGGTTTTCCAATAAAGATTCATCTAGAACCATTTTACTTCCACCAAATAACGAGAAGAAAAAAATCATCTATACATAAATATTTAATCTTTTATCCATCAAACATTAATGGATTTATGTTTTTTTTTAAAATCAATTTCGAAGCATGATAAACCATAGCATAATAATATGTAAGACCTTATCTTGTAAATATATTTTTAGACTTTTATCATGATGGAGGAACATGTGATCACATATAAAAAATGATTATTTTTTATTATGATTTAATATTAATATGGTTAATTTTACCTTCATCCAAATAATTAGATCTAGAACACATTATGATTTCATATAAAATAATTGAATAATAATTTAATACCATTCCTCAATAATGGGTTCAATGTTATTCTTTAGAAAATGAGAGATCATGGATTGACCACCGCCAAATGAAACATAAGTTGTCCAATGTAAGGCTAATTGAAAACCACAATCCACGAACCATCGTAGATCCATGCTCCATATACCCTATAAATATAAAATTTTATTGAATAAATATTCCTAGAATAAAAGAAGTTTTTTGAGAATTGAATCAAGGGACTATCATATCATACCACAAACCAAAACAAATTTATTCTTCACAAACTAGGGGATAGAATACATAAGAGATAATCAAGGGTGTTCATATGGGGTGGAATAAAAACGTACTCAAAACCCGTTTTTTAAACATATCTACAAAATGATAGCTCAATAAACTATAAAATGATTAATCATGATGGTTTTGATCTCAATATCCCTGCACAACTTCACCTACAAGGTGTTTCCCATAAACAAGATGGTTTCATTTTCCAAAAGGTTGAAAAAATTAATTAAATACAATTTCTAGGGAATTTTTTATTAAAAAGTGAATCCTTATGGAACCGTATCAATATTTATGACCTCATTTGTGTTTTTGAGTTTCTCATTTTTGATAGAGGGAACTCTCCATACTAGAAAACTATCACAAACAGCCTGATGATCAATATTTTTGAATCTTAATAAACCATTAATGACATGAAAAACAACTAAGTACCATTTATTTCATCTTCTATGACCTTCATAAGGGATTTTTTTCCTCTATAAAGATAATAACCTCTCACAAGAATACATTTTTCAAATGACCTTATCCTCTACTCAATGATCAAATGTGAAAATAGATACAAATTGTTGGGATGTTCTGGGACATTACATATATAAACTATAAATGTGTGTTAGGGAGTATATGGGATAGTGTTTATTTTATTCCAAGAGGAATTAAATATGTTGAGATGTTGGTTTATGGTTTCTTGTTTTATAAGAGATAAGAGTATAATTTTTATAATATACAAATGCAATGTAACTAATTAATAAAAAAACCATCCAATATAAGAATGCAATGGAGTGGCGGTAGGTTTTCATTGATATAACATCAAAAAAAATTACACATGATTGTAACATGTTATTTTCATTTTAAACATAGATTATTTACTTTTACATTTTCTATTTAAATGGTGTTAACAAATATTGACATATATTATTTTCTTATTTAATAAAAAATAAATATTTGTTATTAAATTTTTTAATCAATATAATTCAATATATAAATCCATATTATAATAAACTATTTATTTGAATAATAAAATTTCATATTAATGGATGTAATATATAATAACATGTTTTTAAAAAAAATTAAATAATAAATGATATGTTTTGCAATGAAATAAATATATTTTTATTTTATTTAAATTATTTCATTCATTTTTTACCAAAGGATAGTTATATGACTTTAAAAAAATAGTAAAACTAATTTCCTTTATTGATAACTTAAATAAATTGGAATATTAAAAATATTTTTTATAATAAATATATTACTTAATATTCAAAATGCTAAACATATGTTTTCTAAATTAAATAGGATAATTTTAAATATTTCATTTCACATCATAAATACGTAATTATCTTGGAAAATGTTTTATTTGACTTTTCAGCATTCATGGTAGTGGAAATAAAAGAAATACTCCCAACTTTTTACACCTGGTGAAGCTCGAAATCGAGACCCCCCAAAATTCAATAAGAACGCGACATCTGTTGAATTTTTTCATGTATTATATGATATTATTTTATTCTTTAGTGATGTTATAGTCATATATTATACTATTTTATTTTAAATTTTAATAACACATATTCACCTATATGTCAATTATTTCAAAAAAAATTAAATTAATATCCCCATAAAAATGTTTGGAATGATATATTAGTATTTTTAGTTCATTTTGAAATTTATAAAATCTAATTTCTTTATATTTAGTTTTTAATTATAAATAGAAAACATCATTAAATCATGGATCAATTAAAAAGATATGTTTTAGGTGTTCTCAGTATTTCTTCAAATGAATTTTCAATTCAGTGAATGTTAATATATTATGTCATTTATAATGGTATTTGAAAATTTGTACATTTATTTTATGGGAATAAAATATACATAACTCTATTAAATAAATTATTTTAGAAATAATAATTTTTTTATATTAGATCAAGTAAATTATTTATCCTCTAAATGAATGAAATTTAAGTTAATCAATATAATTTTGATTACCAAATGAATTATTTTTCATATAATTTTATCAAAAAATATTCATCTAATATATCATAAAGAATTTTATTTCATTGTTTTATATGAAATATTCAATAAAAAATTAATAATTTAATGAAACAAAATTTCAAAATCTCAGGGAGTTCCAATCTCTTCCCCCTAAAATAAATTTCCTCATAAAAATTTAATTTCTCATTCACTTATACACAAAATTAATCAATATATAAAAAATAGAAGATATATTTTATTCTAATATATTATCCTCAAAATATTATATACTATGTGACTCATAAATTTTTACATAATTGGAATTAATAGTGATTGTTCCATTATCTCACGATTTCCTACAAAAAATGATCCATTAGTTAGTTATAGAATTTTCTAATAAATCTCGTTAAAATCATATTCATGATCCATTTTCCATCTAAATTCTAAAATTTTTTATGTTAATATCATATAAAATCAAATTAAATGATCATTTAATGTTGTAAATTCAATTGTAATATGTATTCTTCAATAAAACCATTATTCGAATTACCAATACATTAATATTATGGATGACTAATTCAGTTGAAAATATAAATCCTTTAGTTTAAGAAATTATTCCCATGATAAATTTAATATTATTTTAGCCACCTTATTTAAATAATTATTAAATTATAAACTTTAATTTATTTCCATAAAAATTAATCATAATGGGTATTGTAATCAACAAATCATATACCAATGTATTGTGTATTCAGTTATACAGTCTTAGAAAAAATAATTTTTTACATAGTGATGATTAATTTAATTCTCAACCATAATTTTTTAGGGTGGTTAACCCAAGGTTAATCAATTCTATATCCACAATCACCTTTTTATATCTAAAATCTAATGTAATTTATATGAATACAATATAATAAAAAATAATTTAAATTAAAAATGGAATCATATATTTAGAAATGTCCCAAAGCAATATTATTATGGTATTAACTAAAGTTTACTTATCATAACATATAAATATAACAAATATTATCATGAAATATAACAAAACCCTACCCAAATACCTACTACGAAACCCTCTACCCGCACTCCTGAGTCAATTACTAATAAAAAATCCATTTACATTTCAACTAACATAATGTGATAAGTACCAAAATGAAGATATTGTTATTTGATAACATTTTCATAGGCCATGATTCATATCAATAAAAGACTCAGACAATACATATATTTAAATGTTTACTGAATGTAAATATTTACTATTAACATGTCCTAATTTTTTATAAAAGTGATCACTTTTCCTTAATTGGTCCACAACATGATTCATTTTATACTGATCATGAGTTATAATAATTTACATGAATAGGGGAATAAAAAATGGATAGTGGTGAGAACATAAAGTCAAAATTGGGAAACATATAGATATGTCACAAATAGATATATCATAAGAATATTAGAAAACATAATTAGTGGAGAAATATATTATTAAAAAGAACATATAACAATAAAATTTGTTTGTGAGTTATTATTTATGAAATTGTAACCTCAAATTAACAACCATATTTCTTGTTAAAAGAGCGTGAGATAATAATCATATATAATGGGGAACAATCATGGGAATATAGATATACGATATATCATTTCATCATATAGTAAGAATGGATTATGGAACATACTTATGTATAAAAAATCATGTGATCCAAAATACCCATATCATAATTAGAAAACAAATTATGAAACATTTTACAAGCATGGTGAAAAACCCATCCGAGATACACTCTCAAACAGGTACCCATTCTAATTTAACACAAACCTTATGGGTGATCTTGATCCCTATTGTCTAGGATAACAACAACAACCTCAAAAAATACTTGGAACAATTTATTCCATCCCGAAGTATAAAACAAGACATATATATAAATATACAAAATGAAATCATTGATGAGAAAATGCATATATATATATATATATATTATAATAGGAAGAGAATAATAGAAGTGAAACAACAATAGCTATGGTGACAAAAAATACCTAAGAGAAAATTACATCATAATAATGAGACAATGATAAATAAATACTTTTATAATATCCAACATATTCTGTTGGAACACTGCCATTATTTCTAAATACTACTTCCAAAATTTATTATATTAGAAACCTCTATATCTCAATACAACGCCTTGCCTTTTACAATATTTTAGGGAATAACATGGTACACACATTGTTGAAGGGGTGCATTTGGAGTGAGCTAACATTCTTAATAGTTTCTAAACCAGGTGTTCCATATCAATTCTCTAAAAAATAATAAAATCATTATGAATTTAAAATAATGAAATGAATGTAATAAAGTTTAATAGTTTTTATATATTAAAGATGTCATAAAAATTTAATTTTCTCTATCATCCAAATTTCCTAATAAATTATGTAAATCAATTTAAATTAATTTTAAAATACATATATCAATTATAATATATCACATGGAACCATAGCATGCATCCTATATCATTTCAAATTAATTGAAGTAAAAAAATTTATAGAAAAAAGGAACCGTGAAACCAAATAAATAAACATGTAACATGACAATATGGATTACACAATGTTAGGATATATAAGAATAATCATCCTAACATTGAAATTAAAATTCACATCTATCCCCTATACATATTAATCATGTCTAGAGAGTATAAGTAAACCCCATAAAGTCAAATCCTAGATAGGTCTAACAAGTCCCTATAATAACATTCCTAGAGATTTAAAGAATTCTACATGAGTGAACCCACCAAAAAATGATGAGGCATATAACTAGACGTTCCGCCTAAGGACCCAGTGCTTCCCATGTGCTCTATTTTACAAAATAGTTAATCAACAAATTTTGGCATATAATTCAATGAAAACACTTTTTTAATCCCATGTCTCAATGCATCGAAATCCTATTCCATTATACAAAACCAGGGGAAAACCATCATTTATAAAAATCCAATTTCCATACACACAAATCAAATTAGTTAATCATGAAATATAATTTAATAAATTTTATTATTAAAAAACATATAAAGTATGTTCACTAATACAAGCATGAGAAGGGACCACCGCCATCAAATCCCAGGCCACACATGCCAACTATAGGATCCATAGATTGTAAGAACGAATCTATGAAAAAAATGTCCCAAAAATAATTCTAAAACACTTTTGATAGATTAAATCAATCAAATTATGTTGGATAAAGGAAATAAATAATCATACATCAATAATGAAAACCATCCGTATAATACAAAAAATTCGCCCCTTGGATGGAATCACTTGAAGGATCAATAAGGAATCAAGATGAATCATCATCTCTGGTAAATATATCTGATAACACAATTCAAACACTCGACTATGATCAAAGGAATCAATTTTGAAGAAATTATTAGTATCTCGATGATATTCCATGCATAAACCTGATGATAAAAAACTAAACGAATTGATTTGATGGTTTAGAGGTCTATTAAATCACCAGAGAGAGTATTTTGGCCGAGAGCAATGAGGGATGTGGCAGAATAATAAAACAAATCATCTGAGAAGCACCCTAGAAATCATGTGTGTGATATTTACATGGCGTGTACTCCCTTTACTTGTCATTTAAACCATAATTTCCATATATGTTGGAAAAAATTACACATTTTAATTAAAAACTATACTATTCCCATTACATTGGGTGTACTCTTTACAAAGTGTGTAATCATTCATGTTGTGTACCATGATCATTACATGATTATGGTAACATAAAAAATATTTCACTCCAATTATATTGGGTTTACAAACCAAAATGGAATTAAAAACAGTAAAATAATACAAAAAACCCTCAAACTACCTTTGGATTTCAATGATCTCATTGATTAACCATTTAAGACATTAAATAGTATTACTAGGACTCTATTTATTCAAATAAACATACATCCATGAACATTTGGTCATTATTGCATTTTTTTCTCCATCCTTATGAGTCCATGGCACACCTAGTTAAAAAATAATGTATTTAAGGATATGTGAAATAAATGAAAAACAATAATAGTATGTTAAAAATTCCATACTATGGGACACTCTTTTGAGGAAGTCGTGTTTAATAATGAAGTCCTATAATGAGTTGTGACCTTTGCTACCTCATTAATGTTTCACACTCCCTAGTCCAATGCTAATCTGATATTTGAATCAATAACACATTGACGAATAGAAATGGAATCCTAAGAAACATTTTCACTTTAGAGTAAATGATCATTACTAGATACTCAACAACATAACAAATATAGCACTGACTTCATTTCATTCCATTTTAGAATGTGATAGGGTTTAGGATGGTAGTTCCAAAGTAGTGGTGTGCAGAAAAAATCATGAATACCTAATAAGTAAACAACAATTTAAAATTAATAAGAAATCTACCCAATATTATTTGTGACATACGAAGTCATAACCAATACTTAGATTCAACATTCACTATTTTCTTATATTATGGAAACCCCACAAAAATGAAACATTCATGAAAACTCATCCACCTATGGAAAAATTCAATTGATTATTTCATTGATTAACATAAAATTATTTCATCTCAAAGTTATAACAAGACACCATTATATCTCCCAAATCCATGCAGATGCCACTTTAGCCATGCCTGATCCCACAAAAGAAGCCTCACTGACCTTTTTATAATGAATTGGTGAGAAACATGTAATACTAGATATTTCCTTGAATGGGACCACTGTGTTCGATGAATCATAACTTTTGTTATAAGAAAACACAAATACTCACAGATGAAAATCCCACGATCCACCCAAATCAATTAAATTATAATTGATCATATCCTCCATGATTAGAATATTATTTTCTAATTGTACCATCTACTTGTGAATTTAATGATTTACTCAATCTAAAATATGAACATTTCTCTCAAAAAATTAATAATTTATAGAGAAAACATTTCAATATCTCATGGATTTTCATTCTTTTCCCCATTAATAATATTTTTCCTAAAAATATTATTTTTCATCCACTTGTAATATATTATAATCAATATTTAAAAGAAAAAAGTTATATTTTTTACAATTATATTTACATCACAATATTATATACTATGTGACTAATAATTTTTTAGAAAATAAGAATTTATAGTGATTTTTCCATTATCTCATGATTTTATTCATAAAATGATCTCTTAGTTGGCTATAAGAGTTTCCAGGAAATCTCGTCAAAAATCATATTCCTGTACAGTTTCCACTTAAATACTAAGACTTTTAATGTTAATATCCTATAAAATCGAATTAAATGATCATTTAAAAAAGAAAATGCAATTTTAATATGTATTCTACAATAAAATCATATTTAAAATTACTAATAAATTAAGATAATGTATGACTTATTTAGTTCAAAATATAAATCCTTTAGTTTCTGCAAGGATTTGCATGATACTTTTACTATTTTGTTATCCACCCAATTTTGATAATTTTTCAATTATAAACCTCAATTTAATTCCTTAACAATTCATCATAATGGGAATTTTAATCTATAAATCATATCCCAATGGATTAGGTAGTCAGTTATATAGTCTTATAAAAATTAATTGTGATACCAGGGATGATTAATTTAATAATCAACCATCATTTTTTGGTGGTTAACACTAGGTTCATCAATTCTATATACACATTCACCTATACATATCCAAATTATGATGTAATTTATAAGAATGAAATATAATAAAAAATAAAAAAAATTAAAAATGGAATCATATATTCAGAAATGTCCCAATAGAATATTATTATGGTATTCACTAATGTTCCTTTATTATAATACATAGAAATAATAAAACTAATCATGAAATATAACTAAAACCTACCCTAATACCAACTACAAAACCCCAAACCCACACTCCCGAGTCAATTAATTATAAAAATCCATGATTCAATTCAAATGACATAATGTAATATGAAACAAAATGAACATAATATTAATTTATATCATTTTCACATTTTAATCATTATATAAATCAAATACTCACACAATACCTAGATTTAAATGATTACAAAATGTAAATTTTTTCATTAAATATATCTTATTTAGTTATACAGGTGATCATTTTCCATTAATTGGGACACAATATGATTCATTATATACCTATCATGAATTGTAATAATCTACACAAATATGGGTATACAAATAGAAATAGGTGATTAAATAAACATAAAATTGGAAAACATATAAACATGTCACGAATAGTCAGATCATAATATTATGAGAAAACATAATTAGTGGAGAAATATATCATTAAATATAACATATAACAATAATGGTTTATTATGAGATGTTATTTAGGAAAATGTGACCTCAATTTAATATCCATATTCCATTGTAAAATAGTGTGATACAATAAAAATTTATAAGGGGGAACAAGCATGGGAATATAGAAATGTGGTATATCATTTAATCATATAGTAAAAATTAATTATATAACAAACTTATTTATAAATAAGAATTTGAACCAAGATACCCATATAATAATTAGACAATAACAAATGAAACATTTTACAGGCATTGTAAAAATCCAACCTGGATACCGACTCAAATGGATACCCATCCAGATTTTACACATAACTTATGGGTGATCCTGATCCCTAGTGTCTAGAAAAACAACAAAAACAAAAAAATAGATAGAACAACTTCTTACATAATGAATTCGTAAACCAGAAATATATATATATATGTTCAAAATTAAATAATGGAAGAGTAAATTAATATATATATATATATATATCATAATAGAAGGAAAATAATAGAAGTGAAAAAAATATAACTATAGTAAAAAATATATAAGATTCAATTCCAACTACAAAATGAGTCAATGATAAATACATAATTTTCTAGTCACCATGTGATTTTGTGGGAACACTCCAACTGTCTCAAAATACTACTACCAAATTTCATTAGACTAGAAACCTCAACATCTCAATACAATGCCATACATTTCACTATATTGAAGGGCATAACATGGTTGACAAATTTGTTTCTTATGAATTCTAAGAACAATAATCAAATCATTCTAAATTTTTAATAGTAAAATGAATTGAATGAAGTTTAATTGTTTTTATATATAAAACATGACATAAAATTTTAATTTCCCCGATCATACACATTTCAAAATAAAGTATGTAAATAAATATCGAATAATTTTAAAAATAATCAAAGATAACATATCACATAGAACCATAGCATGTATCCCATATCATATCAATTCAATAAAAGTAAAATAAAAAAATTAAAAGAAAAAATGAACAATGAAACCAAATATAAAAACATGTTACATCACACAATGGATTAAACAAGGTCAATATATATAGGAAAATTCATCCTAACAATGAAATTCTCATTCACATTTAACCTCTAGACATTCACATCATGTCTACAGAGCATAGGAACACCCCATAAAGTAACCCCCCTTACATGTCTAGCAAGTCCCTATAATAATAGACCATGATAGAATAAATATTACACATGAGTAAACCCACCAAAAATGGATGATTTCAATAACTACATGTCCCACCTAAGGACCCAAAGCTTCCCATGGGGTTTATTTTTCAAAATAATTATTCAATGAATTATTTCATATAATTCTGTGAATATCATTTTATAGATCCACATTAGAATGCATCAAATACCCTTTCAATTTTCCAAAACTATGGGAAAACCAGAATTAATCAAAATCTAATTTCCATACACCCAAATAAAATTAGATAATTATAAAATTTAATTTTATAAATTTTATTATCAATAAACAGAGAAATAAAGTTCAAGAATACAATCTTGATATGGAACCACCTCCATCAAAACTCAGGTCACACATTACTACCATAGGATCAACCAATTATAAGAACACATCCAAGAAAATAGTGTCCATAAAATAATTCAAAACCTATTACGATAGAGTAAATCTATCAAATGTCTCCGGAGAATAGGAAGAAATATACATACATAAAAAATTCACACCCTCCATATAAAAACTAAAAAATGTCATTCCATTGATTAAATCACATGATGGAACAAGAAAAAAATAAGAAGAATCATTATCTATGGTGAATAGATCTGGTAATACAATTAAAACACTCCTCTATAATAAAATTAAAAGATTATATAGAAATGATTACTCTTCTGGAGATATGAATGCACAACGCCAATGATAAAATGATAAATGAACTGATTTGATGGTTTGGATGTCTATAAAATAACTGCAGAGTGCCATTATGTCGAGAGCAATGAGGGATTTGGCAGAATAATAAAATAAATTATCCTATAAGTACCCCAAAAACCAATAGCGTGACACTTACATGGATTTCAGCCCCTCTACATGTCATGCAATTCATATATTCTTTATATTTTATAAAACATTACAACATTTGAATAAAAATTGATTTTTCCCTTTATATTGTGTGTACTCTCTACATGGAGTGTCATCTTTCATATTGTGAACTATGATCAATACATGATCATGGTAATATTATACTTATTTTACTCCCATTATATGTGGTGTACATTCCAAACTCATATAAAAAACAATAATTTATCCCAAAAACCCCGAGACTATGTTTGGCATTCAATGAACTCATTGATTACCCCACATAGACATTAAAAGGTTAAACTGGTACTTCATTTTTTTAAATAAACATACACCCATGAGCAATAAGTCATTTTCCCCAAATTTTGTCTCCATCCTTATGAGTCCAATACCACACCCAATTAAACAATAAATTAAATAAGTATATGTGAAATAATAAATCAAAATAATAATATGTCAAAAATTCCATACTATAGGACATTATTTCCATTTGAAGTCGTGTTTAAGAATGAAGCCCAATAATGAGTTGAGACCTTTTTTGCCTCATCATTGACTCAATCTCCAATGACTCGTGGGAATCTGATCTTTGAATCCATAACCCATTTACCAAATAGAATTTAATTATTAAGAATCATGTTCACTTTAGAGTAAGTGATCCTTACTAGATGCTAACAAACATAACAAATCATTCACTAACTCAATTTCTTCCAATCATGGAATGTGAGAGGGATTAGGATGGTAGTTCATAAGAATCTATGTGTGAAAAATAGCATGAATACCAATCAACTAAATAAAAAATTACAAATTATAAGAAATCCAACCAAGATGATTGATGACCTAAAAAAGATAAAATAGATATTTATATCCAACATTCCAAATTTTGAAATATTATGGACACACAACTGAGAAGAAAAATTGAAAAATACTTATCCACCTATGGAAAAGCATGATCAATTATTTCATTCATTCAAAAAATATTTTTTACTCAATGTTATAACCAGACACTGACATATATTCTAAATCCATATAGATGCATCCTTACCCAAAATTTATCCCAAAAAATAAGCCTCACCTTCTTTTTTTTCATCAATGTGGTAAGAATCATGGAATATAAGACATATCCCTAAAAGGGTCTCTTTTGATCTATGACTGATAACATTTTTTATAAGAAAACACAACTTGTCCCAGATCAAAATCCCAAAAAACACAAAAATGAATGATATTTGATTTGATCATTTCTTCCATGATTATAATAGTATTCCCTATTCGACCATCTAATTGTGGATTATATGTTGTAATCAATCCAAACTATGTTCTCATCACCACCTGGATACTTCTTAAAAACACTAATTAAACCTATGATCCAAATCTAAAAAATTGATGAAGGAACCCCATGTAACCACATAATCTCTAAAACATGTAACTTATAAAAATATTCCAATTTTTTTGTTTCCTAATAAGGATGAAATGATCTATCATTCTCAATTGATCACTCACCACCAAAATTGAATTACTCCCATGAGGAGTCCACAAAAAGGCAATAATAATGTCTATGGATTCCAATACCATTTTAGAACAAGGTTAAAAAATAGTTATAGAAAAACAAAAGGTTTCAAATGATATTTATTTATCTGATAGAAGGCCTTTCAAAGAGACACATAATCATCATTTTCATGTTATATAAAATTCCACCAAAATCATTGTATCACGTAATAATACATTTTTATAGTTCCCAAATGAAATAACTAAGAATCACAATGTAAATCAAAAAAAAATTAACATTATCATTTATAGAAAAATATTGAACTCTAAAAGTAAGATTACCATATAAAGAGAGAGAAAAACAATAAGTGGTCTTCCCACCATATTGAATATCATGAGTTACTATTAAATTTTCCTCATATTTATGACCCTATAGATTGAAAATTGGAGAGATGGTGATAGTAGAAATTTGTTCATAACCATACATGAAACATTTTTCTAATGATCCAAATGAATCTATGTTAAAATACTAATATGATTTTACTATTCCATTAATTCATAAACAACATATGATTGAACTTTCATATTTATATTTTCTACAATTACATTACACTTCCATTGGGTGTATGAAATATTGAATTTAAATGAATGAATATACTCCACCAATCGTATCTATTTACCGTTAATGTATACATGATGAAAGATACTTCATAAAAAATTATGATCATAAAAAATTATAAATCTCAAGAAAAATAAATTGTCACCAACATGGGAGGTGGTTTCCATGAATGTTCTATTTTTGGGGTGAAAGCCTCGACCTGTATGGTGGTGGAAAACATTGACATTGGATGTATACTGAGTATTAGTCTGCAGTAATGAAGGAGTTGATGGGTGTGACTATAGAAGGTGTGCGGGGTGTAGAAATAACTCATTGTCACCCCAAGGATGATATCAGATATGTGGCAATGTCTGGTCAAGGCATCAAATGTTGGAGGGTTGAGGGATGGATCATATCTCATCAGCACCTTGGGGTTGGCCGCATGATCGTGTTGAATATGAATGATGGGACACTGAATTCTATCGAGATGAGGGTAGGTTGTACCGGGTGATGAGTGTAGTTGTAGGTGGGTTTTTTGGATTCTTGAGGTCCGAGGGGTTTGATTAGGGGCTATAGATGATGGATAAGGGGGAATCGGGGTTGTCAGAATGAGAACCTGGAAATTGTTGGTGGAAAAAATGATCTGATGTGAAATGAGTGACACGACTTATGGGTTTGGTTCCATAGTTCCATATATAGATATATGTTAAATAAGTGGAGATAGATGTGTAGATTATCCATTTAGGGGGAACTAATCTACTTGTTCACCTCTAAAGGTTTGTGGCGTGTGTGTGTTTCATTTATATTTTACCCCCAACATTAATAATGATAATATTAATAATTCTTAAAATGAATTTGAAGATGAAAATATTCTTAAGATTCCCCAAGATCATCGTGAATGGGAGAAAAACCTATGAATGAACCAAATGAATCATAGAAAACCACATACTACATACCAGATACAGGTATGATCTGGATAAGATCCGATGTAAAATGTTGTTTTATATTTTTTTATAGAAGACTTAAACTTTCTATCTCATAACAACTTCACCCCATTCCCGATATGGCAAATAAAATGTGATGCCAATGATGAAAATTCTTGAAAACTATCAATAATATCTAGAAAGACAATGGAATATCAGAATCTCAATGAAATTATTTTGTTATTCCATTTGAAAAACAACCCTCAAATTCATAGGATCAACTGATAATCCGTCTCATAAATCATGTGTCCTTGGAAAATATCATTCTATAAAGAAAATATTCAATATAAATTTATTCCATAAAAATAGTGACTCATCTGTATTTCTAGAACCAATCCCAAATGAAACTGGTTATTATTCCTAGATCTTGAAAAACAAAAATATCATATATGAAAAATACCAAATATGTGTTGATATACTGATGGAATATGTGATTGAAGAAATCCATAAAACACAATGATTATTTTTTCAAAAAAAATATCATCACACGTAATTTGAAATTACCATACATGCACTTGAATTCCAATATTAGATTATCGGAATCACAAATTCTATGTTGATGATTACTCGGCCAAATATCAATATTCAAAATTCCCTTTGATCCATTTATCTTATCAATTAAATGATCAACATGAGGTGATGGATAGTTATTCATAACTATTTCCCCTATCATCTTCTTTTAGACCTTGCATTATAATATTGAACCTTCTTCATTCATGGAAGAGAAAACTAGGGAATCCCAAGGAGAAATTCAAGGGTGAACAAAACCCATTTCCATCATGTATTCCAATTGAATATTGAGTATTTTCCAATACATTTTTTCAATTTGAAAAGAATGTATGATAACTTGATTAATACCTATCACCCGATAAATTGAAATCCCTTACTCTATCTCTAGAGGGATTTCAAATTACATAGGAAAAAACAAGGAAAATCATAAAAAAATATTCAGAATATCAACATAGAAGAAACTTCATTGGGTGAAACCACTATAGTAGAAAATATACATCTGAGATCTGGGATCGGAGGTCATTGATGAATAGACCTCATATCCCACACTCTATTAAATAACCATGATCTTCCAATACATTCAAGAAATGAAACACACCAATGATAAAATTCATCCTTATCATTATGATCAACTATCTAATCCATCCTGATGATGATGTTATACAAATCTAGATTCAGAATTAAGAAATCCCATACTAACTCTACATCACCTATCTATAGTAGACAAGGAAACTGAAAACCCTTCTCATTTTTGTTTAAACTAGGTTTCTCTCACTCCATAACAATGGACATGAAATATATTGGATGGTTAATATCATTAACAAAAATTTCTAGATTAAAAAAATTGGGATACACAAATATGGAATATTGAACTCTCTATAGAATATTAAATAATGGTGGTACCTCCAAATGTCATTATAAAAAAACAATATCCTCTATAAAATCATATAATATGTAAAGGTGATTTACTCTTTATGGTTTTGGATAGATTATTTTATTAATTTAATCAGAATACTATGTTTCAGTGTCTTCTGGAGGAGAATATCATTAAAGAATATCAAGGAGTAGTCATACCCAGATAGAAATGTTAAAGATGGCCATAATGTCCCCAACTAGTAGACATCTTTTATTTTGAAGGGGAACAACATTGTTTTTATATCCAATATTACCATAATGAATTTAATTCAATGCAACACCGATAGCTTCATCTAGAGGTTTAAAAAAGGATTTCTACCTAGAACCACCTCCATAACACCTATGATGATCCGAACACATCCTATCTTTTCACTATAGCCCTACTAAACTGGGAACTAGGTGGTAGAGAAGAGGTATAATATCCATCCATTCATTCCATATTCATTTCTTCCATTAAATCTCTATCCACTGTCTTTGATTTTGTTGAAATATTAAGCATAAACTCCAGGGATCTATTATCTAGTCTCAAACCCTTCAGGGTCTTTTGAGCTCCAAACTTTTCATTCTTTATAACCACTATTGAGTAATAAACATGTTCTCAAATTAAATTAGGGTAAGTTGTGGTTGAATGATATCCATTTTATAATGATAGAAATTTTTTCTACTTCACTATCACTATCATATCTAAAAAATAAAAAAGCGAGGATTGAAACCCATATAGTCTACTCAAATGTGGTTATCCTCTTGTACCACAGAATCCCACCATCATATTCGGGGAAAATCATTTATGAATGTTGTAAGCTTCATCATTATATTGTTAGGTCTATAAAGTAATTAAATTACCTAGTCATTATTAATAAGATAATTGTTTTCATATCGAGGTTAATTCATACCTGTAAATAGAGGTGGATTATCTTGAGAGAACTAATTTGATCTATAATGGCTCATAAATCATAGAGATATACCAAAATAACAGTGTTCTATAATTATGGTAAAATACAATTGATAACATGAAATGTATGTATGATAACCTTTATAAAACTATTATCCATAAGATAATTTCCATGAGAAGCATTAATTGAAGCCTTCTACGGAACTCACAGAACAACTCTAGAAGGAATACAACTACTCACCAAAATATGGTATATAATAAAAAAAGAAAAATCTCACATCAAACATGATTAACAATAAAAAAAATAAAATATCATGTTCTTGACTCAGGATATATAAAACACATTCCAACATCCCATTGTATCTTGATACTCATCATGTTAAGAGTGGGCCATAGACTCCCTATAATCTACATGTCATGTCCCATTGATAAAATCTCTGTTTTACAAAATATCACACTAGAATTACTCTTGGATAATTTCCTCCTCTTTGAACCAAAAGTGAAAAACGTGACTAAGAAATCCTCTCAAACGTGTATTGGACCTGAATAATCTATATACCTTGTGAATGTTATCGATCTCTAAGGGTTGGCCTCTATCTCCTAAGAGAAAATTAAAACATCAGCAATGAGTTCACCCCACCTAGAGTAGACAACGTGTTATATATATATTTTAATAAATATGAATAGTTGAATAAGTGCTATATATATATATATTAATATAAAATTAAAAATTGTGGAAATAAAGAAATAATGTGGAGAAAAAATCTCAAAGAGAAAATTACAATTATAAATGATGAAAAATATGAAAAAATAATTCAATAGTCTCCTTGTGATGTTTTAGAAGACTCTATCCATAAAACCAACCAACTACCCAAACTCAGATAATAGTAAATATAAGTACCGTGCTATAGAAACTTTTTATTCCCAACATCGAAAGAAAAAATGATATAAACACGTTTCCGAAAGGGGTACAATGTGTTTGATAACATGCATAGTAGGGTCCCACCCATGTGTTTCATATAAATTATATTAATAGTACTCTATGAATTCTCAAATAAATAAAAAATAATGTATGATATAAATTTCAGTAGTTTTATCTTAGAAACAAGGATAAACAATTTAATATCTATATTTTGGAAAATTTGCAAAAAAAAATTGAAAATGAGTTTCAATAAATTTTATATACAAATATTCATATTTTTAAATTTATATATATTATGTCAAAGAAAATAATTCATCAATTATCATTATAATACCCATGGTAGTATTATAATGACCCCCTCTATTCATAAATAGAAATTTCATAACTTTTGAGGAATACTTTAATCATTATACAGAAAAAAATAAAGACCATACTAGTCTAGTGTATTTGAAAACATAGATTAAATAATCACAGATAGATAAATCAGATATATTATCTCCCACTAGGTTCTTCTTGATAATAACTATTCTTTGAAATAACAAACATAATACATATCTTCATAAACAAGGAAACGAAACATAAAAATTGGTGAGTTCAAATGATCAGTAAGGGTAGTTAATATACATATGTATATATAATTATGGGCATAAGGATATGAGAACATGATCATGAAAATATAAGATCATACCCACCAAATCAAATATCCTATGATTGTATCATGAAATAAATAACGGAATATTATATGGAATTAATAGTAATTATGTAAAGAAAAAAATATATGAACACTTAACATAGAAATAAAACATAGAATTTTGGAAAAAATAGAAACATATAATATAATTTATATAGTAGTAAAAGCATTGCTACTGAAGTCATTATATTGGAAAAAGCCATTTATTGAATCTGATTAAGACCCCCTTATAGCCATGTATTACTAAACCATGTTTACTCTTCATTCCAGCAGTGTATTATAAAACCATGTTCATTTCTCGTTCCTGTGCTGAAATAATTAACTGTGTTTATTCCACATTCCAAAAATGTCTATCTCATGATATTTAAATATTTCTAAATTCATTAGCGAGAGATATAGGTCCCACAAATCTCACAATGAAATCATATATACATGTGCCACAAAATATTAAACAATCATATCATAACACCTGAAATGAAGTGGGTATCATAAATATGTAAACATATCATAACATGTGGAAAACACAAGCTTCATAATAATTTCATCCAAACCATAACCCAAAAATGATAAAGTGCGTCGATAAACATATAACCCATGAAATAGATATAGGTTTCATAAGGACGATGATATTAAACATAACCCTTTATAAAAAAAATATTACTAGAACATTAGGATAGTTTCATAGAACGAAAAGAGTAACATCATCAGATGTCATCTAAGATGGAAAATAATTTTGAAATATCATTCCAAAATTATTCCTGGGGGAAATATCATTTCTTCTTTAAAAAATAGTTTTAATATAGATAACCATATCAATATAATTTTCTTATAAAATTAATTGAAAATATAAAAATAATATTTTTAATCATTTTTAAAACTATTTCCATGAAAATGTATAAAGCAGCATCAAAACATTAGGAAAATATTTTTCCTTTAAAACATAAAATATATTATTGAAAACATTTTAAAACCCTTTTTCTTTGAAAACTTATAAAATAAGCTTCTAATATTTTAATAGCCTATTTTTTTAAAACTCATTAAAAAGATATAAGGAATTATTGAGAACATTTTATAAAACATTTAATTGATAATAACTATAAACATATATAATTAATGCTTATAAACATTTTGGAAATCATTTCTTTGAAAATAATATTGAAAACTTATAAATAAATCATATAAATATTTTGAAAATCATTTCTTGGAAAATTCCATTGATAATATTTAATAAATGCTTAAAAACATTATGAAAACCATTTTCCTTAACAAACAATAAAATAATATTGAAATTCTCCTGAACCCTATAAAATTTTAAATAAATTAAGAAATCTAATTAATTAAAATAATATCCTTTAATATATGAAATTTATGTTTCAAAAAAATGGAGGTAGGTAAACACGTACATGCCATATTAGGTAAATTTCTTTCCTTTAATATAATAAAATGGTCGAAAAATGAAATGTTTGGAAAGAGAAAATATAGTTCCTTTGAAGAAATTTGTAAAATATAAAAGTTTTAAATTTTTAATAAAATTGTATTACAATAGTTGAATATTATTGGAAACCCTTTTTGATAACATGGTCATGAAGGAACATAGATTTCTGATAGAGGAGAGGGTAAAGTGAGGTATTCTTAAAAAAGATTTTTTAGAATATATTTTACCAAATTTAAAAATGATGGTACCAATAATAAAATTTTATGAATAACCATAGGAGAGTAAAATTTATAACTGGTATTGAGATATCATTTATAATATTTCATCAAAGGTGGCATAAACATATACAATCTGTGAAAGAGATGATATTGTTTTAATAAACTAATATCACATGGTAACACAATACCATACTCTACTTGTTTAAAAAAATGTTGTTTAAAATATCAGGAAAATATTGAGATTCATGATATATCATATAAAATGGAATTATGTACACCTCATCATGAATTTCCTCTCATAACAAAAGATGAGTCTTAATGAAGGAAAATTGGGACAAAACTATTTTACCAATTTAGTAAATTTTGAAACATTAACCCCACGAAATAAAGGTCACATAATTAATGGGTAAATAACAATAAATTTTACTATAATAATCCATTATTACATCATTAGATATTACACAATATACACAAAATAAATGGGTGGTGAATAAGGCATGTATCTTAAAGAAATAAAAAGTCACATAAAATCCCCTTATCTGATATCATTAATATCATCATCCTAGTTCACACAACATGGATAATAAAAATAAATTTATTATAAATCTATGAGGGAACCTTGTTATTACTTATAATCCCATATATAGATTTATTATTTCATTATATTACCCTTTTTTATCAATTTTATATTATGGTTTCACTTCGGGTAATATCCAGTTTGTTTTTCGCATGTGTCTTAATTTGTTTTATCATTGGTCCTTATATTTATATCATGATTTCCAAAATATAATCCATGATTTAAATAAAATTTATATTTAGTATATTTTTATTATAATAATCCATTTGATGTAGAATTATGTAATGGGATACCGGTTTATATAGATGGTAAGTCATACATATTAATGTACGCAAATCCTGCATTATTTTCATGTTGAAAAGAAAATGAATAAATATAATGTAAAGGTTAATAATTAAAAATAAATTACATTTAAATAACATGAATATTATAATAATATATTTCATAATAAACGTGTAATCTTAAATAACTGAAAACACATTCCCTGAAATAAATTAACAAAGAATTAAACGAAAATAAATATTTTTTATTCAGAATATATGAATGATGATAATATTAATAATTTATTTCTAAATTTTTATAATTCTTAATTAATATACCTCATGTCCGAGTAACATGAAAACTGATGAATTTAATACCATTCAAAATATTATTTAAAAATACAGGTAAAGACACATTTAATTTGGATGACATATTTTCTAATGAGACATGTCCATTCATCAAGGGGTTATATAGAGTCTAGGCCCCACCCGCCACTTCCAGTCCAACATATTAAATATATATATAATTATCATTTTTATTCATTAACAATATTTTATATCAAATATTTATTTGAGTAATGCACACATATCTATCAATGTTTCCCCAGTTAGTCAAATAACATTCAATTTAAAATGTATATGTAAAAATGGAATATAGATTATTATGTAATTATACACATCATATAAGAATATTAATATTTAATAAAAATAAAATTTATAATTAATAATTATTATATTAATTTATTATTACAATAGAAATTTTAAATTCATAGAATATCTGAGATGAATTAATAATTAGCATCAATTTTTATTTTTCAATTAAAATCCAATTTGTTGAAAAAAATTCAAATTGAAACATAAAATACCCAGAATAAATAAGTATTCATTATATTACATGTAAAATGGGAATGATAAACATCAGATAAAGTCAATTGGATCATAATAACAAATTATATTCAATGGAATGTAAATATCACATATATTGAGAGTATATTTATTTATATTAATTCATAATATTCGGTTATTCTAATTACGATACACAGTTCATGGAGATGGTATGTTGTACATGGCCTTGAATGTTGTTTCCATTTTTATTACTCATTGAATAAAAACAGGCAAATTATATAAATATATTATCATTATAGTATCATTATTATTTCATATATATCACATATAATTATTTAAAATAACCTTAATAAATTCAATTAAATGTTTGAATGAATAAAAATAATTCACTTTGTGGTATTCCTTCATACACAAGAATGAAATTATCATATTCCCGAAAAATGGAAATCTTGATGTTAAATGTTATAAAACAATAAAATAAGTAAAAATAAATTAAAATTTTCAAAAATTTAATATGTAAAAATTATTTACACAATTATTACCAACCATTATTTAGGGTAATGGATAAGAAAATGAATATGTTTGCATGGCAGTATTCTAACATAAAAAAAGATAAATTTGTTACCCTTTCGAGGGGTGTTTTTATGGTTTTATGATATAAAGAAAACATAAATAATATATTTAAATTATATATACTATGTATATTATTTATGAATCATTTTAGAATAATTGATGGTGGTGGAGAAAGAAATAAAAAAAGCCTTGAGAAATATTTTATTTGGGTATCCATTTTAGGTTTTCACTAATTCCTCTCTAATTTTGTTTTATGACCATGAATTGGATTTGAAGATAATAGTGGTGAATTTTGGTAGCTATTGTGGTAGGTTTTGGAAATTGAAAATTTATTTTTATTTTTGAATAAGTTAAGGTAGTGAGTTCCTTTTTATATGGAGGTGAAAAGACATTGTTCTATATATAAGTAATACAAGCACTATATGGAGGTATCCTTTAATTCATGTGCCTACAATAATGAATAATTTTAATAAGGATGGTTTATTATTTAAATATATCCTTTAAATGCGTTTTGAACATGTTTGGGTCATTTGAACACCATATCATATAATATTAACCACTAAATAAACACATTTTTACCTTATTTGTTGTGATTAACGACAACTATTATCTCTAATAAATTTTTAAAAAAATATATACTTACCTTGTTATAAAATATATTGTTTTATATTCCAAATATGGAATCATTTATTTCTAATTCATCTGAAATTGGTGGTATAATTTATTTTTACACTTCTCCCTTAGAAATGATGACAACCTGAGGTTTTAATTTGGAAATGTAAAAATTAATGGATAGTTTTATTGTAAACATTTTAATGGAAAATGATTCCAATTAATTAAAAAGGATAAAAGGGTATATCATTTATTTAATGTAACCTTATGCCCAATTTAAAATATAATTTATCATCATAATTTATTTTGATTAAATGTCAATTTTTAAATAAATTCAGGATTTTCCAATATTCATAATAAAATAGAACTTCTTAAAAAATAACAAACTTTAGCCTCAATAAAAATTTTAAATCAATCATTAAGAATGAATTTTTGTTTTTAATTCTAAATTTTTTGAATGTTTCGACATTTAGTTTCAAGGTAAGTGAACCATTAAATGTATGAAAACTTTTCTTTTAAAAAATATATCATTTCATATGTAAAATTGTATTTGTTTTTATCTTATGAAAATAAAATATATTGGATGAACAGAAAAATATTATTTAATTTATATATCATATAATTTAATTTTTGATAATTAATAAATATTAATTTTTTTATATTTTTATTATAAAAATTCATTGGTGTATAGGTACATTTTTTCCATAAAACAATTTCCTATATATTCAATTAGTTTTATTATTCCTTTATTATTAATTAGTTAATAAGGAATTAAAACATATATATTTATAATTTCATTAGTACTCTTCATAACTAAAAATTTATTATCTAAGATATTATTATCATTTTAAATAATAATATTAACAACATTCATTAAATCTTAGTCTTGCATTTAACCAAATTTGTTAGAAAATGTTACTGTTCTGTATTACAAATTTTTACACAATGTTGTGTGTATTAAATTCTTTATCACGGATTGAATTTATTTAAAATGATCAATATTTTGTAATATTTTGGGATTTGATATTCCATTCTATTTTTTTCTTGAGTTTCACACATGATATTAAATACAATGTCCTTATTTTATAAATTCACGGCATTACAAGTAAACATTTCATTACACACATCATACATTATATTTTAGTTAATTGAATACATTTGATGAGTCATTAATGTGTTTAACAACACATTTAAGTATTATTATTAAAACTTGTTATGAAAAAATATACCGTTAAATAAAATTTCTTTATCATTTCTATAGTAAAGTTATAGATATCCCATCATTAATTAATTCATATATTTATATGCCCGTTTATTTCAAAGGATTTGTACAGAAAAAAATGTCAACATAGACGTTGTGCATACATACGAAATTTGATAATTAAAATTGAAAATTATCTATTGATATCCATTCCATTCAAAACATTCTTATAAGGAAATTATTTTTTGTATTAGTGTAATTTTTTAATATCCATGGGTTTTTTTCTCAAAACGTAGATTTTTTTTTGTTTTTTTATGTATAAGTTTCAATCATATTTTATATGAAACATTTTTTGTTACCCTTGGGCAGTTTGTTTTGTCATCTGATTCTATATATAAACAATCATCATGTCTGGTGAATGGTAGAGTAAAATCATGTTTATATTAATGAAAATAATGTGTGACCATTGGTGTGTATGTGTGAGGGTTCTTGGATTACACATAGTTTATTAATATATTTTGTTACAATGTTGGTCAACACATCAATTTTTCAGAACCAATTAGAATGGTTAGTGCAATGTTTTCTCTCCGCTCTCAAGTTTCAGGTAAGATGTGGTTGTGGTTTTGGTATAGGTATTGGCTTGCACATGGTTAGTTCATGCTTTGGAAGAAAATTTTGTAAAAATGTGTTACCTTATTTGATTAATTAAAATCTATAATTTCAAAAAACTTCCATTCTAAATTATAGTAGTCCAACTAGAATTAATCTTTAAATATCATTATAAAATACCATGTATTGTAACTTTGAATATTCATCCCATATTCCTCCCCTTTAATGGATTCCCCTTTGTTTTCATGTGTTTTCATGCCATTTAATCCCCTATAAACCCCTCTTTATATTATCTTCATTCCATACCATTTATCTACAACACTCTAATAAACAACATGGAATATGTTTATCTATTTTGGGGAATAATTTGGATATAATAATGATCATTTTTTTATATATGGGTCTGTAAAAGGATTGTATTGGTTTTCTATAGCGTTCTTTGTCAACGTAATTGTATTCTTGCTTGAAAAACATTATTTGAGGTATTTTTTCCTTTATAGAACTATATATTACCATCTAACTTATGAATGATAATTTTTGATGGATTATATAATAATGATATTAATATATTTGTGGGACATGTGGTCCAAAGAGTATTTAATTTGGTTTTATACATTTTCATGGAATTTGGTTCTAAGACATGTGATCATAATAATATCTAAATATATTTTAATGGTTTTTTATTTAAAAAATACAATTGAGGAAAAAAATATTTTTTTTCATTTCTATCGCTAAATTAATTATAAAAAAATTTATAGTGTGTACATGTTTAACATGAGTTTAAATTTTGATAGAGATTCTTTAAACAATTATAGAATAATTTTGAATCTGTTTTCTGAAATTGAAGGATGTAAAAAGTTATTTTAATGGATTTGATGATTTCAATATGGGTTTTGATAAATGTTTCATCAAATTTTTGTCATCAATGGATATAAAGTTTTTTTATAAATTATGTATTAGTATTTAAATTCAAAGCATATTTTTTTTAAAAAGGTCTATTAGTAAGATAACAAAAAATGATTTTTCTGTGAAAATATATTGGACATTATTTATCACTATATGAATTTTGTATACATGTATCAGCTTTTGATTTATAAGGGATGTCTTATATATCTCTATCTATATATTTTTTTATTCTTTGATGCAGTTAAGGTTTATAATCTTTGGGTGTGTTTGGAGGTGTGGAGTGAGTAGTTTTTAATAGTTATATATTGGAATTATTTTATTTTTTGATAGTTCTAACCCCAATTTGAAATATCATAGGATATCCATTATTATTAAGAAGAGGATTAAATATGTGATACCCATAATATATAATTATTTTTTGAATATGGAATGTTTCAATGATATACCCCTTTCGTTTGGTAATGGGACTATGACGATATTAGAGCTGAAAAGTTTTATTAGTTTTTGATATTAGTATATTACCTATAGGATTTCATTCCATATTTTTTAATGGGACTATAATGTACATGAAACGATTCATTTGTGTTATCCTAGGGATTGTGTCCCTATTATAGACTTTTTTACTTGTTTGTTAAGATGATTCCAGTGAATCTATGTTACTATTAGTAATGGTTTTAGGGTTCTTGAACTTATGATTCAAATTTCATCATCTACATAATATATTCTTAACTATCACTAATCAAAATTTTATTTAATTATCATTCATAGTATCGTTTATAACATTGAATCCTTATTGTGTTATTTCCTCCTTTTGTTACATTGATTTATTTTCAGATTTTTTGAAAAAGGATCTGTGAATGGTTTTCATTGAAGGATAGTGCCAAAGAAATTTTAATATTATTTAAAACTATATATTTATCATTCTAATTGATATGAAAATTAAATGTAAAATGTAATTTTTATAATGAGTATTTTAGTTTTTTTATTATAACATGGTATACTTTTTAATTCATTAGTGTGCTTGGGTTTTATAAATATCAATTTTAGATTTCCTATATTTTTTTGAAAACAAAATTTTGATATATTTTATGGAATAAAATGAAAGAATTATATTACATGTGACTTTATAACATGTATGTTAATAAGGGATATTTAATGGATGGTTTAAAATTACTAATTTTTTTATAAGTACGAGGTGATGGGAAATGAATATAATATTTCATGTGATTTTATTTATTTAATGAAAATAAATAGGTAATGCATCAACAACATGTAACATTATTATTGCTTCATTATATAATGTAATAATATATATATATATATATATATTATATTATACATATGAATAGAATTTTTATGATTTAATAACAAATTTATTTCCCATATTTTTTGTGTATAAACCTTCTATGGTGATAGATCAATCATATATTTTAATAGTTACATGTTTTTTCTATTTTGTTAGTTATCAAAATTGATTCTAAAGTGAGATATTCCATTGGAATATGATCACGGGTTATGTGGATGACATTCTGAGAAAATATAAATTTACATTTAGTTTCTGGTTTTTATTTATCATTATACCAATTTATATTTATTATTTTTTCATATTCGTACCTCCTTCGGCTTTTATAAACATGTTTTTGTTCTATATTTTAATTTGGATATTTTTTTATGATTATATTTTACAGATTGGTTAATTTATTTTTCTCTCTATTTATTTATATTAATGCATGTGAGATAATTAATTGGAATGTTATATTTTTCATTTTCCAGAACATGGTTTCCAACATTCAAGGATTGTGGATAAACATCAATATATATGGAATAAAATGTTGCGTGTTGGGTTAGATGTCACATCATACTGGCTGGATACACAATTGTTTTAATTGATAGGATCAATATGACAGATGAGTTTTGGAAAACCCTCAGGTAATTTTTAATTTTTTTAGTTTACAGATAATGATGTCATGATTCCTGTGTTAAGTGCATGAATAATATCACGAAAATTTATTTTCATTAAGTCATTAGTTTTCATGTTTTTTTGAATAATTTTGTTTTATTATGGCATTAAAATTAATTATGTTGTGGAATAAAAATTTGATTTAGATGTTTGTACTTATTTGATCTTAAATTCAATGGATTGAGTATCTATAAGGGATATTTTTTTATATTAAGATACAGTGATGGGAGAGGGTATAAATATTTTTGGATTTTTTATAGAAATTAAAGAAGTCCACAGAAAAAATAACTAATTCCTGAAAACATATATAGATCACTGAAATATTAGAATGTGGTAGTCTACCATGTTTTTATTTCAGGCGTTGTTCTACGTACTGGATTTCATATCTATTTAGACACCATGTTTCTTGGATTTCCTAGCATATTATGGAAATATGAAAAGATTCATCATTGGACTTGTGGGGTATTGCATCATTGGAATATTTTTTTTATATTATATCTCCAATTTATCCATTTTATTCTTCATATTTAGTGAAATAATATTTCTTATTGTTAAATCTAAAACTTATATGAAAACTTTTATTTGGATTAGGAAATTTCCTTATATATTTTTGGAAAAAATGAGTATTTCTGCATTAATTTTTTTCAAATTGTTTATGTAATTATTATTTGGGAATTATTTTTATGTGTGATTGATTTTAAAATCAATTTCATATTGTGTTTAATATTTGTGTTTTTTATTTTTGAATAATCCTTTGGATTCTATATTTATGATTTTATTATTAATTGATTTACCCTAAAGGCCTATTCAAATAGGGTGAGTGATTTGAAAATAATTTAGATAAAATTTCATGTTTTATTAGAAAATGTTGATTTTTGATATACTTTTTTTTATTTTTAGATGTTTGTTTTCAAATATTTTTTTATGCATTTGGACATGAACATATCCCATTAGGCCTAAACGATAACTTCATTAATGTAATGACCTAATCATTTTTGCATAAAATTCATTTTCGTTT
Organism: Viscum album; assembly: GCA_963277665.1. Lineage (NCBI taxonomy): Eukaryota > Viridiplantae > Streptophyta > Magnoliopsida > Santalales > Viscaceae > Viscum > Viscum album. The sequence goes on along the minus strand of OY728138.1, from coordinate 577,057,059 downwards.
AATGTCTTATGGATATATAAAAAACATGAACATTTTTTTATTATTACTTGGTTCAAATAACCAGTATCTATCATTTCCATTGATAATATTCCCATTTAATAGTGATCATAGAATTGATATAAATATAATTTTCTTTATAAAAAAACATTTTCACACAGAAAATGACAAGGATAACCTGAACTAGTAGAATCGGGCGATATAAATCTCATTTGTTGGAGCCAATAACGGAGGTATAATAATTGGGTTTCACTATTTACCATGACTATGATGAGCTTCAACATGTTTTTCTGGAATGAAATCTCATACGGGGGAAGTTTACATTAATAGAGATTTCCTCCTAGACGATGTTATCCAAGACACCCAAGATTTTGTCAACATCTCACACATTACCCTTATGTTTTAGGGGGGGGGGTTTAATAAGGAGTTATGAATCAAGTTATTTGTTAAATACTGTTTAATACATTTTTAAAAATAATAGTCTTATTCCATAAATTATTTTATGAGAATATGTTTTCTTAAAAAATGATGAATTTGATAAATAGATTTTTTTGTAAAAATGTCACTTTTTAGAAATTTATACATTATTATATTAATCAATGGTTATTATTATAATAATTATTTTTATAAAAACAATTCTTATAAATTATTATTATATCTATTCCATATCATTAAATGATTATGTATTTGTTTTTTATGTGTTGTATTTTTATACAATAAAAAAGAAGTGTAATTTTAAAGAATATATTTTATGTAATTAATGAATTTTGGAAATAATTACTATTTTAATAATATATTATTATCAAATTACTTTTAGTAATAATAAATGAATATATAATTTATTGAGTTCAAATGTAATTTTAATTAAGGTTTCATAACTATTTTTTTCAAAACCCTTGATTTTTCAATAAATGTTTGGTTTCATTTTAAAAGTGAAAATTAAAATATTTAAAAAATTATTTAGATGAAATATATATTTTTTTTGGAATTAGGAGATCAGAACTATCCAACACATTATTTTTCATAATTTTTTAGACTGTTGAATGTTTTGGTAAAAAAATTATTGTTTAAATAAAATATGTTTTTTCTGTATTAAAAATGATTCCAAAATGATGTTAAAAAATCCTATAAAAGAGAATTCACAAGAAAATATTAGTTTTTCTATTAAAATAATATGATTTTAGATATGTTTTACTTCTTTTATAATTCTGTTCTGAATCCTTATAATATATTTTATGATTTTAAATTCATTTCTATAAGAATGTAACTCACCTCCACATACACGAGGACAATATTTATTACGTTCATAAATTGTCCTTAAAAAATATATTTTTACACAGATACCATGTAAAAATAATTTTAAAACCCTTGGGAAATTTTTTGATTTTGAATATTTAATTATATAGATTCAAAACCACATGTTTGTGAAATATTAAAGAATTCACCTCTCATGTCCTATATAAACCCACCCATGAACCCCTTACACTTGACAAAAACTCATTTAATATGGTCTTTACTCTTCTCTCTACTCCCTGGAGTCCTTCTAAGGCACCACAAGTTCCCAAGAAACCTCTACTAAGCCCTTGGGATCACTCGTCCAATTCAGTGTTTTCTTTCCTTTATTATTTTAATCTAGGTTTCATTATATTTTTACACCATTTTATTTTCAATTAAAAATGATGGGGTATGTTTTATGAACTCCCCCATACTAACCGTACTAGGTTTTTATGATTGGATACCTCTATACCCCGCATGAATCTATTCCATGTACACCCATTACCATGATAGAATTTCATAAGAGTTCTTCCATTTATCCAGTTCTTTCAAGTTTCTTTACTATGTAACCCCTTCTATTTAAGCTTCCTAGTGTTGGGAGATGTATTTATTTGATCCCATTACATTCCATTTAATTTCTATATAATGAGAGACCATTTTTCTCTCATTAATCATTTTTATTAATTAATATGTCACGTTGTTTGGGTTCTGAAAATAAACCATGATTGGCCATGCCAAAAATCATTATGTAGGGAATATCATTCCCATTTCTCTATCAAGTGTATTCACTTATATGGACATATAATTATTTATTGAATACATTCATGTATTTATTCTTCATTCCTTTATCAAGGAATAAATGCTGATATTGAAGAAATCAATGTTATATGATCTATGTGGCACACTTAAGCATGCTATTGAAATGATTATGAAGGGTGTGCCCTGATAACAATCAAATACATTGAGTAATGTTTAGTATCATGATATGTCATGTTAGTAAATAGGATTAACTAATTCTTTTAAATGAATTTTTTTCTATCATGGTGGGAAATGGGTTTACCTGATTCTTTTATGTTAATGATTTAGTGTTTTAAATTGGTGCCAAATTTCTATGTAATGATGACAATGTTATATCATGCCTTTATGTTCATGTTTCTCTTATTCCCTGTTGGTATTTTTATTGTCTTACATGTGTTTTATTATTCATGTTATACCTTTTTCACTCATATTCAAGGCTTTATAGAACACCCTTTTCATATGTATGTCCTACAATTATCCCATTCATTTCTAAGTATAAAGTAATGTTGTTGTCATGTAAAATAGGTTTTCAATAATGATGTTGTATTTTATGTCATAGGATTTCATGTAATATTTCTAATCCCTAAAAAATAGACCTCTCGATCTTATGGATTTTATTAAGAAAATATTTACATAATAAATCATTTCTATGTATGATATAAAATGAAGGGTTGCTATAATGGGTATCATAGGGAGGTTTAGTTATTTTAGGGATTAGGTTTATAAACCTCTAGTGATGTAATATGGATAAGACTGAGTATAAAAAAATATCCGATAAATTTTTATGAGTATAGAGTAAGTGTTTTATCAAGAAAATACATCCATGACTAGATACAAATAATTATATGTGCCTCTAGATCATATGTATCTAGGGGTAAAACCCAAAAAACCACTTTGTGCTAGACTGGAATGGGAACTTGTGCACAACAACATGCCTTGATTTACACTTGGATCAACACTACCAAGGAATATGCTTTGGTAAATTCATAATCATAGTACGAACAATTATTACTTGAATAAAAAAGGCATAAAACCTATAAAAATATATGATAGAAATTAGATCCTGGATAACGTAGATTTATGCCTAGAAATTCATAAGATAAGTAAATAAATAAAAATTATAAATCAACCCTTATTTCATTGGATTTTTCATTATGTTTTGAATAGTTTAAAATACTTATCCATAATTTTCCTTTTATTCTAGCCTATGTGATAAAATAAGGGGAATTGTAAAAACAACCGATGAAAATATCAAAGTGATGACTATTCTAATGAGATTCCCCATCTGATGGGAGTGGGAATTGCACAATTGTTTATGATACACTCTCAGTTAACACATGTTTTGAAATGAAAAATGGTTCAAGATTAACTTCCACCCCCTCCTAATAAATAACACGTGATAATAGATTTCTTAATGAGATAAAGGCATCCAACATTCAACAGATCATCTGACCCCTGAGTCACCGAATAATGGACCAAATCCAATGATATGATCTTCTCCATCCTTCAATGTTCTTTAAAATATTAGGTTCATCTGGTTGATTATCGTATGGAGGGTGAATATGATCAATTGTGGGCATTTAAAAAAAATTGAAGCCTATGGAAGTGATTAAGGAAATGGAATGGAATGATTTCTGGAAATTATATTCGATATATATTTTCCTCAAACGCTCATAAATAATATGGAATGTGACTTCATTTACCTTTTGAAAAAAAGATGACGAATCCATTAGACCGTACAAAGAAAACCTCACAAGGCTCTTCATGATATTCCTCTAGATTGATTATTACCTTCTAATGCAAGGTTAACCTCTTCTTTGGTGGGTTAAAACATATCATAAGAAAATCCCATGAAATCCATGACTTTTATACATTTGAAGAAACTGTATAACGTTCCCTCAAAGTATAAATAGAGATTAGATAATTTCAATGGTGTTGTTCGGATAAGCAGTGGGAAGTGGAATTTAATACTGACAGACTGATGGATAAATATAATGGTGTAATGAAATTCCAATAATCCACCTGCCAGTGGTGTGGATAGAATAACTCTAGAAATAGACATACAGGGATGAGGAAATACATTAGGTGTTGAATAGAAGGGAACCTAGACAATGACTACTGAAAAGGGAAACCTACCAATGTGACAGTGGAAAGGAACACTCCATTCAACCCTCAATGCAATTTTCATTACTAAAACATCAATGAACCTAGGAAATTTTAGAATTAGTTTCATAAGATATGGGTAATTGGAGACAAAAAAACCTTAAATAAATCATGGGTGAGCACATTCCATCACTACTGCGGGTGTGAAAATTGAAAAATAAGTGGTGAAAGTTACACAAGTTATTCATTTTTGGATAGACAACATACTTTTTTATTATGATTCTATGCATTATTTTATATCCTGAATGTTTAGTAGAACAATCAAAACATCACCCTAAAGAATGGATGTAGATATGTAGATGAAAACTGAAAATTGGTAAATTATTGAATCCCCTGAATATAACTCCTTATATATCAAAATTTGTTGATTGAACATCCCAGCAAACATTTTCATACTTCATCTAGTGGAATTTTGTGCAATTCTTGGAATGGATTTTCTTTCCCTATACAGATCCAACATAAATTACAATGAATGCAAAATCACCCACGTATAAATAATTGACCCCAATTCAATACAAGATCAAGAAATAGGATGAATCATCCTCGAAACCATCATCCAAAGCATATATACTACATCCTTATGAGCATGGATATAATTTTCATATGATTTAGTATAAGGAAGAAACCAACCTCTAAGACATTCTTATTGTGAAGGAATTCACGGATGTGATTTCTGAGGAATTTTCTTGTCTTCCTTCTATAAGAGAAGTTGAATCATTATTGATATTATACATGTCGTGTTTCCAATATCCATGAATCTCTATAGAATAGATGTTGTGGAGACAGTGGAGCTAAATAAAAATTAACAAGATAATATGGATAATGGGTTTATATTCCCATGTGCTTCACCATGGGGTGCACCGTTCATTCTCATCAAGAAGAAGGATTTGTAAATGGGCCTTTTCATTGATTTTTGGGAGCTCAAAAAAATCATGATAAAGAACAGGTATCCTTTTCAAAAAAATGATTACTATTTCAATCAGCTACGTGGATAACAATACTCTCCAAGGTTGATATGTGGTCAAGATATTACCATATTAGGGAGAAGAAGGAGGAAATACCCAAGGCTATATTTTGTATAATGTACAAGCACTATGAATTCATAGTAATTCCTTTAGGACACAATAATTATCTTGAAATATTCATGAAAGTAATTAATAGTGTATTTAGAGATTACCTCAACAAATTTTTAGATGTCTTTATAGAAGAAATTATAATATACATGAAAACCAAGGAGTTTCATGAGGGGAATCTATGTAATATACTAGATTCCTTGCATAAGGGGAAGCTCTATGAAATGTACAAAAATGGTTGGTTTTTTAAAGGATGTCTCATTCATGGATCATATAATCCCATGAAATGTGATATCTATCGATCCTTAAATGAAAAATGAAATCGAGGGATGTTTGAGGACAAAATATGTGATTAATATCCAAAGATTCCATGTCTTAGTTGTATATTATAACTAATTTGTGGGAAATTTCGCACAATTGTCAAAACTTCTTGTCAAGATAAATTAAAAGTTAGTTAGGTTTTATTGGAATTAATAATGTGAAGAGAGATTCAAGGAGTTAAAACAGAGGCTTAGCATTATGTTCTTTCTCACTCTACCCACAATTGGAGATCATTTCGTTGTATTCAGTGGCAATTAGAAGATGGAAATGGGAAGTGTTTTGATGAAAAATATCAAATTCATTTCCTATGATTTAATGAAATTTAATGTAAACAAGAAAAACTATCCATCACATGATCTGGAGTTGGCTTCCATGATCTTCACTTTGAAAATTTGTGGACATTACATATTTGGAGAAGTGTTTAAAATATATATGGTTTAAAATACTCAAGTATATATTCACAATAAAAGAGTTCAATATGTGCCAAAAAAGATGGTTTGGGATGATAAAATTCTATGACTTATCAATTCACTACAATATAGGGAAAGAAAATAAAGTGGAAGATGCTCTATATAGAATGGATCCAAAAACACATTCATTTATAAGATTTGAGAAGGATACAATATTTTTAGACTTTATGAGTATGGCAATGGGAATCATAAAGGAAGGAACATAACCATTCCTATGAAAAATGATTGTGCAACCATATCTTCTAGAGAGGTTAATGGATTCTAAAAAAGATTATATAAAAATTCAAAGGAAATTGGAAACTATAAGAAAATGGAAATTATTAGAGATCAATATTAATTAAGAAGGAATTTTGAGATTAAGGTCAATACTATTTGTTCCATCAAATCCAGAGTTAAAGAGATAACTTCTGGATGACACACATTGTTTAAATTTCTCCATTGACCAATGAAATATAATGATGTATTGGGACCTCTGAGAGCATTATTTGTAAGATAACCTAAAGAAGGACATCTCCAAATAAACAAAAAATTTCTTGGTATATCAGCTAATGAAGGATTAGAGGCAGAAGTCTAAGGGGATAATGCAACCATTACCCATACCGAAATGAAAATGGCAGAATTTCGCCATGGACATTGTCATTGGACTTCCTAAGACATCCAAAGTAAACAATGATATTTGGGTTTTTGTGTATATACTAACCAATAATACAAAGTTAACTTCAATTTGAGAGGATTTCTCATTAGATCATCTGGCAGTGATATATATAAAATAAGTGGTAAGGATACACGGTGTACTTCTATTGATTGTATCTAGTCGAGATCTAATATTCACCTCTATGTTCTAGAAGATTCTATGAAACGATCTAAATACTGATATAAAACTTCCATAAGACTTATCATTATCAAATTTATGGCCAATATGAGTGGACTATCTAAAAACGTGAGAAAATATTGAGAGCATGATCAATGAAAATCAATTGAGGATGGGATCAACATCTTCATATGTTCCATTTCTCTTAAAATAATAGTTTCCACCCAAGCAGCCAAACGTATCTATATTAATCCCATTATGATAAGAGTTTCAGAACATCGTCATGTTGGGATGAAGTTGGGGAGAAAAAACATATAGTTCCAAAAAAATGGTCGAATAAATGGTGGAGAATGTTAAGACCATCTAGAAGCACATCAATACTACATAGAGTTGAAAAATAGATATGCTTACAACAATCAACTTGGCCTAGAGTTTGTTGTTGGAGATATGATATTTCACTACATATCTTGATGGAAGAGTGTGATGAGATTTGGGATAAAGGGAAATATTATTCCAATGTACCTCATCCCTTTTTAGATCATTGATCTCATTAGAGTTTTATCCTATTGAATAGAACTCCCACCAAACCTATCTCATGTACATGATGTATTCCCTATATGACTCTTGTGGAAGAAAAATCATAACACATTGCATGTACGCAATCTAGATGTGGTAACACTGGATAAATATCTATCATATGAGAGAAGCAGATGATGATAATATATCATAGTGAAAATATATAATAAATAAGATGATGACCATCCTCATGGTGGGGTGGAACAACCACAGGTTTGAAGAAGAAATGTGTGAACTAGTGGATGTGATGAAAAAGATTTACCCTCGTCTGCTTTTTTGTAGGAAAAATAAATTTCAGGGGTCTAATTTTAGAAGGGGGGAACATTGTAAATACCCAAACATTTATGAGTAATATTCCATTTATTTTATGGTTTAATTGATAGAGAAAAAACATTCCCTATTGATTTAATTAATTTTTAGTTTAAATTAATATTATGTATTATTAATGTTGATAATATAGACATTCAACAATGATCACCAAACTGTTATAAATATATGTTTTTTTAAAACCTTATGACATGGACATAGGATAGGATGACCTCATCTAGTAGACTTAGGCTTTACAAAGCACTTATTTCGAAGCATAGAAAAAAGGTAGCATCACTGCGATATTCTTTTGACCAATCCAAAGGCAAAATTCAACATGTTTAGTTTGAATGGAATCGATTATTGGAGATGTTCAAATTAACAATGATTCCCTCGGGTGATGTTTTCTGAGTCGCCCCAAGAGTCTATCACCATCATTAAACATACCCTTATGGGTTATGTGGGTGTTATAAGGTACTATGTAACAAGGTATTATTTACTTATTGTGTTATTTATTTTTATAAATAAAGGTATTATTATATCAATTCCATTATAAGATTATTGTTTCTGAAAAAATGATTAATTTGATAAATCATTTTTTTAGGTAAAAATATTAATTTTGAGAAATAGATATGTTATAATTTTAGACTAATATTTTTATTAATATTTTTATAAAAACAATTCTTTTAAATTGTGATTATATAATTCATTATCAATAAATGAATAGGTGATAAATATCAGAAGAGTTATATTTTAATACGATAAAACTGAAAGAATATTGTTAAAGAATCCTTTTTACAGAATTAATGAATTTTTGAAATAGTTATTCATTTAATAAAATATTATTGTCATTTTACTCTTATTAACAACTAATTAGTGTAATTTTTTAAGTCAAATCTAATTTTTATTATGGTTTGTAGGCTGTTTTTTTAACCATTGAGTAATCAATAAATGTCAATTTTAATTTTTAATGTAAAAATTCACATATTTAGAAAATTATATAGATAAAATGAATATTATTTTCAGAATCATGATATGAAAATTATACAATGGTGATTTTTTAATAATTTTCTTCAATAATTTTATTTTTAGTTAAAAAATTAAATACCTTATGAATAAAATATGTGTTTTATGACATAATAATGAACCCAAAAAGATGCCATCAATACTATAATGGCTATTCAAGGCCCAATATTAGATTCCCCATTAATATAAATTTATTTTTTATTTGATTTTATTATTTTATAAATCCTTATTGAATCCCTTAAAATGTAAAAAATATTTTATGAATTTAAATTCATTTCTTTAATAATGTGACTCACCTATATATAGAAAATTATAATATTTAAAAATGTTTAGCTATTTTAATTATAAAATATTTTATTATACTCTTATTTTGAAACTTCTATGGTCAAAAACCATGGGATTGTTGGTGGTTTTGAATATTTAATTATATAGATTCCAAAAACCTATGTTTTTAAAATATTATATAATTCCCTTCATGTTTTCCTATATAATCCCACCCACGCACTGATTCCTCTTCAATAAAAATCCATGAAACTCGAGATCACATTTATATCCATACCCTATATTCCTCCCAAGGTGTCCCTAATTTCACAACAAGACTCTCTTAAGACTTTGGGATCACATATCCAAGTAATGAATTCATTATTTTCTCATTTTTCCAAAGATTCCTTATATTATAACACCCTATTAATTTAAAGTTGAAATGATGGGGTATTTTTTACCCTCCACCATAATACAGTTATTATATTTTAAATATTGGATAATATTTCTCTCTCATTAATCCCTTCTATGTATACTCATTAACATACTGATATTTTGTATGAGTTATTCCATTTCTCCTCTATCTTCATGTTTCTTTATTTTTGTTACACCTTTTATTCGAAAATTACTTATATATGGAAATTTATTTATATGAGCCACATAAATTAAGTTTAAATTTTATTTTATGAGATCCCACTTGCCCTCTCATTATCCATTATTATGAATTTTTTGTCAAGTCGTTAAGCTGCCGAAATTTCACAATGCTTTTCCATGCCAAAATCATTATGTATGAATACCATGTCCATTTATCTATCAAGGGTGTTCAACTTAATGAATATATACTTATTGATTATAGAAATTCATGTATTTATTAAACATTACGTTATCATGGAATAAATGTTAATGTAGAATGAATCCATTTTATAAGATCTAGGTGGCACACATAAGAATGAGATTGAAATGGTTATAAAGAGTGCACCCTGATAGAATACCAATACATTGAGTAATGTTTAGTATCATAATACACCATGTTGGGATAGAGGTTTTACTGTTTACTTTATAGGACCTTTTTTAATAATGTTGTGACATGGGTAATTCTAATTCCTCTATACTTCTGATGCAATGTTTTTAGTTGTTCCAACATTTCCATGTTATGATGCTCATACTATATCATGACATAATGTTCAAGCCTATCTTATTCTGAATTTATTTGTATATTTCCTAACATTTGTTGTATTATTCATGCTATTCCTTGTTTACTCCCTTATTTGTCTTTATTTCTCACCCTTTTCTTATGTATGTCATAAGGTTATCCCATGCAATGTTATTTACTATTGAATATTCTGTTCATTTGGACGGAATTTTAAATAATGAAATTGTATATTATGTCTTATGTTGCAAGGTAATGTTTCTAATCCAAAATTACATTATAAATATATAACTACTAGGTTGTATTAAGTGAATTTTTAGGTAATAAATCATTGTTAAATATGAAATGAAGTGCACAGTTGTTATAGTAATGTCATTTTTGTTTTAATTTATGTAAAAGAGAGAATGATTTTAATTTTTTTGTGGGGAATAAAAATGTGGTTTTGTGAACTCTTTTTATGGTAATAACATTCTATAATGTTTTTTAGATACATAATAAATCAGGTGATTAGTTTTGTCTGTTTTATGATTTTTAGTTTAATTAATTTGATAGTAAATACATAATATGAATGAGTTAATGTATTTTATGAAATTTTTTTATCTTTTGAAAAGGGCTAATTTTTTTAATGATATTATTAGGGTTATACCATCTTAGTGTTAACAATTCCGTGGATAAAAATGATGATTCTTATGTTGGAACCTATTTTTAGTAGTGTTAACTATATTAATTACCATTTGTGGTGGTGATGTTTTCTATCTTGGGAATCTTGTGCATAATATTATTCAGAGATATGAGTCTTTTATTATTATTGGACTACAGATAGTTACATTTCATAGATACTCTTGTGTGATCATTATTATTAAATAAATGTTTTTATCCAGGGTGATAATTGAGGTAACTATAATGTATATTATTGTATGTATCCTACATGATCATGGTATTGATTTTTTTTTTGATTTTAACGCTTTTTAGGTTCTATGTCTCCTCCATTTGATTATCTATAGGAGTAGTAGGGTTTAGGTATTTTTATGATTCATTTCCTATTAGTTCTTGGGATTCTTCTACACATTGTAGAACACAAGCTTTTTTTAATTTCTTTCATATTAAATGAAAAAACCTATGGTGAATTTATTCTAAACATAGTGTCTATTTTTACATTTGGTTATAATGTGGGTTTCATAATGTTGTGGTTTATATCTGATTCACTATGGGACAATATTTATTATTTTTTAATCTGAACAATCTCTTAGTTCTGATGTCACTATTATGTTAAATGTATTTAATTTCATAAAAACACATGTTCCTACTTGGATTAATCCTTGGTTTTTGGGATACCAAGGGATTTATAATATATATTTGGGTTTTGGAGATATATTTCAAGGGTTATTTCCCTCATTGGATGTTTTTCGAACTTATTCTGTTAATGGATTTTGTTATTCATGTTTTGTAAATTATCTTTTAGAATTCATAATTTTTCATATCGAGTGGTTTCCACTATTTTTTTTAAAAAAAATTTATGTAGTAGTCTGAACATGTTTTGTTAAATATAAATTATAGGGATACTAATAATAATACTTCATATCCATATATATTTTCATTGATCAATTTTTTATCTTTTTTGGTTGAGTATATTTTTTGTTTTTTTTATAATTCATCCATTTTGTTTAGTGAATTTTTTTATCTTATGATATTTTTTAGGATTGGTATATATTTGTCATGTTATAAATATTGATACATTCTTGGGGATGAAATTGGAATGATGTTTTGAGTCGTGACACCAACCATGACACCATATAGTTTATTTTAAGTTAATTTAGATTATTTTTATATATTTTCCATTTTGGGATTTTTTTTCAAAAACCAGGAAATTATGGTTTTTTATTTTTTTATGTTGTTTAAAAGAAATTTTTCGTGGAAAAAAATATTTCCCTTATATAGAGGAAATTTAAATTGATCAATAATTTTTTCATAATCAAATTAATTGGTGGAATATGTTTGAGTCACAAATATAATGATCAATAGGGGAATCATGTCAGTCCTCTAGTATTGAAAGTGAATAGGCAATGACTAAATCATAGTTTATTAGAAAATTACAAATCATATGTATCATCTTTTTTAATTTTATAATCCCATTTGAATGGTCTGTATGAGAACAGTTGGTTCATGGTTTGGTAAACTATGTTATTGAACATTGTGACAAGGTATGATTTATTAATAGTATTAATTTATATAAATTTCTCCACATGACATCAACATGATAACTCACATTCTACCCCCCCCCCCTCTCTATATATCTATATGTCTCATTAAAATTAAATAGGTTCATCTCCCTTTGATGTCTACTCAATATTTAAATAATTCTACAAACATTTATTCTTTTAATTTTTTCTTATTATTGGTAATATCATATAAACCCCATCATCTATTAAAATCCAATTGGCCCTTAACTTTTCCTTACACCCACTCAGAAATGGTTTATATTAACATATTTTTAGGTTAGAATTGAAAAAAAATATATATATTAGAAAATATGGATGTTTTAGATTGCTTATATCGGGTTTTTAATCTTTGCTCATCATAGGTGACTTCTTCAATTCAATTGACATAGAGATAATGTAGGTGATTCTTTTATACCCCACAACATTTCATGCCAAATGAAAATTATTTATTCCATTTTTTTTTGAAGTTATTCATTTAAGACTCACCCATAAGGTGTCAAATTTATTTAATAGGGTCATATAATTTTGCATGAAATGTTATTTCATGAAAAGTGTTTATAAAAATACATAAATGGGTATTAATGGATTATTTTGGTTACAAAAGTGGTGGTGAACATCAATATGAGTTTTTTTAGTGATTTCTATATACTATTTTTTTGAAACAATTTATTTTAGTGTTTTAATGTTTTTAAAATGTTCAATATTGAATTTAATTTTGGGAGGTGTCTAATAACCCATTCTAACCACATCACTAATAATTTGTATAGATTTATAGGATGTAAGTATTCATTTTAATAGAATCATGAATTTAAAAATGGATTTCATGAATTGTTTCATTATATATTTCTCAATAGTGGATTGATATATATTTTTTGGATATATTATTTTTTGGTCTTATTATTCCATGAATGTTTTGGAAAACATCCTATCAATCACTTTATGAAAAATCTATTTTGAAAAAATTATATATGTCCCATAATATACATGTTTGAATCTTCTTTTTATTCTAGTTTCTTATAATATGATTGTGCGATATATTACTGTGATGTGTCTTTAAATTTATTTTTTGTGTCTATATGGGAAGGGATATTATTGTTAGGGTACGAGGAGGTGAGGTGTATGTTTTTTTGAATGATTTTTATTTTAATCTAGGGACGATTCAATGTACTCCATTATATTTGAAATTTCATGGGAAATCCTTTATAAGTAAGGGGATGTGGATATAATTTAATGTAATAATTTAGTAATTTATCAACTAGGTTTTTTTGGATATACCGTATTGAATGCACTGGATGGATCGAGGGACTTGTTTTCTCGAGACCTCTTAGTGTTTTATGGTATTGGTACTCTCATTGATGGTTTTATTTCTATATATTCTAATAATAATGTTATGTATTTGGATAAGAACTATAATACTGGACTAAAGAACAAGTCATCATTTTGTAATTTGGAATATAAGTATTAGGATTGAAACCAATATATCATAATAAATTTTACGATCATTTTAGGGGTTTTATCCTTATGATTTGATTTTATCCCAAGCATTATTGATTTTTAATTTTCACTGATTCTAAGGTTGTATAAGTCTAATTGATGTTTTCTTCAAAAATTTTGTTCTTCCATGCATCATTTCATAATTTATTTTGTGGTTTGATTTTCAGATATTTTTAATAGGTGTTAGTGAAATGATTTAATGTAAAAAGTAAAATGTGCTCATTTTTAAGTTTTTTAATTTTTTTTTATATTTACTAATGGAAAATTATATTAATTTGAGTATTTTTTTAAAATGACTATTTACATTTTTAATATGATTCTTCTAACAGGTTTTTTTTAACTTCTTTGTTACTGGGTTTTGAAATCATAGATTTTGGAAACTATTCTACATTTATTTTGGAAATTTGTTTTAAAATATATATCTTGTGAAAATAATATGAATTCCATAAACCCCATGTGCATTTTGAAATTTCAAATTTGAAATGTGGTTTTTATATATGGATATAAAATTGGATTTTAATGTGGTTGTATTTACAAGGGGTGGTGCAAAATGAAATGTTTCTGGTGACTATTTACTTTAAAATAAAATAAATTATAAGTGATTTAACATAGTTTTATGTGTCATATTTTATTTCTCTAAATTAATATAAGAAATGAATTGCTTATTTTTTTGAAAAAAATTAAATTTTAGAAGTAATAGTTATCTTACTATATTTATTTATTGGGTTAACACCTATATTATAGAGACCCTAATCATTATCACATATGATACCGAATTTTGGGAATAATTATACCTCATATTACAAGATGTGGAATGTAAGGTCTATAGTATTTGGAAGACTAAGTAAATAAACATGAAAAAAGGGGACTAAAATTACAATTATTTATTTAGCATCCATTGTATGACCTTAATATAGTTTGATCCCTTTCATGAGAATAGGATATCATTGGGAAAACATGAACAAAAAGATGATCTAACAATCCCAGTAAGGGATCAAACATAAGAAAAAATCATCTTATATTTGTTTGAAGGAATTTTATAATGATATAAAAATGAATAGAATATAAGGAATAATAAAATATATAACATGGATTCATTTTAATGTGGTAGCAATAAAGTATATTAATTTAACATGATTCAATGCTCGTTGCACATAGGGGAGCATGAGTCAAGGCCCATTACACAAGAGGAGTAAATGTCAAGGCTAATGAACATGACTATTGCATATAATACATCATGAGACTAAATATTTTCTAATTCATTGGATTGATATCTCAGACCACCGATCATATCATGCTCATGAATATTATCTTCACATAAATAATCATTCCTATGATATCAAACATACATATGGGTTAACCAGGGAAGGAATTCGGTATCATAATTATATCAAAAGGTATATCCAAAGGAAATATTATAGTAGTGTCCATGAAAGGATGTATTTAAATAAACAATATGTATTCTGAAGAGAATATATAAATATATCATCATAGTGATATTTAACTAACGATAAAATTGTTTTTAAGAATCATAATAAATTAAAAAAATTAGTAATGTTTAAAGGAAAACATTCAAGATTCTTTAAAATAGAAAAATAATAACTACTTGTATAATATAAGGATTGAACCATTGTAGTTTTCCATGAAAAATGTGTGAATTTTTTAAAACAATTTTTGATTAATGTAGATTATATAACACATTTGAAAATGGGTAATAATTCAGATTGATCCTTTGCGTAGACATACTTATCGAGAAGAATTGAAAAGGGAACATTATAAAATAAAACAAATACATGAAAAATAAAGGTGAATGATTAGTAATACATTATTTTTTTAAAATATAAACAAAATTTAGAATATTTATATAAAAATAATAAAGAACATAATTTGGTTAAATAAAATAGGAGTAACCTGAAGGAATAATTGAGAATTAGGTAGAATCCGTATCCTTAAATTTTAAATGATTCCTCATTTGATCTTAATGTTAGGAATAATAACATTATACCTATTAATAAATAATTCAAGAAAAATTAAATCATGTAATTGATTTAGTGTTTTTTTGTTTAGTTATTTTATTGCCTTTAATGAGTTATAATATTTATTTTTATCATTCATGAGTGATTATTTTCATAATTTCCATGATCGGCTCACATATATAAGAATATAGATGTTAATGTATAATTTGAAATGAAGTCTATAATTGATTTTATAATTTATTAATCATCATATAAAATGTTATGTAATCATATATGTTATTTGGTTATTTTGGGTGAGGAATAATCATTAGGTAAATAATTAATGATAAAAGTCTGGATTATTTTGAGCGGTTTTTCTCCCAACTAAATATTTTGTTTTCTAATTTTATTTCACGTCCGTATAATGATTCTAAAATATTAAATAAGATATAATACATTGATTATGATATGGATAAACAATAAAAATTGTTTTATAAGTAGAATGAAATATAGTAACAGAAATTGAAAACTCTTCATCCCTAAAATTGATAAATTGACTCATCTTAGAAGGTTTTTCGTTTTAATTTTAAAAGTATGCTAAAAAGAGATATTATGATGAATTAATCCATTAGAATGAATAAATTCATGTATATGTATGGTAATAGATTTATCACACCATTTGGATTATGGTAGGTGAGGACTGAAAATAAAATAATGGAACTTGAAATGAATTTGAAAGAAAATGGAAGAGGGTTTTACCTCTTGATTCCATTTCCTTGAGATCCTCCATAGGAAAATGCTTTAGTCCCTTTTCTATGAAAATATTCTTCCTGGCATGGGGGGTGGGTCATGGGAGGATATTTTAGTAGAATTTAGACAAGGCCCAAGTATTGAGATGTGTGAGGAGTAGAGGTGGTGAGGGGTGATATTAATAGTGGAGGAGAGGGTTGATTTCTCATTATTTAATTTCTTTGTTTAGAATTTTTCTCCATAGCATAAATATTTACAATTATTGATACTATATATAGTATCAATATAATGTGAGTTTGAAAAAATTATTCTTCTATTAGTTAAAAATCATCATTGACTCAGTAATTCATGTTTGTAGACAATATCGTAAATTATTGTATTCCACTATTTAAAAAAATATAATATATCCTTAAAATCACAAAAAAAATCTCTATTATAGTTTTTTATGTATAGATCAAAAAATGTAATTTATTTTTTAAGACAATTTTCTATGTATGTGAAATTTAAATTTAAATTAAATTAGTAATTTACATGAAAAATACATATTTTATAATTATAACTGAGTTTATAACACTTTGAAAAATTAAATACGGTCTCATAAAATTATATGATAATCAGAGAAAATAAAAATATTATTTTATGAATATATTTTATGAAAATAAAATTTCATTTAAATTTTTTAATTACTCATAACATGGTAATTATAAATATATTACTTATAAAAACATAAATAATAAATTTTAAAATAATTATTTAGATATAATATGTTATAATTACATCATATTTTCACTTATAATATGGCTAAAGATTATTTATAATTTCATTGGTGATGTTACTATTCACTTGAATAATTTAATATTCATAACAGTTACATTACTATTTCATTAGTAATGAGACTATTTCATATATACGGGTTTTTTATCTTCTAGAAATACATGTTATTTAATTGTTTCATCATATATAAGGTCTATATTATGTTCTTAATGTTATTTTGTGTGATTATATTATATTACATGAATATAAGAAGGGAATTTCCATTGATAAAACATTGGGTTGTTACATAATCCCTACTAAATAAATTTCACCATCAAAGCTTCATTTTACATTCATTGTTGAGAATCGGTGTGGGTGATTCTACTTCATACATTTATCAGGTTCCCATGTTTTCTTTCCATAATTATTATTCCACAATAGTACTTTGACCTAGTGAGTGTTAATAATGTGTAGAACATTATCTCTGTGATCCAAGATCTCCACCAGCTTTGTAACACCCCAAGATTTCATAGTGTGTTATTTCTTCAAAATAATTCAATAACATGCACTACACGCAACACCGAGTTCAAGCGCACCATGACTCACCAAACAAGCCGTTCAAAAAAGGTTATGAATAGTATTAACTAAATTTTAAACTTTATATAATCCTTATAATTTTAGAATCCATATTATGAGTTTCTTAGACATAATGTAAGAACAAATTCATCTTCAGTATTGTAGTTTTACCAACTTTTAATAGTGAACCCTTTTTAAATAAATTATTTCAAACTTTTTGACTAAATGGGGACATCAAAAAATTTAAAATGAAACATCCCAAGCTTACACGGTACGCTTTCCTTTGAATAAAAGAGTAGCGTGTGTTGTACGCAACTTCGAGTTTTAACACACACCACAACCGATCAAACTAACCGTTATGGATAGTAATACCTAAATTTTGAAATTATGTATATTTTATATTTTAAAATGGACTTCATTTTTGGATTCGGAATATCGAATTTAGCCTAAGGTGAAATTTTGGTACTTTTCGGATAAATTTCATATTTTGATGAATAGTGAAAATTACTAAATTTTAATTAAAAACAACTTTTTTAATCAAAATAATTAATAGTGATACATTATGAATTTGAGTGGTTTTAAAGTATATTTAGAATATATTTTTACCATTTAATATAATGTTGGTCATTGGACATAATTTTACAATTAAACCGAACATAAACAAGTGTCAATCTTTTGATAGTTATTATCTCTTAAAAACACGCTTTTTGTTTTGACAGCGGGAATTAATTTTAAATTAATTTCTGCCACTTATGTGTTTTGAATTTAGGAAAATGGATTCCATATTTGGAATCAGGATGTTCAAATTGTGTAAATAGGTAACTTTTATTTTTAGACATTTTGAATAGTTACTGTGGTAAATATTTTATTTACCATGGTTAAAGGGTAAATCCGGTAAATAAGGGTTAAAAAAATAATATTATAATAATACAAAATTACCCTAAAACGTGTCCTAACCTTATTGGTGGACACATACCCAACCATGGGCATCCTTTGGTCAATTTGGGGACCCCTTGGAGCCACTTGTATGTGGTAGGGACACATTATATTAATAAAGTTAAAATAAAAATAAAAATGGAATAAGCTTACATCTTTTAGAAGAACAATTTTTACATAGGGTTATACATGTTGGATTTTCGATTATAAATATTCATTAGAAAGCTAAAAATATTTCCTACATAATGATAGTTTATTTATAATTTTTAGACATCAAATAATTTAAATTATTAATGACACAATAATGATGCAATGTTTACCTCATTAATAAATCATTTAAATAAATAAGATTATAATGATTAAAATATTATCTAAAACCTGTCCAATTATTATTGGTTGATGTTATTTAGAATATTAGTCATCTTATCTTCTACCTCAATGATTTTTGGACCATTATAAACCGAATAAAAATATATTATAAAGTAATACTTTCACTCTTTCCTAAAGAGACCCTCTTCTCCCTTATAAAAGGAGACCACTTCTACTCATTCCTCACACCTCTAAAGCCACTTGGCTCGTCCAAACTCTGCCCAATTAATCTCCCCACATCCCTCTCCTCCTCCTTGAAGCTTCCCCTTAGGCAGAAAGCATTTCAACAAGTCCTTTTGTTCCAACCAAAGTGAGTTACCTAAATTAAAGGTAACGTTTTCTCTTAAATTATTTTCATTTATTTTCCTTCTCCAACCCCCAAACTCTTTTTATTTCCTTTCTTTTGTAACAACACCAGTATCCTCAATATACTAGGATGTTGTTATAAGAATGATTCAAACTACACATACACACAACTCCATCTAATGGATGATGAACATAATGTTTCTGTGGATGGCAAACTAACGCCTCACGAAACGATGATTGTTCAAATACATCTTACCGCCTCTCATGGTGGCCATTATGATGGCACTGTAATTAAATATGATTTTAATGATATATATTTTATATATAAGCTTCTGTAATTCCATTTTATTTCATACCATTATTCGTTTCATGTTGTATATACATACGATAATTTCATTTGAGGAAGTGCGGACTACCGCCCCCTTAAAATGATATGACTCGTTCATACCACACATGAAACGTATAAAGGATGGTGTTAATGAACTTAAGTAACATATATAAAATATTATATTATACTGTAATAGTAATATACCTATGTATCATTTGGATTCGATTCTTTTAAAATAAAAATTAAATGGAAGTAGCGTTCGTGCGTACGTACGGACTACCGTCTCCACGAACGCGATGAGATTCATTCTCCATCGTATCCATTCAAGTATAATTATCATTTGATAATTTAAAAATGATGTTTAAGAACTTGATACCATTCTGGATATGAATAATATACATCCCATTAATAACGAATATGGCTCACATAACAAAGAATATAAAGTAAAATGAACCCGTTAACACCCGAAATGACGATAATTCTAAGATATTATTAACAAATCAATGATAAAAGATCATATATGATATCATAATAAAGTAAATGATTATTTTATTATTCAATAACAATTATTTCACCATTATACAGGAGGTAAACCTACCATCGACCAAGGAAAAAGTACAATGTAAGGGATTTTCTAATCTCACTTTTAATTTCGTGAGAATTCTATTGTTCACCACTTAATTATTGCATGTGGTGTATGTATACTGCCCATGATTGTATTCATTGTGTAATATACTTTAATTTATGGGTATTTACATCATCATGGTATGATACTTCTTTCATGGGTGTATGTTTCGAAAGTTACCTAATCGATAAGGGAATTTGAGATTTCAATTTCCACTCATTTGGCTTTACACATATTTCATTGATTATATTACCCCAAGATTATGTGTGGAATCACTATTCATTTGATTATGTCATAATTTCCACTCCCCTTCCTGTGGATATAAGTTTGATGCACATAATCACTCCATTGGTAATTCTCAAGTCATTGATATGAATTTGATAAGAGTAATTTTAACTCATTCTCCATTTGTTGAGTTAAACATCCAATTCGTTGGTATTGTTTTTACAAGAATATGTGTGAATGTCCTTTGATTGTTTTACACTGAATATCCAATCATATTTAGTGGATTTATATTTGTCACACATAATTATGTCATTGATTTATCCTTAACCTAAGGATACAACCTTTACAAGAGATTTCATCTCAATTTACATTCCATTGAGACTTCTTTGTTGATATACACCAAATCACTTTTATGTGGTGTATATAACGTACTTTGACATAGTATATCATGAATCCCTTTATTCTCATGATATTACAAAGTTTTGATTACCACAATTATTTGTATTCAAATGCCTCTTTTGGTTGGAATCTCTAACTAAAATACCATTTTTAAAATGATTTAAAGACTTATTCATCTAAATCATTCTCATTAATGTCCATGTTTTAAAAAATGGTTTTAAGGATTTATTTATATGGAAATTAAAGTTTACAAATTAAAACTCCTTTTAAAAAGTTTCAAAGTGGTATGGGACACTTTGATTCAAAAATCTACTTTTAAATGGCTTCTTGACAAATAGTGTGACTTTTAAATGTTTTCAAGAAAAGGGGGATATTTCTCTCAAATAGTTTTGATGATTACTTTCATTTATGTCAACATCCTTCATTTTTCATGATTGAGGTTAATGTGATACAATACAATCTTCCATATTGTATCAAATGAGTTATGTTTGACTGTGGATGTTCTATTTTTATACCATTCATGGTTTGTGGTTAAAGTATTGACATTTCGTATGCTAGTTTTAATACGAATGTTTATTTTATGCTTAAACCTATTCATATGAGGAATGCATTGGACTTAATAAGTGACGGGTGGAGCCCGCTATAGCTCCTCGATGCATCGGTAGGTCTCATGAGACAAACTAGTGTCTTGGCACAAGGCCTTGGCAAAATCTTATTTGTAGTCTTGGCACGAGGCCTTGGCTATGTGGTTATGATAGTCTGGCATTATGCATTCCATCATTATGAAAGTGGTTATTGATATTTCATGTGATCATTCGACTAGTAGAATATCCATGTGAGTAAGTAAATGGCATTATTTCATTTTACCTTTGCCATTTTATGCTGAAGTTCAAGTTTAAAAGGCTTTTGTTTTAGTTATAAATTGCCTTAAGTGTTTATGCTTATTTATGAAAGCGTCTGCTATAATGTTATCCTTACTGATCATCCGAGCTCACCCCTTTCAATGTTTTTTTTCCCAGGATTATGAAGAAGTAATTTATGAATGACCTGCAGGGATAGTATGAGGGGATATGAAGGCAAGATGTTTTTTTTATGATGTAATGTAAAAATTTATGGATGTATCTAGTTATTCCAAGGCTACTAAACTAATCGGTCTTTCGAGACTTGATCTTTCTCATGATCATGCCAATGTTATGTAATAATGCACCGACTCTGGGTAACTAGGGTCGGGGCGTTACAGTTGGTATCAGAGGAAGTTTAGTACAAACCTTGGTAGCTAGATTTAGATAAACTCTGATTAGAGCATGTAGACCTAAGATGAACTTTGAGGATTAGTATAAAAGAACTTCCTAGAATTTTGGTATTGTAGAGATTTTCTGAGTTTTCTGAGCAATACATCCCTGTCTGGATACGAGCAGGTAGAGGCGGCTCTGGCACAGATGTACCTTGGGGTAAAACCTGAAAACACCGCTTTGAGCTAGACTCGAACGGGAACTGGTGCACGACAACGGGCCTTGCTGCACTCTTGGTTACGACACTCCCGGGGGATATGCTTAGGATAATTTACATTTTCTTTACAAACCGATTTAAGTAATATATACATAAGATGAGAGTAAATGACCTTGGTTAATCCTAATATGTTTCAAATTGAGAATATGGTGACATTTTAATCTCTAAATGATTTTACGACTACTATTACTCACACAATGCTTTCTGGTTTTAGTCAATGGCTGGATTCCAAGGAAGTCATAGTGACTTTGAGAATGATGTACAAATTGGGAACAGTGGTGGAAATGAGCAACAAAATGTAATGTTGATAGGCGTAAAAGATATCGTCTTTATGCCAAATCAGTTTTCCAAAAATATGATCAAAAACATATATATTAACCAACTCCCAGACTCAACAAGGAAGAGAATGGTGGTAAATGATAAGATCTCCAGCAATGGAGACCATGGAGAAAAGAAACCTCAATTTTCATCATGCAGGAATTGTGGAAAGAGACACCCAGGAAAGTGTCTCAATGGGACAATGAAATGTTTTACATGCGGGAAGGAAGGACATAAAGTGAAGAATTGCCGAAGAAAAATGAAGAGTACTATGGAAGAAGATAAAAATGGTCCCAAGAGTCCATTTACAGTCATTTGTCGTAAATGTAGGGGACCTGGCCATTACCCGAGTGAATGTCCTATTCTATAGGATATTTTCTTGGTCAAAGAAGAAGATATGTGGAAATAAATGGTTGGATAAAAATTTAAAAAGTATTAGCACTCCTTATTGATGGGTTTACTTTGGAATAATTTTCTCTTGTATTTGTAACCCCACAGTTTTCCATGTGAGAATGATATTTGAGGACGAATTGTCTCTTCCCTTGTGGATATAGACATAAATAACCATTTGGTTTTATATGATCATTGGGGTTTGAGAAAATGATAAGTTATTATAATTTGGGATGAAAATGCAAAGTATGATATAACATTTGTGGTTAAATTTTGTTATTTTGAGGAATTTATATCATTTTGGTAATATTATAGAATATAGTTTTTGAAAAAGGACAACACGTAGACTGTGTGACAACCCGTCGCGTCGTACAAAGCTGTGGGAATCGAACCCACAACCAAAGTGTGATTGGGATTTATCGCCTACCACTAGAATACGTGAAGTCCCTGGTTAGTGTGACTATTTTTTTGTTAAATGATTTTATTGATCAATAATAAGATGATTTGGGTTCTTATGTCTTATCAAATGAATACCTTTGGTATAGGAAAATGATTTGGTGATTAAGTGATAAATGTAATTTTGGAAGATGTTCGTTTTGTTAGGAACACTATATGCCCAAGGAAAATAGAATACAATGAGGTTTCATTTGTAGAGTAATGGTGGATTTTTATCTACATTTTTATTGTTGATTTATAGTGATTTGGGTTATTTATGGAAATGATTAACCTATAACAGAGAATATGTGATGATGTTGATTACTTTTAAGTATGTAACTTTAAGAGTATTTGATGTAATTTGGAGATACAATGTAACATGGGAGACTACATAATCAAATTCTTCTATGTTTTGGGTTTCAATATTAGTTTGGATTATATTAAAGGATTTTAAGGACAATTGGTTATTGAATGATATCTATTTAACTTTGGGGTATTGTTGGTTTAATTTTAGAAATTAAGATTAGTGCATATTTATCTCAATGAATATCCTTTTGGGGGATCATTAGATCATTCACTAACCATTTTGGTTTTGATTAATATTCAAAGACAATGTAAATATATGGTTTATCCTGCATGGATCATGTGATTCTATAGAAGTTTATTCTAGCTCTTCCAGTG
The DNA here is from genome assembly GCA_963277665.1 of Viscum album. Lineage (NCBI taxonomy): Eukaryota > Viridiplantae > Streptophyta > Magnoliopsida > Santalales > Viscaceae > Viscum > Viscum album. The sequence continues at coordinate 577,032,564 of OY728138.1, read as the reverse complement.
TGACCAAGTCTTCTTGAATACTCATCGTTTAAAAAAAATTGAGTTAGTGGTGGAAATTTATTAAAGAATGAAAATCTACTTAAAATTTAAGTATATCTCATAATGTTCTTAGTCAATATCATAAATGAATTCCTCTTCCTTATGTAATGTAACTTAAAAAAAATGTTGTCCTAGATGGTACCTTAAATCATCACTAATTTATGGCTTTGGGATTGTTGGCCTTTTCATAGCCATGTTCTCTACCACTCTCCATCAGATAATTGATGGTTAGATTTCTCCTCCATATCCATATTTTCCTACATGGAACCCTAGTATGTGTTATTTTCGGTAAACTTCATACTTTCCACTCTTTATTTTAAATAGAGGCCTCATTAATTCCTTTTTCGATGTGGGATTTCAACTAAGATATTTTGAAATGTCAAAAATGTGTGATCCCAATACCCTATATTTTGTTGAACCGATGGTACTTCAAATCATCATAAATTTATGAGTTTAAGGACCTCAATTTTATACTTGTTTGTGATTGATGACCTCAACCACTACCTATAAATATTTACGTTTTTCCTCCAATTATATGTCTCTAATTGCCACCAATGTTCTCCTAATCGAGATCATAATTTGGTGGTGACCCTTTCATTTCTCTTTTCCTCATATTAAGACTAAATTTTAGTAAACCAATTTCCGATGTGGGTTTTCCCACAAATATATTTTCTATCTTCAACCTTTTATTTTCTAAGAACAATTTCAAATTGCGAGGACGCAATTTATTGAAGGAGGGGAGAATGTAACACCCCAAGATTTCATAGTGTGTTATTTCTTCAAAATAATTCAATAACATGCACTACACGCAACACCGAGTTCAAGCGCACCATGACTCACCAAACAAGCCGTTCAAAAAAGGTTATGAATAGTATTAACTAAATTTTAAACTTTATATAATCCTTATAATTTTAGAATCCATATTATGAGTTTCTTAGACATAATGTAAGAACAAATTCATCTTCAGTATTGTAGTTTTACCAACTTTTAATAGTGATCCCTTTTTAAATAAATTATTTCAAACTTTTTGACTAAATGGGGACATCAAAAAATTTAAAATGAAACCTCCCAAGCTTACACGGTACGCTTTCCTTTGAATAAAACAGTAGCGTGTGTTGTACGCAACTTCGAGTTTTAACACACACCACAACCGATCAAACTAACCGTTATGGATAGTAATACCTAAATTTTGAAATTATGTATATTTTATATTTTAAAATGGACTTCATTTTTGGATTCGGAATATCGAATTTAGCCTAAGGTGAAATTTTGGTACTTTTCGGATAACTTTCATATTTTGATGAATAATGAAAATTACTAAATTTTAATTAAAAACAACTTTTTTAATCAAAATAATTAATAGTGATAAATTATGAATTTGAGTGGTTTTAAAGTATATTTAGAATATATTTTTACCATTTAATATAATGTTGGTCATTGGACATAATTTTACAATTAAACCGAACATAAACAAGTGTCAATCTTTTGATAGTTATTATCTCTTAAAAACACGCTTTTTGTTTTGACAGCGGGAATTAATTTTAAATTAATTTCTGCCACTTCTGTGTTTTGAATTTAGGAAAATGGATTCAATATTTGGAATCAGGATGTTCAAATTGTGTAAATAGGTAACTTTTATTTTTAGACATTTTGAATAGTTACTGTGGTAAATATTTTATTTACCATGGTTAAAAGGTAAATCCGGTAAATAAGGGTTAAAAAAATAATATTATAATAATACAAAATTACCCTAAAACGTGTCCTAACCTTATTGGTGGACACATACCCGACCATGGGCATCCTTGGGTCAATTTGGGGACCCCTTGGAGCCACTTGTATGTGGTAGGGACACATTATATTAATAAAGTTAAAATAAAAATAAAAATGGAATAAGCTTACATCTTTTAGAAGAACAATTTTTACATAGGGTTATACATGTTGGATTTTAGATTATAAATATTCATTAGAAAGCTAAAAATATTTCATACATAATGATATTTTATTTATAATTTTTAGACATCATATAATTTAAATTATTAATGACACAATAATGATGCAATGTTTACCTCATTAATAAATCATTTAAATAAATAAGATTATAATGATTAAAATATTATCTAAAACCTGTCCAGTTCTTATTGGTTGATGTTATTTATAATATGAGTCATCTTATCTTCTACCTCAATGATTTTTCGACCATTATAAACCGAATACAAATATATTATAAAGTAATACTTTCACTCTTTCCTAAAGAGCCCATCTTCTCCCTTATAAAAGGAGACCACTTCTACTCATTCCTCACACCTCTCAAGCAACTTGGCTCGTCCAAACTCTGCCCAAATAAGCTCCCCACATCCCTCTCCTCCTCCTTGAAGCTTCCCCTTAGGCAGAAAGCATTTCAACAAGTCCTTTGGTTCCAACCAAAGTGAGTTACCTAAATTAAAGGTAACGTTTCTCTTAAATTATTTTCATTTATTTTCCTTCTCCAACCCCCAAACTCTTTTTATTTCCTTTATTTTGTAACAACACCAGTATCATCAATATACTAGGATGTTGTTATAAGAATGATTCAAACTACACATACACACAACTCCATCTAATGGATGATGAACATAATATTTCTGTGGATGGCAAACTAACGCCTCACGAAACGATGATTGTTCAAATACATCTTACCGCCTCTCATGGTGGCCATTATGATGGCACTTTAATTAAATATGATGTTAATGATATATATTGTATATATAAGCTTCTGTAATTCCATTTTATTTCATAACATTATTCGTTTCATTTTGTATATACATACGATAATTTCATTTGAGGAAGTGCGGACTACCGCCCCCTTAAAATGATATGACTCGTTCATACCACACATGGAACGTATAAAGGATGGTGTTAATGAACTTAAGTAACATATATAAAATATTATATTATACTGGAATAGTAATATACCTATGTATCATTTGGATTCAATTCTTTTAAAATAAAAATTAAATGGAAGTAGCGTTCGTGCGTACGTACGGACTACCGTCTCCACGAACGCGATGAGATTCATTCTCCATCGTATCCATTCAAGTATAATTATCATTTTATGATTTAAAAATGATGTTTAAGAACTTGATACCATTCTGGATATGAATAATATACATCCCATTAATAACAAATATGGCTCACATAACAAAGAATATAAAGTAAAATGAACCCGTTAACACCCGAAATGACAATAATTCTAAGATATTATTAACAAATCAATTATAAAAGATCATATATGATATCATATTAAAGTAAATGATTATTTTATTATTCAAGAACAATTATTTCACCATTATACAGGAGGTAAACCTACCATCTACAAGGAAAAAGTACAATGTAAGGGATTTTCTAATCTCACTTTTAATTTCGTGAGAATTCTATTGTTCACCACTTAATTATTGCATGTGGTGTATGTGTACTGCCCATGATTGTATTCATTGTGTAATGTACTTTAATTTATGGGTATTTACATCATCATGGTATGATACTTCTTTCATGGGTGTATGTTTCGAAAGTTACCTAATCGATAAGGGAATTTGAGATTTCAATTTCCACTCATTTGGCTTTACACATATTTCATTGATTATATTACCCCAAGATTATGTGTGGAATCACTATTCATTTGATTATGTCATAATTTCCACTCCCCTTCCTGTGGATATAAGTTTTATGCACATAATCACTCCATTGGTAATTCTCAAGTCATTGATATGAATTTGATAAGAGTAATTTTAACTCATTCTCCATTTGTTGAGTTAAACATCCAATTCGTTGGTATTGTTTTTACAAGAATATGTGTGAATGTCCTTTGATTGTTTTACACTGAATATCCAATCATATTTAGTGTATTTATATTTGTCACACATAATTATGTCATTGATTTATCCTTAACCTAAGGATACAACCTTTACAAGAGATTTCATCTCAATTTACATTCCATTGAGACTTCTTTGTTGATATACACCAAATCACTTTTATGTGGTGTATATAACGTACTTTGACATAGTATATCATGAATCCCTTTATTCTCATGATATTACAAAGTTTTTATTACCACAATTATTTGTATTCAAATGTCTCTTTTGGTAGGAATCTCTAACTAAAATACCATTTTTAAAATGATTTAAAGACTTATTCATCTAAATCATTCTCCTTAATGTCCATGTTTTAAAAAATGGTTTTAAGGATTTATTTATATGGACATTAAAGTTTACAAATTAAAACTCCTTTTAAAAAGTTTCAAAGTGGTATGGGACACTTTGATTCAAAAATCTACTTTTAAATGGCTTCTTGACAAATAGTGTGACTTTTAAATGTTTTCAAGAAAAGGGGGATATTTCTCTCAAATAGTTTTGATGATTACTTTCATTTATGTCAACATCCTTCATTATTCATGATTGAGGTTAATGTGATACAATACAATCTTCCATATTGTATCAAATGAGTTATGTTTGACTGTGGATGTTCTATTTTTATACCATTCATGGTTTGTGGTTAAAGTATTGACATTTCGTATACTAGTTTTAATACGAATGTTTATTTTATGCTTAAACCTATTCATATGAGGAATGCATTGGACTTAATAAGTGATGGGTGGAGCCCGCTATAGCTCCTTGATGCATCGGTAGGTCTCATGAGACAAACTAGTGTCTTGGCACAAGGCCTTGGCAAAATCTTATTTGTAGTCTTGGCACGAGGCCTTGGCTATGTGGTTATGATAGTCTGGCATTATGCATTCCATCATTATGAAAGTGGTTATTGATATTGCATGTGATCATTCAACTAGTAGAATATCCATGTGAGTAAGTAAATGGCATTATTTCATTTTACCTTTGCCATTTTATGCTGAAGTTCAAGTTTAAAAGGCTTTTGTTTTAGTTATAAATTGCCTTAAGTGTTTATGCTTATTTATGAAAGCTTCTGCTATAATGTTATCCTTACTGAGCATCCGAGATCACCCCTTTCAATGTTTTTTTTCCCAGGATTATGAAGAAGTAATTTATGAATGACCTGCAGGGATAGTATGAGGGGATATGAAGGCAAGATGTTTTTTTTATGATGTAATGTAAAAATTTATTGATGTATCTAGTTATTCCAAGGCTACTAAACTAATCGGTCTTTCGAGACTTGATCTTTCTCATGATCATGCCAATGTTATGTAATAATGCACCGACTCTGGGTAACTAGGGTCGGGGCGTTACAAGCTTCTCCATGTAAGAAATATCATTCTCCAACTATAACTCCTCTAATGTTAGTACATGTAATGTATCAGGCATACACTTCCTCAATTGGGATACGTGGAATACATCATGTACAATAGACATGGTAGGTGGATGTGATAGTCTATAGGGAACATCTCCGACACGATCAAGGATCATGAAGGGGTTGTTGTACCTGAGACTTATCTCCCCATTCTTCACAAATCCAATGATCATCTTCCATGTAAATATTCATATGAATACTATATCTCAAATTATGATCAAAAGGTCTTATCCTTGATAGTCTACATTACTCTTCTATCAAATTTCAGATGCATTGATGTGTTGATGAATGGTTTTCTCCTTTTCCACCATTTCATCTACGATTTCATTTCCTATATGCATACACTCGTCAACATTATCCTATTATACCATTATTCAACACTCTTTCCCATAAATTGCTATACATGTATCCATTTGGATGGTTGAGTGGAAACTGTTGTTATATGAGAACTACAATAGAGGAAAATATTGGGCCCATCCTCCATTGAATTCCATTGATCATGCACTCAATATAACATTGATTATTTTAATAGTTCACTTAGATTGTACATTAGTTTTAGGATCATATGTCATAGGAATGTTCTTCTTTTTTCTTAGATATTTATGGTGTCTTTTCTAGTATATCAAGGTGAATCTAAGATCTATATCAAATAAAATTGATAGTTATAATCCCTGAAGCCTTACAATTTTATTGATGTATATCTGTGAAAGTTGATCCATAGATAATTACTCTATATTTGTGATAAAGTGGGTTATCTTTGTGAGACGATCCCCAATATCCAATATATCATAACTTCCTCTATATATATTTCAATGTTCAATGACAATTTTAATGGTAATTTTTTTAAATTACCATAATTTTTTGTGTAATGGTTCCATAAAACATTTATAATTTGTACTTTTAGCCTTCAATTGTTGACATACAAAGAAATATGATGTATATTCAGAACACTTTTCCTTCATAATGTCCTAACAATAGTTCTCTCTGAGATATCAACTTATATTTTTTCATCATCGGTGAATAGAGAAGGGTTTTCTATGTTCATCATTTATATGATCCTTATTTATATTTGGATTAGATGGTATACATAATAATGATCCTAATCTTATGACTCCATCCTCATCCATATATAACTCTGAGGATTTCAATTTTTTTATAGCTTCCACAATTTTCTAAATTTTCACATCATTTCATTAGTAATACATTATTTCCTCCATAAGGGATAGTTGAGAAACCATTAGAGAAATTATTGATGATGACCAATACATAATGACTCCAATTTTCATGCTTATAATGTCTAAAAATATTGGATACTTATTAATTATAATAGTTGATAACAATTATTGGTCCTTTCGACTTAGAGAATCCTGCACATTATTTTCCTTATATGGATGGTAGTGGATTGAGCAGTCGTAATCCTTAATATTATATAATAATCATGGCTAGAATATATTATTCTCCTTCGGTGTAAATATATATTTGGGTCTATTCTAATCAATATATATCTCACTCTTCTCCTCGTAGAGATAATGCCACCAAATTTTCAGCGCAATGAACACAACTTCCATCTCTAGACCTGGGCATTTTTTCTTATGATTTTTCAACATTCACAAGACATAGTCGACCGATTTATCAATTTTCTATTTCAAAAAACCTATATATTCCTTTTAAGAATCACTATATACAACAAACTGTTCTTCTCTATTTAGAAGTGTGAATAGTAGCATAGGAGGAAGCCAATTTTTGAGCCCCTTAATGGTTTTATCAAATTCATGAATCCAGAAAAATAACACATCCATCAATGTCCTTCGTTGTTACTGGGATTGAAAATCATGAAAAATATTATCAATATTTTTCTACAATACATAGTTAGACTATGGATAATATAAATCTCGATTAAATAGGTTTTTTTGGCCACTCTTATATTTCTTTTTTCATTAAAGGGACAACAGAAATCCCTTTACTAAGGATAACATTTCCCATGTTTGATACCTCCTAAATTCATAACTCACATTTACTATCATTTACAAATAGTTTCTCCCTTCACAAGTTCAATAACACAATATTCAAATTTTCAATGCGTTCCTCCTTTCTCTTGGAGTATATCATAATATCATCGATAAAGATTGCCTAAAATTTGTAAAGGTAATCTATAAAGACAATATTTATTAAATATAGTAAAAAATATTTTAGAATCAGTGATTGTATAATTAATCATTATGAAAACATTGTTTCCATGCCTTTTTCGAATTTTTTTCATGGTAATGTTCTCCTTTTTCACCTTCAATTGGTGATAACTCGACTAAAGGCCCACCTTAGATAAATAAATGGACAGACATAGTTAATCAAACATGTCATCTATATTAGGATGGGGATAGTTGTACTTTACCATGATATTATTAATTTCATTATAATCTATGTAGACGTGCAATGACCCATCTGTCTTCATGATGAAGAGGACTAGTGCACCCCATAGTGAACCACATGAAAATATAAAACCCTTGTACAGATTCTCCTATAACATCTTCTATAGCTCATACAGCTCTATGATGGACATTCTTTAAGATTTTTTTGATATTAAAAGAGATCAAGGAATTATTTCAATTATAAATTCAATCTATCATCCAAGAGGAAGACCAAGAAAATATTCAAGGAATACATTTTTCTAGCCCCTAACATTGTGAATGTATTTGACAAAGATTATCTCCTTTTTTTCAATCATTTGAGATATATATGATTTATCATATGGAAGTAATATCCACACATAATACAATGATTCTCAATGGGATTCATCCTCCTCATTACAGTTGAACAAAATTAGAGGATGCTTCATGATATGTTGAGTGTCCTCCCTTTATAGATAGTCAGTGATGGATTTATATAATGATAGCCAATCCATGCCCAATCCATGCCCAATACAGCATCAAATTCCTCCAGAGGGAGTATGAAAAGATTCGTTGGGAGGTTCAGTCTACATAATTTAACAATGGGGTAATTATAAAATTTGGATCAAGCAACTTCCCTATTTATTGTTCCTATAAACAACTCAACATCCAAATTATGAGATGTTTATTGAATATTTTACTAAAATTTCAATATATAAATGAATGAGTAGAAATAAAATCATGTTGTATGTTCAAAATTCATGAATGAATAACTAGTGTACCAATCCCATTATCATTTTCATACTCCAAATAACTAGTAGTGATATCATATACCCTTACTTGTTTCATAAGAGGTTGTTGTTAATTACCTCCCTCAACCCTGAGCATATGTTGTTGGTTTGAAAAATTCCAAGGTTCCTTGCAGTGGAAACGCTACAGTACTATATGGGTGTTGACCAAAAACTTCTTTTCTTCTTACAATTTGGTACAATTATATATATCCCTTCGGTAGTTCATAATCAGATTCCCCATTCATCCATTTTTTAGGAATTTCATAGTTACACTAATATAGTTCCTAGGATTCCTCTTCACATAATTTTTGACACATAGTATATTTGAGATTCTTGTATTCATGGGATTTATTTTCTAATCCACCCATATTAGACTCTATTATCTGATTTTTTTCACCAAGCCCATGAGACCAATGAGTGTCACAATTTCTATTTAAACTTTGAGGACATAATGTATAATCTCTACATAACTGTCATTGTATTAAATCACAAACACTTTTCATTGTCTTGGCATTAGACTGCTAAAGAAGCAATCATCCATGATTTATGTATTCATGAAAAACATGTTGGAATATCTTTATACCCCTTTATGGATTTCTTTATAAATTTTGACAGACTCCTCTTGTGTATGAAAAATTCCAAGTAACCCCCTTTCCATTTTGTGATGGAGGGTTCGGGAAAAATATTTATTGATGATTTTTTTCCTGAATTCATACCAATCAATTGAATCAATTTCCACCTCAGAATTCATGTTTCTTAAAAATGTCCACCTCTGATCAACTTCCATATCAAAAATATTGATAAAAAACAACAATTTATCTTTTTATGACCATTAGAGGATATTTAATATCATTAAAATGAATTATCCATTGTTTCATGAGGAGGGAATCATAATATCCACTGATGATGGTAGGAATTTTCCACATCAAGAATTCAACAACAACTTTAACTTTCCTTATGTAACACCCCAAGATTTTATGAAAATATATCTTTTTAATTTTATTGATGTCTTACGCTACACCAAAAAGAGCTTTCACTACATGCACCCCTGACTTGGCTTGCATTACACGCAATCACAACCTTCCACGATAGTGTGTGTTGTACGTAATACCGAGTTTCGCTAAACAACGATTTGTTATATAAACTAGCTGTTATGAATAACAATACCCACATTTTAAAATTTTATAAATTTTATCATTTGAAATGGACTTCATTTTTGTATTCAGAATATTGAAATTAGCCTAGGGTGAAAATTTGGTATTTTTCTGAAAACATTCAATTTTTTATGAATAGTGAAAACCCTGGGTTACTATTTAAAAACCAACTTTTTATTTAAATAATTATTTATTCTATTTAAATATTTTTAGGTCAAAATTGATAAATAAAACCTATATAAGGTAAATTTAATTCATTGGATACATTTTATAATAATTTTAGATATATAAAAATTTTATTGAACATTTCACCGTCTTTTACCCACCTCCTAAGAGAATTTGGAAATTCATAAAAACATAATTTTACCACTTTTGTGAGTGAAATTTCGAAAATCCAAGAGACATGGTTAATATCTTGGACTAAAATGTGGATCAATGAGATGAAAATAAATTTTGGTGAATAATATATTTTTACTTTTATTTACCACGGTTAAAAGTACATAGTGTAATTAAGGGTGAAAATGAAATTAATATTACCGTAACACATGTCATAATTCAATTGGATATGTTTAATTCGACCAAAAACAACCTTAGGAGTAAAATATGACCAATTAGGTCCACTTGGATTAGATTAGGACATTTATTATTAATTTATTTAAAGAAGTGTTAAAATAGTTAAAATCAATGTTTAATAAATAATTTATTTTTAATATTGGGTTATACATAATATAAATTCGACTATAAATATTAATTATAAAGCTAAAAACATTTTTTACCTAATTTTATTTTATTTGTAATTTTTAGGCATTAAATAATTTATGTTATTTACGACACAATGGTGATGCAGTAATTACCTAAATAACGAAATATTAAAATAATTGATATTATAAATACCCAAATAAATGTAATTTGAGACTTTTTATTAACTAAACTAATTTTTTCGTTAATATGAAATGTTAGTATTTATTTAATTAACTTTATTCGAACTAATCATGTTGTTATGAGTTTCCCAAAAATCAATTACCAAATAGTGTCAAAATTGACATAAAATAGTTTTTAAAACAAATATTATATTATTAATTTTTATTTTATTCTTAAAAATATAACGTTCGGCCAAATTAAATAGATAAGGATATATGTGTTAATAATTAAACACTTGGTGTTCGTTTGTCTTGTTATTGTATGTCTATTAACCATATAGTGTAAGAAAACAAGAAGACATGGTAAAAGTTAAATTATTTAACTTAGAGTTAAATCTAAATGATAAGTTTAAAATTGTAACATAAACTTGTCTAAAATATATTTTTTGTGAGGATTTAGACCCATCCCCACTTTATATTCTAAATAAATCAATTTGGAGCTATTATAAACCGAATATTACTTTATTATAAAATAATATTGTATGTTTTTCCAAAGGTGCCCCTCTCGTCCCTTATAAAAAGGGCTCTTCTTCCCTCTTCTATTCACACCCTTCATAGCCTTTATGTTCGTCCAAACCCTGACCATATCTATTCTCCACATCCCTAGAAAAATTATGGTGGTTCTTGTCTTCTCAAAATACCAACTCTACTTCCATAAGAGGAAGCTTAAAGGAGGTGCGTCAAATAAGAGGTAATATCTTCTTCGATTATCTCATGTTTCTTTCTTCTTCTACTTCCTATTAATTAGTTGTTTCATTATAAAGTAATAACATCATTATTACTTATATAATTATATGTTATTAGAAATATGAAGAAACCCTATTTCACCTCTTATCAATCCTATGGAAAACGAAATCACCACGCGTGCGTACGTACCGAATACCGTCTCCATGCCGTGGTGTAATCTGTTTTTCCACACCACCTAACATTGATGGGTAAAATGGTGTAAATAATAACTACATATTATTATAATAAAATAATATCTATTATAAGATATTATATCATTAACTCCAACTCTATTAAATAAATATTGGAACGATATCATTGCTCGTGCGTACGTACGGATTACCGTCTCCACGACGCGATGAGATACATTCTCTATGTTAACCTTTCATGAATGATTATAAAGTATATATAATCAATAATAATGAAATATATGACATAATATTGATACTGGATTTATGTATATATATATATGCATATCATCTACTTAATTCTATTCAATTTTATAAGGAAACAAAAACACCGTTCATGCGTACATAACGGCCTACTGTCTTGATGAACGGTGTATTTCATTCAAATTATCGACCTATCATATATATATATGTATATGCTGATTATATTTTATATATAAATTATGTTTTAAATTATGTAATTAACTAAATCCGGATATAAGTAATAATATCAAGAACAACAAGTCGAAACACGTACAATAAATGAAACGATTTTACCAAAATCACTGCTTTTATATATAATTTTACAAAAGAATGGGTAATATAAAGTAATAAGTGAACCATATATGATAGCATAACAATGAATATGATTATGTAATAATTCAATTACTTTATTTAAATCATTATACATAATGTTCGGATACTTACAAAGAATATCAGACGTAAGGTAATCGATAACCTTTCCAATATCGTTTTTACCCGAGATTGTTTATTCGTAAGTATTTACTAGGGTTATATTTATTATCCATGTCCCTATTTTCTAAAAATTATTTCATGTATGTTTAAAGTTATTTTTACTGATTTTTGACTTTTACTACATGCTATGTATGGAATCTTTCTTTTCTTTACCATACGAGGTACATTTTGACTTTTCCAGCAAAAGTATGAGAAGAATGTTTTTTTAACATATACTGCACGAAAGGATTTTTTTAACAGTTTTATAAAATTCATATTTTCATGAATGTTCCTCCAAAATATTTCATGAATATTTTCAAAAAAATCCTTTTCTTAAACAATTCCATGACATTTTGTGGAAAAAAATGATTTTGAAGAAGAAAGGATACTTTCCTCAAGATTTCATTTCAAGTGTTTTATCAAAACCATTTTTTCATCCAAGATGACATTATTTCATATGTGTATGTTTCATGTATAATGTCTCTATTATTTACATGGTTTCACTTTTCTCATTATGAAATGATATCAATTTTATTATATGGATTTTGTTATGATGTAATGATGTTTATGAATCATATTCTATTACATGAGTTATGCTATGATGTATGATTAATAATTTTGTGGCACACGAAAGAATGATTTCATGATGAGATGGATGGGACCTATATCTCCCTCCAATTCATTCGATAAAGATTTATATCTCATGAGATAGATATGTCCGGAATGGTTACTAAATCCGATTCAGTGTTACAGGACTGAAACCAGGAGTGAACTCGATTCAGAAAGGGACTTTTTCCACTAAGATGGTCTTGGAAGCAATGCCTTAGATACTATGGAAATCATATCATGTGATTAATGTTTTATCATAATTACAAGTTTAATTTACAAGCATTTTTAACACGATTAATGTTCCTTTATGATCTATGCCTCATGTACATCCATGATTAATGTATTTGGTCAAGATTTTGATGTTTAGATATTATGTTCAAAATTTTGCATTCGAATGTTTATGGATTGTTTTATGATCTCTATGATTTCCCTTACTGATCATTTGATCTCACCCTTTTTATGTTTTATTTTCCCCAGGATATAAAGAATGGTTTTAGGTAATAAAAAAAGTGAAGATCTTTATGGAGGAAGTTGAAGATCATTCACGACGATCAAAAGATTAAATTCCGAGTTTCCCAAGACACTAAACTATTACGGTCCTTGTGTGTCTGTGTATGTTATGTATTAAGTATTCTGCAAAAGTAATGTAATGTCCATTTACGTCATTCTTTGGGTATCTACAGTTATTATTAGAGGAATGTTTTAGTCAACCTTTGGAAACTAGGATGCGAGATCTTTAGTGAAATCCCTAGAGATATTTCTAAGGTATGTCTAGGGATGACCCTAAGGATAAGTATATGTATAAGTTATAGTCCTAGAATTATGGTAAAGATCTTATAATTTTACCTAAGATGTTATATATTGAAGGTAATCCCCCTTGATTATGATTTTGGCCTCTCACACTTTTTTTGGGTTTTAGAAAAAAGATGTGAATGGGGAGATTCACGATAATAGAGGATATGAGGGACAATGGAATGATATTCTTCATGAGAAACCTAATGAAATTGGATCTAGAGGTCCACATATCGTTATTATGACTAATCAGAAATCTCATAATATGATCAATAATATCAACTTTGGTGAGTTTCCTGACTCAGCTAATAAGAGAAAGATAGAGTTTCATGATGATCATAGAGGAAGGAAAGTTCAATTTATATCATGTAAATAATATTGGAAGAGGCATCAAGGAAAATTTTTCAAAGGAACTGGATGATGCTTTGGGTGTTGAAAAGGACACAAATCCAATAATTGTAAAGGAAAAGGTTCATTTAACACCATAGATAAGGATAATGGTATTTCTATGACATCAATAATGATTAGATTTTTTAAATGTGGAATGTATGGGCATTATGAAAACCAATTCCCTAAGGGAATGTCTCATGAAGAGAATCAGCATGGTCATATGGGTAGTATTTATTTGGATGATGATGAGGAGACTACAAATGATATATTATATTATTGAAGTGTTGAAGCTTGGTCAATGTTTTAAGAAGGTAGTGGAATTATTGAATGTTTATAAAGAGTTAGGTTGTATAGGTAATTTAATGGTACTATGGTATAAAGAAACATTAAAGGATTGTTACACTATTGTTTTTCCTAAAGTATTTGAAAGTATATGTTAAATGGTACTGGTAACCATGAAAGGTTATTTAGATATTTTTGGAAAGATAATGATATGCAGATAATGAATGGATTATGAGGAAATAATATGTTTGATAGTATTCATGAGCTCATGATTTTTATAAGTACTAAGTGATATCATGGTTTGAGTTTACAGAATTTTGGGATTTTCTTATGTGGAAAGAGTTAAATTTTTACAGCACTCATGTTTTCACTAAGGTTCAATGGGTATTCATTTTTCAATAGAATACATGATTAAGGCCTTGAAATGTTTGAAATGTAACCAAAAAGATATATCTTATGATATAGGGGGATCAATGATCGTATTAACATGCCAGTTCTATGAACTCTCCTATAATCATTTTCAGTGTAATATGAGATTGGACAGCATTATTTTGGATAAGCCTAAATATTGTAATGGATTATGTTGGACATAAGTTATTTTTGTTTAAGGGTAAAATTTTTTCAATATTATTGATGAAATGTTATAATAATAATGTTTTAGAAAAAGGAGAACCTGCAGGTGTGGCGAAAACCCGTCGTCTCGGACAAGTCTGGTGGAATCGAACCCACAACTGAAGTACGACATGCCTTAATTGCCTACCACTGGCCTACAAGAAGTCCCTGTTTAGTAGAAACCAGTTTTATTATATTAAGAAGTATGATATATGAAATATTATTCCATTTTAGGAACCATATATGATTAATCTCACGATATATGGACTTATGTATTTTTGATAACTTTTTCAAACTTTTTTTTGAGACAGATGGAATGACCCATCATTCTATCAAATGATATGCTAACACTTCACGAATGAAAAATTCAACATTATTTCTTTAAGAGATGAAGTGGAAATTGTCCAAGGAACGACCAATAGTGAGACTGTACCACAATCAAGAAATTAATTCATCTAATTCCAATTTCATCGTCTTTAGGAAATGATCTTGAAGACCTATAATGTTTTCCTAGTGCTCTTATATCCGATGAATTAGATGGTACCTTAGATCATCAAAAATCAATGGCTTTGTGATTGTTGGATTTTTCATAGCCATGTTCTCTACCACTCTTCATCAAAACATAATGGTTAGATTTTTCTTCCATATCCATATTGTCACCTATGATCTCCTATTGGAAACCTAGTGATTAGTTAAAATGGGTAACCGTTACGTTTCATAATTTAGTTTTTAAAGATTTCTTTTGGTATTCCATTTTACGATGTGGGTTTCTATTAAAAGAATCTTTCGAGTAGTAAACCTTTTATAACCCCGACAAATTTCGAGGGTGAAATTCATTTTAAGGAGGGTTGAATGTAACACCCTGAAATTTTATAAAAATTATTAATTTTTATTTTATTGATGTCTTACGCTACACCAAAAAGAGCCTGCAATACACGCATCCCTGACTTGGCTTTCATTACATGCAATCGCGACTTTCCACAATAGCGTGTGTTGTACACAATACAGAGTTTCGCTAAACTACGATATGTTATATAAACTAGCTATTAAGAATATTAATACCCTCTTTTTAAAATTTTATAAATTTTATCTTTTGAAATGGACTTCATTTTTGGATTCGGAATATTAAAATTATACTAGGGTGAAATTTGGGTATTTTTTCTGAAAACTTTCAATTTTTGATGATTAGTGAAAACACTCGGTTACTGTTTAAAAACTGACTTTTTATTTAAATATTTATTTATATTATTTAAATATATTTTACTTCAATATTGAAACCTAATACCTATATATGTTCAATGTAATTCATTGGAGTAATTTTATAATAATTTTATAAAGATGAATATTTTATTGATCTTTTAACCGTCTTTTACCCACCTCCTAGGAGAATTTGGAAATTCACATAAAACATAATTTTACCGCTTCTGTGACTGTAATTTCGAAAATCAGAGAGAAACGGTTAATATCAAGGAATAAAATTTGGTTCAATGAGATGAAAATAATTTTTGGTGATTAGTAACTTTTTAATTTTCTTTACCACGGTTAAAAGTAAATAGGGTAATTAAGGGTAAAAATGATATTATTATTACCCTAACACATTTCCTAGTTATATTGGATAACATTAATTCTACCAAAAACAACCTTAGAGAAAAAATATGACCATTTAGGTCCACTTGGATTAGAATAGGACATTTATTATTAATTTATTTAAAGAAGGGTTAAAATAGTTAAAATCAATGTTTAATAACTAATTTATTTTTAATATATGGTTATACATAAGATAAATTACACTATAAATATTCATTAGAAATATAAAAATATTTCATACCTAATGGTATTTTATTTATAATTTTTATATATTAAATAATTTATGTTATTTATGACATAATGGTGATGCAGTAATTACCTAAATAATGAAATATCAAAATAATTGATATTATAAATACCCAAATAAATGTAATTTTCGCCTTTTTATGAATTCAAATAATTTTATAGGTTAATAGGACATGTTAGTATTGATTTATTTAACTTTTTTCTAACTAATAATTCCGTTATGAGTTTCACAAAAATCAATTACCAAATAGTGTCAAAATTGACATAAAATAGTTTTTAAAACAAATATTTTATTATTAATTGTTATTTTATTCCTAAAAATCTAAGGATCGGTAAAATGACATATATAAGGATATATATATTAATACTGAACCACTTGTGGTTATATTGGCTTGTTATTTTATGTTTATTTACCATATAGTGTTAGAAAACAAGAAGACACTGTAAAAGTTAAATTATTTAACTTAGAGTTAAATATAAATGATAAGGTTAAAATTGTAACCTAAACTTGTCTAAAATCTATTGGTTGAGATTATTTAGACCCATACCCACTTTAGCTTCTAAATAAATAAATTTGGAGCTATTATAAACTGAATATGACTTTATTATAAAATAATATTTTATGTTTTTTCAAAGGTGCCCCTTTCCTCCCTTATAAAAAGGGAACCCCTTCCCTCTTCTCTTCACACCCTTTTGAGGCTTTATGATCGTCCAACCACTACCCATATCTCTTATCCACTTCCCTAGAAACATTATGGAGGTTCTGGTCTTCTCAAAATACCAACTTTACTTCCATAAGAGGATGCTTAAAGGATGTATCTCAAAGAAGTGGTAATCTCTTCTTTCGATTCTCTCATGATTCTTTCTTCTTCTACTTCATCTTCATTAGTTGTTACATTATAAATTAATAACATAAGTATTAATTATATACTGATATGTTATTATAAATATGAAACAACCCTATTTCACCTCTTATACATCCTACGAAAAATGAAATCACCACACGTGCGTACGTACAGAATACCGTCTCCACGCAGTGGTGTAATCTGTTTTTCCACCACCACCTAAAATGGATGGGTATAATGGTGTAAAGAATAACTACATATGATTATAATAACATCATAATGATTCTAATATATTATAACATTCACTCCAATTCCATTCAATAAATATGGGAAAGATATCATTGCTCGTGTGTACGTACAGATTACCGTCTCCACGATGCGATGAGATTCATTTTCCATGTTAACCTTTCATGAATGATTATAAAGTATATATAATGAATAATAATGAAATATATAACATAATAATGATACTGGATTTATTTATATATATATGTATATCATCTACTTAATTCCATTCAATTCAATAAGGAAATGAAAACAGCGTTCATGTGTACGTACATCCTACCGTCTCCATGAATGGTTTATTTCATTCCATTTATCGATCTATCATATATATATGTGTATATTATGAATATATATTATATATAAATCATTTTTTACATTATGGATTCATTAAATCAGGATATAAGTAATAATATCAAGATCAAGAAGTCGAAACACATACAATAAATGAAACGATTTTACCCAAATCACTGCTTTTACATCGAATTTACAAAATAATGGTTAATATAAAGTCATAAGTGAACCAAATATGATATCATAACAATGAATATGATTCTGTAATAATTCAATGACAATATTTAAATCATTATACATGAGGTTTGGATACGTACAAATCATATCATATCTAAGGTAAGGGATAACTTTTCCAATCTCATTTTTACCCGAGATTTTTTTATTCATAATTATTTAATGGGGTTATAATTATTATCCATGTCCCTATTTTCTAAAAATTAGTTCATGTATGTTTAAAGTAATTTTTACCCATTTTTGATTTTTACTACATTGTATGTATGGAATATTTCTTTTGTTTACCATACAAGGTATATTTTGACTTTACTAACAAAAGTATGAGAATAATTTTTTTTAAGTCCTACGGCATGAAAGGATTTTTTTACAGTTTTATAAAGCCTTATTTTAATGAATATTACTCCAAAATATTTCATGACTATTTTCAACAAAATCCTTTTCATTTAAAATTTCATGACATTTTGTGAAAAGAAAATGATTTTGAAGAAGAAAGGATATTTTCCTCAAGAATTCATTTCAAGTGTTTTATCAAAACCAATTTTCCATCTAAGAGGACATTATTTCATATGTGTATGTTTCATGTATAATGTATCTATTATTTACATGGTTT
This sequence comes from Viscum album, assembly GCA_963277665.1. Classification (NCBI taxonomy): domain Eukaryota; kingdom Viridiplantae; phylum Streptophyta; class Magnoliopsida; order Santalales; family Viscaceae; genus Viscum; species Viscum album. Next base: position 577,013,570 of record OY728138.1, on the reverse strand, counting down.
CACTTTTCTTATTATTAAATTAAACCCATTTTTTATATGCATTATGTTATGAGGACATGATGTTTAAGAATCCCATTCTATTACATGAGTTATGTTATGATGTAGGATTTATGATTTAGTGGCACATGAAAGAATGGTTTTATTATGAGATGGGTGGGACCTATATCTCCCTCAAATGCATTGGGTAAAGATTTATATCTCAAGAGATAGACATGGCTGGAAAGGTATGTTAATCTGATTCAGTGTTACAGGACTGGAACAAGGAGTGAACTTGATTCAGAAAGGGACTTTGTCCACTAAGATGGACTTGGAATCAATGCCTTGGCTACTATGTAAATCATATCATGTGCTTAATATTTTTCCACATTTAAAAGTTTTATTTACAAGATATTTTATCATGATTAATGTTCCTTTATGATATATTCCTTATGTACTTCCATGATTTATGTGTTTGCTCAAGATTTTGATGTTTAGATTTTATGTTCAAGCATTTGCATTCAAATGTTTATGGATTGTTTTATGTTCTCTATGATTACCCTTACTAAGCATTTGAGCTCAACCTTTTTATGTTTTCTTTTACCCATGATATAAATAATGGTTTTAGGTAATAAAAAAAGGGGAATATCTTTATGGGATAAGTTGAAGATCTTTCACCATGACTAAAAGATTAAATTCCGAGTTTCCTAAGACCCTAAACTATTACGGTCCTTGTGTGTCTGTGTTTGTTATATATTAAGTATTCTGTAAAAGTAATGTAATGACCATGTACATCAGGCTTTTGGTCTCTACACCTTAGATATGAAGGGTCTTCGACATAATTCATGTTATTATTCAAAACATGAGATAGTTTAGCGAGTAACTCCATACTCCATAGAGCAACCATTCATATCATATCTAGAATATCCTTAGTTAAATCATCATATTTACTATCACATTGATTTTAGGAATCTATTATTCTCTTTTCCACTATTATCCATAAAAAAATGTTCAATTTGGGGGCTTGGATACATAGCTAATAAGAATATAAAATTGAGCTTTAAACATAAACTGAAAATTTTAAAAGAAAAATATATCCTAACATTTGATTCCCAAGGTTTCAATCTTGGATTTCCTATATATGTTTCCATACATATATTCTTATGCTATCATTTTTTTCCCTTAATAATGGTTTATAGTGAGCTTATGAATTTACCAAAGCATGTCCCTTGGGAGTGGGAAACCAAGTGTGATGTAAGGCCATATTTTGTGTACCAGTTGACCCCGAGTTAGGAATGGAACACTTTGTTGTAGTTCTCAATCCGATGTACATAAATTCTAGAATCATGTAAACCTGTAGTATCCAGATATGGATATATTTTCGTGATAACAACTTACTCTATACTTACCAAAACACATGGATATATTATATACTTTGTTATATATATAAGGATCTTTCAAAATTTCTATAGTCATAATCATCAATGAAAACTAGATCTTCCCTTGATACCAACATGAGTGACCCTAACCGTCATCACATGATGATAGATGATTTAAATCATAATTAAAAAACAAATTTCAATCCAATTATCACACGGTCTTGTGTCTTTGGAAGAAAAGGTACATAAATCCAAAAAAATGGGACTATGAAACATGAATTTATTCAGAATCCATTATGATCTACTTACATCTTTCAGCCCTAACATCAATATAGGATAACCTGGGGAATACATGAACAATGTGAGGACATAAAAATTCTAATAAGGGAATAAACATAAGAATAATGATTATAATGTGGGGTATAAGGAAAAACATAATGATATAAATAATAATGAGACATAATAAATATTAACATATTGAAAATAGAATATTATTATCATGGATTCATATTAATATTTAAGCAACATAAAACATTACATTTTCATGAGTCAAATCGCGTTGTTAATAGTGGACCATGAGTCAATGCTCATTTTATATTGTTGTTCATGAGTCACGGATAACCACAATGGCCATTGCACATAACATCTTATGAGACTAATCATTACCCATTGTATTGGGTAACTATCTTGAAACACTAATGATTACATTATCATGAATGTTCTTGAGACATAATTAATCATTCATATGTAATCAATCATTAACATAAATATTACCTATGTAACTAATTGGGTATCATAATTATGTCAAAATGAAAATAAAAAGGGAATATATTAGTGGGGTCCATGAAAGAAGGATTTAAATCAAACATCAATATTTATATGTGTATATAGAAATAGATAATTATTTTTGAAATCGACCTAATGTGAAAAAAGTATTTCATAAATTTCAAAATATTTAATATTTCTATGATTTAATGGAAAACTCTAATGATTCATTATAATTGAAAAGGAATAATAGTTTTCACAAAAAATGAAAAGACCCATGTTAGTTTTTCATTATAAAATGTGTTATTTTAGAAAAATCATGGTGGATTAAAATAGTCTATGGAGAACACATGAAAATTGGTAATAATTCAAGTAGTCCCCTTAAATCAGGATTACTTATCGAGAAAAGTTGAGTAGAAAACATTTTAAAAACGTTTATATCCTAGAAGATAAGGATGATTTTATATTAATAAATAATTTTGGAACATATAAACATAATTGAGATGATTTGAATAAAAATAAAATAAAATATAATTTTGGTAAAAAATAGAAGGAGTAACAAAAAGGAATAGTGGAGGTTTGTATAGAATCCCTGACCTTATCAAAAAAATGGTTCCACACATGATCTTCATGATCTTAATAATCATATAATATAAATTCTTTAATATTTATAGATAATTTTTTAAATTTAATTGATTTATTATAATTTAATTTTATTATTCTATTCCATTTTGATGATTTATAATGTTCAATTTTATAGTTTTGGAGTGTTTGTTTTCTTAATAATCCTGACCATCTTGCTCATAAAATAGTTTGGAAGTTCATGTAAAATAGAAATTTAAGTCCATAATATGATATGTTATCAAATAAGAGGTTTTCTTAGATGAGTAAGAATCATTAGATAAAACATTATTGATAAATGAGATGATTATTTTGAGTGGGTTTTCCACTATTAACATTATTTGTTTTATTTTGTTACCTAATGTGTTTATAATGATTCTAGAAAAATAGATAGGATTTTATAAATACCTAATGATCAGGTTTATCCATAAAAACTCTTCATGATCAAACTTTAATATGGTAAAAGAATTTTAAAACCAGCCGTCCTTGAATGTGATAAATTACCAAATCTCATATTTTTTCATTTTTTTATAATAGAAGGGGGAATAAAGATATGATGATGAATTTTCACATTATAATGACAAAATTACAGTGTATTTAAGTTATTTTAGTTTCCATGCCATTTTTATGAAGGTAGTTGAGGATAAAAAGAGAAAAATTAACATGAAATGAAATCGAATGAAAATAGAAGAGAGTTTTACCTTTTGATTATTTTTTATTGAAAGACTCCATAGAAGAATTGTTTTGGTCTTTTTTCAGAATAAAATATATTTGGATAAGTGGAATGGTATTGGGATGATATTTTAGTTGAATTCAGACAATCTAAAGTATTGAGATGTGTGATGTGAAGATGTGGTGTGGAGTGGTATTTATATTAGAGGAGAGGAGAGATTTTTCATTATTTAATTCATTATATTATTAATTTTAACATGAAAATTAATAGTGAAGAATCGTGTGAAAAAATATTGTAAAATTAGAATTTTATTTTGATAAATTTGTGATCACATTATTATAACATCAATCATGACTCAATAATTCTTGTTTTTAGGTAACTAAGTATATTAACTAATTCGACACTTCTAAAATAATCATGCATTTTAGAAAAATCCCAAAAAATTAACATGAACCATTTTTTGATGTGTATAATTCAAAAATAAAAAAATTTTAAAGAATTTGTATGATATGTTTAATTTTTAACAAAAATCATCATTTTCTTGAAAATTAATATTTTAAAATTATAAATTATTTTATAACACCATTTAAAAATAACTAAGGTCTAATAGAATTATATTATTATCATAATACATCAAAATACTAATTTATGAATATTTATTTAGAGAATATTTTTTATTATATATTATTTTATTAGTTATAAAATTGATATTAAATATTTATGACTTACAATAATTAAAACACTTAATTAATAATTTAATATATATTTGTTTACCTATACTATAATATAATTACATCATATTGTCACTTTTATACGGGATAAATTATATTTATAATTTTTTTAGTGAGCTTACTATTATATTTTTTATGTTATTATCCATCATGTTCATATTACTATTACACAGTTAAATTACTATTTCGGCATCAAAGTTATTTAACATTATGATATACCTTTTATTTCATTAATTCACCATTTATATGGTTTTTATTTTCTACATATTTAGATTTAATGTGATTATCATGTATGAAATAATTATAATAAGGGAATTTTTGCTGATAAAACATACGGTCATTACATACATGGTTTTTATTCCTTGGTTATATTTTTATAGTTCTATGTTTATTCAACTATTATTATTCTCAAACAATGAGTCATTGGGTGAGTTTATGGTTTTGGAGAATGTGGTTTATGATGAGGTTATTGTATATGGATGAGGTATTCCATTCGGCCTAATATTTCATATTAGTAACATAACATGTTATATTTTTTGATTTACCCTTATTTATTGTGTTTACACTGACGATAAACCTATGTTTTAGTTGAATTTTGTGTTTTTCTATATTATATTATTCTTATCTAGTGTTTGGTTGATTATTTTTCATATTTTTTTGTATTCATGTATGAGTGATAAATTGTTCTCAATGTTTTTTCATGAGATACATAGTATGTAGTATACAACCATGTTTAACCTGGATCAACCAGTAGGCCTTATTGAAGGATTTGTTAGGTGTTAGGTTAGACGAGCTGACATACAAGTAAATTACTTTTATTATAGAAAAACAATGTAAATAAATAATTATACTTTTAGAATTAGTAATAGATACAATTTACAAAAAGTGGGAATGTATAAGATATGATAAAGACAATATATAACCTACAAAGGTTGTAATAAAAATAATATGTTTTATAAGACCATTTTTTAAAGGAGTACGTAAATAATATAAATTTTGAAGAAAATTGTAAAATCATGTAATGATGGTTTTATAATTATTGATTTATTTGTTATTTTATTCTAATATAGAAATAAACCAGTTTCCAACATTGATGGTGTAGATATAAAGAAATGCTAAAAAATTAAAGAGTTCATGAATTAGGAAATGAATTCTATGTATTATAATAATTTTATCTTTATGTGCGTAATTCTAAATAATATAGAATGAAAATGTTATAAATGGGTATTCATGAAAATTGTACCATGAATTTCAATGATAATCATATAAAAAATTAATTTTCTTAGATAAATCATGGTGTTGTAATTCTGAAAAAAACATACCTTTAACAGAGCCATTTAAATCCATTTTAATGAAATATTATTTATTTTGTATGTATGAGTGTCATAAAAATCATAATAGATTAGTATATTGTTCAATGAAAACCATAAATCTTAGTGTATTTTTTAATTTCATTATTATAGAACTCATTTATGATGATTTTGTATATATTATCAAGATATGTGAAGTGTAATTTAATTTTTTAGAAAATTAGTTAGTTTGTTTTACAATTTCTAGATATTAATTTTATAGGATCATAGTGTTTTATGATACCAATGAATTGAAAATAGATTATATATATATGTGTAATTTTATATCTATACGTTGTAAATATATATTTCCCATCAAAATTACTATATAAATGTAATATTCAATCTGTATGACTATATAATATTTAAGACAAAAAATTAAAATTTTATTCACACATTATAGTAAAACTAATTTATGATGTTTTATTTATGATTTACAATAGGATTAAAAAAGATTCAAAATAATGGAAATAAATTTATAAATGTCCTATAAGAGTTACATAAGGAAATTATATGTTATATTTTTTTATAACAGGGAAATAGAATATTTGTTAAAAAATTACTATATATATAAATGATTATGCACATAAAAAGTAGTTTATTTATATGAGGTGATATGAAGATATAATTTAGTGGAAACTATAAAAACATAAAACAAAATGTTATTTCCTTCAGTTGTGGATGACTATACATAGAAGGGACATTGACAGGAAAAAATAATTATTTCTTTTTATAAATATCTATACAAAAAATTGATATTTCCATTGATTATTTAGAAACATTAAAATTAAATCTAAAAAGAATCATGATATTATTCAATATTTAAATATAAGATTCACAATGATTAATTGGAATGAAATATAATGTAGTTGATGAATTAAGTTTTAGTTAGTGATTAAATTATATAGAATACTGTTATAATCATGACCAAATCCAATATTTTTGTTGATGTTGATTATTGGTGTTGAATTTGCGTTCATGTATTGAAGAATCCCATCATAATGGGTCTTTTTACATGTTTCCAAAAATATTTGTATTAATATAAATGTGGTTTTAAGAATTAATAGGAAATGACGGAATTTGAGTCCTTTGTAGAAGACCATGAGGTCAAGGAAAGTATATCAGTAATGGGATATAAAATATAGAAGTAATAAATAATGATAAAATAAATTTACAACAGTAAATACTTATTTATGAATCTGAATATAAATGATGATATCATGGACATATAATATTTATACATTCACATGTTTTATATTTAAATGATATACTTATATAATTGATGGTGTATTGAGTATAACAACATGAATTGTTTTTTATAATTATTGGTGGATATACTACCAAAAAGGGAGGTACTTAATGTTTTAGTTTTGAGAATATAAACATTTATATTTATAGATAGATTTAGATAAAAAATAGGATGATATGTATGAATATCACCTAGGTTTAGTATATGGATACACACAGATACACTATAGATTAATAATTTAACAATTTTTTGGTTTTTTGTATTAATTTAGTCCTTATTAAGGTTTTGGTTGTTCCAACATGTATATCATTTTCAATGATTTTCCTTGACTATAATTTATTCAGGATAAATAAAGTGGATCGATAAGTGTATTTGATAAAAACCATTATACTCTAGATATTCATTTATCATTCATGGGGGTGACCAACCATAATATATTTGATTGAATTTATCTATTTTCACCATTTTGGTTGGTTATAGAGATAAATTTTTAATAATTAAGTTTGTGATTTTGTTTTGGGGACAAAAATTAATAATATTGAATAACGCACCACCAACTAAGTGTTTAAAATATCTAATATGACCATATTAATTATAATATAACTAATCTCATCAGTCATAAATCTGGATAGAAGAGTATTATCAATCGAGAAAACTAATTAAATGAAACATGAATTGAATATTTAAATGTAAAGGGTTTTTACATTTAGATCGTTTTAATTTTACAATATATTCATTCGATCATAATTTATTTATATAATTATATTCCACAATTATTTATTATACCATGTGAGAAAACTTATTGCTTCCATTATGATATAAAGAATTTCAAAAATAAATAAAATGAAATAATTTATTTGTTTTCTAATTATTATATATAATATAAAAAAATTAGTGCTTTTAGAAATTTATAGGATACATTGAGAAAATATCAAAATAATTGTTAGAAATAATTATGTTGAAGGATGTAATGTTGAAAATATAATTATATTAGCTTTAATTTGTTAAAAAAAATTAAAATCATTTGATGAGTTATTTTTCGTTATTAATGTTTCTTATTGGAAAATTTATAGATATATATATACTCAATAACACATCACTAAAATAGTGATACTTTTTAATTTTTTATATGGATATGCCATTAAACATTACATTCTATAGTGTTTCTGAACTATAATTGATATTCATATAATTCCAAAGAACATTTTTATTTCTAGTTTCATAGAATTTAGAATAAATAATTAAAATGAAACCATTATATTACTATTCGACACTTATACTCAGTATCTTTTTCTCTCAACTAACAAAATACTTTAAAATAAAACATGTTCTCACATTATAAAAATTGTTTATAGTTTTCTCCATGACCTCATAATTGCATGTAATCTCATATAAACCCATTAAAGTTTTTTTAAATATTCAATTAATAATGTAATCATAGTATGAAACCAAAAATATAGAAATAAATTTTTTATTCCATGAATAATTTTATGAAAACATTTTAATTTTTTTTAATTTCCTCCAATAAAATATAATCTGCTGATCTTACCTCATAAAATCATAAGATTCCAATAAAACTCCATAGAAAACATTAATAATAAAGGTAACATATAGAAACATTTAAATATAAATCTTAAATTTAATATATATATAACTTCAATAAATGGAGTATTTTTCATGGTTACAATTGGAATAGGCACCATAATATATTATTTTAATATCTTAAGAGAAATCATAACTTTTAGTATTGTCCCATTAATAAATACAATCATGATCTATAATGGGCTTACAGCCCATTGTTTTATCATGGTACCACAGGTACTCATAAAAATATCTTGAGAACCATAACATAATAACAACACATAAAAAATAAAAAAATGAATAATAACATTTCCACTTTTAGACTACCTTTTGTTTTTACAAAAAATCACTATTATAAATGAAACCAATTTAATTTAAAATAATAATTATATAAAGAATCCTCAAATAATATTAGTGATATGAAATTGAGAAATTATGTTTCTACTTTATATGTTGAAAAAAAATCTTTTTTTAGTTTCGTAAAATTAGTTGATCGAGTAATCATAAAATATGGTATTTTTAAAGAAAACACATTTCAGATGACCTAAAAAAGGACCCCTTTGAGTAAATATTAGATAAATTATAATAAAAAATATTTTAAAACTTTATATTCTTTGTAAATATGTTATTAAAAATAATTTTGAAAACATGGACAAGAAAGAGAATGATTTTGAAGAATAAATGTAGGGAAAAAAATAAAACCATGGTTTTAGTTTAAAAAATCCCTTATAAAGATCATATCACAGATGTGAACATTAATAAAAAAATTTATAATGTGTACTAATTATAAGTACACATAAAAGATGTGGAAAATCAATATATAATATAATGAAATAAATTTTCAAACATAATATCCAATGGCATAAGCAATGAAGTAGAAGATTAAACAATGAATTTAAATTGAGTTGTAAAATCCCTTTATACGCTGTAGTTCGTCGAATTGTGTGCCACATGAATGATAATGTTTTTATTAAAATAATTAAATATATTTAAAATATATATATTCATTTTATAAAATATATATGGTATCTATATACTCTATAGAAAATAATAAATGTTTATAACATAAAAATTATGCCTCAATGAGTGAAAATTGAAATGAAGTCCCTACCTTGAGTTGGAATCATCATGTACAATCTTTATCTTACTGAATAATAAAATTAGGTTAATTATTTTCTTTTAGTATATGATTTATTTATTTAAATCACTTATTTTTAGGTTACACGAATTACTTATTTATTTCTGTTCATTTTGGTTGTTTAGTCGATATTATGTACCTGAGTCAAAAATGAATTTGGTATGATGTCAATAATTAAAGTGGCCATTAGTACATAATCTCTAGAATAATATTCACTATATATTCGTAATTTTTGTACAAAAGTTATAACTTTAAATCAATCCATAATTTATGGTTATTAAAAATGGAAAACATTATAATCAAGGAGATGGTATGTCACGACCCGTCTGCCAGGGCCCGCATCGTGACTACCGCAGGCCCACCTTCCATAGGCTAGGGGTTGGCGACTAGCAGCAATGTTGTAAATCCCTAATACTGGGAAGTCATTGCCTTTATAAATCGTTAATACACACAACCAGAATACAAGTGGAAGCAAACACTAATTAAAAACAGTATAACAAGTGTCCTGAAAGTAAAAGGGGAAAGAATACAATCCCAACTATAAAGTACAAATAGAAATTAAAAGGGACAAAAAATTGAATGTTTAAAGTAGCTCCTAGATCATCATATTGGGTTCCTATCAGAAGGGTAGGTACATATGGCCTTCTCACCCCTCAACGTCTGTTAGACTCCACCATGTGCTGATACGTCGTAAGATCCTCCTCCGGGTACCAACTAGTCCGAGCGCTCTCGACCTCTGTCAGTGCTATCCATCATCTGCAACAAACACAACGAGGTGTGGGAAAAGCCTGTGCAGGGGTGAGTATAACAACAATCAGTAGGGACCTCGTGACCCTCAAGGTCTCACAAAATCCAACATGCATAAACCACAAGGTATGATTTCAACAGATAACCATTACTTAGGTATATGCCCATACATATACCGAAGTTATCAAGTAACCCATCTCAATCATGAGGATAACACAAAAGTCATTGACTTAGGTCAAACCATGATTTTTTTATTATCAAATCCATGGCTACTGGGGAACTTATTCTCTGTGGAGAACAATGGGCATGTTGCGACACCAAGGCACTTCTCATTAACCTTAGACTCTGAGGTACTCCTCCTTCTGAGTACCGCGGGTCTACTGCCAACTACCAAGTGCTCCGTCTGCTGTGGGTCTACCACCAAATACCAGGCACTCCTCCAATAGCCTACAGAGTTACTTCTCCTGTCAAGTACTGTGGGTCTCCTTCCTACTACTAGGCGCTCCGTCCGCCCTGAGTCTGTCGCCAAATACCAGGCGCTCCCCACCGGGCTAGAAGAATCACTCTGAGTCGAATCCGTCAAGTAGTCAACAGGTCTGTCAACTACTAGGTCTCCGCACTATATATGCTCATCTCCGGGAATATCTGCTCCATGAGATACTGGTCGATACTCCATTTGTCATAAAGTCTCACGTGGAAGTATCTCAAAGGAATGATACGTCATAGGTGTCTCAACGCAATAGAAGACACGTCAGTCAGACCCCCGGTCTATGAGTTATTAGCATTTTAGTCTCGGGGGCCCGGTTTGATTCGTGTACGAACCATACTAAATGTGGCTCAACTATATCCCAAACTCCAGTGGTTTATACTCAAAGGGAAGTCTATGCTCCAAGAATACCAGTGCCGCTGATTTTTCATCAAACGGACATCCGGTGCCGAATATATTGCTCATGAAGGTAATGGGTCAGTAATGGGCTCGGGTCCAGTCTGAACCAGTATTGGTTGACCTTGTAAGACTCTCTAGGTTTGACCATGCCCATCATCCTGTACTTCCCTGTAGTCACCACGTAGGTGGCTCGGCCCTGTAGTCACCTCGTAGGCGGCCCAGTGACTTGACCTGGGAGATCGGACAGGTTCGGAAAGCGACACCACGAGGGATGCCGCATGTCGGCTTGGGAGGACGGTGGCCAGGAGGCCAGCAGGCAGGCTGCGCGGTGCACGTGCAGGCCGGATGGACACAGGGCAGGCAGCGGGTGCACCGGGTAGGGCACGGCAGGCCGCGGGGTACCGCGTAGACCACAGAAGGGCTCGGGGGTTCCGTGCAGGCTGCCAGCAGGGGCCGGGCATGCCGCGCTGGGCGCCGAGCAGGCCCCCAGTAGGGCACAGGTCACTGAGGAGGGCGCCAGTAGGGCGCAGGGCGTCGGGTGCGCGGGCAGCCCACCGGTGGGGCCAGTCATCACGGTGGGGGTGCAAGAAGCATGACGGGGGCGCGGGCAGTGCGCCGGGGGCCCGGGCAGCGCGTGGGGGATCATGGGTATGCGTGTTGGGCGCCTCTTTCCCGGAGATGTATGGCTGAAAGCACTAGTGCGCCATGGGCGGCGGCGTGGTTCACGGAAGCCGTGGGTAGCATAGCCTCATTGTTGTCGCCTTCGTCGCCTTGTCGTAGAACTCCACAAGAGAGAATAACTGATAGAGGATGTCGAGCTATGTTAGGTCGGCTTGGATCCTCCACATTTAAGGCGATAACAAACAGTTCGCTAGTATGAAGCACAATAACACCGTCCTTTATTTTGAGAAAAGGGAATAACATGGGGAAAATATCATACATTAAATAAAATAAAACCCCTTCCTTTGATTCACTGTTACTCTTTCGTTGACATCTAGGAAGGATGGAGGTCAATCTGTGGTAGACGATCACGTCCCATGTCGAAGGGGTCCGAGGAAGAAGGTCGGAGAAGAAGAGCGTCACCAGCGTTCTTTTTTGGGAGAAAAGTTCTTCGTTGGGAGAATTTTGTGCTTATCTTTCCTTTCCCCCATTCCACCAAAATGATATATGAAAATTAAAATAATAGGTAGGTTATTTTATTATTCCATTGGCATAGAATTTTAATCGTTGTTTTAATTATGAGGCTCCCCCTAATTAAATCACGAAAGTCAGCACGAATTAAATAGGGAGTTTTTGTTCATTAAGGTGGAGAAAGGTGGAGAGTATCTTCCTCATTAATGAGTGAGAGTTGAGAGGTTAAGGTCCCCTCCAATAAATGAGGGGTCTGGTGGCTTCGTGTTGTCCTCATCACATTTAACCTCACATGGGAGATTGTGTTTAGGTAGGACCCACCACCATAACCTCTCATGGGAGGATAGGTTGTGGTAGTCCCAAAACCAACACCCATGTAGAGGTTCCAAATACCCATTTCACATGGCAGCTGGAATAAAATAATTTGTGGCTACACATTATTTTATAATATTTTTTATAAAAAGCCAAAAACTGACATTAATTCCAGACCATATGTCATCAAGGTCAACATCTTCTTTTGTGAAAACGGGTGTTCTGAGTTCAATGGTGCCCTCAGATTTCAATTTCGGGCACCAGTTAAAAAGTTATAAAAAATTCTCATACCTTTACTGAATGTACCCAAAAAAATATTAGAAATTGATTCCGGGTACACCGGGCCTCGGAATCAAGCGCCTTCAGTTTTTGCGGACTTGTAAAATTCACATGCATTTAAAACAAAATTCCACTAGAATTTTGGGTCTTTACATTCACAGCACCTCAGGGCTGTTCATCCCCATAATCTACAACTCAAACTATGGGGACAAAAGGGGTACTGGGCACGTATCTAAGCCTCCCACTCCAATTTTCTCTCTTGGAGGTTCCAGTGCTGCCAGCGAACGTGCACTAGAGGTATTGACAGTCCACATAGGACCTTCTCATGTCGATCCTAAATCTCCACTTAAATATACGTGAAATTCACCCCGTCATCGATGTCCATCTTTCCATGGTCTATGATGTTGTATGGGTCGTGAAAATATCTCCTCTGATGAGATATGTGGAATACGTCATGCACCCGGTACAACTGAGGTGGAAGATCCAAGAGGTAGGCCACCTTGCTTACTCTTCTAAGGACTTGTAAAGGTTCGATGAACCTCTGAGATAGCTTTCCGCCACGGCCAATTCTCCATATACCTCATTGAGGTGAGAACTGTAGGAAGACTTGGTCACTATCCTTGAACTCCAGAGGTCTCTGTCTCCTATCACCATACGACTTCTGCTTGCTCTGTGCAGTCTTCATATGCTCCTGAATGATATGTACCTTCTCTGTTGTAGCTCGTACCATCTCTGATCCCACTAGTGCTGACTCCCCTCGGTCTGTCCATCAGAGTGGTGATCTTCATGGTTGGCCATAGAAGTCTTCAAAAGATGTTAAAACGATAGTGGAGTGATCACTGTTGTTATAAGAAAATTCCACCAAAGGAAAGTGATCCTCCTAGCTATGACCGAAGTCAAGGACGCATGCACATATCATGTCCTTGAGGGTCTGTATGGTGTTCTCAGTCTGACCATCCATATGAGGATAGAAGGTACTGCTCAAGCGAAGCTGTGTCATGAAGGATTCCTCCAACCCATTTCATAGTAGGGAAGTCAACTATGAATCATGGTCAGAGAAAATAGAAGATGTAACTCCATGTAAACGCACCGTCTGATTCACATAGAGGCGTCCCAATCTCTCAACTAATCCATGATCTCGGATCGGTTGGAAGTGGGCCGACACGTTGAGTCAGTCAACGATCACCCATATTGAGTCATGACCCATGTATGTACGTGGAAGACCCGTCACAAAATCCATGAATATCCAATCCCACATCCACTCTAGGACCTCTAAGGGCTGAACCAAGCGTACTGGTACCTGGTGGGTGCTCTGCCTTCAATTACTGAAAATTGAGGCACCGTGAGACAAACTCCGTTACTGTATTCTTTATACCAAGACACTAGTGCTATTGTCAATGGTCCTAGTACATATTCATCAATCCTAGATATACCACTTGAGAGAATGTGTAAAAATCCCTCAACACTTCCACCAGAAGTGAATCTGGTACCATGGTACGTCCTCTAAAAAGGATGATGTGCTCCCCACCATCAGAAAATCTATCAGGTGCCTGCCCTGTGGATATCTGAGCACATCGCGTATCATAGTCAGTGTACCCAAGCTGTGCATCCCTGAATTGCTGAAGAAGTGGGGGAGTGACTGTAATTGACTGTAGATAGGCTGATCCATCTCTATCCACAATGGATATCTGTAAGGTATACAACTGCTCTGTCACCTCTCATAGCAGCTGTATACCAGTCCTCCTGTTGAGTGCATCTGCAACAATGTTCCACTTCCCAAGAGTTTATACAATCTCAAAGTCATATACCAAGAGGAACTCAATACATCGCTGATGTCTCAAGTTCATTTCCTTTTGAGAGAAGATATACCCAATACTCTTGTGATCAGAGTACACGGTAAAACGTTCTCTAATCAGCTAGTTCCGCCACATCTTCATGGTGAAGGATGCTGCTGTTAAATCTTGGTCATGTGTAGTGTAGTTTTTCTCATGTTGTCTCACCTACCCAGAACCATATGTGATCACTACTCGCTCCTACATCAAAACGCACCCATTTTGGTTCTTGATGGATCGGAGTAATCTATATACCCTACGCCCTCCTCTGGAAGACTCAAGATGGGGGCACTAGTCATCCTCTTCCTCAGCTCTTGAAAACATTTCAAGAATCTCTCGAACCACACGAAGGTTTTCCCCTTCTTTTTCAAGGCTAATAGTGATGCTGCAACTTTGGTGAAATCTGGAACGAATCTCCGATAGTAGCCAGCCAAACCCAAGAAACTCTGTACCTCTGTCACACTCCTGGGTGGCTCCCACGCATGTACCGCCTCGATCATTTCTAGATCCACTAAAAATCCAACCTCCCAGATAATGTGTCCCAAAAAAAGGAACCTCTAGAATCCTAATCTAGCACTTCGAGAGCTTACCATAAAGCCGGTGCTCTCGGAGTGTGCCCTGTACTTCCTGCAAATGGTAGGAATGCTCCTCCTCAGCAGTCGAGTAAATCAGCATATCATCGATGATGAATATGACAAAGTGATCGATGTATGGATGGAAGATCCTATTAATGAGACTCATGAACACTACTAGAGGGTGGTTATGGCAAAGGGCATAACCAAGAACTCATAGTGGTCATAACGACACCTGAAGGACGTCTTCTGCATATCCTTGTATCAAACACTGAGCTGGTGATAGCCTGATCTGAGTTCTATCTTCGACAACCATCATTCTCTCTTGAGCAGATCAAAGAGGTTTTCAATCCATGGGAGTGGGTACATGTTATTCACAGTCACCTAGTTCAGGCGACAATAGTCGAAACAGAGCCTCAAGCTCCCATCTGCCTTCATGGAGAATAGAATTGTGGCTGCCCAGGGAGAAACAATGGGTCATATGATTCCCTTTCCCTGTAAGTCCTCTAGTTGTACCCATCACTCAAAAAGATCCGCGGGAGCCATCTGATATGCTGGAGTAGATATCGGTGTCTTCCTGTGGTAGATGTCAATGTAGAATTCCACCTCTCTATGAGGAGGTAGTCCAGAAAAATCATCAGGGAAAACATCCGAGTACTGGTCCACCACTACAAGATATATCAGAATCAACACATCTACTACCCTGAGGGAAAGGCACACCAAATGGTGAGTGATAGGATACACCCTCCTCTAAGTAAGTTTGTCATGTGTTGAAAAGGATCCCTTATTTCCATTGAAGGTGAAATTGGTACCATCCGTGCGGACACACTACACAATTCGCCTAATACAATCGATATGAGCATGGACTGTAGACAACCAGTCCTTACCCAAGATGACATTGTAAGGCCTCAACACCGCTACTAGGAGATCACAGCCGAAGCTCTCTCCTCCTAGAGTAAGCTCGCACTACAGGAACCAGTGTGTAAATGACGAATCAACTCCCGTAGGAGTCTCTAGCAGTAAGGATCGATCCAAATACCCCATTGAAATCTCCGAGATCTGAATGAGGGATGTGTCAATGAAAGAGTGACAGGTACCCGTGTCTATAATAACTATAGATAAGGTGGAATAGACACAGATCATAACTCAAATCATCTCCGGAGCATTGTGATAGTAGGCCTTAGCTGCCTGAAGCTGTGCTCCGCCCTATATTCCCGCTTCCTATGGTCGGTGTGGACCTCCTGTTGGTGGTGACAGTAGAACCTTGTATTGTCTTCTATAGCCAGTTGCATGGACAAATCCTCTTCCACATTTGCCTACACCCTGTGGTCCACCTCGATCGAACATATTCGTCTTCCTGGGAGGTCCCTCAACTGTCTGCTGATAATCAGTGCAGCAGGTCGGACAATCATGAGCCATGTGACCAAGCCTGCCGCAAGAGTAACACTATCCACTCCTAGAATGACAGGCTCTGTCTACAGTCTGGGTTCCCTGCACAACTGATCTTGAGTCTTGCAGTCGACCACCAGTAGGTCTTGTCTTCTTTGACCTCTACAACCTCTATCTACTGCCAGCTTCAGAAGAATCTGTTTCATGTTGTCTAGTTTTGGGTCTTGATACTGGTGACTGCTCACCAAAAAATATATCCACTAGGAGGGCTTACTCCAACACCCTTGTTTGCATCGGGATGCTGTGGGAGATTAATGAAGCTCTAATATCTCGCTTGCAACCCTTCTCAAAGGTCTGGGCCCGAAAGAATGGGTCCCTTACCATATTAATGGAGTAGAGAAAAAGGTCGGTGAACCTCACTGAGTACAATGACAACGTCATGCTACCCTGCTATAGATACAGTAACTCCTTTATTTGCACCACTCATAGGTTCTCTAGGACAAACTCTGCCCAGAACAGGCTCTCGAAGTCTTCCCACAGAAGTGACGCATCATCATGCATCTGGAGCATTAGGCTCCACCATCTGCCTGATGCTGCCTAAAAAGTGATGAAAGCAAGGATCACCATGAAGTCGGCTGGTGTCCCTACTAGTATGAAGACTCTCACCACAGACTCCATCCAATACTCAGCTTCCTTCAGGTTCGTCTATCCCCTAAACCTGGATGGCCTCTGGCACTGGATCTCATGATGTGTGCTCAAGCGGCGTGCACTCTCTGCTACTGGGGCTGGTGGTATCAGTGGCCCAACGTGATGTAGTACAACTTTTTCCTCTGCTGGTGCCTCAACTGGCAGAGGGTCATGTACTGAAGCCTCATCGCTCAATGGGCTATCAGTACGTACAACTCTCAAGGATCTAGCTGGTCATCTGCAGGGAGGCATCCTGAAAGAAATATATGCGACATAGTAAAAAGACTAAACCTGGAAAGCTGGCCTAGTTGAGCTGACATAATGAAAAACTATTTAAAACACACACACAATTAGTGTTTTTTTGCACTGAGTCAAAAATCAGAAGTCAGGGTCCTAGTGTATGGATATGTTGCCCGCCCGCACCAACATTGGACTCCCTGATCTAAAAACCACACTTAGTACCCTTAACATTATTACATCATAGAAAGAAATATCAGTGTCTTAAGTTATGTGATAGAACCAATGTCCTATGATACCAATTTGTCACAACCCATCCCGTGGGGCCCGTGTCATGACTACCCCAGGACCGCATTCCATAGGCCAGGGGAATTCGACAAGAACCAAAAGTGTTAATCCCTAACCCCAGGATGGCATTGCCTTTATAAATCAATATCACACACAACCATAATACAAGAAGAAGAAAACACTAAGTAAAAAATCTATAATAAGTGTACTGAACTAAAAAGGTGGGGATAGAATACAAGCCCAAAAGTAATGTACAAATACAACTGAAAAGGAAAAAACAACTGATTGGTGACAGCAGCTCTTGGATAGTCCTTTGGGGTTCCAACCAGAAGGGTAAGTACAAATTGCCTCCATAGCACTCCATGTCTGTTAGAATCCACCGTGTTCTGATACGTCGTCGGGACCTGCTCTGGGTACCGACCAGTCTTGACGTGCTCATCATCCGTAAGTTCCGACTATCGTCTAAACCAACAGAATGAGGTGGGGGAATAGCCCGTGCAGGGGTGTGTATAAAGATACTCAGTTGGGACCCCGAGACCCTTAATGTTTCACAAAATCTGACAAGGATGAACCACAAGGTATAATTTCAATGGATAACTATTACATAGGTATATTCCCATACATATACCTATGTCATCAATTAACCCATCTCAATCATGAGGATAACACAAAAGTCATTGACTCAGCTCAAACCATGATTTTTACTATCGAAACCGCAGTTAATGGAGAACTCCTCCTCTGTTTTGAATAGTTGGCATGTCGTGACACCAAGGCACTTCTCACTAACCTTAGACTACTAAGGTACTCCTCCTGTCCAGTACCGCGGGTCTACTGCTAACTACCAGGTGCCCCGTCCACTAAGGTTCTGCTGCCAAATACCGGGCGCTCCCCTTAATAGCCTGTAGAGGTAATTCTCCTTCAGAGTATCGCGGGTCTGCTTCCAACTACTCGGTACTCATCTACAATGGGTCTGACGTCAAATAAAAGGTTCTCCCCACTAGACTGGTCAAATCACTCTATGTCGAATCAGTGAAGCATTCGTCAGGTTTGTCAGCTACTAGGTCTCTGTACTCTGTCTGCTCGTCTTCGGGAGGATCCGATCCACAAGCTATTGGCCGATACTACAAGTTTCACGAAGTCTCACTTGGAAGTATCTCAAAGCACCGCCATGTCATAAGGGTCTCAACGCAGCAGACGTCGTGTCAATCGGACGCATGGTCTGTGAGTTATTAGCTTTTTAGTCCCAGGGCCGGGTTGGATTCATGTATGAACCAACCTGACCATGACTCAACTATACCCCAAACTCTAGTGGGGTATACTCAAAGGGACATCTATGTTCCATGAATACTGGCACCACTGACGGTTTGTCAAACACACGTTTAGTGCCAAAGATATTCCTCAAGAAGACAATGGGTCAATAATGGTCTCGGGTCCAGTCTGACCCGGTCAGACTGACTCGGTCCCACCCAGTCTAGGCTGACCTAGTCTAGGGTGACCTAGTCAAAATTGTTGGGTCTGACCCGGGCCATTGGATGGGTCAGCTCGCTATGTTTTGACCCGTTCTTCTAGGCCCGACCCAGCGGACCACGAGGGCAGTTCAGCCCGGTTGTCGCCACATAGGTGGCTTGGAGACTCGGCTCGGTAGATGGGGTCGGATCTGCCTGCGATACCGCGGGGGGTGTTGCAAGTTAGCTCAAAAGGTTGGTGGTCATGAGGCCAGCAGGCAGGCCACGTGGGGTGTGGGTAGGCCCGTTGGTCACCAGGCAGGCTGCGGGTGCACCGACGAAGGCGCGGCAGGCCACAGGACAGGCCGCGGGGAGCTGGGCAGGCCGCAGAGGTGCCGAACAGGCCGTCGCCAGGGGCCGGGCATGCCACGCGGGGCACCGGGAAGGCCGCCGGTAGGGAGCCGGGCAGGGCACCAAGGCGTCGTGTAGTGCACTGGGTTGGCGGAAGCACGTTCGGGCATGTGCAAGGTGCCGGCGGGGCCGGGCAGCACGCCAGAGTGCGGGCAGCATTCCTGTGCGGCCAGGTAGTGCACTGGGGGGGGGGGGAAGCTTGTCGGTGGGGCTAGGCAGTGCGCCTGGGGCGCAACCAGCATGCGGGGGTGTCGTGGGTAGGCGAGTCGGGTGCTGCTTGGTCGACGATGTATGGACGAGATCACTGGTGCACCGTGGGGGCGGCATCGTTCGCGGAGGCCATGGGTAGTACAGCCTCATCGTTACTGCCTTCATTGCCTTGACGTAGAATGCCCCAAGAGAGACATACTGACAGAGGTTGCTGGTCCATGTTAGTTCAGCCCGAATCCTCTGAGTTTTGAGGCGATAATAAAATATTCACTAGTATAATGCACAATTACCATCGTACTTCATTTTGAGAGAAAGGAAGAACATAGGAAAAATTTCAAACATTAAATAAAGTCAACCACCTACCGTTGATTCGCCGGAAGTCATTCATTGATGTCCAAAAAAGATGGAATTCAATCTGTGGTAGACGATCAGGTCCCACGTCGAAGGGGTCCAAGGAAGAAGGTCGGAGAAGAAGAGAATCTCCAGTGTTCTTTGTGGTCTTTGTGTTCTTCTTTGGTAGAACAGTTCTTCATTGGGTGCTTTTTCTCCTTATCATTCCTTTCCCCCATTCCACCAAAATGATATGTGCCAATTAAAATAATAGGTAGCTTATCTTATTATTTTGTTGGCATGGAATTGAAATTGGTGATTTAATTATGAGGGTCCCTGTAATTAATTCACGAAAGATGGCAAGAATTAATTAGGGGGAGTTTGATTCATTAAGGTGTGGAAAGGTGGAGAGGCTCTCCCTCATTATTGCGGGAGAGTTAAGAGGTTATGGTCTCCTCCCATTAATGATGGTTCAGGTGGACTTATGTGGTCCCCACAACATTTAACCTCACATGGGAGGTTGGGTTTGCGTAGGCCTCACCACCATAACTTTTAATGGGAGGTTATGGTGTGGCAGTCCCAGCACCAACTCCCAAGTGGAGGTTCCAACTATAAGCACTCATATGGCAGCTGGAAAAAAATAAAGTTTGGATACACTTTATTTTATTTTATTTTTATAAAAATCTAAAAACTAACATTTATTCCAGACCATCCGCTGTCGAGGTGAAAGTCGTATGAAACATAAAATGGTGTTGTGAGTTCAATGATGCCCTCAGATTTCAATTCCGAGCACTGATTAATAAGTTATAAAAACGAATTCGTTCATTTACTTAACGTACCCGAACAAAACATAAGAAATTGATTCTAGGAACCCCGGGCCTCGGAATTAAGGGCCTTCAATTTTCACAGACTTGTAAAATTACCATGCATTTTAAAAGAAATCCACGAGAATTCTGGGTCTTTATATGGTATGTTGTTCATACGTATCAATAACATTTCCATTTTCCAATGATCTTTATCAAAAATGGGACTTTTATTTCATAAATCTATAATAATCATAATATTATTAATATAATATTAATTATTTAAAAATACATATATATATATATATTTCATTATATGTATTGATGAAAATTGAATGACATCACTTTGTGGAGGTCACAGTTCAAACATATTCCTGAATGACATTATAATTATCGTGTTCAGAGAATGGTAAGGAAGTAATTGACATAATTATACATCATAATGAAAAATATTTCATTAATGTAATAAATAAAAAATTCTTCAATCATTTTTAATTATCTTGAGTTATTCGGATGGAAAATGAATTATATTGGTTCATGAGGTGCTAGTCTATTGTACAAAAGAACGATGAATTATTTTTCCATTTTTTAGAAGTGGTGGTGGATTTTGGTGATGATATTAAAGTTCTCAAATTTACATATATATATATATATATATATTATACATTCGTTACTATATCATCGGGGTTCAGTAATATTTTAAGGATGTGTAAGAAGAAATAAAATTGAAATACATGATTTAAATGATATATTTTTTTCCGAATAATACCACTTTATTAACACCATATGACCTTTAAGTATGGTGGTATGCCTACACTAATAGATGTAGAATGTTTTGAGGGAATATAAAATGGTAATCTATAAGATATTTTCTAAACTAAATTTTTTTAATGTATTAATAATAAGGTAGAAGAGGTGCCTTTTTGTAAGGGATGAGAGGGGCACTCTTGGATTTTCTCAAAATATTACAATAATATAAATTAATTTTTTAATAAAAATTTATCCAGGATGATTTATTTCAATTATAGGTTTATGTTGTGTCAAAATAACATCATTTAATGAAACATATACATGATTTGACTATGTTTTATTTCCTATCGTTTTGTTTTAACCCTTATTTATCCCCAATCACACTTATCTTGACAAAGTGTTCATTGAATCATTGAATGTTAATATATCAACTATCAAATTTAAAAATAACCATTAATGAATAAATAACTATATATTCATCCTTATCATTTTAATTGGGACTAATTGTATTTAATTTTATATTATATATCAATTAAAAAATTCTTTTTTAAATATCAATAATGACATTTTGGACAATGTTCAATGCTTGATTTCTTTTGAAATATCAGAAACAAAATTATCTTACAAAAAATTTGTCTAACTCATTAATAAAATGTATAATTCATCTAGAAAAAGTTTAACTTGTATTAACTATTTCAATTTATATAATTTTTTTAATTTTAATCTTTTTTATTTGATAATCAAATATTTAAAGAATTCCTACATCATTATTGTTTTGGTATTTTGGAAAACTATATTATCACTTATAATGTAATATAAATTTACCATAATATAGAAAAATATTTTATATTTTAAATGATTATTTATTGTTGAACATATATTTTAAATAATCCTATTCTAAAAATGGTATAGTTAATGAATCATAAGATTGACATTTTTTCTTTTCATTTAAAAAATACTATAAATGGAATAAATTCATCTAAGTGGGGAAACATATCATAAAATTGACCCATGGATTATTTTGGCCAACAATAACTTATCCAATGAAATTATTATATTTTTTAGTGTAATTTTATAATACTTATAATTATAGTTTTACCCTTAATAAATAGATTTACCATTAACCTAATTAATTAAATTTACTAAAGTTAATATTCATACTATCCCAATATTAAAGATGCATATTTAATAAATTTTTACCTAATAATTTTTTATATGAAATCAAATTTTTGAAATTCTAAAAATATATGTGGCTAAAATTTATTTCAAATTAATCTCATTTATAGAATGAGAAAATCAATTATTAGTGTGAATACGTTAAAAACATTCAAATTTTTGTATATTTAAATATAAAGTGATTTTAATTAAAATTAACAACATTATATTGATTGATATAAAAATTATCTTATTATACATTAAAACCAAAACAACGGTTTTATTTTTAACTACAAATTATTTAAATGAAAAGGTAGATTTCAAATAAAATTCAGTACTTTTCACTATTAAACATAATATGAAACTTATTAGAAAAGTACCAAAAATTACACAAAAATAAATTTCTATATATCTATTTCAATGAAGAATTTTTTCTTTTAGAAGATAAATTATAAACATTTATTAAACTATATTTAAAAAATTTCCCCATCAAAAGTCAATGAAACTAATTTTTTGTGAAATATTTCTCTTAAGTTTAAAACAAGACTTATTATTTTATAATATTTAGAAAATAGATAATATGTATGTTAGATATTATATTTAATTTTTAATATTTAAAAAATTAATATAAATTAAAAAGTGTGATATTTTTGTTTTATTGATAAAAAACACAATTCTACGCATTTAAATATTTTTCCAGAAAATGATTTCCATTTATTTTTTATGAGGGTTTTATTTTAATTTGTTATTAATTAGTAACCATATAAATAATTATTTATACATGTATAAAAAATATATTCAAAATTTAGTTAATCATGTTCACAACTTCTATTCAAATAGATAGGATACAATGTTAACATTTAAACAATATTATTTAGTTTTTCTATCACACCCAAACTTTTAAAATAATAATATTTCATTATTTTATCAGAAATTTAATCATTCTATCGAGCTGCACATTTTTTTTGTGATTGAATGATTTCCCATTTAAAGTGTCTGGTATATGGGTCGGGCAAAATCAAATCCGCAAGGCTTTTCTCGGGTCACCGTGTGGCCTACCTCATGTTCAAGACAAATAAATAAAATGATTTTTAATGGGTTGTTTTAAAAAAATATAGTAATGGTAATTATTGTTATTATTATTATTTTCACCATGTTTATTTTTTAAAAGCCAATGTCTTGGTCAATGACCAATACCCAAAATATTATTAAAAAGGAAATGGAAGATTACATGTTCCGGAAAAAGGAAATTTTCATACAATCTTTCTCATAAAAATGGTAGAGCTAAACTGGAAGGTCATCACTCCATGTAATGTCTTGGTTGATTCCCTTGTTGTAAAGACCATCTGCCACCATATTTTCTTCCCAATAGGCATTAGTGTAAATGTATCTAATCTCCAGTATCGAGTTAAGATATTCCTTCCAACATGCTGTGAGAGACCCCATAAGGTGACCCACGCCATTCCAGATAGCTTGGATAATGGTGGTAGAGTCACATTCAATCCAAACGTTATTTTTAGAGACCCAAATCGTGACTTACATAGACATTACATTACTTTTTTGGAATAATTAATATATAACAAAAACAGACACCAAAGGACCGTAATATTTTAGTGTCTTTGGAATCTCAGAATGTAATCTTCTAATCATAGTGAAAGATCATCAACATCTGCTATAAAGATCTTCCCCTTTGGTTTTCATACATAAAACCATTATTTATATCATGGGGAAAAGAAAAAATAAAAAGGGTGAGCTCAAATTCTTAGTAAGGGAAGGCAAATAGAACATAAAACAATCCATAAACATTTGAATGCAAAAACATGAACATAAAATCTAAACATCAAAATCTTGTGCAAAGACATAAATTCCGGAAGTATGTAAGGAATATATCATAAAGGAACATCAATCATGATAAAATATCCTGGGAATAAAAAATATAATTGTGGAAAAAAATTAATCACATGATATGATTTCCATAGTACCCAAGTCATTTCTACCAAGACCATCTTAGTGGACAAAGCCCCTTTATGAATTGAGTTCACTCCTCATTCTAGTCCTGTAACACTAAACTAGATTAACTTACAAGTCTAGCCATGTCTATCTAATGAGATATAAATCATTATCCAATGCATTAGAGGGAGATATAGGTCCCACCCATCTCATAATTAAATCATTCTTTCGTGTGCCACAAAATCATAAATCATACATCATAACATAACCCATGTAATAGAATGGGATTCATAAACATCATGCCATCATAAAAAAAATCCGTAAAAAAATGGATATAATATCATCATAAGAAAAATCAAACCATGTAAATAATGGAGACATTATACATGAAACATAAACATATTAAATATTGTCATTTTTTATGGAAAATAGTTTTGATAAAACACTTGAAATTAATTCCTGAGGAAAATATCCTTTCTTCTTCAAAATCATTTTCTTTTCATAAAATGACCGGAAATTTTAAATGAAAATGGTTTTTTTGAAAATAATCACGCAATCTTGTAGAGTAATATTTACAAAAATGAGGCTTTATGAATTCGTAAAAATCATTTCATGCCATATAAGTTAAAAATAACATTATCCCCGTACTTTTGTCAGAAAAGTCAAAAAGATCTTCGTGTGGTAAACAAAAGAATGATTCCATTCATAACATGTGGTAAAATTAAAAAATGGATAAAAAGTACATTAAACATACAAGAATTTTTTTTTAGAAAAAATGGAAATGGATGATAACAATAACCCCAGTAAATACATAAAAATAAACAATTTCGGATAAGAACGAGATTGGAATAGTTATCCCTTACCTTATGTCTGATATGCTTCGTATTTTTTCAAAACTCATATATAATGATTTAAATAATTTCATTGACTTATTAATGAATCATATTCATTGTTATGATATCATATATGGTTCACTTATGACTTTATATTACATGTTCTTTTGTAAATTCTTTGTTAAAGCAGCGTTTTTGGTAAAATCGTTTCATTTATCATACCTGTTTCGACTTGTTGTTCTTGATATTATTACTTATATCCTGATTTACATAATTCCAGAATGTAAAAAATGACTTATATATAATATATATTCAGAAAATAAATATATGTAAGATATATCGATAAATGAAATGAAATACACCGTTCATGGAGACGGTAGGTCGTACGTACGCATGAACGTTGTTTTTGTTTCCTTATTTAATTGAATGGAATTAATTAGATGACATAAATATATACATACATAAATCCAGTATCATTATTATGTCATATATTTCATTATTACTCATTAATATACTTTATAATCATTCATGAATGGTTAACATGGAGAATGAATCTCATCGCGTCGTGTAGATAGTAGTCTGTACGTACGCACGAGCGATGATATCATTCCATGATCTTGGAATTGTATTGAAGTGTATGTATAATATTTCAGAATCAATATCACTTTAAAATAATCATATATAGTTATTTATTTACACCATTATACCCTTCCAAGTATGGTGGTGGTCGAAAACAGTTTACACCACGACGTGGAGATGATATTCCGTACGTACGCACGCGCGGTGATTTCGTTTTCCATAGGATGGATAGCAGGTGAAATAGGATTTTTTCATATTTATAATAACAAATAAGTATGTACTTAATACTTTGGTTATTACTTTATAATTATACAACTAAATAATAAGAAGTAAAAGGAGAAAGAAACTTGAGAGAATCAGAAGAAGAGATTACATATTCTTCGATACACCTCCTTTAAGCTTCCTCTTAAAGAAGTATATTTGGTCTTTTGAGAAGACCAGAACCTCCATAATGTTTATAGGGAAGTGGAGAAGAGAAATTTTCAGGGGTTGGTCGAGCTTCAAGGATCAAAAATGGTGTGAAGTGAAGAGCGAAGGGGTGCCCTTTTTATAAGGGAGGAGAGGGGCACCATTGGAAAAACATAAAATATTATTTTATAATAATGTGATATTATGTTTATAATATATTCAAATTGATTTATTTTGAAGCTAATGTGGGTATAGGTTCTAAATCCCCTGATACGTTTAGGTTATATATTAACCAAATATTTTAAATTAAACTCTAAGTTGAATAATTTAACTTTTACTGAGTGTTCTTGTTTTCTTACACTATATGGTTAATAAACATAATATAACACGCCAAACGAACCCCAAGTGTTTCATTATAATATATATAACATTATCTATGTAATTTGGCCTAATATTATAATTTTAGGAATATAATAATAATTAATAATATAATATTTGTTTTAATAACTATTTTATGTCAATTTTGACACTATATGGTAATTGATTTTTGTGAAAATTATAACAACATTATTAGTTTGAAAAAAGTAAATTTAATAAACAATAAAATGTCATATTAACCTGGAAAATTAGTGTAATTCTTGAAAATTCTAAACTTACATTTATTTGGTTATTTATAACATCAATTATGTTAATATTTCATTAATTTGGTAATTACAGCATCATCTTTGTATCATTGATACATTAAATTATATAATGTCTAAATATTATAAATAAAATACCATTATATAGGAAATAATTTTAGCTTTATATTGAATATTTATAGTAGAATTTATCATATGTATAACCCTATATTAAAAATGTTTTAGTTATTAAACATTGATTTTAACTATTTTAACTCTTCTTTAAAAAAAATAATAAGCGTCCTAATCTAATCCAAGTAGACCTAAAGGGTAATATTTTATACCTAAGGTTTTTTTGGTCGAATTTCACTTTTCCAATAGAATTAGGACATGTTTTATGGTAATAATAATATCATTTTTAACCTTAATTACTCTATTTACTTTTAACTGTGGTAAATAAAAGTAAAAAGTTACTATTCACCAAAAATTATTTTTATCTTATTGAACCACATATAACTCTTTAATATTACCCGTGTCTCTCTGATTTTCGAAATTCCACTCACAAGAGAGGTAAAATTAAATTTTATGTAAATTTTCATATTCTCTTCGGTGGTGGGTAAAAGATGGTGAAAAGTTCAATAAAATTTTAATATATCTAAAATTATTATAAAATGACTCAAATGAATTACATTGAACATATATAGGAATTATATATCAATTTTTACCCATAATAAATTTAAATAAAATAAATAATTATTTAAATAAAAAGTTGGTTTTTAAATAGTAACCCAGTCTTTTCACAATTCATAAAAAATTGAATATTTTCAGAAAAATAACAAAAATTCACCCTAGGATAATTTCGATATTCTGAATCCAAAAATGAAGTCCATTTTTAAAGATAAAATTAAAAAAAATTCAAAAATTCCATATTACTATTCATAATGGCTTGTTCATAATAATATTATAATAATATCTCATTTTTTTGAAACTTGGTATTGCATACAACACACACTATCATGGAAGGTTCCGATTGCGTGTAATGAAATCCAAGTCAGGGTTGCATGTAGTGCAAGATTAATTTGTTGTAGCATATAATATAATCCAACCATTTTTCATTTATACATTGAATATATATATATATACACTCAATGTTGCGTAAAATAACTTCTATCAAAAGAACGTGAAAATGTTTGTAACGTGATCAAAGATTAGTGTTGTGTATACTGCAAGCTAATATGGTGTTGTGTATAGAACAAGCTAATTTTGGTGTCACGTACAACACAATACATCAATGAAATTAAAAATAATAATTCTCATAAAATCTAGGGTTGTTACATTCTACCCCCTTAAAATGAATTTTTCCCTAAAAATTCATCAGGGTTATAAATCGTTTACTACATGAAATTTTCTTTAATAGAAATCCACATTGTAAAAAGGAATACTAAATCTTAATTTTAAGAACTAATGTATGTAACGTAATGATTACCCAAATTAATTTATCCCTGGGTTTCCATATAGGATAACATAGGTGAAAATATGGATATCAAAGAGAAATCTAATTGTCATGTTCTGATAGAGAGTTTTAGAGAACATGGGTATGAAAAAGCCAACAATCACAAAGCCATAAATTTATGATGATCTAATGTACGATCTGATTTATCAGATAAGGGAGTACTAGAACAACATTTTTGGTTTCCATGATCATTTCCATAATGTTGATGAACTTTTACATAAGGATAAATACTTACATGATTTCAGTGTATTCCACTTAATCTCTATTTAAAGAAATGAAGGTTAATTTTTCATTCATGAAGTGTTAGAAGATCATTCTATATAATGATAAGTAATCTCATCTGTTTCTATAACAAAAAGGTTTTTATAAGTTATCAAATATATATAAGTCCATCTATGGGGAGATTAATCGTATATGATTCCAACAATGGACTTATATTTCATCTATCATACCGCATAATAAAATAAGACTAGTTTCTACTAACCATGTACTTCATGTAGGCCAGTGGTATGAGATAATGGCATCTCTCACTTCAGTTGTGCTTTTGATTCCAATAGCCTTGTCCGATGTGATGGGTTGTTGGCTGTCATGCAGGTTCCTTTTTCTAAAACTACATATTATAACATTGAATAAAAAATATCAAAAAACGTTCTAGCCTTAAAAAAATTTATCTAATGTCCAACTTAATCCATTCCAACCTTTAAGCTTATTGAAAATACTTCTGTCCAATCTTATAGTATAATGAAAATGATTACTAGAAATGTCATCAACCAAGCATGCGAATACCATCATTTTTCACCCTATAAGATATATCTTGTTCGTCCCATTCCAAACATGTGAATACCTTAATCATGTACTCTCTTGAAAATTTAATACCCATTGAACATTAGTGAAAGCATGAATGTTGTCAAAAGTTATCTCTTTCCACATACCAAAATCATAAAATTTTTATATACTCAAACCATGATATCACATAGTCCTTATATCAACCATGATCTCGTCAATACTATAAAACATCTCATTATCTCCTTATCCCTTCATTATGTACATATCATCTACTTTAGAATAATATATGAATTAACCTTTCATGGTTACCGGAACCATTCAACATATACTTTCAAATACATTAGGAAAAACAATTGTGTAACAATCGTTAGATGTATCTTTATTCCATATTACCATTAAATTACCTATACAACATAACTCTTGATAAATATACAATCATTCCACTAATTTCTTAAACCATTGACCAAGATTCAACACATATTTCATCTCATATATCATTTTTAGTCTCCTCATCATCATCCACATAAATACTACCCATATGACCATGCTGATTCTATTCATGAGATTTTCCCATAGGTCATTGGTTTGCATAATGCTCATACATTCGACATTTAAAACATCTAATCATTGTTGATGTCGTAGAAATACCATTATCATTCTCCATGGTGTTAACTGAACCTTTTCCTTTGCACTTACTTGATTTGTGTCCTTCTTTTCCGCACCCAAATCATCTTCCAGTTCCTTTGAAGCATTCTCCTTGATGCCTCTTCCCATATGATTTACATGAGAGAAATTGAACTTTCTTTCCTCTATGATCATCATGAAACTTCATCTTTCTCTTATTATGTGAGTCGAGAAATGTACCAAAGTTTAGATTATTGATCATATTATGAGATTGCTAATTAGGCATAATAACGATGTTTTGACTTCCAAATCTTGTTTCATTTGGTTTCTCATGATGAATATCATTCCACTGTCCATCATGTCCTCAATTATCGTGAATCTTCTTGTTTTCAACCATTTTCTAAAACCCAAAAAGAATAGTGTGAGAGAAAAAATCACAATCAATGGGGAGTACCTTTAATATCTAACATCTTAGGTTAAATTCTAATATCGTTACCGTAATTCTAGGATTATAACCTACACTTTTACTTAACCTTAGGTACATCCCTAGAACTACCTTAGAAATATTTCTAGGGATATCACTAAAGTTTTTACATCCTATTTTCCAAAGGTTAACTAAAAATTTCCTCTGATACAAACTGTAGAGACCCAAATATTGACGTACATAGACATTACATTACTTTTCCAGAATACTTAATAAATTAAAAAAATAGGCACCAAAGGACCGTAATAGTTTAGTGTCCTTGGAAACTCGGAACGTAATCCTCTAATCATGGATAAATTTCTTAAACATCTTTCATAAAGATCTTCCCCATTAATTTTATTACCTAAAAATTTCTTTATATTCTATGGAAAAGAAAACAAAAAATGTTTGAGCTCAAATGCTCAGTAAGAGAAAGCATAGAGAACATAAAACAATCCATAAACATTTGAATGAAAAAACTTGAACATAAAATCTAAACATCAAAATCATTATAAAAGACATAAATCATGGAAGTATGTAAGGAATATATCATAAAAGAACATAAATCATGATAAAATAGCATGGTAATAAAACATTTAATTGTGGAAAACCATTAATCACATGATATGATTTCCATAGTAGCCAAGGCATTGTTTCCTAGACCATCTTAGTGGACAAAGTCCCTTTCTAAATTGAGTTCACTTCTCGTTACAGTCCTGTAACACTGAACCAGATTAACTTACCATTCCAACCATGTCTATCTCATGAGATATAAATCATTAACCAATGCATTTGAGGGAGACATATGTCCCACCCATCTCGTAATGAAATCATTCTTTCACGTGCCACAAAATCATAAATCATACATCATAGCATAACCAATGTAATATAATGGGATTCTTAAAAATCATGTCATCATAACAAAATCCATATATAAAAAAGGATATCATTTAATCATAAGAAAAATAAAACCATGTAAATAATGGATACATTATACTTGAAACATTAACATATTAAATAATGTCATTTTAGATGGAAAATAATTTTCATAAAACACTTGAAATGAATTCTTGAGGAAAATATCATTTCATTATCAAAATCATTTTCTTTTTACAAAATGCCATGCAATTTTAAAAGAAAAGGGTTTTTTTGAAAACAATAATACAATATTGTAGAGTAATATTCACGAAAATGAGGCTTTATGAAACCGTAAAAATCTGTTCACACCGTATAAGTTAAAAATAACATTCTCCTCGTATTTTTGTCGGATAAGTCAAAAAGCTCCTTGTGTGGTAAAAAAAAGTAAGATTATTTTGTTAACATGTGGTAAAATTCAAAAATGGGTAAAAATGACATTAAGAATACATGAAAACATTTTTATAAAACATGGACATGGATGATAACAATAACCCCAGTAAATACTTACGAATAAATAATCTCGAATAAGAACGTGATTGGAATAGTTATCCCTTACCTTATGTCCGATTTGCTTCGTATGTATTCGAACCTTCTGTATAATTATTTAAATATTGTCATTGACTTATTATATAATCATATTAATTGTTATTATATCATATATGGTACACTTATGAGTTTATATTACCCGTTCTTTTGTAAATTCCATGTTAAATCAGCGTTTTGGGTAAAATCTTTTCATTTATCGTACGTCTTTCGACTTGTTGTTCATGATATTATTACTTATATGCTGATTTACGTAATTCAATAATGTAAAACAAGATTTACATATAATATATATTCATCATATACATATATATATGATAGATCGATAAATGGAATGAAATACAATGTTCATGGAGACGGTAGGCCGTACGTACACATAACGCTGTTTTTATTTCCTTATTGAATTGAATGGAATTAAGTAGATAACATACATATATATATATGCATAAATCCAGTGTCATTATTATATCATATATTTCATTATTATTCATTATATATACTTTATAATAATTCATGAATGGTTAACAAGGAGAATGAATCTCATCGCATCGTGGAGACGGTAATCCGTACATACGAACGAGCGATGATATCAATTCCATGATCGAGGAATTGTATTGAAGTGTGTGTATACTATTTAAGAATAAAAATAACTTTACAATAATCATATATAGTAATATATTTACACCATTATACCCATCCATGTAAGGTAGTGGACGAAAACAGATTACACCACGGTGTGGTGACCGTATTCTGTACGTACGCACGTACGATGATTTCGTTTTCTGTAGGATGGATAGAAGGTAAAATAGGTTTGTTTCATATTTATAATAACATATCAGTATATAATTAATATAGATTTTATTAATTAATAATGAGACAAATAAATAAGAATAAGTAGAAGAAGAAAGAAACTCGAGAGAATCAGAAGAAGAGATTACCTCTTCTTCGACGCACCTCCTTTAAGCGTCCTCTTAAGGAAGTGGATTTGGACTTTTGAGAAGACCAGAAACTCCATAATATTGCATGGGATGTGGATTTAGAGAAATTGGCAGGGTTTGGATGAGCTTCATGTCTCAAAGGGTGTGAAGAGAAGAGGGAAGTGGTGACCTTTTTATAAGGGAGAAGATGGGCACATTTGGAAAAACAGAAAATATTATTTTATAATAAAGTCATATTCGGTTTATAATAGCTCAAAATTGATTTATTTAGAATATAAAGTGGGTATAGGGTCTAAATCCTTTCAACCAATAGGTTTTAGAAAAGTTTAGGTTATATTTTAAGCTTATATTTTAGATTTAACTCTAAATTAAATATTGTAACTTTTACTGTGTCTTCTTGTTTTCTTACACTATATGTTTAATAAAAATAATATAACTAGCCCAAATAACCCCATGTGGTTCATTATTAATATATATAACCTTTTCTAAGTCATTTTTCTGAACCGTATATTTTTAGGAATATAATAACAATTAATAATATAATATATTTTTTAAAAACTATTTTATGTCAATTTTGACACTATTTGGTAATTGATTTTTGTGAAAATCATAACAACATGTATAGTTCTAAAAAATTAAATTTAATCAATACTAACATGTCATATTAACGTATAAAATTAGTTTAATTATTAAAAATTCTAAAATTAAATTTATTTGGGTATTTAGGACATCAATTGTATTAATATTTCATTAATAATGTAATTAGAGCATCATAACTGTGTCATAAATAAATTTAATAATATAATGTATAGAAATTATAAATAAAATACGATTATGTAGGAAATATTTTTAGATTTCTAATGAATATTTATAGTCGAATTTAACTTATGTATAACACTATATTAAAAAAGTTTTAGTTATTATACTTTGATTTTAACTATTTTAACTATTCTTTAATGAAAATAATAATAAGTGTCCTAATAAAATGCAAGTGGACCGAAAGGGTAATATTTTATTACTATGTTTGTTTTTGGTCGAGTTAAACTTATCCATTAGATTTAGAACATGTGTTATGGAAATAATAATATCATTTTACCATTAATTACCCTATTTACTTTTAACCGTGGTAAATAAAATAAAAAAGTTACTATTCACCAAAAATTATTTTTTTCTTATTGAACCACATTTTACTCTTTGATTTTAACCGTGTCTCTCGAGTTTTCAAAATTCTACTCACAGAAGTGGTAAAATTAATTTTTATGTAATTTGTCAAATTCTCCTAGGAGGTGGGTAAAAGACATTGAAATGTTCAATAAAATTTTAATATATCTAAAATTATTATAAAATAACTCAAATGAATTACATTGAACTTATATAAGTATTATGTATTAATTTTTACCTAAAATAAATTAAAATAAAATAAATAACTTTTTAAATATTAATTCGTCTTTTAAATAGTAACCTAGTGTTTTCACTTTTCATCAAAAATTGAAAGTTTTCAGAAAAATTCAAAAAATTTACACCATTCTTTTTTTGATATTCCGAATCCAAAAATAAAGTCCTTTTTGAATGATAAAATTTATAAAATTTCAAAAAGTGGGTATTACTATTCATAACTCCTAGTTCATAATAATATTATCATAATATCTCGTTTAGTGAAACTTGGTATTGCGTACAACACACGTTATCATGGAAGGTTGTGACTGCATGTAATGAAATCCAAGTCAGGGTTGTGTGTTGTGAAATATTCATTTTTTGTTGTATATAATAGAATCCAACCATATTTCCTTCATACATTGAATATATATATATATATATATATATATATATACACACTCAATGTTGCATAAAATAACTTCTATCAAAAGAACATGAAATTTTGTGTAACACGATCCAAGATTAGTGTTGTGTATACTGCAAGCTAATATGGTGTTGCATATAGAACAAGTTATTTTTGGTGTCGCGTACAACACAAGACATAATTGAAATTAAAAATAATAATATCATAAAATCTCGGGTTGTTACATTATTCCATCCTCTTAGCTTATCAATGTTGACTGCATGAATCACTTCCATCATATCAGCCTCAATGGAAGAGGCAAACCCATATCCACCGAAAAAGAAGCCATGAGAATGCCCAAGGGAGTCCCTGAAAATGCCCCCACAGCCTACGTGACATGGATTTCCTTTGGAAGCACCATCAACATTGATTTTTATCTAGCCAGGAATCGGGGCTTTCTAGAACACTTCAAAAAATATATTCAGCTTCTTATAGACTCCTTTGATTCTATGCCGTCGAAGAATCATTAAATAACCAACCAAGTTATCACAGTGGGATTTTTGACGCGTAAAAGCATCCTTAATAGAAATAATAATTCTCGCCCGACCTGCATTAAGATTGAATGAGTAATTGTTTTGAATAATGGAATTTCTATCATACTAGATAAAGTAGAAGAGCTCTGAAAATGCGGAAAGAAAGAGATTCTTGATTTTTTGTGAGAAGTCAATTTTAACACAACATTTGATCAAGGAGAAAATCGAGTCATCATGTAACCATCTGCAGTCAAATATTTCAGTATTATAAATCTAATGAGAAGTGGATGTGGCACAATATAAAATATAAATTATTGATTCCATCCCTATGTTGATGGCATAGGTGACATCTTGAACTATGTTGGACACCACAGGACAGGAGACAAGCCTTAGTAGGAATACGATTATGATCGATACACCATATTATATTAAGTCTAGGAATATTGATCCAAGGTTTATAAAATGGTTTCAAACAAGCAAAATTAGTTTCAGCAGAAGTGAAAAAGTTATTGCAATATGTTTTTGAATCAAGAATACCATTGTGGGATAGATCCCAAATAATAAAATAATCATCATTAGAAAAAGTTTAACCATCAAAAACATGCTTGATATGATCAGGGTGATCTATGTTATGAGAGTGAATTACCACCTTTATGGTGCTACTTATGGAATCTGGAGTGGTATGATAAGAGAGCATTGAATCGAGAGGAGCACCTCTCTAGTTGTCAAGCCAGAACATCAAGTTGGATTCAGTGCTAACCATTCATCTAGAGTTGTGCATGATGATGACAATGTAATATCTAAGGGATGACCAGAGAGAATAATTAACTAAATTCATATTTCAATTTTTTTTGTTTTTCAAGGAAATGATTTTTAAGAAATATATTCGAATTAGTTTTGTTGTTTAGTGAATTCATATTGAGACTAGCTTGGAGGGATTCATTAAAGTGCTTAAGGGTTTTGATTCTAAGACCCTATTTCTTGAGGGGTTTACAGTAGGTAGACCAGTGAACAGTTACAAGCTTCCATTCAAGATTACTCCTAGTCCAAACAATGTTCTTAATGTATGAATTTTTGTTCCGAAGGAGGCCGATAGGCCACATGAAAATCATCAGTGAATAAACCATTTTGGAAAAAATAGTTGATTTTACAAGGAAAATCCTACAATCCATTGAAAGATATTTTCCTTTTAAAAAACCAAGTTGATTAATTATATTCTCTATGATTACATTAAAATGTGAAGATCTATGCCTTCCTGAAAATATAGGAATTCCCAAGTAAGTAAAAAAAATTACCCTTCTTTGACACTAAGACTCTCAATGATATAGTTTTTTCTAGAAGTGGGAAAACCTTTACCAAAGAAAATAAACAATTTTCTCTAGTAGATTGATTGACCTAATATCCCTTCATAGTGAGATAAGGCAAATTTGAGATTAGATATGTTGCAATTGAAACTATTAAGGAAAAGAATTATGTTATTTACATAAAGAAGATGGATCAGAACATTAAGGTTTCGGGCATCTTGGATGGGAATAATTATTTTTGTTTAACTAGGGAGGTGAAGAGGCAACTAAGGTGGTCCTCTAAAAAGGAAAAAAGGATAGCAGAGAGAGTATCACCTTGACAGACTCTCTTCGTACATTTGAAATAACCCTTAGGATAGCCCTTGATAAGAATGAATATATAGGCTGAGTTAAAAAGGGTGTTGATCCCGCTTATGAAAACATCATTGAATCCAAAACCCCAAAGAACCATGATAATGAAGCTCCAGTCTATTATGTCAAAAGCTTTCCTCATGTCTAGTTTAATAATAATGTTACCACCTCTGGAAGTTTGTTAAGAGCGTTGGTGGATTCTGAAGCCAGGAAGATGCAGTCTTGAATAGACCGATCCTCGATGAACCCAAATTAGTTCCAAGATATGATTTTGTTACACAGATATGATAGCTTGTTTTCCATGATCATGGTAATGATTTTGTAGATGGTTTTGATAAGATCAATGGGACTATACAGATGGATTTCCGAGACATTGGCCACCACAAGAATTGGTGTGAGAAATTGAGTATTGAGACCATGCAGATGGAGACCATTAGAAAATAAGGTCTTGACTATCTTACAAACATCCACATGAACTACATCCCAATGGTGTTGAAAGAAACCATTATTGAAACCGTCAGCTCATGGTGCACAATTAGGATTGTGACTAAAGGCAGTATTTTTAATATCATGATCTAGGTGTGTGCTCAAGAGAAAAAGGTTGTCTTCTTCTTGGAACAAAGATGGTATGATCCCAGGGAGAATATCCTGATTAATACAAGGCCCATTGAATATATCTTCAAAATAAGAGACCATGTGATTAGCAATGGCGACCTCGTAATCATAAAGAATGTCTTTGGAATTAAGAAAACAAAGGGGACAACATACATTCATAAATATTTGCAGGGCATTGTAGAATTTTTTGTTAAGATCACCATCAGTGATCCATTTAGTTTTGAATACTTTTTTTCATATGTTATCCTTATAAACCAAAAGGTTGTTTAGATTCATAGAAATTTTGACCTCATTTTGAGGGTCAGAGGATATTTCAAAATGGGTGGCATTATTTTGAATTTGATTGAGTTCATTCTCAAGAGAGGATATGTCCTTATCAAGATGATTGGATTTAGTGCTACACTAACCATTGAGATAATATTTGAGATGATGGACATTTATAATAAAGGAATAGACATCAGTGTGATGACTCATTGAATTCCAACAATTTTGAATAATTCTAGAGCAGTCTAATTCCTCTGACAAATCATTGATAAATTTGAATGGAATAGTGGGATTCCTACTCTATGAATGGAAACTAACCAAAATAGGATTATTATCCAAGCTAATCCTATGTAAGGTAATTTTAGAGATGGTTTCCCAGGAATCTAGATCATGGAAATTCACAAGATCCCTATAAAGATTACTAGAGACCATCCTATTGTAATGGATTTTGTACCGTGTAATCTTACGACCAGCTAGATTAACATGGACCAAATTACAATCTTTTATTTAGGATCTAAACTCCGTAGAAGAAATATGAGAATTGGAAGGACCAAGTTTTTCACTAGGGTAATTAATAGCATTGAAGTCTTCAATCAAAAACCACAGGTCAAAGATGTAGTTATAAATGTAAGACCGATCATTCCAGAGAGAACTACGATCATGATATATATTCTTAGCATAAACAATGGAGCTGTACATATGAAGGTCATTAATAAAAAGTCACAAGTTAATATATTATCAGAGATATTGTGATCTTTAACATCGTTCAGAGAAGTTTGGTAGAAAATTTATAAGGTTTCTACCACACTACTATTACTGCAAGCAACCAAAAAAATTATAATTGATGTTACAAAATTGCATGAATTTCAAAGAAAAATTATCTCTAGGTTCATAAAGTGAAAATTTTTAGGATTATCCATAAAAATAGTTGTTTTAAGAATACAAATAGTGTCATATTTTGACATTCACAGACAGTTCCAAAAGATAACATCCATTAAGACCTATGTTTAGAGCAGGGGATCCTTTTTTCTTCTTAGATCCACTATATCCTTTGTTCTTCTTCGATCTCCTACGATTTGATGAAGAAGCCAAAGTAGTCTTCAAAACATGTGTGCTCATAGGGGAATCAGACAAAGTGTTAATATCACCTGAGATAAAAGGATCATTTATTTTATTAGGTGGAATATGAGCTATGTCTAAGGAGTTAAAAAAGCCAACATGTCGAATATGCATTCTTCGAGTCTGAACAGTAGACAAGCCAGGAGCGACCTACATGTCTATTGTCGTAGATAATTGAAAATATAGATTCATATCAGATGCATCAATAAATTTAGCACAAAAGGGTGATATTGTACATTTAGTGAAAATACCAATATCATCATTATTACATGTTGTAATGTTTTGAAAAATAGGGGAAACTAAAACAGTACTGTGAGGCATACCACGAGAGGTCAGGCCTCCTGGAAGATCAGTTATCCTCGACATTTCTTCCATCAGGTCTACAAGCGAAGAAAGTGTGGTGTCAACAATTGTATGATCCAGTGACATGGGAATATTCATCTGAGATAGCTCATGGTTGGTCCCATCAATTCCAGAGACCAGGGTCTCATCATTTTCTGGAACTAGAAAAACTAAATCTCTATTCAATAAAAAATTCAGAGGAAGGTCGAAGACATCCAGATCCATCTGTTGAATGTATTCCAGAATAGAAAGATCAATATAAGTTCCTTCTTCTTCCTCGACTTGATCTGCCCAAGTGGCTCCCGATCACTCACCAGGAAGATTATCCTACATGACCCAAAACCTCTGAGTGCTTCTTGTGAGGATCATTAATGGACTGAGCCAAGACATTATTTTTCTTCCTATTCTTTGTCCTTGTCAATCCATTATCAACAGGTTGATCAAACTGACTTTGCACTACAAGAAATTTTAGAAGAGAATGTCCAACAATCATACAGTACTCACAAAATTGCAGTACTCTCTCATATTCAACTCAAATCTTTGTTTTGAAATCATTAGCAGTGAACACAATGGCATCTGGGAGCATAGTAGATAAATCCACTTAGACCATAACCTGCACGTAAATATTGATATCATCATTCAACATACGTTGATCGATTTTAAGTGGAATACCTATGCAATAAGCGATGTAGTTTAGGATTTTTGGATGCCAAAAATACCACCTGAGTCTGTGTAATCGCACCCAGATATTCACGATGGAGTTCTATTTATTTTCTGGGCTGAAGGTATAGTCACATTCGGAGATGCTAATAATTCAATGCTTTAGTTGTAGATTTCCTAATCTTCAAACCCAGTCGATAGCATCTTGCGTTTTTAAAATCTTGTTGAAATAGACTTTTTCGTTTGGAACAAGCTTCCAATTTGAGAAGCCCCATATGTGGGCTATTCTTTCTTGTTGTTCCGAATTGGACCAGGTCTTATCACCTTTGAGATATGATATCCTCCCCATAATCGAAAATTTACACATATGCAACCATTACTGGAGGGAATCAGGGCCGGCTTCAACCATAATTTTTCAATCTTCCATCTTTTTACAGAGAGGAGTACGCACTGCCGAGTTATTGCAAAGTTCCAAACCCTTAAGAGCATCGAGGACGGAGATTCCTCATAGTCGCACTGGAGGAACCTCATCCTTTTTCTCGTCACCTTTGTGAAACACAATAGAGAACTCTCATTCTAGGTCAAATCCATCGATTTAGAAGAATTCAAAGTGATTCTAGAATGTATTAGCGCAATCCTATTTTGAGGATACCCTATATTTTGAGTGGAAGTCGAGAGCACATCCTTCAATGGTCATCTTGAGAGCTCTTATATAGAGTTATTATTATGAAGTTATTTTTATTATTATTCTATTAATTTTTTAAGTATATTAGGTTCATTAATATCATATTAAGTTATTATGATTATTATTTATAATATCAATATTATTATTATTAATCTATTTAAAATTATTTTTATCTTATTATTATTAATATTATTATTGTTAATAATATTATTATTATCAAGCTTATTATAATTATTATTAAGTTGTTATGAAAAATTTTATTATTAATATTTGAGTTTATTAATATTATTATTCTGTTCATTATTATTTGTTAATATTTTATATATTTATTTTATATTATTTTCCTTTAATTCTTTAGTTCTCTTTTGTTTATTTATATATTTATTTTATTTTATTATTCTTGCCTCCCTCAAACCATAATACTCCCTCCCCCTCTCCCTTTCCCCTTACGCGGCCGACCCCCCCAACCATCATCTCCCGCTCGCGCTACCCCCACGGGTGAGGGCCCTTTGGTGAACCTCCCCCCCTCCAGTACGTCATGAACCCCCTCAACCCCGCTCCTCTTCTCCCCCCTTTAGCCGAAGTCTCTGACGCACAACCCCTTAACCCTCTCCACTTCTACCCCTCCAGCTAAAGCTCCCATCACACACCCCCTCAACCCGCTTCTCTTCCCCCCCTCCAGCTGAAGACGTCAGTGCACACTCCCTATATATCCCGCTCACGCTCCACCCCACTGGTCGAGGGCCATCCAATGTGCCTCCCTTTCTCCATCAAAATCTCCCCACATGGGTGGGTGAGCCTCCTCCATCATGCGGCTAAGCTTCTCCCCTGTTCCCATGACCCAACCGACTGAGAGAAGCTCCATCATACCTCCCTCTTCCTCCATCCCTAGGGTTTGGTTAATTTTTATTTAGATATTTTGGTATTGAGTCGGTAGGATGTTAGACATTGGGTTAATTCTTGATAAATTTCAGGACTCTATTGTTTATTTTAGGTCCCTTGTAGTGCGATTGGCGTGCGATAGATTTTGGCATTGTGTTTGTAGTGTTTTGACATAGAAGGTAGGTGTTTCTGCATATATGTTTTTTTTATGAATTAATTTTCTGATTTAATTAATTTAGGATGTTATTTAATTAATTTTTTGTGTGCGAATTGTGTTTATTTGGAGAATTATTTTATGTGATTAAATAAATTTGGTGATATTTGATTGATTCGTCTGGTGAGAAACTAGTATTAAAGTAGTTTAGTATGCCTTTGATATTTTATGGAATGTTTGTATAAAATGGGGTGTGTTTTTTAAGAAAACTCATCTTGTGTTATTTGATGATAATTTATAAATCACGAAGTTGGTTATTTAAAATTTTTTAAGTTATGAGAATGATGTTTGTAAAGGATTTTAGTGCTTATTTCATTTTTAAAAAGAAAAGGAATTTGGGTGTTTTGAGGTGAATCCTATGTTGAATTATTCATGGTTGTTTTATTACTTTTGTAAGTTATTTATTTATGGACATTAAGGCTGTGAAATCTTGTTGCGTGTGGTATTGTTGGAAACATTTCCTTTAAAAGGGGATTTGGAATGTTTTTATTTTGGGGGAAATCCTTGATGTGTTGTTTTAAAATGTTTTGACGATTTATTAAGTGTTAAAATTGGTTTATTAAATTATATGTATAGTGGGTTGGTCCTCTTTAAAATGGTTTCATGTTTTGGGGGTCAAGAACACCTATATGTGCATGCATTAGGTAAGACATATCCATATAAATTCCTCTTTTGTACATATTCCCTCATGGAACAGCGTATATATGCAATGAATCTATGGGTATTTATATATATGTGTATAAATTCATGTGCATGGGATTGCATAGGGTCGGTTTGAGTGGTCGTTGACAAATAGTGACACGTTTGAGGTAGGTTTCTTATTCCCTAATCTTTTATAAGAATTTTTCATTTCTGCATGATGTTTCATTAAAAGTATTTCTTTTTTTTATGGTAAATTGAAATGCCCTATATATATTTGGTTTTAGTTCATAAAAAGTTGTTTCATAGGGGTTGAACATGAAATAGTTATTTTCCAAAGATGTGTATCCTTTCATTCTATTTTTTTATGAAAGTGTAATGACATGCATTATTTTTAAAAATGTGTTCCAAAGTGATTTCTAAAATAGGATTTGGTGTGAGCACGAGTTTAAAGGATAGTGTGATCTCTTTAAAAGTATTAATTCATTTTAAGTGTTGTTTTAAGATTGTTTTAAAAATATAATACCTTTATGTGTACTAAAATGATGAATAATATTTCTAAAGTGATGAGGACCGTTTGGAATATTGATATTTGGTTTGCAAAAATGGATTACCCCTTTTGAGACATTCCCTTTAATTTGAAAAATTTGATGCAAGTGTTAATATGTTGTTTTTTATGTGTTACTAGTGTTAAGACTTGTGTGTTGGTGTGGGATGTAATGATGGGGAATGCGCTTAAGGAGGGAGATCAGTGTCGAGGGGTTGAATTAGTTTTAGATAAGAAATGTTTTATATAAATATATGAGTGCTTGAAAAGGAAAAATCACCACCTATTGAAATAGAGCACGATGGGGAAACCTCGGTATCTAAGTGGGTGACCAGGACTAGAATGCTATATGACACAATAGGGGTTTGTCCAGGTTCGTCTAACAGTATTGACGCAAAAACACTAACTAAACATACGAATTACTGAGGGTCTTGGTCTTCTAAGCCACATTTTCTGGGGGTCGTGTTCTTCTAAGACTCATTTTTTTTATGGTTTTGGTTTTTAAGCCACATTTCACCGAGGTAAGAGG
Organism: Viscum album; assembly: GCA_963277665.1. Classification (NCBI taxonomy): domain Eukaryota; kingdom Viridiplantae; phylum Streptophyta; class Magnoliopsida; order Santalales; family Viscaceae; genus Viscum; species Viscum album. The sequence goes on along the minus strand of OY728138.1, from coordinate 576,970,005 downwards.
TCTCTAGGTTCCCACTTGTTCAAGAAACCTATAAGGATTACCAATGGTTCTCATTTTCGAAATGATTTTTGTGATGAAGTTTTCATTTTAGTATGTTCATATTTGTTGTCTTATTTTTGAAAATCTCATTTCAACACAAACTGGTTTCTTTTAATTTGGAAACATTAATGCATGCTTGTAACCTATTTTGAAAATGTAGGGGAGAGAAATTATTTATTTTAAAATGAAAACTAGTTACTTGATTTGTAAAAGAAGGAATTTTTTTATTATATCTTATTTTCAAACTGGCATGATTGGATTTCATACTAAAGGCAGTGGCATAGGACATGGTTATATTTTGGCATTCCTATTGAGAATCTCGGTGCTCACTCATGCATTATTTTTCAGTTGCATGTTTCAGTCTTGGAAAACTTTTGGGAGCGAGTGTATTTTGCATTCCATGTTGACCCACAGGGTCACCTCAGGTATGTCACATTTCATCGTTTATTCCTTTTTTTAGCTGCCATTTTTTTTGGTTTATTTCCCATTATTTAGCTGCTTGTTCATTTAATGTTTATTTATATTTTTAATGTACAATATCATTCCAAAATAGTTTATTTTTGATGCCCGACAGTAGTTGTCAGCCCATGGGGATCGAGAACGCCCTTCGGGCCATGTCGCAGACTGGCTCGTGTGATTGGTTAAGGGTCGACTTTGTTTGGTTCGTGACATGTTCACTTATTCTTGATGTGGCGTATCATGTACTCTATACAAAATATCTTTATAGAATTATTAGTTTGTTACTTTCTACCCCAGTTAATAAACTACATCCTTAAATTTTTCACTCGGGCATGGTAACCTGGTTTTGAATATTCAAATTACCTTTATTTATATCCCATACAGTAAGAAGGATTATTAAAATATAAACATTTGATGAAATAAAGGGATGTTCAGACGCACCCTATGATAACAAATACAATGATTCTAAACTGGATAATATGGTTAGAGAAGATAAAAATAACACTCATATACTTATAGAGATTTACATAGAATATGATCATGGGAATGTTAACAATCAGAAAAACATAAATATGTAATGGACTAAAAGAACATTGAAAAAAGTAAAAATTTAACTTTTTTTTGTTCAAATATCATTTTTATAATGATGAGTAATTATTTTAATACATGGAATACGAAAAATATAAAATAAAATATATTTAAATATATAGTTTGATCCTTTAATAAATTTCCAACAGAAACCATACTTTTTCTCCAAATGATAATGATTTAAGATGACTCTTTATTGCCTGATTCTCTAGATTAAAATTCTATATACTATCATAATCCATAAAAAAATAAATTTATATTTCTCCTATCTTGTAAAATGAAGCAACAAAATCATGGTTATTATAATTTATGATTATTATTTATAAATAATAAACCATTATGTGTTGAAAAAATAAATAAGTCTAAAAAATTCAACGATAATACCCAACGATCAACATAGATGATTTGGTAAATAATTGCCCTTAAAATTAATCAAAAGATTCCAAACCACGATTGATTCCCAAAATCTCGAATGATTTTGTCCCATATAATTTGAAGATAAACAGTAATAATTATCTCCCAATAAAATAAATTTTTGATGATGTCTTACTCTGAAATGTAATTTCCTTAATAATATTTAACACACACTAACATTTTCTATAAGTAACCAGAATCACACTAAATCTTCAACAAAAGAATATATTAATCCAAAATATAATTCTACCATTATTCCTCAAATAAAATCCCATAGTATTTTGTTTACCTAATTCTAAATCATTACCCAAAATAGTAATTAACTTTCTAAATAACATAAATCACTTAATCAAAAAATCATTTACCAATCCCAATGTTATTTATTTCAGAAAACATATTTTTCCCAAAAATAATTTTCAATAAAAATCTTTACCAAAAAAAATCTCATATTAATAGGGACTTTGCATTTTACATTTGTAGATGATTTACATATGTCTCCCTTTGGTTGTGGTTTTGATTCACGTGGAATGTTCATTAGCTTTCCCATTGAAAAAACTATATAATTCTTATAAAATTCCAAAATTAAAATAAAAAACTAAAAAATAACCATCAATAATTTAAACCTTGATTTTTACCTCATACATTTCATTTTGTATAATGGATAATGATATCTCATAATTACATAAAAAACCAATGTCTCTAAAAAATATCATTTATAACCATAATGTTAAATTACATATATCCTCAAAATTGTTTCCTAGAACATTGGTCTTATGATCATTAATATAATTAAAAATTTATCTTCATATCACTAACTATTAAGTTTATATCACATGATGATATCCTAATATATAAAGTAGTTTAAAACATCAATTGATAAAATTTATAAGGCCTCGACCATGAGCATCACATGTTCTATTTTTAACTGGAATTTGGATACATTCAAAATTGAGGATCTTTTCGGTTAAGTGTCATAGAGAATTGGAAAAGACAATTAAAAATTAAACAAAAAAATTACAAGTGAACACATATACTCAATATACATTATTTTCAGCAAAAAAAAATGACTTTAAATTAAAACATTTTTTCTATTTATGAAAAATCATCTTAGTTATCTCCTTGAAATCATCTTATCCAATACTTCACCTTAAACCAAAGGTATAAATTTTAAATATGTTGGATACGAACAAAAATCTATATTAGAACATAAAAGAGAATAAAGTAAAATAAATAGTACATGAATTCTTATAAAACAATGATTTATTTTTGACAAAGTTATACTTTTTACCCATATAAGATAAGATCTTTACCATATCACCTGAATTCATATGTTTTTTTGTAAAATATTAAAGATAAAAAAACACAAATGTAACTGGTGGACTCATTTAAATATCACTCATAAATTTATTTTATATGCCACAATTTTATATGGAGAGAAATTCATGGTAATGTTGGGAATAATCAATATAGTATATTCCCTTCATATCTTAGGATAATCCACAACAGTTAACTCTACGTCATTACCCAAAGCATAACAGAGCAATAACAGGACCATATTCTAATGGTATATTTAAAATCCACCCACAATATTAAACAATTCTTTATTACCATAATATAATCGTAAAACATAATTCATTCGTTAAAGAAAAATAACATTCCAACATTGAAATAATTTTTCATATTTACAATTTTATACACTAATAAATAAAAACACTCTATTTAAAAATAAAAATGTAAAAATGTAATGGTGGTTTTAAAAAATTATCGTGATATCAAATCATGAAATTGAGTTCCTTTAATATGTGTTATAAAAACATCATTTTGACTATGGAAAATATAATTTGTTGAGTTACATTAAAAGTAGCGAATTTTTAAAAACAAATTCCCTTATAGAAAACCTAAAATAGTTCCATTTAAAAAAATGAGAAATTTTGATGTTCTATTTTTATAAAAATATTTTTCATATAAATATTTTCATAAAAACTGTTTTCCAAATATGTCCATGAAAGAGAATTAGTTATAAGAATAAATATCTACAACATTAAAAAATGGTTTTCAGTTACAAATTCACTTCAGAAAATTGTATCACTTAACATAACATTATAAAAACGAATTTATTGTGTGTACACACTTTAAATAAAAATAAAATAAGTGTAAAAAATAAGAAAATCAAAAGTATTTTCACACATAATAATAGAAAGAAATAATTAATGAAGTTGAATTTTTACGAAATGAATTGAAATTAAGTTTCCATATCCCTTGCAAATATATAATCAGTCAAATTATATTCCACATGACAGAGAAACTTTTAGAAAAAACATACCATAATGATAATACATAAATTAATTATATATAATGTCAAATGACATTTATATAACATTTTCAAATGAATATAGGTTCATAACATAAAAAATTTTACTCAACAAAAGAAAATTTAGATGAATTCCCTTAAATACAATATTTATCCTCCCGAACAATGATCATAAGTATATTATTTACATTTTATAGATAAATTTTAAATTATATTATTTTAAATCATTTATTTGATGTTATAATAATTACATAATTTTTTTAACTTCATGTTAACCATTTTGACAATATTTGACAATTGATTTGAAATTAATTTTCAAATGATGCAAATGGTCTATGTTTTCATTACTCCATCATAGATAGAATAATATTAATTAAATTGTTTTAATTATTATAATTAAATTATACTTTTATATAAAACAATTATCAATGGTTAACAAAAATGAACTATTGTATAATCTTGGAGATGGTAGGTTTCATATAAGCATAATTAACATTTAAATTTATCTGTGATCATTATAAAAAGAAGATAAGGATTATATTATATGTTTTGACTAAAAATAAAATCATTAATATAAATGATAGTATTAAAATATTCTTATATATATAATTCATGATATGTGGTGATGAAAAAAGAATCACATCGCTTAGTGGAAGTGAAATCTCACATGTACGCCTGGATGGCATTATTATTTTTATGTTCATGGAATGGTGAGAAAGTAAATGTTATAATATTCCATAATAATGATAAATATTTCATTAATATAATATATATATATATATATATATAAGCATTAATTTCATAAATATAACCATTCATTGGGAGCATTGATGGAAGATGAATTATATCATTTCGAGAGACGATAGTCCTCCATACACATGAATAATTAGTTTTATTACCAAAGTGATGAATGTAGAGATTTATTTAGATGACATAGTTAACATAAAAACACCATGGTATATTGAATATAAAATAGGTATTATGTAATAATGTTTCAATAATATTTTTATCTAGTGTAATAATAAATAAAATATAAATACTTGATTAAAAATGATACATTTTCTTCAGACATTCTCTTTTCTATAACACATTATGACCATAATGGATTCTATTCTACCTAAAATTTTAACTTTATAATGTGAGGAGTTATTATTGGAATGTATTTGTTATTTAATTTTCATAATAAAAATGTTCTTGATGTGTGAATTGAAGAAGAATATATGATCCCAGTCATAAGAGAGGGGAGGGGCACTCTAAGAATTTTTCATAATATTTAACTAATATAATTTTTTATTACAAATGGTTCGAAACTAATTTATTCAAAATATACGATTGTTATTGGTTGAAATAAAATAATATAAAGAAACTTTTTCATATTTTGACTATTTTTTAATGTTTATAATTTTGGTGTAACCCTTATTTAACATCATCAACTCTTACTATGAAATCATCTATTTTTCTATTATAACATTATTATATTTATAATTTAATTATAATTGAACCATAAATGAATTATTGAATAATTATTTTATTGCAAAAAAATTATAAATAAATTACTATTATATTGATATGAATTCTCTATTTTAGATTACTAATTTTGTATAATATAAATTCTAGATATCCCTATATTAAAAATGATACAGTTCTTAATTCATAAGTATGTCATCTTTGACATTTCATTAAAATAAAACACTATAGAGTTCCTAAAGTGATCTGATTAGCTCAAAGAGGTCACAAAATTTTCTCAAGGTTGATTTTTGTCAACAATAACTCATCCAATAATGTTATTATGACTGTTATGTTAATTTCAAAATATTTTTAATGTAATAATAACTTAAATTAACTGATTTAACCTTAATAGAGGTAATAAAATTATTAAAATTACTATTCATAACGTCCAAAAGTAATGGCGGTCAATTTAATAAATATGATCCTTATAATTATAATTATGGAATAAAAAATTTTAAATAAAAAACACATAATAGGATAAAATTAATTTATAAATATTCTCATTGATGGAATAAGAAACGGAGTTTTAAAGTGAAAACTATCCAAATATTGAACTATTTTATATCCAAATTCAATGTGAAAATTATTCTAATTACCTAAATTTGATTATATCATTTAAAAATTATATAATCATAATTTAACAGAAATAAAAAATGTAATTTATGTATATAAATTATTTAGATAAAAACATTTTTTAAATTAATTTTTTTTTATATTTTACTATTCATCAAAACGTAAAAATTATATGAAAGAAACAAAAAATGTAACCAAATAAAATTGTTAAATTTTTAGTTTAAATAATAATTTTATATTTTCAAATATAATTTATATGTGTCAAAAATATATTTACAAAACGTGCAAAATCAAAAGGATATAAAACGATGTTTTTAAATATTGAATCATTCCTTCAATGCTTATATAAATTGACGCTCATTATAATGCACTATGTTCCCTCATTCACCCATAATAAATTTATACAGTTATATATCAATAAAAACAGTGAATTTTAGAATGATCTAATTGGTTCCTTAAATTATGAAATTGAACTAATTAATACATATGAATATAAGATCATAATTTAATTTCACTAAAATAATTTACAAGATTTTGTTGGTGTTCATCGAATATATTATTAACTTTGGAATATAAAATTTATGAAATACATATGGATATTTTTTTCCATTATTATTCAATAGGTAATGTAATTACTATGCCTCAATTTTCCAAACAGATTCATCTAATTTCCCCCAAAATCCACATGTATACCTCGAAGTCAACCTTTCTGGAGTTTTCAATGACATATGTTAAAAATATTACATCGAGATAGTTTTCCCTAGTCGTACAAAAAAAATACATTTTGTAAATTCTTAAAGTGGAAGAACCAAGGTGTACATAGCTCCCCATGTGCATGATTTTTTACAAATGGAAGTGTATTAAAAAATAAATCATTTAAATGACATGATATGGAATGGATATACATTCCATATAAAATAATGGATGAAAAAACTAGAATATAAATTTAGTGTCTTCCCATCATAATGTATCCATTTCTTCTAAACATTATTAATTTTATTCATTCATATTAATGAAACATTTAGTGCAAAATTAAGTATACAAGATATTAATCAATTTAATAACACTATATTCTCACTAAATGTTAATGAAAAAAAAGAAAATAAATTAATATATTTTTAAAATATGTTATTATAATAAATGTAATATATATACCTTTAAGTATGGCAAAATAAAATTGGGAAATAAATTACAATGAAAATAATTTTCAAAACTAGTAAATCATTAATATTAAACTCAACTTTAAGTATTATGTCATGTTTATCATAGCCTAATGTGGGTATAATAATCATGAAAGGGGAACATATTTTTAATGATAACTATGATATATGCTTTATTTCGTGTATTTGTAAAATGTAAATGGGGTAATATTACCCTTACATGATGATTATAAAAAGATGTAAATTTTTTATTTATAGTATCAATGAACATCATACTCTTTGAGAATTATTAGTATACATTTTTTATGAATATAATACATTTAACCATTATAAATAAAAATATTTTATTTATAAATAGTTAATAATAAATAAAATAAATTATTATGTAATATTGTTTTTTCAGATTTATATTTGAATATACCAATATTTTTATTGATATGGTTCTTATGTGTTTTATAATTTCAATAAATTATATAGTTTTATACAACGAGATCAATAATATGATAAAATAATGTCAAGCATTTATTATTAAATAAAAAAAACCATAGAAAATTTAGTAACTATAAAAAATAAATTTATTTATTATGGTATAAGAAATATCATCAATTTTATGATATTGTTTTTATATACTATAAGATATTACATATCATAAAAATTTTAGATATTTATTGAATTAAATTTAATGAATCTTATTTTTTAAAAAAATAAAATTAAGAATGAAAATTAATAAAATTATTCTTTATGGATATGCATAATAGTATAATCATTTAATATTAATAAAGATATAGGGTAAAGCAATATTATTAATTATTTTGTTTTTTTAAAATATAGTTGGTCACAATTTAATAATTATTTTAAAAAAATGAATTTTTTACATATTCTCAACTAATATATAATTTATAAAATGATAAAGTTTTATTATGTAAAATATAATAATAAATTTTTTACGTAAACTATATTTTCATATTATTTTATTTATGCATTATATATTTCAAATTTGAATATTAATTTCATTAAATTATTGATTTATAAATTAATAAAACATTTTTAATTTATTTTTTCCAAATATACTAATTTAGAATATTGGAAACATCTATTTTTATTCATAAAATTTTCAATAGAAAAAATAATTTACTACATTACTGATGAATATTTGGAACAATGGTCAAATTGTGGGTAAAATTAATTAAATATGCGAAAAGTTTCTCTAAATATAAGGATTGGATATTCATTAACCTATCTATGCTCTTATCTAATTATTTTTTTACTTTAGATCCAGGTTTCCAGAAACATTTCTTTACATTCATAATATGGTAAAACTACTCACAAAAATACCACCACATATCAACTATAAAATGAACCATCCTCAAAATACATCAACACAAATATTTCATTTACTTCTAAAATGCATCAAACAAAAAAATATATACACTTAAAAGGAATTCTTCTTGTTGGGATTCTTTTGGTCTCATGAGAATGATTCTATTTCCTCAATCATAAAAATGATTCTTATATGAATAAATTATCCTTTTTAATGATGAATTATTATCATCTTCTTCAAATTGTCAATATCATTTTCCAATAATAGATTATGACATATCAATTAAATAAATAATATTTAAAAAGATTATACTTCATTATAAATATAAATTATTAACTTCACATAATATTAATTCAAATTCATTGATTATAACAAATTATAAATTTGTTATATTTGAAAAAATGCAGGGATGGTGAAATATATAATAAACTAGGATATTAATAAAACCTAACAATTATAAAGATATTATTTTATTAATATGATTTTTTTATTTGTGTTTACCAATTTTCATTTCAATAAATACAATATTACTAATATAAAAACTCATGTTTTTGGAAAATTATTAAAACCATTTCATTCTTGATTTAATCATTTTGAATCATACATAAGGCACATATGAGTGGAAAGTATAACATTATTAATTTTTATAGAATATCAATTCGAAAACTAGTATTGTCCATGATGTTTTGGAATGACGAAGATGGGATAATTTTTGAGACCACCAAACCGAAATAGGAATGAAATTGTTTATATAATAAACCACTAATAATGAATATGAATAAAAAATAATTAATAACTGTCTAAAAAATGAATATTTATGGATAATTTAAAACCAAAATTTTTTATTAATAATATAAAATATATTGTAGATAATTAAATAATTTCTATATATTTATTTATATTATTTTCAGAATATAGAGAAATAAATGAAAGGATTATTTGACTAAGTATTCAATTATGGGGTCAAACGTGTTATTTTTAATATGTTTTTTCTTGATTGATTTATTCTAAAATTATTTTATTATACATTAAATAAATTTTTTTAATATATTTATATTTTTTTCACCTAACATATATTTAAAATGATTTGTATATAATAATTTATGTTTTTGGGATGGAATTTTCAATAATATTTCCCTTCAATGACTCGTTTTTATCATTATATCTGTATTAATGATTTATATATTATAAAGATTACATATTTTACCATATATTAACTCTTTCTAGTGTTTCTCTGTGAACCTTCCCATATTGTCCCCACCTAGGAAATAGTAGTCCTAATGTGGCAACCCAAGCCAGTCACCAGTAGTCTATGATCAAATGTCTATCCCCAAGTGAACATAACAGACATGATGCGATAGATTATACTAATAATATTTTCCACAAATATCCCTTAAAAACCAAATATAATAATGGTGAAAAAATTTATGTTACATAAAATTAATTTGACCATGATGATGCATAATGAAACAATAGTATATATATAATAATTTAATAGAGAAATATATACATATTAAAAACCAAAAGAGGAATAATAAATACAAAAAAATTCATGAATTGATTCTCTTAATGATTAAGATATGGGTATGTTTGCTACTCTATACCATCACATAACTGTACAAAAATGCTCTATCCATATATTTTCCACCACGATTTCAACAAAATTTCATGAAATTTCTATATGACATGTCATGTCTTGGAATATATTCCCATGGTATTTCAATTATATATATATATATAGAAGGACACCCAAAAAATTTAAAAAGGACAAAATATATAATATTTATCTTTTAATTGAATGGTATGAATGAATTATTACCCAATTATAAATTTAATAACATATGAATGCATAAAAAATGAAGGCATATAACATGAGATAATATTTAGTTCTCCGTATCCACACAATTGAAATGTCAGTAAAAAACAATATGAATCCAAAATACTAAATTATTATAAAATAGAACCCCTATATAATTTTAGTGTGGTGAAAATGCACACTAAAATACATGTATTGTGGGAATAAGTGACAATTTCTGGTAAAGGATATACACTCAACGCAATATCTTATGTTAGATACTACTACCACAATATATAGTGGAACATTGACCGATGTCTTGATTTGATTTTTAAACACAATATATAGTGTGGGGGAACTATTCCCTGAAAAATAAAAACATCCTAAGTAGTACCAACCTTGATAATTACTTGATACACATTCCAATTACCCTAGGTTTTAACTTTTGATATAAAATACTAAATAGCCCTTAACAAAAACTTTTGTACTCCCAATGTTGGAGAGATTATTGCACTCTATTCTATGATGTAAAATGTGAAATATAGAAAAATCTTGTGTGTATATCATTGTCAATGCTAATTGATACTACAAATAACTAATTTTATAAAGGTAAATGATATATCCCTTTCGAGTACAGAACATAAAACATCCTAGTAATAATCTAGTCGTCAACACCCCCACCATGTGGTGTGGGATTGTATTCCAACATTATGTTTATTGTTTCATAATTTTTTGTGTGATGTATGTAGTTCATGGAATATACCATCACATGTCACGTTATCTAATGGATGAAATATGTGATTTTTCCAAAGGTTATATGATATTTTATTCTACCACATATTAAATTTATGGGCATTCAACCAAATTTGTCCGTACTTTCTAAAATATCAATGTCATACTTTATGTGGAAACAAACCATGTTTAATTAGACTATATGTTAAGTGATCATAAAATAATTTGAATATATAGTTACATCAACCAAAGTGGTATAAAACATGTGGTCATATAAACTATAAATCATGTTGCTATGTTTTTCAATAAAAATCAACATATTTCACCAAATATATTAATTAACACCATTCTTACAGCCAATGAAACATAATGATTTATTATGTGCTCTTCCATGGATATCATGCCTTCAAGGGTTTATTGTGACACTAGTTTTTTTTTAATAATTAAATTTTATTTGATAGTGTATACTAGACACAATAGAGGCTATCTTTCATTACACACAAATCACTTTTTAGATTTCATCACACAAAACAATGATTTTATCTTGTGTTATAATACACAATGAGTTCCTTCAATGGAATTTCATACATGGATGACCTTATTTGGAAGAATATAATTAATACTAATATTTTAGATTAAAATTATCTCATAGAAATAAAATTTTCATTAATAAATATGTTTTAAATAATATATAAATATGTATTTCTAAATAAATTATTTACCAATTAATTTCAAATGAATATAAAACAAATTGAATATAACGAAAATGTTTATATAAAAACATTTACGCACCAAATGTTTTTTGTTATAATATAATAAATTAATTTCGATTAGTGGATGATATTAATAAAAATAATATATTATATATTCAAAAAAATTGTTTATAAGAATTAAATAATCTTTATATGAATAAGAAAAGAACAAATCTAATATTATGAAAGGAATTATTATTTTTCAAAAAGGTTGTATTAGAAACATATAATTGAGATTCATTTAGAAAAAAAATTTGATAATTTTTTAAATTCAATTTTAGAAATAAAGAATTATTATTTAATTAATAATTTAAAAAATATCGTAGGGAAAATTTTATGTATTTTTCTAAAAGGATGCATTTTTTATGAATATCAAGAAATACTAAATTTTAATTGAAAATAGAATTTTCATATAAATATATCATAATAATAAACTAGATTTAATATTGGTTTAAAAGTAAAATATGTTCAAATATAAATATATTTATCCAATTAAAGTTATTATTGTAAATTTAATATATAATTTTTATAGAAATACAGTAAACATGGGAATAATTTCACTTTTAAAACATTCCTTCTCAACATTTGATCAATAATAATTTTAAATTAATTTTTAAAACAACTTTGAACTGAATATGGAAACGATTATTTCATATATGGGATCATAATAATTTAAAAATATTAATATGGTAAAGGTAATCATTAACCAAATTTATTGTTGAATTCAGTTACAGTTAATAAAGTGATAAAGGTAAAAACGAGTTTATTAGTTGTCAAACATAGAGTTTACTGTGTTAAAAATTAAATTTACACTGTTCAAATAACCATTGGATGTCTATATTTATAACATATATATTCTATTCAAAAATTATATACATTATTGTATCATATTTTTAGGAAATAACGTGGGTACACCTAAATCATTTTAAAATAGGCCAAGTGTCTTCTCTTCATCACATATAGAAGGCCACTCTATATCCCTCCAAATCAAAAATCTCGAAAAAAATGTATTGGCCTAGAACATCAAAAATAACTTCTGAAATTAGATCCCCTAATCATATAATCCTAATATTGGGATGAAATCCAACATATGAATACATTAATGAAAAAAATTAGGTGGATACCCATTGAAGAGTTAATTTTTTTTCTAAAATCAATTTTGTTTTATGCCTTTATCCATCACATTTAAGTATATTTAAATATATAGTATTTATAAACCACATTATCTTCATAATAATGAGATAATTTATTGTTAATGAAAAATCCAACAACTTCAAACACCATAATCTAGTAGATAAATATCACCATTTTTGTATACGGTGGACTACCACCTCAGAAACCAAAGTTTTTCATTTTTTGATTACCTTTTTTAAAGGATGAGAATAATGGTTTTTAATCAACATATATATGAAAGTTATAATATTTAAAATTTATTCTAGATTCTGTAATTATTATATAACACATTCCTTCTTACATTTCATTTTTTGGAAATATGATAATGTTGTTATTGTGTGTTGTAGACTACTCCTACATGAAAGGGTGTGATTCATTCATGCTTTAGACATAATGTATTAAGGATGGTTTAAATAAAAATATATGAAAAATATAAAATATAAAATATTCTAAAATTATAATATATGTATATATGATTTTATTTTCTTTCTCCTTACATGAAAATAAAATTGAATCATCGTTCATGTGTACATACGTCCTACCGTCTCAATGAAAGGTGCACTTCATTTCTTATAACCAAATTAAATGGATTACTCTATATACATATATAATGAATATATATTATTTTCGAATTGTTGTTTACATAATGGATATAAAAATATCATGATCAATGTAATAGGATAAAATATCAACAAGTGTTAAAATACTTTAAAAACAAGGGAATTTACACATAAATTCATGAAAATTAATGAATTTCTATCAATGAATGGGGAATATTTTGTTTCAAAATTATTATGTATGAAATCATGAATATTTATTTAGTTTTAAAATATGTTAATAAATTTTTTAAATACATTATATAGGAGGGTAAATAATGTTAGACTAAAATTAAAGTTGTATTTAAGGGACTCCATATCAATTTCATTGCATTGAGGCATACTGAATATTATGCACCTATTTATTTATAAAGTATATATAATACACATTGGGCTTGTAATATCATGAATAATTATTTTTTCCAGGTATCTTACACTTCAATATTTATTAATTCACATAAGGGGATTTGAACATTATTTTACTAAACAGTAAAGGAATTTCATAACTCAATTTATTTTCATTCAATTATATTGCATAATTGTGTCATGAATACACTAAGATTATTTGTATAATTACATTGAATATATATTGATGTATTTATAATTTTATTATTTTTAATTTTAGATGAAACACATAATCAATTCATTGCTTAATTCTCAAATCAATTATATGATCATTTAAATAGATTATTTTAAAATATCACTCTAATCGAGTTTGTGTATTATTGAAATTAAATAAAATAAAATTATAGTATTTTTTAATATAAAACTTTTAATTAATTATATTCTCCATTAGTTATTAATTATAATTTCATGTGATAATACGATTTTTCATTACTTTCTATATAAAATTAATGGGAAAATTATTTAATAAAATTTCCCATCAATTCACTATTCGGTCAGAAATTCATTTTTGTTATAAAATCATATTTTCCAAGGATGTTTTCAAATAAAATTCCAAACCATTAGAAATAATTTATTTAGACAGTTTTATGTTATAAAATATTTTCTAATGAATATTCTTTTCAATTTATCAGCATGGTATTTTTCATTTGATTTTATAATATAAAAGAAATATTATTTTTCTACTCTGTGTGAAATTATCACCCATAATTTATAGATGATTCTATTATAGACTTTGAATAATCTTGATAAATTAATTTTCTAAAAAGTTATTTTCTAATAAAATGATTTTCTAAATTGTTTTAAATAAAAATTATATTTTGCTGAAAACATGTTATTAATTATTTTTTTCTAGTAATAATATTCATCAAATACAATAATACTTATTATTACCCTAATTGTTATACTTTATATTAATACCATTATTAATCTTCATCAATATGGATTATGATTATTTTGAAGTAGTTTATTATTGCAATTAACTCCCATAAATGAATTTAATTGAAATTAAATTCCCTCATAATTATTCACATTCCAGTGATCATTGAACATTATATTATCTTTAAATATCCATGTCATTCATCATGGATTTTATTATTTCCTAAAAAAAACACTGTTTTTACATATAGTCATTATTTTTTAAAGTTATATTATTTGTATGGGAAAATATTTATAAGTTATTAGTTTTGAATGATTATAAAAGATTGGATAAAGTACATTGTTTAATATTTAAATATATTATTCAATATTTGATAAATGCTTTGGTTCGGTAGTTGATGTTAGTGTCCAGACATTATACAACCCCTGAATGCCTTGAATTGAATAATGAGAAAAATCAGTATTCTATTTTAAATAGGTATACCCATTTTTATTATTCATTATTGAATTTTATTGACAATATATGTTATCATATACCTCATACAAGATGTCTATGGATTAATAATTTCCTTTATTTTGTGTAAAATTAAAATTATCGAAGAGGGTCTCAATATGAGGAAATCAATGGATTGTTTCCAATAAAATATTATTGATTAAATAGAATGTGTGTTCAGTTATTGATAATGCCATATGATTAGTGAACTTTCATTTCATTTTATTGATGGCATTGTATATGTTTTGAGGTATTCATTACGTCACATTGATTTTACATTATCTAGTTATTTAAATGGAAATTTTGTTTAGTAATTTACCATTCCATAATGATTATCCCTATTGTTTCTTGAAGAAATCCTTTATAATTAACCTTTACCAAACTTTTGAACTCAAAATTATATTATTTACTTTTCACTAATACTCCACGAAAAATACTAAGAACATTATTCATGAATATTGTAGATTGTATAATGTTATTATTGTGTGAAAAAAATTATGTAGTAATTTATTAATTCAATTGTAACACATGAAGAATGTATATGTATTAATTACCAATAATAATGGTTGATTAGTCTATTGGGAGATTAATCATTTATCTGTGACAATGTAATAGTAGTATGCAATGGATTCGGGATTTTATGGTTAGTGTATCTAAAGTTGGAAATAGGGAATGTTTATTGGAATCCTTGGCAACTAGAATTAGAAAGACATACATTATGGAAATTATCCCAAAGGTGGACTTTATGGATTAGTATTGAAGAACCTATGAGAGTTTTGTTAAGGTATATATAATGTGGTTTTCCCTTGAAGTAAATCAATGTCTTGATACTACAAGTAAGAATGGTTCTGGAATAGATGTACATGTGGGTAAATACTCTGAAATCTATAAAAATGTATTGAATTGAGCATAACCTGGTAATTGAAAATGGGCCTAACTATGTACATGGTTTCAAACTCTCATAGGATATTCATAGGATTTTTAGTATATTAATTTAAATAATTATTAATTATTACAATATATAATTAAAACAAATTAAATATGAAGAAACCCATGCCTAATATGGACCCATGTTGTAATAAAATAGATGATTAATTTAAGTATTGGTATTTTATAATTAAATTGTATATATATTTTTACTAATAGTGTTTTGGTTACAATAATTTTGAAATAACTAAGGATAGTGTCAATCTTTATACCAAAAAAATATTCATTATAATAACAGTATTGAATACCATAATAGGATTATTATATTAATGTTGGTCATATGTTTTAAGTATTAAAGAACTTTTTAGGTTTTATGTTAAGGGAGTGGACCATGATTAAATAAATTTTGAACGATATTTAGTGAAATTATATATTTTAGTGGAATGTTTATTTGTGTAATAGTTCACGTACATTATATATATATTTTTCCTCTTATTGATTATATTTTTTGGTGATATACAAATAATATTAGTAGACTTTTTGAGAAAAATAAATTATATTGGACTCCTTGGAGAAATTAATTTTAACCAATAACAGTATTTTAAGGGTGCACGTAATATTTATGGGAACATAACACGAAATATATTAATATATTGTATAAAAATGATAAACATCATGACGTGTGACAAACCATTGAATTAGGAAAGGCGATGGGTCACGAACCCATGACCGAAGAATGATAAGTGTTTCGCAACATCCACTAGAAAACATGATGTCTTGGTTAATTTGTCATTTTTAGCTAAAAAAGATAAAAGATAAATATTAATTATGATCCAATAGTATTGTAAATGATGATTATAGATTAAGGTATTAAAAATATTGGTTATGGAAAATATTTAGTGACAACTAGAATGATATTTGACTCTTTTATGCATCTTTGGATCCACTAAAATTGAATTTTAGTACATCAAAAATTAATGTCATTTTTTTTATTAATTTCATTAATTAATGTGAATAATTATAAGTCATTAAATTAAAAAAACCAAATATTAAACCTTTATTATGTAATATAAATTTACCAACTATTAATTTCTATATATTCAATGATACTGATAAAATTCATCAACAATAGTAAAATAATTTTGAAATAAAATATTATCATATTATTATAATTTATAATAATACCAATGACCTATTTTCTAATATTATACTTATAGATTTGATTCCCCAACATTACAATGAATATTAAATTTTTTATGATCAATAACGTAAACAAATCTCTATAATATTACTGCTTTTCCTCAGTGTACATATATTTAATTTCCTATAATATTTTTCTAATTAGAAACCTAGTAATATGTTAATTCATTTAAAAATTATTCTTTTTATCACCTATTATATAGATAATATATTTTTATCCATTTTGGGATTTGGGTGGCTCAACATCAGTATTTCTAAATGTTGAACCCTAGATTATTGAGATGAAGTTTAAATTAGGTGGACACAATTTACCTAACTTGGGAAGAATATGAAACCACAAAAATTTTAAAATAAAAAAATTATATACTGTATATTTTGTTACAAACAATACTAGGATAGTTTTTATTAGATTAAATTATTATTTTATCTTCAGTTAAATGCAACATTTATTTATATTGTGAGGCACGCAATAACGAGTTCCTTCAATAGCATTCATTACCCACCAGACTGAGTGTTACTGAACACTACAAATATTATTATTTAATATTATAATATCTCATAACCTTTAAATTGCATTATATAAATATTAATAAAAAACCTATAAAATTATATTATTTTATTTATTGGATAAAAATTAATTTAAAATGAATATATAAACGAATTGAATAAAATGAATTCATTTCGTAAAAAATAGTTTTATGTACAAAATGGGTTTTATCCAAAGAAATTAAATTAATTATATTTAATGTATTATATTAATTATATTTATATAAAATATATTAAATAAATTTATTTTAAATTCAGCTTATATAATTTATTGATAAAAATATAAAAAAAGTTATGCATAAAATGATGTATATTTCATAAAATATGTTTTCCGCCTCCTAATGGACCACTTGGTTTATTAAAAAAAATTAAAAAATAACATATTATATATTAAATACTAAAAATATTTTTTAATGTTTAATGTCAAAATTATCTTATCTTATATTTTTGGTATTTTTCAGAGATGATTCATTTTTTGATAAATAGTGATAATAACTAAATTTTAATTGAAACCCATTTTTTATCTATAAAAATAATAATGATAAATCTTATGTTGAATTTATTTAAAAGTCAACATAGTTATACTATTTATATATTTAAAAAAATTAGTTCATTTTTCTCTTTATTTAATATAATTTAGAAATAAAGCATTATAAATGATTAAGTATTTTCACTTTAAAACCCTGTTTCCCGACACATCTATGAGGTTAATTGTAAATTTTTTTTTGCTTATTTGAAATAAATTTTAAAAAATGGATTGAATATTTTGAATCATCCTAAATTTTAATGTATAATATGTTGAAAATTATTTGTAAACATAACTATTAGTGAATATAGTTAAAATTAATTGAAGTGATATCATTAAAATGAGTTTACTAATTTATTAAACATAGAGTATATGTTTTGATGATTACCCTACACCAATCCAATAATGAATTTATTTAAATATATCAAATATTCTACCTCTATGATAAAATTTTGTGCATTATTCTCTCCTATTGTTATGTAAAAATTTCGGTACAGTTAAATTATTTTTAAATATTCTATGTGTGTCTTCTCCACCAATTTTAAAAGACCACTACCTCTCCCTATTATTCAAACCACTCAAACATCCTTGGTTTGGATAATCCCTAAATTATTCCCTCACAAAAATCATTTCAAACATCGTAAGAAGCATTTTCTTGAGAATAAAGCCTACAGAGGTTTGGAATAGTGAAATGATAGGGATGATTTCCTAAGGCGAGGTAATGTTTCTCTAAAAGAGGGTTTACATTATTTCATTCCCCAAAAACATCAATTATTTTTATATTTTTATTATATAATATCATAATAATATTAAATATATTTATATTTGTTTTGTTATTTTTATGAACTAAAACATGGAACAGTTCAATCAATTGGATTACGAAATAAATATCTGTGTGTGAGTTGGGTTGCCACCTCTCGACTTATTGTCGTTGATTTTTTCATTACCTCTTATCATGGATGGGAATAAAAATGGGAATAATATTTTTATATGAGATGTATATTATTTTTTATTACATTTTTCTTTTTTATTTGTTATATAACACATACCTCTATATATAACATCATGTGGGAATATAATTACAGCGTTC
Source organism: Viscum album (assembly GCA_963277665.1). Taxonomy (NCBI): domain Eukaryota; kingdom Viridiplantae; phylum Streptophyta; class Magnoliopsida; order Santalales; family Viscaceae; genus Viscum; species Viscum album. The sequence goes on along the minus strand of OY728138.1, from coordinate 576,950,520 downwards.
ATGTGTACATCTGTTACTACCGCGTGAAGCGATTTGATTCATTCACATTTTAAATTGAATGAGTTAAGTATTGTTTTAATAAAAATATTTGTATTATATTACATAAAAATAATACATTTATGATAATTTACATTTACAGATATTTTTTTAATTTATTTATATTAATATAATATGAAAATAGAAGTAATTTTCATGGGAATGTAAGGGCTACTTTTTACATGAATAGTTCATTTCATTTCATATCAATAAATTATATATATTAATATAAATACATATATAATGAGTATATATATGATATTTAAATATTTATTATAAATAAAGTGAACATGAGATAGTTATAAATACAAGAGGAACCAAAAAATTAAGTTAAAACCTAATATCAATACACTTAAATTAACACATGAAAAGATAAAAATAATGAATGATTATTAACGAACTAGAAATAAAATGTGAAAAAAGAGTCATATATGATATAATAAAAATTAATTCGGTTCTATAATAATTTAATAACATGTTTTAAATCCACTATATAAGATTTTAATGATAGTACGCCCAAAAGCAATGCATGAGGTATGGGACTTCATCTCAATTTCATTTCTTTGAGGCATACACTAATTTTATTCACATCATTTATTTTATATGGGGTAAATACCAACAATATGACATGTAATATCATTAATTATTTAGTTTTCATGGTATATTATGCTTCTATTTGAATTATATCTAAAATAATTATTTTAATTTAATATTACCAAGTTTTAAAAAAAATAATTATTTAATGTTTTTACATTTTGTTATAGAATTTCAAGAATTTTTTTTATATTATTAGATTTTATATATAATGAAACTGAATATCTATTTATTTTTTTTAAAAAATAAGTGTATTTACTATTGATATATATAATTGATTCATATATTAATTCCCCCATCATGGTTTTGATAATTTTAATGGATTATTTCAGTATCTCATTCTAATAAATACTGTTTATTATAGATGTATAATTAAATTAAGAAATATGATAATTTTTATAATTAATGATTTTATATTATTCTCCTCAAGTGATTAATATTATTTTTTAAGTTATTTTACCATTTTTCACTCTTGGGCACTTAAAATATTCTGATATTTATTAATAAAATCCAACCTTATTTATCTCTTAGGTTGGAAATACATTTTCATCAAAAAAATTGTCGACTGAATATGTTTTCAAATTTTTTTCTTTATCATTTAAATAAAATTTCCCATTTTTTCTTTTAAAAAATATTTTCAATGGAGTCTTCATGATTCATTAAAAAAATTTGTAACCTTTTTACAATGCAAATGGAATATAAATTTTAACATTGAATGGATTTACATCTCATCATTTCATTAAAGATTCATTTTCCATTTTACAGAGATATTTTTAATGAAAATGTTTTATGAAGTGGTTTTCATGGAAAATTGGAGTCATTTTTTCTAAATGATTTGGTAATTTCTTTATATTAATGTTTTTAATGATATCATAAATAGTAATTATATACCCCAATATCAAAAATGAATATTCCTAATATAAAAGGTATAAATCACATTTATACCATCATTATTCTTCTTCTGGATGGATAATGAATATGATGTCCAATTATGGTATGATTATATCCTAACCCATATACCCTTTTTACATATTATTTTTAATTTTATATTTATATGATATTTAATGTTATAATTAAAAATATATATTCTATTCTCAAGAATGATATTTGATAGGGAACATTTATTTTGAAATATATCTATTATTGGATATATGATGAATGATTTGGAATGGCTATGAGGATTGGGGCTCAAAATTTATATTACCACACTATGTATCAAAAATGATAAAGAGACAAATAATTTATACAAATAAAATCGGTTTCTATATTTAATTTTAAACTATCTTTGAAAAGGTATTGATGATATAAGTTTTCATGTTCTGAAAAAATGACGGTCAATAATTATAAACTATATTTATTCATAATTCAGTTATTATTATCCTTGGGAATTTTACTATAAAAAAATCTATGGATGAATTTGAATCTCATATTACTAAAAAAATGGAATTTATGTTCATTTATTTACCTTAGGGTAATTTTTTATCACTACCTCTTTAGTTTATTAATTACATGGCATCTTCTAGAAGATCATTACCTTGAAATACCCATTTTTCATATTCCATAACATAAATGCAATGTGTGTTCAGTTGTTTACCATTACATATTGACTATTCTTATTAATTCATGGTATGTTATTATTTACAAAAAACATAGTGAGAATGTTATCTCACCTGTATTTTGTATCCATTCTCTATGATTATATGAGTTGTACTAAGAATGATATGAATATATATGATAGAAAGACTAAAATTATTATTGAAAACATATATTTTATTTTTTTGTATTCAATTATTATATAAAAATCTGCTATATATCCTATTTATGGGGACTACTAAATTGACAGGTCTATTGGGATATTAATCATTAACTAGTAAAATGTAATGGTAGAAAGAACCTCCTCTGTTATTCAATGGTGAGGGTCAATGCAATTTTTATTAACCATCCCTCCCCATAATCATTTTTTACCACTAAAATATATGAATCCCCTAGTTACATATCATCATATCCTTCATGTATATATCTATTCACACATATAGTGATCCACTATAACCTATATATACCCTTATATTGTTATATCACTCTATATGAACCCAAATTAATCACTCATTTCATCATATTTCAAATTAGTAATGGTGCACAATAATATTTATCTAAAAATATGAAAAGATATATAATATATGGTAAAGAAAAATTTAATTTGAGGGGGAAATGAAAATGTAATAAATAATATGGAATATGTGGGGGTTGTTTTAATTCAAACTCATCGACTATTTAAAATGAAATTTAAGAGGAATAAAGACATAATCATTGAATCATGTCATTTATGAAAAATTATTCAATTAGATAAATATAATGGCCTATTAATTTGAACAATAGTTTATGGAAACTCTTTATTATATGAGATATTGATTAATATAAAATATTAAAATACTGATTCTCAACATTATGACCCGATAAATATAAGAGTTTTTTTTATAAAATAATATAATTTTTTTTTGATAATTGAGTTTACCAGACACATCATCCTCTCCCATTATCCCTCCCAAAATAGATAGTTTTTAGTGTTTCCCTTTAGTTACCAATTTATGTGAATTAAATTTACGGTGAGAAGGGTTTCTAGTGATAACAATTATTTATTTAATTTAATCAACCCAATCAACCAATTATAGCACAAATCGTAGAACCCTAATGTGAATGAATATTACAAGATCTGTAGGGTAAAACCATCATTCCAAAGTCGATCATATTTTCATATTACCATTAGAGGGATCGTTTAGGGGAAAATATTATTCACTTATTATTGGACATCTATGGACACAAATTATCTTACTATTTGAATATATTATTATGGAGGATTGAAAAATCATGAAACGTTGTAAAATATTATGAAACCATAAAATTAAATATTATAAATATATGAATTCTATAAATGGTAGTGAAAAAATTAGTGATGAATAATCCCACATATAATGATTGTATTGTAACAAATTTAAAACATACCAAAATTTTTAGGGTAGTAACCCAATGTTTGAATATCATGTTACCAAAAGTGATCTAAAGGGTTTTCATGATTCAAATGTACATTCATTAATGGAAATACTCACCCCAAATGAACCCTTTTTAGATAGCCACAAATAACTACATAATATATTAAAACATTTACTTTTTAAAAATGTTTTTCTAAATTATGTGAATCATATTTGATGTTTTATTCTTTTTTTTGCTCAGTAATGACTCTTGGGGGATGTAATAAAGCTAGTACCATTATATGGGAACACCATGAGTAATTTTACTTCTCCAATTTTATAATATAGTTGTAATGGAACAAGACTCTTCAATGATATGTAAAATTGCATTCTAAAATTATAAAAGACAATCTCTGGAGATACATGGATGAAATAATGAAATCCCACCATCCTTATTAATTGTATCATGTTCAATGGAAGTCATCTCAATGGATATTAATACTATACTAGATCATAAATTTGGGAATCAGTCAAACAATATTTCAATGACATCATGAAGAAAACATAATTTCTTATATCATTGGATTTTTATTTGAACCATTGGTGAACATTTTTCTTGATATAACACTCTTTGATAATCTGATTATTCCACATGTTATACTGGAAATGAAAATTTATAATTTCACGGTGACTTATTAAAACCATTATGTTGTACACATATAGGTCAGGGTGAGAATTTAGCATTGCTAGAAACTAATGTGTAGCTGATAATAAATAGTATTATTATATAGAGAGTTAGATCAAAAACCTGATATCATCATTGCTGTTATAATTCAATTTTATTTTTATTCGACTATCAAGATAAACCATATTAGATATTATTAGATAAAAAATGTTTACAATAAATGATCAGTTGAAAATGGTGGAAAACACATTATCTCTCTTTTCCTTCTAGGACTACGATTAAATCAATATGTGCATCACTTATTCCTCAACCATGCCTTTTCTCTATCTCCATGTAATTATGTTGTCTATGTAATAGTTGACTTTGGTTCATGTAATATGTTGGAAGATCTCTGTGCCTTCATAATTAAACAAGGATGGATAGAGCACCTTTAGAACATGTTCCTTTCAATAGTGTCCTCTATATTTACTTCCATATATATGTTTATTTATGGATTTATTTTTGAGGACCATGTTCCATACAATTTTTTATATAATTTATTCAATTTATTGGGTGTTCCATAAATCAACAAGGATGTAAATGTATGTAATGAAAAACACCATGAATAAACAAGAAAACATATAATTTATTAGATTGGAAGGTTGATCAAAACATCCTCTTGTTCTAAAATTCGTATAATGGATCCCTCTAATTATCTCTTGGATTTCAGTCAATGTATATGGTGTGGAATTTATAATTCTATTACCATCGGGTTGTGGAATTATTTTCAAAACCCCTCATGTATTTGTTAAAGGTTATTTTTTCCACTATATTGGAATTGGAACGTATTACAGGGAAGAATTGTGGGAGATGATGAATACTATCAAGAACACTTTTAATCATTATTAGTCATCCCTAGTCCATGAATCATACTATGAAATAATAGTAACGTCTTCGAAGCCCTGAAATCATAATTATCCCTAAAAACTACGACATTTCTTCATTTATTATACTATTCATGCATCTAAGGTCAATCTGAATGATTCACATGTATATAGTGAATCCAACAAGGTGTCAAATGCTCTATCCAAAAAATAAATCATGGAAAAAAGTAGTCTTTGGTCTTTTAGAGAACATGGATTTTGTGAATAATTGGTGGATGATGACATGTATGGAATTATTTGCTCAGGAAATTGTAAACTCCATTATAATTTATGTGTTTGTATTCTTAATTTTAATTAATAAATATTTTGGATATGATTTTCTTAGATCACATATTATTCTGGTATAATTCTCAACCTTTTATACCCTAACACCAACCAATGATGTCCCCAGCAATATTGAATTTTATCTCTTTGTATTCTATATAGGTCCCCTATAATGTATCCCATAAAATGAATTAGTTGGTTCTATTCTTATGTTAACACGGTTGTAATTATTGTATCCGAACTCCACTAATTAAATATTATCATCTAATATCTATCAAAATCAAACAGACATGATCAAAATAAAACCTGAAATTTATTATTGGTTTGAATCATCAATATATCATCCTGAGTGTTGAATTATGTACTATTTTCAAACGAAGTCTTATATGCCTCCAGAATTGTCCTCCACACCTATTTTAAACAATCCTCAATGATATAAAATAATATTTGACAATCTCTCGCATATATAAGAATCTATTTCACTCTAATTAATTCAATATAACAATATCATGTATGTTTTTTGATATTGTTATTAGGTTGATGAAAACCAAGATAAAATTATTACGCAACCATTTATCATTGAATCCCATAACAAAATCTATCAATATACCATCCCACTTCCACATGATATATTGAATGGGTTTAGCCAAACAACCATGGAATTTGTACACCAGAAACACCTTATAATAAGAATTATAGTGAAATATAATTATGGATAAAGTATATTCCAATATATCATGGGTAATAAAATAATTGTATGTGGCGCATCATCATAACTCCCAGATTCATAGTCATCGTTGATGTTTGAATATTCTTCCAAATCACTTAACACTACAAGAATATAATCATTCCCTAGTCATAATTGAGAAATATATATTACAAACCATTTGAATAATCATATATTCCATATAATAAGGATATATATTCATGAAATACCTAATAATCGATGAATCCCATATAGGCTTCCCTCACAAATTAATAAAGTTGAAGGGATACCACCATTGGTCCGTGAAAATACACTTTCATCTTATCCAATATAGATTACCACAATCAATACAACTATATAAACACACCCCCATTAACAGAGAATATGAAATAATTATAAAGGATTCGTCCACCAAATATTAATTTCTCTTTTTAATGATAATCACTATGTAATAGGCCTCTATGATCTCCGACATACACCGATGTTTTTTGATAACATATTGGTTGGTAATTATTGTAGATTTTCAATATCTCAAATTGAATATAATAACTCTATATCATCAAATTGATGACTACCAAATATAGATACATTCCATTGATTTGATATTTATTCCCATTTGATATCTATTTCTATAAGTATAGTAAATCACTACCTACCATTACATAATCACGGAACAATGAAAGAATGTAAATGTATAATAGAAAACCAAATGATCAACTCTATCATCCTACACTAATATAAAAGGATTACACCAAAAAATATATTATAGGTCTCTCAATAAACTCTAGTATGTATCACAAAAAATTATTGGTTGTACTTATTAGGTAAGGGATGTCATAGGATACATAGTCCATAATAGGTCATCCATGAATAGATTTTTTTACCATGCCAACCAAATTCATATTAATACCAAGAACACACCAACTGGTTGTTATCAATATTTCACTACATTAATCGTATATTGTTTGACATAAAATACACCCACATAAGTCCCTTATCCATGTATGTGGAATAAACAAATAAAAAATAAACACTTAATAGCTTTCCCTACAAGAAGGTTCAAGAGAAAAATGTCGTTCAAAATTCTTATATTAACTACTCAATTGTACTAATATGTTTAATATTTGGGGATATCATCGATAAATAAAATCACAAACCAATACAATTAGGGTAGATTTATCATATTTATATTTTCCATGATCATAGTTGGGGAATTTTTCAGACTAATGGGTGTCATCATAATCTCATATTATTCTAAGAAGAATTGTGATACATCACTATGGAATCATCCCAATCAGCCAAAGGATGGTGATAGTCAGACCAATTATTAATATGTATGTTCCAATTTAATAAGTGATATTATATAATAATTTATTTATATATTAAAAGACATAATTATTTTTTACTACAAAGAATTTTAGGATGTTATTGTAATCACAAACCATCAACCTTGTATCTTCAATCATAGTGAACAACCTTAATGATTCCAAGGATATCACATAGAGTATGATGAAACCATTCTTTTTAAAACAATCCAACAATACCATCATACACACATTCTCATTTTTAGTGATACAATAATACCATTATGATAACATAGTAGACTGGGAGAATAGGTATTTGGAGGATTCAACATCATTGCAATTCGGATAGATGAGTATATCTTTTGGGAAAATGAAAATGCATTCATCTACAATAATACGAATATAGTAATATGTATTATTCTTAGAATATATACCCACACTAAAGAAATAAGGTGTTGTTATATTGAAATTTACTACAAACACATATCTCTAGTTACACTCTATGTTTTTACTAACTAAATTTTCTAATAGATAAATTTTTAGTAGATTGTTTCCCACACATCTTCACATGGAAATGAAATTTGATAAATTTAATTTATAAAACATATAACAATGGATGATAGATATTTTACTTTAAGAAAATAAAATATGAAATATAATAATGAATTTCTCATGGATATAAACACCATAAAATGTTACATACCAATAATAGAAAATTAATCTCATTGGGATTTTAATCTTAATTCTAACCATCATGTCCATGATAGGTAGAGAATATGATGATAATGACACCCCAAACCCACCTACAAAATTATTGTTCTTGTTGAAATATTTCTTGTGGAAATATCTATGAAATAATGTTCTTATCCTAATGTAAATGTATGCATTCAAAAAACCAATTATAGGCATTGAATGATAGATATTCTAAGATACTAAAACATCATGGGTGTAATTATTTCATGAAATATTCTCCTGGACATATATCAATGTCTGTATATGAAATAAAAAATACATAATGGCATGAGAACATTTGAAATGGCCCAGGGTTTTGGGGTCCATTATGTGTTTAAAATATGATGTTTGAGGTGTTCTAGGTGGTCTGGAAGGCCATCCCAGCTTTTTGGTGAATCTAAACTCCTAACGATTGCATCGTCTTACCAGAGGCCTCGGCCTACCATTTTCCTCGGTGTACCGGTGCCCTCAGCCTGCCGGTGGCCACGGCCTACTTGTGGCCGTTGCCTACCGGTATCCACGGCCTATCGGTAGCCTTGAAACCATGTTTTGACTCCCTTTAATCCTGTTTCAAATCCCATTAATGGTGTTTAATTAAATGATTGGTGTGGTGTGCATCTTTTTTAACTGCCCCAAAGGGCGGGGACCTTTTAAGTTACATGATTGGTTACCCAGCAGAGTGGTCAACCCATGATCCTGCTTCTCCTGCGGTTTTGAGTTTTTAACCATATCATAACCATCCCGGGGATGTTGTATCTCAGCCTTTATAAGATAAAGCTTCTCTTATCCCTAGGTTTCTTTTTCACTCTCACCCTACTCTCGCAATAACCTTCCTATAGATGAGTTGTACCTAGGTGAAGTTTTCCTTGATTGCATTCTGTGGAGTTCCTACTACTCCAGATTTCTAGTTTCCATGCGGGGACTTAACCTTGATCCTTGATCAATCAAGTAGGGATTTTCTCCTTCGTCTCACCTTTCTGTGAATCATTTGTGGTGGGTATGCTTTTGTCTCATTGGAAATTGATGAAACCAAACATAATGAAGACAATGAACGAACCTCTAAATTAAGAAGGGGGTGTGATTGATTATCTGTTGTACACTTTTGTGTTGATATGTGTTGTGAATTATACAGTCCTATGTTCACTAAAAATCATTGTTGTTGGTGGTGTTTCTCTGTGAACTAATGAACCTCTATTCTCCTGGATGTTTATATAAACATAACATGTAATTGGTTAATTACTTTTACTCGGTTAAATAAATTGAAAGCACCACGATCATCAATTTTCTATGATATCTTCGGTTAAAGCCCAGTGGAATTGAATCCATGGAGTGTGTTAAATATTTTAATACCTGCAAGGGAATTTCTTGTGTATGTATTAGTGGTTTAGTTTTTTTATTTCACGGGCTTTTGCGGGTGACTTTATAGTTTTCTTGGATGGGGTCTTAGATTGATGGGGTGATATGGGTGGGGATGGGATCCCCTATTGTTATACTTTTGCTGGTTGTGAATCTGAGGCTGTGTGGTTGCTCTGCTTGACATGAATTCTGGTGGGATCCTCTGTTGTTGAGAAACCATTGGCTCCTGGATTTTGGGGACATGGGGCTCTATCTCGGGGTTTGTTTTCTTTCCAGTACTTCGAGGGATCTCACTTGATCCCTAGTTTTTGTGATATTACAAGAGAACTGGGTGTGAATACTTAGATTCCCCAAAACATTTCCTTCCTTTCTAATTATTGTTTCATCTGTAGTTTCCCAGTAATGAAGGGATTAACTCATACTCAACTGTTATGAAATGATAATTTGAATAGGGAAACTGGGAACTGTTTGTTGTGTTCTTATTTTCTAAGGCAGCAGTGCTTGGGCACCTGCTTGTATCGGTTGGGGAGCCATAGGTTTGGTTGTGTGTTGGAATATATGTGTAACTATATTTTTTGTTTTTAGTCGCACCCCACCCACATTGGACACTTAGATTCGAACAACCCATTTCATGGGGAAGGGTTTTTCCCCTAGTTACTCTCCTTCCTGCTCCCACTTCCCTCATCTGTGATGGCTGGAGGCGACCTTACACCCAAGATTCATCAGGTAGGTTTCGATCGGTGTGTTTTTAGCCTAGGAATCATCGGGGAGGTTTGTTTTCCCAGGTATCTCTGGGATGAGGCCCAGTTGTGTGTGGGAAAGGATGGATGGTTTTGAGGCCCAGGTGTGTGCGGGCAGAGATGTGGATGGTTGTTAGGCCCAGGTGTGTGTGGGCAGGGATGTGGATGGTTGTGAGGCCCAGGTGTGTACGGGCGGGGATGTGGATGATTGTGAGGACCAGGTGTGTGCGGGAAGTAAGAGTGTGGTAGTGTCAGGACATTTTCAGTTAGGGATGACTAGCTAGCTAGTGGGGAAAATGGTGGTGTGGGGTACCCAAATGCTTTCTTATTACTATTACCTTTCTGCTTGTGTTATTTGGGGATTGTGGAATTTGAGGTGGGATAGATAGATTCTTTGGTAGATTATGTTTCTTCTGCTTCCCACGAGAATTTAGGACATATCCCCACTTGTGCACAAGATCTTTAGGTTTTTCTACCAAGTATACTTTGTATTCTCACCTTACGTTTACATTCAGGTTTTCAAGAGGGCTTCGGAGGATGTGCGAGACCATACTAGTATGGACGTTGGAGTTTTTTTTGTCACTGTTGGATTCGGTTTAGCCTTTTTTATTTCTTTTTGGGTATTGTACTTTGGATTCCTTGTACATTGTTCAGTTTTATTATTAAACGTGCATGTAGTTTGGTTTTTACCTTGAGTTTTCTATACTTGGTGGTGTTTGGGGTTGACACATTTTTCTCCCAATCTTGGTTAACTAAAATGGGTAATTCCTCCCATATTGTGAAAATGTTATAACCTTGGTGCTAGACTCCACTCTGGGGCATACTGGAGGCGGGACTCGGGGGTCATTATCTCTCCTTAAACATAATTAAGGTAGGGCTTTGGGAATCTAATGCCCCTTCCCTCCTTTCGGTGAAGGCTGGTCATGATAGAATGGTATGAGAGGTATGTTGAGGGATAGGTTGGAGCCTGGAGTTAGACACAGTGAGGATTGTATGGGATGGTAGGGAAACAATGTTAGGTGATCTTGGATCATGAAATAGACCAGTGAGGACCGGTTAGGACATGAGATTTTAGGGGCCCCCGTGATCCGATGCAAGGACTCTGAGCCTATCAACCGAACAAGTGAGACTAAATTTCATGCAGGGTAGAGACCCTAGGGAAGGTAAATGCATCATACTGATTTGGTTTTAATTGATTTGGGGAACCTTGGGGAGAAAAAATTAGTAATAATAATAATAATTTCCCCTGCTACTCGGGCATACGCATTCATTGTTTACCTTGAAGCTATGGCACCTAGACGTTATACACGAGCAAATAGGGCAGTTGAGGCCCAGCGGATCGAGTCTGTTCACCAGCAGAGGATTGAATGAGATTAGGATGAATTGTGGCAGAGGAAACTATGATCCTTCCAGCGAAAAACCCTCGAGAAGTACGAGGGAAACATTTCTGACTCAGTAATGGAGGGATGGATTGAGGAGCTAGCCATCACCTTCTCTTTTATCAGTGATCTGTGGGAGTACTGGGTTCTGTTGGCTGTTAGTCAGCTGAGAGGAGCAGCGTGTCAGTGGTTGACGATTTTCCTGGGAGAGAAGACGGAGGCAGAGGTTTCTTTGGTCAGTTTCGAGAAGGAATTTCGTGAGGAGTTCTTCTCCTCTATGGAAAACATAGAGAATAGATAGGATATTCTCTCCCTTCCACAGGGAAGCATTTCACTGAGGGATATGGGGATCAGCTTCAATGCTCTCTTGAACTTTCCCTCAGATCTCTTTCTGGATGAGGAGTCTCGGGCGAGACGGTTAGAGGAGGCCCTCTGTCCTTCTCTTTAGTACGCGGTCACTCCCTACACTCTTCCGACGTACATAGTAGTACAGAAGAAGGCCGATATAGTAGATTAGATGCACTCGAAGGGTGGCACACCACGAGAAGCAAACCATCTAAGTTCATCAAAGGGAAGGTAGCCAGCAGTACGTCTCCAGCGATAGGGCATTCTAGGTTTTGAAAAGCAGGGTTTAGGACTCATCAGTTCCAGTCCCAAGATTCTTGCCCTCTCCCCTTTAAAAAGGACTAGGACCAAAGTGTTTCTCTTGCAGAGTTTTCGAGAACGTCCAAAGAAGGTGTCCGACTCGAGCTCCACATGGTGGAGGTGGGTAGTTTCAACTCCTACCTCAGCAGCATCTGTTTCTGGCAAGGCCTTTCTAGCAGCAGCGTCAGGTGCCTGGCCCTCCGAGGGATGTCCTTGCAGGAGGAGACCAACACCAGGGTGCTCCCCAGGGACCTGGACCCGGGAGTGGTCAGGGAGGTGGTCGACGATAGTGAGGAAGATGAGTTGGACATGGATAGTTTCACGCCATAGAGTTAGTAGATACAGCGGGACCAGAGGTCATTCAATGTACGCTCAATTTATTCAGCACTCTTGTTTCTGGCTTATTTGATTCGGGAGCTCCTCACTCCTTTTTTAATCCCGGATTAGCCCATACTCTGGTTCTAGATGTCAAGAGACTTTTTGTGCCCCTAGTGTTGAGAACACCAGTTGGGGGTCAGACCAGCGTATATTACTTTTTCCGGGGATGTAGACTAAAGCTGGGACCCCATCAGTCTAGTGGAGACCTTCTTTCATTGCAGATGCAGCAATACGATGTCATTATAGGCATTTACTGGTTATTCTCCTTGCATTCCATCATCTACTACTATCGGAGAACGATTGATTCTCCAAAGGGGATGGACGGTGTGTGGAGTTGTTTGGGGAGTGGATTTATCATGTGGGGAGTCTACAAGTGGAGCCACCCCTTTCTATGCTGGAAGGGGTGTCAGTGGAGTCAGCGGACGCAGGAATGATGTATGTCCCAGAGGTCGTAAGAGAATTACCTGATGTATTTCCCGTGGAGGTTGTGACTCTACCCCCTCAACGTGACAATGAATTTGGGATAGACTTATATCCTGGTGCCCGCCGGATCTCGATGGCTCCTTATCAGATGGCACCTTCCGAGATATGGGAGTAGCGGATTCAGATTGAGGATCTGATGGAGAAGGGCTTCGTTCGACCCAGCGCGCCACCGTGGGCTGCTCCTGTTTTGTTCGAAAATAAAGAAGTTGTTAGTATATGATTGCACATAGACTACCAGAGGATGAATCAGGTGACGTTCAAGAATCGTTACCCCCTCTCGAGGATAAAAGATCTTTTCGACCAGCTGAGGGGAGAAGGATGGTTCTCTAAGATCGATCTGTGGTCCGGATACCACTAGTTGAGAGTGAATGAATGTGTTATCTGGAAGACAGCTTTCAAATGCATATATGGCCACTTTGAGTTTGTGGTCATGCCTTTTGGCATTACAAACACACCAGCTATGTTCATGAACCTCATGAACTTTGTCTGCTGAGAGTCTCTGGACCAGTTCATTGTGTTGTTCATCGATGACATCCTTATCTACTCAAGATCAAAGGAAGAGCATGTGGGGCATCTTAGTGTAGTTTTGGGATTTCTTTGACACCACCATCTTTAGGGGAAATAGTCTAAGTGAAATTTCTTAACACGAGAAGTACATTTCCTTGGGAATGTAGTGTCTAAGAAGGGAATAACAGTACACCCGTCGAAGGTCGAGGCAGTCATTTCCTAGGTAGCACCCATGAATGTTGTGGAAGTTCGTAGTATTTTGGGTTTGGCAGGCAATTACCAGAGGTTTGTGCCCGACTTCACGCGATTTACGTCTCCGTTTACAACATTTTCTAGGAAGGTCAAGGCCTTCGTGTGGAGAAACCAGTGCCAGACAAATTTTGGCTACTTAAAGGAGAAGCGGGTTAGTGCTCCAGTACTTAGATTACGAGAGGAAGGTGTGTTGTTTGAGGTGTTATGTGATGCTTCTATCCTTGGGTTACGATGTTTGATGATGCAGCAGCGAGGAGTGATCTCTTATGGGACTAGTTAGTTACGTCCTCATGAATGTAACTATGCCACCCACGATCTGGAGCTTGAGGGCATGGTGTTCGCATTGATGTTTTGGCAGAATTATCTCATCGGAGAGCGGTTTTTGGTCTTCTCAGATTACAAGAGCTTGCGTTATGTCTTTTCCCAGCGGGATCTGAACATGTAGAAGCAGAGATGGGTTGAGTTACTATAATAATACGACTTCAAGATCTCTTATACTAATGGAAAGGGTAATGTTTTGGCTGATGCCCTGAGTAGGAAATCGCAGAAGGATGTAGTTCTGGAATCTGCAGATGCTCGAAGAGTGATGGAAGAGTTAGTGGCCTTGTATTTGGTTGGAAGGGTGGAAACTCGAAGAGGCTATCTATTTCAGATTACTGTAGTTTCCACTTTAGTGGTGCAGGTGGAAGAGTCTCAGTGGGGTGACTCGGAGGTGGAAGTGATACGAGATCATGTTTATCTTGGAAATTATCCTGAGGGATGGTTAGAGGATGGTCAACATCAGATGCTTTTCCATGGAAGTATTTCTATTCCGAAGATGATGTGTAAATGTATTCTCTGTGAGTTTCATGGATCAGCTTTAGTAGTACATCCTGGGGTCTCAAATATGTACCAAGGCCTGAGGGGACAGTTTTGGTGGCCCGAGGTAAATCGGGCGGTGGTAGAGTTTGTGGCTAAGTGCATGTTGTGTCAGCAAGTGAAGGTTTAACACCATTTTCTTAGAGGGTTGTTACAACTTTTAGTTGTTCCCGAGTGGTAGTGGGATGAAATCTCGATGGAAGTCATCACAAGGCTACCCAGGGCTTAGGGAGGATATGATGCCATCTGGGTAGTGGTGGATCGATAGAAAAAACCAGGACACTTCTTGGAGATTAAGGAGTTGAGCCCAGTGAGCACCTTATCCCAAAAGTACGTTGATGAGTTGGTGCACTTGCACGGGATTCCGAGATCTATTGTCTCCAATCGAGACATGAGGATTACCTCACGAGTCTGGAGGGGATAACAACATGCCTTTGGAACCCAGATATGCCTTAGCACTGCTTTCCACCCTAAGACAGTTGGGAAAACAGAATGAACAATCCAGACGATGGAAGACATGTTGCAAGCATGTGTTCTTGATTTTGGGGGATCATGGTTACGAAACATTCCTCTGGTGGAGTTTTCTTATAAAAATATCTTCCACTCCACTATTTTCATGACACTGTTTGAGGCCTTGTTTGGATCGTCATTTCGTTCACCCATTTGCTATACAGAGATTGGGGAAGAAGCTTTTCTTGGGAAAGAAGTGCTGTAGGGAACCAATAAGAAGGTTTAGCTCATGCGTGAGAGGGTGAAGGCAGCCCAGGACCAGCAGAAGACTTATGTCGATCATAGGATGAGGCCCTTCGAGTTCGAGGTTGGAAATCATGTGTTCTTGAAGGATTCCCCTCAACGTGGGTAGTGAAGGTTTGGGAAGTGCAGTAAGCACACCCCTCGTTTTATCTGACCTTTCAAAGTGTTTGGAAGAGTTGGTGAGGCAGCGTATCAGCTGGTGTTTCAACCTCCGTTGGAGAAAGTTCACAACGTCTTTCACGTCTCCCAGCTTTGTCGATATCTAAATGATGACTCCCACGTCATCAATTGGGGAGAGTTAGATGTCAAAAATGATGCGAACTTCCTAGAGTGACCGGTCAAGATCGAGGATTATAAAGAGAAAGTGCTTCATGGATGAACCATTCCCTTGGTTCATGTGTTGTGGAGGCATGGTGGCCATAAGGAGAGCACTTAGGAGAGGGAGGCCCATTTACATGCTCAGTACCCAGAGCTGTTTTTACTTTATTGTTGTTATTGTTGTTGTTGTGAGTTTTCATGATATGTTTTACCTTGTACTTTAATATATAAAATGCTTGTTTTGATTAACTATTAGATTATCTGTTCCCTATTCTTGGTGTGTGTCAGAATGTGTGATGATGGGAAAACCTGACTGCTAATCAGGACGCTTTAATATGGATGCAGATTAAACCCGTGCGAGTGAGTCATTGTCGCCCAAAGTGGATAATATCCTGACATGTAGGAAGGGACTCCCTGACTCATGTGTTGGACAGTGTGATCGTTATACTTGTTGTGGATGATTGGGGATGATAACTCTAGGGGTTCTGTTCTAGCCTTCGAACAACTCAGGGGTTTTCCCTTGAGAAGTATCTTTATAGGGTGGTTGTTTGGACCCCTCTTTTCTCCATTTTGGTTTGTTCTTATATTCTCTGGGAAGAGAATAGCTTTCGAAGTATCTGATGTAATGGCCCAGGGTTTTGGAGTCCATAACGTGGTGGAAATATGATGTTTGAGGTGTTCTGGGTGGTCTGGAAGGCCATCCCAGCTTCTCGGTGAAGCTTAACTCCTAACTGTAGCATTTGCCAACATATGGTCTTGGCCTACAGGTAGCCTCGTCTACGGGATTTCTAGTAGCACCTTTTTTGCCTGAATTGGTTTGTAAACCATGTTTTGACCCCCTTTAATACTTTTTAAAGCCCATTAATTGTATTTAATTAAATTATTGGTGATGTGTGCGTCTGTTTTAACCACCCCAAAAGGCGGGGACCTTATAAGTTACGTGTGGGGTGGCCCAGCAGCGTGGTCAACCAACGATCCCGCTTCTTTCATGATTTCGAGTTTTTCACCATATCTTAACCGTCCTAGGGATGTTGTATCTCAGCCGTTATAACCTAATGCTTCTCTTCTCCCTAGGTTTATTTTTCTCTATCACCATGTGCTCGGAATACCCTTCCTCCGGATGAGTTGTACCCCCGTGAAGTTTTCCTTGATTGCTTTCCGTGGAGTTCCTGCTACTCCTGATTTATAGTTTCCACGCAGGGAATTAACGTCAATCCTTGATCAATCAATTATGGATTTTCTCCTTCGTTTTTCCTTTCTGTGTATCATGTGGGATGGGTATTCTTTT
This sequence comes from Viscum album, assembly GCA_963277665.1. NCBI lineage: Eukaryota > Viridiplantae > Streptophyta > Magnoliopsida > Santalales > Viscaceae > Viscum > Viscum album. Next base: position 576,933,353 of record OY728138.1, on the reverse strand, counting down.
TTCTCTGTGGAAATTTATGAAACCATACTTAATAAAGATAAATAATGAACCTCTATAGAAAGACGGTGGGTGGTGTGATAAATGTTCTACTGTACTCATTTATGTAGATATGTGTTGTGAATTATATGGGCCTATGCTCATTGAAAATCATGGCCGTTGGTGGTTGTTCTATGTGAACTAATGAACCTCGGTTCTGCTGGATGTTTAAATAAACATAACATGGAATTGGTTAATTACATATACTCGGTTAAATAAATTGAAAGCACCAGGATCAACCCTTTTCTGTGATAACTCCGGTTAAAGCCCAGTGGAATTGAAACCATGAAGTGTGTAAAATCATTTAATACCTGCAAGGTCCTACCTTGTGTTGGTGGTAGTGGTTTGGTTGTTTTATTTCACAGGATGTTTGCAGGTTACATTTTGGTTTTCTTGGATGGGGGCTTAGATTGCTATGGTGATATGGGTAGGGATGTGATCCCCTGTTGTTATACTTTCACTGGTTGTGAATCTGAGGCTGTGTGGTTGCACTGCTTGACATGAATTCAGGTGGGATCCTCTGTTGTTGAGAAACCATTGGCTCCTAGATTTTGGGGACATGGTGCAGTGTCTTGAGGTTTGTTTTGTTTCCAATACATTTAGGGATCACACTTGATCCCTTGTTGTTGTGACTTCAAAAGGGAACCAGGTTTAAATGCTTAAATTTCTAGATAGTTTTACTCCATGCTTTAATTGTTGTTTCATATGTGAATGTGCATGTCAGTATCCCAGTAGTGAAGGGATTAACTCATACTGAACTGTTATGAAATGATAACATGAATAGGGAAACTGGGAACTGTTTGTTGTGAGCCTATTTTCTGAGGCAGCAGTTCTTGGGAACCTGCTTGTATCGGTTTGGGTGACATAGGTTGGGATGTGCGTTGGCATATATGTGTAACTATTTGTTTTTTGTTTAGTCACACCCCACCCACATTGGGCACATAGTGTCAGACACCCTATTTCATGGGGAAGGGTGTTTCCCCCCGTTACACTCCTTTTTACTCCATATTCCCTCGGCTATGATGGCTGGAGGTGACCTTACACCCAAGATTCATTGGGTAGGTTTTCATTGGTGTGTTGTCAGCCTAGGACTCTTCGGGTAGGTTTGTTTTCCCAGGTGACTTCGGGATGTGGCCCATGTGTGTGCAGGGAGGGATGGATGGTTGTGATGCCCATATGTGTGTGGTCAGGGAAGTAGATAGTTGTGAGGCCCAGGTGTGTGCAGGCTGGGATGTGGATGGTTGTGAGGCCCAGGTGTGTGCGGGCAGAGATGTGGATGGTTGTGAGGCCTAGGTGTGTGTGGGAAAGAAGACCGTGGTAGCATCAGGACGTTTTCTATTTGGGATGAGTAGCTAGCTAGTGGGGTATATGGTGGTGTGGGGTACCCAAATGTTTTGTTCTTACTATTACCTTAGTGCTTGTATTGTTTGTTGAGTGTGTCAAGTGGGGTGGGATGGATATATTCCTTGATAGATGATGTTTCTTCTACTTCTCACGAGACTTTAGGAGGTCTCCCCACATATGCATGAGAGATTTAGGTTTTCCTACTGAGTATACGTTGTATGCTCACCCTACGTTTACTTTTAGGTTTCAAGGAGGGCTTCAGAGGCCGTGCAGGACCTTACTAGTCTGGACGTTGGAGTTTCGGTTGGTCGTTGTTGGATTCTACTTAGCCTTTTCCCTTTCCTGTTGGGTATTGTACTTTGGAGTCCTTGTACTTTGTTATGTTTTATTATTAAACATGCATTTAGTTTGGTTTTTACCTTGACATTTCTATACTTGGTGGTGTTTTGTGTTGAATCATTCTTTCTCCCAATCTTTGTCCACTAAAAAGGGGAATGCCTCCTATATTGTGAAAATGTTATACCCTTGGTGCTAGTCTCCACTCGAGGGCCTACTGGCGGTGGGACTCGGGGGTAATTATCTCTCCCTCAACTTAAAGAAGGAAGGGATTGACAATCTGCTATCCCTTCCATCCTTTCAGTGAAGGCGGGTCGTGGAAACATTCCTATCTATAAATGATGTAAAAACATGTAATATAATGGGAAATGGGAAAAAGGATGTGATCCCAACTCTTAATATCCAAGGATAATCGACAAACAGGGCATTCATCTGCAAGTACCACTATATTCTTCCAATACCTAGTCCACCAAGGTTACAACTAATATTCATGTCGTATTCATATGACACAATATTTGTGGGAATAAACCATATACATTCTACTATATACATATCAATTTGAAACCCATTAAAAAATAGTGATGAAAAAGATTAAAATATGATTATTAACTCAGTAATAGATAATGTAACAAACTAAAATGATGAGGGAAATAGAATATTAATCATCATAGATAGATAATCATAATGTTTGATCAAGATATAATTCTAATATTTTCATCCTAATTTTCTAACACCATGTGAAACCTTACAATATTTATTGTAGAGAGCCCACACCAGGGTATTTTACTCTATAGTTGTGGGAGGACTAACTCATATAGTGAACTAGATCCCCACAAAATCCTATTGATGGGGGAGTAAAACTATATAGATAATGTACTTATGGAATGTTTATGATAATAGAGTACTAAATTTACTTATACAAGGATAATTCAGGACCACAAATAAGCCCAACACGGTAATATCGACCAAGACATCTCTCTGATGAATAGATCAATCATTGTCATTGTCCATAAACTGTTGGAAGAATAATGACACTCCCAATACCTCATGTCATATATTTTCTGATAAAACCATGGCTACCATAATTTTATATTTGTAAAATACATTTTATGATATATTATTTATTTAAAATAAGTTTCTTAAAGAAGTTAATATGAAAGGTAGCAGTTACTAAAGGGTTTAGACAATGTGTACTTTTGTGGCATACAGTGTGTCTCATGAAAGCATACCACGTTATTATGTTATCCTTTTTCATGTTATGAAAAATTGTACATGGAATTAATATAGGGAATAATGATCTATGAAGTAATCTAAATACACGGTCATTTCCACTGCATGATATGTCTTAGAAAGCTATGTTACTCCACATGTAGTGTCTAAAGGGGGACAAGATGAGTATTTCCACCCATGATACAACATTACCATCCTAAGAAAATGTTTTAGATATCCATGTTCTTCCATATTCTATTTCTATACTGGTAAATGAAATGTAATTCCATCAAGGTTCATTTTCGTGTGTACCTGTCATAAATCATGGATGTCTATGTGCATCCACAATGTGTGTATATTCTAGTAGAATACATATATTTCCACCTAGGGGAATGGGTGTGTGTCATCAACACATGATACAATTTTAAATTACATGTGTTCCTATGGGATAGATGTATTGTCTTAAAATTATTCATAGAATTTTAAGACTTTTATCACATAGAACATAGATATGTGAAATATGATACCTCCCCTGCATTTTATCCCACCAAAATCAAATAAAAATGAATCTGAAAAAAACTGATTATGGGTTTCCAAAAATAAGTTCATGAAAATAGATAATATGATATCACATGGGGTATTTAATGCATATACATCCATCATTTGTGATTCCTATTCAATGAATCTATCACAAGCATCTACGCATCCATCTCAAACTGTCAGCAAAAAATGAGATTTTTTTCATGGAGCCACAATTTCTTTGGGGGTTTGATCATTTTTTTATTTCTTCTAAATTTTTAACTATATCCCCATGGAAAAAATATAAAGAATACTGCAAATAGTTGTGGTAAATGAACATGAATCATGTGAGATCATTAATGGAAAAAAAATTATGTAATACGATTACATTTTTTGAAATCAATTAAGGGGATCATGCGTAATCAATATATATAATTAGGATCATTGAAACTAATTAAATATGTGTGAAAAAAAAAAATCTAAACCCAAAAAATCAATAATAATATATGTAATACATTAATTATAATTAATTATATTTTTATAAATCAAAAACATAATGATCCCTACCTCATGGATGGATCGTTCTATGGTGTAGAACACGAGGAATACTGATGAATGTGTTGATCAGGATTTGTTCACAATTTCTCTCTTTTATCCACAATCATTCTGATAAATCCTTATTCTCATGTCACAAATTCCATATGATATATCTTCCTCCTACTCCAAATCACTGAGGGATACACACCTTATTGTTAATATTTTTAATAATAGAATTTTTAAAAAGGATTGGGATATTTTTAACTTATTACAATTTATATAAATTATATTTTAATTTATGTATCATAGCATCCAATGACCACCTAAAAAATATAAAACTAAAAAAGCATATATCATGCCTACTATATACCCCTACATTCTACAAATAACAAATGTCTCATATTTTCTATCTGATGTAATAAAAAATGTTACATTCACACTATTAAAAAATTCATGTTTGAGTTATTAATAATATATTAATGGTTTTAATATATTAATTATATTGTTATTTTTCACCAAAACTATATTATTATGTCCAGGAAATAATATATATATATATATTAAAATATTTACATCATTAATATTCAAATTCTAGATTCATTATATTCACTATCCTTTATGGATTATTATATCAAAAAATAAGGTCTATAGAACTAGGAGGGTACTTATCCCACATATTAATCATATAGTCCATGTTTTTCTCTACATGCTCTAAAAAATTGAAATCACTGAATCTATTGGAATTGATGGCCCAATGGGGATCTTATCTTATGAATCCTAGATCTCTGGCACATAATTTAAGAATTTGGTATTATATTTTATATATAGCTCTCCTGAGGAAACTATGTGTGATTATTTATTCACATGTCATCTCAGTTATGAAACATGAAATTCTTCACGAAATCTTTCATATGCTGGGGGAAATATAAATCCATTATTAACCTCACCAACTTTAATGTCCCAAGAAAGAACATTTAGAATTACAACTGAAACATTTTGTGTTGTTATTTTTATAAAATAATACTAAATAATTACACTACACATTACACAATAAAATACCATATTTGATATAGGTTTTTGAATATTATAAAAATCATGCATTTATATTAAATATGTACAAATGTAAAATAAAATATATAATCTACTTCACAAATGCGAACTCTTTTTTGAATCCACCCAACATAGATCTTCTAGTTGACTTGGGAAGAATAGGTTAAAAATAAGTTGTAGGAAATATATTACCCATTAAGGGTAATCTAAAAATCAGTGAAAAATACCAATAAAATTTATTAATAAAAGGTTATAATAAATTGAAAAAAAAATTATCCTCTGAATGTACAAAAAAAATACATTTGTGGTAAATATTATGAAATATATTGAAACAAAAACACTTGAGGGAACTGGATATATAGTAGGAAATTTGAGCCAACCCACTTTCATGAGGTATAGCTTCTATAAGGCCCCAACATTTAAAATTACCTAATCTTGGGTTATTTGAAGAATTCAAATTGAGGATATTTTCATGTCTAGAGTTTTAGATAATTAGATACTAAATCATTCATTACATTCCACTTTTAAACAAGATGATTACATCAAAGACAATATTCATTTTTTCCACCAAATGAATCATATTTAAAATAAAACATGGTTTCGTTCTTGACACTTCCTCGACACTATCATCGCATCACATACTTTTCTCTTGACCTGTTCAAAACATTTCAAAAACTTGGGATGAGCATAAAAAGCTCATTATGTGATATAAAAATACGGAAAAAAACATTAGTCCATGTATACATAAGAATCAATGAAATAATAATTTACTCATAAAATATAAGCACATTAACATACCTCATGAAATCATAAGATTTATGAATAACTCATAGAAACCATAATACATAAAGGTAACATGAGGCATTCATAACATTCTTACGTTGGTAGTAACCCTCATGGATATGTTTGGAATACCCATCATAGTATAATCCCTAAATCTCTTCAAATAAACCTTAGAGTTTAACTCTTTCACGTTAGCCAATGCATTGGACAGCTATCTCGGGCTCACCCGCCATTAGTTTATCACGAAACCACCCGACTTCATAAACAATGCCTATGAACTCTAACATAATCGTGTCTCTTAAAACATGCACAAAGAAAAACATAACATTTCCACATTTTAATCACAATATATCAATACAACACATTGATATAGTCAAAAAATTATCAAAACCATTTTCAATACCAAGAAAAATGAAAAGTAAAACATGATATTTATTATTCATTTAAAAGTTAAGCTTGTAGAGGATGCTGAAACTCAAATAATGGTCATGGTGGTGGAGAAGCCGTTGTCGCTGCATACGTAAGACAAAAACATTCATTTTTTCATTTAGTAAAATGAATTGTGTAAAAAAGATTACATTTGAATTAAATTAAAAGTAAAAATGTTTTGTTATACTACTAATAAAATAATGTCGTATATAAATTGACGTATGCATCAACGAAAGTAGGTTGAGATGAAGTCCCTTACCTCAAGTCTGACTTGTTCTCATTCATTCTTTATTTTCCTGAATAATATACTTAGGTCAATTTATAATTTCTCAAGGACTTCCATTAATGTTTATTATTCAATTAATATATCATATTATCATGTTATAATAATTAGTTAATTATGTGAGATCATATCATATGTTTTGTCGAAGTTCGGTATATGAGTCAAAAATAAACATGTTTGAAAAGAACTTCCCATGTAGTTACAATTACATCATCTCAGTAATGGTATTAATGATTCAAATATCATATTTTTCCTTTCAATATTCGTTTTATACTATTCCATAACCTTTGGATATAAAAATTTAAATTCACTGTTCATGGAGACAGTAGGCCGTACGTACGCATTAACGCTACATTCATTTTTATCATATTAATGGACTATAAAACTAAATGATGCATAGATATATTATAATTATAGTATAATATATATGTTATATAGGTAAAATTAGGTCATTAATTACATTATTTATAAATTTCATGTTTGTCATGAACGAGTCACATCACTTGATGGGGTGGTAGTCCACACTTCCTCAGATGAAATTATCGCAGATCCACCACATGAAAAGCATAACGATTTGATTTAAAAATAAAATTCAGGAGCATATAGAAAAATTAAATACCATATATATCACATATAAATATAGTTTCCTCATAATGGCTACCATGAAATGTGTTAATAGAATATTGAACAATCATCGTTTCGTGAGGCAGTAATTCGCCAACCAGAAAAACAGTTTGTTCATTAACCATTAATCGGAGTTTTGTGTAAGTGTCGGTATAATATTTATAATAACAACATCCTAGTATATGGATAAAACTGGTTTATTAGGGGATCAAATAATAAGAATATATCGGTGAGTGAATAAGGAAAAAAATATGAAGAAACAAGAGATAAGACATCAGCTCTATATTAGGTAACTCTTATTTATTCGAGACAAAGGATTCCTTGGAAAGACTTATTCCCAAGGTGAGGAATATTGGAGTAAGAGAGGGATGTGGATAGACAATATGAGAAGAGTTTTGATGAGCCATGGTCTTGAGAGTTGTGGGTAAGGGGGTAGAGGTGGGGGCCTTTTATTTGAGGGAGGAGGGTCACTTTTGGAAATTCTTGAAATGTTACTTTATTATAAAATTATTTTAGGATTTTAATGGTCCCAAAATGATATATTTTTATTCTAAGGTAATAAGGGTTCTAAATCCACCCATCCAATATGTTTTAGACAAGTTTATGTCTTATATTGTACCATATCTTTTCATTTTATTTAAATCGTTCATTAATGAGGTAATCAATCCATCATCATGATGTCATAAATAAATTTATTTATTTAATGTCTAAAAATTATAAAACAAATACCATGATGTATGAAATCTTTTTACCTTTTTAATGAATATTTATAGTCTAAGAGATCATTTTTTTAATCAAAATTAAATTTTTTTTACTTAGGATATACAAACCTTTGGTATATTTATCTTCTTTTTGAAAATAAGGTCTTAAATGTCACCGTCACACACATGTGACTCCATGGGCCCTCAAGATCGGTAAAGAGATTCCCATGGTCGGCCACTATTCAAAAAAAAATATTTGGACACATGATGGGGTCATTTTATATTATTATGATATTATTTTATTACCTTTAACTACCTGATTACTAATTAATCATGATAATTAAAGATAATTACCGTCATTACTATTCATAATATCCAAAAAAAGAGCATTAATTACATAATTTCAACTTTATTATTTTAAATATGGAATCCATTTTACCAAATTTCAAACACTGAAATTGAACTAATTAATTTAAAAGTAATTCCTGTTGTCAAAACAAATAGCGTGTTTTTAAGAAACAATATCTATCAAAAGATTGATAATTCTTTATGTCCAATTTCTAAGTGAAATTAAATCTGATGAACACCATTGGATTAAATGGTAAAATATATATTCTAGTTACACTTTAAAACCAATTATAAAGATAATATAACCATATAATTAAATTATATGAAAAAGTAGCGATGAAGTAAAATACAATAATTTTCACTATTCATTAAAAATGAACATTATTAGAAAAAAACCTAAAATTTATCCAAAGTAAATTTAAATATCCTAATTCTAAAGAATAAGGTTATTTTGACAAAAAAAAGAATATAAAATTTTCAAAATCTTGATTTAAAAATGGTTTTTAATTAATAGGCGGTAAAATAATCTTTTAAAAATATTAGAATGTTCTATGATTAAGATTAAATTTATTCCCATTTTACGCCTTTAAAACACTATCTAATTCATAAGTAGAAATAGATATGAAAATATATTATTTTTTACTTACTTAGTATGTTACATCCTTTCCCCCTTTAGAAAATCGCATGCCCTCAATTTATTATCTTATCGAATAAATGATGGTATTTATCCCTCACTGAATTTTCATATTCCCATGTTGCATCTTCAACTATATGGTTTTTACATAGAACCTTTACATGATGAATCACCTTATTCCGTAAAACATGCACCATTTGGTCAAGAATCTGAACCAGTTGCTCCTTATAAGACAGATTCTCTTCCAGCTGAACTACCTCTAGAATCCAAACATGAGATGGATCTGGCATGTACTTCCGTAACACTGAAACATGAAAAACATTATGTTCCTAAGATAAATCGTAGGTAAAGCCACTCAGTATGCAACTGATCGAACTCTCTCTGGAATTTCACACGGTCTAATGAATCTTGGGCTTAACTTTCCTTTCTTACCAAATCGCATCACACTTTTCCATGGTGAAACTTTGAGAAAGACATGATCACCTACCTCAAAAGAGAGATCCTTCCTCCCATTGTCTGCATAACTTTTCTACCTTCTCTGGTCTATTCTCATGTGTTTTTATATCAGCTCAACTTTTTCTTTTATCTCTTCTTCCAATTCTATTTCCATCAACTTCCTTTCACCTACTTTATCCCAAGAATATGGATTTCAACACCACTTTCTATATAATGCCTCAAATGGTACCATTTATATATTTAAATGAAAACTGTTATTATAAAAAACTCAACCAATGAAAGATGTTTCACACAACTTCCCTGATAATCCATCGAAAAAGCATGTATCGTATCCTCCAAAGTCTGAATGGTTTGTTCAAACTGCCCATCTAATAGAGGATGAAAAGTTGTACTAAAATTTAATTCAGTACCAAACGACTTCTGAAGGAATATCCGAAAGTAAGAATTGAACCTGGGATCACAATTAGATACAATGGAGAGGGGAACTCCGTGTAAGCTGACTATCTCATTATGATAGAATCAAGAAAGTTGATATCGGGAAAAAGTGTCTCATATATCAAGAAGATGAGTATATTTAGTCATGCGATAAACAATAAAACAGATTGCATTTTTACCTCGAGGTTCCTTCGGTAATCCCACAACTAAGTCCATGGATATATTCTCCCATTTCCACTCTAGAACTGGTAAAGGCTTAAGCATCCCTTTTGGTAACTTTCGCTCTGCTTTAACCTGTTGACAAGTCAAACACATCACAATAAAATCAGAAATATCGCTTTTCATTCCATCCCACCAGTAATAATCCTGAAGATCTCTATACATCTTAGTACCACCTGGAAGAACTAAAAATGGAGAACTTTGAGATTCAAATAACTACTCTTTCTTCAACTGTGAATCAAAAGGCACACACACTCTCTTTCCAAATCTCAAATCACAATCATTATCAATTTTCAATTCAAGTAACATACCCTTCTGAACCATCTCTACCTTTTTCTGCAACTCACTGTCTTGATTCTATTCTTGCTTAATTATGTCTGATAGAGAAGATTTAATTGATACCTGAATTGAAACAGGAGAATTTCCTGCACCAACAACTTCCAAGCAAAAATTCATCAAATCCTTAACCAAAGGATCACGTTCCAAATGTATCATGGTTATGTAATCACTGCTTTTTCGACTCAATGAGTCCTCCACTTTATTTTCTTTTCCTGGATGGTAGTGAATCGTGAAATCATAATCCATGATTAAATCTAGCCATCTCCTCTGTCTCATGTTCAATTATTTATGAGTGAATATATACTTTATATTTTTTTGATCAGTATATATTTCACACATTACACCATACAAAATATGCCTCCAAATTATTAAAGTGAAAACAACAGCAGCTAATTCCAAATCATGTGTAGGGTAATTTTTCTCATGAGTTTTCAACTGATGTGAAGCATGCAAAATTACCTGATTATTCTTCATTAGGACACAACCAAGTACTTTCAATGAAGAATCATTGTAGTTATCAGACTCACCATTCTAGGAAGGTAGTTCCAATACTGGGGCATTCACTAATCTTCTTTTCGATTCCTGAAAACAACCATCACATGATTTTGTCTAGATAAACTTAACACCATTCTCAGTTAGATTAATTAATGGGATGGAAAACCATGAATTATTTTATAAATCCTTCGGTAATATCTTTCCAAACCATGAAAACTATGAATATTGGTTACATTTTTGGGTCTTGTACATTCTTCAACAACCTTTGTTTTTGCAGGATCAACAGTTATTCCATATTTAGAAATAATGTGACCAAGGAAATAAATTTGTTGCAACCAAAACTCTCAGTTGCTAAATTTCCCATACAATTTATTTTCTTTTAAGGTTTGAAAAATAACCCTTAAATGACTTTCAATCTCCTATTTACTTTTAGAAAACACCAAACTATCGTCAATGAAAACAAAAAAAATCATATCCACGAACTCATGGAAAATTATATTCATAAGGTCCGTGAATACAGCAGGTGCATTGGTTAACCAAAAAGGCATAACTAAAAATTCATAATGGATATATCTTGTACAAAACACGGTCTTAGAAATATATTATTTTTTTACCTTCAACGGATGGTACCCCAATCTGATGTCATTATTTGAAAAATACTGAGCTCCCTGGAGCTGATTAAACAAATCATTGATATGAGGAAAAGGATATTTGTTCTTAACAATATTGTTATTCAAGTCTCTATAATCAATGAAAATTTTCATTGAACCATATTTCTTATTAACAAATAACACAGTAGCACCCTATGGAGATGTGCTAGGTCAAATGAAACCATTATCTAATAAATCATGCAGTTGCTCCTTCAACTCAAAAAGTTCAATTTGAGTCATTCGATAAGGGGGTTTTGAAATTGTATTTGAAACAGAAACTAAGTCAAAAGTAAATTCAACTTTCTGATCTGGTATTATTCTAGGAAACTCATCAGGAAAAATATTTGGATACTCATTTAACATTGGCACATCATTAATCTGAACGGTTCCATTTTTTCAAACATATGTGCAAGGTAACATTCATTTCCATCTTTTACATGTTTCTCAGCCTCTTGATATGTTATCAACAGTAAGGGTTCCTTATTCTACAAAAACTGTAAGTCTTTCTGAAAAAAAAACTTCTTTATCTCTATAGTAAATCTTAAATTGGTAATCAAGGATCCAATCTATACATAGGATAACATCGAACTCTACTAGAGGTAAAACATTAAGGTTTGCAAGTAGGTTCTTTCCACAGATAAGGATAAGAATATTCTTATAAATTATTTTTTCTTCAACATTTCCCCCATGTGTTTTTACCACAAGTTCAGCAGTCATTTCTTGAGATGGAATTCCCAATATACTAGAGAAATTTTCAGAGATGAAAGAATGTGTGGGCCTCGAATCAAACAACACATTAGCATACTCTAAAAAAACAAACAAAGTACCTGATACCACTTCATTTGGTGGTCCCACATTTGCATAAGTGGTTGAAAATTATTTCACTACACCTTTATGCATGTAGTTTGAATGATTCCCATCATTTGAGATCTTTTTCGAACACACATTTCCATAATGACCCATCTCATTGCACTTGAAACATTTCACTAACTGTAAATAAAATTTGGTCTTACCATTACCCTGATCATTTCCAGTGCAATCACGACCCATATTTCCCATCTTACCACATCAGATGCACTTTCCAGAATTCAAAAGTCATTCCTCAGCATGATTTTAACCACATTAATCACAAACTGAAAACTTAGTTTTCATACCATCAAAACTTTTTGAAGGATTATTCCCTTTCTCCTACAACCTCGGTCTCATCTTCTATTGGTTTTCATAGAATAGTTTATCATTGGAAAACTTCATTTACACCTTCCAGCCCATTGAACTAGCATTTCATAACTTTTGAACTCATGAGAAGCTAATTCCCTTCGATATTTTGGCTTTAATCTTGAGTAAACATGATTGATTTTACTATTAAGTTCTCGGTTAAAATTTGGAGCATACCTTTCCAATCGAGTGAACGTTTCATTATAAGCAGCCATTGAGTCATCCACTTGCCTCAATTACAGGAATTTTGATTCCATCCTAATTCGAGTAGCCTTAGGAAAATATTTCTCAAGAAACATACCTTAGAATTCATCCCAGTCAAGATAATCAATATCATTAGCATCCTTGATATTTTTAACCATAGACCACCACTGATATGCTTCACCCACCAAACGGTAAACAAGAAGACTAAACTTTTGATTGTCTGAACACCCCATGACATCAAAAATCTTCTCCAGTGCTTTAATCCACCCTTCACCTAGCACAGGGTCAGATGATCCTCTGCATGATGGTCGATGTAGCCTCATGAAATGTTCCACCCCTGAAATTTTCCTCTATGGTTGTTTTTTCTGATCTCGTGCATGGATACCACCACCATTTATCGCTTGAGTCACCTACACCATTACTACAACAAACTGTTCAGTTCCAATTCCGACCATCTCAGGATCCTGAATTTGAAGGAAATTTCCTTATATATGCTTCATAGCACTGCTTCCCTTTTTCATCTGCAGAAAACCATTCTGAAAAAATATGTCTTAGATGAATCAACATGGAAACCTTAAAATTATATATCATTTCAATTGGACCATAATGTGTAAAAAATATATTTTTGGATACTCACTTAATAGAATTATAACTCATAAAGTTATCTAAACCGACATTTGATACCAACTATAAGGCCCCGACCTTAAACATTTGTTAATCATGGGTTATTTCAAGAATTCACATTGATGATATTTTTAGGTTTATAGTTATAGATAATTATATCATAAATCATGAATTACATTCCAAATTTAAACAAGGTGGTTACATCAAAGACAGTATTCATTTTTTTCCACAAAAGGAAACACATTTAAAATAAATCATGGTTTCATTCATGAAAATTCCTCGACACTATCATTACATCATGTTATTTTCCATTTACATGTGAAAAACATATGAAAATCTTGGGATGAGCATAAAACTCTCGGTAAGGGATATAAAAATATAGAAGGAAAACATTAGTACATGTATACATAAGAATCAATGATATCATACATTACTCATAAAACATAATCACTTTAACATACCTCATGAAATCATAATATTTGTGAATTACTCATATAAATCATAAGCCATAAAGGTAACTTCCGGAATTCATAACATTCATACATAGGGAGTAACCCAAATGGTTACGTTTTTAATACCCATCACATTATATTCCCTAAATCGCTTCGGAGAAACCTTAGATTTTAACTTTTTTGTGTTACCCACTGCATTGGAGGGCTATAATGGGCTCACCCACGCTTAGTTTATCACAAAACCACCTACCTTCATAAACAATTCCCAACAACCATATCATAATCTTATCACATAAAACATGCATAAAGGAAACATAGCATTTCCACATTTCAATCAAAAGGTATCAAGAAAACAAATTGATATAATCAAAACATTATCAAAACCATTTTCAATAAAAAAATAAAACAATATTAAAACCTGGAATTTATTTTTCATTTAAAAAGTTAAGGCTTTTAGAGGAAGCCGACACTCAAATAATGGTCACGGAGGCAGAGAATTATTTGTCGCCACATACGTAGGACAAAATCAGTCCTTTTTTCATTTAGTAAAATGGTTCGTCTAAAAATATTCATTTTGAATGAAATGTAAAGTATTAAGGGTTTATTATATAACTGATAAAAGAAGGTCGTATATAAATTGAAGTATGCCTCAACGAAAGAAGATTGAGAGGAAGTCCCTTACATCAAGTCCGAATTGTTCTCGTTCGTTCATTATATTCATGAATAATAAACATAGGTCAATTTATAATTTCTTAATGTCATCATTTAATGTTTTTTATTCAATTAATATCACATATTATCATGTTATAATAATTAATGAATTATGTGAGTTCATATCATTCATTTTGTCGATGTTCGGTACATGAATCAAAAATGAACTTGTTTCAAAGAATTTCCCATGTAGTTATAATTAAATCATCTCTAGAATGGTATTAATGATTCTAATATCATATATATCCAGTAAATATTCATTTTATACTATTCCATAACATTTGTAGATACAAAATGAAATGCACCGTTCATGAAGACGGTAGGTCGTACGTACGCATGAATGCTACTTTCATTTTTTTGTCATAATAATGGACTTTATAACTAAATGATACATAGATATATTATAATTATAGTATAATATATATGTTATATATGTAAGATATGTTCATTAATTAAATTATTTATAAATTCCATGTTTTTCATGAACGAGTCACATTACTTGAGGGGGCCATAGTCCACACTTCCTCAGATTAATTTATCACAGTTCCACAACATGAAATGCATAACGATGTGATCTGAAAATAAAATTAATAAGAATATATAAAAACTAAATACCACATATATCAAATATAAATACAGTTACATTATAATGTAAACCATGAAATATGATAAAAGAATATTGAACAATCATCGATTTGTGAGGTTGTAATTCGCCACCCACAGAAACAGTATGTTCTTTAACCATTAGACGGAGGTCTATGTAAGTGTAGATATAATCCTTATCATAACAAAATCCTATTATATAAATGATAATAGTTTCATTATGGGATCAAATAATAAAAAGATAGTGGTGAGTGAAAAAGGAAAATAAAAGGAAGAAACTTGAGAGAAGATATTACCTCTAAATCGGGTACATCTTTTTGATTTTAGCGAAAGAATTTCTTGGAAAAACTTTTGCCCAAAGTTAGGATTCTAGGAGTAATATATGGATTTGGAGAGATAATAAGTGTAGGGGTTGGATGATCCAAGGGCTTGATAGGTGTGGGTAAGGCGGTAGAGGTGGGGCCCTTTAATAAGAAGGAGGAGGGTCACTTTTGGAAAGTCTTGAAATGTTACCTCATTATAAAATGAGTTTAGGAATTTAAAGGTCCCAAAATGATATATTTTGTTGAAAATGTGATAAGAGTTCGAAATCCACAAATCCAATAGGTTATCTACTTGTTTATGTATTATGTTTTTCCTTATCTTTGCATTTTATTTAAATCATTCATTAATGAGGTAATTATTGAGTCAATAAGGTTTTCACTATGACTCTTCAATTCCTTCTAGTTTTGAAAATCCCAAAAACATTATACTTAAGAAAATCTATATTTTTATCCTCTAAGGCAAATTTCCTTCCTTAATGAAATTTCCCTACCCTAGTTTTCCTTATACATATAAATATTTTTATTAAGTATAAAAATTGGATTCATACCTAAAACCTCAGAATCATATAATACTTAGATATGAAGCATTATGTTTTAGGATCCGAATTCTGGATATGAACTCTAATGATGTTCCATTCCGAATTCTGGATACGAACTCTAATGAAGTTCCATTCAGAAATCTGGATACAAACTCTAATAAATTTCAACTCCGAATTCTGGATACAAACTCTAATAAATATCCATTCCGAATTCCGGATAAGAACTCTAATAAATTTCCACTCTGAAATCAGGATACGAACTCTACAAAAGTTCCAATCCGAATTCTGGACTCCGAAATTCTATGATTTTGACTCCGAACTTCTATGAGTTTGACTCCGAACATCTATGAGTTCGACTCAGAACTCTGTATGTTCAGATTCTGAATTTTAGTGAAACCAGACTCCGAATTTCCTTAGTTAATCAAACTCCGGATTTCTAAAGAATTCAGGTTCTAAATTCCTATAAAAAAGAATTTGAATATCTCTTTATTATAGACTCCGAATTCCATTTTGGTTAAACTCCAAACTTTTATTTTCTTACATTCAAAACATCAGTTTTAATTATTCTTACACTTGTTTCATTACCAAAAGATGTCGTGCATTCAGTTATTAACTAATCATTGGTGGAGTGAAACATGTATAGGTCCTTCCAAAATTTAAGGAGAAATATGACCGTTGGAGGAGGGAGCCAACCGTTGGAGCATCGCATGTAAATAAGATCTCATTTGAAAGTCGAATACAACTTTGAAATCCTTGAGATCTGTGAGTACATGTGGTTGAAGTGATTTCTATAGAGAGAGGCTCTTATCAACTCTCAAAGATTCATGAAAAATGTTTGAACAACTTGTTCAAACATTGCCTTGTGCATACATGCTTGATGCGACTCCGATTGTTTCTGACTACAATCGAGGTCTTCTGTTGATAGGAAGATAGAGGTTCAGACACCTTGATGTTGAGTGATTCCTTGCTGAGGAAGACAGACTCTGATCTTCTCATCACGGGCATACCCTGGTGTGGGTAAGATAGACTTTCTTGAAAGTATAAATCAAGGTTCCTTTATACAAGGTTGTTGGATACCCTTCTCTTTGGGTTAAAAGAGTTATTGTTTGTTACTTGTAGTTTTAATACTTGTTTTTACGCTTCATTTTGTATTGTTAAGGAAGGTATAACATTCTTATACTTCCTTACTTGTACTCTGGTATAGTTATATTCTATACGCTTTAAGGTAGAATCGTAATCCTTGAAACTTTTGTTAAGATCCATTTTTGGAATCACTATTCTGAAATCCAACAAGTCTGTACTCATAGTTGTCTTGTGAATTATCTTGTTTAACATTGTTAAACATAACCATCCTGAAAAATCCCTTATGGAATTTTAAAAGGTATAATTCACCCCCATCTTGTATATAAGAATCTCATTCTTTTTTTGATCCTATGTTTGGTATCACAGAGTATATAATACTCAGAGTCATACCATCCTAACAATTGGTATCATAGAATTTGGTTAAATTTGAATTAATCTCACAATTAGATTCAGAAAAGAATTCTCGGATTTTCTTTTTCGGATTCACATTTTCTGGATTCATATTTTTCAGAACCATTTTTTTCAGAATCATAGTTCAGATTCTATTTTTCTTAGAGTTACAATATTTTTTTTGCATAGAAAATTTTATGTTTTTAACAAACATATACTTCTAAAAAGTTTGTGTGCCAATGTTTTTCATAAGGATGGCAAGTTTAAATGTTGGTTCTATCGACAACATAAATCCTACTAGACCACCTAGTTTTGATGTTAATGATTATGAATACTGGAGAGATAGTATGAAGACTTTCATTGTCAATACTGGAGTAGATAACATTTTCATGCTTACTGGAGGATACAAAATTCCTAACATGGGTGTATGTTCTTTTACTAATCATGAAAATCATGATTACCAAATAAACTATAATGTATGAAATACACTACTTTGTTCAATGACAAGGAACATATATAGAGAAATTTCTTCTTATGAAACAGATAACTATTTATTGAATAAACATGGAGTTACCCATTTTGGTATATCCAATGTCATAGAGATAATAAAAGGTGTGTTGAGAGTTGAGTATCATGGTTATAAATTTTTTTATGGAGAACCTATAAGAAAATTACAACAAGGGTTTATGACTATCATGAACAGCGTACAATCAATGGGAGAGAAAGGTCTAGATTATGTAGTTCTTGTGGATAAGATTATTGATATAAATCTCAATGAGTGGTAATCAAAGAGGAAAACAATTGATGAGAATAGAAAGTTCACTCAAATTTCTCTTGATGAACTATATGGAACACTTCTTCCACATGAAACTAGAATGAAGAGAGATGATGATAACATAAATAAGTAGAATGGGAATGGTTGTGTTGCTATTACTACAAATTCAAATCACATGAAAGATAAGACTCATGTGAGAGTAACTAGATCCAACTCTAAGAAGGTTACTATCCAATCTGAATCTAGTGAGATTGAAGTCTAAGAAAACGAGTTAGCTAATCTTTCTCAAAAAATGAACAAGATAGCTGGTAATAGAAACTTCCAATCCAAGTATAAGAAAAAGGAAAGGAAATATAAAAAAGAATCAGAGTTCAGAAGCTATGAATGCAATAGAAGTGGACACATAAGACCAGATTATCCCTTTCTTAAAAAGAAAGAAAGAAAAGAGTTGAATTCTGAAAGGAACAGGAAGATGTTTTACAAAGCTAAAGCATAGAAAAGTCTAAATTATAATACTACTTAGAGTGATAGTTGTGGAGACTGTTTAGAAAGAGAATAATAATAATGTGATTCATCATCTCCGAAGAATATGGGATTCATTGCTAATACTTCTTTTCCACATACATGCCTTATGGATAAGGTAATCTCTCCCGAGGCTTTAACAAGCTTATCTCTTGTTAAGAATTACTATTCTGAAAGTAGTACTTCTAATGAAGATAAATCATCTTCATAAAATGAAGAACACTCATATAAAGAAGTATCTAGATTTTCCAAGTTATTTGAAGAAAAATATTATAAAATTTCTAATATATTAGACAAGGCAAATACTAGGGAAGAAATTCTTACAAAAGAGATTTCAGATATTACTGAAAATCTTAGAGATAAATTAGAGCTTTTAGAAAAACATTCTAAAGACCATGAGAATGAAAATTATGATAAGTAAAACTTTCTAATGATCTTAAGATTGCTATTTTAAAGATGAATGTTTTTGATGAAAAATCTAACTCTAAGGAAATGATTCTTGAGGATAGGAATTTAGTCATTAGACTGAAATCTGAAATATTTTCTCTTAAGAAGCTCCTTGAAAAATTTACCTCTGGGAAGGAATCTTTTGACAAGATGTATTCTCAAATTAAAGCTCATAGAAACACTACTGGAGTAGGTTATACTCACCAAAAACCAGTTTTCAAAAACAACTATTTTTTCTTTCTAGATACCCTTTTTGAACTAAGTGTCAATGTGGTTGGCATTGGAAGAAAAACTATTCTTTGAATAGAGATCAATCTCTAGGGTTTCATAAATCATACTTTTCTAAAAAAATATGGATACCCAAAAATTTTTTGTCTATCAATTCCGGATCCAAGCAAGTCTAGATTCTAAAAACCTAACATGTTTCTTATTTTCATGAAAATAGGGAATGTACCAACAATAATTCTTGGTACAGGTATTTTCGGATGTTCTTTCCATATTACATGTAACAAAATCTATTTTGATTATATTATCAAGACGAAAGGAGCAAAAGTAACATTTAGAGATAATGCATGGGAGAAATTATTGGTATATGTAACATTGTTCTTCTTGGAAAACCCCTGATTTAAATTGTTTTGATTATTAAAGGTCTTAAGCACAACCTCAATAGCATAAGTCAATTATGTGATGAAGGATACCTTGTGAATTTTAGGAATGATATGTGCTTAGTACACTATTCCAAGGAAGAATTTATTATTTATTCCCATAGGCAAGAGAATGTTTACACACTAAACATAGAATACCTTAGGAGCCAAGACGTACCTTGCCTTAGTGCAATGGAAGATCATTCTTGGTTGTGGAAAAAATGTTTAGGACACTGTAACTTTTGGAACTTATGAAAACATTCTAAGAATGGTTTAGTTAAGGATGTACCAGAGCATAGATTTGATTCTTCAAAAGAATGTGACCCTTGTAAATATGTCAAGAAACATAAATAATGTTTAAAATCAATTGGTGAACTCTCAAGAACTAATGGACTACAGTTGGTGCACATGGATCTTTTTGGTCCAACACAAACTGGATTCATTGAGGGATGTATTATGTATTTGTCTTAGTTAATGATTACACTTGATTTAAATGGGTCTATTTTCTAGAAAATAAGCATGAATATTTTTCTTATTTCAAAAGTTTTAGAACCCATGTTAAAAATGAGAAAAACCTTCCATTGAAAACTATTCATAGTGATCATGGAAGAGAATTTCAAAATTATGATTTTTAAACTTTTTGTAGTAGAAAAGGTATTACTCGCAATTTTTCTTCACCCAAAACACCTCAACAAAATGGTGTTGTTGAAAAAAAAATATAATTCTTCAATAGATAACTAGAACCATGTTGAGTGAGTATTCTGTTGCCAAATATTTTTGGGATGAAGCTGTAAGTACTGCTTGGAATATTATAAATTGATTTATGATTAGAACATTTCATAATAAATCTCTTTATGAGTTATGGAATGGTAGAAAACCTAGAATTTACTACATTAAGATTTTTGGATGCAATGTATTCATCCTGAACACTAAGGATAATTTACACAAATTTTCACCAAAATCAAATGAAGAAATTTTCTTAGGATACTCTACAACTTCTACGGCTTTTAGTGTCTTTAACAAAAACACTTGCACAATTAAAGAAATAGTACATGTAAAATTTGAGGAAATTGTTCCTTTTTTTTCAAACAAGCTCAACCAACATCATTTGATGTGTTATCAAAAAATTATTATCAATCATTGATTGAAAATCCTTCTGATAAGGAAAATGTTCGAGAAGATACCTCTGAAACATCTACACTAGAATATTTTCTACCCTATGTCGATTAATAGGTTTTAAAAAACCCATACCAGTCGTTTCTAAAGAATCATCCAAGTGAAAGTATCATTGCTGATGTTAATCAACCTATATGGACAAGAATTTCTTTAATATATGAAGTAGAATATCTAGCATTCCTTTCCCAATTAGAACAAAAAAGCACCGATGATGCTTTATGTGATGATGATTTGATTAAAGCCATGCAAGATGAACTAAATAAATTCGAAATGAATAAAGTCTGGACCTTGGTTGAAAGACCTAAGGAAACTTATGTTATTGGAGTAAAATGGGTACTCATATACAAGTGTGATGAAAATTTAATAATAGTAAGAAATAAATCTAGATTGGTTGATGAAGGCTATAATCAACAAGAAGGAACCAACTATGAAGAAACCTATGCTCCAGTATCCAGAAATGAATCTATTCGTATCTTACTCTCCTTTGCAACATTCTTCAATTTTAAACTATCTTAAATGGATGTGAAATGTTCTTTCGTTAATGGTTTTTTTCAAGAGGAATTTTTTGTTAAAAACCTCCTATATTCAAAAATAAAAAACATCCTGATCATGTTTTTAGACTTACCAAAGCTTTGTATGACCTTAAACAAGCCACACGAGCTTGGTATGATAGACTGAAATGATTATTGCTACAAAATAACTATGTTAAGGGAAATTTATATCCGACCCTTTTTATAAATAAAGATAAGAAAAATGTTTTGATTGTTCAAATTTTATTTGATGACATTATATTTGGTTCAACTCAGCAATCCTTAACTGATTCTTTTTCGGATCTAATAAAATCCGAGATTGAAATGAGGATGATGGGTGAGTTAACATTTCTCCTTGGTTTTCCAATTTCTGAAAAAGAAGAAGGAATCTACATATCCCAAAATAATTATATTAAATAACTTCTTAAAAAGTATCTGTATGACAACACTAAGAGTAAAAGTAATCCTATCAGTACATCAAAAACACTTGATCATGATAAAGCTGGGAAACCAGTAGATCAAAATTCTTTTTTAGGTATGATAGGAAGTCTATTTTACATGACAGCTATTCAACTAGACTTGATGTTTTCAGTATGTTTATGTGCATGATATCAATCCAATCCTAAGGAATCTCATATAAAGTTAGTGAAAATAATTTTTCACTACTTAAAGGGAACTGTGGATATAGAACTATTTTATACTTCTGGAAATGATTTTGTTTTAAAGAGTTTTTTGGATGCTAACTTTGGTGGATGTAGAATGGATAGAAAGAGTACATCCAGAACTTGTAATTTCTTAAGAGATTCATTAGTTTCTTGGTCATACATGAAGAAACATTCTGCAGCACTCTCCACTGCTGAAGCTGAATATGTAGAAGCCGGAAGTTGTTGTGCTCATGTGTTTTGGAAGCAACAGACACTCACAGATTATGGCTTGAGTTTTACTAAGAATCACATTTTTTGTGATAACACAATTGAAATTTCCCATAGTGAAAACCTTGTACTTCACTCCCATGAAAAAGACATAGATATTTGGAATCACTTTCTTTGGGATCACACAAAAAAAGGATATATCATTCTACAGTTTATCGGAAGATCAACATACTGATATTTTCACAAAAAATTTATCCTCCGATAGATTTTAATACATTAAAAAAAAGTTAGGAATGATAACCGTGACATAATCTTCATTCATTAACTTATTCTTCAATCATTCATTTTAAAGTAATAAACTAATTTTCATAGGGGGAGTACATTTGTTATGATGTTTTTTTAAAAAATAAATCATATTGGTGTTTTTCAAGATTCTTGTAATAATGTCTTTTTTAAAAATTATTGTAAAAATGTTTTCGTACTGAAAATATTTGTTATGAATTTTTCGTTCTGGAAATTTTCATAATGATGCTTTCGTACTGCATATTTTCGCAATGAATTTTTCATACTGAGAATTTTTGTAATGATGTTTTCATACAAGAAATTTTCTTAATTATGTTTTCATTCTGAGAATTTTGGTAATGAGAATTTTCGTAATGGGAATTTTCGTACTTATTTTTTTCATAGTGAGTTTTTCATAGTGAATTTTTCATAATGAGTTTTTCATATTCAAATTTTCTTCAAGAAGAATATCAACTATTACAAATTAATTTCCTAGCCAATCCGAAAGGTATGACTTCCTTACTTAAGTTTTCGTAGTCATTTTTAGTTGCTGGTAGTTTCTTTTTCTTATAAAATTTATCGAATTCATTTCTTTTCCTTAAATCTGAATGTTTTTAAAAACTCAAAATATTGGATTCAAGATTCCCTTATAGATATGTTTTCAACCTTCAAATCAGATTAGAGAATTCCTCAACTGTTAGATTTCTTTTGGAAGCTCAATTGTCAGCTTCATCTCCTATATAATGGGAAACCCCTTTTGTGTCCCATATCGTTTTCAAGCTCTCGCATGCTTATGCTCTGCATCATTTCTTAAAGACTTTTCTGAATCTTTTAGTGCTCCTCAATTCTGAATGTCTTTTGAAGCTACTTCCCAAGATATGTCTTCGATGAAACCAATATCAACGTGGTTAGTCTACAGGGAGATGTTAGTCCATCATGATTTCTTCAGTGAGTATGATTCTCTAATTTCTAAGAATATCAAACTTAATGGATGGGAAGATTATTGCGTATCGAAACCAGGGTGTCAGGATGTTTTCTATACAGATTTGATTGTTTAATTTTATGACTATGTATCCTTTTATGAATAATATGGAAGAGACAAATTTTCTTTCAAGTCTTATAGTAAGACTTACATTATTTATTATACCAAGGATGCAAACTTGGTAGGCTTATCTTATGATGGTGAAGCTTAATTTTGTTCACATAATCTACCATATGTGAAAGGATGTTTCAGAAAGGCAAAGGAAATGAAATGTCATGGGCATAAAGATGAGAAGACAATAAAGATTACTCATCTTTCCACCAACAACCGGATTCTCCAGTTGTGGGTTCGAGGATTTTTTGTTCCGAGAAGAGGAGATAAGGATAACCTAAAGAAAATTGATATCTATATCTTATATTTTTTTAGTAAATCTATGGAAGATAAATATGACGAGGAACGTTCTTATTATAGTTCAGAATATCAAGAATGGAACTTTAAAGGATCAAATCATTATGTATCATGCTCTTATCTCCAATCTTATTATTCATTGTCTTGATTCGTTCAAAGGTTCTTTCACCTCCAAGAAGAGAATTTGTAGGGTGTTGATGATATGTTATGACACCTTAAAAGGTATTAAATATGGTTTTTCAAAAGAATCAAGTGAGTTCTACGATCTTCCAGAAGAGGAGGCAGAAGTCGCTCCGGAAAATATAGAGAAGGTTGATCCAGTGAAGAAGGTTTCTAAGAAGAGGAAATTGAATGAAGTGGTTGCTGAAGACAAGACCCCAAAGCTAAGGAAACCCATTCTGCACCTCCCAATCCAAAAAAAAAGAAAGCATATCCAGATGAGGTGGCTGCTAAGTGGAGGGAAGATATAGTGAAAAGAAAAGATGGGGATCCACAGTTCGGATTGGACCCATACTAAGGAAAATGCCTTAAGAGAAAAAGTTATGGATGGGTTATAGAAACATGCCAAAGAGAAGAAGATGATGAAGAAGTTGTCTGAGACTGAAATCGTTCCATCAGTTTTGAAAGCCACAGAGGTCGCCTTTGAGAATATCCCCATTCCGAAAACCATTGATGTCCAACCATTATCAAAGACCCCTGGGAAGAAGTACTTCACTCCAGAAAAGTCTAAAGAGAATCAAGTTATTGAATAAGTATAGAAACAAGCTGGTGAAGAAGTAGCAGAAGTGGTTGTTGAAGAAATCAAAGAAGATGAAGAAGTAGAAGAATGAAGTGATGATCTGTATGACATGATTAAACAAGTTGAGGATTATCAAGAAAAGGATTAATCCTCAAAGCTAGTCACTCTGGGAATGGCTGATGAAAAAGGTGGTAAAAGAGATGATATTGGTGAAAAAGAAAAAGAAAATGAGTTATCTGAGGAGGAAAGCAATGAGAAGCATTTTCTTGAAGAAGAAGTAGAGAAGGAAAAACCATATGAAGATAAAATTGTTCAACTATCTGAAGGAGAAGAAGAATATCATGATGAGGTTGTTCCAAAAGATTACAATGGGAAGCAAGTTCTTATGGGAACCCCAACAAAAGAATTTTTAAGAATAAAGGAGGTTGTGGTTCAACTAAATGAAAGCTGCTGGAAGTTGAAGAAGAACAATCACCTATCAAGTTATCGGATTCCGAGTCATCACCAATGGGACATGACTTTGTTGTTTAATCATTGAAAAAGTTGGTGGACACAATTCCAATCTTTCCCACCATAGACTCTAGATTCCAGATGCTGCAACACAACCTAAATCAGAAATCATAATCCTTATCTATAGTGATGGAGAAGTGTGTGACGATTGATGCTGCTCATAGAAATTTCCATGTCAATTATGATTTTCACAGGAAATGATGCAGGAAAATCACATTATGTTCTGAGAAAGTTGATGATGACTTGGCTGAGTTTGATAATTTTTAGAATAATGTTAAATATGATTTTGACACTGAGGACTCCAAGATTAAGAATCTTCAGGATAATCTAACCACTAAGAAAAATTCTCGGAATCAACAGGTCAAGGATTTAAATGTAATGCATAACTCAGTTGCTTAAAACTGGAAAGGGGAAAGAGATTTCCGAATTTTGTTTCAAGAGAAGATGCAAAATCAAGATTGGTTACTGAAGATGCAGGAAGAGGCCATGAAGGCTCAGGTAGAAGTCTTGAAAGATCAAGATGAAAGGATAATATCTTTGGATATGAAAGATGAGAAGGATCATAAGGACTTGAAGAAGCTGAATACTTTTTTTAAAAAGTTAATTCCCAAGGAAAATGAAGACAAATTCACAAATCCAATTTTTTGTTTTAATGATTTTTATTTTAAAAATTCATTCAACCCTAATGAAATTTTTTGTTGGTTGTATATCGTATTATTGTATACTAATATTTTAGGTACCTAATTTCTTTTCCACTCACTAAAATTATTTTTGATAATCACAAAGGGGGAGAAAGAAAAAGATCTACTCAAAAGAGGGAGAATGAAAAATTTCTAAGTCAAGAACAATCCTTAAGTAAGGGGAAGTTCCTTATTATGAAGTTTTTCATTTTCAATGATAATGAAAACTCCATTCCGGAAATTTAGAATACAATCCTTAGAGTTTCTATGCCTAAGGGGGAGTTAGTTGTATTCACTATCATCAATGAACAAAGGGAGATAAGTTTTAATTTCAATGTCTAATGAATTTTATTTCTAAGTCCTTATGTTCTTTTTCGAAAGTCTGTTTCTGCTTACAAAAAAGGGGGATATTTTTGAGTCAGTAAGGTTTTCCTTAGGACTTTTCCATTCCTATTTGTTTTGAAAATCAGAAAACCTTATACATAAACATGTCTATATTTTACTCCTCTAATGAACATTTCCTTCCTTAATGAAATTTACCCTAACCTAGATTTCCTTATACATATCAATATTTTTCTTATTTATAAAAATCATATTCGTACCTAAAACCTCGGAATCGTATAGTACTTATATATGAAGCATTCTGTTTTAGGATCGGAATTCTGGATACGAACTCTAATGAAGTTCCATTCAAAATTCATAATACGAACTCTAATGAAGTTGCATTCCAAATTCTGGATACAAACTCTAATAAAGTTCCACTCAAAATTATGGATACGAACACTAATAAAGTTCCATTCCAAATTATGGATACAAACTCTAATAACATTCCAGTCTAAATTCTGGATGTGAACAATAAGAAAGTTCCACTCCGATCTCTAGACTCCAAACTTCTATGAGTTCAACTTCAAACTTCTATGAGTTCGACTCCGAACTCTGTATGTTCAGATTCTGAATTCGAGTGAAACCATACTCCGAGTTTCTGTAGAAATTCAGCCTCCAGATTTCTATATAATTCATGATCCGAATTCCTATAAAACAGAATCCCAATAACTCTTTACTATAGACTCATATTTTCATTTTGGTTAATCTCTGAAATTTTATTTGGTTACATTCCGAACATCAGTTTTACTTATGCTTACACTTTTTTCATTACAAAACAATGTCGTGCAATCAGTTATTAACTAACCTTTGGTTGAGTGACACGTGTACAGGTCCTTCCAAAATTCACGGAGAAATACGACTGTTGGAGTAGCGAGCAGACTGTTGGAGTTTCGCCTATAAATAGGAGCTCATTTGAAAGTCGAATACAACTTTTACATCCTTGAGATCTGTCCCTACATGCTGTTGAAGTGATTTCTCGAGAGAGAGAGGCTCTTATCAACTCTGAAAGCTTCGTGCTTAAAGTTTGAACAGCTTGTTCAACCTTTTCCTTGTGCAGACTTGCTTTGTGCGGCACTGATTGTTGCTGACTACAATCGAGGGCTTCCAGGGATAGAAAGATAGAGGTTCCAACACATTGATGTTGAGGGCTTCCTTGCTGAGGAAGACAGAGGTGCCGACTACCTTATAGTTGAGGGCATGCGGGGATAGCAAGACAGACTCCGATCTTGGTATTGAGGTCTTACCCTAGTATGGGTAAGACAGAATTTCTTGAAAGTATATATCACGGGAACTATATCCAAGGTTGTTGGATACCCTTCTATTTGAGTTAAAATAGTTATTTTTTGTTAAATGTAGTTTTACTACATGTTTTTCTGCTGCATTTTGTATTGTTATGAAATGTATATCCTTTGTATACTTCCTTACCTATACTCTGAAATAGTTAGATTCTATACGCTTTAAGGTAGAATCTTAATCCTTGTAACTTTTGTTAAGTTCCATTTTAGGAATCACTATTCTGAAATACATCAAGTCTGTACTCATAGTGGTCTTGGGAATTATCCTGTTTAACTTTTTCAAACATAACCATCCTGAAAATTCCCTTAAAAATTTTAAAAGGTACAATTAACCCACTCTTGTATCTGAGAATCTCATTCTTATGTCGATCCAACATTTGGTATCATAGAGTATATAATACTCAGAGTCATACCATCTTAAGAATTGGTATCAGAGTGCTGGGTTCAATCTGAATTAATCTCACAATTATATTTAGAAAATAATTCTCGGATTTTCATTTTCAGATTCACATTTTCCAGATTCATATTTTTTGAAAACTTTTTTTTCGGACTAATAGTTCAGATTCTATTTTCCTTAGAGTTACAATATTTTTTTCTTAGAAAGATTTATCTTGTTAACAATCTTATACTTCTAACAAGTTTGTGTGCCAATGTTTTTCTTAAGGATGGAAGGTTTAAAGAACCATAAATATAAAGGATATTCTTTTTTCTTAATTTTCATGGGAATTTTAAAAGAATGAAGTTTCTGACGGCATGTGATTCCGAGGCCCGGTGTGCCCGGAATCATTTTCCAATGTTTGGCTCGGGTACGTTCAGTGAACGAATGAGCGGGTTTTTCAAAATTTTGAACCGGTGCTCGGAATCGAATTACAAGGGCACCGATGGAATCGCAGCACCGATATTTTCTTAGAAACGCCTCTTCTAGAGTTGGATTTGCTCGAGTGTGGTTTTTAATTTTTGGGGTTATGTGAAAAAAAAAAAATTGGTGCGACAACTTAATTTTATTTCACTTAAAGCCACATAAAGACACTTTAAGCTACTTAAGCTGAGTTGAAGCGGATAGGGTGGAACCCAAAATATCCTACCCTCTTGGTAGGATATTTGTGAGGTGGGGCCCGCACGAGCCCCACCGTTTCTTTTCCTCTATGTAACACACCCGTGAAAACTCCTCTTTAATGAAAGTCAACTGGTGCGTTTTCTAAAACTCTTAACACCCCTATTAAATTGACAGTTAAGTCATTACCATTAATTCACCAAATTAATGGTTCATTTCTTAACCTGTTTTTTTAAACTATTGGCATAATAATAAATTAAGACCAACACCATTTTTGTTGACGGGTTGCTTGTTGAGAGGATTTGGAGAAACTGTATCTTCATACTCCTTATCAAAGAACGCGAAGAACATGAAAAACGTGAAGAACGCGAAGAACGCCGGCCTTCGATGAAAGGCGACGAAGAACGCCGAAACCTCAGAGATCGACGACGCGACGCCATGTACCGTGACACCGATGATTCTCCTCCCGTGACGTTCTTCTGCGACGTTCCATCTTCAACGACAAATCTTCGATCATCCGTTTGAGGTAGGAGATTACGGATCTTTTTAAATTCCTTTGTGGATTTTATCCTTAACATGGATTTAATTCGTGAAATTAAATCTGTGTGTTTTCTTTAACCCTCAGAGATCGTCGACGCGACGCCGTATACCACGATGATGCGACACCCTTCCACGACGCGACGATCCTCTTCTTCCGCGACGGTCAATTCCGCGAAGAACTCTTGTTCGATGAGAACGACGAGGTAGGGGTTTGTTTTATTGAATCCTTGTGATTTATACCCATGGTGTTTCATGAATAAAATTTTTGTGAGACTTTTAAACCGCTAACGCAGTGGGTGCGGACTAACGAACAAGTCTGAACCCACCGCCCCCTTTCATTTTTGGTGTGCGAAATGGAGGATGTCGACCAAGTAGGTCACACGGGCAATGCGGGGTCCTCGCAGTGAAGGACGGACCCCGAGAAAACTTTTGGCGCAGACGGAAAGGATTTTTGACGACCAGAACTCATCCGGTGGACGGCGGAGCAAACCGCAGGCGCGCCACGTCGTCACGGCGGCGCCGGCACCCGGCGCGCCGCCGCGTAAAACCGTCGCGGCTAAGGCCGCTGCGACGGCCTGCAGACCAGCGACCGTGTTGGTCCGGCGAGAGACGGGACGCGGTCGGCTACCGCTTCCTCTGGCAAGGGAGGCGCCACGCGGGGCTGCGGTACTCTCACGCGGGGGTATCACGCCCCCCGCGCCGCTCGGCCTTAACCGGCCGAGCCGTCCCCTGGCGATCGGGCCGCACCCGCGCCGGCCAGGCCGGGTCGCGCTGAGGCCTGGATAGGCCACCATGGCCGGGCCGGATCGCGCCCAGCCTGGTCGGACCCAGGTCGGGTCGACCCGGTTCGGGCCAACCCAGGGGGGGTTGGGCCGGGTCGGTCCGGGCCCAGACCCCCCCTTTTCGGACCTTTTCGGTCTTTTGCCCGTATATTGAGCTACGAGCCTCCGATTGACGTGTCGTCAGCGGCGATGAGATCCTTGTATTGAGACGGTCGTTTCGGTATATCGCAATCAAGGTTTAAGAGTACTTTGTGTTCGGCCAGGTTGGTTCGTACACGAAACCAACCAGGCCCTCGGAGCAGAAACGCTTATAACTTGAGCTTCGGACGTCCGATTGATGTACCGTCGACTTTGATGTATTCCTCTTAGTGAGACGGATCTTTTGGATTTCTCCGCCTGAGGTTTGGACGCATGTGGTGTATGGTCGGGTTGGTTTTTCCTTAAAAACCAACCGGGCCCCTGGGACGAAAAAGCCAATAACTCTCAGACTGGGCGTTCGTTTGACACACCGTCTGCGACGTTGAGTTCCTGTTGACGATACAGAAATTTTGTATTCATCAACTCTAGACTATGTGTAAGTTGATGTATCAGCCTCTCGGATCTTGGAGCGGACCCTCCAAAACGAGCTTGCTGTGTGCGGGAACACTAGTGCTGGCTGCGACTACTACTCTGACGGCGACGACTGTACAGAGATCCTCAGTGGATTCGACAGCGACGACTACAACACTCAGTGATCCTTTGTGGGTCAATTCTACCGATCCTGTGTGGGTCAGCGCTCAGCGGTCCTGTGTTGGCCAGCGCCTACAGATCTTGTGTGGGTGTGATCCTGTGTGGGTCTTTACGGGGGTCAGTTACCTATCGATCCTGTGTGGGTCAGATCCTTTGTGGTTCATTGCGGGGGTTAGTTACCTATCGATAATGTGTGGGTTAGATCCTTTGTAGGTCATTGCGGAGGTTAGTTATCTATCGATCCTGTGTGGGTTAGATCCTTTGTGGGTCATTTTGGGGGTGAGATACCTATCGATCTTTTGTGGGTCCGACGACTTAGATGTATCAGTGGCATTATCTGGTCATCTTCATTATCATATGAAGAAGTATACATGTGTGAGTTGAAATCCTATTTTTCTTTCCTTTTTATATCGCGTTGTTCTATCCTCTGTGGATTTATGTTTTTCTTTTCTATTTGGACTGGGTTGTACTTGGGCTCGAATGTTGGAGCCAAACGAGAATTGAAGACTTAGCCATATGTATGGGCATATACCTAAGCAGTGTCGAATGTTACTTCATGATTGTATATTTTCTTTGTGGTTTTCCTTTGTGGATTCTGGGAGACCTTCGGGGGTCTCGGGGTCCCTACTGAGTAGCTTATACTCACCCCTGCACGGGCTATGCCCTCACTACGTTGTATTGGTTGTAGACGACGGAGAGCGCTGATCGTGGTTGAGGCTTGCGGAGCAGGACAGTACCTGGAGGTGCACCACTGGGCGCGACGTACTCGGAGCGGTCGGCTGGACCCGAGGAGCAGTGGAGGCTATCTTTACCCACCCGTCAGGTGGGATTTCTAGTGGACAACTCGACGTTTCGGCTTTACTTTTCAGTTGTTGTTTTCCCTTTCCAGTTGTACTTTACTTTCAGTTTGGGTTTGTATACTGGCCCACTTACTTTTCCGCACTTACTGTTGTACCAGTTTTTACATAGTGGTTACTTCTTCCTGCTTGATTTGTGGTGTTTTTGGTTTACTTTACAAAGGAAATGCCTTCCCTTTTACCGGGATTTATGCCTTCGTTCTAGTCGCCAACCCCTGGACTATGGAAGGTGGGATTGGGGTAGTCACGACACGGGCCCCGAGGACGGGTCGTGACAATTGGTATCAGAGGAGTTCAGTTCTACCGCAGAACATGAGACTCTGATCTTTTTCTATGTGAAGAAATAGTGTTTAGGGTATTGGGTGTGGTTATCAGTTCAGGGTGTCCAGTGTTGGTGCGGCGGCCGATGTATCCGTACACCAGGACCCTGACTTCTGATTTCCGACTTGATGCACGAAAACATTGACTGCGTGTGTGTTTCATGTTTTCATTGTGATTACTTTGTGTCAGCTCACCAGGTATACTGTTCTGGACGTGGCGCATCTGTTTCCTTTTTCATGATGGCCCCACAATGGCATCCATCTTGGGTTCCGAGAGTTGAGCGTGACGACAGCCCACCGAGCAATGATGCCTCGGTGCATGGCCCTTTGACAGCTGAGGCACCGGCGATACCTCTACCCGTCGATCCACTGATTCTTCCATCCCCACCCACTGACGATGCACGTCACCTTAGTGCACTGCATGAGTTCCAGCACTAGTGACCGCCCAGGTTCCGCTGGGAGACGGACCCCCAGGCATCCGAGGACTGGCTGGAGGCAGTGGTACGAGTTTTCTGGTTATTGAGGACACCAGTAGACCACATGGCGATCCTCGCGGCGAGCCTACTGCACGCAGTAGTGGGCCGATGGTGGAGCTTGATGCTCCAGGTGCAAGATGAGGCATCTCTTCTCTGGATAGACTTTGAGAGCCTCTTCCGCTCAAGGTTCGTCCCAACCACCCTCTGTGCGGTGCGCATCCAGGAGCTTCTTCAGCTGCGGCAGGGCAGCTTGATGGTCACCCAGTACTCGGCGAGATTTACCGATCTCTCGCGCTACTCGACGGACATTGTACGAGACCCATTCTTTTGGTCCCGGACCTTTGAGCAGGGATTGAGACATGATATCAGGGCATCGCTGATCTCCCTCATCATTCCGACTCAGGCAGGAGTACTGGAGCGAGCCTTTTTGATCGAGATCTTTCTTGCTGAGCCTTCTTCAGCGGCGAGACCTACCTTGGGGCGGCATGTAGCAGAGTCTTCTGCAGCAGGCAATCGACGGAGGAATCAGGGGTCCAGCCAGACTATACCCTCTTGTAGAAGACCTCAAGACACTGGCTCAGCAGTGCGGGGTACACAGCGTGGAGCCAGTCTTTCGAGAGGTAGGCAGTGCTATACATGCGGCGGGCAGGGCCACATGGCTCATGACTGCCCAACCCACCGTGCTGAGGAGTAGCAAACGGTTGAGGGACCCAGGCAGAGGCAGAGGGTCGACCGTGGTGGTCCACAGGGAGCAGGAGTATGAGGCAGAGGAGCTGGCTGAGCAGCAGGTGGTGGGCGACGCTTTGAGGCTCTACCACCACCACCACCGGGAGGTCCACCCCGGCCACAGGGAGCTGGCGGGCAGAGATAGGCACAACTCCAGGCAGCGGAGGCCTATGACCACGGCGTGCCCGAGATGATTCAAGGTATTATCTGTGTCTATTCCACCCTTGATGCAGTTCTTATAGACACATGAGTGAGTCACTCTTTCATATCTGCTACCCTTGTTCGGAGCTCAGAGATTCCGACAGAGTCATTGGCTCGATCCTTATGGCTAGAGACTCCTACGAGAGCAGACTCGATGATTACACACTGGTGCTGGCAGTGTGACCTTACTCTAGGAGGCGAGAGCCTTGGCTGGGATCTTCTTGTAGCGGCACCGAGGCCTTACGACGGCATCTTGGGGATGGATTGGTTATCTACATTCCATGCACAGATTGACTGTTTTAGGCGCAAGGTGCGATGTGTATGCACCAACGAGAGCAGGTTCACCTTCACTGGCGAGAAGGGAGCCTTCACAGCACAGGATGGACATCCGCAGAGGAGAGGACATCCCATCACTCATCAGTTGGCTAGCCTCATCCTAGGAGCAGTTGACGTGCGGAGTCCTAGTTTTCCTGTAGTGGTGGATCAGTATGCGGACGTCTTTCCCGACGACGTTCCAGGGCTACCTCCTCGCAGGGAGGCAGACTTTTATATTGACCTGTACCCTAGGACAGCCCCGATATCGACTCCAGCTTATCAGATGACCCCTACTGAGCTTCGAGAGATACGGGTACAATTGGAGGACTTGCAGGGCAAGGGATTCATCTCACCCAGTGTTTCACCCAGGGCTTCCCCGATATTGTTTGCCAAGAAGGCGGACGGGAGCTTACGACTTTGTGTTGACTATCGTCGCCTGAACAAGGTGACGATGAGGAACAAGTATCCACTACCTAGGATTGATGACCACTTCGTTCAGCTCAAGGGAGAAGAGTGGTTCTCGAATATAGACATCAGGTCAGGCTATGATCAGCTCAGAGTTTGGGACGAGGACGTGCAGAAGACAGCCTTCAGATGTCGGTATGGCCACTATGAGTTCTTGGTTATGCCTTTCGGCATAACCAATGCTCTGGAAGTGTTCATGGGCCTCATGAACAAAATCTTTCAGCCATACCATGATCGATTTTTTGTGGTCTTCATCGACGACATTTTGATATACTCGACGACTGAGGAGGAGCACGCCTATCACTTGTGAGTTGTACTGGACACACTCCGAGAGAACCATCTTTATGGAAAGCTTTCGAAGTGTCAGTTCTGGATACGTGAGGTCCACTTCTTGGGACATGTCATCTCTGAGGTAGGAGTTGCAGTGGATCCTGTGAAGATCGAGGTAGTGCTAGCTTGGGAGCCACCCAGGAGCGTGAGGGAGGTGCAGAGTTTCTTTGGACTAGCTGGATAATATCGGAGATTTGTGCCAGACTTCTCCAGAGTTGCGGAACCACTCTCATCTCTAACGAAGAAGGGGAAACCCTTTGTGTGGTCATAAAAATGTTAGAAGAGCTTTCAGGAGCTGAGATAGAGATTGATCAGCGCCTTTATCTTGAGGTTTCTTGAGGAGGGAGTAGGGTAAGTTGTCTACTGCGATGCATCAGGGACCGGATTCGGATGTGTCCTGATGCAGGAGCGGGCCGTGATTGCCTATGGATCATGTTAGTTGAGTCCGCATGAGAAGAACTATTCTACCCCCGACATGGAGATAGAAGCAATAGTCTTCGCTCTGAAGACATGGCGCCACTACCTGATGGGCGAGCACTTTACAGTCTTTTCTGGCCATCAGAGTCTGAGGTACATCTTTTCAAAAAAGGACCTGAACCTGAGATGGCATCTATGGATCGAGTTCCTCCAGGAATATGACTTTTAGATAGTCTATACTCTTGGGAAGGGGAACGTGGTAGCTGATGCTCTCAGCAGGAGGATGGGCATTCAGCTACTTGAGGAGGCGACAGAGCAGCTAACCGCCTTGCAGATATCCTTCATGGATAGAGATGGCGTGGCCTTCCTTCAGTCTCTCACAGTCTCTCCCCCACTACTACAGCAGGTCAGAGAGGCACAGCATGGTTCGCTGACTGTGAGACGTGGCGTGCACAAATATCCTCAAGACATGCACCTGATGGTTTCTCCTTTAGATTAGAGCACGACATCCTTTTCAGACGA
This sequence comes from Viscum album, assembly GCA_963277665.1. Classification (NCBI taxonomy): domain Eukaryota; kingdom Viridiplantae; phylum Streptophyta; class Magnoliopsida; order Santalales; family Viscaceae; genus Viscum; species Viscum album. The sequence goes on along the minus strand of OY728138.1, from coordinate 576,897,802 downwards.
AGTACCTTAGTACCAGTCGCTTTACGAGAGGAGGTGCTGAGAGAGTTTCACACTTCTCCTTTGGAATTACATCATGGAGTGGCGAAGATGTACCAGGACCACAGATGACAGCACTGGTGGCCGGGCATGAAGAAGGTTGTGGCAGAGTTCGTTTCTCGATGCCTCACCTGCCAGCAGGTGAAGGCAGAGCATCAGGTACCAGCAGGATTGGTACAGCCCTTGGATGTCCCGGAGTGGAAGTGGGACGAGATATCTATGGACTTCGTGACTGGACTTCCACGCACTCTAGAGGTCACAACTCCATTTGGGTTATTGTCGACCGAATCACCAAGTCGGTTCACTTCTTACCCTTCAGAGAGCAGAGCTCAGTGGAGAGCTTGGGACGTCTCTACGTTCAGGAGAATGTACGGCTTCACGGTGTGCTGTCATCTATCGTCTCCGATCGATATGCTCACATTACTTCCCGGCTTTGGAAGGGGTTGTAGGAGGCGTTTGGGACGCGGCTACGTCTGAGCACCGCCTTTCACCCTCAGACGGATGGTCAGACGGAGAGGACCATCCAGACTCTCGAGGACATGATCCGTGCATGTGTCCTCGACTTTGGTTGCAGCTGGGAGGACCAACTACCCTTGGTGGAGTTTGCCTACAACAACAGATACAACTCAACCATCGGGATTGCACCATACGAGGCATTGTACATCCAACCTTGCAGATCTCTTTTGTGCTGGACAGACCCTGGGGAGTCAGCACTTGTGGGACCGGAGATGGTCCAGGCAACGACAAAGAAGGTCGAGGTTATCCAGGAGCGGATGAGGACAACTCAGAGCCGGCATATGTCTTATGCTGACAGGAGGCGGAGGCCACTAGAGTTCGAGGATGGTGACCACGTCTTCTTGCGTGTCTCACCTCGACGTGGATTACGGAGATTTGGCCGAGGCGGAAAGTTGTCTCCACACTTCATCGTACCCTTCCAGGTCCTCAGCAGGATTGGAGAGGTGGATTATTGCCAGGCTCTACCACCTCAGTTGCACCGGGTGCACGACTTCTTCCACGTATCTTAGCTGATGAGATACGTGCATGACCCGACGCACATCATTGACCATGGGGAGCTGGACGTTGATGATGGGGAGACTTTTACAGAGGTCCTGGTGGAGATTGAGGATCGACATGAGAGGGTCCTATGTGGATGGTTAATTCCTCTAGTGCGCATCAGATGGCAGCACGAGAACCTCCAGGAGAGCACTTGAGAGCGGGAAGCTCATATGCATACTCAGTACCCGCATTTGTTTCCCTAGTTTGTGATGTATCTTTACGGGGACATAAAGCCCTGAGTTGGGAGTCATGTAAAGACCCGTAAATGTCAAGGAATTTTTTTCCTTAATTTTATTTGGATTTTTAAAAGAACGCAGTTTCTGATGGCACATGATTTCAAGGCTCGGTGTGCCCAGAATCATTCTCCGATGCTTGGCTCGGGTACGTTCAGTGAACGAACGAGCGTGTTTTTCTAACTTTTGAACTGGTGCTCGGAATCGAATTATAAGGGCACTGATGGAATTGCAGCGCCCGTATTTGCTTAGAAACGCCTCTTGTGGAGTTGCGTTTGCTCAGGTGTGGTTTTTAATTTTTGGGGTTAAGTGAAGAAAATAAAATAAAGTGGTGTGAAAACATTATTTTATTTCACTTAAAGCCACTTAGAGCCACTTTAATATGGTTAAGCTGAGTTGAAGTGGATATGGTAGAACCAATAATATCCTACCCTCTTGGTAAGATATTTGTGAGGTGGGGCCCACATGAGCCCCGCCGTTTCATTTCCTCTAAGTAACCTACCCACGAAAACTCTTCTTTAATGAAAGTCAACTGGTGCGTATTCTAAAACTCTTAATGCTGCTATTAAATAGACAGTTAAGTCGTTACCATTATTTCACCAAATTAATGGTTTGTTTCTTAAACTGTTTTTTTTTCAAGTTGTTGGCATAATAATAAAATAAGACCAACACCCTTTTTGTTGACGGAATGCATGTTGAGAGGATTTGGAGAAACTGTATCTTCATCCTCATTCGAGAAGAAAGCGAAGAACGTGAATAACGTGAAGAACGCGAAGAACGTCGGCCTTCGACGAAAGGTGACGAAGAACGCCAGACCCTCGGAGATCGACGACGCGATGTCGTGTACCGCAACGCCGACGATTATCCTCCCATGACGTTCTTCTGTGATATTCCTTCTTCCGCGATAAATCTTCGATCATCAGTTTTAGGTAGGAGATTACAGATATGTTTAAATTCCTTTGTGGATTTTATCCTTAACATGGATTTAATTCCTGAAATTAAATCTGTGTGTTTTCTTTAACCCTCGGAGATCGTTGATGCGACGCCGTATACCGCGACAACGCGACGCCCTTTCGCGATGCGACGATCCTCTTCTTCCGCGACGGTCAATTCCGCGAAGAACTCTTTTTCGACAAAAACGATGAGGTATGGGTTTTTTTTATTGAATACTTCTGATTTATACCCACAACGTTTCATTATTAAAATTGTTTTGAGACTTTTAAACTGTTAACATGGTGGGTGCGGACTAACGAACAAGTCCAAACCCACTGCCCCCTTTCGTTCTTGGTGTGCGAAATGGAGGACGTCGACCAAGCAGGCCGCACGGGCGATGCGGGGTCCTCGCAGTGAAGGATGGACCCCGGGAGTACTTTTGGAAAAGACGACAAGGATTTCTGACCACCGAAACTCATCCAGTGGTCCACGGAGCAAACCGCCGGCGCGCCGCCGTGGAGAACAGTCGCGGCTTCTGCCGCGGCGGCAGCCGACAGACCCACAACCTCGCGGGTCCGACGAGAGTCAGGATGCGGCCGGCTGCCACGTCCGCTGGCAGGGGCGGCTCCACGTGGTTCTGCGGTACTCTCACGCGGGGACAACACGCCCCCCGCGCCGCTCGGCCGTAACCGGCCGAGCCGTCCTCTGGTGGCCAGGCCGCGCCCGCGCCATCTGGGCCGGGTCGCGCTCAGGCCGAGCCGGGCCACCCTGGCTGGTCAGGGTCAAACCCAGCCGGGTCAGACCCACACCTGGGTCAGGTCGACCTGGTTCAGGCCGACCCAGGGGGGGTTGGGCCGGGTCGGTCCGGGCCCAGACCCCCCATTTTCAGACCTTTTTGGTCTTTTGCCCGTATCTTGAGCTACGGGCCTCCGATCGACCCGACTTCAGCGGATATGCGATCCTTGGATCGAGACGGACATTTCGGTATGTTGCACTCATGGATTCGAAGTACTTTGGATTCGGCCGGGCTGGTTCGTACACGAAACCAACCGGGTCCTCGTAGCGGAAACGCTTATAACTTGAGCTCCGGACGTCTGATTGATGTACCGTTGACTTTGATGGATTCCTCTTAGTGAGACGGATCTTTTGGATTACTCCAGCCATGTTTTGGACGCAGGTGGACTACGGTCGGGTTGGTTTTTCCTTAAAAACCAACTGGGCCCCTGGGACGAAATAACCAATAACTCTCAGTCCGGGTGTCCGATTGACGCGCCGTCTGTGACGTTGAGTTCATGTTGATGATACGGAACATTTGGAGACATCAACTCTGGACTATGTGTCAGTTGATGTATCAGCCTCTCGGTTCGTGGAGCGTACCCTCCAAAATGAGCTTCCTGTGTACGGGAACCCTAGAGCTTCCTACGACTACTACTGCGACGGCGATGACTGTACAGAGATCCTTAGTGGATTCGACGACGACGACTACAGCACTCAACGATCCTTTGTGGGTCAGTGCTACCGATCATGTGTGGGTCCGATCCTGTGTGGGTCAGTGCTCAGTGGTCCTGTGTGGGCCAGTGCCTACAGATCCTATGTGGGTCTGATCCTGTGTGAGTCTTTGCAGGGGTTAGTTATCTATCGATCCTGTGTGAGTCAGATCCTTTGTGGGTCATTGTGGGGGTTAGTTACCTATCGATCCTGTGTGGGTCAGATCCATTGTGGGTCATTGCGGGGGTTAGTTACCTATCGATCCTATGTGGGTTAGATCATATGTGGGTCATTGTGGGGGTTAGATACCTATCGATCCTTTGTGGGTCCGACAGCTTAGATGAATCAGTGGCATTATCTGGTCATCTTCATCGTCATATGAAAAAGTATACCTGTGGGAGATGAAATTCTGGTTTTCTTTCCTTTGTGGATTGTGTTGTACTATCCTGTGTGGATTTATATTTTTCTTTCCTATGTGGACTGGGTTGTACTTGGGCTCGGATGTTGGAGCCTAATGAGAATTGAAGACTTAAGCATATGTATGGGCATATACCTAAGCAGTGTTAAATGTTACTTCGTGATTGTATATTTCCTTTGTGGTTTATCCTTTGTGGATTCTGGGAGACCTTCGGGGGTCTCTGGGTCCTTACTGAGTAGCTTATAGTAATCCCTATACGGGCTATGCCCGCACTACATTGTGTTGGTTGTAGACGACAGACAGCACTGATCGTGGTTGAGGCTCGCGGAGCAGGACAATACCTGGAGGTGGACCACTGGGCGGGACGTACTCGGAGCGGTCGGCTGGACCCAAGGAGCAGTGGAGGCTATCTGTACCCACCCGTCAGGTGGGATTTCCAGTGGACAGCTCGACGTTGCGGCTTTACTTTTCAGTTGTTGTTTTCCCTTTCCAGTTGTACTTTACTTTCAGTTTGGGATTGTATACTAGCCCACTTACTTTTCCGCACATACTGTTGTACCAGTTTTTACTCAGTTCTTACTTCTTCCTACTTGCTCTGTGGTGTTTTTGGTTTAATTTACAAAGGCAATGCCTTCCCTTTTACTGGGATTTATGCCTTAGTGCTAGTCGAAATGCCCTGGCCTATGGAAAGCAGGATTGGGGTAGTCACGACATGGGCTCCGAGGACGGGTCGTGACAGCAGGTTTAAATGTTGGTTCTATCGACAACTTAAATCCTACTAGATCACTTATTTTTTATGGTAATGATTATGAATACTGGGGAGATTATATAAAGACATTCTGTATCAATACTGGAGTAGATAACTTTTTCATGCTTACTGGAGGATACAAAATTCTTGACAAGGAAGTAAGTTCTTTTACTAATCATGAAAATCATGATTACCAAATCAACTATAAGGTACACAATATTCTACTTTGTTCAATTACTAGGATCATATATTTCCAAATTTATTCTTGTGAAATAGCTAACTACATATTGAAGAAACTTGAAGTTACTTATTTTGGTACATCCAAAGTCATAGAGACAAGAAGAGCTATGTTGAGAGCTGAGTATCATTGTTTTAATTTTCCTTATGGAGAACCTATATTAAAAGTACCACAGAGGTTTATGACTATCATGAATATCCTACAATGAATGGGAGAGAAAGTACTAGATGATGAAGCTCTTGTGGATAAGATAATATATATAATGCCCAATGAGTGGGAATAAAATAGGACAGTAATTGATGAGAATAGAAAGGTCAGAAAAATTTCTCTTGATGTACTATTTGAAAATCTTCTTCAACATGAAACTAGAATGAAGAGAGATGATTACAACATAAAGAAGAAGAATGGGAATGGTAGTGTTGCTTTTACTACAACTTCAAATCACATGAAAGCTAAGACTCCTGAGAGAGTAACTAGACCCAAGTCTAAGAAGGTTACTATCCAATCATAATCTAGTGAAAGTGAGGTCTAAGAAAATGAGTTAGCTAATCTTTCTCGAAGAATGAACAAGATAGCTGGTCAAAAAAATTTCCAGTCCAAGTATAAGAAAAAGGAATGTAAAGATACAATAGATTTAGAGGACACATGCTATGAATGCAAGATAAGTTGGCACATAAGACCAGATTGTCCCTTGCTTAAAAAGAATGAATGAAAATAGAGGCATTCTGAAAGGAACAAGAAGATGTTTTACAAAGCTAACGCTAAAAAAAATATGAAAGCTAATGCTACATGGAGTGGTAGCTGTATAGACTCTTCAGAAAGTGAATCATCATAATATGATTCATCAGCTCAGAAGAATATGAGATTCATTTCTAATACTTCTTTTCCACATACATGTCTTATGGATAACGTATGCTCTGCCGAGGCTTTAACAAACTTATCTCTTGATAAGAATTACTATTCTGGAAATAGTACTTCTAATGAAGATACTTAATCTTCAGAAAATGAAGAAACATTATATAAAGAAGTATCTAGATTTTCCAAGTTTCTTGAAGAAAACAATTGTAAAATTTCAAAGAAATTAGTTAAGGAAAATACTAAGGAAGAACTTATTACAAGAGAGATTTCAGATCTTATAGAAAAAATTAGAGATAAGGAATAGATTTTATAAAATCATTCTAAAGACCTTGAGAAAGCATATTCTGATAAGTAAGAACTTTCTAAAGATCTTAAGAATGCTATTTTAAAGATGGATGTTTTTTAGCAAAAATATAACTCTAAGGAAATGATTCTTAAGGATATCAATTTAGTCATTAGATTGAAATCTGAAATATATTCTCTTAAGAAGCTCCTTGAAAAATTTACCTATGTAAAGGAAAATTTTGAAAAGATGTATTCCCAAATTAAACTTCAAGGAAACACTAATGGAGTAGGTTATACCCACCAAAAAACTGTTTTCAAAAAAAAACTATTTTGTTCCTTATAGAGCTCCTTTTTGAACTAAGTATCAAAGTAGTGGGCATTGGATGAAAAAAAGTTATTTGAATATAGTTCAATATCATGGTTTTCATAAAGCATATTTTTCTAAACAAATGTGGATACACAAAATTTTGTTGTCTAACAAATTTGGATCCAAGCAAGTTTGGATTCTGAAAACCTAACTTGTTTCTTATTTTAAAGAAAATAGGGAATGTACCAACAACAATATTTGGTACATGAATAGTGGATGTTCTCGGCATATGACTGGTGACAAAATCTATTTCGAAAAGATTATCAAGACGAAAGGAGGAAAATTAACTTTCGGAGATAATGCTCATGGAGAAATTATTTGTATAGGTAACATTGTTCTTCTTGGAAAAACCCTGATTTAAAATGTTTTGTTTCTTAAAGGTCTTAAGAACAACCTCATCATAATAAGTCAATTATTTTATGAAGGATACCTTGTGTATTTTATGAATTATATGATCATAGTACACAATTTCAAGGAAAAAGTTATTCTTTCTTCCCATAGGAAAGAGAATGATTACACACTAAACTTATAAGACCTTAGGAGCTAAGACTTACATTGCCTTAGTGTAATGGAAGATTGTTATTGGTTGTGGCATAGAAGGTTAGGACACTGTAAACTTAGGAACTTATGCAAACATTCTATGAATGGTTTAGTTAAGGATCTACCTGAGTATAGATTTGATTCTTCAAAAGTTTGTGACCCTTTTCAATATGGAAAGAAACATAAATCATGTTTTAAATCAATAAGTGAAGTCTCAACAACTGATGAACTACATTTGGTGCACATGGATATTTTTGTTCCAAAAGAAACTTGAAGAATTGGGGGCAAGTATTATGTATTTTTCTTAGTTGATGATTACACTAGATTTACATGGTTCTAATTTCAAGCAAAGAAGTATGAAGCTTTTTCTTATTTCAAATGTTTTAGATCCCATGTTAAAAATGAGAAAAACCATCCATTGAAAACTATTCATAGTGATCATGGTGGAGAATTTCAAAATTCTAGTTTTGATACTTTTTTTAATAGAAAATGTATTACTCACAACATTTAAACAACCAAAATACCTCAAAAAAATGGTTTTGTTGATAGAACAAATAGAAATCACCAAGAGATAACTAGAACCATGTTGAGTGAGTTTTTTATTTCCAAAAAGTTTTAGGCTGAAGCTGTAAGTACTTCTTGTTATACTATAAATCAATATTTGATTAGACCTTTTCTTAATAAAACTCCTTATGAGTTGTAAAATGGTAGAAAACATAGACTTACCTACATTATGATTTTTGGATGCAATGTATTCATACTGAATACTACGGATAATTTACAAAAATTCGCACAAAAATCTTAAGAAGGAATTTTCTTAGGATACATCAAAACTTCTAAGGCTTATAGAGTCTTTAAAAAAACACATGCACTTTTGAAGTAACAGTACATATCAAATTTGATGAAAATGATCCTTTTGTTTTCAAACAACACCAACTGACATCTTCAGATGTGTTTTCAAATACTGATTATCAACCTTTGATAGAAAATCCTTCTAATAAGGAAAATGTTCAAGAAAATACTTCTGAAACATTTACCCCAGAATATTTCCTACCCATATGTCGATGAACAGGTTTTACAAAACCCAAACCAGTCGTTTCTGAAGAATAATCACAGTGATAGTATCATTGGGGATGTGAATCAAAGTGTAAAGACTAGAAGTTCCTTAAGAAATGAAGTAGAATATCTAGCATTCATTTCCTAATTTGAACAAAAAATCCCTGATGGATCATTAGGTGATGAAGATTGTATTAAATCCATTAAAGATCAACTAAATAAATTCGAAAGGAATAAATCCTGGAACTTTGTTGAAAGACATAAGGAAACTTCTATTAATAGATTAATATGGGTATTTAGAAATAAGTGTGATGAAAATGGAATCATCATAAGAAATTATGATTTATTTATTGCTAAAGGATATAATCAAAAAGAAGGAATATACTATGAAGAAACCTATGCTCCAGTAGCTAGACTTGAAACAATTCGAATCTTACTCTCCTTGTCACGACCCGACCTCGGGGCCCGTTTCGTGACTACCCCAAGCCCGCCTTCCATAGGCCAGGGGCTGGCGACTAGCACCAAAGGCGTAAATCCCGATAACTGGGAAGACATTGACTTTATAAAAGTAAACAAAACACCATAGAGTACAAGAGGAAGTAAACACTAAGTACAAAGAGAAGTGCTGAAAGGAAAAAGGGCCAGAATACAAACCCAAAAAAAATTACAACTACAACTGAACAAGTACAACAGAAAAAGACAATAGCTTGAGGGATGGAAGCGGCTCCTGGGTCGTCCTCCTCGGATCCTACCTGAAGGGTAGGTACAGATGGTGCAGCTCCTGGATCGTCCGCCACGGATCCTACCTGAAGGGTAGGTACAGATAGCCTCCACACCGCTCTCGCCCGACAACCTCCTGCGTGTGTCGTCTCGTCGTGTAGTCCACCTCCGGGTATTGACTCGTCGTGTAGTCCACCTCCGGGTACCATCCATTCCTCGAACACTCGGCCTCCGTCAGCACTGCCCGTCGTCTGTAACCAACACAACGAGTTGCGGGCATAGCCCGTGCAGGGGTGAGTATAACGATACACAGTAGGAACCCCGAGACCCTCAAGGTCTCTCTAAAACCAACAAGGATAACCATAAAGAATATCTCAACAGATAACCTCTACTTAGGTATATTCCCATACATATACCTAAGTTATCAAGTAACCCATCTTCAATCATGAGGAAACACAAGGATCATGAAATCAACGGATAACCACTACCCAGGTATATGCCCATACATATACCTAAGTTATCAAGTGACCCATCTCAATCATGAGGTAAACACAAAGGTCAAAAGTCTCAGCTCAAACCAGGATTTTCATTATCGAAACCGTAACTGCTAGAGAGCTCCGTCTCTGGAGTGTACAGTGGTCCTGTCATGACTCTGAGGTACTTCTCACTAACCTAAGACTGCTGAGGTGCTCCTCCTATCGAGTACCGTGGGCCAGCTGCTACAACCAAGCACTCCCATGTGGCGCTACAACCAAGCGCACCTCTGTCGTGGGTCTGCCGCTACAACCAAACACTCCCATGTGCCGCTACAACCAAGCGCACCTCTGTCGTGGGTCTGCCGCTACAACCAAGCGCTCCCATGTGCCGCTACAACTAAGCGCACCTCTGTCGTGGGTCTGCCGCTAAAACCAAGTGCTCCCATGTGCCGCTACAACCAAGCGCACCTCTGTCGTGGGTCTGCCGCTACAACCAAGCGCTCCCATGTGCCGCTACAACCAAGCGCACCTCTATCGTGGGTCTGCTGCTACAACCAAGCGCTCCCATGTGCCGCTACAACCAAGCGCACCTCTGTAGTGGGTCGGCCAGTACAACCAAGCGCTCCCATGTGCCGCTACAACCAAGCGCACCTCTGTAACACACCGAGTCGTTCGATCAGCAGTCGTTGGGTCTCGGTCAGCTACACGGTCTCCGTACTCCGCACGCTCGTCTCCGGGAGGGTCCGCTCCATGAGCTACTGGTCGATACTCCAAGGATCAAAAAGTCCCACAAGGAAGTATCTCAAAGAACCACCTCGTCATAGGGGTCTCAACGCAACAGACGGCGCGTCAATCGGACGCCCGGTCTGTGAGTTATTAGCCTTTTCGTCCCAGGGGCCCGGTTGGTTTCGTATGCGAACCAATCCGGCCATAACTCAACTATACCCCGAACACTCATAGGGTATACCCATAGGGACCATTTTTCAAAGTGATCACCAACGCCGCTGACGGTTCGTCAAACGGACGTCTGGTCTGAAAGATATCAGCTTTTCTGTTCCAGGGGCCCGGTTGGTTTCGTGAGCGAACCAAACCCGGCCATAATCCAACTGCGTCCAAAACTCAGGTGGAGCATGCCAAAAGTTCCGTCGCATCAAGAGAAATTCAACGAAATAGACGGCGCATCAATCGGACGCCCGGTCTGTTAGTTATTGGCCTTTCCGTCTCACACCCACCCTGGGAAACTTCCCAGGAGGTCACCCATCCTGATCACTACTCTAGGCCAAGCACGCTTAACTATGGAGTTTTAACCACGTAGGCTCCCGAAAAGGAAGGTGCACCTTGAGTATAGTATACCGAAATGACCGTCTGGATCCAAGGATCACTGCGCAACAGACGGTTCGTCGATCGGATGTCTGCAGCCCAAGTTATGGGCATTTGAACCAATCTTGTTCGAAGACGGGGGGGGGGGGGGGGGGGTCTGGGCCCGGTCCGACCTGACCCAGTACCTCCTGGGCCGGCCCGAACCGGGTCGACCCGGACCGAATGGTGGCCCGACCCGGCGGCTCGGCCCGGCCAGCGCCTCGTCCCGGCCAACGGCGCGGCGGCGCGGTGGCCCGACGGCTCGGCGGCTCGGCGGCGCGGTGGCTCGACGGCACGACGGCTCGCCCAGCGCAACGCGCTAAAGGGAGGGGGCATTACCCCCCCTTTAATTTTTAAAACGGCGGCCCCTTTAAGGGGTCGTGCCATGTGTATTGTCGAGGCGGTTAAACCCCCGGGCTTCCCCCTATAACGGCCGGCCGGCGCGGGGCCGGCCGGGTTCTCACCGCGGGACCCCGCGGTCCCGCTCATTCCGGCGTCGGCGGCCTGATTTCCAGCCGCCTCCTTCGAGTTCTCCGGCGGCCGGTTTTTCCGGCCGCCACTTCCAAGATGAACGTGAATCCGTTCGACGCGGCGTGACGATGTCGCGTCCTTCCACAGCGGTCCGACTCCGGCCGCGGTCTCGTTTGAAACCTACGGCGCGACACGATGGCGCCGCGTTCCTTCGTCGCAGCCCGCTCCGGCCGTGTTTTCTTTTGTTCCTACGTGGTGCGACGACACCGCACTGTCTTCGCTAAATCAACACCCAAGATTAGAAGGGGGAGGAGAATCGGCCGTGTTCGTGCGGCCCGGTCTCCTCCCGTTATAACGATAACAGTCGACCAATCGTAAAAACACAACGATGAACTTTTCACAATTTTTAATAAAATTTGGAACAACATCCAACAGATTATTCTTTCATGTTTGAGGGAAAGAAACACGTAATTTGAAAAAAAGACAAAACCCCTACCTCGGATTCGAAGTTCATTCGTCGCCGATGCGGAAATCGGTGTCGCGGAAGACATCCCCGTGGAACGTGCCTCCGTAATCGTCATTCACGAAGTCACGAATCTAAGCAGTGGTGGTTCGTTGACGTCGGGAAACGTTCGAAGATGAAGAGTCATCGATGTTCCTTGCAGACGACGGCCATTCATTCAACACGGAAGGAGGTCGTGGAAAGGAAGAAGAAGTGTCGTCTTTCTGCTTTGGAAAAAGGCGTTCTTCGTTGGACAACTCTAATTCTCCCAAGTGTTGGGCGTCGCGGTACTTTACCAGCGTTCCGTCTCTTGGTGAAGCTGTCCCCCAAACCCTCTCCCAACATCCCGATATATAGGTGAGGGGGAGAGGTATGTAACCATCGTGGTTACATAATTTTAAAAAAAGGGGGGTCGGGTGAAATAAATTGCGTTGACGCAATTAAAGAGGTCCGTTGGAACCACTTAAGAGGGGAGGGTGCCAAGGAGTTTCTCCCCATTTAATGGGGAGGTGAGGAATTAAGAGGCTCTCCCTCATTAATGAGGGAGAGTTGGGAGGTTTCCTCTCCTCCCATTAATTGGGGGGTTAAGCCCCTTGTGGTCCCCACCACAATAAACCACCCATGGGAGGTTTAGTTTGGGTGGGCCCCACCACCATAACCTCTCAAGGGAGGTTATGGTGTGGTGGCCCCACCTCCAACCTCCATGAGGAGGTTTCAACCACCTCACTCCCAATGGCGGCTGAAATAAAATAAAGTGCAACATGGCACGTTATTTTATTGTTACACTTTTAAAGAAAACCCAAAAAAACAAACCTCCGCTTTCGATAAAACGCAACTACGGAAAAAGTATCCTTAAGAAAATACCTTCACTGTGAGTTCATCGGTGCCCTCAGATTTCAATTCCGAGCACCGGTTCAAAAGATAGGAAAACCCGCTCGTTCGTTCACTGAACGTGCCTGAGCCAAACTTCGGAAATTGATTCCGGGCACTCCGGGCCTCGGAATCATGTGCCGTCAGAAACTGCGTTCTTGTAAAATCCCAAAGAAAATTTAGAAAAAATTTCCCTTGAATTTTACGGGTCTTTACATTACTCCCATCTCAGGGCTTTACGTCCTCGTAGAGCTTTAACACAAACTAAGGTTACAAAAGCGGTACAGAGCACGCATCTGAGCCTCCCGCTCCCATGTTCTCACCTTGAGGTTTCCGTACTGCCAGAGAAAGTGCACCTGAGGAATCTATCGTCCTCGTAGGATCTGCTCCTGTCGATCCTTTATCCCCACTGGAACTTTCGTGGAAAACACCTCATCTCCACCGTCCATCTCCTCGTGGTCAATGATATGCGAAGGGTCGAGCACGTATCTCTTCAGTTGAGATACGTGGAAGTCGCTGTGCACCTGGTGCAACTGAGGTGGATGGTTCAAGCGGTAAACCACCTCACCTACCCAGCTGTGGACCAAGAATGGTCCGTTGAACCTTAGAGTTTACTTGCTGCCTTGGCCACAACTCCGTAAACTTCGTCGAGGTGAGACCTGTATAAGGACGTGATCGTCATCCTCGAACTCTATAGGTCTCCAATTCCTGTTAGAAATGGAACTCGAAACGACTGCCACCACGAGGGTAAGGTTGGCTGACTCAAGAGTGATCGGTCTCACCCTCCCGAGCATGAGTTTAACTTGTGCTGCCCAGGGTTTCCTTTTCACCGACCAAGGAAAACCCATCCCGACGTTTGCCTAAAACCGTCAATTTTAGTATGAACAGTTATTGCCCATTCCATACTCAAACTAATGTCGTAAGGCCTCGATGCTGCCACCAAGAGATTTCTAACCGGAACTCTCGCCTCGAGGGTCTGACCACACCGTTGGCGTAAGTGTGATTATCGAGTCTCTTCCCAAGGTATCTCCAGACGTGAGGGTCAAGTCCATGGCTTACTGAAAACTCTAGGTTTGGAACAAGATTTTTGAAAGCAAGGAATGATTCATATCGACGTCCGTTACTACAGTAGCTAATAGTGGACATAGACTGTCCCTTGAATCATTTCTAGAGCCATTGGGTCACACTCTTTGACCCCATGCAGCCGCACTCTTCCTCCACCCTCCAGCTCCCTAAGCCTGGCGGGAAAAACTAAAGCGGGTGGTTGTAGCATGTTAAGATGTACACCAACTCATGCTGCTCTCCTAGCTCTACGTCTGCCGCTTCGCAGGCTCAACTCTATTTAAAGCTTCCTCTTCTTGAAACATTTAACACGCCTAAGTCTCTAAGACTAGCACCAGTTTCTTGTTTCTTACTGCACTGTGCAGTCTTCATCCGCTCATGGATGACCTGGACCTCCTTTAGTCCCACAAGAGCTGCTAAAATTTTTCCTTTGCTGATAAGATAAATCTGGTCTCATCCCCTGGATGAACCACACCCATTGCCTAATACAGTCAATCCTGACATGAATGACGCATTCATGCCATGGATGACGTCGTAAGGCCTCGACGTAACTACTAAGAGATCCAACTTTCACTCTCGCCTCCAAGGGTCGAGTCACACTATCGGCATCAGTGTGAGGTCACTAGGTCTCCTCCAGTAGAAATTTCGAAAGTGAGGGTCAAGTCAACAGTTTTAACCAGGACCACTCAGTATCAACCAAACAAAAGGACAGGAAAGAGAAAAAAGTTAAGTGTCTTTTTAATATTGCAGCTCATAGTACAAAGACATGAATACAACTGAAACATGGAACTAGAAGTACAAGGGACGTATCCACTAGTTCCGCTCTTGTCCACTTGCTCCCAGAGCTCTACTGCCTTGGTGGCTCCTCCAACTCCTGGGGATCAACTGTACAAGGAGTCGGACAGTCACGTGCCAGGTGACCCTTTCTGCCACATGAGTAACACTGTCTGTTTCTGGCATGCCTGGCTCTGACCCCACCCTGGGTGCCCCGCACCACCGATCCTGAAACCCGAGATCGTCCAACTGTTGGTCTAGTCCTCCTGGACCTCTGCATCATCTGTCTACTGCCCATAGATGACTCGGCTACTGATTAAAAAACACACGGCAAAGGCCGAAGCTCCTGTACACGCTCGGGGTGTAGAGCTACTGACACAAACTCCACCCTGAAGAAGGTCTTGAAGTCTTCCCATGCGAAGGTCATCTCGTCGCAAAACTGAAACAAGTGGCTCCACCACCTGCCTGCTGTTGCCTGAAGGAGGCTGGCAGCAAAGATCACCATGAAGTCTGTCGGCGTCCCCACTAGCCTGAAGACTCTCACCATAGCCTCCAGCCAAACCTCAGCCGCCTGCGGGTCTGTCCCTCCCTGGAACCTAGGTGGCCTCTGGCGCTGGAACTCGTGCAGTGCGCTCAAGCGACGTGCACCCTATGCTGCTGGGGCTGGTGGCATAGGTAGCCCAATGGGTAGTAGTACCGCTGGTGCCTCCGCTGGTGCCTCAACTGGAAAAGGGCCCTGTACTGAGGCCACGTTGCTCGGCGAGCTGTCAGTACGAACCACTCTCGGGGCTCTAGCTGGTCGTCTGAGAAAAGGCATCCTGAAAGAAACAACGTAACATGGTCAAACGATTATACCTGGTGAGTTGACCGGGATTGAGCTGTTTTAAGGGAAAACCTTTGAAAACACACACACAATCAGTTTTTTCGTGCACAAAGTCGGAAATCAGTTGTCAGGGTCCTTGTGTATGGATACGTCGGCTGCCCGCACCAACACTGGACTCCCTGAACTGAAGACCACACTCGGTACCCTTAACACTATTGCTTCACAGAAAGAAAATATCAGAGTTATAAGTTCTGCGGTAGAACCGACTCCTCTGATACCAATTGGTCACAACCCGACCTCGGGGCCCTTGTCGTGACTACCGCAAGCCCGCCTTCCATAGGCCAGGGGCTGGCGACTAGCACCAAAGGCGTAAATCCTGATAACTGGGAAGACATTGCCTTTATAAAAGTAAACAAAACACCACAGAGTACAAGCGGAAGTAAACACTAAGTACAAAGAGAAATGCTAAATGGAAAAAGGTCCAGAATACAAACCCAAAAAAAGTACAACAACAACTGAACAAGTAAAACCGAAAAAGACAATAGCTGGAAGGATGGAAGCGGCTCCTGGGTTGTCCTCCTCGGATCCTACCTGAAGGGTAGGTACAGATGGCGCAGCTCCTGGATCGTCCGCCACGGATCCTACCTGAAAGGTAGGTACATATATCCTCCACACCGCTCTCGCCCGACAGCCTCCTCTATGCGTCGTCTCGTCATAAAGTCCACCTCCGGGTATTGACTCGTCGTGTAGTCCACCTCCGGGTACCGTCTAGTCCTCCAACACTCGGCCTCCGTTAGCACTGCCTGTCGTCTGCAACCAACACAACGAGTTGCGGGCATAGCCCGTGCAGGGGTGAGTATAACGATACACAGTAGGGACCCCGAGACCCTCATGGTCTCTCTAAAACCAACAAGGATAACCACAAAGAAGATCTCAACAGATAACCTCTACTTAGGTATATGCCCATACATATACCTAAGTTATCAAGTAACCCATCTCAATCATGAGGAAACACAAGGATCATGAAATCAACGGATAACCACTACCCAGGTATATGCCCATACATATACCTAAGTTATCAAGTGACCCATCTCAATCATGAGGTAAACACAAAGGTCAAAAGTCTCAGAACAAACTAGGATTTTCATTATCGAAACCGTAACTGCTGGAGAGCTCCGTCTCTGGAGTGTACAGTGGTCCTGTCATGACTCCGAGGTACTGCTCACTAACCTAAGACTGCTGAGGTGCTCCTCCTATCGAGTACCGTGGGCCAGCTGCTACAACCAAGCACTCCCATGTGCCGCTACAACCAAGCGCACCTCTGTCATGGGTCTGCCACTACAACCAAGCACTCCCATGTGCCGCTACAACCAAGCGCACCTCTGTCGTGGGTCTGCTGCTACAACCAAGCGCTCCCATGTGCCGCTACAACCAAGCGCATATCTGTCGTGGGTCTGCCGCTACAACCAAGCGCTCCCATGTGCCGCTACAACCAAGCGCACCTCTGTCGTGGGTCTGCCGCTAAAACCAAGTGCTCCCATGTGCCGCTACAACCAAGCGCACCTCTTTCGTGGGTCTGCCGCTACAACCAAGCGCTCCCATGTGCCGCTACAACCAAGCACACCTTTATCGTGGGTCTGCCACTACAACCAAGCGCTCCCATGTGCCGCTACAACCAAGCGCACCTCTGTCGTGGGTCTGTCGGTACAACCAAGCGCTCCCATGTGCCGCTACAACCAAGCGCACCTCTGTAACACACCGAGTCGTTCGATCAGCAGTCGTCGGGTCTCGGTCAGCTACACGGTCTTCGTACTCCGCACGCTCGTCTCCGGGAGGGTCCACTCCACGAGCTACTGGTCGATACTCCAAGTATCAAAAAGTCCCTCAAAGAAGTATCTCAAAGGACCACCTCGTCATAGGGGTCTCAACGCAATAGACGGCGCGTCAATCGGACGGCCGGTCTGTGAGTTATTAGCCTTTTCGTCCCTGGGGCCCGGTTGGTTTCGTATGCGAACCAATCCGGCCGTAACTCAACTATACCCTGAACACTCATAGGGTATACCCATAGGGACCATTTTTCAATGTGATCACCAACGCTGCTGACGGTTCGTCAAAAAGACGTCTGGTCTGAAAGATATCAGCTTTTCTGTTCCAGGGGCCCGGTTGGTTTCGTGAGCGAACCAAACCCGGCCATAATCCAACTGCATCAAAAACTCGGGCGGAGTATGCCAAAATTTCCGTCTCATCAAGAGAAATTCAACGAAATAGACGGCGCATCAATCGTACGCCCGGTCTGTTAGTTATTGGCCTTTCTGTCTCACACCCACCCTGGGAAACTTTCCAGGAGGTCACCCATCCTGATCACTACTCTAGGCCAAGCACGCTTAACAATGGAGTTTTAACCACGTAGGCTCCCGAAAAGGAAAGTGCACCTTGAGTATAGTATACCGAAACGACCGTCTCGATGCAAGGATCGCTACGCAACTGACGGTTCGTCGATCGGATGTCTGCAGCCCAAGTTATCGGCCTTTGAACCAATCTTGTCTGAAGACGGGGGGGTCTGGGCCCGGTCCGACCCGGCCCAGTACCCCCTGGGCCGGCCCGAACCGGGTCGACCCGGCCCGAGTGGCGGCCTGACCCGGCGGCTCGGCCCGGCCAGCGGCTCGTCCCGGCCAGCAGCGCGGCGGCGCGGTGGCGCGACGGCTCGGCGGCTCGGTGGCGCGGTGGCTCGACGGCACGGCGGCTCGGCCAGCGTGGCATGCTAAAGGGAGGGGGCATTCTCCCACTTTAATTTTTAAAACAACGGCCCCTTTAAGGGGCCGATCCATGTGTATTGTCGGGGGGGTTAAAACCCCGGGCTTCCCCCTGTAAAGGCCGGCCAGCGCGGGGCCGGCCGGGTTCTCACCGCGGGACCCCGCGGTCCCGCTCCTTCCGGCGTCGGCGGCTGGATTTCCAGCCGCCTCCTTCGAGTTCTCTGGCGGCCGGTTTTTCCGGACGCCACTTCCAAGATGAACGTGAATCCGTTCGAAGCGGCGTGACGATGCCGCGTCCTTCCGCCGCGGTCCGACTCCGGTCGCGGTCTCGTTTGAAACCTACGGCGCGACACGATGGCGCCGCGTTCCTTCGTCACAGCCCGCTCCGGCCATGTTTTCTTTTGTTCTTGAGCGGTGCGACAACACCGCACTGTCTTCGCTAAATCAACACCCAATATTAGAAGGGGGAGGAGAATCGGTCGTGTTCGTGCGGCCCGGTCTCCTCCCGTTATAACGATAACAGTCGACCGATCGTAAAAACACAACGATGAACTTTTCACAATTTTTAATAAAATTTGGAACAACGTCCAACAGATTATTCTTTCATGTTTGAGGGAAAGAAACACGTAATTTGAAAAAAAGACAAAACCCCTACCTCGGATTCGAAGTTCATTCGTTGCCGATGCGGAAATCGGTGTCGTGGAAGACATCCCCGTGGAATGTGCCTCCGTAATCGTCATTCACGAAGTCACGGATCTGAGCAGTGATGGTTCATTGACGTCGGGAAACGTTCGAAGATGAAGAGTCATCTATGTTCCTTGCAAACGACGCCCATTCATTCAACACGGAAGCAGGTCGTGGAAAGGAAGAAGAAGTGTCGTCTTTCTGCTTTGGAAAAAGGCGTTCTTCGTTGGACAACTCTAATTCTCCCAAGTGTTGGGCGTCGCGGTACTTTACCAGCGTTCCGTCGCTTGGTGAAGCTGTCCCCCAAACCCACTCCCAAGATCCCTATATAAAGGTGAGGGGGAGAGGTATGTAACCATCGTGGTTACAAAATTTTTTTAAAAAGGGGGGTCGGGTGAAATAAATTGCGTTGACGCAATTAAAGAGGTCCGTTGGCACCACATAAGAGGGGAGGGTGCCAAGGAGTTTCGCCCCATTTAATGGGGAGTTGAGGAATTAAGAGGCTCTCCCTCATTAATGAGGGAGAGTTGTGAGGTTTCCTCTCCTCCCATTAATTGGGGGGTTAAGCCCCTTGTGGTCCCCACCACAATAAACAACCCATGGGAGGTTTTGTTTGGGTGGGCCCCACCACCATAACCTCTCAAGGGAGGTTATGGTGTGGTGGCCCCACCTCCAACCTCCATGAGGAGGTTTCAACCACCTCACACCCAATGGCGGCTGAAATAAAATAAAGTGCAACATGGCACGTTATTTTATTGTTGCACTTTTAAAGAAAACCCAAAAAAAAACCTCTGCTTTCGATAAAACGCAACTACGGAAAAAGTCTCCTTAAGAAAATACCGGCGTTGTGAGTTCATCGGTGCCCTCAGATTTCAATTCCGAGCACCGGTTCAAAAGATAGGAAAACCCGCTTGTTCGTTCACTGAACGTGCCCGAGCCAAACTTCGGAAATTTATTCCAGGCACTTCGGGCCTCGGAATCAAGTTCCGTCAGAAACTGCGTTCTTGTAAAATACCAAAGAAAATGTAGAAAATATTTCCCTTGAATTTTACTGGTCTTTACACTCCTTTTGAGCATTCTTCAATTTTAAACTTTTTCAAATGGATGTGAAATTTTCTGTCCATAATGGTTATGTTCAAGATGATGTTTTTGTTGAAGAACCTCTTAGCATTGATGATACATAACATCCTAATCATGTTTGTAGACTTACCAAAGCATTGTATGGACTTAAACAAGCCCCACGAGTTGTATGATATAATTACAAGTTTTTTGTTTCAAAATAACTATGTTAAGGGAAATTCAGATCCAACCCTTTTTATAAAGAAAGATAAGAAAATTTTTTTGATTGTTAAAATTTATGTTGATGACATTATATTTGGTTCAACTCAACAATATTTAACTGATTCTTTTGCGGATCTAATGAATTCTGAGTTTGAAATGAGAATGATGGGTGAGTTAACATTTTTCTATGGTCTTCAAATTTCTCAAAACTAGAAGGAATCTACATATCCCAACATAAGTATATTAAATATCTTCTTAAAAAGTATGGGTATGACAACACTAAGAGTATAAGTACTCTTATCGGCACCTCAAACACACTAGATCCTGATGAAGCTGGGAAACCAGTAGATCAAACATCATTTAGAGGTATGATAGGAAGTCTACTTTACTTGATAGCTAGTTGACCAGACTTGATGTTTTTAGTATGATTATTTTCAAGATATAAATCCAATCCTAAGGAATATCATTTAATGTCAGTGAAAAGAAATTTTCTCTACATAACGGGAACAATGGATCTAGGACTATTTTATATTTCTGGAAATGATTTGGTTTTAAAGAGTTTTTTGGATGCTGACTTTGGTGGATGTAGAATGGATAGATAGGGTATATCCGAAACATGTCATTTATTATAAGATTCATTAGTTTCTTGGTCATGCAAGAAGAAAAATTCTGTAGCACACTCCACTGCGAAAGGTGAATATGTAGCATCTTAAAGTTGTTGTGCTCAAGTGTTGTGGATGCAACACACACTAACAGATTATGGATTGAGTTTTACTAAAAATATAATTTTGTGTGATAACACAGGTGCCATTGCCCTTAGTAATAACTCTGCACATCACTCCCTTGCAGAGCACATAGATATTAGGAATCACTTTCTTATGGATCACACACAAAGAGGAAATTTCATTCTTCAGTTTATCGGAACACAAGATCAACATGATGATATTTTCAGAAAATATTTATCCTCTGATAGATTTGAATAAATTAAAAAGAAGTTAGGAATGATAATTGTGAGATAATATTCCTTCATTAACTTCTTGTTGAACCATTATCTTTACAGTAATAAACTCTTTTTTATAGGGAGAGTACATCTGTTATGAAGTGTTTTTTGATAAAAAAATTTGTATTTGTGTTTTTCAAGTTTCTTGTAATAAAGTATTTTTTAAAAAATTTGGTAATGATGTTTTTGTACTATAAATTTTCGTAATAAAGTTTTCGTACTGAGAATTTTCATAATGATTTTTTCATACTAGAAATTTTCGTAATGAAATTTTCGTACTGAGAATTTTCGTACTGAGAATTTTTGTACTTATTTTTTTCGTATTGAGTTTTTCGTAGTGAATTTATTGTAATGAGTTTTTCGGAGTCAAATTTTCTTCAAGAAGAATATAACCTATTACGAATAAATTTCCTAGCCAATCTGAAAGGTATGACTTCCTTACATAAGTTTTCGTAGTCATTTTTAGTTGCTGGTAGTTTTTTTTCTTATAAAATTTCTCATATTCATTTCATTTCCTTAAATCCGAATGTTTATAAATCCTCAAAAGATCGGATTCAAGATTTCCTCGTATATATTATTTCAACCGTCAGATCAGATCAGAGAATTTCTCAACCGTTAGATTGCATTTATAAGCTCAATAGTCAGCTCCTTCACCTATATAAAGGGCAACCCCTTTTGTGTCCCACATTGTTTTCAAGCTCTCACGTGCTGAAGCTCTGCATCAGTATTTCAAGGTCATTCCGAATCTTTCAGTGCTCCTCCATTCTGAATGTCTGTGGAAGCTACATCCCATGATATGTCTTCGATGAAACCAATCTTAAAGTGGTTAGTCTATAGGGAGAGGTTAGTCTATCTGGAATTCTTCTGTGATTATGATTCTCTAATTTCAATGAATATCAAACTCAATGGATGTAAAGATATATGCGTTTCGAAACTAGGGGGTCAGGATGTTGTCTATACAGATTTTCTTGTTGAATTTTATGAGTCTGTTTCCTTCTATGAAGAAGATGGTAGAGACAAATTTTCTTTCAAGTCTTATGGGAAGACTTAAAATATTTATTATACCAAGGCTACAATCTTGGTAGGCTTATCATATGATGGGGAAGCGGAATTTTGTTCTCATAAGCTACCAGATGTCCAAGGAAGTTTCATAAGGCGAAGGCAATGAAATTCCAATGGATTAAGGAGGACAAGACAACAAATATTTCTAATCATTCCACCAAAAACCGGATTCTCCAGTTGTTGGTTCAAGGATTTTTTGTTCCAAGAAGAGGAGATAAGGATAACATAAACAAAAGTGATATCTAAATCATATATTTTTTGGTAATTATAAGGAATATAAATATGATGAGCCACATTCTTATTATAGTTCATAATATCAAGAATGGAACTTTGAAGGCTCAAATAATTATGTATCATGCTCTTATCTCCAAGCTTATTATTCGTTGTCTTGATTTGTTCAAATTTTCTTGCACCTCCAAGCTGAGAATTTGTAAAGTGATGCTGATAAGTGATGACACCTTAAAAAGGATAAAATCCTGTTTTTCAAAATAATTAAATGAGTTCTACGTTCTTTCATAAGAGGAGGCAGAATTCGCTCTGGAAAATGTATAGAAGGATGAGCCAGTTAAAAAGGTTTATAAGAAGAGGAAACTAATAGAAGTGGTTGCTGAAGACAAGACTCCCAAAGCTATGGAAACCTAGTCCTCACCTCCCAAGCCGAAAAAATAGAAATCATATCCAGATGAGGTGGATTCTAAGTGGAGGGAAGATAACAAGAAAATAAGAGAATGAGATCCACAGTTTGGATTGGACCCGCCTGAGTCTAATTCCTTAAGAGAAAAAGATTTGGAGGAGTTAGAGAAATAGTCCAAAGTGAACAAGATGAAAAATAAGATGTCTGAGATTGAAATCGTTCAATCCCTTTTTAATGACATAGAGGTAGACTCTGAGAATATTCCCATTCTGGAAACCTTTGATGTTCAACCACTACCAGAGACCCCTGGGAAGAAGTACTTTACTCCGGAAATATCTAAATAGAAACAAGTTGTTGAAGAAGTAGAGAAACAAGCTGGTGAAGATGAAGAGGAATGGGTTGTTGAAGAATTTGAAGAAGAAGAAGAAGTAGAAGAATGAAGTGATGATCTGGATGACTTGATTAAACAAGGTTGGGATTATCAAGAAAAGGAAGAATCCTCAAAGCTAGTCACTACGGGAAAGGGAGATGACAAAGGTGGTAAAAGAGATGATATTGAGGAAAAATAAAAAGAAAGTGAGTTATCTGGGGAGGAAATCTATGAGAAGCATTTTCATGATGAAGGAGCAGAGAAGTAGAAACCAGATGAAGATAAAATTGTTCAACTATTTGAAAGCGAAGAAGAATCTTCTGATGAGGATGTTCTAAAAGTTGATAAGGGGATTCAAGTGCTTAATGACACCCCAACAAAAGATGTTATTAGAAAGAAGGAGGTTGTTGGTTCTTCTAAAATAAAGCAGCTGGAAATTGAAGAAGAACCATCCCCTAGCAAGTTATTAGATTCGGAGTCATCAACAATGGGAAATGACTTTGTTGTTGAATCTTTGAAAAAGTTGGTGGACACAATTCCAATCTTTCCCCCCATAGACTCCAGATTCTAGATGTTGTACCATAGCCTAAATCAGAAATCAGAATCCTTATCCATGGTGATTGACATGTGTGTGGAGATTGAGGTTGATCATAGAAATTTTCATAACAATTATGATGTTTACAAGAAATCATGCATAAAAATAACCTTGTGGTATAAGAAAGTTGATGATGATGTGGCTTAGTTTGATCATTTTCAGAATGATGTTAAAGATGATTTTGACACTAAGGACTCCAATATTAAGAATCCACAAGATAAGATGACCATTAAGCAAAATTCTCAGAATAAATAGGATAGAGATTTGAATAGAATGCTTAACATGGTTGCCCAGAACTGGAAAGGGGAAAGAGATTTCTGGATTGAGCTTCAAGAGAAGCTGTAAACTCAATATGCGTTACTGAAGAAGTAAGAAGAGGATATGAAGTCTCAGCTTGAAGTATTGAATGCTCAAGATGAAAGGATAAAATCTTTAGAGAAGAAAGCTGAGGAGGATCAGAAAAACTTTAAGAAGTTTAAGACTTTTTTGAAGAAGTTAATTCCCAAGGAAAAGGAGGAGAAATTGACAAATCCAATTTTTTTGTAATCATTTTTATAATAAAATTTATTTCAACCTTAATGAAATTTTTGGTTGGTTGTATGTCGTATTGTTATGTAATAATATTTTAGGTACCAAATTTCTTTTCCATTCCCTTAAAATCTTTTTGAAAATCACAAAGGGGGAGAAGGAAAAAGATCTACTCAAAAGAGTGAGAAGGAAAATTTTCTACGTCATAAACTATCCTTAAGTAAGGGGGAGTTCCTCATTACAGTGTTTTTCACTTCCAATGATAATAAATACTCCCTTACAGAAATTCATAATACAATCCTAAGAGTTCCTAAACCTAAGAGGGAGTTAGTTGTATTCACTATCATCTATGGAAAAAGGGAGATAATTTTTAATTTCAAAGTCTAATGAATTTTTTTCCAAGTCTTATGTTCTATTTCAAAAGGTTGTATGTGATTTCCAAAAAGGGGGAGATTATTGACTAAAAATTGTTTTCATTATGAATTTTCCATTCCTTCATGTTTTGAAAATCACAAAAACCTTATACTTAAGAAAAATTATAATTTACTCCTCTATGGAAAATTTCCTTCCTTAAGGAAATTTACCCTAACCATGATTTCCTTACACATTTCATTATTTTTCTTAACTATAAAAATCAGATTCATACCTAAATCCTCAGAATCATATAATATTTAGATACGAACTCTAATGAGGTTCCGTTTCTAATTCTAGATACGAACTCTAATGATGTTCCATTCCAAATTCTGGATACGAACTCTAATAAAGTTCAACTTTGAATTCTGGATATGAAATTTAATAAAGTTTCATTATGAATTCTAGATAATAACTCTCATAAATTTCCACTCTGAATTCTGTATACGAACTCAACAAAAGTTCCACTCCGAATTCTGGACTCTGAACTTCTATGTGATTGACTCCAAACTTCTATGAGTTTGACTTTGAACTTCTATGAGTTCGACTCCAAACTCTATATTTTCAGATTCTGAATTCGAGTGAAACCAAACTCCGAATTTCCTTAGAAATTTAGATTCCAGATTTCTACAGAATTCAGGTTCCGAATTCCTATAAAACAGAATCTGAATTTGTCATTATTATAGAATCTGAATTCCATTTTGGTTAAACTCTGAACTTTTATTTTCTTAAATTCTGAACATTAGTTTTACTTATGATTACACTTTTTCATTACATAACGATGTCGTGCCATCAGTTATTAACAAACCGTTGGTTGAGTGACACATGTATAGGTCCTTCCAAAATTCAAGGAGAAATATGACCGTTAGAGGAGGGAGCCGACCGTTGGAGCTTTGCCTATAAATAGGAGCTCATTTGAAAGTAAAATACAACTTTGACATCCTTGAGATCTGTTCCTACATGCTGTTGATGTGATTTCAAGAGATAGAGGTTATTATCAACTCTCAAAGCTTTATGCATAATGTTTGAAGAGCTTGTTCAAACATTTCCTTGGGCCGACTTGCTTCACGTGACTCTGATTCTTACTGACTACAACTGAGGGCTTCTGGGGATAGGAAGTCAAAGGTTCTAACACCTTGATGTTGAGGGATTCCTTGCTGAGGAAGATAGGTGTGCCGACTACCTTATAGTTGAGGGCTAGCGGGGATAGCAAGACATGCTCTGATTTTCTTATCAAGGACTTACCCTGGTGTGGTAAGACAAAATTTCTTCAAATTATAAATCAAGGTACCTTTATCCAAGGTTGTTGGATACCCTTCACTTTGGGTTAAAAGAGATATTGTTTGTTACTTGTATTTTTACTACATGTTTTTCTGCTGCATTTTGTATTTTTACGGAAATTTTAACTTTATTATACATCCTTACTTGTACTCTAATATAGTTAGATTCTATACGCTTTATGGTAGAATCTTAATCATTGTATCTTTTGTTATGTTCCATTTTCGGAATCACTATTATGAAATCTAGAAAGTTTGTACTCATAGAGGTCTTGTGAATTATCTTGTTTAACTTTGTTAAACATAACCATCATGAAAATTACCTTATAGAATATTAAAAGGTATAATTCACCCCCCCCCCTCTTGTTTCTGGGAATATCATTTTTATTTCGATCCTACGTTTGGTATCACAAAGTATATAATACCCTGACTCATACCATCCTAATAGTAATCATTGATTCATCATGGTGTAATAAATAAATTTATTTATTTAATGTCAAAAATTTATTAAAAACTACCATGATGTAGGAAATTATTTTAGCTTTCTAATGAATATTTATTGTCTAAGTGATCATTTATTTAAACAAAATTAAAATAGTTTTAATTAGGATATACAAACCTTTTTTATATTTCTCTTCTATTTATAAATAATGTCATAAATGTCACTATCACACCCATGTGACTCCATAGGACCTCAAGTTTGGTAAAAATCTTCCCATGGTCAGCCATGACTCGAAAAAGAGGATTTGGACACATGTTGGGGTCATTTTATGTTATTACCGTTAACTTCCCGATAAGTAATTAATCACGATAAATAATAATAATTACCATAGTTACTATTCATAATGGCAAAAAACAAAAGAGAAAAAAGTAGATAACATGGAACTTATGATTAAAAATATTGAATCCTTTTTACTAAATTCCAAACATATAAATTGCAGTAATTAATATAAAAATAATTCCTGTTGTCAAAAATAATTGCGTGTTTTTAAGAAACAATATCTATCAAAAAATTTACAATTGTTAATGTCCAGTTTCAATGTGAAATTAATTATTATGACCACCATTAAATTAAATGGTAAAAATATAGTCTAATTAAAATTAAAAACCAATTAAAAATATAATCTATACATATAATTTAATAAGATGAAAAAGTAGTTTTGAAGTAAAATTTAGTTTTTTCCACTATTCATTAAAAAATGAACATAGTCAGAAAAATAACACAAATTTATCAAAAGTGAATTTCAATGTGGAAATTATAATGAATAAGTTTATTTTGAAAAATAATGATTATAAAATTGTTAAATGTTAGATTTAAAAATTGATTCCCATCAAAATGCTGTAAAACCATCTTTTAAAAATATTAGAGTATTCTATGCTTAATATTGGATTTATCCTCATTTAAAGCCACTAAAACACTATCTAATACATAAATAGACATAGATATAAACATATATTATTCTTTACATACTTTGGATGTTATAGCTTCAGTCCTCACTACCTATCATTTTTAGAATGTTCATGTGAAATGTTTTATAAAAACCATTTCAAAATCTTACACATATATATTTTGTTGGGGTTGTTATTTTAAAACAAGAATTAAATTCACAAACCCTTATATTTATATTTAAATAGATAAATATAAAATTTCATATAAATCCACTTGTTATACTTAACAAAAAAATATGTTGATAAATGAATTTTCGTATTTACATGGAAGGTTAATAAACATCCATTTATATAATGTCTAATTCATATTATAACAAAAAATACATTTTTTTGGTTTAGATAAATAAAAAAGCTGTATTCAAAAATTTGGAATATGTGTATATACATACATATATGAGAAGTCATAAAAAATGATGAATAGCCATAATCATGATTTGTGAATAACATGTATATGTCATGATTAAATTATGATGTTCTTATCTTCTATCTCATATATTCAATAAATCTTGGTATATCATTAACAATTTATTTAAGAATAGTTATAATCATTGAAAATAATACTTATATACATATTCTTGATAAAATTTAAAACATGGAAATAATTTTATTCATATACATTCATGACAATTATTAAATATTGTAAATATATATATATATATATATTCATATATATAGAATTACTTAATGATAATCATTAAATTAGGTGTCATGTGATCTTGATTATTAAATAATTCACACACACACACACATTCATATATATTGAGAATAAAAATTAAATTAATTATATAAATAAATCATAAATCTAAATTATAAATTAGAGATAACTTCTCGAATTTAGAAATACATATAGATAATAGTTTCAAAAATAAGATCATATTGTAAATAAAATATGAGCATAACACCATTTTATAAATTTTTTTATAAAAATAACTAATCTGGAAAAATGATCCCTTGCATCATTTTGTAAAAGATATAATTTGAATCTATATAAAATATTGACATATCCATTACTATAAATTTTGAATGACTTTAAATAAATAAATCCCTTACTCAAAATGAAGAAGTGGTTATAGACATACTGATTCATGCATGTTGTTAGTATCTCTTGGCACTAGTATGTTGGTTTGCACATTTTTCTTGAATGCACTGAGATAATGGGTTTAATATCCATATTTATCACAGTGATATATTTAAAATTAATACACGAATAGAAATATGAGAATCTGATAGATAAAAATGTATATAAATTTTATATCATCTAATCAACAATAATGTTAATGGATCTTCAATCTTTCAGTGAAATATCAATGAATGGGTGAAATGAACAAGTGAAGATTACGAAATACCTTCAAACGAAGTATATACATGTTGATAGAAATAATATAAAATGATATAAATATGATTCCAAAACCTAAAAGTATCGATCATAATAGAATAATATTATTTTCATAGATTGAAAATAATACGAACTAATGTGTTCAACAATGATCATTGTAGAAAGCCAATGGGAATGATGACATCCTAGGTTCTTTTAGAAAATTATGGCAGAAAAACAAATAAAAGCACACCTACTTATAGGTATGAAAACCTGAGATCAAAAGAAATACAATGACGAGATCTCCAATCAACTCGAACATCATCCACATGTTGATACCCATCTACGCTGAGATCCTAATAATAGTCGGGCACCATAAAAAATATCCTCACTCTAATTCTAACTCCCTTATCTTGATACAAATCATCACTGGTGAATGAAGCTCAAACCATCTCCCCCTAAAGTGCTCAAATCCACTCCTTACTTATCAGATGGATCCACTAAACCATGATCGTGGTCCTCTTCTATACAGACTCCCAAACACTAAACACCAATGAAAATCTTCCTCATAGACGTACTCTGGGACACATAACCAATAAAACAAGTTTTATTTTATTTTTACTACATTTTTATTTTTTGTTTAATAAATTTCTCTTAATAAATTTTTGTTATTATAAAATTTTATTTCATTAAAAATTTATATTTTTATTATTATTATCATGGTATAATTTGTAATTCATAAAAATAATAATAATAATAATAATTATAATTTCATATTATTCTAAAATAAAATTATATTTATTTTTTTAAAATTATATATTGTTATTAATTAAAAAACATTATTTTTATATATACCAAAATATTTGACATGGTATGTTTGTAATAAATTTAAAAATTTATAATTTATATACTTTTCAAATTACATAATATGTATATAATATTTTTAAATTCAATAATAATAATTAGTATTTTAATGTCATTTGTAAAAAATAAATTTGTATTTTAGATAAACAAATACTTAAAAAATTATAATAAAATAAATTCATAAATATAAAATATGTTCATTTAAAAAAATATTTTTTTCATTTTTTATAATTTATCATGTATAAATGAGTCAATTTTTTGAAAAAATTATAAAAATAAAAATAAGAAATTTCTTTTATTAAATAAAATGACACATTTTTTTACTAAATATATACGATCTTTGTTAATTTAAATTATAATTCATTTATTAATCGCCAATAAATATTTGTGATGTTACACAAACACTATGTTAGATCTAGACCAAAATAATGATCCTTAATTATACATTTCCAACCTAGAAAAGCTCTATTATACTAATCATTGATGGACTCATAACATAACATGGTCTCCTTGCAAGAACTATAATGTCGGAAAATTTCATTCCATATATTATTTGATTCATCTCTACTTTTTCATCTTATTATCGTAAATCAAGTTTTTATTCTAAAATATCACCTACACATGTTTTACTCAATTAGTAGATTTATTGAAATTATTATTAAAAAATGGATTACCATGTTGATATTTTATTCATGGCCTCAAAATGTTACAAGATAATAGATAGGTAGAAAGCTATTAGTACAAGAAACCTACACATTAGAATTTATTCATTCTAGATAAAACTAAATTCCAAAAAATAATCCCCCAACATATCTTCCAAGAAATAGATGGTATTATTACCATCTCTATCCATTTATGGGGGGCGGAAATGATGTTCACGTATTTCTAGGACACCAAAACCACCTCGATTCCCCTCCACAACTATGACTAAAGCCATGAATTATAGTAATATATTACCTTTTCTTATACCCCAGGCCGATGAATGATCACATGAATGTACATCCTATCAAAAACCTCCTATGAATTTTCCTTTCAAAGGCCAGGAATGAGTTTCATATTGTTATATTGATTGAACAATATCAATATAGCATAATGGACATTCATTTTACTTTGATACCGTATTAAAAAATAAAATGTTTTGAAATTATAATTAAATTAAATGATATCAAGAGAAATATATAAATTTGTTGGAACATGATGTTGGGACATTAAAAACTGACACATGATAAACTGAAAAAATCATTAGAAATAATCTACCTCATCCAAACCAACTAAAATTTCCACCAATGTTTACTAAAAATAATTCCAATACTGGATGTATATCCATTGGGTATTATTAAAACCCTTTCATCAATACCTCAATTAATGTGATAGGAACATCAATCCCTCCTTGAAAAGGTATATATATTTTTCCTACAACTTTAAATCCTTTTGGTGCATATCTAATGGATTATATGTCACAAAAGGCATAACAATTAAAATCTCTTAACTAATATTCAATCAAATGATGAAGATGCAGTGGATTCAATACCATTGACTATATGTAATATTCACATTTATACATCACTGGGGATAGAGGTAATGGGGATAACTAATCTAATACATCATCTAAAAAAAGATAATAGAATTTCATATTGAATTAAACCTCAAACACATTTTCGTTCCATGGATTGTAGACTATCTTAAATTATAAATAACAAAGGTACTCAAAAAAACACCTCTCTCATGTTAAAAACTGATTGGGTATTTATTCACTAAATACTATGTTATTCTTTGTATACAAGGATATGATCTCATTGAGGATAATTACCTATCATGGTAAGAAGGAACAAATCCATTTCCAAATCCAAGTATTGGGTCTTCAAAATTGTCTTATGGGGTATCAATTACCTTGAACAATAAGGAATCACTTCTAACAGGTAAATTAACACATTATTGAGCATATCTTAATAAGAATCATGACACCACATGTAATAATTACCCTCCACATCTAGACTCATAATTATATCACTGGTAAACCTCTAAATCAACTATCCAATAGATTTATAACACATCCTAGATTATGAAAACTATTTCCCATTTAATGTTAATAAAATAATAGGGGGTGTAATACTATAAATTTCCTCCATGATATTTCTATAATACATTTCTAAACTGAAAAAACTCAACATCGATGATACGATATAGGGTGGTTACAATGTAATAACATCATCAATATTTCCTTGATCTATATGTACAATGTACTCATTTATGAAATTAAAACAAAAGTGATATTCTAAGATCCATAATAGACACTTCAAGAGATTACTATATACTTGTATATTCTGGATAATGCAAAAAACCATCCCAAAAATAGATGTATTCCTTTTAGATATAAGGTAGAATTATTTTTCCTATATACTAAAAAATATGAAATATTACATGTATTGTTAGATGATATCATTCATAATTACTAAACCATGTTTGGAGTGTTAGTTTAAACAAAATGAATCACTAGAAACTCTTAAATAATAGTTCAGCATTACATTTCCATTTTAAAAATCTTATACTCATAATCAATCAACTAAACGTTTTCAGTTGTATGCTCAATTAATAAAAAATTAACTCAAACTGTTGAAATTTTTGAATATGTAATAAATTCTATGCACTATGTAATTTATCACGATCGCTACTAGGTTCACGTAATGATAATCAATACAATACCCTAGGCTCTTGACATCCATTTTCATGAAAAATATGTTATCCACTAATGGGGACACATTGAGTCTAAAATAACCCATTCAATCAATGATATTCAAACTACACCCCAAATTACATGATCTTTATATTATTATTCTAATATTCCAAAAAAATTATCAGATCAGTTTATCGGTGAAGAAAATATAATAGTGAATCTATGATATCAGAGATATTCCAAAAACTTATTCAAGAAAGATGTTTATATAAAGGATTACTACATCAAGAATATATATAGAAATAGAGACATCTTCTCCATGTGAAATTAATTTATACTAATGGGTGATTTTTTGTAGCTTCACGCATGGGATCCTGACTTTCTCATCCATATAATTCGTCTCCCAGATGAAGATGAATATTATTGCATTGGTATAGTGGCATACAACTCTATTGTAATGAATGAATTTGTGTTCATTAAATGTATACATAAAATATATTCCATAGAAAACATCATAATGTTTTATCCAAATGACAATGTGGTTACATGTGAATATCTTCCCACACACTTGAAACTCAATCTAATAATAGAAGTGTGATATAGATGAATCACTCCCTATAGAAACTTCAAACCATTGATTACAGGTTTAAGACTCTACAAGAATATATATCTCTAGTAAAAGGAAAAAATGGAAATTAAATGATTAATATCTATTTATAAAAGTACTGGTTCTATAATCTAATTGAGAAAGATCATAATTAGAATTATCCATAAAGTAACCTGATCATATACATCCATATCCCAGAACAGACAATGCCCCTGATTGCAAACTATTTGAGCCTTGACTAGAACACCTTCTGGTAGGTGTGGGAGTATGAAGTACTATTATACACTAACTATAGTTCGTCCTTATGTGCTCCACCTATTCAACTATCAGTATCACCTCCTCATTAGAAGAAAAACCCATTTTTGAATGACCCCTAATAATGAGGATTACTCAATCATAGAGGCCTATCCGACACTACTCTACAATTAACATCACAACCATTCTTGAAATCATTTTCATGGTGACATAACCTATTATATGAAAGACATAACCTATATCTTGGATTATAGGATCCTTTTCCAAATCCTTGTTTTTTCTTACATTATATAAATTTTTATAGGAAATTGAATTCCTCTAATTTAATATCCATGTTGAATAATGCATGTATGCCTTTATAGATGACTCGTGATTAGTATAACCACCACTAAAACAATTGTTTTAAGAGAAATAATATAAATGGTCATCATACTAGAAACTCAATATGGCACGGTAACACAACTGGGAATTCCTAGGGAGACCACACATGAATATATGTCTCTATAAATCCCTTTCTCCAATTATTGTAATTTTATTTATCCATATATAACCATATTTATTATGTAGTGAATATTGTTATTAAACCATGATGGGATAGTAGTAATAGACATACCACCATGTTGATGATTAATATGCTATTAAATCCACAGAGTGCACAAATTTAATGGTAATAATATTCAGGTAAAAATATATGAATGTTTAACTATGATATAATTTTATCATCATGACTCCACTTGATATATATAAGCACTTGTCCATATCCATTAGTAGTTCAACAGACTCTATAATAATATTCATTTTATATAATTCCCAATGATCTTTTATGAGTATAGTGTTTGAGAAATACGTCATAATTCATAAATTTATAAACACAATCATACAAAGTGCATACTTCTGAAAAAATATCCATTAATACATTAATTTAAATGTTTTTATATATACAAGGTTTATTTTCATGAAAAATAATTACATCATTCATCTTGGATTATAATTTTCTCTACCTATCCTTAAAAAGTATTCTTTTTTAATACATTCAATGAGCACCAAAATAATATATTGGTACAAAGAAAATGAATGAAACCATATGTCCCAATGTACTTACAAACACATGAAACAAATAATTCTCACCCATAAAATAAAAATAAACCATCTTTGTTAAAAATTATTATTTCTATAATCATATAAAGAATAAATAAACCATTAACATTAAATGATGTGTCATTTTAGTACAATAATTTTTTTATGATTTTAACCATCATATCTGTTATAGGATTTGTAACCCTAACGATTACCTTATAATGTGACCCTCAAGGGTACCATATGATGTAACTAATGTAGTTACATTTTGAATGACCACTACAGTCAACTTACAACATTACCAATTCATTGTAGAGTAGTAAAATACCCACCCTTATTTTCTTTATATGATAACCACCTACTACAATAAAAAATGACCAAGAACCGTAATAAAATAACAAAATATGAATTCCACCATAACATAAACATTCCTTGAGAATTATCACGTAATTAAAAAGAATAATTTCCGCATACAAAGGAAATAATTTTAATTAAAAATAACAGTGAAATAATGTAAGGGAGGCTTTAAAACATTATGGAATAATGAAGGAGGAAAATTATTTCCATTCCTTATATGATAAAATCCATTCTATTTAAAATTTGTATAATTAGACATTATAGAGTATTTAAAAGAGGGTCCATAACGTCGTGTTCAAATTCATTAAAATCAGTTCAAACAATTAGTATAATTGTTTAATGAGTGCTACCAATTTATTAAATAACTATATTCATCATTATAATATCATATATGATCTTCTTATGATATATTTGTTGTAATTTATTTAGAATATTTTTGTTATTTCCATTGTTTATGGTGCGTTCGTTTTGATGGTTTTATTGTTTGTTCATTTAATATTTTCTTATCAAACAGAAATAACACTCATGAAGAAGAAATAAATGGTTTTAATAAACATAAATAATATTAAATATTTACATACATCCATTTTTCATTATTATAATAGAATTATTAATTTTATAAAATTTTAATGATAAATGTTTATTTTATTTTGGTGTTTTTTCCAACCTTTATGATATAGTTTCATTTATTTGAAATTATGGCCATATATTAAATTTCATAATGTTATGACATATTATATATATATATATATAAATTTAAACAATCATTATTGTATTTAAAATTTCTAGGAATTTGTAATGGGAAAAAAACTCATCATCCGTGAAAAGGGTAAATTAACAATAATGGGAGTTGATTTATTTTTGATGAATAAAATAATAAAATAAGATACATTAGGATGGATATATAATTAAAAAAATTATACTCTATATATTACTCAACAATTATCATTAATGTTTGGATAGCGGATGATGATAAGGTATAAGTGAGAAATGATATAGAAGAGAAGAAGGAGGAATTTTCCTCTTAAAAATTTTATCCTTGAGATGCTCATAATGAAACATGGAATTGGAAATTTATGGGACCAAAAACATGATAGTATGGATAGGAATGGGAAGAAGTGTTTTTTTGAGATGTTATTTTATCAATAAGGATCCTGTTGATGATACTTAGGGAAGGAAATAGTCAATTTTTATATTTGTGGCCAAAGGAAATTTATGAATTACATGAAATATCAAAATATAATATGGATATTATAGGGGTTAAGACATCCAAAATCCATAAAAGGATCCAGGAATAACATTTTAGACCAAAAAATATCCCAATTTGTATTAGAAAAGAGTAATTTATTTTTATCAAATATAAATATAATATGTTATTCATGACATATATATTTTATCAAATTATACAGTATTGGTTAAAATTACACTAAAAATATTAGAACAATGATTTAAATTCAAAAAATTAAATAATTATATGTTTAACATTTCATATTTCTCTAGATAAATCATTGATCATCTTAGTTATCTCAAAATATATTTATTTTAATATTTTTATAGACATGTATTATATTTTTCAAAATAATTAATAATTCGGCATAATCATTGATAAATAATTTAATTAATTTTTTGGTGGCCGAAAAATTAGAAATAAATTATAATTATTACTCAAAAATATTTTTTGTTTCCAAATAATATTTTTTTGCTAATCAATTTTCTTATAAACAATATGTTAAAAATTGATACTAGTTCAAAACTATTGTGTCAACATCGTGGAATTCTATTACATAAAATATTATAAGAGGCGTAAAGTGGACCAATTGGATACAAAATGTTCCAAATTAGTAAAAAAAAATATTATTACCAAAAAATATTCATCCAAAAATATTTATTTAGATTTTGGGTAATTTAATAGTTCTTATAATTTCAATTTAATTGATTTTATTTTTTTCATCTACATGCACAAGCACTACATTAAATTGCATAAGAATTAAAGATAACTATTTCAATTAAAAATTTAAATTTTTTTAATATAAAAATAATAAAATAATTATGTTTAATATAATCACTTATATTCGTTCATTAGGTACATTTACCCATATCTATGTCAATAAAAAATAAAAAATTACTGATTTCACTATTTTACCCTTGTAGAAGCATTGTATTGTCTCATAATATTCATGTCATATGACTCTAAAATCAGATTCCATCATCTAAAAAATAAATTATATAATATTTTTAATAAAAAATTAATTGGAATGCATTAAATCACTCAATTAATATCTTATTGAACCAAATTTGATTTTCCCAATGTTGTGTAGGAACTACATTGATAATGACAATAATTTCTATACTTATTGTTAAATTAAATATAATATACATATTTTGAATTATTTATATATAATATTTCTATTATAATTAGATCATTTAGTCCTTAAATAATTCAAATAATTTTTATATAAAAAATATATCTCTATAATTTCAAAAAACATTTGTATTTTATGAAATTGAATTTTATACTATTCATCATATATTTAAATTTTTATGAAAATTATCAATAAATATTACTAGAATAAATTTGGAATGATGAATTAAAAAATTAAATTAGTACATTCAATCTAAAATCCTATAACTTCAAAATAAATATTTAAAATATAACCATATTATTTTAGTAAAAGTATTTAACTAAAATAAGGAATTAAAATATTAAATTCAAGAATACTAATAAATATGATAAAATTATTCTATTATTACATGAGAAATTAAATTGTACCCACATCTTTTGAAATTGAATCCTAACAGTTTATTCAATTATTATAAAAAAGGGATACCTTTCAATCATATAATTTTCAGATTCCCATGTTTATTCATCAACCATATTGTTTTCAACCAAAACCATAACCATGTGAATAAGCTTGTTCTGCAATACTCTGTCTCTATGATCAAGAATCCGAACATACGTTTTATCATATGAAATTATATCTTAATATTAAACATTATTTGGGATTAAAAGATGCTATGGATATAGAACAAAATTTCATAAACTTGAATATGAAAATATAGTATGTGCTTGGTATAAAATTGGAGGTATGACTACTCAGTAGGAATGTGGGCCATAATTCTCCAGGATTTCATAATCTCCAATGAACAATGGAATTATATTTCTATTCTTAGAAATTATATATAGTAGGTTTCCAAAGTAATATTTTATAGAAAACCAGATCATCAGCCTGGAATGAGTGGTCTCTACTCATGTTATCTTGGTAAAATTTATACATTTTCCAATATTTTCATCATATGATGTTGGATCATCGTTACTTTCTCATCAACATCCACTACCAGTTTTGGTCACATATACTTTATTTCCTCAACATCATCCATAAATGATGGAGTTTGACACGAATTTATATATAATTCCTCAAAAGGATCCATCTTTATACTGAAATGAAAACTGTCAAAATTAAAAAACTCAACAAAAGAAATAAATTGAACCCAAATTTAATGATAATAAATTTTATTGCCTCAAATAAAATCCTCATATATTATAATTATTCTCTATGAAAAATTATCATATTAAGGATGAATTTTAGTGTTGAATGTTGATTCTGTTCCCAATATCTTCTGAATACATTTCCAAATTTTTTAATTGAACATATGTCATGATCAGATTCACTGTAGAGGATTACTCCATGAAAAATAATTATATCAATGTGATAAAACTAAGATTGATGATATAGAGATATAATTACTCAAATAGGGAAAAAATGTGAAGATTTATTATATTGATCTATACTAACCCACATTGCATTGTTACAATTTGAGTTTTTTAGAAGTCCCACTATGAAATCCATGGATATATTTTCCCATTTCTATTCTGGTGCTAGAAAAGGCATAACCATACCCTTTTGTAGTTTCCACTATTCTTTAAACTATTGACTATTCAAACATTAAATGTTAATATAAAAATTTTATCCTTTCATTCCATCACACCAATAATACTCCCAAAGGTATCTATACCTCATAATTATGTTGAGATTAATTGAAAATAGATAACTACATTATTTAATAAAAAATTATTTCATCTTATTGGAGTCACAAGAAACACATAATCTATTTTCGAATATAATGAATCAATATTTATCAATATTCAATTCAACAACTATCACTTTTTACCAATTATACATTTTTATTTATCTCATTGTATTCTTTCTGAGAATGAGTCATTATATCTATATAAGAGAACAACACTGACACCTGAAACAAAATACTATAATTTACTACACCAACAACATCTTTGAAAAAATTCATCAAATCATTAATCAAATGGACATGTTCTATATGTAACATTGTTAATGATGGATGATGTTTTTGACTCAATGATTCGTCCACATTATCCTTTTTTCCATGATTTTAATTAATTATACCATTATAAACATTTATCTATTATATCCATAATTTATACAACATTTTGCATTACATCCGAATAAATATTAAATATTTACTTTTTTCATCAGCTATGTTTCACTATTGTCTCTATATAAATGATGTCTCTAATATTATATAGAAAAATCAATAGAATATAATTCACAATACTTTTTATGATAATTTAACTCATTTAGTTTTTGTTTTCTTTAGGATTAAGAGGTTACCTAATTAGTTTCCATCTAAACACCATTAATTTGATTAAATGAAGAATCATTGTAGTTGAATAAATCACCATTTTTTCAAGTTGAATTCCAAAAATAATCTATGCATGAATGTTATAATTAATTGAAGAAAAAAATAACCACAATAAATTTCCAAAATAAACTATAACCCTTTTAGGGTTAACATAGTTAGTGTCCATGATAACCATGAATCCTTTTCAAAAAACTATCGATAATGGACTGCTCATCAAAGAAAACATTGAATCTCAGTAACATTTGAAGATCTTGGTCATTTATGAACAACTTTTTTTTAGGGACCAACTATTATTATTTACATATTTACAAAATTCACCATGAAATAAATATATTGAAACGAAATATCATAGTTAAAAAATACCATCTGGATTTTTTTATTTAGGGTTTCTTGAAAAATCATCTGATATTTTTCATCATCCTCGTATGTTTTTGAAAAAAAAATATATCATCTATAAAAATAATAACAAACACATCTAAATATTTATGGATTATTCAATCTTTAACACCCCGAGCTTCCACGATACGCTTCTCATTCAATAATACAATAGCTTGCATTGTACGCAACTTCGAGTTCTAAAACATCGCGACAAATCAAAGTAGCCGTTATGAATAGTAATAACCACTTTTTAAAATTATAGAAATTTTATATTTCAAAATGTACTTCATTTTTGTATTCCTAATATTGAGAAGTAAAATGTGGTTCAATGAGATTAAAATAATTTTTTGGTGAATAGTAACTTTTAAGTTCTTAATCGCGATTAGAGGTAATTAATGTAGTTTAAGGTACAAATAATGTTATAATAATATGAGATGAGCATGAAACTTGTCCTACACCTATTGGATGAGTCATGGCCGACCAAGAAAACCCATGGGTCAACTTGGGGACCCCATGGAGCCACTTTAGTTAGAAAATGACATAAATACCTTTTATATAATGTTAAAGTAAAAAATGACACAAACATAAAATGTTTTACTAAACCAATTTTTACGTGGGGTTACACAAGTCCAAATTTTGATTATAAATATTAATTAGAAAGCTAAAAATATTTCCTACATCATAGTATTTTTTTTATAATTGTTAGACATTAAATAAATTAAATTATTTATGACATCATTATGATGTGGCGATGACCTCATTATTTAACGATTTAAATAAAATGAGAAGATAATGAAAAATCCAAGGCTTACACTTGTCCAAAGCCAATTGGATGAGGATATTTCGAACCCTTATCACCTTATCCTAGAATTATATAAGTGTGGGACCTTTAGAATCCGAAAAGCATTGGGTAAATAATGTAACATTTCAATCTTTCCAAAAGAGCCCCTCCTCTCCACTTATAAAAGGCCCCCACCTCTCCCACCTTATTCACACCTTCAAGCCATTTGGCTCGGCCAACCTCTACCCAAATACTCTCCCAACATCCCTCTATTACTCCTATAATCCTCACTTTGGGCAGAACTCTTCCCAAGGAAGCCTTTGGCTCAAATCAAAAAGCATTACCCGATTTTGAGGTAATGTCTTTTCTAATGTTGTTTTGTTTTATTTTTCTTCTCCAACCCCGTAAACTCTTTTTATTCATTTCTTTTGTAACAACACCAGTATCCTCAATATACTAGGATGTTGTTATAAGAAGTATTCGAGCTACACTTACACACACCTACATCTAATGGTTATAGAACATACGGTTTCTGTGGATGGCGAATTTCTGCCTCACGAAACGATGATTGTTCAACACTCATATAACACCTTCAAAGGTGGCCATTAAGATGTCACTATATTTATATATGATATATAATGTGTTTATGTTTTACTTATGCTTCTGTATTTCTCATTTATGGCTTACTTTATGATTTCCATTATGGGTAAAACGCGATAATTTCATTTTAGGAAGTGCGGACTACCGCCCCCTCAAAGTGATTTGAATCGTTAATGCCATATGTGGGATGTATAAAGGATGGAGTAAATGGTATTATACACTATATTATACTGGAATTATATTATACATTTATATCATTATGATTTAGTTCCATTAAATATGAAATTGAAATGAAAGTGGCGTTCATGCGTACGTACGGCTTACCGTCTCCATGAACGGTGCATTTCATTTCTTTCCTCTAAATGTTACGTAATATTATAAATGAATGTATATACTGGATATATAAGATATATATGACATCTAAATCATTAATATAATTCTGGATATAATGGATATTTCACCACATAAACAACTTGTAATTATAAGAAGTTTATTGTTGACTCAAGTACCAAAGATCGACAAAACGACCGTTATTAACTTAAATAATTACATAATGTTCATATCATTGTAATAAGTGATATAAAAAGGATAATGAAATTGAAAATTGTTCTTAATAAGGTAGATATTAACTCTAGTTTATTATTCAGGAGGTTAAAGAACGGTTGAGTCAAGTCGGACACAAGGTAAGGGAATTTCTTAACCCAACTTCCATTCTTTGGGTTAATCTCATACTTTCAAATTATGTTATGATATTATTATGTCTTATTTTGTATTTTTAATTTATTTATGTGTACCTATAGTGAATACACATAATATATCTATTTTATTTTAAAAATGATCTTTGTAAGGACTTCGTCTCAATCTCCTTTCATTGAGGCATATTTGGTTTTATACACAAATTTCTTTTATACGGTGTATAAACCACTTTGACTTTTACGTTTATTCAAAAGGAATCTTTTTTATACGAAGCGTTTACTAAACGACAAAAGGGAATGTTTTTGTCGTACGTATGCGGCGACAATGACTTCTCCGCCGCCGTGACCCCTATTTGAGTTTTGGCTTCCTCTACAAGCCATACCTTTTTTTAATGAAAAATAAATACCATGTTATACTTTTCTTTTATTTTGGTATTGAAAATGGTTTTGAAAGAGTTTTTATTATATCAATGTGTTTTACTGATATCTTGTGATTTAAATGTGGAAATGTTATGTTTCCTTTATGCATGTTTTATGTGATACGATTATGTTATGGTTTATGAGATGTTTAAACCTATTCATATGAGGAATGTATTGGACTTAATAAGTGACGGGTGGAGCCCGCTATAGCTCCTCGATGCATAGGTAGGTCTCATGAGACAACTAGACGTGGAATTGGCCAAGGCCCTTTCCCAATTTGATTTATGGTTTTGGCCGAGGCCTTAATCATTTTAGACGTCTTGGCCGAGGCCTTGACAAAGTGTTTCAGAGAGTCTGGCATTATACATTCCCTCATTCTGAAAGTGGTTATTGTTATTGCATGTGATTATTCGACCAGTAAAATATCCATGTGAAGAAGTGAAAGGCATTATCTCATTTTACTTTTGCCATATTATGTTGAAGTTCATGTTTAAAAGGATTTTGTTTTATTTATACATTGCCTTAATTGTTAATGATTATTTATGAAAGCTTCCGCATTATTGTTATCCTTACTGAGCATCTGAGCTCACCCCTTTCAATGTTTTGATATTTTCCAGGATTTGAAGAAGTATTTTAGGAATGACCTACAGGGATAGTCAGAAGAGGATATGAGTGTGGACTATGAAGACCATGTTATTTTAGTTTGTTTACTTTTTGATGTAATGAAAGACTTATGAATGTATCTAGTGTTTCCAAGGCTACTAAACTAATCGGTCTTTCGAGACTTGATCTTTTGTGATCATGACAATGTTACGAAGTAATGCACCGACTCTGGGTAGCTAGGTTCGGGGCGTTACAGTTGGTATCAGAGGCAGTTTAGTACTAACCTTGGAAGCTATATTTAGATAAACTCTGATTAGAGCACATAGCCCAAAGATAGACTTTGAGGATTAGTATAGAAAAACTTCCTAGAATTTTGGTATTATAGAGATGTTATGAGTTTTCCGAGAAATACATCCCTGTTTGGATACAAGCAGGTAGAGGCGGCTCTGGCACAGATGTACCTAGGGGTAAAACCCGAAAACACCGCTTTGAGCTAGACTCGAACGGGAACTAGTGCACGACAACGGGCCTTGCTGCACTCTTGGTTACGACACTCCCGGGGGATATGCTTAGGATAATTCTCATTTTACTTACAAACCACTATGAAGGGTTATGAGTACATACTTCCTCAAAGAAAACATTTCTATTTATGATTATGGATTATATCCATAAATAGTTCAATTTATGTAAAGTGTTTTACAAGTATGGAATTATGTATTTTGATTCATAAACTAATCTAGTTTATGCCATTGTTTAGAAATGGCGCCTAGTGGAAGGAATGGAAACCGTATCAATGCACGAACTCCATGTAGGGATTGCCCTCCTGCTCAAGATAATTATTGTGGATCTGGAGATACAACTGGTGCTGATCAGCTTCTCACCATACTGGGACAACTCACGCAGGTTATGAATAATAACCTTACCCGTATGGAGCACCCTGATCCACAGCGTGGAGGATCAATGTTATATCGATTCATGAGGCAACAACCACCAACGTTCAATGGGAGTACAAATCCCTTAGTAGGCGAGCAATGGATAAATTCCCTAGAGAAAATATTTCAGGCTTTGGGGAGTAGTGAAAGGGAGAAGGTTGTCATGGCAGTTTACCGCCTCACTGGAGATGCCGATCAGTGGTGGTCGCTGATTCGAAACACAAAGGAAGATGATGACGTATCGAATATGGAATGGAGGGAGTTCAAAGAGCTCTTCTTAGAAAAATACTTTCCTCGTGACCATCAAGCAGATATGGAAAGGCAATTTCTGAGTCTGAGGCAGAAGGAGGATGAGAATGTCGCAAAGTATGAGGCTAACTTTACAAGGTTAGCAAGGTATGCTGCAGATTACATACGTAACCCAAGGAGTAAGATTGATCGTTTCTTTGATGGCTTAAAACCATTTCTCCGTCGAGCTTTGGTATCACAATCCTTCTCATCATACGAAGATATTGTCTCATGTGCTATCAAGACAGAAAAGGAATTCTCTAAGTCTTATGACAACAAAGTAAAGCAAGAGAAGAAGAGAACGGTGGAACAAGAGACAGATAAAGGGAAAAAGGGAAAGAAGGATTTTCCATTATGTGATAATTGTGGGAAGAATCACCCTGGTACTTGCCTAAAAGGAATGGGAGTTTATTATAAATGTGGAGAAAAGGGTCACCAGGCTCGTGATTGCAAGGGAAAGAAAGAGGCTGTCAAAGTTGAATGCTACAATTGTAGAGAAATGGGTCATTATGCAAATGAATGTCCTAAGCGTCAGGGAAACTTACCTCAGAAAAGGCCAAGGGATCAAGGACAATCTTATGCTGTTACTACAGTTGAAGCAGAATAACTAATGTATTGGTGCTTTTGGACTCAAGGATTATATTCTGTTTATAAGAATAATGTAATATATATATA
The DNA here is from genome assembly GCA_963277665.1 of Viscum album. NCBI lineage: Eukaryota > Viridiplantae > Streptophyta > Magnoliopsida > Santalales > Viscaceae > Viscum > Viscum album. The sequence continues at coordinate 576,853,247 of OY728138.1, read as the reverse complement.
TGGATTGTACTGCAGTACTTTTTGATTTCAGTAAGGTTTTAATATGATTAAGGTAATCATATTTTTAGTATGTGACAATAAGAGAAACATTTCTTTGTTTGGGGAATCTGATGTTACAATTGATTTTGGAATTTAGAGACCTTTTAGAGAAAGTCTGGATGAAGGTATTTTGGATAACTATAAAGGTTGGAGTGGATTAAGTTGAACTTTGGATAGTATTGTTTAAGGTTAAAACATTTATGAAGATTATTTTTGGAATAGTATAGTAATATATTTTTAGGAAAAGGACAACCTGCAGGGTGGGGAATAACCCGTCGCGTCGGACACAGCTGCAGGAATCGAACCCACAACCATAGTGCGACAAGCCTTTATTTCCTACCACTAGCCTACAGGAAGTCCCTGGTTATTACAAAATAATTTTACTAATCTAAATAATATGTGTTAATATTTGGAACCTTATACAATTAGGATAAGTATAATATTTTTGAGTTCTATTATCATTTTGAGTGAAAGATGAGTTGAAGGTTGAAACTCTAATTGTCAAGCATAAATATATATATACCTATCTCTTATTCAATGAATAAATTAATTCTTAAACTTTAGTAAAGGGATATTAAAACAAAAAATGTGTTATCCTAATACCTTATGTCTTGTTGAACTGATGATATTTTAAATCAACATAGATTGAAGGCTTTGAGGCCCTCAATTTGACAGTTGATTGTGATTGATGACCTCAATCACTCCCTACAAATATTTACGTTTTTCCTCCAATTATATGTCTTTAATTGCCACCAATGTTCTCCTTATCGAGATCATAATTTGGTGGTGACTTTCTTATTTCCATTTCCCTCTAATTAAGGCTAAATTTTATTAACCTTATTTCCGATGTGGGTTTTCCACAAAGGTATTTTCTCTTTTCAACCTTTTATTATCAAAGAAAAATTTCAAATTGCGAGGACACAATTTATTGAAGGAGGGGAGAATGTAACACCCCGAGCTTCCACGATACGCTTCTCATTCAATAATACAATAGCTTGCATTGTACGCAACTTCGAGTTCTAAAACATCGCGACAAATCAAAGTAGCCGTTATGAATAGTAATAACCACTTTTTAAAATTATAGAAATTTTATATTTCAAAATGGACTTCATTTTTGTATTCCTAATATTGAAATTAGCCTATGTTGAATTTTTTTGAGAACTTCAAAATATTTATGAATAGTGAAAAATACTGAAAACAACTTTTTTAATCAAAATAATTCATAGTGATAAATTATACTATTGAGTGGTTTTAGAGTATAATTAGAATATATTTTTACCATTTTATCCAATGGTGGTCATTAGAATTAATTTAACATTGAAATTGGACATAAACAATTGCCAATCTTTTGATATAAATTGTTTCTTAGAAACACGCTATTTGTTGTGACAGCGGGAATTAATTATAAAATTAATTAATGCAACTAATATTTTTGGAATTTTGTAAAATAGACATCATTTTTGAATTCGTAATATCAATTATAGCTTAGGGTGAAATTTTGGCCTTATTCTGAAAAACTTCAATTTTTGATGAATAGTGAAACCACTAAGTGGTTGTTAAAAACTGATTTTTTCGTTAAAATGAAATATTACCACTTCTGTGATTTGATTTTCAAAAATCCGACATACATGGTTGTCATTAAGAAGTAAAATGTGGTTCAATGAGATTAAAATAATTTTTTGGTGAATAGTAACTTTTAAGTTCTTAATCGCGATTAGAGGTAATTAATGTAGTTTAAGGTACAAATAATGTTATAATAATATGAGATGAGCATGACACTTGTCCTACTCCTATTGGATGAGTAATGGCCGACCAAGACAACCCATGGGTCAACTTGGGGACCCCATGGAGCCACTTTAGTTAGAAAATGACATAAATACCTTTTATTTAATGTTAAAGTAAAAAATGACACAAACATAAAATGTTTTACTAAACCAATTTTTACGTGGGGTTACACAAGTCCAAATTTTGATTATAAATATTCATTAGAAATCTAAAAAGATTTCCTACATCATAGTTTTTTTTTTATAATTGTTAGACATTAAATAAATTAAATTATTTATGACATCATTATGATGTGGCGATGACCTCATTATTTAACGATTTAAATAAAATGAGAAGATAATGCAAAATCCAAGGCTTACACTTGTCCAAAGCCAATTGGATGAGGATATTTCGAACCCTTATCACCTTATCATCGAATTATATAAGTGTGGGACCTTTAGAATCCGAAAAGCATTGTGTAAATAATGTAACATTTCAATCTTTCCAAAAGAGCCCCTCCTCTCCACTTATAAAAGGCCCCCACCTCTCCCACCTTATTCACACCTTCAAGCCATTTGGCTCGGCCAACCTCTGCCCAAATACTCTCCCAACATCCCTCTATTACTCCTACAATCCTCACTTTGGGCAGAACTCTTCCCAAGGAAGCCTTTGGCTCAAATCAAAAAGCGTTACCCGATTTTGAGGTAATGTCTTTTCTAATGTTGTTTTGTTTTATTTTTCTTCTCCAACCCCCTAAACTCTTTTTATTCATTTCTTTTGTAACAACACCAGTATCCTCAATATACTAGGATGTTGTTATAAGAATTATTCGAGCTACACTTACACACACCTACATCTAATGGTTATAGAACATACGGTTTCTGTGGATGGCGAATTTCTGCCTCACGAAACGATGATTGTTCAACACTCATATAACACCTTCAAAGGTGGCCATTAAGATGTCAATATATTTATATATGATATATAATGTGTTTATGTTTTACTTATGCTTCTGAATTTCTCATTTATGGCTTACTTTATGATTTCCATTATGGGTAAAACGCGATAATTTCATTTTAGGAAGTGCGGACTACCGCCCCTCAAAGTGATTTGAATCGTTAATGCCATATGTGGGATGTATAAAGGATGGAGTAAATGGTATTATACACTATATTATACTGGAATTATATTATACATTTATATCATTATGATTTAGTTCCATTAAATATGAAATTGAAATGAAAGTGGCGTTCATGCGTACGTACGGCTTACCGTCTCCATGAACGGTGCATTTCATTTCTTACCTCTAAATGTTACGTAATATTATAAATGAATGTATATACTGGATATATAAGATATATATGACATCTAAATCATTAATATAATTCTGGATATAATGGATATTTCACCACATAAACAACTTGTAATTATAAGAAACTTATTGTTGACTCAAGTACCAAAGATCGACAAAACGACCGTTATTAACTTAAATAATTACATAATGTTCATATCATTGTAATAAGTGATATAAAATGGATAATGAAATTGAAAATGATTCTCAATAAGGTAGATATTAACTCTAGTTTATTATTCAGGAGGTTAAAGAACGGTTGAGTCAAGTCGGACACAAGGTAAGGGAATTTCTTAACCCAACTTCCATTCTTTGGGTTAATCTCATACTTTCAAATTATGTCATGATATTATTATGTCTTATTTTGTATTTTTAATTTATTTATGTGTACCTATAGTGAATACACATAATATATCTATTTTATTTTAAAAATGATCTTTGTAAGGACTTCGTCTCAATCTCCTTTCATTGAGGCATATTTGGTTTTATACACAAATTTCTTTTATACGGTGTATAAACCACTTTGACTTTTACGTTTATTCAAAAGGAATCTTTTTTATACGAAGCGTTTACTAAACAACAAAAGGGAATGTTTTTGTCGTACGTATGCGGCGAAAACAACTTCTCCGCCGCCGTGACCCCTATTTGAGTTTTGGCTTCCTCTACAAGCCATACCTTTTTTTTAATGAAAAATAAATACCATGTTATACTTTTCTTTTATTTTGGTATTGAAAATGGTTTTGAAAGAGTTTTTATTATATCAATGTGTTGTACTTATATCTTGTGATTTAAATGTGGAAATGTTATGTTTCCTTTATGCATTTTTTAGGTGATACGATTATGTTATGGTTTATGAGATGTTTAAACCTATTCATATGAGGAATGTATTGGACTTAATAAGTGACGGGTGGAGCCCGCTATAGCTCCTCGATGCATCGGTAGGTCTCATGAGACAACTAGACGTGGAATTGGCCGAGGCCCTTTCCCAATTTGATTTATGGTTTTGGCCGAGGCCTTAATCATTTTAGACGTCTTGGCCGAGGCCTTGACAAAGTGTTTCAGAGAGTCTGGCATTATACATTCCCTCATTATGAAAGTGGTTATTGTTATTGCATGTGATTATTCAACCAGTAGAATATCCATGTGAAGAAGTGAATGGCATTATCTCATTTTACTTTTTCCATATTATGTTGAAGTTCATGTTTAAAAGGCTTTTGTTTTATTTATACATTGCCTTAATTGTTAATGATTATTTATGAAAGCTTCCGCATTATTGTTATCCTTACTGAGCATCTGAGCTCACCCCTTTCAATGTTTTGATATTTTCCAGGATTTGAAGAAGTATTTTAGGAATGACCTACAGGGATAGTCAGAAGAGGATATGAGTGTGGACTATGAAGACCATGTTATTGTAGTTTGTTTACTTTTTGATGTAATGAAAGACTTATGAATGTATCTAGTTTTTCCAAGGCTACTAAACTAATCGGTCTTTCGAGACTTGATCTTTTGTGATCATGCCAATGTTACGAAGTAATGCACCGACTCTGGGTAGCTAGGTTCGGGGCGTTACACAATCCATATGACCCAAAAATAAAATAGGGAATTTTTCATACTAAATGGTCTAAAAAGCTCATAAATCGCATATATAATATAGAGGTATTTTTTATAATTTCACATTCCCTCACCATCACCTGATTTTAATTATATCCCACATCAATTAGGGAAAAATACTAACTCCTTGGAGTTTATTTAATAATGTATTTATATAAAGAAATGGATACTTAATATTAACATTAATGTTATTGAATTAAATATAATAAATGAAAAATTATCATTGATCTGTTATTTTTTTTAACAAACAAAATAGGATCACCCCATTGAGAAGTGATTGGATGAATGACCCCTTTATCAAGAAACTCCTGTAATAGCTTTTTCAATTCTAGAATTTCCACTTGATCGACTTTATAAGTGGGTTTTGAAATTGGTTTAGCATTAGGAACTATGTAAATGTAAAATTCAATGTATCATTGAGGTATTATATTATGAAACTGATCAAGAAAAACATCCTACTATTCATTTACCACATCAATGACATTAATCTGAACTGTTCAATTATTTTTAACAATATGTAAAATATAAAATTAATATCTATATTATAATGGTATATTAGCTCCATAATATAATTTCAGTGGTATGATTTTATTGTTAAATAAAAATGAAATTGTTTTTAAAATATATATATCTACGTCTATAATCAATTTTAACATAGTTAATAGATAATAAATCAATAACCAAAGTAACATCAAACATTACTAGTGAAAAAACAACAATGTTTTCATGTAATGAATTTCTACATATAAAAATTGGAATATTCTTATAATTAATTATTTAATTAATATTTCCTATTGTATTTTTTCGTACATTCTAAATTTATTTTATGAGGTGAAATTTCAAATTAATGAAAACTGTAACACCCCAAGATTCCACGGTATGTTTCCCTTTGAATAATATAGTAGCTTGCTTTGTACAAAACATGGAGTTTTAACACACCTCGACCAATCTAAATAGCTATTAGAAATAGTAATACGCAATTTTTTTAAAATTTTTAAATTATATTTTTGAAAATAGACTTCATTCATGGATTCAGAATATCAGAATTAACTTAGGGTAAATTTTTGGTATTTTTCGGAAAACATTCAATTTTTGATGATTAGTGAAAAACACAATGTTGTTGTTTAAAATCAACTTTTTATTTAAATAATTAATTAATTAAATTTAATTTAATTTAATTTAGGTCAAAATAGATACATAATACCTATATATTTTTAATTTATTTCATTGGAGTAATTTTATAATAAATTTAGATAAGTAAAATTTTATTGATTTTTTTACCGTTTTTCCCACCTTCTAAGAGAATTTGAAAATTTGCATAAAACATAATTTTTTCGCATCTCTGAGTTGATTTTCAAAAATCCGAGAGACATGGTTGAAATAAGTCAGTAATATGTGGTTAAATAAGAGGAAAATAATTTTTAGTGAATAGTATCTTCAGACTTTTATTTACCACCATTAAAATTAAATACAGTAATTAAGGGTACAAAGAAATTATTATTATCCTAACCCATGTCATAATTCTATTGGATATGTATTATTCTACCAAAATAACTTAGGAATAAAATATGACCCCCTTTGGTCCTCTTGGATAAGATTGGGATATTTATTATATTTTTATTTAAAGAATAGTTAAAAGAGTTAAATTCAATGTTTAATAACTATATCATATTCAATATAGCTTTACGCATAATATAAATTCGATGATAAATATTCATTAAAAAAATTCCTACAAAATGATATTTTATTTATAAATTTTATACATTATATCATGTTATTTATTTATGACACAATAATGATAAAATAATTACCTTATTAATGAAATATTAAAATATTAAATATTATAAATATCCAAATAAATGTAATTTGAAACTTTTGATGAATTAAAATAATTTAATAAGTTAGTATGACATTTTGGGGTTGAAAATAATTATTCTCGAAGTAATCATGCTATTATGATTTTCACAAAAACCAAATACTAAATAGTTTTAAAATTGACAGAATTGAGTTTTCAAAAAAAATTATCAATTATTAGTTGATATAATATTTATAAAAATATAATTTTCGGCCAAAAGAAATAGATAAGATTATATATATTAATAATTAACCACATATGGTTCACTTGGCTTGTTATAGTACTATTATTAACCATATAATATAAAAATACAAAGAGACATGGAAAATGTCAAACTATTTAACTAAAAGATAAATCTAAAAGATAAGGTAAATATGGTGACCGAAACCTGTATAAAACCTATTGGTTGAATGTTTCTAGATATATTACCACTTTATCTTCTAATTTAATCATTTTGGAGCTATTACAAACTAAAAATTATTTTATTATAAAATAATATTTCAAGCTTTTCTTAAAGTGAGCCTCACCTCTCTTATAGAAGGGTACATCCCCTTTCTTAATTTCACACCACCAATGACTTTTCATATTGCCAAAAACTCCCCAAATATCCTCCCAACATTCTTACATTCATCATTGAGGAAATCCTTTGGCTGAAAATCCATCTTAAATAAGCCTTTTGATCAAATCAAAAGGAAGAACCAGAAAAATAGGTAAATATTTCCTCACCTCTTTCAAGTTCTTTTCTTATTCCACTTCATCATTATTTGTTGTTTCCATTATAAAATAATAAATCTAGTATCTTATATATACTGTGATGTTATTTTAAAATTTTATAACCATATTTATTATTCCATTCTTCATATGATTGAAAAAGTCACCATACGTACGTACGTAAGGCTTACTGTCTCCACGTCGTGGTGTAATCTGTAATCAAACACGTCATTATTTGGATGGGTATAATAATGAGTATAACTTATTTAAATAATAAAAATAAAAAGTTAATAATTCTTTGTATATGATATAAAATCAAATTATATAAAATTTCACCATCAATATAATGATATTGTCACTCGTGCGTATGTATGGAGTACTGTCTCCACGAACACGATGAGATTCATTCCTCATCATAATCATTCAAGAATAATTTTCATTTATGGATTAAAAATAATTTTTAGGAACCTAATATCATTCTTGTTATTAATAAAATACATACTATCCATGAAAAACATGACTTACAGAACTGAGCATATAATTGAAAACAAACCAGTTAACACACGAAACGATGATACTACCAAAATATTATTAACAAAGAAACATCATAGGATCATATATAAAATCATATTTATTTTTATATTTATTGTATAATTTAATAAAAATTATCTAACTATTATAAAGGAGGTTAATGCACCCTAGACTATGGAAAATTACAAGGTAAGGAGTTTTCATCTCATTTTTATTCCATTGAGATTCATCCTATATTTTCCACTAATACCTTTTGTGTGGTGTATGTACTGCCCGTGATTGTATTTTCTGTGTAATATACATTAATATAAGGTTATTTACATCATCATTTTATGATCCTTATTATATGGGTTGTATGTTTTGTAAGTTACCAATCCAGTAAGGTAATTTCAAATTTCAATATCCACTAATTTTATTTTACGCAAAATTCATTGATTACATAACTCCATGATTTTGTGTAAAATCACTATTTATTTAATAATGTAGTAATTTCCACTCCCCATTCTATGGATATACATTTGATAAAAAAATCACTCCATTGATAAATTCTCTATTCATCAATATAAACTTGATAAGAGTAATTTTAACTCAATTTCTATTCATTGATTTAAACATTCAAGTCATTGGTGTTGTTTTTACAAGAATATGTATGAATTTCCACTGATTGATTTTCACTAAATATCCAATAATATTGAGTGTATTTATATTTTTCACACAGAATTATGTCATTGATTCATCTTTAACCAAATGATATGGTATTTATAAAGAGTTCGTTTCAACTTACTTTCCATTGAGACTTCTTTGTTCTTATGCACCAATTCACTTTTATTTGGTGTATATAATGTAGTTTGACATATAATATCATGAATCCATTTATTCTAACAATATTATAATGTTTTGATTAATTCAATTATTTGTATTTAATCATCTGTCATTTTGTTAGGAACTCTAACTAAATTATCATTTTAAATATTTTAAAATATTATTCTTTTAAATCTTTCTCATTAATGTCCATGATTTAAAAATGGGTTTAAGGTTTTATTAATGTGGACATTAATATTTTAAAATTTTAATTTCTTTTATAAGTTTCAATATTGTATGGAATAAATTGATTAAATAATATATTTTAAACAGTTTCATGACAAATATTGATACTTTTAAATGTTTTCATGAAAAAGGGATATTTCTCTCAAAGATTTTTACTGATCATTTTCTTCTACATCAAAATACTCTATGGAATATTTTTCTTGATTGAGATTAATTTATTATGATACAAATCATTACTACTGTATTGATGTGTTATTTTTATAACATTAAATGTTTATGAATAATATATTGACATTTCATATGCTAGTTTTAATACAAATGTTGTTTGTTATGTTTAAACCTTTTCTTATTTATGAAAGTTTCCACTATATTTTTATCCTTTTGGAGCATTTGATCTCACCCCTTTCTAATGATTTATTTTTCTATGATTAAAAGAAGTATATTATGATTAACCTGCAGGAATAGGATATGGGATATATGAGTGCTCAATGGGGACACAATGTTATTTTTTTTATTTTAGGATGTAATATAAAACTTATGTCTGTATCTAGTACATTAAAGGATACTAAACTGATTGGTCTTTTGTGAAATGATTCCTTGTATCATGCCAATGTTTTGTAATAATTCATTGATTTTGGGTAACTATGGTTGGGGCGTTACAAAGACATTTCTCTAAAATAAATGAATCTGTATACCCATTATCAAAAAATACATTACAAATATCTGAGTAAACGGTCAATGAATAAAATACCACATCATAGGATATACCAGTATTTGTTTATGTAATCTTAAAAGATCTCACTACAAATTTTATATTAAAGTATTGTCTTATACCATCATTTATTTTCTTCATTGTTAAGGAATGTATATAATTCCACATATCACCAAAACTAAAACACTTTAATATCTTCTTATCATAATTTAACATACCATCACAATAGACTTTTTCCAGGAAATATTTAGCCTTTTTTAAAATCATTCAATATTGAAATCACTTCTCTTATTTTTTAAGGCATTACCAATGGTAATTTTAACCACACATTCCACAAATAGAAAATTTTATTTTCTTAGCTTCATATTTCATCGATTGATTATTAAAAATTTCATTCCATATCAACCATTTATTTTTCATGTTTTAAAAGTATAAATGATTATAAAGAAAACTCTATTTCAACCATATCATAAAATTCAAAAAAAATTATAATACAATTTTAATTCATGGGATATCATTTCCCTTCGATATCCTAGCATCAATCCTAAGTAAAAAAGATCGATTTTACTATCACGATTGAAAATAATATTTGGATTGTCCCTTGATATCGGAGTGAAGTTTCCTTTATACATGAACAATAATTATTCTTCGGTTTACTTATATCCATGAATTTTTTTTCCATATTATTTTAAGGTACCTTATGAAAATATTTTTCATGAAAAATATTCATAAATACCTCTCATTCCAAGGAATAAAACTATATTATTTAACTGATATTATTTAACTGTAAACACCATTGGTCAGATTCACACTCAAATTGATAAATAGAAATACAATTAATTTGAATATCTATACAACCCATGACATCAAATATCAATTATAGGGCTTTAATCCACACTTAAACTTCCACAGGTTCAAAATATTAATGGATATTAAGACGATGTTGCCTCCTAAAATGTTTTGACTATCATCATGTTCTTGGGTGGTGCTCTAGTTTTTATCTATAAAAAATATCACATCTATTTATATAGTGATTAAAATGATCCATTACTATTAAAAATAATTCACTTCCAGTTCCCACCATTAAAGATTGTGGATTTTGAATGATATCATTCTATCTTTGCCTTTTTACTCTGACATCCAAATTTCTTATTGAAAAAACCATTCTAATCATACATAATTTAGATAAATATACATAGTAATATTAAAATTATATATCATTTCAACTAAAAAAATAATTTAATGTAAATTTTTATTATATTATCAAAATTTTAACCACAAATGATATCTAAATCATGCACTGATTCCAACTATAAAGACCCAACCATAATAATTACATGCAATACTGAGTTAAGACTATAATTTTTTTATTTCAATACCAATGATCATTTAACGATATTGTTTCTGAAAATTAATATATAAATCAATCATAAAAATCCATAAGCATTCAAATTGTATAATATTATAATAATATCCATTTTCCATAAAATAAAAGATGTTAAAAACGTGGTTTATATTCATTAATAATATTCACAAAATTCAACAGTTTTTCTTATTTTATCATAACCAATAATGTGATGGACATGTTAAAATAATGAATTAGAAAAAAAATCAAGTAACCATATAGTTAACAATTTAATTAATGAAACTATTATTCTATTAATATTTATAAACACATGAATTAAATATATATCATAATTAAAAGTAATATATACACACATTGTAAAATCACGAGGTATACAAAAAAACATAAAAATTTAAAAAAGAATTTAGGTAACATGTGTCATTATTTTATTACCATACAAGGTTATTATTTTAACCCTGATGGCTATCATAGGATTTTTAAACCTCATATCTACCTTAAAATATAACCCTCTCAACTAACTTATGATGTAACTATCATAGTAACAATGGAATAATCATTATGGACAACATAAAACATACCCAATGAATTGGAGGGCTATCTCAAACCCACATATAATGATCAAAACTATTCTTACATGGATATTATGTTATTTTTTTGGAAGATTTTATAAATTTAACAAATACACACCCAAAGATATTATTAGTTTAGTTTCTTTGAATGTAATAATACATAAACCACTAGCTCAAAACACATTTACTTATTATACTACCAATTTCATCATAACTAGAACCATTTTTTGAGATATCAGACATTAGTACCACTCATTTTTTATCTTGGGGAAAAATAATTATAAGAAAAGAAGAGTTTAATTTAATAATAAATGTGAACAAGGCATATACAAAATCATAACATGAATATAAGGTTACAAGAACAGGGGCATAACATTTTATGATCATACCACTAATATGAAGATAAATATTAATGAATGATAAAAAAATAATGGACGTTTTTAATACATTAATAATAATAAAATCATGAACACAATCTTTAGAATAATAACATATGTGTAAGACATGGAATATATATAAGAAATGTAATCATATAAAATTATTTCCCTATCATTCAAGTAATCAGTACCATGGATATCTTAGTAGTATGATTTCACTCTCCATACCATATTTGAATTCATGGTTCACTCTCATGACCATATTAGTATTTATGGTATACTCCCAATGTTATATTACTAGACAATGTTCATTATAGAAATGAGCTCTCTCCCCATTCCAGCCATGTATATCTAATGAGATATAATTCATTACCTAATAAATTTGATGGAGTTATAGGTCCCACCCAGATTATAATTAGAACAATACATATGTGTTCCAAATAAAATTAATCATTCATTGTATCTTAACACTTGGATGAAAATGTGTTTCATAAACATAATTTAGTCACATTATATCCTATGGGAAGGAAATTTTTTGCATCAATATCATTCAATAAAAATATCACCCTTGGGATGAAAATAGTTTCATAAATATCATTCTATTGTAAACATTAAAAATTCTTAGAATTTATTTATAACCTCATTAAAACATAGGAAACATAGAAAAATTTATCTTTTATGGAACATAATGTTGATATATCACTTGAAAATACATATTTGGGAATATACCTTTTCAATTTTGAAAAAATATTCACATCTAAAAATTACCCCAAATTTTAAATAAAAACATTTAATTGAAAACGAATTCATAATATTATAAAATAATCCTTAATGAATTATGGTTTCATGATAGTGGATAATTAATTTCTCTTTATATATGTTAAGAAAAATAATATTTTCATAAATTGTATAGATATTTCACCATGATCCTCATTTGGAGAATAAAAAAAATTCTTCTCAAATAGTGTATTTATAAAATAAAAAATAGGTAAAAAATAGTTTAAACATACAAAGTAGAATTAAAAAAATAGTTTTTTAAAAAACATGGGTGTGGAAGATAAATATTAATTAATGTATACTTAGTTAAATACAATATGAAATAATGATATGACTGTAAAATAAATACTCAATTTTTTATAATTAGTTCAAACCTTCTATATAATTCTCTATAAAATGTTTTAAATTTATTAAAAATATATATATTTATTTATAATACATAATATGATTTTTTGGTACATATTTCCAAACATTTATTAGTAATTATTTTTTTCTTTCGTTGTTTTTATGCATTCACTTCATGATTTCACAGTCAGTTCAATAGAGATATTAATGTAAAATGGAAATAATAGTACATAAGTGGAATTTAATTTTATTAATAAACAGAATTATGTTTAAATTTCTCAAACACCCATTTCTAATTCAAAAATGAGTATGATTCATTTTATAAAACAATAATTATTATTGTTTTTTTATTTGGTAGTTTTTCTAAACATCATGAGAAAATTTATATTTTCTTAATATTATGACCATATATTAATTAAAAAATTTGAGAAAATATAAAATATATATATGTAGTCCATTTAAATAAATAATAATAAATATAATATTTCCACTTATGCAGTATTGGTAAATGAAAAGTCATTGTTCATGAAGACGATAAATCGACATACCATGGATGATGATTTATTTTTTAAGAATAAATGGAGGAGATTTGAGATATGAGTATTGATAAACCATTGAATCAATAAAATTAAAATATAAATATATACTATATTTATTATGAATTATTAAATAGGTGGTGCGGAGATGATAGAATTGATATTTAATTCCAAAGAGAAGAACGAGGAACATTCCTCTACAAAATATTGTTTTTGAGAACCTCCATAATAAAATTTGAATTTATCTTTTTGTTATAGTTAAAACTATATAATTCAAGAGGGGAGGAGGAGAAAATACTTTGATGGAGTATATTTGAGAAATACATATATAGGAGATGATTTAAGTAAAAGAAAGTGTCAATTTTATATTTTAGGTGAGGGAAAATATAGGTATTGTTAAACTATTAAACATTAATATGACTCTTATGGGATAAAGAGTTCTCGAAGGCCTAAAAGGATTATGGGATTACATTTTCAACCAAATATTATCATATTATTTCTTATTCAATATTATTTTTTTAATTTAATTTAATTTAATTTTAAATTAATATAATTATTTTTCAAATTAAACACTATTCAAAAATGTGCATTTAGAAAAAATAATAACATTTTTTATGAAAAATTAATTATTTCATATAAATGTGGTATTTATCTATATAATTAATCCATCAAAATAGTTATTTAAAATTTATTTATTTTACCATTTCTAGCATTAATTGTTTTATTTTATTGTAAAATGAATAATTACTACATCGTCATTATGAAATCCAATATGGTATTTTATTATTTCCATAAAATATAAAATTAATTATTATGATGGAGGAAAAAAATTTATAATTCCAAAGAATATTTATTTGTATGAATTCTTTTCTAGAAAACCATATATTAATATATTTTAAAAATTAATAATGATAGACTGAACAATTTTGCATTATCATAAATAAAATAGTATAAGGGGTTTAATTAAAATCATTCAATTTATTTTTATTATACATACACAAGAACCACATTAGTATTTCATATGTATTAGAGATACTTACTTTAAATAAATTATTATTAATATATTAATATCATAAAAAATGAAATTAGGTTCATGATGATCAATTATATATTTTCACTATGTATATTTACTAATATCTATGTAAATAAACATTCATTAATTTTTTAATTTTTATTTTCCTTCCTTGCATAATAATTGAACTAGAAATTTGACTATATTGATGTAATATTACTCTTAAATTATAAAATATAAGTTTAAAACATCAATTATACATTATAATTATTAAAAAATAATGTAATGTCTTTTTAGAACTCAATTATTATCTATAAGGAAAAAAATTTGACATTCCAATACCGCACAGGCCCTCGAAATAATTTTTTATCATATGATGAAATAAACTATAATTCAATTATTATGAATTATTTTTTTCCAATATTTCTTTCATAATAACATAATATAGTAATTACATATTATAATAAACTTTATATTATAATTATATCTTAATTATTACACCAAAATATTTTATTTTTAAATTTTTTTTTACTATTCCATAAAAACTCTTAATTTATCATAAAATTCTCAAATATTTTATAACATATAATTTAAGCATTAAGAATTCAAAAATGAAATTATTATTTTGATATTAAAATTATATATTTTGAAATAATTCTTCTAAACAAATCCATTTTAGTATATGTAATGGCCCGGACCTCTCCGGTCGATTACTTTGTAAAAAAGTTTTTTTATGTGGTCAATGCGGCAAACATCAAAAATAATAATTATTTTTTAATAATAAATGGTGACGTGTTAATAAATTTTATTTGGGGTTTTGTTATAAGTGTTATACTAAATAATTATAATAATAATGTTGGTTTTTTTTGATAGATCTGGTAATAATGATTTAATGAGAATTATGTTTTGAATTAAATGCAATGAGATATGAGAATAAATTAAAGATGTTATGATAATTCTGTAAAAATAAATAAATAAAGGTTTAAAATAAATTTGGGGCATTCCACAAGGAGAGAGAAGATGAAAAAATATAATAATATGAAATAAAAGGGGAGGCGCACCAACAAAATAAAGATTGGAGAGTGAAAATAAAATTTATTTGAAAATAAATATAAGAGAGAGGCACCACTTTTTGTGGGAGAGAATCTAGGGAGAAAGAATTAATAAAGATTGGAGAGAGGGAGGAGTTATAAGATATTAATGGGAATAAAAATTAAGTGTGAAATAAATAGTAAAGGAGATAATTGGTGATGAATTTCCAGCGTGAAAAGTGACAAATGGTGATTGATTGGAGTTAGAGAAATAAATAAATAATTAATTAATAAAATATTGTTATCATTTTTTTTGATAATAAAACACTTTTTTCACAATAACTTCTTCGTGCGACCTCGGTTTCACGAACTGTCAGTGGAAGTGCGACCCTGACTACGAGACAAAAATAATGAGTCCAATATTGGATGTCTTTTTCGGGTTTTCGGATTGGGTACCCGAAACGCTCATGATTTAATAGATTTAATATTGTTATTATTACGGGATCTTGTATCCAACGTATCTCCCTCATACGGTATCGGATTGACGATCCGTCAGCGACAGTGTAACCCTGAAATTATGACAGTCATTTTAAGACCTTTAATGAGATACTTTTATGACTCATGCCTTGGGTCAACGAAACACCACATATTGATAGAATTATCATTATTATTAAAACGCGTGGAAATCGCGTGACGTGTTGTGTGTTAACCAATAAAAAACATGTAACGTATGTATGGTCACATCGTGTATTCATTAATGCACGCTGAATACGTATTTACCTATTCATTGCCTATATAAGAAAGAGGCCATGTTTTATCTTCCATATCGATCGCTTCTTTGTCGCACGACGGCACTCTTGGACAGTCGAGAAGTATTCCTCCTCTAACTTCTTTGTCCGAGCTCCGAATTACGATCCGTCAGTGGCCACAGCATCGTAGCGACGAGACGAAGCTTCTAAGCCCAGACTTGTCACCTTTCCTTCCGGCCTTCCTTCTCCAGCTTCCATCCTGGGAGGCGTTTGTCGGGTTTGGCGAAGGCGGAGGAGACCGAAGGACGTCGTCGGAAGTGACGTGATCAGGACCTTTTGAGGTAGGGGTTTACCTTCGTCTCACTATTTGGTGCAACATGCGGGGTGGGATATTTTTCGTTTGTTACATGGGATGCAGTTGAACTTAAAATAAAGATAATAACCGGATAAAGAAGGGTTTGGGGTTTTGTGCTGTTTCTATTGCCTTCCAGTTTCTTTATCTTCTAATTGTGATTTTGAATTAAGAGGCATTTTCTTACTGAAAATCAAGGACGTTGGTGGCCTTTGCGTGCGCAATTGATATCTGAATTGATTGTGGTTGGTTTTGTTAAAACATAGAAAATGGATAAGCACGTAAAGACTGGCTGATTAAATGAGAATGAAAACCTTGTGTGATCACCCCGGTTGAACAAAATTGGAATAATGAACATGTTGGTGGTTTGGTTGTTTTGTGGGAAATGTTTTTGTAAACGATGGGGTTGAAATGGGAAGTGGTTGGTTGTGGAAAATGCCTTTATTTATGAAAAGTGTTTTGATTATGAAAAGTGTTTTGGAAGTAAAAGGATTTTTCAAATGCAGAAATGTTTTGTGTGTGGAAAGGGTTTTATGTGTGGAACTTTGAAATAAATGAATGATGGAATGTTGTATGGTTGTGATAATCTTTTGTAAATGAAATGGCATGTGGTTGCTTGCGTTTTACCTAGCCTTGGTTGTGGATGGCAGGGATATGTTTGTGAAAGTTTTTGTCTGTATGATAGTTGCCCAGTAGTAATAATTTGTTAAACCATTGCATGAAACATGAAAACCTAAATGGGGTTGGGGGATGATTGTTTGGTTGTTGATTCATGCTTCGTGGTAGCAGTGCCGAGGCACATGCTCAGTTCCTCTTTTTAAGAAGCCATAGGTTGGGCTGTGTGTTTGGTATATGTATATATATAATTATATCTTTGTGTTTTGTCGCACCACACCCATGTCAAGCACCTAGTGCCGAACACTCCCATTTTATGGGAGAGGGTGTTCCCCCTTAGTTACTAGCTCCTTCCTTCTCCTTCTTCCATAGGCTATGATGGCTTGAGGTGACCTTAAACCCAAGACTCTTTGGGTAGGTCTCGGAGGCTGTGATGGCTTGAGACGACCTTTAGCCCAAGAATATTCGGGCAGGCTTACCGTTCCCAAGAACCTTGAGGATGCGGCCCAGGTGTCTGCGGGCGGGTTAGTGGTTGTGGCCCAGGTGTGTGCGGGCGAGATGCGTGGTTGTGAGGCCCAGGTGTGTGCGGGTGGGATGTGTGGTTTGGCCCAGGTGTGTGTGGGCGGGAAGAGTGTGGTAGCGTCAGGACATTTTCCGTTAGGAAGAGCAGCATCTAATTAAGTGGGAAATGGTGAGGGGTACCCAATACTTTTGTTCTATATATATACTAAACTTGTTTGTGTTACTTGGTGAGTGTGACCAGTGAGGCTGGGTGGATAGTTTTCATTGTTAGTTTCTGGTTCTTCTGTTTTCTCACGGGACCTTAGGGTGTCTCCCCACTTGTGCACGAGAGCTTTAGGTTCTCTACTGAGTATACTTGTATGCTCACCCTACGTTTTTTCAGGTTTTCAGGAGGACTACCAGGGCTGTGCGGGACCCTACTAGTCAGGCAGTGGGAGATCTGCAGTTGTTGTTTTCTTGTTTTTCTTTTGGTACTGTACTCACTTGTACTTTAAGCTTCTTTGTACTTGTACCTATTTCAGTATATTTATACATGCATATGGGACTGGTTTGCGTTTCTTTTCAGCACCTTTGTTCTTTTTTTTTTGTGGTTGACTTGTCCTATTTCCGATCCTAACTATAAAAAGGGTAATGCCTCCCATGATTGAAAAAAAAATAAACTCATACCTTTGGTGCTAGTCGCCACCCCGGGGCCTACTGGAGGCGGGACTCGGGGGTCATTATCTCCCTTTCACCATTGCCAGCTCCGGAGGGGCATCTTTGATGGAAGGGGGTCGTGACAGAATGGTATCAGAGGAATGGTTGAGAGATAGGATGGATTCTGGAGTTAGGCACAATGAGGATTGCATTGGATGGTAGGGAAACAATGTTAGCTGATCTTGGTGTGTGACATAGGCCAGGGAAGACCGGCTAGGACATTGGATTTTAGGGCCCCCCGTGATCAGATGCAAGGACTCTGAGCCTACCGAACAACCATGTTAGGCTACATTGATTTTAGGGTAGAAACCCTAGGAAAGGTACATGCATCATCATGTTTGTGTTTTACTTGATTTGGGGCGTTTTGGGAATAAAGTAAAATGATAAAATGAACCCTTAAGAAATCTCCTTACTACTCGGGCTTAGGTTTTCCATGTTTACCGTACAACTATGGCACCTGGACGGCGTTCCCAGGTGGCTCAGGCGGCCGAGGCCCAGCAGGTTCAGGCGATAGATCAACTGAGGATCGATCGAGAGGAGGAAGACAGCCAGTGGCAGAAGACCCTCCGTTCTTTCCAGCATCAGACTCTTAAGAAGTACGAGGGAAGTACTTCGGACCTAGAGACAGAGGGGTGTCTTGAAGAGCTAGGGATCACTTTTACCTTGATCCGTGCTCCGAAGGAGTACTGGGTCCCCCTAGTGGTCAGTCAGCTGAGAGGCGTGGCGCGCCAATGGTGGATGCTCTACCTCAGGGAGAGGAAGGAGGCAGAGATTCCATGGGCTGACTTCGAAAAGGAGTTCCGAGAGGAATTCCTTTCTTCTTTGATCAAGGCGAAAAAGCGTCAGGAGTTGCTCTCCCTTCAGCTGGGGAGTATGACTGTTCGAGAGTTGGGAATTAAGTTCAAGAATCTCCTACGCTTTGCTCCGGAACTCTTTCCGGATGAAGAGTCTCGGGCGAGACGTTTGGAAGAGGCGCTTCGTCCTTCGCTCCAGTATGCTGTGACCCCCTTCACCCTTCCGACATACTTAGCTGTATAGAAGAGGTGGAAGTTGTAGAGAGGATGAACTTGCAGGGAGGTGCACCCCGAGAAGGGATCCAGGCGGGTCCGTCGAAGGGGAAGGCAGTCAGTAGCAGACCTCCTGCGACCGGACCTTCCAGGTTCAGGCCGGTGGGGAGTAGGCCCCAGCGGTTCCAGTTCAGGTCTTCAGGCCCTCGTCCTTCCTTCTCGAGTCATGGACTGAAGTGTTTTTCTTGTGGAGGTTTCGGGCACGTCCGGAGTCAATGCCCGACCAGTGCTCAGCATGGTGGAGGTGGTCAGGATCAGTACCCGCCTCAGCAGCAGTTGCCGTCGAGGCCCTTTCAGCAGTAGCAGGGACCTCCGAGGGTAGACCCTGTAAGAGGAGGCCAATCTCAGGGTGCTCCTCAGGGACCTCGACCAGGGCATGGTCGGGGAGGCGGTCGACATCAGAGAGGCAGAGGAGCTGGGCGTGAACAGTTGCACGCAAAAGAGTTGGCAGCTCCAGCAGGACCAGAGGTGGTATGAGGTACGATCTGTTTGTTCATCACTCTTGTTTCTACCTTTTTTGATTCAGGATCTTTGCACTCTTTTGTTGCACCCAGTCTAGCCCATGCTTTGGGTCTAGACGTAGAGAGACTTTCTATACCCCTGGTACTGAGTACGCCTGTTGGAGGTCAGACCCGATTGTCTTGTGTTTGTCGGGGATGCGAGCTGACGTTGGGACCACATCGGTCCCTTGGAGATCTTATTTTTCTACAGATACAGCCATACGACGTCATCTTAGGCATCGACGGGCTGTTCTCTGTTAGTGCTATTATCGACTGCTTCCAGAGAAGAGTCGTGTTCTCCGATATGGATGGACAGCGTGTGACTTTTGTTGGAGAGAGGAGCTATCAGGTGGGAAGCCGGCATGTGAAACCGCTCTTTTCTTTGTTGGGTGGGATATCAGCGGTTCCAGCTGATACGAAGATGATGAATGTTCCAGAAGTTGTTGGGGAATTCCTCGATGTCTTTCCCGAGGAGGTTGTGACTCTACCCCCTCGACGTGATGTTGAGTTTGGGATAGACTTACAGCCAGGTGCCCGTCCGATCTCGATGGATCCTTATCGGATGGCACCTTCGGAGTTGCGGGAGTTGCGGATTCAGATTGACGATCTGATGGAGAAGGGTTTCGTTCGACCCAGTGTGTCGCCATGGGGTGCTCCGGTTCTGTTCGTGAAAAAGGCGGATGGTGGTCTCAGGCTATGCATAGACTACCGGAGGCTGAATCAGGTAACGGTCAAGAACCGTTACCCCCATCCGAGAATAGATGATCTCTTCGACCAGCTGAGGGGAGCATGTTGGTTTTCTAAGATTGATCTGCGGTCGGGATATCATCAGCTGAGGGTAAAAGACAGTGACATCCCAAAGACAGCTTTCAGGTGTAGGTATGGGAACTTCGAGTTTGTAGTGATGTCGTTTGGGGTTACGAATGCACCAGCTGTGTTCATGGGTCTTATGAACTTTGTCTTCCGAGAGTTCCTGGACCAGTTCGTCGTTGTTTTCATCGATGACATCTTGGTCTACTCAAGATCAAAGGAAGAGCACGTTGAGCATCTCAGGGCTGTCTTGGAAGTCATTCGGCACCATCAGCTTTATGGAAAGTTGTCAAAATGTAAGTTCTTGACGCAAGAAGTACACTTCCTTGGGCACGTGGTGTCTTAGCATGGAGTGTCAGTAGACCCGTCAAAGGTAGAAGTAGTTGTTTCTTGGACAACACCCAAGAGCGTGGCAGAAGTTCATAGTTTCCTGGGGTTGGTTGGATACTATCGGAGGTTCGTCTCGGACTTCTCTCGAGTTGCTGCTCCGTTGACAGCTTTGACTAGGAAGAATCAGGTCTTCCTGTGGAATGAGCAGTGTCAGGAAGCATTCGACTACCTGAAGGAGAAGTTGGTTAGTGCTCCCATCCTTTGGTTTCCAGAGGAAGGATCCTTGTATGAGGTGTTTTGTGATGCCTCTGGCCTTGGCTTGGGATGTGTGATGATGCAGAAGAAGGGTGTGATCTGCTATGGGTCTAGGCAGTTGCGTCCTCACGAGCGGAACTATGCCACCCATGACTTGGATCTTGCAACAGTAGTGTTTGCATTGAAGCTGTGGCGATATTACCTCTTTGGGGAGCGCTTTGTGGTCTTCACCGATCACAAGAGATTGCGCTATATCTTCTCCCAGCGTGACTTGAACTTGCGACAGCGGAGATGGGTCGAGTTTCTCCAAGACTACGACTTTGAGATCTCGTACACTGAAGGTAAGGGAAACGTTGTGGCTGATGCCCTAAGCAGGAAGCCGCATCAAGAAGTGGTTCGGGAATCTGTTGATGCTTGGAAGGCGATGGGGGAGTTGGCTGCCTTGCACTTGGATGCGAGGGTGGAAGGTGCTAGAGGCTGCTTGTTTCAGATGACGGTACAATCCTCTTTGTTGCAGCAAGTGGAAGAGTCTCAGTGGGGAGACCCTGAGGTGGAAGTGTTGCAGGATCGTGTCGATCAGGGGAATGCTTTGGAAGGATAGTCGGAGGACAGACGACATCAGATGCTCTTTCATGGAAGGTTGTTTGTTCCAGAGGTGATGCGTGATGAAGTCCTTCGTGAGTTCCACAGCTCAGCCTTGGCAGTACATCCAGGTGTTTCGAAAATGTACCAAGGCCTTAGGGGACAGTTTTGGTGGCCCGGGGTGAAACGGGCAGTGGCAGAGTTTGTGGCTAAATGCCTGGTGTGTCAACAGGTGAAGGCTGAACACCGCGTTCCTGGTGGTTTGTTGCATCCTTTAGATGTTCCCGAGTGGAAGTGGGACGACGTCTCGATGGACTTCGTCACAGGACTACCCAGAGCTCAGGGTGGGCATGATGCTATATGGGTAGTGGTGGATCGACTGACAGAATCTGCTCACTTCTTGGCCATCAAGGAGTCAGGACCTGTGAGTACCTTAGCACAGAGGTACCTGGATGAGGTGGTTCATTTTCATGGAGTTCCGAAGACTATCGTCTCAGATTGGGACTCTTAGTTCACCTCACGATTTTGGAAGGGGTTACAACATGCTTTTGGCACCCAGCTACGCCTTAGAACTACATTTCACCCTCAGACTGATGGACATACAGAGCGGACTATCCAGACATTGGAGGACATGCTGCGAGCATGTGTTCTGGATTTTGGAGGATCATGGGTACAACACTTTCCTTTAGTAGAGTTTGCCTACAACAACAGCTTCCACTCTACTATCGGTATGGCTCCTTTTGAGGCTTTGTATGGAAGACCATGTCGTTCACCCTTTTGCTGGGCAGAGGTTGGTGAGACTGGTACTCTTGGACCAGAAGTAGTGCAGAGCACCACAGAGAAAGTCCAGCTAGTGCGGGAGAGGATGAAAGCAGCTCAGGATCTGCAGAAGTCTTATGCTGATCGTCGGAGGAGGCCCTTGGAGTTCGAGGTGGGAGATCATGTGTTATTGAAGGTTTCCCCTCAACGGGGGCAGCAGAGGTTCAGAAAGGGGAGTAAGCTCTCCCCTAGGTTCATCGGACCTTTCGAGGTGCGGAGGCGAGTTGGTGAGGTCGCATATCAGCTGGCCCTACCACCTCAGTTGGAGAGGGTCCATGACGTCTTCCATGTCTCCCAGCTTCGTCAGTACTTACATGATGACTCTCATGTCATCAACTGGGGAGAGCTAGATGTGGGAGAAGACGCGACCTTCGAGGATCGTCCAGTCAGGATTGAGGATCGCAAGGATAAAGTGCTCCGTGGACGAACCATCGGCTTGGTTCATGTGTTGTGGAGGCATGGCGGCCTTGAAGAGAGCACTTGGGAGCGGGAGACCCAGATGCGCGCTCAGTACCCAGGGTTGTTTTGACTTGTACCTTCCTTTGTTTGTTGGTGTTACCCTGTACCTTTGATATATAAGATGTTGGCTTGTTGGATGTGAGATCTTTGTTCCTTGTTCTTGGGAAGTGTGTGGCTTTTCTGGATATATGGGAAAGGAAAAACCTGATCCTTAATCAAGACGCATTAATGAGGATGTGATTAAACCCGTGCAGGCGAGTCAGTGCCGCCTAAAGCGGATATTATCTTGACATAGGAGAGGGAATTCCTAATTTATAGATTTGTTGGTTGGTCCCTTGTCATGACGAGAGCCCTGAGAGGTATCTTGTGGAGTGGTTCTTCAGATCCTTTCCTTCTTCTGGGTCAGTTTTTAATTCTCGAGGACGAGAATGTTTTGAGAGGTATCTAATGTAATGGCCCGGACCTCTCCGGTCGATTACTTTGTAAAAACGTTTTTTTTGATGTGGTCAATGCGGCGAACATCAAAAATAATAATTATTTTTTAATAATAAATGGTGACGTGTTAATAAATTTTATTTGGGGTTTTGTTATAAGTGTTATACTAAATAATTATAATAATAATGTGGGTTTTTTTTGATAGATCTGGTAATAATGATTTAATGAGAATTATGTTTTGAATTAAATGCAATGAGATATGAGAATAAATTAAAGATGTTATGATAATTGTGTAAAAATAAATAAATAAAGGTTTAAAATAAATTTGGGGCGTTCCACAAGGAGAGAGAAGATGAAAAAATATAATAATATGAAATAAAAGGGGAGGTGCACCAACAAAATAAAGATTGGAGAGGGAAAATAAAATTTATTGAAAAATAAATATAAGAGAGAGGCGCCACTTTTTGTGGGAGAGAATCTTGGGAGAAACAATTAATAAAGTTTGGAGAGAGGGAGGAGTTATAAGATGTTAATGGGAATAAAAATTAAGTGTGAAATAAATAGTAATGGAGATAATTGGTGATGAATTTCCAGCGTGAAAAATGACAAATGGTGATTGATTGGAGTTAGAGAAATAAATAAATAAATAAATAATAAAATATTGTTATAATTTTTTTTATAATAAAACACTTTTTTCACAATAACTTCTTCGTGCGACCTCGGTTTCACGAACCGTCAGTGGCAGTGCGACCCTGACTACGAGATGAACATTATGAGTCCAATATTGGATGTCTTTTTCGGGTTTTCGGATTGGGTACCCGAAACGCTCATGATTTAATAGATTTAATATTGTTATTATTACGGGATCTTGTATCCAACGTATCTCCCTCATACGGTATCGGATTGACGATCCGTTAGCGACAGCGTAACCTTGAAATTATGACAGTCATTTTAAGACCATTAATGAGCTACTTTTATGACTCATGCCTCGGGTCAATGAAACACCACATATTGATAGAATTATCATTATTATTAAAACGCGTGGAAACCGCGTGACGTGTTGTGTGTTAACCAATCAAAACATGTAACGTATGTACGGTCACATCGTGTATTCATTAATGCACGCTGAATACGGATTTACCTATTCGTTTCCTATATAAGAACGAGGTCATGTTTTATCTTCCATATCGATCGCTTCTTTGTCGCACGACGCCGCTCTTGGACAATCGAGAAGTATTCCTCCTCTAACTTCTTAGTCCGAGCTCCGAATTACGATCCGTCAGCGGCCACAGGATCGTAGCGATAAGACGAAGCTTCTAAGCCTGGACTTGTCACCTTTCATTCCGGCCTTCCTTCTCCAGCTTCCATCCTGGGTGGCGTCTGTCGGGTTTGGCGAAGGCGGAGGACACCGAAGGACGTCGTCGGAAGCGACGTGATCGGGACCTTCTGAGGTAGGGGTTTACCTTCGTCTCTCTATTTGGTGCAACATGCGGGGTGGGATATTTTTCTTTTGTTCCATGGGATGCAGTTGAACTTTAAATAAAGATAATAACCGGATAAAGAAGGGTTTGGGGTTTTGTGCTATTTCTATTGCCTTCCAGTTTCTTTATCTTCTGATTGTGATTTTGGACTGAAAGGCCTTTGCCTACTGAAAATCAAGGCCATTGGTGGCCTTTTCGTGCGCAATTGATATCTGAATTGATTGTGGTTGGTTTTGTTAAAACATGGAAAATGGATAATCACGTAAAGACTGGCTGATTAAATGAGAATGAAAACCTTGTGTGATCACCCCGGTTGAACAAAATTGGAATAATGAACATGTTGGTGGTTTGGTTGTTTTGTGGGAAATGTTTTTGTAAATGATGGGGTTGAAATGGGAAGTGGTTGGTTGTGGAAAATGCCTTTATTTATGATGAGTGTTTTGATTATGAAAAGTGTTTTGGAAGTAAAAGGTGTTTTCAAATGCGGAAATGTTTTGTGTGTGGAAAGGGTTTTATGTGTGGAACTTTGAAATAAATGAATGATGGAATGTTGTATGGTTGTGATAATCTTTTGTAAATGAAATGGAATGTGGTTTCTTGTGTTTTACCTAACCTTGGTTGTGGATGGCAGGGATATGTTTGTGAAAGGTTTTGTCTGGATGATAGTTTCCTAGTAGTAATAATTTGTTAAACCATTGCATGAAACATGAAAACCTAAATGGGGTTGGGGGATGATTGTTTGGTTGTTGATGCATGCTTCGTGGTAGCAGTGCCGAGGCACATGCTCAGTTCCGCTTTTTAAGAAGCCATAGGTTGGGATGTGTGTTTGGTATATGTATATATATAATTGTATCTTTTTGTTTTGTCGCACCACACCCATGTCAAGCACCTAGTGCCGAACACTCCCATTTTATGGGAGAGGGTGTTCCCCCTTAGTTACTAGCTCCTTCATGCTCCTTCTTCCATAGGCTATGATGGCTTGAGGTGACCATACACCCAAGACTCTTCGGGTAGGTCTCGGAGGCTGTGATGGCTTGAGGCGACCTTTAGCCCAAGACTCTTCGGGCAGGCTTACCGTTCCCAAGAACCTTCGAGATGAGGCCCAGGTGTCTGCGGGCGGGTTAGTGGTTGTGGCCCAGGTGTGTGCGGGCGAGATGCGTGGTTGTGAGGCCCAGGTGTGTGCGGGCGGGATGCGTGGCTTGGCCCAGGTGTGTGTGGGCGGGAAGAGTGTGGTAGCGTCAGGAAGTTTGCCGTTAAGAAGAGCAGCATCTAATTAAGTGGGAAATGGTGCGGGGTACCCAATACTTTTGTTCTATATATATACTAAACTTGTTTGTGTTACTTGGTGAGTGTGACCAGTGAGGCTGGGTGGATAGTTTTCCTTGTTAGTTTCTGGTTCTTCTGTTTTCTCACGGGACCTTAGGGTGTCTCCCCACTTGTGCATGAGAGCTTTAGGTTCTCTACTGAGTATACTTGTTTGCTCACCCTACGTTGTTTCAGGTTTTCAGGAGGACTACCAGGGCTGTGCGGGACCCTACTAGTCAGGCAGTGGGAGCTGTGCAGTTGCTGTTTTCTTGTTTTTCTTTTGGTACTGTACTCACTAGTACATTAAGCTTATTTGTACTTGTACCTGTTTCAGTTTATTTATACATGCATATGGGACTGGTTTGGGTTTCTTTTCAGCACCTTTGTTCTTTTTCCTTTTTGGTGGTTGACTTGTCCTATTTCCGATCCTAACTATAAAAAGGCTAATGCCTCCCATGATTGAAAAAAAAATAAACTCATACCCTTGGTGCTAGTCGCCACCCCGGGGCCTACTGGAGGCGGTACTCGGGGGTCATTATCTCCCTTTCACCATTGCCAGCTCAGGAGGGGCATCTTTGATGGAAGGGGGTCGTGACAGTATAATATAAATATTTAACTTAACGAAATGAATTTGACAATTTAATTTAATATAAATAATAAATATTAAAAAAAATATTCTATTTAGACACATGTTATTAAGATATGACCCCCATAATTATGCTTCTTCATGAGGATCACTGGATGTAACAAAACAATTAGATTGGTATGGATCTAAAAAATCATGAATACTCATTCAACTATATCGAACCAATCCTCTAATACTAGAGTGTCTGGATTTCTACAATGTCATAATAGTTTCTATTAATGTAACATGCATAACACCCTAATATTATATAAATATTCATCTGAACCTACAACATAATATATCATCAAAATGTGTCTTTGATTTTTCCAATGGGAAAATGGATGTAGTTGCATGCGCGTCGCACTAGGTGGATTCACAACCCTCTTATATCAAAGGGGAATCACCTAATGAATTGTTTCTTAAGTAGTGGCATGATCCCTAAATTGGTAATCCTTATGAACAAGTATCACTATGCTATATGGATGTCACTGAAAGTGAATCCTTAATTTTAAATATACATTCCTTGTTAGATGAGCTTATATAAATAGAAAAAACCAAAAATCCATGAATGTCTAAAATAACACATCATAGTTGATTCATGTATCTTTGGTTTCTATATAAACTATATAATTTATATTCAAGTATAAAAATTGTAATTCAGAGTCATGATGTATGGATACGTGATCTGTTTCACCAACATTGGGTTTTTATTTATAAAGATGAGAGAAAGACACTGGTAAATCATTTCCCAAACATCCAATAAAAATCATTACAAAATCTCAAACTAGAGACTATAATAATTTGAAAAACCTACTTTGATACCACTCACTCACTATCCTACCCACACGTACCCCACCTAGGATGGAATTTTGTTGAGAGTGTCACCCAAACCATCCATAAATAGGCTATGGGATGATGATAAGCTTTGAGTAGTTATATCATTGAAATTGGAGGAGTTATACTAATGTACATGTAAAAATGCACATCCAAATCTACGAATTTATGTAAAGATATAATAATATAATAAAAGATATATTTTGTAATAAATGAATGTAAGAAATTCTATAAAATACATCAATGTGGGGAAATTTAATACATAATATATCACGATAAAAATACATGCATGAAAATTAATGAGTTACCGACCTAAAAAATAAAAATAAAAGTGTATAAAATAAGTGTTTTTAACTCAATATTTATAGAAAATGGACCATTGAGACTAGTCTTCATATCTATATTCCTTTGTAATCCTCTAAAACTAGGTCAACTAAATTCACCTCCAATCGTCTGATAATCTATGTATGTCAGAAGATATGCTAGCATAACCCATTTTGAGGTGTGTATGTACACAACTATTTTGAATCCTTGAAGAAAAATATGAATAATAAATAACAAATCAAGAATTCCAAAAAAATAATATTAATGACAAGAAATTAACCCAAATGAAGAGATAAAGGGAATCCTCATTATCATATGAAGACAAAATGATGAATATTATACCTGTAGCGGTAAAATTTCCAATTATAATTCAAAACACCATGAAAAATCTCATAATTATTGGTGTGGAGGGAATACAAAAAGTAACAACACTATATATTTGGGAGAGCACAAAAACTAACGAAGGACTCTACACAAGACAATTCTCAGTAATGGTGGTGTATTATCATATACATAGAAGACTCATTACCTCAATAGTATGGTGGATTACAGAATGTAACAATATAATGTGTTTGGGGAAATGTGACCTATTGTTAAATGGGAGTAACATCCTTGATATTCATATAATGAATAAACTGATCATTTTAATTGGCCAAGCATTGGTGGTATGAGTATTAAATAAGAAACACATTGTCCCTTATAACTTAAACTAAAATCTAGTATACCATAACATCATATTTTTTAAAATAAATATGATATGATACACATAGGCCCAAATATATGTGTTTATGAATGATTTAAAAAGGTTTGTGGATCTAATGGATGTACACTATATATCCATTTAGTGTAAAAGAAATGTAACATATATCCAAACCTTAGATGTGTCCCATCATAATACTCGATCAGTAAAATTGATGTATATAGTATTTAAAAAAGGTTACATAGTCTGAAAAATCCCACAAATACATGTATGTTCCTTCCACAAAATATGATATGGAAATCCATGTGGGTCTACAAGGCATGTATTTATGGGTATAAAATGTTTATATCCACCCAATTTCAAGGTAATGTGTTCATAGAATGTTGGATGGAAGTCCATGTACATCATAATGGTATATATATACTGGTATATGATGTTTCAATATTCCAAGTATATTTACACAAAAAGACAATTTATATTCTTTCATATCTCATGCCAATACTAATATAGCATGTATTATTATACTCTGGGTCGTGGGAATGTGTCATATTCACAAGGCATGGCTTCTTGGGTTGGGTCACATAGAGAGTATCCTATCCTCATGTTATGTGATATTCAACTTAGGATAAAACCTAGGAAACTAAAATATCCATATATACATGCCTTTTGATCCTACAGGCTATATGACATATAGTAATATATTTCACAGTTAGTCAATATTTCCTTCCTGTGGTTTATAAATCCTTAAATTATGCCACCTCACCCTAATGGTTGGAAATCAAAACTCGAATTTTCTTTTGGGTAGACGACTCAATGAAACCACTGTTTTGGGTTCCCAATCCATGAATCCCTCACATGTATCATACAACCCATCTTTATCCATATTTAAAATATCAATCGCAATGTGAATAATTGTATCATCATGAATCTATGTGTTTTATCACCCATATATTTAGACTAAAAATGTAAAACTAAAATAATGTCGGAAAATTATGAAGAATATAAATAATGATGGTGTAACGATGCAATACTTTTGTTTGAACGTTATTGTAAAATGTGATCCTAACCTATGATTACATATCATTGAAATAAATGCGGTGAGGGTGATTATGTGAAACCAATATAAGTAATTTTTTATGAGAAAACCAATAAAATTTTCACACATGTGAAAGAACAGATGTCAAATATAATATATTATAAGACCATCAATCCAAAACATGAAAATTTAATTAAAAGAGATAAAATACAGAAAATTAGAATCTCTAACTCTATAATAGATAGATTATTGGGAAAGAATTCATCTATTTTTTAAGAAGGTAAATATACTACTATGGAATTTATTCATCTTCCAGGTGACCTAGACTGTATTCATTGATCAACATTCATGTGTCATTAATTTCAATAGAAAACTCATCCTCCACCTTGAAAATCATCTGAGGTTTTGCATATAACCCTTTTATGTTTTCATAAATATTATTGAATAGATGAGAGGCTTTTCTTTATAAAATAATAAAATAAAATAAAATATAATATAATTTATTTATTAAATGTATGTTATGTGATTGTATGTCACTGATCTTCTGATGCTGAAAAACCATATGTCACTCATAGTGTAATCCATGTGTTCATGAAACAATCACAACTTCAAATTTCTACTGCATACTTTTGAATAATAGGAAAACCATTTCTTCCAAAATAGTAGGGGCACATTCAATAATATATATTCTATTTTTAATATTTTATTTTTGAGCCTCAATGTCACCAAAAACATTGTGCCATCAATAGGGATAAATATATATATATAAAGAAATATTTTGTGGATAAAACTAAAAAATATGATTTTGATACATTTATTATCATAATAATATTCTTAATTGAAATAATAGGAATATGGTAATGAATTATAAATATAATTGACATTACTTGAGGTGAGTGAATTAATTAAATTAATAATTTTGAATTGTTAGTAATGTTATATGATGGACATTGATCTAATAATTATATATAAAGTCAATGGTTATATGGTCATTAAACATATCCTGGTAAGAAATATTTTCATTGGATATATGGTAATTCCATATATCCATTGGGTATGTTTTGTAGAGGGAAATAATATTATTCACAACTAATAATTAATTTAATAGTGACTTTAAAATATATTATTTATCATAAATATATTATTATAAAAATAAGTTTTACGTGTTAACTGTTGATATTATAATTATTATTGTGGAATTATTTGAGATACATTTAATATTAAAAAATATATTATAATACCTACTTATTAATAATATTTTGTCTTTATAATATATATAATTCAATTTATTGCATTGTGATTGAAATCAGGTAATTTCAAAAAGGGATATTTCCCAATGAAATTTATTATTTTCTAGTAAATTTTAATTTTAATAAATTAAATTGAACATTTTTAGATGATTAATAATATTCAATATTAAAATATTTAATTAGATAAATAATTTCCCTTTAAAATAGTAAATGATACAAACACTATTAATTTAATACAATGTTTAGAATAAAATCTCTCAAATAAAATAGTATTTTAAATTTATTTAATGTGTTAATTTAATATTTATATTTTAAAGAATTCAAAATTGAAAAACATTAAATAGATAATATCTTAAATATTACATATAAAATTTTGGTAGCAAGTGCAATTAGGTATATATATTTAAAATAATTATACTTTAAATGAAATATAATAATGTAAAATGGGTAATCAGAGGTAAATATGCATTGAAAATTTAATTTATTTAATATGATATTATAGAATTATATAATTCATTTTTTTGGAAAGTTGAAATACCTAAACTAATCCCAATAATTTTCTCATCTTTCATAACATTTCTTAATGTGATTCTATTTTTACAGCTCACATAATATATTTTTGCTGGAAATGTCCCTTATTCATATATATTAATGGATCTATCATCCACTCTATCAAAACCAATATTTTCACCATAAATATTTTGGAATATCATCTGATTTAGTCTTTACTAATTCCCTCTTCTACAAAATATCTAATGTTATAACGGATTCATGTTTAAATAGATCTATTAAATAACAGAATATTCAATAATCCACAAGTGGATGCATAGGTTTGCAATATCAGGTTTTAATGATTTTAAAATAAAATATATATGATTTATTATTTTTTGAGAAAAAATAACATTTTTTTAAATGTTAGTTATTATAAACAATGTTAAAATTATGATTATAATTATTTTTACATGGTTTATTGTATACTAGATGTAAAATGTGACATTGAACATCTATTATTTCATAGCTGATGTAAAAAATGTCATTCAACATCAATTTAAAAAATATTAGGCTTTATTTGAGTTTTTAAATTAATTATTATATAAATTAAGATAAAAAATATTTTTTATAAATTATTGAATTTATCATAGTCTAGTCAATGAACAAAAAATATATATACAATGAATAAAAATAATATAAAGTCAAAAAATCTAAAAAAAATATAAATATTTGACTTAATTTTCTATCATTTCATTATCATATTTTATATAATTTTCATTACTGGAATGTTATCATTAAGAATCTAAGGTTTCATCATTGATGTAATTTAGCATGAATTTTATATATTTTTTATGAAACTATTACTTATACCTATATAAAAAAGGAAGAATATCTCTATTGATTTGATTGGAGTAATTCTCCATTATTTTAGTTGTCATACAATCACATGGGTTATAGTTTATCTTAATTCAAATAATAAAAATTTTAAGTACATTCAAATAAATTAACAATAGGTAAAATTTCAATGATTTTGAAGAAGGTATTGTAAAGGATTTAGGGAGTAAAACATTTAATTTTATCTGATATAAATTTTATGATTACCCAATGTTTTGGAGAAGCCTTCAACATGATTTATATACAGTTATGAGGTTCAGAAAAATATACCATCAATGGATTAATGATTAATATAAATGGATAACTCAAACCATGGAATTTACTATAGTATACAATTTAGTGGGGTCAAAAGGGTGCTTAAATCATAATGGTTTCTCAGCATATTTCTCATTAAAAACAGTTTTTTCTAAAAATTATAACCAAACCATAGAAGGATCTATAAGATAATTGGTACAATAATTAAATAATTTTTAATGAATATGTACATCACAAACATATGTGGCTATCTATTTCTTTAAAATGAAAATTTTCCCTCTATTAATTGATTGAAATATTTAAATAACTCATATTCAATAGAATATCTAGGCTAAAAATCGTAAACATGACATAGAACATGATGTTAGATACAATATATTCATTTAGATATCAATACTGAATATGGTTATTACATTAATTATGAATGTATATTAGTCCAAATATACATTGATCCCTTCAAAATATTAGATCATGTGGGAATAATGGTTTATCATCTTACATTTCTGTTGAACTCATCCTAATAATTTTATTTCTTAAATGAATCCAATTTTTTGAATTATATACTTAATTACTCATGTGAAATTAACACTAAACATGTACTATTAGAACAAGATTATTTAAAAGTGGATAAAAATTTATAAATAATTTCATAAATATATATAGTTAAATAAAACAATGCCACATACATGTTTTTATTTTCTGTGATGGAATCATATGTATAAGGATCAAATTGGGGAACCCATAAGTTTAATGAGGAATAATTACTATCATATTTATTCAGTAGAATAATTTTTTTTATAATGAAGATCTGGTAATATGTGTTTATTGTAACAACCAAGTATATTAAAATATCTTTTTCATTAATATAGATAAAATATGGGCTGATTTGTATCACTGAGAACATCGTACTAATGAAAAAAATGGTACGTTATATATAAATATAATATTACTGTCATAAGTAAAAATTATTACATTAAAAGCAATTTATATAAACCAAATTAATAAAAATTTAATATCAAATTAATTAAATTGTAAGTAACAATACAATGAATATCAATTCATTTTCCATATATTTTTTCATTTCTCGAATAAACGTAAAAGGAAAGGTGGATATATGGTAGTGTTTCATGAATATAATATATGTGTATAAAAATATTTAATTGAATAAAATTAATAATTTTGGTAATATATAATAGATATTGTTTTTTGAATAAAACTTATTTATCATATATATTATCAGTGAAAATATCATAATTTGGTATAAGTAAAATTGAAATATTTTCATTAAATATTTCTTTTTATAGTAATTCTATGGATATGGTTTTGAAAATGAAAATAATATAATTCAAAAAAAATAAAGATTTATGAATGAAAGATGAATATAATTATAAGTAAAATATTTTTCAAAATCTTATATTTATATGTGATACATAATTTTGTTATATTTTTTATTTTGGAATCATTTCACTTATTTGTAAAATTCCATGAAATATTTTAGTACCTTTTTTCTGATAAAATTTATTGATTATAAAAAAATTAATAAATTTAAGGGGATGTGTATAAATCAATTAATTTAAAAATGGATTATTTATAAATAGAATATAAATTCAATTTTTTTAATATTTTAGGTTATTAAATTCAAATGATCAATTTTTAACAATGAATTAAATATAAGGCTTCAATATGTATAGAACTATATTAACACACATTTAATCAGAAATAATTGTTGATTAATATTATGATCATGTATATTTTGAATGTTCTTTCATTAAAAAATTCAATATATAATATTTTTTATTTTAAATGATAAGTTTACTTATTTAAAACTGAAATTGATTAAATTGACTCTAAAATTAGATTCTCTACGTTTATAATTTATATTTAAGGTTATATTACATTTTTATAAATATTTGTAATTATCTTTGTGACTAAATTAAACCTATTATAAAGGTTATAGATAGTGTATAAAATAATATCTTAGACTTTGTGTAATCAATAATGTTTTATTGATTGATAGAAGGAATTTTAAGAGATAAGATTGATACCTAAATATATTAACAAAATCTCATTTCCCATATTAGTGAAAATAAATGTAATTCCATCAATATAATTTACTTATCTTCATTTTCAATGTAAATATCTATACTTTTCACAAATAATAGGGGCTCCCCTCTACCACATCCAAACTTGTATTTCCTTAAAAAGGATCTTGAATGTCATCCCATTTCACATCCCAAAAGTTCATCTAATGTAATATGTAGATTATTGTTCTAATATGAAACATAAATCTGTATTTATGAAAAATATTGTATTAGCAAAGATAAAATTAAATAGGATGATACAATGTTATTGAGAAATTCTTGAGTATATTTATTAATTTTGATGAAAAAAATTCATAAATTATATAATTTATATGAATTAAGTTAATACATGGTAAATTTAATGATCTCTCTCTCAATCTAGAACTATCTATATTTCATAATCCTCTAGATGTTTATGATATTTATATGCCCTCATACTATTTAAACTTCATTATACTAAATTTTTACGTGATATTATGCGTATTTTCTATCTAAACTCATCTCCCATTTTTATAGGGAATCATTCTATTCTATTTCCATATTAATTATTTTCATTAATTTATATCCTAATCACCATTTTTTTCTATTTTCATTATCTATTAGACATTAAATTAATTAAAAACTACGAGTAGAATCATTTAATGTTTTTTTCATGGGGATTTTTCTTATAACATTTTCTTTCATTACAAATTCGTGAATGTAATCTATTATTTAATAAATTGTTCTGAATAAATTGATTTATATATCATAATAATCTACCTATATATGTTTGTATTGATTTAAAAAGAAATTTTGATTTCTATTTATCAAAAAATTATATTATTTTGAAATTAATTTAATTATTATTAAAATATATTTATTCTTATTTTCTAATGAAATTTTCAAATTAATTTATAAAGTGTTTTCCATCTATATCAAAATGTTCTAATTATTGTCATAATTGTTTTGGAATATTACTTAATGATGAAAAAATCTGTCATCTCCTTTATGGGTTATAATCATGTTTTCATGTTTAATATTTCAATAGACCGCATACCAATTTTTTTGGCAATATCAAAGGCACTATATAAAATGGATTAGAAGAAATAAAATAAATTAAATATGAAGTAACCATAGAGTCTAGATAATAAATTTATGTTTCTTGTATATTCATCATGGAGGGAATTTGTCAAATTTTATTTTTAATGTATTTAGATTAGTCTATTTCGTCATTATTAATCTTGATTATAACAAGATTTCAATCATGGCCATGTATCCCCATCCTTGAATTGATCGATTTATAAATTAATTATTTGTGGATCAGTAATTCATAATTATTGAACATCAATGTTGATATCATAAATTATATTTAAGAAGTGTGTTTATATTAAATACAACCTTTAATTTTAGTTTCAACATTATGAATTTAAAATGTGTTCATATTCACTCACAAATTCACCTAATATGTTATTATACATAATGGATATAGTTATTAGTTATTTATATGATCAATTTATTGTAGTCTATATAGATTTAAGTGTTGCATATTCCATGAGAAATGATGTGAATGAACATCATTTGAGGGTTCAGATTAGGACCTTGAGAAAATAGAAGTGGTATACCAAATTTTAATTTTTTAAATTTTGGATATATAAATTATTATTCAATATACATGTACTAATAATATAGGTTTTATAATTGATTAATTAAAGGATATGTTGACAATTAAAAAATATGGACCAAAAAATTAAAAATATTTCAATTAATAATTTAGATATGATCGATAATATTGATTCTTTATGAGAAATTTCCCATTACAGTATGATTTGTAAAAAAGATATATCAGAAGGGAGTAAAGTGCCACACATTATATTATTAAATAACATATTTAATGATGAAAAAGGTATGTGTGGTCCCTAAACCTATAACTTGACTACATTATTGTAGATTCTAGATTGTGATATATAGTGATAGATTAAATAATGTATTTGTATGGGTTCATAAATACAATTAAAATATAGATGTATATGAATCAAATATGATAATGACATAGGAGAAAAATTCAAGACTAGTGATTTTGATATTTTTTAATTAATATTTTGGTTAATGATATGGATTTATTGTCTCCAAAGTTACAGTTTTTAAATAGATATGTATCATTAGTGTGAAAATTACATATTCACATAGTATAAGTCAATCATGGAATAATGATTATGTTCTGTGTTGATCATTCATTATGAATGTGTGATACATTAACAATTGTGGATGTTAAACAATGTGCATGATGATTTGAGAAGAATGGTTCGTGATAACATAACCAGTATAAGGATTTTAAGATAGTCAATATTCATGAATCCATTACAGATACAACTTGGAAGCAAGAGGGAATGAAATAAATCATATATTTACCAAATGACTACTCAATAATCCATCCTTGTATTGATAGTAGAGGCATGGATGGAGTGCATGAAGATACTAAATATTTTTTGGATTATTCAAATGTTCAACATTGATAATTATGAAATGTTAAAATTCATTAAGTGAAAATGTTTTCTATTAATAATATAATTGTAAAATTCCTAACCCCAGTTTCTCAAATTGGGTTGTTATATTATTTCATTAGTGCAAGATAGAAGCGATCATAACCCAATGGGTAGAATAATTTAGTATTATAGGTATCCAAGATATTGAATTATTTATTTAATTAAATTTTAAAAAATAAAATAAAATAAAGTGAGAGTCAAATTTATTCATATGTGAAACCATTCAACTGTTATTTCATCATTTCCTATGGAATGAAAAAAGTGGGTGAGACTAGATGCTCAGTAGTAGCTATGTGAATTTGATGATATTATGTATAAATAAAACATAATCAATATCTAATAATCAATATTGAAAGGTAAATATCTAAACACAAATTCCATTTAATTAGTAACATTACTATCATGTCATGATAAGTCATAATTAATATGGGGTTGTAAATACCTAAATACACATTCAATTAAAAAAATAATATGGTTTAAAATAAGTACAAGGAGAATATTAATTAAATAATCTCATTGATAAAAATAATATATGAATATTTAAAAGTGTAAATTCATAAAAATCAACGTAACAATTTCTGACATCATTATACAATACAATTAATACCACCAAAAATCTAGTTTAGCAATATTGTATGAAAACCATTAAATTATAGCTTTTTGATTATACTCATTAGACTATTGATTCATCAAGGGTAAATATAAATTCATGCACCACACATCCCTTCATATCCAATATTATATATATATATATATATATTTATTTATTTATTGATCTATTTATGTCATGAATAATATTCCATATCAACAAATTTATTTATTAAATAGAAAATATGGAATATAATTATTTCCCAAAAAAGTAAAAAAAATTAAACGTAAAATACCCTATGTAGAAATTATATAAATTTTATTAAAATAATTAATACTTATAATACAGTTAACATGTTGAAATATATGTCCATTTACAGTAAGGATGTGAATTTTTAAAGGCCAAGTAAATTATAAAAAAATTAGTATAGGAAAAAAATGAAAATAAATTATCTAGTAAAATTAATCATGAATATTCCTGATAATTAAAATATAAGGTATTATTACAACATAAAACCAGTGGATCACATATATAATGAAGGGGTTTTGTTTTTAAATATTGGAAATACTATAAAAATAACATTAATATCATTCTTGAGGAAAATATTCTCATAATAATGAAAATTAATTTTAAAAAATACTAGTATCCATCATATTAAGAAAAGAAATTCTATATAAACCAATTAAAACATGTAAATTATGAATCAAATAATTCATTGATTATAAAGGTGGAAATGATTAATTAATGCCAAGTATGTCATAATAAATATTTTATTCACATTTTTGTAAGTATAGTAAAATGTAAATTCTTTGTAAAATTATAAGATAACTTCTCTAAAAAAATAAAAACCAAAATTATCAGTATCAATTACATTACTCAATCATAATAAAAAAATTAATTTTTTTTGTCATTATATATTTTAGTAAAAATACATTTTTGGCCATTGAGAGAAATGAAGTCAGTTATTTTTTAAAGCATTGTCAATAATAATTTTATACACTAAATAGGGGAAAACAATAATAAAATTTTAAAAAAATCATTAAAAAACAAAGGATAAATTTTTTTGTGGTTTTTATTAGACAATGTGAAATAACATTCCTTAATAGAAATTCATGCATAAGCATTCCCATAAAAAATGATACTGAATCTTAAATAAACTACCACATTGGTAAATTTTTTATCATTATCCCCATGAATGATGTAACATAATATGAAATATTAAATTTCATATATATAATTATCATCATTATATTTATTATCAATGTGTAATTAGATTAAAAATTTGTATATGTTATATAAAAACATACATCCTAAATAGACAATTTGTGTAGAAAAACACTTACAATAATCATGTAGTTAAATATATAACAAATCAATTATTTGATTTCTTTATGTGCATATAAAAATATAAAAACTAAAAATGAAACATAATAAAAAAATCATTTCACAAACAATATATTAATATCAATGAAAATTAAAAAGTAATATTACTCAATGAAAATAAATTTAGATATAAAATTCCTTACCACTTCGTTACTTCCATGTAATATTTCCATAGATAATTTAATTCAAATTAAATAATAAAATTAGATATGATTATAATTATTCATGATATTAATTGAAAAAAGTTATGTATATACACCATATAACTAGATTATATATATAACATTATAAATAATCCTTAATGATAGGAAATTGAGCAAAAATATCATACCTCACCTTTCCCTTTAGCTGTTAAAGCAAATAAATTCAAGTATAATTGTTTTAAACATGTTATAAATTTATAATACATCAATATTATTACTTATAATATTATATATTATCCTCTAATAACGTTAATCCACCTGTTCGTTATTAATATTTCATTATTACCAATGTTTCACGTGTTAAATGTATTGTTTTCTAATACATGTCTTTTCATGAAACAACATGTTACATTTCATATGGAATATATAAAAATATAAATAATAATATTAGTGTTATAAATATTTTATTTAATAATTTAATAAATTATAAGAAACATTAATGAATTTTATATATGGAAAAGGGGTAGTATTACTTCATGATGGTGGTAGGTTTTACATTCATTGTAGCGATATTATCATTTCATCAATTGGTTAATTTTTAGAAAAAATTTATCGTATAATAAATGTATATAATCAGTATACTATATTTTTTATTATATATATTCATTATTTTTATAATTTGTAGTGTCTGTGTAGGTCATCGATAGACGTCAAATAACATAATTTCGTAATGTGGTAGTCGTCCCTACACATGAGAGGGGACATTATTTCCCATTAGATGGAAAATAGGATTCATAAATATTATTCCATTAAAATAATAACATATTTTTAAATAGTATATTCTGATTATAATATATTTAATTTTTTGGGAAATAATTTAATTTTGTAAATTAATAAATACAAACAATGACATTCATTATGATAATTACATTCTCTTAAAAAAACTCTAGTGGTTATACTATTTTGGTATTTAGGCTTACTATTTTTGGAATAAAATAATATTAATAACAAGTCATAGTATATTTTGGATGGATTTTTGTTGGTTTCGGTCGATCTAAGTGGCTTGATAGGTTTGAATAATTGATGGGAGGTAGTTTCATCATATAATTGTGGTGGAGTGTCATTTTGTTAAATACCCAAACAAATAATATAATAGGAAGACACCCTCAACAAATATTCCTCCATAATTGATAAACAATGGTTTATATGGAATTATTGTTCTATAAATACCACAACAATAAAAAACTATTCATGTTATTATAGGTCTACTCATTTTATTTAAATTTACTATATTGTTTTTCACCATGGTAATTTTTTTAACCCATAATATTAATCCTTTAAGACAATATTTAAATAAACATTATATAATAATATAGATATAATTATTTGAAATAATAAATCAATTGTTTCAATTTTTAATTACATTTTTTGTGTAAAATTAATTAAAACATTGAAAAAACAGCGTACATAACCTCATTTAACCATAATAGATAATTAATAATTTTAAAATCCTTAATAATATTTAAAAAATAATATTAAGTTATCCTTATAATATAATATTAATTACTATAATTAAATTTTTTTAATAAATTTGATTAAATTCATTTTACATAATAATTTCCATTAACTTTTAATATAAATATGTAAATTAGGTCAAGAACATATTTTTATGAAATGTATTTTTATAGCATTAGAAGATATTTTTTAAACAAATGTGATCACATTTGTATAAATATAAACTTAATATTTATTATATATAAAATTTGAATTTCATTTAAATAATTCACTATTACTGTTTAGTATAATTAATTTAAAATAGGGAATATTGTGCATTTAAAAATAATTTTCTTGAAAATTCAATTTTATGTGAATAAATAAACATATTAAAAATCTTTTATAAAAATTATTATATAATAATTTTTTTATGATATAACAACATAATAATTTAATTTATTTATAATTAAATTTAAAAAATATTTGTTCTTTTAAATTACGTAATTTATTTATATGAATTGATAGATTTATAAAAATACATATTATTCTCAATTAATTGAAAAATCAACATTCATAAAATTTACCAAAACATAACCCTATTATAATTTTTATATT
Source organism: Viscum album (assembly GCA_963277665.1). NCBI lineage: Eukaryota > Viridiplantae > Streptophyta > Magnoliopsida > Santalales > Viscaceae > Viscum > Viscum album. Next base: position 576,811,399 of record OY728138.1, on the reverse strand, counting down.
ATAAGTTGAAAAATGATATTATTTTTATAAAAAAATACAATGTGTTATTAAATATTTATAATTACTAATCATAAAATGAAAAACTAATCCATTTTAATGAAAATATATTTGGAAGAATAAAATGAGTTTACTAAAAATTTGAGATATTATTTACTATTAATTTATCAATATATTTTTATTGATAAGGTGGTTTAATAATATTAGTATTCAATAATTAGATTAATGTTATTCATACTAAATAATTTATCGAGAGGGTTATAACAATAATATCTAAAAAATAAATTTCTTAGGTTTTTTATGGTTTTTATTGAATGTCATATATGCTATTTAACATATTATATAATTTAATACTATACGTTTTAAATTTTCACCATCTTCAATAAATTAAATCATCAAAAATATTAGTTTTCACAAGGATATCAAGGGTCGTTCTATTTAAATTCCACTATGGAAAACCTATTTCATAATATGGTTAATAAAACAACATATTTAAAATTTTGAAATTAAAATATGTATTTCATCTAGTATTCTAAATAATTAAAATCACTAGTAGGATAATGAAATGATTTAAAATTTATATCAGTTATATTTCTATTTTCGAGTAATAATTAAATCCTCTGGTTATGAATTGGTAAATTTAAAGATTTTCTATAATTAAATGGAATGAATATCAAAAATAAAATTTTTAGGCCTTAATACAGGATATCTAAGTTTTACTAATGAAATGATCTATAAAATAGTAATATATTATTCACCGTACCATTGAATATTTATCAAAATAAAAACGGTTATCATATAGACAGATAAAAAAGGGTACAAACCATCATAAATAGACATAATACATTTTACATCCAAATATCCACCATAGGTTCAGTATAGATTTTTCCACAAAAAAATACTCCTACATTCCAATTATCCTAAATATTATCCAAAGTAAACAATGACTTATCCTAAAATAACCTTTAAAATACATCACAATATATTTAATTTCATTCTTCTCTAATAATCCTTTATGTATAACCTAATAGTTTAACATACCTTTACCCAATAAAATGTATCTTAAAATATCATTAATTACATCAAAATAAAAATGAATTGGACTTATAATAAGTTACCAAAAATATACATTATGTTTAACCCAAAATATTTATAGGTATTTTTAAATTTAAAATAACAAGTACATCACGTAGTCTAATTGTAAGAAATGAAACCCTATAACCCATCATTAGTTAGTTTTATATTAATCTAGTTTCAAGATTCTATGCTCCTTGACCTAGCATCTGGGATGTCTATTTTCCAAAACTGAAAAAATATAAATACTATAACATTCAAAAAGTATTACGAAAATCCTATAAAATAAAAATATTCATTCAATAACTTTTTTTATGATGATTTAAATTATATATGACTTATATTTTAAAAAAAAAATAATATAATATTATTTGAATATTATTTAATTAAAATCAATTTTGACATTAATAAAAATTAACAATCCCTTTAATATTATGTTCATAAAATATTAAAATATCATTTATTATATTACCGTTTCACTATCACTTATAAAAAAATCACTAATAAATGAGTTCTAAGAATATCATTAATAATATTATATTGCATTTAATTTTTTTTCAAAAGGGATATCAATGAAATTAATAAATTTTTCTACACAATAAATACAATCAAATGATAGATCATGATTAAAAAAACATTCATTTTGATTATATATTCAAATGATTCATAATGTTTCATTATTGAAATGATTATTATCCAATGTTGGTCCCCTAATAGTTTCAAGTACGTTTGGGAGTAATACTTGTAGTCTTCTATGAGGTGCTAATTATATGAAATTCAAATTATTAATTTTTAGTGTTATTATACATAAGAGTATCTTTTAATGAACCAAATGAACATTTTGTAATGTTATTTGGAGGCATTTCAAGGAAAACCCACAAATAATGTTCAATACTAATTTACTAGATGACCTTTTATAAATATGATCAATTAATACCATAGGTATCCATTCCCTGATATATGTTTTCGATCATATAGTACCAAGGATTATAATAAATTTTCTATTATACCAATTTTAATGAAATTGGTCATAGTATATTAGAGTTAGCGTTTACATTGATACATTGGTGTAATATACAAATGATCATATACTAAATGACAGACCAGTTTAACAGTATTTTTAAAATAGATAAATACTTGAGTGGTGAATTAAATATTACACAATAAAATACATCCTATTGAATGTAATATTATTCCATCCTTTAGGTCCTAAAATAATTCTTTCTCAATATCCTCAGTAATGAAAACACAAAATATTGAGAGAAGATGATTTGTTAGAGATAGATAATGAAGAATATGCCCAGAATAAATAAATAGTGAAGAAAATATGGAATACTAAATATGGAAAGGAAATTATCTTCACACACATTAAATTTAATCTATATCATGGATATTATTAAGACATAATGAATAATCAATATGGATATTTAATTATTTGAACACACACTCCATTTTAAAAATAACATGAGAACAATCAATGCAATAATATGAACGATAGAAATTGTAACTGAATTTTTGATAATTTATAATCCAAATATTTCATTTTAGGATATAATACATGAATATATCTATATATTATAGAAAAGTTGTCACGACCCGTCCTCGGGGCCCGAGCCGTGACTACCCCAAGCCCGCCTTCCATAGGCCAGGGGATGGCGACTAGCACCAAAGGCGTAAATCCCGATTACTGGGAATGCATTGCCTTTATAAAAGTAAACAAAATAACACGGAGTACAAGAAGAAGTGATGAAAGGTAAATGGGCCAGAATACAAACCCAAAGTAAAAGTACAACTACAACTGAAAAAAGTAAAACAGAAAAAAGACAACAGCTAGAAGAATGGAAGCAGCTCCTGGGTCGTCCTCCTCAGATCCTACCTGAAGGGTAGGTACAGATAGCGCTGCTCCTGGATCGTCCACCACAGATCCTACCTAAAGGGTAGGTACAGATAGCCTCCTCAACGCTCTCGCCCGTCAACCTCCTCTGTGTGTCGTCTTGCTGTGAAGTCCACCTCCGGATACTGACTCGTCGTGTAGTCCACCTCCGGGTACCGTCCAGTCCTCGAACACTTGGTCTCCGTCAGCACTGCACGTCGTCTGCAACCTACACAACGATGTGCGGGCATAGCCCGTGTAGGGGTGAGTATAACGATACTCAGTAGGGACCCCGAGACCCTCAAGGTCTCACTAAAACCAACAAGGATAACCACATAGAATATCTCAACAGATAACCTCTACATAGGTATATGCCCATACATATACCTAAGTTATCAAGTAACCCATCTCAATCATGAGGTAAACACAAAGGTCAAAAGTCTCAGCTCAAACCCGTATTTTCATTAACGAAACTTTAACTGCTGAAGAGCCCCTTCTCTGGAGTGTACAGTGGTCCTGTGACGACTCCGAGGTACTGCTCACTAACCGAAGACTGCTGAGGTACTCCTCATGTCGATTATTGTGGGTTTGCGGCCAACTATAGGGCGCTCCGTCCGCTGTGGGTCAGTCGCCAAATACCGGGAGCTCCCCCTAATAGCCTACAGAGGTACTCCACCTGTCGAGTACCGCGGGTCTGCGGCCAACTACCGGGCGTTCCATCCGCCGTGGTTCTATCGCCAAATACCGGGCGCTCCGTCCACTAGGCTAGTCGACTCATTCCATGTCGAGTCGGTCAAGCAGTCGTGCGGTCTCAGCCAGCTATACGGTCTCCGTACTCCGTACGCTCGTCTCTGGGAGGGTCCTCTCCACGAACTATAGGTGGATACTCCAAGTATCACTAATTCCCCCGAAGAAGTATCTCAAAGGACTGCCTCATCATAGGGGTTTCAACGCAACAGTCTTCACGTCAATCGGACGCCCAGTCTGTGAGTTACTAGCCTTTTCGTCTCCGGGGCCCGGTTGGTTTCGTGTGCGAACCAATCTCTCCATAACTCAACTATACCCTGAACACTCATAGGGTGTATTCAAATGGACCGTTTCTCAACGTGATCACCAACGCCACTGACGGTTCGTCAAACGGACGTCTGGTCTGAAAGATATCAGCTTTTCCGTTCTAGGGGCCCAGTTGGATTTCGGGTGCAATCCAACCCGGCCAATATTCAACTGCATCCAAAACTCGGTCGAAGTATGTCAAAAGTTCCGTCTCATCAAGAGGAATTAAATGAGACAGACGGTGCATCAATCGGACGCCCGGTCTGTGAGTTATTGGCTTTTTCGTTCCAGGGGCCCGGTTGGTTTCGTGAGCGAACCAACCCGACCACACTCCGACGGCATCCAAACCTCGAGCGGAGTAAGCCAAAAGATCCGTCTCAATTAGAGGATTCCATCATAGTCGACGGCACGTCAATCAGACGTCCGGAGCTCATGATACGAGTGTTTCTGCTCCGAGGGCCCGGTTGGTTTCGTATCCAAACCAACCCGGCTGAACCCAAAGTAATCCGAATCCTTGAGTGCGATATACCGAAATGACCGTATCGATCCAAGGATCGCATCGCCGCTGACGTTGCGTCGTTTGGCAGTCCGTAACCCGAGTTATGGGCATTTGAACCCAAACAGTCCGATAATGGGGGTTTCGGGCCCGGACCGACCCAGCCCGAGACCCCTCGGTCGGCCCGAACCGGGTCGACCCGCCCCGGCCCGGCGCGGCGTGGCCTGGCAGACCGACCAGGCGCCGGTTCGGCTGGGCACAGCGCACCCGGCGCGCTGCCAGCTCGACCTTCGGCCGAGCTGTTGGATAAAGGGGGGGGGGGGGGGGGGGCGCCTACCCCCCTTGAGTAACCGCGACCCCCCCATTTATGGGGGTCTGTTTGAAGCCGGCAGGGGGAATTTAATTCCCCCGGATCCTCCCCTTTCCTGTCGGCCCAACCTGGCCGGCTGGCTCCTTCTCAACGGGACCGGCGGTGGCCGGTCCCCTTCCAGTTCCGACACCGGCGGACCGGTCCGGCAGCCGGTCACCTTGCTCTGCCGCAGCCAGGAACCGGTCGCGACCCTTGTTGTCCGGCGCCGTGCAACGACACCTCGCCCCTCCTCTGCGGCCCCGCTCCGGCCGCGGCGCCTTCGATTTTCTTCGACGCGGTGCGACGACGTCGCGTTCTTAAACTTCTTTCCAAGGAGCGGTGCGACGGCGCCGCGCATTTCCTTCTGCATGAATCCGCGTGGTGCGACGACACCACGTTCTCCCGTACCAACCACAAGGAACCAACATGGAAAAATAAGGAGGAGGGTCGGCCGTGTTTTTGCGGTCCGCCCCCCTCACGTTATTCGATATCAAATGGTTTAAATCCAAAAAGTTCATCAAGTTGGTATTCACGAACAAATAAAAAAAACCCTTACCTCGGTTTCAAGAACGGTGTACGTCAACGAGCCGCGGAAGGAGAGCGTCGTGAAGGTCGGGCATCGCGGAAAAAGAACGTCGACGTCGCGAAGTGAGGATCAGAAGTCGTTGACAGAGATTTCTTCACGGAAAACCGTCGCGGAAGAGACGATGCCGAAGAAGAACGTTGCGTCGCGTATATGGCCTCACGGAAGAACCGTTGCAGAAAGAGACGTCGCATCGCGGGTCGATGTCGCGGAGAATGAATGTCGATTCCGTTGTCGTCGAGGTGCATCCGAAGAGGAAACGTCATGGAAGAAGTTCTCCACGTTCTTCGGTGGAGATGTTCTTCGTTGAAGAAGAAGATGTTCTTCCCAAAACCTCTCAACGACAAACTCTAACAACCCAAATAAAATAAGTTCCTTTCTTATTTTATTAACACAACAACTCTTTTGAATTTCAAGAGTTTGAAATTCAAAAACCACACACAACTCACCTCATTAAACTTATTACATTAAAGTCATAAGTTATAACTTAAGTTAACAAAATTAAAGTGGGAGTTGAGGGGGGTTTTGAGAATACGAAGGGGTGGGGTTCGTGTGGGCCCCACCACCCTCATAACCTCCCAAGGGTGGTTGGGTGGTTACCCAACTTCCTTCAAGAACTAAACACTTCGAGTAAAAATAATAAAAATTGTAGAGTAATTATAAAATAAACTTCAAAAATTTTTATCATCAATACTCGTGTAAACACATCTCTGGAATAGGATTTCCTAAGCAATTATTGGAGGTGTGGTTCCATTGGTGCCCTTGGATTTCAATTCTGGGCACCGGTTCAAAATTTAGAAATTCCCGCTCATTCGTTCACTGAACGTACCCGAGCTAAACTTCGGATAGAAATTCCGGGCACTCCGGGCCTCAGAATCAGGCGCCGTTAGAAACTACGTTCTTGTAAAATTCCAAAGAAAATTAAGAAAAAAAATTTCCTTGAAATTTCCGGGTCTTTACATTACTCCCACCTGATGGCTTTACATCCCCGTAAAGCTTCAACACAAACTAGGGTCACAAAAGCGGTATTGAGCACGCAACTGAGCCTCCTGCTCCTAAGTGCTCTCCTGGAGGTTCCCGTGCTACCAGAGAAAGTGCAGCTGAGGAATCGATCGCCCTCATAGTATCTGCTCCTGTCGATCCTTGATCCCCACTAGAACCTTCGTGGAAGTAACCCCATCGTCATTGTACTGCTCCTCATGGTCGAGCATGTATCTCCTCAGTTGAAATACCTGGAAAACGTTGTGCACCTAGTGCAACTGATGTGTATGGGTCAAGCGGTAAACCACCTCCCCTACCTAGTTGTGGACCTAGAAAGATCCGTTGATCCTCGGAGATAACTTTCCTCCCTAGCCACATCTCCATAAACCTCGTCGAGGTGAGACCCTTATAAGGACGTGATCGTCATCCTCAAACTCTAGAGGCCTCCAAGTCCTATCAGCATAAGGCATCTGTCGGCCCAGTGCTGTCCTCATCCACTCTTGGATAACCTGTAATTTCTCTAGTCTCACAAGAGCTGCTATGATTTCTTCTTTTCTGATAAGAGAAATCCGGTCTCATCCCCTGGATAAACCACATTCATTGCCTAATACAGTCAATCTTGACATGAATGATGCATTAATTCCATGGATGACGTCGTAAGGCCTCGACGTAACTACCAAGAGATCCAACTTTCACTCTCACCTCCAAGGGTCGAGTCACACTGTCGGCATCAGTGTGATGTCACTAGGTCTCCTCCAGTAGAAATCTCGAAAGTGAGGGTCACGTTAACAGTTTTAACCGGGACCACTCAGTATCATCCCAACAAAAGGACAGGAAAGAACAAGATAAGTGTCTTTTTATTATTACAGCTCATAGTAAAAAGACACGAATACAACAGAAAAATGGAACTAGAAGTACAATGGACGTATCCACTACTTCAGCTCCTGTCCACCTTCTCTCGGAGCTCTACTGTCTTGTCCACTACTCGGCTGTTGCTCAAGCACCCTCTGCTGCTTCTGCCTCGGTGGCTCCTCCAAATCATGTGGATCAACTGTACGAGGAGTCAGACAGTCATGTTCCAGGTGACCCTTTACACCACATTCATAACACTTCCTACTCCTTGTACGGTTGGCTCTGGCCCTCTTGGACCTCTGCATCATCTGTCTACTGCCCACAGATGACTCGGATACTCATCGAAAAACACGTGGCAAAGGCAGCAGCTCCTGAACACGCTCAGGGTGTAGAGCTACTGGCACAAACTCCACCCTGAAGAAGGTATCGAAGTCTTCCCATGTGACGGTCATCCCTTCGCAAAACTGGAACAAGTGGCTCCACCACCTGCCTGCTGGTTCCTGAAGAAGGATGGCAGCAAAGATCACCATGAGGTCTGCCGGCGTCCCCACTAGCCTGAAGACTCTCACCACAGCCTCCAGCCAATCCTCAGCCGCCTGCGGGTCCGTCTCTCCCTTGATCCTGGGTGGTCTCTGGCGCTGGAACTCATGTAGTGCTCTCAAGTGGCGTGCATCGCCTACTGTTGGGGCTGGTGGCATTGGTGGCCCAACGTACGGTAGTACCGCTGGTTCCTCTGCTAGTTCCTCAACTGCAACAGGGCCCTGTACCGAAGCCTCGTCGCTCGGCTGGCTGTCAGGACGTACATCCCTCTGGGCTGTAGCTGGTCGTCCGAGAAAAGGCATCCTGAAAGAAACAACGTGACATGGTAAAAAGGCTTATACCTGGTGACCTGACCTGGTTTGAGCTGATATTTAAATAAAACTTCTGCAAACACACACGCAATCATTGTTTTCGTGCACAAAGTCGGAAATCAGTTGTCAGGGTCCTGGTGTATGGATAAGTCGGCCGCCCGCAACAGCACTGGACTCCCTGAACTGAAAACCACTCTCGGTACTCTTAACACTATCGCTTCATAGAAATAAAATATCAGAGTTATATGTTCTGCGGTAGAACCAACTCCTTTGATACCAATTTGTCACGACCTGTCCTCGGGGCCCGAGCCATGACTACCCCAAGCCCACCTTGCATAGGCCAGTGGCTGGGGACTAGCACCAAAGGCGTAAATCCCGATAAATGGGAAGGAATTGCCTTTATAAAATAAACAAAACACCACAGAGTACAAGCGGAAGTGATGAAAGGTAAATGGGCCAGAATACAAACCCAAAGTAAAAGTACAACTACAACAGAACAACGTATAATAGAAAAATGACAACAGCTGGAAGAATGGAAGCACCTCCTGGGTCGTCCTCCTCGGATCCTACCTGAAGGGTAGGTACGGATAGCGCAACTCCTGGATCGTCAACCACGGATGCTACCTGAAGGGTAGGTACAGATAGCCTCCTCAATGCTCTCGCCCGTCAACCTCCTCCGTGTGTCGTCTCGCCGTGAAGTCCACCTCCGCATACTGACTCATCGTGTAGTACACCTCCAGGTACCGTCCAGTCCTCGAAAACTCGGTCTCCGTCAGCACTGCCTATCATCTACAACCAACACAATGAGGTGCGGGCATAGCCCGTGCAGGGGTGAGTATAACGATACTCAATAGGGACCCCGATACACTCAAGGTCTCACTAAAACGAACAAAGATAACCACATAGAAGATCTCAACATATAACCTCTACATAGGTATATGCCCATACATATACCTAAGTTATCAAGTAACCCATCTCAATCATGAGGTAAACACAAAGGTCAAAAGTCTCTGCTCAAACCAGGATTTTCATTAACGATACCATAACTGCTGAAGAGCCCCATCTCTAGAGTGTACAGTTGTCATGTCACGACTCCAAGGTACTGCTCACTAACCAAAGACTGCTGAGATACTCCTCCTGTCGAGTACTGCGGGTTTGCGGCCAACTACCGGGCGCTCTGTCCGCTGTGGGTCAGTCGCCAACTACCGGGCGCTCCCCCTAACAGCCTACAGAGGTACTCCTTCTGTCGAGTACCGCGGGTCAGCGGCCAACTACCGGGCTCTCCGTCCACCGTGGGTCTGTCGCCAAATACCAGGCGCTCCGTCCACTGGGCTAGTCGACTCACTCAAAGCCGAGTCGGTCAAGAAGTCGTCAGGTCTCAGCCGGCTAAACGGTCTTCGTACTCCGTACGCTCGTCTCTGGGAGGGTCCGCTCCACGAGCTATAGGTAGATAATCCAAGTATCACTAAGTCCCACGAAGAAGTATCTCAATGGACCGCCTCATCATAGGGGTCTCAACGCAACAGTCGACACGTCAATCGGACGCCCGATCTGTGAGTTACTAGCCTTTTCGTCCCCGGGGCCCGGTTGGTTTCGTGTGCAAACCAATCCGGCCGTAACTCAACTATACCCTGAACACTCATAGGGTATAATCAAAGGGATCGTTTCTCAGCGTGATCACCAACGCCGCTAATGGTTCATCAAACGGATGTCTGGTCTGAAAGATATCAGCTTTTCCGTCCCAGGGGCCTGGTTGGATTTCGGGTGCAATCCAACCTGGCCACTATCCAACTGCATCCAAAACTCGGGCGAAGTATGTCAAATGTTCCGTCTCATCAAGAGGAATTCAATGAGATAGACGGTGCGTCAATCATACGCTCGATCTGTGAGTTATTGGCTTTTTTGTTCTAGGGGCCCGGTTGGTTTCGTGAGCGAACCAACTCGACCGCACTCCGATGGAATCCAAACCTCGAGCGGTGTAATCCAAAAGATCTGTCTCACATAGAGGATTCCATCAAAGTCGATGACACGTAAATCGGATGTCTGGAGCTCAAGATATGAGTGTTTCCGCTCCGAGGGCCCGGTTGGTTTCGTATCCAAACCAACCCGGCCAAACCCAAAGTAATCCGAAAACTAGAGTGCAATATACCGAAATGACCGCCTCGATCCAAGTATCGCATCGCCTCTGACGGTGCATCGTTTGGAGGTTCGTAGCCCGATTTATGGGCATTTGAACCCAAACAGTCCGATGACGGGGGTTTCGGGCCCGGACCGACCCGGCCCGAGACCCCCCGGTCGGCCTGAACCGGGTCAACCCGCTCCGGTCCGGGTCGGCCCAGCGCGGCCCGGCCAGCTGGGCGCGGCCCGGCTTGGAAGACCGGCCAGGCGCTGGTTCGGCTGGGCATAGCGCGCCCAGCACTCTGCCAGCTCGGCCTTTGGCCGAGCTGTTGGAAAGGGGGGGGGGGGCGCATGCCCCCCTTGAGTAACCGAGCCCCCCCATTTATGGGGGGCCTTTTGAAGCCGGCCAAGGGAATTTAATTCCCCTAGCTCCTCCCCATTCCGGCCGGCCCGACCTGGCCGGCCGACTCCTTCTCAACGGGACCAGCGGTGCCCGGTCCCCTTCCAGCTCCGACACCGGCGGCCCGATCCGGCCGCTGGTCACCTTGCTCTGCCGCGGCCCGGAAACGGTCATGGCCCTTTTCGTCCGGCGCGGTGCGATGGCACCGCGCCCCTCCGCCGCGGCCCCGCTCCGGCCGCGGCTTCTTCGATTTTCTTCGACGCGGCGTAACGGCGTCGCGTTCTTAAACTTCTTTCAACGGCGCAGCGCGACAGCGCCGCGCATTTCCTTCCGCATGAATCTGCGTGGTGCGATGACACCACATTCTCCAGTACCAACCACAAGGAACCAATACGGAAAAATAAGGAGGAGGGTCAACCGTGTTTGTGCGGTCCGACCCCCTCACGTTATTCGATAACAAATGGTTTAAATCCACAAAGTTCGTCAAGTTGGTATTCACGAAAAAATATAAAGAACACCCTTACCTCGGTTTCAAGAACAGTGTACGTCAATGAGCCGCGGAAGGCTAGCGTCGTGTAGGCCGGGCGTCGTGTAAAAAGAACGTCGACGTCACGAAGCGAGGATTCAAAGTCATTGACAATGATTTTGTCACAGAAAACCGTCGCGGAAGAGACAACGCGAAAGAAGAACGTCGCGTCACTGATACGGCGGCGCGGAAGAACAGTTGAGGAAAGAGACGTCGCATCGCGGGTCAATGTCGCGGAGAACGAATGTCAATTCCGTTGTCGTCGAGGTGCGTCTGAAGAGGAAACATCGCGGAAGAAGTTCTCTGCGTTCTTCGGTGGAGATTTTCTTCGTTGAAGAAGAATATGTTCTTCCCAAAACCTCTCAACGACAAACTCTAACAACCCAAATAAAATAAGTTCCTTTCTTATTTTATTAACACAACAACTCTTTTGAATTTCAAGAGTTTGAAATTCAAAAACCACACACAACTCACCTCATTAAACTTATTACATTAAAGTCATAAGTTATAACTTATGTTTACAAAATTAAAGTGGGAGTTGAGGGGGGTTTTGAGAATATGAAGGGTTGGGGTTCGTGTGGGCCCCACCACCCTCATAACCTCCCAAGGGAGGTTGGGTGGTTACCCAACTTCCTTCAACAATTAAACACTTAGAGTAAAAATAATAAAAATTGTAGAGTAATTATAAAATAAACTTCCACAATTTTTATCATCAACACTCCTGTAAACACATCTCTGGAATAGGAGTTCCTATGCAATTACCAGCATTGCGGTTCCATTGGTGCCCTCGGAATTCGATTCTGTGCCCCGTTCCAAATGTTAGAAGTTCCGGCTCGTTCGTTCACTGAACGTACCCGAGCTAAACTTCGGATAGAAATTCCGGGCACTCCGGGCCTCGGAATCAGGCGCCGTCAGAAACTGTGTTCTTGTAAAATTCAAAGAAAATTAAGAAATAAATTTTCCTTGAAATTTACGGGTCTTTACAAAATTCACATGATGATTTAAAAATAATAGATAAACCCATTTAATTCACTTTTATCAATTCACCTAATGGGACAATCGATGCATCAAGGGGATATATAATTCTAGCTCCCCCCCATCACTAAATTTCTAAGGAATTCCTCACATATTGAATTGATAATTTAAATCAAGAAAAATATCCTAAAATTTAATTTCATTATTTAATAGAGTACATAATATTAATATTTTTCAAACCGATCAAATATTTTACAATGAAAACATCACATGTGGAAATGAAATATTTCTGAAGATATAGTTATATAAATGATAAATAATATGTATTTTTAATGGAAATTTATTTATATTGACCAATATAAAGTAAATATTTTACATGAAAATAATGATTATAATTAATAATCATGAAAGGGAATATCTATAATTTTCTTGGTAAAACTAATCATAATCTATCTCGATAGATAATATGGATGATATCACTACAAAATATACCTAGTGGAGTATATGAAAAATAATGTATTTTTGTTATTGATTAAAGAAAATAAAATAAAAATATATTTATAAACATTCTAGAAGAAAATATCACTTATAATTTGAAAATTACACTGAAAAACTACATGTTTTTATAACAATAGGACACAAGTTTCTTTAAAAATATCCTATAAAACATTTAATTATAGCATCAATGAAATTAATATTCATGATAGTCTGAAATGTTCATTAATTTTATGTATGTTGTAAAAAATATTACATTCATATTTTTTAATGAAAATATAGAATAACCTTTTTTTTAAAATAATAGTTAGATTAAATTTAAAATATTTTTTAAATTTTTTTGTAAATGTGAGTTAAAATAAAATTTTAAATATGAATTCTTTTTAAAAAAAATTATTCTCATGAAAATAATTTTCATCCAAAGAATAAATGAAGATAAATTTTTTTAAATAAAATTATTATTCATTTTATCCAATGAATAGAAAAAATAGAACTATTAATTTAAAACATCCGGACTAGTAATATTATAATAAAATTAATTTGGATTATTAGATGATGATCAAATATTTTTTTAATTTAATTTCAAGAATAATCAATCATAATTAATATTATATTGAAACATAAATATATTACTACATTGTTAAATATTTAATATTAATCCCCAATGATGAATTAATGTAATTTGAATGATTAAGTAACCATAATATATAGAGATTCGTGATATGATAGATCAAATGGGAATTAGATACACCAAAATAGAGTATATAGGTATATAATATTAAATATGTCTTAATGAAAATAATTTTGGATGGGAAACACATATAATGATCATTACGTTAAATTACAAATTAACGAATAATCTATTGTGGGGATTTAATTAAAATCCAAATAAAAAAATGAAAATAAAACTTATAAAAACAAAAATATATCACATGGATAATCATTGAAAATCCAAGATAAGAATGATGTCATATAAATAAATACAAAGAAATTGAATTATGAAATTATTTACCAAAAATTATATTCCTCATATGATCATATTGGATGAAATAATATAAATTAAAACATAAAATAAAATTATTATGAAGTATCACTTATATTACATGAAAAAGTATCAGTACATAAATATTACCAAAAAATTATTTTTATAAAATTACAATATTCCACAATGATATTAAATTTTGAAAAACTCACATAAACCATGTTCCCCTAGGAGATATTTATTTAACATCTATTATAATGGTATTATTCATGTTATTAATTTTAATTAGAACAATATTCATATTTATAATATCATATAAGATCATATTATAACATATTACATTTTTGGTTAATATTTTTTCAAAATTAAAATTAAATAATATGTTAATTTTTTGGTTTTATTCGACATTTTTTTCATTATGTTTTTCATTAATGGTCATAGGATGTTCTTAAATCACCAAAATAATTATACAATTTTATAAAAATAATATTTTATTAGTAAATAAATTTTTATAAATATCAATGAATGTTGTACATGGAAACTGAATCTAATCACACTATGGATATGGTAGACCATATGTATGCATGAGTAATGATATCATTATATAATAAAATTAAAGAGTATTATAATATTTTTTGTATTAATTCTACAAAATAAATATCTTGTTTTATTTCTTATATATGTTTTTATTATTTTCACCATTATTATTATACATCCTAACCACTAATTGAATAAAATTACACTAATTAGAGAGGTGCTAGTTCGATATACAAATGAGTCATGGTATTTTTCAAATTTGATTGAGATAGAGATGGTTAAATAGTAATCTACATCCACAAAAATATTATATTATATTATATATTTGGCTAACTATATTTTAATAGTTATTAAATAATAGAATGTTGTAATAGAAGAATGCAAAATATGGAGGTTTATTAACACGGTTACCATTTCATAGAAATGCCTTGTTTAAAACTCCTCTTGAGTACCGTAGGGCCTCTATAATAGGATGAAAAGACGAAATACAATTTTTATAAGGATTTTTTTGAAATAATTTATCCATGTTTGGTTTATCAAAATATATTGTATGTTGTGATTTATTGAGGGGAGTGAGTTCACTTTTATAATTGATGAGGAGTGGCATTTTTTTGAATACCTAAAATATATTCAACTATGTTATGTGACTACCAAAACATGTTCAAAAAAATATTATATAATGAATTGGTTGGCACTTAAGTACTATATACCCATAAAAAAACATCTTTCAAATAAGTTACCCATACCATCTAGTTTTAATTTTAAATTTTAATTTTGACTATGGGGATTATTATTTTAATCCATAGTAATTTATCATTTGAGACTAAAATAAAATGAAACATCTTAGATAATTTTGACTAAATGATTTATATTATTAAATTAAATTAATAAAATTAAAATTTCATTAATTTGGAAAATTAATTTTTTCCCGTGCACATAGGACTCACAAAACCTAGTTATAACCGATATCATGGTAATTAAATTTCACTATATTTTATAATAACTATCCCCAAAAACATTGTGTAACATGATAAATTATATTAATTTTATGACTATAAATATGTAATTAATGTTATGATATTACAATAATATAATTGGTATAATTCAAATTTAAAATGAACCACCTAAACAATTTGAAAACAATTTTTCAGGAAAACACATTGTTGTAACAAGATGATCTTACATTAAATATTTTACTGTTGATAATCCTTATATGGATTAATATTCATGTACTTTTATATATAATATTCATATTTCAACAAATTCAATCCTTATTAATGGTTAATTTAATTTATTAATATGGAGGAAAACTATGCATTTAGAAAATATTAATGAAAAATGTATTTTATAGCATAACAATAGTCCTTTCCCGAAATATATTTTAATATTGATTAAAATGTTGATATTATAATTAAATAAAAATAAATAATACCTATTATAGATTATACTAAATTTCCTATAATAATGGGACACTTAAATTAAATATTTTATATAAAAGGAATGACAATATTAAGAAATTAGTAGTTCCACTATTCAAAAAAACACAATCTTTTGAGAAAAAATTACTAATATTTATTATAGAATCTAAATTAAAAATAATATTTTATTTAATGCCTGTGGAATTTAACACCCATGATTTTATTTTGTTTTTTTATTATATATATTTTAGGTTTAATATACTTTTTTTATCATGAATCACCAATCTATTGAAAAATGTGATATATATTGCTGATGTAAAATTATAAAATGTATCATAAAAATTAACACATTTGGAAAATGAAGCATGAGACATCGGTAAATGAAATCAGAGGAGAAATAAAACATTATTTATGAACATATAATAAAAAATTAAAACAATAATCCTCATTGTTTGCAATAAAGACTATAACCATGATTAAAATTATGATAAAATATGAATTTGAAATAAAACATACATGTGGTGAGAGAAGTGAAGTGATATAATTATTTATTTTGTTAATGTATATAATATTATATATTATAATTAAAATCTAATTATAATATATATGTTCATTGAAAAATATATTTGTTGTATATATGGTCATCATATTTGATGTTATTGGAAATTTAAAAATTGGGGTTTTCATTGGGAAATAATTGTTATTGGAAATAACATAATTATAAATTACTAAAATATTCATAAAATAAATAAAAAATAAAATTGAATTACATTATGTTGGTATTAAAATATTTTTCTATATTTTATGTATTTAAATTTAAAAAATAATAATTTAATTATTTCATATATTTTTATAATGATAATATTTATTAAAATACTTATGAATTTTTAAAAATTGTGTTTAAAATAAGAATATATAAATTTTATTGGGGTGTTAATAAATTAATTTATTTAAATAAGTTTTTTATGTATTTTTTAAAGATATTTCTATTTTTTATTTAAATAAATTAAATTTACAATTATTTTTAAATGTTGAATATAATGTTATTAATACATTTAAAAATAAATATATGATAGATAATTTAATTATAAATTTAAATTTAATAATATTTAGAACACATAATTTTTAGATTTTCATAACTCAATACAATCAATTTTTGAGATACCTATTATATTTCCATTTAATAGTTAAATTTAACATATTTTGAAACCTAATAAGATTTTATATTCTTCAAATTGGTATTTATAACATTAAAATATGCTATGAAGGGTTGCATGATTTTTTAGGATAATAAAATATTTACATTGGTAAAAAATAGAAAGATGATAAAAAAGGAGTAAGAAGATGTAAAATATTACAACATATTTAGTTTTATTTAAAAAATATTTTAATGAATAATTTAATTATCATATTTTTTGGTGTTTAATACCTAAAAATATCAAAAATAGTTATTCAACATACCTAGCCACTACCATGCATCAGAGTATTCACCATTCACCTAACATCAATTTCCAAAACAATGCCTCTCATTGTAACCATTAAATAGAGATCTCCTCTACCACAAACAGACCAATGTTTTTGTTTACAATACCCTCCATAATCTAAATATTTATCATCTAAAATTCATTATATGTTGTTTGGATTTTTATAGTTCTATTATAGAATCCAAAAAATAATTATTCAAAAGGAACCATTGTTGAGAGGGATATAGTTCATTAGTTAGTGAAAGAGCTATTGTAAAATGAGGAAAAAGGGAGTGATTTTCATTCCATTAACTCCCTAAATTGGATATTTATTGCATTAAATATATATCTATAAAAATTATATTATCTCAATATTTCTAAAATGACAACTTATTTCCACACATATTAGTGGTTTTTCCTTTTACAAATCCTCCGGCATTTTCTTATATTATTGGTCGATAATTCATTTAAAGTGATGCATATAAGAGAAACCATACTTATCTTTCTATTTTGGTTACAAATATTTAACATATATATATATATATATATTAATACTATTTATTTTGATATTATATAATTATTCAAACTAATATGATATATTATTATTTTTATATTATCCATTACATTTATAAAAAAAATTTTGACGAAATTTTTATTTTTATTTTTCTGCCTTATTATATTTATATTTAATTTTTCTTTAATTATAATAATTTAATCAAAATTTCTTATTTAATAAAATATTAGTTTTAATTCAGTCTGAAAATACATTATTTTATTTCATATAAGTAACTTTTCCTTATTGTTAATATTATCATCCCATGTAATTACAATTTCCATTTTTTAACAAACTATTTTATTTTTCAATATATGAATATAAAAGATAACTCTATTTATTAGTAATTTCCAAAAAATTAATAAATATGATCTATGGTGTCAATCATCTATTTTAATATACCTTATTAATTATTATGATAAATTTGGAATTTTTTACAATGATATTTTTGACCATATTCCTTTATATAGATCATGATCTTTTTTATGTAATCAATGATATCTTTTGTTCTAATCAAGTTAACTATACTATATGTATATAATTTTTTTTATTATGGAAAAAATATATTTTTTATAATTATATCCAGACTAAAACCATCATATACATCAAATTCATTGGGTAATGTTTTTTAGAAAATTTGATAAATATATGATTCATGTGTTTTATACATGTCTATTATGTTAGAGGTTTGGGTGGATATCCCAAGGTCACTATATTTTGGGAAATTTTATGTTTGTTAAAATAAATTATGGTATATTCTTTGGATTTCCAATCCCATTATAATTTTTATTCCTTAGTGGTTATATTTTATGTTTTTGATGATTTTTATTCTTATGTTAGGGCCATATTCTTATGAAATATACCTATATTATATTCGAATAGATCTTGTTTATTAAAACATATTTCCACAAATCTAAAAACCATGTTTTATGTTATTCTAAATTCTATATGTGTTGAATCATGATTTATGTTCTACATTATTGTTGTTATGGTTATCTTTTGTTATGAAAATGTTCAATTATTATGTTCTCATGTGAACATTCTCACCTTTTACTGAAATATGATCTTTGACTTATATCACACACATTTTCACTTATAGAGAGATATATATAGAATTTTATTATTTTTCAATAAATAATTTTATGAAGATAGATATTACATATGATTTTCCAAAAATGGTTCTCTTATGGTGGTAATAAGGATAAATTACCACATTGTTGTAAAATATTTCTTATATTTTTCTAATCTATAAAGAAAAAAATTGGTTTTTATTTGTTATTTTTAGTGTAATGTAATAATTGTTAATACTCTCTAATTTAATATGCATGTATGCGATAAATGGTAGACCTCACTACTATCTGTAATAGAGTTATAACTTACCCATGAATATACATCATAATACATGGACATGGCAGAAAATTTATCTTTGATATAATTAATCCATTAAGACCAACAATGAGTATATGTAGTCTTTTCAAAGGATTTCATTATTGGATATCTTTTAAAAAATAAGAGTATCATGGAAAACATTTTTGACTAAATACATGAATATATCATAACTATATATGGGTTGTAATTTTATGACTTCTAGAATAGATCCATAGAACCATTGGTAATCCATGAGGCTCCACCAAAATCTATATGTCTATAATTATGGATGAAAAAAATACAATATCCAATGAGAATGACTATTTTTTTTAAAATGGTTGAGGCGCTGGCATCTTTATTGAGAAGAAAAAAGAAAAGTCTAATATCGGGGCTACAAAACAGAACTATAAAGAAACATCAAAAAACAGAAAAAGAGTTCAACCAGGTCTCGAGCAGGTACTCATGCTGTGATAAGGAAATCGCCCACTCTTTCCGCGAGGATGCTTTCCTCTCTTCCCATTCCATTCTTGCGTCCATTGCACCACCTTCATCACCCTCTACATATTTGATCCAACATTTTCACAATATGCAGTGACCACATCAAAAGTGATTGAAATTTTAACATTACAAAGTACCTTATTACATGGGGATGAAATGTTCCGCATTGCCAGTAGTCTTTTGTCATCGGGATTATCAAACTTTAGCATGGCAGTGGACTGAGCCACCATTTCCTTGTTGATGGAGTCGTTCCTAGTTTCCGCTTCCTGGCTGGTGGACTTATCAGGCTGCATAACATCACTATCCAGTAGCCCCACAAGGGGGTTGGGAAGTATGGTATCAATCTGAATGGGAGAGGAGATTTCATAACAGTGCATGGTTTCGAGTGAAAAATCAGCGTGTAAAACTGAAGCCTATGGTAATGTAGTATCTCAAGTAATATTTTCCAAATCATAACAAACTGAGGGTTGTCCATGTGCTGGAAAAACAGGGTCTTTAGCTGTTTATTCATAATTGGAATGGAAAGATGGCAAACCAACTTCAATATCAGTAGTTGGCCTTATTTTTACCCTTTGCTGATTGAGCATAACCTTCTCCGAGGATAAAACATCCAGAACAATCTTACCCTTTCTCCAGGTTAGAGCATACATCTCTTATCGTACTCTGTCATCAGCCATTTCTTGAACCCAGATTTCCTTCTCTATTTGATTGTCTTATGATTACAAATTATGTTCTTCTTCTTCCATACCTTTGACCAAAGTATCTTTAAATGAGAGACCTCTTTCATATTTTTCTAGTTCCTTGTACTATATAAGCCTAACTGGCTTTCTTCGCTCCATCAAGACGAGGGGCAACAGGCTTCCCAGTCTGGACATTCTCAGAGGTATAGATTTGATCAGCAGGAATTGGAGGTGCACCTGGGTGTTGATTCGGAAGAGCAGAACTCTCCTGGGAGGTCTTGAGATCCTCCTTACCTTTGCATTGAGTGTCATCATGTCCTCTCAGCATGCATTTGGTACATTTAGTAACTGATCGATAGTTGGATTTGGAGTGTCGTATCATTTAACAGATTTCACAAAACATAGGTAATGTTTCATACACAATTCCCAGACTGGTTTCATCCTTAGGGGTGGAGAGAAAAATATTGTCAATCAAGGTAGATCTTAAATCATCCTTAACTAAAATTCTGGAAAAATGGTCTAAGGAAGCTTTCTCATTGGCATGATCCATATGGATAGGGATGCCTATTGCAGAGGCAATGTCAAATAGAATTTCATAATTCCATAAAACCCCATTTATACCATATATCTTGATCCAGACTTGCGAAAAATTGTACTTAAAGTCATAAAGACTAATGTTCAGTTTCCATTTATAGATAGAATGTGTTTTTGGTTTGAGGTTTACTGACCCAAATCCCCAAGAACGACCTTTCAATTCAGAGGAAGGAAACAATACATTGATGAAACCCTTCCCCATTGAGATACATTTAAAATCACTAAAGCCTCAAATCATAGAATGATAGGCCACAAGGTCAGAAAGTTTCCAAGGGGTCATTCCCTTGGTAAGGGAAATGCGGGAGATGATGTAATTCTTCTAGAGTTCTAACCTTTGCGTGATTGCACCATCCGAAATAGATACATGAGCCGTAGATCCCTTTCAAATTATACATTGCGGGATGCGATTTTCCAGAAATACAAAGGAACTAGTAGGAATACCGGAAGAAGAGAAGATACTGAGATGTTCATCAAGATCCTTAACCTTATTCATGTCCTTCAGAATCCAGGGGGAGAAGCTATGTCGATCGTTATACGAGAAGAGGTTCAATCCTCTTAGGTGGGATAGGTCTACCCAGTCGCTGCTCAGCAAGGGTTTCTTCTCGCGCTCCTCCATCCAAGGATGATCACAGAATTACTATAACAATGGGTATCTATGAATAATAGATAAAGATCGTACCTTATATAATGTCATGAACTACCATGTTATGTTCCTTAATAAAATAAATATAGATATTTTCTTTGGATTAATCCCTTTTATATTGGTGTATTCCTAATTTTGGTTAATGCCACCATATAAGATCATGTCATAATCATCTTCCACATCCTCTTCTATGAACCACTCTTTCATATGATTAAAATTTTCGTTCATAAGAAACACTATTCCCAACATAGAGATGTCTATTATCATTTTTCTACAATTGAGATTTCATATCATGAAATGGATGGATTATCTATGTTGATATTATGGTTAGATCATGTCATTCTAAATGAGGAAAAAAATTAAATAAATAACACATCATATTATAACATCCCTTGATCCAAAACTCTCTCACATGGCAAAATGATGTTGGTTACTAGATCTAATTCATGACACCCCATATGGTAGAGAAAAATAAATAGAACTCGGGGTGTAGAGAACATAATTTGGATACTATACCTCTTGCTATAGATTTGGAATAAGATTTATATAAAAAATAGTATTGTAATTTAATAAAAATATTCCTACAATATACAACTAGATGACAATAATTCAACTAAGTTAACCAAATAATGATGAATATTGTAATGTTTTACTATAATTTAACTAAATTACATGTTGGATGACATATATATAAATGGGAAACATGACACAAATAAACTAAATAACCCTCACTCTCAAATCCGTGGTCAGCCCCATCTTCATTCCCTTACCCATAAATCAATCATAAAATCAATAATAAGGTTCTTTCCCCATTTAAAAAGCTACATCAATGATATATTTATCGGTACCAAATGGCAGACTGAATAGGATGTAAGCATAACTCAGCAGGTCAACAACATTCTTTCTAAACCAAACAATTATGTTTGTAACTATATTATATATTGTGATAATGAGGACTAGTAATTTATAAATTAATAAAGTATATGTAATTAAAAATCATTTATTAATATAATTATATTTGTGATTGAATAAAAGAATCTATTATAAATAAGGAAAAGAAATGTGGTTCTTTTTTTAATATCACATTGGATTTATAAGTCCATTACAAACTACCACCATTGATATCATAAGCATTGAACAATGATCATATTATCAGTAATTTTTTGGTATTTAAAAATCTAAAAAAGATATAAAATGTATGTGTTTTCCTTGACCAGTAAAATTGTACCATATGAAGCCCATTTATTAGAGTATATAAGGGATAAAGAATAATTCGGATTTTCCCTTCACCAATCCCTATCTAAGATCCATTTACTTAAGAAAATGTTAATCCACATAAATTATATGTCAAAGATCATTGAGGTCCCAATCCAAACCTTGTACGCCAAACAACCCTATTAAAATCAACCAATCATGCAACATACACATATGGTGTTTTTGATAAATAGATTTGTATGAAGACCCATATTATATAATAATGTATATTATTATTTAGAAGGGATAATTCTTTTATTTACTTATAATTGTTTTTACTTTACAAATGATTTTAATTTTGATAGAATAAAAAACAAAATTTATTTTTTTGGTAATATAATATTTTAATACATAAATTACATTTGTGGAATTATATAATATTTAAAAAAATGTATATTTTAGATAAATATATTTTAAATGAATCTTATTAAATACTAATAATTATATAATTTTTTCATGTAAAATGTCATTTTTATAAGGGTTTGAAAACTATTAATGTCAAAAAAACACATCATTTTTCAATAATTTTGTTATCTATTTTAAAAGTAAAAAATAACATATTTATAAAATTATTTTGATAAAATAAAAAAATTATAATCAGGATTTTAAATTTATCCAATGGGAATTTTTTCATTATATTATTAGACAACCAAATTTTTAGGTAAAAATTAAATATGGTATATATATGTTGTGTGAATTATTACATCATAAGGACCCAAAATTAAGGTAAAACACTAAAAAAAGGTATTCATGGACAAAAATATGTTTCCCCTTTTATCTAATATTTTTTTGGGGTTTTTAGTTAATTTTATAAAGTATTTATGAATCCCCTACATCTAATATTATATTTTATGGTATTAAAACTATTTCATTAAGAACTTACCACACTTCTACATCACTATGTAAAATATTTTAATGATTTTGGACCGTTTACATAAAAAATAATGAAATAAATAATCCTCAATAGTGATCATGGAAGAAACTTAGAGAACGTTTCTGATTCATATTTTTTTTATAGAGTCCAAAACATATGTTTTGGAAATATTATTTAATTTCCATATCTATCACTGTATTATACCACCATATATCAGATTAATCATCCCTAAAATATTTTTTATAATATCCTTAATCTACATAATAGTATTTATATATCTACCAAGGTTCTCCTAAGATCTCCATAAGTCCATAACATGCATTTGAAATCACCATCCCAAGGTATTGGATCCTCACCTTCTTTTATTAATTCTATTATCTTCTTTATATTATTAATTGTTTCATCTAATAAAAAATTATGGGATATTTTCTTAAAAATCCCCATACTATCCAAATTATTTATATATGATAAGAGACTATGTTAGAGTAATTAAACCCATAATGAAAATTAATGTTCCCATATTATGTTTTCGATGTTTCATTGTGATTTTTATGCCAATCAGTTATGTTCTGGATATTCATATCAATTTCCTATCATTTTTGTTCATCATTACGAACATTTAATTATTTTATCTTGTTTTTTCATGTATTTAATCTAAACTCGATTATCATGAGATTTAATGTGATGAAATATTATATTGTTTATATGATCTATGGGGAACACTTATTCATTAACGTCATATAATTATGATCGGTGCACCCAGATATTGTTCCATTGATATGTTTAATTTTTTAGTCTCATAAGATTCAATGTATGATGTGTGGGATATATGCTATGAAAATTATGTTAATATGTTTCAGTGTTTGACATGTAATAAAATCAACATTTTATGATTTGATTATACCATTGATAAGATTTATTCTTCAACCCTTTCTTATGTATATCCACTGGTTAACCAATAAGGTTTTAAGAATAATGGAAAATTATGATCTTGTTATGAAAGTTTTCCATAATGTCGATTTAACCCCCATTTTATGTTTTTATGTATTTTAACCAATTAAAAACAACACTAGATTTATTTATCTCTTACTTATTATTATTTTTACTCTTATATATAAAATTATGAATAAATTTTTAATAAAATAGGTTTTTCATTATTGGTATTATAGGAATGATTAGTTATTTTGTGATTAGAAGAAGAAACCTTTTGTGAAATCCTTTACTAAAAGAATAAAAAAAAGAAAAAAATCCCTAATCTTTTTTAATGTATAGATAATGTGGTTTACATGAAAATATACCGATGTATAAATAGTATATGTAAATGTGGATCTATAAGGGATAGAAAAATGGGAAGAAACGAAAAACACTACATTGATCAAGAATCGAAAAGGAACCTATTAAAGTCAACATTCCTTACTGAATTCCAAGTTTTACACTCTTGGTTGATATGATTTTTTATATTCACAAGATCATTATGATTCATTATTAAGGGGAAACAATCAATATAAGATTTTATGTAATGAACAAAGATCATTGATAACATAGATTGATGAATTGAAATTAATATTTTAAAGAATAAATGTCATTTATGAATTACCCAATAATGATACTAGATATAAAATTTTGTGTTAACTAAATTAAATATAAAAACCCATAATATCACCTTTATTATAGAAAAAGTCTATAATTAATAAGAATTTAGAAATAAACTAATGTGTAGGGAAATGTGATGACCACCCAAATAATATGACCAACTTGATAGGGGGTTAGAATTATAAGAGTGGTGGAGATGCTCTCCAAATTGAATTAGGTTCATAAAATAATATAGAATCAACGAGAGAAAAAAAATACCATTAATATATAAGAATATAAAAATTCATCCATTATGTGACAAACCCCTCCAACATTAAATGGATCATTCAATATATTAATCATGGATAAATGTATAAATTATAATAAAAAGTTATTCATCATCAATAATTATTCTGATAATGATAATGAAATAATGTTTTTTATCATATGGTGGGAGGTGTATAATTTTAGTAGACATTGGAAATGAATATGAAGCTTAAGGAAGTGATTGAAGTGATCGATTTCATAGTTTTTTGGAAAAAAAGTTTTGATAATTTTTTTATTAGACTCTGATATCAAATCGAAATGGATTTTATATCCCTCAATATAAAATATTATGAATCAATTTAAGTGTATGATAAAAAGATGAAATGATATGGATGATATGCCTATGTATGTTTTTTATTCCAGAATGAATATTTCCTGCCTATTTGGTCGAATATATACAATTATATGAGAATCTATAAATATTGGAGACATGGATTTCTATGAATAAATTTTCTATTGTTCCCTAATATTTGAAATATATATCAGTGAATCTAGTGGGTATCATTGGGATTAGAAGAATAATGTAGAGTTTAATTCTAGAAGTGTGTTGAAGAAGTCTAGTATTGGTATGATATTTCAACATCCCACTTATCTAATTTGCGTAAAAAATCATTCCAGAAATTACCCATGGGGAATGAGGTAATGAGTTAGTGGTGGAATAAAGGGGAACATATAATGTGATTGTCTAATGGATAAACCAAGTAATTAGATAGAATAAATGAATTCTACAAACTACCATCTGTCTATTTTCCATGTTTTCAATTCCACTGAATAAGGATACTATGTGATGCAATACCCTATGACTGGGGTTCTCTACGAAAATCAATGTTGTAAACCTCCACATTACCAAGGAAAACCACATTCTATCACAACAACTGAGGCTTCGATAGGAAACAGAGTGGTGATATTAACACTAGTTATTAATTAATTAATAGATATCTCTTTATTATGGTTATAAAAATTACATTTTATCATGTAAATATTGTAGAACTATTTGAACACCCCACAATTATTAGAAGTAATGATGATCGTGAAAATGAAAAATTTGAAAATTATTGTATCCAATGTATATAATTCCTCCCCTATCATAATCATTAGGTGAACATCCCATATTACCATATGATATTAGATTTATTGGATTTTTTGTAAATCAACATATGTATTTTCTTTCCTTATATATATGAAAATAAATTTCAATGAGAAGGAAATCACTCTTTATTTCAGAAATCATCCATTGAATCTACACATGTTCTAGGAGGAGGATAAATCTAATTTAAATCCAACATCTCAACAAATGATATTATTGCATTATAAGAAAGAATATCTGGATAACATTGTTAATTTTATGTAAATGTTCATCCTTAAATAAATTCCTTATATGGGGGAATAAAATAAAGTGTTTCATTTTAAATTTAATGGTTAACTTCCTACCCATGATGCTTAATTATTTATCAAGAAATACCTCTATATATTCCAAATATAAAAAAACCAATAAGAGTAGCTATTTTGGAATATGATGAGATGAAAAAATAGTTACATTAGAACTGGGATAATGTGATTATATGACTATGTGATTCACAGAGGTGTGTAGTATTCTTATTCATCAATAATAAGCAAGGGTAAATTCACCTTTTCATTGATTATCCAGATCTCAAAAATATTAGTATTAATAACAAGTTTCTTATTCTCTGTATTTAAGTCATGTTTGATATGCTATGTGTATCAAAATACATCCCCATTATGGATTTTCATTTGTGGTATTATCAAGAAATGGTGATAGAGTATATACTTAAACCTAATTTAAATAAAATCTATAGGTACTAGAAGTTCACTGTAATGAAATTGAGAATGACTAAAGCCCCGTCAATATTCATAGACATGATGATTATATATTTTAATGATCTCATGAACAAATTCATTATAATTTTTATATATGATATTAATTTATAATAAAATATTAAAAAGGATCTTCATTAGAATCTATGAAGTGTGCCAAAAAACCTATGAAATGAGAATCCTTATGATAAATACAAGAAAAAATAAGAATTCTCATTGTTGTATGTATAGTTTGGGGGATTGCTATCATATGTAATTGGATATTTGTGGGGCCTTCTATGAAAAATGAAATTGAATAGTGGTGATGGGAAACATCCGTGATAAAAAATGATGTTTTTTATATTATATGTGTATTATCATTGATTTTAAATAAATATTTAATATTTTTTAAAATACTCTATAAATGATTACTTCTAAGGGGTCATGTAATTAATGAATAATTAGTTTGATGGTATGATCAAGTAGTTTAAAAAGTGGTTTATAACCACACCTATACCTACACTACCCATATGTGGGAAATTTTATTTGGTATTCAATGAAACATTGAAGTAGGGATTGGGTTTTTAACTAATGTGGAATGGCAAAGAAATAACCCATGTATGAGAAAAACATAATGTCAATGAATATAACTACCCAAAAATTGATTTAGAGTTGTATGTAGTAATATTTTCATTGAAAATATGGCATAATTATCTATTTGGGGAGTAGGGAGAAATATAAATGGATCATAAGTGCTTAATTTTATATATTCACATATAAATAGATTAATATGTGTCATGGAATAAGGTTAGAGAAGATTAATGAATGAGACTACTCAATCCAAAACCATCATGGGAATAAAAATAATATGGAAGACACTCGATGTAGAAAGGATTCTATAATTATATCATTTAATATATATTTTATATATTTGAATTGTATTTCATAGAACTAAATAATTAAACACAAACCATATATCATTACACTAAAAAAACTACCTCTTTCTATAAATCAAATAAAGACTATTAATTGAGAATTACATTACAGAATAAAGATGAATGAGATCATACTAATAACCAACATCATAAAAATATTAAAAAAAACAAATTAAATGGTAGTAGAAATATCACACATCTATAATAGATGATTGATAAATATTGCTAAAAAGATCTAAATGAACTCACCATAGGTCAAATGATATACTGGGGTTTTTTTTGTTGGGATAAAAACAATAAAAAATAACCTATTATCACAATAGGGTTTAATAGAAGGGGATTCAAAATGATTCAAATTAAAATAAATTTTGAATCATGGTCAAAGCTATATATCTCAACACATTCATTATGTGAACCTCATTCTTAATGTGAATTTTTATACTTTTCAGAAATGCATGAAAACATTTTTCCAAATCATAAAATAAGAACAACTAATAGTTTCACCATGTGAAATAGTTTCCTGAGTTTTAAAAATTTCCCACACTAAATCAGGTTATGGTATCATCTCAAAAATAGGATAACATTGTTTAACCTATTCAGAATATTAATTCTTCTAGAAGATAGATCATGAATAATATTTTGTAGAAAAATTCTCAAACCACCTATTATGCTTTACACACCCATGTAGAACCCTCAAATTCAATTGAAAAATGTGTACATAGAATCCATTAATTTAAAAAATAAATCCCCAAACATTAGTTCATTTTCATTAAATAACTCTTCTTCCTCAAGGAAAAGGATAAATCACAATGCATTAATGATGATAAAAACACCCACCTATAATATGTTCAAGAAAACACAAAAGGGATGTTCCATGAAATTTTGGGATCATACAACTCTCCAACAATATAACAATTCATACCCATGACTCTCCATGCATTATTGTGGGTTGTTGATAAAACAAAATTTCAACTTTGTTAATATATCAATTTCTACATCATATGTTTTCCCTGGAATACACCAATGCTACGTGTACACTCCCACTAAGGGAATAATATTTCCTCAAAGATACTTCTCACTACATTCCACAATACATATAAAATTCTACTCAACGGATGAATCTATCAGAAGACTGAATTCATCACCATCTATAACATTATGTGGTTAAAGATTTCATCTCCGAAATGATGATATTCAGATAATTTCATTCCGGGGATAATAGCACCCAGGAAGGGACAATTGATATTCACCTAGACCTACCCTACACACTATCCTAGATGGATCAAAATACATGGTTGCAATAATTCCCTAATTTTTAATATAAAATTTCAATAATCATTTAAACACCACAATGAAGTCATGATTGAAGGACCACGAGACACCCTGAGAGGGGAAGGCTGAATCAGGGTGACACCATTTTATTCTAACGTGATGGATCTTGTTCCCATGTTGGTAGGAACTTGTTGAACATATAAGATGATTATGATCAGAAAGAAAACATGCACATGCAATGAGAAGACACAACCCTTTTTACTTGGTTCCCCACTAAGGGCTACGTCCAAGGAGCATACGCCGACAAGTTGACGGCTGAACCAAAATCCACTATTCCTTACTAGTTGTAGATTATAATTGTTTGGGTACAGTCACTCTGTCCTAGGCTCACTGCCTTTACAAAGGTTCAGGGATAGCTCACTGCTTCCCTCAGGTCACTCCCGTTGACTCCCCCTAGCTCACTGCCGTTGGTGAAGTCACACTCAGTTTATAGACTTAAAGGTCTCTTCAATAGATAGACATGAAGTTCATTGTCTCCTGTTTAGCATCAGACTTTGCTTTCATCAGAGTCCTGAGTTAATGCTCTGTTAAAGTCCAAATTCCAACCACTGATGAATACTCCCTTTTACCTTGACCACTGGGCAAACAAACTTTGGGAAAGGCCTTCACAAAGTACCCTACTTCGCAAGGCTCCCAATTTTGCAAAGCTCAAACAAGCCTTAGCGGAGTACATGCCCTTTCGTGAATCTCAATCGCGAATCACTCTCGCGAAGCTCCAGCCTTCGAAATGCTTGGCTATCGTGGAGCTCCTACCTCTTCGCGAAGCTCACTGAGCCAACGTGGGGCACACGACTTTCGCGGAGCTAGAATAGCTGCCGCGAAGCTCCTCATTCGTGAAGAACACTACCTTCCCGAGAGACCTTTGTGAACCGAGAGAAAAGGACTTTATCTGAAATTATCTCTACTTCTCTTGTGGGGGTCGACCTCTATTTATAGGCGATTCCACCGACCCTCGACCCTTCCGCGTGAAGTCAGCGCCACGTCAGATCAAATCGTGAAGCTCCGATGTTCCCACCAAAATTCTCTCAAAATCGCGAAGCACTACGACAATTTTCTGTTCGTGGAGCTCATCGTAATCGCGTAGTATTACCATCATCATTCCTTCGTGCCTTCACCATGAAGCTCCTTCAGAAATCCCTTCACTGCCACGATGCGCTTCAACTCTGCCGTTCGTGAAGCGTTGATGTAATCGCGAAGATTCACCGCCTCCATTCTTCTGGTCTTCGCGATTTCCAAACCATGAATCCTCTCTACGCGAAATTCATTCCTTTTCCATATTTAATTATTATATTCACGGAAATCCTACTTTTGCGATGCTCAGCAACACTGGAAAATGGCGCCACCATCAATACTGGTGTCTACTTAAATGGTATGATCTCTTTGCTGGTTCATGATCCGAACTTCCTTTGATGATTGAAAAAAAACACAAACCATACTCTAAATAATGCATAGAAGACCATGGTTCCAAAAATCTACCCCTTCAGGTTTGTTGGCAATCAGAAGATAAATTCAATAGTTCTCCATCTATGTCAAAACAAAAATGAAAGAATCAACTCAGCCAACACTCGAAGTCTACGTGAGAAATGCTCGGCGTAGAAAACAAGAGAGGAGGTTTGAATTGGGTTCTGCTATTTTCCTTCTCATTCTTCTGAATTTATTCCTTTCTCCTTTCTCCTCCATTGACAACAAATCCAAAGACCAGTAAAAAAATTTCACGTTCAACTAAAACCATACTCCCCCTGGATAGTATCTCCCCCATAAACCTGCATCACTGCCATAAAAATATTAAAACAGTTATAACAAATGGGGAGAGGGGAATTCCGTAACCTCCTTATGCACTGGGAGGTGGCCGAACACCGAGGTTTAACCGATGCTTCTCAAACATAGCTTCTGACAGTGGCTTTGTCAGGAAATTATCCACTTGCTCGTTTGTTCCCACATGATCCATTCTAATCATGTTTTGCTCAACTTTCTCTTTGATAAAGTGATACCTGATTTCAATGTGTTTTGTACGAGAATGCTGAACATGATTCTTCGTAAGATCAATTGCGCTCTTATTGTCAAAGTAAATCACCATTGGTTTCTTCACCTCATTGCCAATATCAGTTAATTGCCGCTTCATCCATAGCAGTTGAGTGCATGCCTTTGTGGTGGAGATATACTCAGCTTCAGCAGTACTAAGAGAAGTACTTTCTTGTTTCTTGCTCAACCAGCCAACACATTTCTTCCCAATATAGAAAGATTCACCATTGGTGGAATTTCTGTCTACTACATCACCAGCCTAGTCAGCATCAGAAAACACTGATAATTCACTGTCCCTACCTGCAGGAAAACGTAACCCAATGTTGTGTGTACCTTGAATGTACCGCATGATTCTTTTGACTATTTCCATATGTTCCTCCTTTGGACTACTCTGAAAGCGGGCTACAAGACATGTGGCAAAGACAATATCTGGCCGTGTCGCTGTTAGGTACAGTAGGCTCCCAATGATTCTTCTATACATGGTGGGATCTACAGATTTCCCTTCCTCATGCTTTCCAAGTATGGTTCCAACTGCAATCAGAGTTGACATTGGTTTGGAGTATTGCATATTAAACTTCTTTAGCATCTCTCTGGAATACTTTTCCAGAGAGATAAAAGTGAAGTCTTTCCTTTGAGTCACTAGCAGTCCAAGGAAATATGTGAGCTCCCCAATCATTGACATTTCAAATTCTGATTTCATATGATTGGAAAATTCATCCACTGATTTCTGGCCGCTGCCACCAAATATAATGTCATCGACGTAGAGTAGAACCATGAACTGATCTATCGAAGATTTTTCATATAGATATTGTGATCCACTCCACCTCTTTTGAATTCTAGCTTTTTGAGGTAAGAATCCAGTCTAGAGTACCATGCATGTGGTGCCTGTTTCAGGCCATAATGTGCTTTCTTTAGCTTGCAGACCTTTGATTCATTAGCACCAAGAAGAATACCCACGGGTTGTTCAATGTAGACTTCTTCCTGGAGTACCCCATTTAAGAATGTTGTCTTGACATCCATTTGATATACTTTATATCCTATTTGGAGAGCCATGGCAAGAAACAACCTGATTGACTCTAGTCTAGCCACTTGAGCAAAGGTCTCTTCAACATCAACACCTTCTATTTGAGAATACCCTTTACATACAAGTTGAGCCTTATTTCTGATAACACTTCCATGCTCATCAAACTTGTTCTTGAATATCCATTTTGTTCTAATAACATTGTGACCTTTTGGTCTCTGGACAGGATCCCATGACCGAATCTTTTCAATCTGATCTAATTATTCATTCATGGCTTTCATCAATGATTCATCCTTTTCTCCATCTTCAAATGAGGATGGCTCCACAACTGACAGAAATGCAGAAGGTGTGTTATTCCTCATCATCTTTGTCTGTATGGGTGCATTAATGTCTCCAATTATGTTAGATTGATCATTATCTTCTCTTCGATTTCTCCTGTGAGGTTCAGTCGCATTCTCACCATCCAAGATTTCCTCTTCAGATACTTCGTCTGAGTCAACATCAGGATGTGTCTAATGAGTTTTTTGAACAACTTCCTCTATTTATGCATTTTTATTTTCATCCCATTCACTTTCTTCCTGACTTTCTATCACATCAGCATATGATGTCCCTGAAGCATTTGTACTTTTCTCTTCAATTATCTTAACATCATTGCTTTCCCAAATTCTTCCTAAACACTTTTTGAAACATTTGTAGGATTTTCTTTTCATTGAGTAACCGAGGAAAATTCCTTCGTCTACATTGTCACTATATTTCCCTTGATTTCCTTCTTTGTTCCTGATGAAGCATTTACTTCCAAAGACACAAAAGTATTTTAATAAGGGCTTCTGTCCATGCCACAATTCATATGGTTTCTTCATCTCACCCATATAAAGTCTCGTTTGATTCTAAATGTACACTACATCTTGAACAACCTGTTTCCAGTAATGTCATGGAATACGACTCTCAATCAGCATAGTTCGTGCCATGTTGTTCACCGATCGATTCCTACGTTCAAAAACTCCATTTTGTTGTGATGTTCTCAAAGAAGCTACCTCATTTTTTATCCCATGCTTCTCCAGATAATTTTCAAATTCGATGGACGTGTATTCTCCTCCATTGTCAGATCGCAACACTTTAATTGTTCGTCCAGTATCATTCTAGGCGATTCACTGATATGTTTTCATGCAGTCAAGGACTTGTCGTTTCCTTTGGATGACCATCACACATGCCATTCTAATGAAATCTTCAATGAAAAGGACAAAGTACCTTTCACCATGTGTTCTGGCAACATTTATCGGCCCACATACATCTGTATGAATCAGATCTTGAAGGTGAGATTCCCTTTTCTTCTTTGGCTGATATGAACTGCAGACCATCTTCCCACGAATGCAAGCATCACAAGATTTTTCACGCTCACGCTTCAGGTTGGGAATGTCCATGACAATTCTCAATTTTGAAATTTTCTCCATGTCTTATTGATTGATGTGTCCCAGTCTCTGATGCCACAAATTGTTTTCTTCTTCATTACTCATGTAACATACATTTTCTTCACTATCATCCTGATACAAGATTCCTTCTGTTCTACATCCCTTCATAAGTGAATTGCCTATCCTTCCCTTGATAGTGCAGCCTTTCTGATTAAAAGTAACTATAAGTCCTGCATCATAGAGTTGACTCATGCTGAGGAGATTATGACGTAGGACATCAACGTAAAGGACTTCAGTCTTCTTTAGTTCTCTATTAGACAACTCGGTACTTCTACTCCATTTGATTTTTAGAGCCTCATAATTATCTAATCGTACTATACCATCAACTGTCCTTTTGATACCCATTAGCAGGCCCGCATTACCCGTCGTATGAGATGAACAACCGCTATCCAGAATCCAGGTACAATTGTTCTTTGTAGCTTTGAGGGCCACCTCTGGAAGGTTGGATTTCTCAATAGTCTTCCTTTCCTTCCATGAGACATTGGATTGAATGTATAGAACTGATGTCCTTTCAATTATCTATTCCGAATACCCAGGTTCTTCATAGTCAAAATCTTCTTCGAGAGGAGAAAAGATGTTTGAAAGAGAAACACTGTCTTCCTGACGAGACTTGACTTGTCTTGAACTTCGGTATGAGGTGTCCATGTCCCTTATTTGCATGCAATTAGCAGCTTTATGACCAAAGTTAGATCAACGAAAACAATATCCAAAGAAATGTTTATTCTAATAAACATAGGATATGAATTTGTTCTCCTTTGTTGAACTTCTATATCTTCTCCATTCAGATAGCTTCTTGCCTCATCACAATAAGATATGGTATGGCCCAGATAGCCATAGAACTGACACATCATGAGAGTAAATGTCTTCTCACTTGAATTTCTCCTCATACCTTCTTCCTTGGGCGAAAAGTTAGACTGTCTGTCATTTCTAAATGTTTGAGGATAATTTTCAGTTCTCCTTTTAGTTTTGGTTGAGGGTTCCTTTTTCAGCACATTAGGAAGTGTTTCAACATGTTCAAATTTCATATTATCTTTATTTTGGATCTTTTCACTTCTGTAAGTTGATGTCTCATTCTCACAGACATCCCCACTCTTTCCCATGCAAGCGGGTATTTGATTACTCAATATTTTTACAACCCCATATGAACCACACTTGGCCCTTTCTAGTAATTCTGCATCTGAGAATCTTCCAAACTGTATTTTCTTTCTCGATTCTTTAGGAATTGATTCAGTCTCAAGTATACTCCTTAGAGTAACAAATTCCTCCTCAAGACCCTCAGCAGTCTTTGATTTTTCATCTAGTCTGGAGGTGAGGTCATTGATGACCTTTGCCTGCTCTTCAATTCTCATATTCAAATCCACTACATCATCATTGCTTTCAATTATTTTAGATTGTACCTTCACAAATTCTTCCATTCATTCAATTTCAGCCTCAAGTTGATCAACATATTCAGCTGATTTGTCTACATTAGATTTCCACTTATTACAACTCTTTCTTTTAATCTTAATCTTATTAACTGCATCCTTAAGTTGCATCTCGGGTTCTACACAAGTTCTCAGTTGTTTTCCCCACTATTTTCTTTTGACTTTTCAACAGTGGCCACCATGGAAGCTTGGTTCCCAGTTATGAATTCTAGTTCTTCTTCATCACAGAATTCATTATCATCTTCTTCCTCTTCACAGACAAAACTCTTCCATTTCATTTTCTTTCCAGATTTGAATTCTCCCTTTTTGAAGAACCTTCTCTAGGGCTTATCGATGCATTCATCTTAACTATCTTCAGCATTGATCTTTCATAAGCACTGAGAGGCAATGTGCCCAACTTTTCCACAACGAAAACATGCGATAGGTAACTTCCCTTTGAATTTCCCTTTCCCCTTCTGGAACTTCTTTGCAATGAGAGAAAGAATTTCTTTTTCTTCTTCAGCTTCACCACTACTATCTTTTGAGATTTTCAGTTTATACATGCCCTTGAATGCCATTTCCTTGCTCACACGAGACGTAGCATCTTCTGGTTTGACTCCAATTTCATATGATACCAAGCTGCTAAGTATATCATCTAGAAAATGTTTTGAATGTTCTCTTTCCTCAAGGGAGGACACCTTTGCATTGAACAGAGGTGGAAGTCTTCTTAATATTTTCATTACAATATTAATGTCTTTGATTTCTTCACTTAGACCCCGAATTTCTCTAAATACTTCAGTAATTCGATTAAAAAATGAATCTGCATTCTCATTAGGATTCATCTTTAGATCATCAAACTTGTTGTGTAAAACCTGAAGTTTGCCTCCATTACCTTGAAATCACCTTCGTAAATGTTTTCATTATTATCCCATATAGACTTTGCTGAATTGCAACTCATCGCCTTTAGATAGATCTGATCAGAAAGTGCTACGGTGAGTGCATTTTGTGCTTTAGCAGCTGCATCATGTATTTTCCGGTCTGTTTCAGTCATAGCCAGACCTGTTGGGTCAATGACTTGTATTCCTTGCACAGTAGAAAAGACAACTTCAATTCCAAGAGATCTTAGATGAGATCTCATTCTGTTCTTCTAGATCAGGAAATTGTTTCCATCGAAGTGAGGGACTCCCCTGACATTGACCGCGTTTTCCATGAAGAAAAAAGGCCAGATTCAACACCCGCAACCTAGCTCTGATACCACTTGAAAGACCCCGGGACACCCTGAGATGGGAGGGGTGAATCAGGGTGACAACTTTTTCTTCTAATGTGATGGATCTTGTTCCCACGTTGGTAGGAACATGTTAAACCTATAAGACAAAAATGATCTGAAAGAAAACATGCACATGCACAGAGAAGACACATCCGTTTTTACTTGGTTCACCACTAAGGGCTACGTTCAAGGATCATACGCCGACAAGTTTCCCGCCGTACCAAAATCCACTATGCCTCACTAGCTGTAGATTACAATTGTTCGGGCACAGTCACTCTGTCCCAGGCTCACTGCCATTACAAAGGTTCAGGGATATCTCACTGCTTCCCTCGGGTCACTCCCGTTGACTCCCCCTGGCTCACTGCCGTTGGTGAAGTCACACTCAGTTTATAGACGTGAAGGACTCTTCAATAGATAGACATGAAGTTTATTGTCTCCTATTCAACATGAGACTTTGCTTCCATCAGAGTCCTGAGTTAATGCTCTGTTAAAGTCAAAATTCCAACCAGTAATGAATACCCCCTTTTCCATTGTCCACTGGGCAATCAACCTTTGGAAAAGGCCTTCACAAAGTACCCTACTTTCAAGGCTCCCAATTTTGCAAAGCTCAAACAAGCCTTAGCGGAGTCCCTGCCTTTTCGCGAAGCTCAATCACAAAGCACTCTCGCGATGCTCCAGCCATCGCAATGCTTGGCTATCGCGAAGCTCCTACCTCTTCACGAAGCTCACTGAGCCAACGCGGGGCGCACGACTCTCGCGGAGCTAGAATAGGCGATGCGAAGCTCCTCTTTCGCGAAGCACACTGCCTTCGCGAGAGACCATTGCGAACTGAGAGCAAAGGACGTTCTCTGAAATTATATCTTCTTCTCTCGAGGGGGACGACCTCTATTTATAAGAGATTCCACCGACCCTCGACCCTTCCGTGCGAATCAGCGCCACATCATCTCAAATCATGAAGCGCTGAAGTTACCGCTGAAATTCTCTAAAAATCGCGAAGCACTACAGAACTTTTCTGTTCGCGGAGCTCGTCGTAATCGTGGAGTATTACCGTCATCATTCTTTCGTTCCTTCACCGTGAAGCACCCTCGAAAATCCCTTCACCGCCGCGATGCGCTTCAACTCTGCCATTCGCAAAGCTTTGACATAATCGCGAAGACTCACCACCTCCATTCTTCTGGTCTTTGCGATTTACAAACCATGCATCCTCTCTTCGGGAAATTCATGCCTTTGACATATTTAATTATTATCTTCATGGAAATATACCTTTTATGATGCTCAGAAACTTCCAGATTTTGGACCACAAAAATTTGGAAAACACTAGAAAATGGAGCCACCTTCAATACTGTTGTCTTCATGAACGGTATGATCTCTTTGTTGGTACATGATCCGAAATTCTATTGATGATTGAAAAAAAACACAAAACATACTCCAAATAATGCATAGAAGACCGTGGTTGCAACAATGATTCCCCCCATCAAGCTCCAGAGGGCATTCAGAATTGTCTACATAAGATTAATACTTGATATGTGTGGTCACTAACTACTTATTGATCAACTAAACATGCTAAGATGTATCCTAACTAAGAACAGAACAAAAATGAATTTAATCACCAATTTACAACCATTAATGATGTAATAAAATGTACTTCGATAAAATTTTTTGACTAGTTACATTCAGATCATTCCTTGTAAGTTGTTATTATAAAAAATATCTATGATTTTTATATGATTCTTCTAAGAACAAAACACGTATTACAAATAGGATCAAAATATATCATTCAAAATCAAGATTCATGATTAATATTGGCCACCATTTTATCTATGACAATCTATTGTCAAATGAAAATGTGATCTTAGAACCTTTTTAATAACCTTACAGAATCAATATGTGATGTGAATATCTCAATCAGAGATGATATTTCAATGTAGAACATGAATTCAAACACTCTAGTGCACATAGATACTACCAAAATCGAAAATAATGAAGGTATCCCTAATGTTAAAAGTGTACTACCTTATTCAAATGATCTACAATAACATATAATATTTCATTACTATATGATTCGTTTGTTATTATAATTATCATTAAAATATATACCACATATCATTTCTATTTCATAATTGAAAGAGGGTACAATAGTCTAGGAAGAATTGGATGCATGAAATTCACATACCTATAGATTATGCATCTACCTATGAAGATTTATGTCCCTTTCGTCATTCACTTCCTATAGTACTTTGTATGGGTATCATGTTACATCATTTTTACAAATGGATATACCTCTCATATAAATGTATGAACCTCCCACATAAACTCTTCACACATTATCATAGGAACCCATAACATGGCATGATAAAGAACATAAATATATATTCTGTAAGATTATCTTTATAGTGACTCTCCACAATATTTTTTATCCATTATATATAATCCATCGAGATCAGATATTTATCATTCTAGATCTGGGTTATAATTATGGATATATCACCTTTTAAATCCATAGATTCTATTCCTAAGGACTTCTGAATAGCTAGATACATATCTTAAAAATGTTCCATCATCATCTTCTCTCTAATCCACCCATATAGATCTAAATATGTCTTCCATCTTTGTGAATCACCAATGAATTTTCCAATGAAATATGTATAATCCATCTCTATATTATTTGACTGCAGATACTTGACAATCGTAATAAATATATGTATTCTTTCGAGGTGAGGAGTGATATTCCTTGGGGGCATGTCATCAATGTATACCATATGCCTCTTATGAAAATTATTGTGTCTCTATCATCTCATCTTTTGTAACTCCATATTTTATTGTTGATCATGAGTAGAAAAATTCCTATTAGGTGATCTCTTCTATTTGCATCAATAAGCAATGACTCGGTCCTCCAATATCATAGCATCCCCTAATAAAACTATTAATGTAATTAATTACATTATATATTCATTAAATTATATAATAAATTAGAGGCTCAAAGATGAGTTCATACTTCTCTTCATCTCCTGAAACTATATCTCACATGAACAATTCTATCCAATTAACTCCCCAATCATTCTCAACAAAAATATAGAGATTCGTTTTCAAATAGGTCATAAATAAAAACCCATTAACACATGGAATTTCAAAAAAATGTGAATCTGAATGAAATTATTGAGTAACATTCATGATAATGTATCAAAAATCATCTCTATACCCACTTAATGTCTATCCTCTATGATGACATAACCCAATATATGCACATATTCATTACAAAAACTGTATTTGGTTTTTTAACCTAAATATGACACTATCATTATATACTAAGGATTATGTCTCAAAATTGGGAGTATCTTATGCTGAATGGGAGTACACTAATATATGTTATATTAAAAACAACACCAGATGATCTAGAAGTGGGTGAACGATACAATTCATCAATACCCTGATTACTGTTAGTGCATTTTTTTTGAAAAATGACATAACCATGAACTATTATATGCCATACCATATTCTAGAATCACGATGAAGTGTTTAACTCTCAACTGATGGTTCTTTCAAATTTTTTCAATTTTAGTTAAAAAAGTACACTACTATGCCTATCAAAGATATCATCATTGCATGGAAGTGGATCCTAGCTCTTGAGGGTAAGGTATATTAATCTCTAATAATCCATACAAAAGAAAAATTTCCCAACATTATTATTGATGTACATACAAGGAGAAGTCCATGGTGAATTACTAGTCATTCCAAATATTGTACCTTCTAAATCATCCATATGAACATTCAACTACCAAATCTCTATTGGTGCCATCTTGTATACTGTGATATATACTAGATCTAATCTCAACACCAACACAATGTTGAAGAAGATATGTAGTTTTTATTATATGCAGTAAAAATCTTCAAAAAAAACATATTGAAAATATTCTACCATTATAGAAAGTGTATCATACTAAATTTGAATAACATCTATAGAAATACCTTCAAAATGAATAGTGATATAATCTAATTTTGAATGAATTTGTCTAGTATGACAAGCCTGAGGATCCCACCCAACCTAGTGAAAATATATGCCTCCATTTAGAGATAGAAATATAATTCTCCAATAGTGAACATTGATATTATCGTTGTAAAAATAAAACTGATCGAAACAAAGAATCAAATTGAGCACATTAAATTAAATAATAAATGGTTTACAAAAAATATATAACAATCATTTTTAGGGAACAAAATATAAAACACATTAATTTCTCCAATATCAGTCCCAATAGTGTGTCAACTGTCAAACAAGAATCCAATATACCCATAATCAAGACCAAACCATTTTAAAAAATATTATATTTAATGGAATGTGATTCTCCTACAACAAAAACACAACTAACATTAATGGTGATACAAGAATACAACCTTTGATGATTTATGTTTCTTCATAAAAACTATTTATAGTACACTTTAAATCATGAATCCTACATTACTCTCTTCTATTGGCTCCAGTCTGATCCCCTCTGAGACTCCTATTGTGTAATATTTCAACTCTTTCACTAGGGAACCATGTCCCATTCCTTTAGAAAAAAACAAATACTAAAACTCCAACTACCAGTTGAATGAGTGGTACCTATGTCCTTACATATCTCTAGTACATATATTGATCACCTTCAACTACTTGATGGATGCATGCCCCTATAAAACCTGTGCAGGTATCCAATTCATTCATAATGAAAACACTCTGAAATAGGATATAAAAACTGTGGACTATTGTGAATAATATTTTATCACTCATAACACTAAAGTAGAACATGTTAGAAATATTTATTACCACCACCCTAACATATCAACATTTTGTTTCCTTGATGATATATATCCTAGTGATAATTCATGCCACCAGAAGAAGGGATCCTAGTTTTCCTTGTAAAAATACTATCACTAAAACTTGATTCCTATATCATATTACCTTCTGTGTTGAGATCACAATAAATAAATTCAAAAAGTTTACTAACAAAAAAACGTTCACCAATGACCTTATCTCATAGAGAACCATATCCTATAAACTCCTTACCCCGAGAAACTCATGAGATGATAAATATTGAAAAATCACTACAGGTTATCGAATCTCCCATCATTTTCAACTACATACACCCCCATGCATCATGTGAATAAACTCACAATACCCATTATCCATTAGCATTTCATGATAGAAGTGGATCAAAAATTTTTTATCGATGTTCGACTAGGATAACTCATATTTTCCCCACTTTCTAATAAATGTCTCACTAATGATTGAATTTTACATGAATCATGTATGCAGAAATCATCTCCCTTCAATATATATGTGTATTTATGTTCTTAATGATCATTTTGATAGAATCAATTCAAAACTAGACTACATGGGGGGCTTCCCTTCCTAGTGATTATAAGATGAATCTTCATCTAAAACACTCTATTCAGCTTAGACATCAATGGTATAGTGTCCACAATATCTCATTACGTGGATTTTCTGACCCTCATGATGTTTTTTTAATGAAGAATATCTATCTAATATTCTAGATATATAAGAACCTATATTTCATATGTCTTAGGATCCTACTGATTCATTCTCTCCTAAAGCTGAGCTAAATGAAGAAAATGAGTATTTTTCTCAACATGATAAGGTAACTCCTTATAACATTGAATTACAAGATATTAATATAAAAAAGGAGTAATAATATAGAACCACTAGATCATTTTCTCTATTAAACAAGATAAACAATTGGATTGGAATGAAATTCATGTTATTATTATTGAATTTATAACATATTAAAACAATCTAGTTACAAATTTAATATAGGAAAATATTTCACAATTAATAAATATATCCATATAATGAGCAATAAATGTCACTACATGTATATATCCCTACATATCTATCATGAAACATGCATAAAAATATCATTCCATACCTAGAAATGATTAGAAATTTCTATAAACAATATCATTACAGAACATTTAAATTATCCATGATTAAATAATGTCAAGAGAAACTAAAGAATATCATGAATAAAAATCCCCTCCATGCGTATTTGGTTTGTACCTTATACCTGGGTTAGCTACACCCATTCCCAATAACATAACTAAATCTATTATTGTTGTAGTATCTTTCCTACAATTCCTAAATGGTAAAATATAAGACAAGATACATAGATTTATATGTTAATAGTTTATAAAGTCCCTAACATTGACACTCTCTAAAAAAACCAAATTAGGTTTCTTATTGGGCCTCATATGAACTTCCACAAATGTTAGAGGGTTTTGAATAAAAGTTGGAGTGAAGAGATATATTTTTTGAGATAATAACTTATGGTACAGAGTTTCATTAAAACAAAAATAAAAAAATATTAGTTTGATGGAAATTGCGAGAATAATAATTCATAAAACAAGAAGATAATGGATGAAGAAAATAAACCAAATAATAATTAAAAGTATTAAATCATGCTTAAATTAAACAAAATGAAATACTAAAAATCATGAAGAAAAAAGGCCAAGATGAAATAAATTTAATCAATTTTTTAATCTCTTTCCTATGCTCCAACATATCCAGGGATCAGAAAATCCACAACATGCTCATTATCCAATATCTAAACCTACATCCATGTAATCTTCTTAGGTACAAAAATGTTACCAAAAATATTTTCGAGTATAAATTAGCAGTTCAACAAAAAAATTTCTTAACAAAAATAATCTGATAGAAATTGTATAAAATACATTGATAAATAGGATTTTTAATGAATCATTTAATACATTATAATAATCAACCTTCTTTGGGACCATGATAGAATATCTCTGAGCATATAACACTACCATTCCATTTTTAACCACCATACAATGTCATAATCACATAAATAAAAAAATCTCATTATATAATAATATTATTATAATTGAAAAATCCTAACTATATTATAATATATTTATAACAAGGTTATGTCCTATATGAATTATATCATAATCAATACATACACAATAATATTTATAAAATAATTGGGCCAATACCTCTATAAAATTATTTCATCACAATAATGAAAATTTCTAATTGAATTACAACATATCCCTAAAAAGCCCTATAGGCATTACCGCATAACAAAGCCAAGACCCATATGAATTACATCGTAATATGGAATATCCCTATACGTGTTACACCATAAGATACAATATAAGTAATAATGTGATATCACAACATTACCCATATCTGTAAATTAAGTAAATATCCTTTTACCTTTTAATTTAAATTAATTCATCAGGATATTTCGTAAATTAATAAAATTACTATGTATACAACCATATCATATAAATGTTACCAAACTCATTTAAAAAATATATAATTCATTCTCTAGAGTGATTGTATCATAAGAAATCACCTATGTTCTAATTTCATATAAATTTGTATTTTAATAAAAAATCCAGTTCACTATTGATCATGGGTAGGATCACCCTATTGGTCGTTGAAATACATGCATCGAATTTATTGTCCTAGGGAATCCAAGTAGTATTCTAATATCATGATTATAATCACCAATGAATACATTAGTTTACATGAACATTGTGTTTTCATGATTGAAAAGTATTAAACACACACAATATTACACGTAGACCATTTTTTTCAATACCAACTAACTTTACCTAATGATCAATGGGAAACACTCAATAGTGAATTAAAATAATAAAAGAAGGAGTATGTGATCAAAAATAAAACCATAATTATAAAACCATCCCAAAAAAGTTCGATTCAATGCTTGTAAATAGATGAAAACAATATAGTAAAAGATATCAGATTATAGATGAAAATGAAATATTAGATGTCACCATAGATCCAACAATGGAATAGGACACGTGTGAAGGAAGTAATTTATCATAAATTTCATGGAGACATAGTGGGGTTTGAGAGAAGGGAATTTTGGATGAGTCCAAATAAAATAAGACATGT
This sequence comes from Viscum album, assembly GCA_963277665.1. Classification (NCBI taxonomy): domain Eukaryota; kingdom Viridiplantae; phylum Streptophyta; class Magnoliopsida; order Santalales; family Viscaceae; genus Viscum; species Viscum album. The sequence continues at coordinate 576,766,810 of OY728138.1, read as the reverse complement.
GGAATGATCATAATAATTGATCTTGATATATTCAGGATTTGAATTTCCTAATTTTATAGATAAACTAAATAACACATCACCAAAAGATAAAATGACCCTGCTTGTGAATATTACAACATAAACCAATATCATGGAATACATACATTTCCAACCAAGAAATAATTAACAATATTTACCTCGAAAAATATTGATGTCAGGTAACTTGTTTATAAAAAAGAAATTCAACATTTAAATCAGATCCCATATTATACATATGAATCCCTTAACTACTTTATGATCAATTCAAACCCACGAAGAACACTATATGAATAACACTGAAAATATATACGTGGAATTTTTTTATTAAATATCATATGTGACACAAAAAAATGTATATTAGAAGAGAATATAACACCACAAGACAATAAAATATATTTATTTTAGAATACATTAAATTTATTTGATACCTTATAATACACACAGATAAATACTTTGTTTGACATCTTGTGTTACAAATCAGACTATGTTTTAAGAAATGTCAATATAATATAGATATTATTATATAATATTGTAGTTATCACCTGGCTGTTGGAATGTTGGTTAAGAATATGATTGACGAACTTATCAAAATATATATGTCATGAATATTTATTTTAAATTTTTTATTTATAAATTATAATAATAATCATTTAAATGAAAAGACATTTGTTATGATTAACGGTATTTTCCAAAAAGATGGTTTAGTCTCCCATTGCATAATTAAAATTAAAATTATATGTACTAATGTTATAAAATTTTTATGAAAGAATAAAAATTATTTTTTGAAATTGTAATACCATAATAATCATATAGTTAATTTTCTATAATTTATTTATGAAGATTAACTTATTAGATAAAATTAAAAAATATAGAATTTAAATTTAGATAATAACTTCTTTTAATGTATTTATAATATTAAATAATATATTGACTATTTTTTTAAATAAAATCTATTCAAATATATATCCATTAATCCAATTTATTTCATTCGGATAAATCTCTCATTTAATTATAGTACAAAAATATCTCCAACTTTTGAACAATTTCTCGTTAAAGACACGCATTCTATACCTATTTAGATTATTAATATTATATTATATTCTATAAATTAAATGATTTTAAATTTTTAAATTTTTTCAATATTTGGAGTTAGATAAATTTATAATTTGTTTAACATAATTTCTATAAAAAATTATTGTTAAAATAAATTAAAATTAATTATTCCAATTAAAGAAAAATTGAGTTTACTTTGTGATTAATCATTGAATATAAGTTATAAAAATTTTCCATATGTTATTAAACACCATTTTTATAGCTATATTTTGACAGCTTTGGGTTTAGTATCAAAATATATGATATTTTGGGAAACATTTCTATGAAATTTTACCATATAAAAAATTATGTAATGAAAAAGGGAAAAATATTTTTTTTGAAAGAGATAGAAACTAAATAAGTTCAGTCATATTGTTTTAAAATATTAAAAAGTTATCTACTACTGAATAATTTATCTATAAATATATGGTGATAAATTAGTAACATCAAAGGCCTATTAATCACTAACACAATTATTATTTTTAAAAAATAAATTGTATTTATTTATTATTTAGAATAATATATCTATAAAAATTATTTAAACATAATATAATTTCATTCAATAATATTCATGATATTATAAAAATCATATTAAATTAATAATAGAAAAATTGGAATTAATACTATTTTCTAATTAATGATATTTTATTACTTGATTAAAAGCTAAAAAAAATAATACATTCAATCAATGGATTTTTTTAATATTATTAAATATAAAATATAGACCACTAAAGAACTATTTCTTCTATTATAATATTTATTTTTTCTTTTTAATAGTATAGAACACATTTAGTATGGTTTTGATTTAAGTAGTGATTTCTCAAATTACATTCAGTTGTGTTAATATTAATTTCCAAAACACATATAATTTTTAGTGTATAAATTATTTATAATTATTATAATTTAGTGGGTAAAAATTATATTTCATGGTTAATTTTATTTTACTCTTAATGGGTCAAATACATTGGTTACAAAACTAGTTTCTCTAACAAAAACCCAAATGACAAAATATGGAAACATATGAGTTATGGAAGAGGATTTTAAAAAATATATTAAATTATATGTTAGATGTGTGGATAGACCACATCATCCCCCCAATATATTCATTATCAATATTTTATCTACATGAGGTAATATAAAACTCTTAACAGAGAATAATATTGAGTATTTACAAGATTGTTACTCCTCCTCAACTATAAAAAGGTACTCACTTCACCGAATTTATCACACTTATGAAGACATTTGGAAGGAAAAAGATCAACCAATTTCTCTAGAAAACACCAAAACAATATCCTTGTTGTATTATGAATTTAATAAATAAGTAAGTTTCAAGTTATAGTGAAAAACTAAATAAAAAACCCAGAGAAGAGCAAATGTTCTTCTAAAAGAATTTTTTATTTTATTTCCTTCTACTCATAATCCAATTACTATTTTTGAATATAATATAATTAAATAATTATCATACATATTCTAAGACATTATTTTTTAGGTTAAAATCCTCAATAGATCACTTATCAATGAATTCTGTTATGAAATTGTGTTTAATGTGTATGATAGAATATGCCCCACTAACCAATGTCATTAAATTTTATATTACCACTTGTAGGGGATGGGGATAATGATCAAATAATTTATTTTTTATTATATAGACATATGATATTTAGGATGTTTTTATGCTTTTGGATTCATCTAATCACATATACCATCATGCATTAAATCTTTTTGGAATACGATAATATCGCTCATGTTTACTGTGGACTACCACTATGCAAAGCGATGTGATCAGTTCTTTCCAATCAATTTATGTATTGTGGATGTATTAAATAAATAAATTTTTTATATATAAAATTTAAATTATAATGGGATGATTATCTACATATATATCATTTACATCTCTTATTTTAAAAATAACATGAAAATGGAAACTAATTTCTTATCGTCTCCATGAACGGTGTATTCATTTCTTATCACCAAATATTCTGGATTACTATAAATAAAAATATATTGAGTTAATATGATTTTTACATCTGGGTTTAAAATCTAGGTAAAAATGGATCATGATTTATGTGAGTGTAAAAAAATTAAAATTCAAAAACAAACTCGAAAAAAGGAGTTATTAAATGAAATAATGAGTATAATGGGTGATTATATGATATAAAAGAATCATATATATTTCTTTATTTATTAATATTTTTCCTATCTATATTAATAATATTACCAGAAAAAATTTTCTTGTGAATAAAGAGAAATAATCCAAAATTAGGCGTTTGGTGAGATATTTTGTCTTGATTTACAATCAATTGAGAGTTATTAGTCATTATAAACCGATTCACTTTTATTTGGTGTATATAATGTCCTTTTATATGTAATATCATGAATAATTAGTTCATCATTTTATTTTATGATTCAATTTGGAATATATCATCCAATTCTATTTGACTTGAATGTTAAAAAATTATAAATCTTTTTTTATAATATCACATTCTTTGTGATTGTTAACACTCTCTTGAAAAGATAACATTATTGTAATAATATTTCATTGTTAATAAAATTTATATTAATTATTCATATTATTGTGTGATGGTATGATTATTCCATAAACAATATACAATTTTTACATATGGTGTTTAGATTCAAATATCAGTAGGTTTTCAATTATAATATTGAAAAATTGATATTATTTACTCAATATGGATATTAAATCCGGGACATTGTTTGTGAGATTAACTTATTATTCGATATATGAGGAATTATTTTTACTATTATGACATAGGTTTGGGGTCAATTAATGTAATTTCCTTGATCCATCAGTAGTCTCGTGAGTTTAAATTATTTGGAAAACCAGTATGTGTTTGTAAACAGTATTTTTTAAATTTTCATGTCAAAGATATTGAAAATAGTACATTCTAAACCATAATTTGAATGGTCATTATGGTAAAGGTATCATCTTATTTCTAATGGTTAATACATCATTATTTAAAATGAATTTGTTATATTTTATTTACCATACCATGATGATTATTCTTATTAATTCTTGATATAAATTGCTTAAAAATGCCCATTATAATAATTTGAGCTCGCCGTTATATTATTTTTATTCCCCAAGATTCCATGAAGCATACATTGACTGGTATTCATGGATATAAAATATAGAATAAATTTATATGCTTCAAAAATTATGTTTTTATTTATGTATTCAAATGTAATGTATGAATCATGTATGTATCCAACATACCAAGACTACTGAACTATTTGGTCCTTTATTATGAATTTCTTGTATTTTATTCTAATTTATTGGTATCATGCATTGAAATGGAGATTTATATTTTCAATGTTCTACATTTGGTTTTAGATAAATTTTTGATGCTGCATTAAAAAAAGATTTAAAAAATATTAGTTTTTGATGACATAAATCCATTATAGGCATTGAGGATTATTATAGAATTAGTTTCTAATGATTATTTAAAGGTACATATTATCTGGTTTTCCCTCGAAATACATTTTTTTAAATATTCATTTGGATGTTGTTCTAGCACCGATGTACCAGTGGTTAACAATTATGAAATGGGCTTCTCAGGTTTGACTCGAGCGTAACCTTGCTTGAAACAACAAGCCTTAGTGAACACTTAATTTTACATTCCCAAGGGATATTTCATACATAATTAAAAAATATAAAAAATTATTAAGAATTTGAAGATAATTATATACCAAATAAAATAATTTTTATAATAAAGATATTAAATTTTGATGAAATTTCAATTTTTTTATGTGTAATTCAATATTTAGGAATACATAATTATTTTAATTTTATAAGTTATTAAATTATATTCCATTATAAGGAAATGTTGTCTTATGGATTAATGGTATCAATACACATTCCAACTATAGAAGATTACCTATTAAGGAATCTAATACATATATTATTATAATTGTTAAAATTATGGTTATACAAGAGAAATTTAATCATGTTATGAAAAATTATTGTTCCCAAATGGATCACCCTCTTCCACAGAAAGATTATTTTATTTTGGATCACTTTACAATAAAAAATCCTTCATTATTTATCCAGGATCTATTATTATGTTATTTGATAAATGTATTATTTCCTTTGAGATGATATTTTTGTCATTGGGATGTAGTTAGATGGAAAATGTTACAATTTCAGCACACAATCTCAAAAGCGATCCCAGTCTACTATGGTTTTTCATCCTAAATACAATATATTAAGAGAAAATATAACTCAAGGAATGAGAATATTTTAAGTATAAATTATTCGAATAATATTTCTCCATGACAAAGAGAGTAAAATAAACTAAAGATCCATATATTAATGAAAATGGATGAAGAATATCTTGTAGAGAATGAAGTTACCTTTACACAATTATCTTCGCATGCTATATATTAAATAAACAATTGAGTGTTCATTATTGGCTATTTCAATGAATATGGTAATCCATATATTGAAAGAAAACTATTATCTTAAAAAATCCAGGATGAAATAGTTTTATGATCTATCATGATTGTGATATATTTTTCTAATTGTTATGGATTCAAAGGGAAGATAAATAATAATAGGGAATAAGATCAAAATATTTATAAGGGGAATTAGGGAATGGATTTTCTTAGACATGGTAATTTCCCAAATAAACACCCCATTACATTCTTGAAGGGAATAATAAATTTCATTATGTTTATGAAAAAAATGCCACCATTCCCTTGATTTCAAGGGAATGAACAAATATTAAAATGTTAAAATATTCTATTTCAAGGAGATGTGGAATAATGAAAATGAATTCTACAAGATTCATGTAAATATACTCATAATATTCAAAGGTATAAATTAAATTAATATATTATTTATACAACCAATATTAAATGATTAACATTTTTCTGTTTTTTGAATCCAATTGTTTTGTTGTAAAAGTATTTTAGTGATGTTGTTAGCATCATGTGAATTATGAAATATATAATTATTTCATTATAATAATATATTATTAAATATTTTATAGCATATGGTAAATGAAATTGATGTCCAAGAGAAATGATTCAGTGGAAATTTGATCATATTGGGAAACACATGACTGATATGAATAAAATGATTAATATTTTACTAATGTTGAGATAATTATTTTGGGTGAAAAGATATGATTAATATGGGAAATGTAAATTAAATAGTACTAAAATCCTTGGAAGTAATTAATTATATTCTCTTTATTGAAATTAAGTTACCTTATTTTCAATATTATAGATCTTCATATTTTTTTGGGTCATATGGATAACCATTTATGATTATGTTTAATAAAAACATTGGTTGAGATTTTAAATATTAACATTTTACATCAACATATAGAGATTTATTCATATTGGATAAAATATTCTATCATCTCAATTATAATTATAAATATAGATCAATGGGATGCCTTTAATCTCATGAAACATTAGTGAATCAAGTACAGTATAGCCATATTCATTTGTTAGAGTATGATATGAAATATGATTTGATAAATGTAAAACAAATGTATTATACTATAATGATAAAATACAATAAAATAAATTATTTTTATTATATTTTTAAAGTTCATAAAATTTATATAAAATGATCATATATAAAAATGTAATCTTACTTATATCCTTTATGGTAATATAAATAACCATTTTCATTCCCATTTGGTTTATTTAATTTTGGTCATTAAATTTCTCTAGATCACCCACACATATGATATGAATGTTATATATAAATTTCCATCAGCATTTTAGAGATAATATTATCTTCCATGTCCATGTTCTCAATTCCCTCCAATATTATCATACTCAAAAACCAATTCATGTACCTCTTTCAGATGAATTTTTTTACTTTCCTTTCTCTCTTATTAAGAGGCTTATTTTCTATCTCTTTTTAATTGTGGATTATTAAATGATTTAATTTTAAAATTTCAAGCACCATCTTACTGAGATGATATTTGAATTTCGGGGATATAAATTATTTAATAGGGGAGTATGTAACAAAATGAAAATTTTATGAGAATAACATTTGAATCAATAACATATGGGATATAAAGAACCTATAATTGAAGAAAATACAACACCCCTGGACCATGAAATAATTTTTCTTTAGAATATATTTAAAATATTTGATGACTTATGATATGCATAACAATGAGTTTCCTTTAATGATTTCATTACATGAGAGATATATTTTTACTGAAAAATGAATTTTTAATATGTTTATTAAATTTTATAGTTATAACATATATACTTGAATGGAATGTATGAATATAAAGAAATAAATTATGAAAATATTTATTTAAAGAACAATTCATGTTTAGCTTATTATTATAAAAATATTTATAATCATTTAAGAGAAAACAAATGTTTTTTAAAAAGTTATATTTTCGTACATCACAACTTAGTTGCTCTTGGTGTACATAAATTAATTTTTTTTTAATTTTTATAATATTTAATTGAGAAAATTAACAATAAATTTGAAAATATATAACCTATGTTACCCTTGGGTAAATGTTTTTTGTTTTTATGATATTCTACTTTTTTTTATGGATAGTTAAATATACTAACATTTAATTGGAAAATTGCCATTTAATTTAAATAATTTATTATGTTAAATTGTATCATTAATTTTATTAATGAATGTTTTTAAATAATATAGACATTAATATAATATAGCTCATTTGAATCAATTTTTATTTAATTTGGATACATAAACCTTTCCGTCTTTTAAAACATTTTACATAAAAAAGGTTTCTCATCAAATCTCATTGATTGATTTTAAGTAAAATTCTTCTAAATCATTGAATTTATTTTGGAAAAAATGAATTTCATATTTGGAATAAAAATTATTTTTTTTTATGGTGTGTTGAGCCTAACTTGTTACATTATAATTATTGAAATAATAATAAAAAAATTCTAAAATTAAGGATTAAATGAGTTTTCCTTGTGATTAATCCTTGAAAGTGAGATATAAAAACTAATAATCAGTTGTACAAACCCCATTATCTATAATTATTTAGAACCATGATTTTAGGAACTAAATTCATAAGTAATTTGGGCACTCTTACATGAACATGACCCATTTAATATGTTAAGAAAATAAAATTGAAATATATATATTATTTTTATACTTTTAATATATATTGGTCATTGGGAATCAATGAATACCAAAAGTAATTAATTAATTAATAATTATTTAAAATAAATTATTTTAATAAATATTAAATGATACATAAATTGAATAAATTATTGTTTTCCATTATTTTTATAGATATATATATATATAACATTTCACATATGTAAAATTATTATATCATTACTCATTAGTTTTCTTGAATTTTTTAAAATAAAATTAAATTAATAGTCTAAGAATTTACATGAATTATATTTTATAATAAATGATAGTTTATTAAATGATTTTAAATTATAAAAAATCATAACATAAGTATTGTGATTTTAAAATGTAATATAATATGAAATTTGGTTGATTCATTAAATAATTATTCTATTACAATAACAATATTGAACATTAAATAATAAAACCATTAGTTAGCAGGGTTAGGATTTAAACAATTTTTATCAATCTAATATTAATATTATAAAAAGTAATTTCCCACACAGACAATAATTTTATTATATTATTTATTAATAATATATTAAATTAGTGGTTCCCAATTATATATATATGATCATTTTCTTGAACCATGTTGGGTCAACATCCGATCTAGCTATTGACTCTATTTGTGGCAAGGCCTAATGGGAATTCCCAATCCACATAGGCTGGAAAAAGTTCTTGGCTATCAATAATATCATGTGGGAATGATTATCATGAATTTACAGGAATAAAATAACAAACAATATAAATAAACAAAAACTGGAAAATCATAACAAAAAAAGCCATTATGAATTTCTATATTTTAAGTTACAAGTTTTTAACAAATATAGAATGGCTACTACAAAATGGAAAGACCAAAGACCAACTAAATAACCACCACATGGAAAAAGGGACATCACCCTCATGACACCTCTACAACACAATACCAAGAAGGACAATTAGAAACCTGAACCATCATCTTTATGATCTTTACTGTTATATGCATCAAACATTACCAAGTCTACAATCACTCAATCATGTATGTATGGTGTGAGTCTATGTCCATTTGGATGAGACCCAAGATAAATTCCAAGATACAAATAATAAATGATAAATTACATGTCTGTTTTATGAATAAATTAAATTCTAGGAATAATTTTATGGAAATTTTTTATTAAAAAAATATTGAGTGAAACACATATGCTTTTGACATAGCCAAAATTTCATACCATATGCCAAAGGTAAGTGTGATATAACCATATACCACTATTCATGGGAAACACATATAGGAACTTACTAAGAGTGGGAACCTAGAGACATTGCATCTCATTGTATAGTGGCATAGTAACCACGAAATTCCACATTCTCGTGCATGAGACACTATATAGAAGAAAAATCCAATGTTCGTATGGTCTCTAATAATTAGAAACATTTTGTTAGTATTGTTATCATTGATCCTGATAAGTAAATCCACGAATAATCCTCCTCCAAAAAACTATCATACTAGTCCTAGTATACCCACATAGTCAACCTTGATTCCCTTGGTTCTCATTCAAGTTTCATGTTCACATTACAAAACACTTTTTCATTTCATAATCCAAACAACCCAATAACGAACATATGTCATCGCATGCACACCCAAAATCATCTTCCAAAATCAAATGCACACAAAATCCTATTCTAAACACAATTATCATCACACTCATAATTTAATAGACCATTTTCACACATTATAAAACACCCTCAAGGTACAATACAAGTATTTTCACACAAACACGCATAATTTATATCAAAAAACCAATTTATATACCGAATTAATATTATATCCTTTCAAAAACCACATTCACACAACATATAATAATCCTAGTGCACCCCAAAATATTACATCATGTATAATGTACTCATTAAATAATTTTTAAGCATTAAATAAAATATATTTGGTGTAAGAATCCCCAAAATATAGTTCAAGACTCCAACCTCACCTTAACCGCACCTGAGGAATGGAAGATCAAACCCTAATTAGGGATATAGAACAAAAAAATTGAAGATCAAACCCTCAAAAAAAGACCCTAACCACTAGAGAAGAGGAACCCCAAGAAAAAGGAATGAAAAAACAATAATAAGGGAAGAATCTAAGGAAAGAGGTTTATCCTACCCAAAATACTACCCAAATCCTACCCTAAATCAACACCCCAAGGCAGGTGGATAGAGGGGGAGGTGCGCATATGGAATAGTATCCTATGTGGGGTGATACAATGGGGGTTTGGGATAAAAATTAGTAGGAGAGGGAAGATAAATCAATGTTTTAATGAGCTGAGCAGGTGCACAGTTTTTTCACAGGGTTTGTTAAATAGTGTTGGACCATAATTTCCTATTTACCCAAAAAAGGGTCCAATCGTACAGCTAACTCACATTGTATGAATATCCATGGACATTCTTTGTGGTAGATTCTACATTAGCCTATAACTACTACAATGTTACCTAGGTAGGGAACACAATTACTACTAATTGAGTTCCAACTAACCACTGTGATATGTTGTTCCAAATTTTAAATTTTTCCTTGAAAAACAAACAAAATCTATCGGGGAAATATAGACAAAAAAATTTAAGGAAAATTTCCACAAAAAGAAATCATGAATGTTCCAAGTATCCATACCATGAAAACCTTCCATACCCAAAAATTCAACTCAAATAATGATAGGAAGGAAAATTAAAATGGATACTCTTTCTCAAACACCTATTTCCAGTCCCACGTCTCACACACATCACTACCATGATCCCAAAAGTAAAAGACAAATGAAATAGACTTCCCATGAAGCATTATTTCATTGAAATACTCAATTTTTATTCTCTGTTGAATCACAGATAAATGGAAATCTATGTTAAATTCATCATAATTAAACATACGGTATAGATCAAGAGTATATGTTTTCAATTGGGTAACATGAAATACATCACGAGTAGATGTTAACTAAGAAGTAATAGCTAATATATATGCCACATTTTCAACCCAATTAGTGATTTCAAATGATTTGAATTACCTCGCCGTTGGATTCCCTTAAATTTTCAAATGAGGATGACCTTACATGGTTCTACATTTAATAAAACCATACAACTAACTAAGAACTCATGTAGTCATTGAATTTTTACATCAAAATATTTTTGGTGACTCTTAGCTGTCAATAATTGCATCCTAGTTAACCTGAATTTCTCATATGTCGCTTTCCCAAGGCTCAGTCACAACAGTGGGGTCCCATCAACCTCATCCCAACACATATGCTACCTACATGGATGATAATATAGTTAATCAAAAGGATCAACTAAAATAGAGCATTGGAAACTGTTTTATAAGAAAAATAAACCATTTCTAAATGGATATCCCATGATCCTCCATAATGTATGATATATGGATGAAGCACGTCTTCCAAAATCTAATTTTCCTTCTCTATATGGCCATCAATTTGAGGATGGTTATAGTGATCATACTAATATGTCACCAAAAAACCTTTATAAGGAATTCCCAAATCCGAGAGGTGAAATGATAGTATCTATTAGAAATTATTATTGATGGCACAACATGGAGCCTTACCAATTCATGAATGTAAAATTTCCCATGTTGACTAAATTTTATAGACTCATTGATTTGAACGATATAAAAATATTTAGTTAAATAGTTTTTTACCAGCCAAACAGCATTCCATAGTGGAGGTTTATATGGAAAATAAATAATTAAATCCATGGAGACCATGTACAAATTATAGGTAGAAATGGGTACCAGCAAAAGAAAACCAATTGAAGACTCACTGTGACAGGTGGATATCTTGTATAAGAACATACATTAGAGAAAAAAAGTGCCATGAAATGACCTTTGAAACGAAATAATCCTTCAGGAGACAATGAAAAACTATAAAATGTCTCTGTACCATAATGTTACCACTAATAATTCGGAAAATTTTCATCATCAGGCTAATCTGGTTGATCCATTTCAAATAGAGATGGTCCAATTGGACACTTTCCATGAATGTACATATGAGGTGCTTCTTGATTTTCAAGTCCATCTAAGATAAGAGATCCATCAATTTCCAATAATAATTAGAATTCCTAAATGCATACTCTGGAACATTCCTTATCAATGAGTATACAACAAAATTTTCTTTAACTAGGTTATAAGAAGAAATAAAATACAAAACCCTGCAGATACTCGATCCAACAACACTGACTCAAATTCAAATCCTTCAGTGATAAGATGTATGTTAAGCTCATTTTATTAGAATAGACCAAACAAATATATTCATAATGATAATGATATTATATATTATGGTCATAAATTACCATTTCAAACTTCAAGTCATTGGTTGGGTAATTCGCGTTGTGTGGTCAGAGTTGGCGAGATCTATATGCCACCACATGGTCATCTTGCATTAGCACACACTAGAGACTCATACCTAAAGAATCTAAATAAACCACATAACCCTTTCCCGATTATATAATGATCAAAATGGTAACGTTAGACAACCACCACTTCAGATTCTCAATGAATATCTAACATTCTATGCTCCACTAAATCATCATCCCATCCCGAGTTAGAACTGTCAAAGATGATGCTAGTAAAGAGAAATCCTTAAGAATTCTCCTATGATTACTTACATGTGAAAGTAATAATTTAATGAAGAACATGTTTTTTATCTTCTCCCATGACATACTTCATTTATCTTCTTGGGGTCTACTTAAACCCCTTTGTATGATATGGCATGCCCTAGAAAATTCACTCGAATGATCCAGAAAATGGACTTATGGTAGTTTTAATCGAGGGGATGTGTAACACCCGAGACTTTTATGAGAAATATTTTTTTTTAAATCATCAAAGATATATTTCACTACGCACAACACTAGATTGGCTTTCTTTACACGCAACTGCGGCCTTCCTCGATAGCTTGCATCGTACGCAATACTGACTTTCACTAAACAACGATATGCTGTTAAAATATTTTTAAAACTAGCCAGTATGAATAGTGATAACAAATTTTTGAAATTTTGTAAATTTTATTTTTCAAAATGGACGTCATTTTTGGATTCTGAATATCGAAACTAGCTTAGAGTGAGATTTTGGTACTTTTCAGATAACTTTCATATTCTGATGAATAGTGAAAATTATTAAATTTTAATTAAAAACAACTTTTTTAATCGAAATAATTAATAGTGATAAATTATTAATTTGAGTGGTTTTAAAGTATATTTAGAATATATTTTTACAATTTAATACAATTTTTTTCGTTGGATGTAATTTCACATTTAAACCAGACATAAACACGTGTCACTCTTTTGATAGTTATTATCTCTTAAAAACACACTATTTGTCTTGACGATGGGAATTAATTATTAAATGAGTTAATGTAACTGATATTTTTTGAATTTGGTAAAATAAACCTCAATTTTTAATTCATAATATCAAATATAGCGTAGGCCTAATTTTTGGTATTTTCCTGGAAACTTTCATTTTTTGATGAATAATGAAACCACTAAGTGGTAGTTAAAAAAACTGAATTTTACATAAAACATAATTTTACCGCTTCTGTGAGTAGAATTTTGAAAATCCAAGATACACGGTTAATATCAAGGACTAAAATGTGGTTCAATGAGATGAAAATAATTTTTGGTAAATAGTAACTTTTTACTTTTTTTTACCACGGTTAAAAGTAAATAGGGTAGTAAAGGGTAGAAATGATATTATTATTACCCTTACATATGTCCTAATTCTATTGGATAAGTGTAATTATACCAAAAACGACCTTAGGAATAAAATATGACCTTTTAGGCCCACTTGGATTAGATTAGAAAATTTATTATTAATTTATTTAAAGAAGGGTTAAAATATTTAAAATCAAAGTTTAATAAATAAATCATTTTTAAAATGGGCTTATAAATGAGATAAATTAGACTATAAATATTCATTAGAAAGATAAAAATATTTCCTACATAATGGTATTTTATTTGTAATTATTAGAAATTAAATATATTATGTTAATTATGACACAACGATGATGCAGTAATTATCTTATTAATGAAATATTGACATAATTGATGTTATAAATACCCAAATAAATCTAATTTGAGACTTTTTATGAATTCCACTAATTTTATAGGTTAATATGACATGTTAGTATTGATTTATTTAGCTTTTTTTGAATTAATAATTCTGATATGATTTTCAAAAAGATCAATTACAAAATAGTGTCAAAATTGACATAAAATATATTTTAAAAAAAATATTATTTTATTAATTTTTTTTTTATTCATAAAAATATAATATTCGGCCAAATGAATTAGAAATGGTTATATATTTTAATAATAAACAACTTGGGGTTCGTTTGGCTTGTTATAGTATGTTTATTTACCTTATAGTGTAAGAACACAAAAAGACACGGTAAAACTAAAATTATCTAACTTAAAGATAAATATAAATGATAAGGTTAAAATCGTAACCTAAACTTGTCTAAATTCTATGGTATGAGAGGATTTAGACCCATCCCCACCTTAGCTTAGAAATAAATAAATTTGTAGCTATTTAAAACCGAATTTGGCTTTATAATAAAATAATATTTTTTGTTATTCCAAAGGTGCCCCTCTCCTCCCTTATAAAAGGGCACCTCCTCCCTCTATTCCTCACTCCACTTTGATCCTTAAAGCTCGGCCAAAACCTGCCAATTTCTTCTCTCCACTCCCCTAGAGACATCCTAGAGGTTCTGGTCTAATTCAAAGACCAATTTTAGTTCCCTAAGAGGAGGTCTCAAAGAGGCGCTTCAAAGAAAAGGTAATGTCTGTTACTGATTCACTCAACCTTATTTATTCTTCCACTTCTTCTTATTTAGTTGTTTCATTATGAAGTAATAACATTAGTATCACTCATATACTGATATGTTGTTATAAGTTTGAAAAAACCCTATTTCACCATCTATCCATCCTACGGAAACGAAATCACCACGCGTGCGTATGTACGAAATGCCGTCTCCACGCCGTGGTGTAATCTATTTTCCACCACCACATTACATGGATGGGTATAATGGTGCAAATAATGAACTATATATGATTATTGTGAATTGGTATTGATTCTGAAATAGTATACATACACTCCATTACAATTCCACGATCATGGGAACGATATCATCGCTCGTGCGTACGTACAGAATACCGTCTCCACGATGTGATGTGACTCATTATACATGATCTTAATTGCATAATGATTATATAAATTAATTTAGTGAAATAATATTATATATATTACACTAATAGCAATCTGGAAATGGGGTATATATAACCTCAAAATATGAATAAGAATTTATTCGACAAAACACGCATAAGAACAAAAAGTAATAAACACCCGAATAACAAGTAGTAATGAAATATTAATAATAAGAAGATAAGAATATGACCATATATTATATCATAAAAATAATTAGGATTCTGGAATAAGTCAATAAAATTATTTAAATAATTATACAGGAGGTTCGGACACATACGAAGCAAATCGGACCTAAGGTAAGGGAAACATCACAATCTCATTTTTATCCGAGATTGTTTATACTTTGTTATTTACTAGGGTGTATTTTATCATCCACATCCATGTTTCCTCAATATGTAATATTATTCCCATCCACCTACAATTTTTTAAATCCATTTTAACCCTTTGGTGAGTTTATAGTAAAAGATATGAAAGGAATCTTTTGTCATTTTTCATACGAGGTACTTTTTGACTTTTCTGACAAAAGTACGAGATGAATATTTTTTTAACTTATACGGAATGAATGGATTTTTAAAAAATTATTTACTAGAATCTTCCTTTACAAGTTTTCATGTTTATTTTTAATCAACTTTACTTAGTTTAAAATTGTATGACATGTTAAGAAAGAAAAAAAAATTGAAGTAGAAAGGATATATTCCTTAAGAATGGAGTTCAAGTGTTTTATCAAAATTATTTTCCATCTAAGATAATAATGGGTTATATTTATATACCTATAATTACATTTATTTGATTATGTTTTTATGAATTATTTTTATGATTTCATTTATCTTATATGAATTGTTTTATGATTTCATGATGTTTAAGAATCCCATTTTTATTACATGGGTTATGCTATGATGTATGATTTATGATTTTGTTTCCCAATAAGAATGGTATCATTATGAGATGGGTGGGACCTATATCTCCCTCCAATGCATTGGGTAAAGATTTTATATCTCATGAGATAGACATGGCTGGAACGGAAGGTTAAACCAGCTCAGTGAAACAGGACTTAAACGAGAAATGAACTTGGTTTAGAAATGGACTTTTTCCACAAAGATAGTCTTGGCAATGAGTCTTTACTAATAAGAAATGATTATCTATGATTATGTGTGTATTCCACAATGTTTCATGTTTTATGTTATGATTATTGGGAGTAAATTTATTTAATATGATTTATCCCATGTTATGATATTATGATCTCTTTTGCAGGTTAAGATTTCCAAAATGTTATGTTCTTATGAATATGATGTGATTGATATTTCTTTTGTTTACCCATAATGAGGATTTGAGCTCACCCTTTTTTATTTTTACTTTCCCCATATCAGGACGAAGGTTAATAAGTACGATATACCAAAAGGGACTATAGATATGATGAAATAAATGGGAGACAGTGTAGACGCTTTATGAACCAATTGTTTATGTTTCCCAGTTTCTAAAGACATTATACCTATACGGTGCTTTCCTGGTTTTGTTATATGTTGTAATAATTGTGCTTCAATTTTGAAGTATTAAGCATGTGTGTAAAGTATGGGTCGTTATAGTTGGTATCAGAGGGAGGTTATAGTCAACCTTTGGAAACTAGGATGTGAAAGCCTTAGTAAGAACCCTAAGGATAAGTCTAAGCATAGAACACAATATTAGTGTTTTAGAAATTCCCATGAATAACCTAGGATAAGACCATAATTGTGATCTTTTATTGTATATTATGTGGTTATACTATTATAATTAGTGTTTCTCACACTATTCTTCTTGGTTTTAGTCAATGGCTGGAACCCGAAGGAACCGTGATAATGAGGAATGCGACAGGAAATGTAATGATTGTCCCCCTTGAGCTACCAAACATTATGGGAGCTGGAATGCAAAATCCTTTAGTCATGCTCACACAACTTTATCAAGATATGAATCATTCAGGACTTCCAAACGAGCAAAGGAAGGAGCAACATTCTTTTGAATCCTTCATGAGGCTGCGTCCACCTTCATTCAGCGGGTCTACAGATCCATTAATTGCAGAACAATGGATTAGTACTACTGAAAAGATATTTTCAATTTTTCAATGTTCTGAACATGATAAAGTCATCTTAGCAGTGTATCGTTTGGAAGGTGATGCTGATCAATGGTGGAATCTTATCAAGAATACGAGGCAAAGAGATGAAATTTAGTCCATGGAATGGGACGAGTTCAAGAACTTATTTTTCAATAAGTATTTCCCTCGTATTCTTCGAACAAAGATGGAGAAGGAGTTTCTTGAACTGAAGCAAAAGTATGATGAATCTGTTGGTACCTATGAAGCAAATTTTACAAGACTTTCAAGGTATGCTTATGGTATTATTATCCAACCTGAGAGTAAGACCGATCAATTCTTTAGTGTCTTAAAACCAAGTCTTCTAAGGGCGTTAGCCATAAGGGACTTCAATAGCTATGAGGAAATCGTTCGATGTGCTCTCAAAGTTGAGATGGAGATTGGAGTAACCCATCAGTCATATGGGTTTGATAAGAAGAGGAAAATGGAATTCAAAGGAAAATCTAAAGAGCACACTGAAAAGAAGATGAGCTTTCCCTTATGCTCAAAGTGTGGAAGGAAACATGGAGGGAGTTTTCTTAAAGGGATAAGTAAATGTTTCAAATGTGGAAAGGAAGGTCATCGTGCTTTTGAATGCTACAATGATGGGAAGAAGATGTCTAATGATGCAAACAAATGAAGGGACACCCAGAATGAACCTACTACAATTCAATGTTTCAAGTGCAAGGAGATGGGGCATTGTGCCAATAAATGCCCTAATCCAAGGGTTGTTGATGATGATCGACATCAACAAAATCTTAAGGCTAAATACAAAGGAAAGACTCATGCAATTTCTATCAGCGATGTGGAGTACGATAATGATGTGGTGAAAGGTACACTTACCATCCACTCTACAGTAGAAAATGTTTTATTTGATTCTGGATCCACCCACTCTTTTATTTCTAAAGATTTTTCTAAGGGTATCACCAAATTTCCTCAACAATTAGATGTTGAGTTAGTTGTGACAACACCTAATGGAACAACAGTCACATCAAAGGTTTATAATTCTTCTCCGATTTAAGTTTGTGGGAAAGTGCTTCCTACCAATCTTGTGATCCTTCCTATAGTGGAATTTTATGTGATTCCTGGCATGGATTGGCTTTCTTTATATGGAGCTCATATCAATTTCCAAAGAATAGAAGTCACATTTCATATTCTAGATCAATCTATGTTCATCTATCGATGCAAGGATGAACATAACGTTCCAGTGGAAATTTCTTCCATCTTATGGGTCTTGATTCCACTAAATGAAGGTTATTTATCTAAAATGGTTGGTGAGAAATTCATGATTAAGAATATTCCCATTGTACGGGAGTTTGATGATGTCTTTCCAGAGGAATTTCTGGGTCTTCCACCAAATCGTGATGGTGAGTTTTTAATAGAACTCGTACCAGGTGCTTTACCTATTTCAAAGACACCTTATAGAATGGCCCTAATTGAGTTGCAGGAATTGAAGAATAAACTCCAAGAAAATCTTGATAAGGGATTCATACTCCCTAGTGCATGACCTTGGGGAGCACCTGTTCTATTTGTTAAGAAGAAATATGGATCAATGAGACTCTGCATTGATTATCGAGAACTTAACAAGATCACTATCAAGAACAAATATCCTCTCCCATGCATTGATGACTTATTTGACCAACTACGCGGAGCTCAATACTTCTCCATGATTGATCTTTGTTCATAGTATCATCAATTAAGGGTCAAAAGGGAGGATATACCAAAGACAGCTTTCCGTACAAGTTATGGACACTATGAATTTATAGTTATGCCATTTGGTCTTACTAATACCCCTGCTATCTTCATGGATATGATGAATAGAGTCTTTAGAGACTATCTTGATCAGTTTGTGGTAGTATTTATAGATGATATTATTTTCTATTCAACGAGAAAGGAAGAACATGAAGATCACTTGAGAATTATATTGAAGACCTTGAGAAAGGATAATATTTATGCCAAATTTACCAAGTGTGAATTTTGGATTCAAAGAGTTTCATTTTTGGGTCACATAATCTCAAAAGAGGGGATATCTGTGGATCCAGGAAAAACAGAGGTTATCGAAAGATGGTCGAGACCAACAACAGTAACTGAGATCCGAAGTTTTCTTGGTTTGACTGGATATTATCGACTTTTTGTGAAAGATTTTTCACAATTATCTAATCGACTCACCAAGATGACTTAGAAAGGAGATATGTTTGTCTGGACGGAGGAATGTGAAGAGAATTTCAAGGAGTTGAAAAGAAGGTTATCCAGTGCACTTGTGCTCACACTCCCTTGTAGTGGAGAAAGGTTTGTAATCTATAGTGATTCATCCAAGAATGGATTGGGGTGTGTTCTTATGCAAAATGATATGGTTATAGCTTATGCGTCATTACAGTTGAAAATCCATGAGCAAAATTACCCAACTCACGTTTTGCAGTTAGATGCGGTAATATTTTCATTAAAGATTTGGAGGCATTATCTTTATGGAGAAGTGTGTGATATTTATACTGATCATAAAAGTTTAAATAATATTTTCACACTAAAGGAGATGAATATGAGCCAAAGAAGATGGTTGGAGCTGATTAAGGATTACGACTTCTCAATCCATTACCACCCTGGGAAAGCATACAAGGTGGAAGATTCATTAAGTCGACAAGACCATGCCAGTTTATCAATGATGAGGATCACAAAAGATCCAATATTTATGGATTTACAAAGGATGGATCTTGGAATTATAATGGAAAGGAAAAAATCTTATCTTTCTCAAATGAATGTTCAAACATCTATACATGTGAAGATTAAAGAGGCGCAAAAAGAAGATGTAGAGTTACAAAAGAAGGTGAGAAATATTCCTGAATTCAACCTTGATTGTGATGGGATAATAAAGATCAGGAATCGGGTTTGTGTTCCTCCCATCTCCGAATTAAAGAAGGAGCTGTTGGATGAGGCTCATAGTTCTTCATTCTTTATTCATCCTAGAAGCACGAAGATGTATAGGGACCTGAAAGAGTACTTCTGGTGGGAAGGCATGAAAAGAGATGTTGCTGAATATGTCTCTCGATGCTTGGATTGTCAGCAAGTTAAAGCTGAGAGATAGAAGACTAATGGGATGTTACAACCATTACCCGTACCTGAATGGGAATTGGAAAACATCACTATGGACTTTGTCACAGGACTTCCTAAAACATCCAAAGCAATAATGCAATCTGGGTCATAGTTGATCGTCTTACAAATTCTGCACTCTTCATTGCTATTAGAGAGGATTTCCCTCTAGATCAGCTTGCCAGGATATATGTAAAGGAAGTGGTATTATTGCATGGAGTACCCCTTTCTATTATATCTGATCGGGATCCGATATTTACATCGATGTTTTGGCAAAGTCTTCAGTATACTCTGGATACAGAGTTGAGTTTCATCACTGCTTATCATCCTCAGACAGACGGTCAGTCTGAGAGAACAATTCAAACTCTAGAAGATATGTTGAGAGCTTGCTCTATAGATTTCAAAGGAGGTTGGGATCAATACCTAAATTTGGTGGAATTTTCTTATAATAATAGCCTTCACTCCAGTATTCAGATGTATCCTTGTGAAGCTCTCTATGGAAAGAAATGCAGGACTCCAACTTGCTGGGATGAAGTTGGGGAAAGAAAGCTGTTAGGACCTGATATTGTTGATGAGATGGAAGAAAAGGACCGATTTATTCAACAACACATAAGAGCAGCTCAGAGTCGACAGAAAATTTATGGCGACCATAGAAGAATAGACATAGAGTTTGAAGTGGGTGATAAAGTGTTCTAATGAATATCTCCTTGGAAGAGGGTAATGAGATTTGGAAAGAAGGGGAAGTTGAGCCCTAGATATATCAGTCCTTTCGAAATACTGGATCGTGTTGGAAAGGTAGCTTACCGATTGGTGCTTCCACTGAATCTCTCTCAAGTTCATGATGAGTTCCATGTATCTCTCCTGAGAAAGTACATACCTGATCCTTCACATGTACTCAGCTCAGATGTGGTACCACTGGAGCATGATCATTCTTATGAAGAACATCCGATAGAGATTCTGGATCGTAGCGAAAAAGTCCTACGAAACAAGACCACTCGATTGATGAATGTTTTATGGAGGAACCGCCAATTAGAATAAGCTACATGGGAGCATGAGGATATGATGAGGGAGAGGTATCGTCATCTGTTTGTTACAAAGTGATGAATTTCGAGGGTGAAATTCATTTTAAGGGGGGTAGAATGTAACACCCGAGACTTTTATGAGAAATATTTTGTTTTTAAATCATCAAAGGAATCTTTCACTACACACAACACTATATTGGCTTGCTTTACACGCAACTGCGGCCTTCCTCGATAGCTTGCATCGTACACAATACTGAGTTTCACTAAACAACGATATGCTATTAAAATATTTTTAAAACTAGCCGTTATGAATAGTGATAACCACTTTTTGAAAATTTTTAAATTTTATTTTTCAAAATGGACTTCATTTTTGGATTCAGAATATCGAAATTAGCTTAGGGTGAAATTTTGGTACATTTCGGATAACATTCATACTCTGATGAATAGTTAAAATTATGAAATTTTAATTAAAAACAACTTTTTTAATCGAAATAATTAATAGTGATAAATTAATAATTTGAGTGGTTTTAAAGAATATTTAGAATATATTTTTACAATTTAATACAATGTTGTACATTGGATTTAATTTCACATTTAAATAGGACATAAACACGTGTCAATCTTTTGATATTTATTATTTCTTAAAAACACGCTATTTGTCTTGACAACGGGAATTAATTTTTAAATGAGTTAATGTAACTGATATGTGTTTAATTTGGTAAAATAAACAACATTTTTGAATTCATAATATCAAATATATCTTAGGCCTAATTTTTGGTATTTTTCTGGAAACTTTCATTTTTTTGATGAATATTGAAACCACTAAGTGGTAGTTAAAAAACTGATTTTTTCATAAAACTTAATTTTACCACTTCTGTGAGTAGAATTTCGAAAATCCGAGAGACACGGTTTATATCATGGACCAAAATGTGGTTCAATGAGATGAAAATAACTTTTGGTGAATAGTAACTTTTTACTCTTTTTTACCACGGTTAAAAGTAAATAGGGTAGTTAAGGGTCAAAATGATATTATTATTACCCTAAAACATGTAATAATTCTATTGGATAAGTGTAATTAGACAAAAAAAACCTTAGGAATAAAATATGACCACTTAGTCCCACATGGATTAGATTAGGACAGTTATTATTAATTTATTTAAAGAAGGGTTAAAATAGTTAAAATCCAAGTTTAATAAGTAAATCCTTTCTAAAATTGGGTTATATATAAGATAAATTAGACTATAAATATTCATTAGAAAGAT
This sequence comes from Viscum album, assembly GCA_963277665.1. Taxonomy (NCBI): domain Eukaryota; kingdom Viridiplantae; phylum Streptophyta; class Magnoliopsida; order Santalales; family Viscaceae; genus Viscum; species Viscum album. The sequence continues at coordinate 576,743,892 of OY728138.1, read as the reverse complement.
AAAAATATTTCCTACATAATGGTAATTTATTTTTAATTTTTAGACATTATATAATTTAATTTATTTATGACACAACGATGATGCAGTAATTATTTTATTAAAGAAATATTGACATAATTGATGTTATAAATACCCAAAAAAATGTAATTTGATACTTTTTATGAATTCCACTAATTTTATAGGTTAATATGACATGTTATTATTTATTTAATTAACTTTTTTAGAATTAATAATTCTTTTATGATTTTCACAAAAATCAATTACTAAATAGTGTCAAAATTGACATAAAATAGTTTTTTAAAAAAATATTATATTATTAATTTTTATTTTATTCCTAAAAATCCAAGGTTCGGAAAAATGACTTAGATAAGGTTATATATATTAATAATAAACAACTTGGTGTTCTTTTGTCTTATTATAGTAAGTTTATTAACCATATAGTGTAAGAACACAAAAAGACACGGTAAAAGTAAAATTGTATAACTTAAAGTTAAATATAAATGATAAAGATAAAATAGGAACCTAAACTTGTCTAAATTCTATTGGATGAGAGGATTTCGACCCATCCCCACCTTAGCTTCGAAATAAATCAATTTGGATCTATTTAAAACCGAATTTGGATTTATAATAAAATAATATTTTTAGTTATTCCAAAGGTTCCCCTATCCTCCCTTATAAAAGGGAACCTCCTCCCTCTCTTTCTCACAACACTATGAGCCTTAAAGCTCGGCCAAACCCTGAATATTTCTTCTCTCCACTTCCCTAGAGACATCCTAGTGGTCCTGGACTTCTTCAAAGACCAATTTGAGTTCCCTAAAAAGAGGTCTCAAAGAGGCGTTTCAAAGAAAAGGTAATGTCCGTTACCGATTCTTTCAACATTATTTCTTCTTCCGCTTCTTCTTCATTAGTTGTTTCCTTATGAAGTAATAACATGAATATCACTCATATACTGATATGTTGTTATAAGTATGAAACAACCCTATTTCACAATCTATCCATCCTACGGAAAATGAAATCACTGCGCGTGCGTACGTACGGAATACCGTCTCCACGCTGTGGTGTATTCTATTTTCCACCACCACCTTACTTGGATGGGTGTAATGGTGAAAATAAATAACTATATATGATTATTGTAAATTGGTATTTATTCTTAAATAGTATACATACACTCCATTACAATTCCACGTTCATGGGAACGATATCATCGCTCGTGCGTACGTACGGAATACCGTCTCCACGATGTGATGCAACTCGTTATACATGATCTTCATTGCATAATGATTATATAAATGAATTGTGTGAATTAAAATGATATATATTACACTAATACCAATCTGGAAATGAGGTATCTATAACGTAAAAAGAAGAAAAATAATTTATTCGACAAAACACGCATAAGAACAAAAAGTAATAAACACCCAAGTAACAAGTAGTAATGAAATATTACTAATAAGAAGCTAAGAATATGACCATATATGATATCATAAAAATAAGTATGATTATGGAATAAGTCAATAAAATTATTTAAATCATTATACAGGAGGTTCAGACACATACAAAGGAAATCGAACCTAAGGTAAGGTAAATATCAGAATCTCATTTTTATCTGAGATTGTTTATACTTTTGTATTTACTGAGGTGTATTTTATCATCCACATCCTTGTTTCCTCAATACGTAATATTATTTTCATCCACCTAAAATTTTTAAATCCATCATTACCCTTTGGTGAGTTTATAGAAAAATATATGAAAGGAATCTTTTGACATTTTTCGTACAAAGTACTTTTTGACTTTTCCGACAAAAGTATGAGAAGAATGTTTTATTAACTTATACAGCATGAATGGATTTTTAAAACATTATTTCCAATAAGCTTCATTTATAAGTTTTCATGTTTATTTTTAATCAACTTCTTTTAGTTTAATATTTTATGACATGTTAAGAAAGGAAAATGTTTTTGAAGTAGAAAGGATATTTTCCTCAAGAATGGAGTTCAAGTGTTTTATCAAAATTATTTCCCATCTAAGATAATAAAGGGTTATTTTTATATCCCAATTATTACATTGATTTGATTATTTTTTTATTGAATTATATTTATGAATTCTTTTATCTTATATGAATTGTTTTCTGATTTCATGATATTTAAGAATCCCATTTTTATTACATGGGTTACGCTATGATATATGGTTTATGATTTTGTGGGACACATAAGAATGGTATCGTTATGAGATGGGTGGGACCTATATCTCCCTCCAATGCATTGGGTAAAGATTTTATATCTCATGAGATAGACATGGCTGGAACGGCAGGTTAAACTGGTTTAGTGAAACAGGACTGAAACGAGAAATGAACTCAGTTCAGAAATGGACTTTGACCACTATGATAGTCTTGGAAATGAGTCTTGACTAATAAGAAATGATTATCTATGATTATGTGTGTATTCCACAAAGGTTCATGTTTTAATTTATGATTATTAGGAGTATATTTCACTACTATGATTTATCCCTTGTTATGATATTATGATCGCTTCTGCAGGTTATGATTTCCAAAATGTTATGTTTTTATGAATATGATGTGATTGATATTTCTTTTGTTTACCCTTAATAAGAATTTGAGCTCACCCTTTTGTATGTTTTTTCCCCAGGTCAGGAAGAAGGTTATTATGTAAGATATGCCAAAAGGGACTATATATATGATGAAATAAATGGGAGATAGTGTAGATGCTTTATGAACCAGTTGTTTATGTATCCTAGTTTCTAAAGACACTATACCTATACGGTCCTTTCCTAGTTTTGTTATATGTTGTAATTAGTGTGCTTCAATTTTGAATTATTAACCATGTATGTAAAGTATGGGTCATTATAGGATGATTCAACAAGGTTCCCAGAACAATCCTTATATGATTCCCATGTTCTTCCATAGATAATGAGTAGACCAGGATATCATCCAAAAATACCAAAACCAAAGAGTCAAGATACCGGTGGGACACCCTATTCATGTGTTCCATGAAGACCGCCTGAGAATTAATTAAACAGAAAGGCATGACCAAGTACTCGTAATGTTCATACAAACATTGGAAATATGTTCTTATAATATCATCCTCTATTACCATAACATGATGGTAAATCGAATGCAATTATATGTTGGAGAAACACATTACCCCTTAAAATAATCAAACTTGTCATTAATTTGGGGAAAGAGAAACATCTTCTTAATTGTTACCTTATATAGCTTCTAGTAATCGATAGATAACTGGATATATCGATCAGCCTTATTGACAAACAAGATTGGAGTGTCCCAAGGAGAGATTCTTAGGTGAATAAACACCAAGGATTGCAAATATTATTTAGGCAGTATCGTTTATTACCTCATCTCGATGGAGACCATATGATATGAGAGATGATATATAGGATGTGTCCCCAGCACAAAATCAATAAAGAACTCTGCATCCTACTATAGAGGAAGACCAGAAGAGTCACCTAAAAAAACTATGTGAACTCAACCACTATAAGTGGTAATCCTTCCTCAGGATCACTACCATTTTCCACAAGCACATGTGATAATAACTAAAAAAATTGGATTTTCAATATCATGTAGGGTCGTCCATCATTAACCATATGAGTTTTTCCCTCTCCATGAAAATCCTGACTACTTTCATTAGGTGTTATGAAACATACCCGCTACCTATAACAGTCAATGTGTTCATGAATGTGAACCAGCCATTCCCTTCCATTGATTACAGCTAAGAGGTTCATATCCAAGACCATGAAACACCACTCCATCACAACCCCTGACATAGAGAGTGCACAAGATGGGAAACTGATTCCATGATCCTTCTTCATACACAACTATGTTACCAAATCAATTATAAAGGACATGATCTCAGTTGTAAAATTCATCAAGTTCACATAATGGGTTGATATAAATAACACTGAATCACCAATATAAAATAATCCATTATATATATATAATTAATTCATAATGGTACCTTGAAATATCTAAGTCCCATACATCTATCCCTAATAGTTCCTAATTCAGTATATAAACATGATTCACCTCAGCCAGAGCCTGAGAATGACTGCCTACATGAGGCTATACACTAAACAGTATCTTCCCTAAAGATTACCCGACACTGCATCCAGCACTATCAAAATGAGATCCAATTGTTCGTAATGGACCATACTGAGATTTCACACCCCTAGAAGCTACTGATCATACTTCACTTTTCTATGAACGTGTCACACAATATAATTGTTGGAAGTCCCCCATCTCCCCACATCAGAGAAAAAATTATGGGGGAAATTTACATGTATGTGAGATGTGACATAACTTCCAACACTAGTGTTACACAATAGACCCTCCATAAAAAGACAAAATTAATGACATATAGGATGGATGGTATGAACCACCATAATAATTCTTCTCCTACACGTCCTACTTCTTATTTTTCATAGATGAGCTACCACTTCCCATAATGACACTAATACAATGAACAATAATTTTCTTTTTTTGTCAAATCTCAAATATGAAATCGTGATTAACAACATCTATATAGGTTATTATAATGAACAAAAAGACGTAGGAATAAATTTCTGGAAGTATAACTCTCTCAAAACAACATGATTTCATCTTCTCATTTGAAAATATCAGAGATGCATACCACACTAGCTCATCAAAGCGATTTGCATTCCCCAACAATGATCAATCACCACAAGAACTATCTATGAACTATCGGGATCGGTAATATGCCAAGACCTCAATATAATACTACTCATTAAAAACGATCTTGATATCATTCCATCTGATCTGTTCAGTCCTCCCAGTCTAAACCACTCACTCCCACCTTCTCGTACTGAGACCTTCTAGCAAGACTGAAGAACTTATCAATTGAAGACCCACAAGAGTGTCTTGGAACTCAAATATCCTTTCTATATTCTAAAGACACTCCTCGTATTCATATGGTTTGGAATTTACTCATATGGAAGGATGGTTGTTCTTTTAAAATTCATGAACCTTGTCCTTTATGGAACCCCGTTCGACTTCTCATACTAGAGATCCATGTCCTAGATCCTGAATAGCCCATTCCATATCTTCCAGAAAAGTCAGATCAAGCTATGTGGGTCAACACTCGTTAGCTTCATCCTATGGTTTCAAGGAAACTCTCTGGGGAGCATGTTTCTACATAAAATAAAAAATCACATGAAATGCCATCACTACAATAAATTGTAATATTTATAACAATATAACAAAAAATATCAATATCATCACAAAAACACATGGACAAAACCATTTCACTCCCAACCTATTTCCATGCATAGTCTGAAACATATATGTCTCCCTTAGAGAAGAAGTTAAAAAATAATTCCTAATATCTTATGTTGTCTAATGATCTGACATGAGTGTTCTTTCCAGACAACCTACTCACAACCAGAACTCTATGCCCCGGTAGTCCTAGAAATGGTATATCCAGACTCTTCTAAAATAACATGATGAAAAATATGAGCCTATTTTGGATTACATTTTTTCATGATCCAGGTAAAGTCATCAACATAACCATCACCCGATCTTGTCTATGGTAAGGCCTAATGTATGCTCCTAATCCCCATGGGTTAACAAAAGTTTTCATGTATCAATACTGTCATGTGGTAATGATATTTGTATATTTAAATGCATAAAATGAAAAAAAATATAAATAAACAAAATCATTATATTTTAACAAAACAGTCTTTAAAATAGTTACAAATTTAATTTTACATGTTTTATGAAAAAACCCAAAATGATACTACAAAATGAAGGACCTAAATACAACTCAAAAACCACCACATGGAAAGAAGGGAATCACCCTCAAACCCCTTCCACAAAACTGCCCTAGGAAGGAAGACTAGTATACTAGACCACAATCTCCAAAAGTTATACACTTTACTGTATAAAACATTTACAAGTACAAACACACCCAAAGGGTGTATGTAGGGTCGCATCAAAATCACATTTGGATTCCACCCAATAAGGATTACATGCTATAAACATTTAATGAAAATTAACATTCATGATTTATAAATATAATTAATGATTATAATAATTTTATAGAAATAATATTTTAAAGAAACCTACATTGAATGAAACACCCATTTTTTTGAAATAACCAACACGTCAAACTATATATTGATGGTAAGTTTGTTATCAACAAAGAGGACTTGTCACAAGAAACCCCTATAGGAACTAGAAAATAGTGGGACACTATATACATCAAATCGCAGTCTAACAGGGTATAATAACCAACAAATTCCATGTTCTCGTGCACAATACACTTCAGAAAAGAAACATCCAAAGATCTAGTGATCTTCAATAATCACAACTATTTAGTTAGTGTTTTCATAAAAAATCCCACAAAGTGAATATAGGATGGAACTAATTTTGAATCAGTAGAATAAAATCCCTAGTCTACCTACCTAGTAACCAAAGATTCCTTGTTTTCTCAATCAAGATCCAAGTTCAAATAAAAGAACATATTCAAATTTCACAATCCAAACAATCCAATAAAAATCATTGGCGACCACATGCACTCCTAAAAATCTATTTCACATTGAAATTTACACATAAAAATTATCTAAAAATGATTAGAACAACACATGTAGTTTAATAAACCGTTTTCATATATTATAAAATACCATAAAGGTGACAATAAGGCTTTATAAATAACACACCCAATTTCACATGGAAAAACTAATTTGTATTCCAAATTCATATTAAATACTTTAAAAACTCTAATTAGCATGAAACATATAATCATAGAGCACCCTAAAATATTCAATAAATAATAATCAATTTATTAAATAATTTTTAAGCACATAACCACCTACATGTTGTGTTAAATACCCCAAAATTAGTTGTGAAGCTCCAATCGCACCTCAATCACACCAAAAGAATGAAATATTGACCCCTGTCCTTGAGATTAAACCCAAAAATTCATTATAGAACCCAAAAAATGTATCCCCAGCTGTTGGAGAAGAGTATCCCCCTGAAAAATGAAATAAAACCCTAATTTTTGTGAATAATTAAATTATTTAAGAGATATACAAGTATAATCAATGAAAAATCTGAAAAATATTGCCCCAATAAAATAAACAATGGAGGATGATAGATACAGAGTCATTCATATGGTGGATAATATAATGTGGGGTGTAAAAATGAAGGATTTAAAATACAATTGGAAGTATTGACAAGATGAAAGCATATTTTTAATGAGTTGGTAGGGTAACCAGTTATTCTTCATGGTTTGTTAAACTGCATAGCAAACATGCCACCCTCTCTATTTGAGAAGGGTCCTACTGCACGGATTCCTCACATGGTTTGACTGACCATGTGCTGGCCATAATGTGGTATTACCTCATCCTGCATTATTAGTATAATTACCTAGGTATGGATCATGGTTACTATTAACCATACACCAACTTTGCGCTATGCTCTGATCCTCCAAATTTGAAATTTTTTTCAACAAACCAATGAAAATATTGGGGAAATAGATATACTCAAAATAAATAGAATGATTCTTAAAAAAATAACAAATGATGAAATCATTTTAGTTTTGTTTTAATAGATAAAATACTTAGGTTTTATAAGTAGTTATCGTAATGTTAAACCCAATTGATTAAATAAGGAAGGTTTTGAGAAAAATAAATGTTTAAAACATGTGTTACATTGTGTATTTGAGGTGTGGTTCAAAAAAATAATAACTTCGCCCCATTATTAAAAATAATAGAGCCACATCAGTTAAGATTGACCTTAGAATAGTAAATAGTTTTGGGTATTTAAAATAATGTAACTCATCATCAAATATAAAAAGGAACTCACTCCACAGACATCATAACACAGATGATTATTTTATTCTCAACCATGATCCATGCCAATCACCATAGTCTTCCTTCTACTAACACTAGAATCTTATATTTTTTATAATTATAACATTTCAATAGTCTAGAGAAAATATTTCTTTGAATTCCAAATAAGTGGTAATTTTCTTTTGAATTTTTTTATAATTTATTTCCATATCCATCACCACCAATTATTTTTATTCAATGAAAATATAATATCAAAATTATCATGAATACACTATGAATATTTAATATTAGGTGTTAAGCCTATAATCCAATGCACTTCCATAAAATAGATTGCATAGTCATCGTTCATGTGTATTGTAGACTATCTCCTTGGGAACAGATGTCATTCGGTTATAATTATTTCATTTATAGGATTTGAATAATTATGGAAACATTATTTATATATAATTTATATGATAATTGTACTTGTATTAGGGTTCTTAAATTATCACATCCCACATACATTTGTGATTTCTATCTTCTTTTAATATGATAATGTCACTCATTTCTAAGGCAAACTACTGCATTGCAAAGCAATAGGATTCATATATTATTTACAGAGAATTAATTAAAGAATGTTTTAATAATAATAATTGAAAAATATTTTATAAAAATTATTCAAGAATTAAAATATACATATATATCATTTACTTTTATTTTTATCAATACGACAAGGACATGGAAATTAGGATCATGCATAAGTATGACCTACTATCTCCATTAACATTGCATTTAATAGACAATTTCCAAAAATTATGGATTAATCTGATAAAATATATAAAAAATATATAATTTATATACATAAATTTTTAAAAATTTGAATTAATTAAATAATGATAGAAGAATGAGGAAAAATGGAAATTCCAAAAATAATCAAAAAATTCAATTATTACCCAAAAAATGAAAATAATGGGAGATTATTAATAGAGGGGAGATAAGCTGTTATAAAATAATGATATATGATATTATAAATATTAATATGGGTTGTCTAAGTTAATAAAATTTTAAAAACCAATATACATGAGGCTAAGGAAATTTAAACCAAAATATGGTATAAGGGATGGGAATTCATCAAAATTCACATTCAGTTAGGAACTATTTTTTATTATACACAAATACACTTTTGTATAGGGTATATACTAGACATAAACATGTAATAAGATGAATAAATCAACATTTGGTATATTTTAATTTCTAATTTGGGTTATTTTTTCAAAGGACATTTTACTTGAAAAGTACCAAATTATAAAAGTTAATATGAAATACAATTTTATTTGTGATTATTAAACATATTTTGGAATAATAAAATTATTACAAGAATATATATTTATACATTAAAGTTTTCTTATATATTCACATTATGGTTTTGTGGTATTTAATATTATATAAACAATATACCATATTTATATATGTTGTTAACATTTAATGTTGTTTTATTATCTTAGTAATGATTGATAAATCCACATTCATTACTCAATAATGATATTTGATAAGACACATTGTTTATTAGATAAAATAATTATTTTATATGTGATGAATTATTTATATATGTATGATATGGGTATTATAATTTTAACGTAATCCCCTTAATGCATCGATATTATGATGGTATGAAATCCTTTTGAAAAACCTTACGTGATTGTAACAAGAATGTTCTAAAATGACATATGAATTTTTTTGATAGTAGTTTATCCAATACTATATTGTGAATGTACATTACAATAAATGAATCATTTGAGTAGAGAAAAATATTTCCAATATTAAAACAATTCAATCATTTTTTTAATTTATTAATATCCATGAGATTTATTATACGAAAATATCTATAGATTTATTACATTCTCAGTTTATTATCTCAATAGATGAGGTTTTTGTTCTTTTCCATTCCAAATTTATTATGTAATATCATGTTATTTAAATGGGAAATATTCCCACATACTTACATTTCTATGTTTATTACTCTCTTTTGATTCAAGATTGTCTCCATTTTACATTGCCCTTAATATAAACCTATCAAACCATTATTTAGGTTCATTTCCCAATGATTCCATGAAGATTATTATGAATCATATATAGGTTTATTAGAGATTATGTAATGTTATTATTTAATACAAATTATGTCAAGATTTGTGTTTTGAAATGTAATGTAAGACTCATGTATATATCAAGTTTACCAATACTACAAAACTAATTTGTCCATCAAGTTGTGTTTTTTGAATCTAATAAATATTTATTACTATAAGTAAATAACTCTGATCTTACTATGGTTTGGGAGATACATTATTTTCTTTGAAAAATTTCTAATTAGACTCCAATAATTCTATAAAATCCAACATCTACAATAATTAGGATGTTTTTCATATAAAAATATCTAACAAACCAAATTATATTATCAAACTATATGTTTTATCGAAGAAAATAAACACAACTAAATAAGGATCAACATAAAATCATGATAGAAAAACCTATAAATTACAGTATCGTTCACTTATGCACTCAATATGTGGTTCTACCTCACAACCCCAATACTCTTTCATGGGTTTGAGACACTGCATGATTATTCCATATACATTATGACCCTATTGTTTTATTCCATCTATACATAGATTATAACTTTACTCTTGGGTGATACATAGTAGAAGACTCTACCTTTTTTCCATCATCCACGAAGTGTTTCACCACCAATTCCCACTGTAGAACCCAACAATATGTTGGAATACATACAAGAAAAATTAATCCTTAATATTATCTATATACTTCATGATCAAACATCCATGCTTAGAATAAATAATTATTATTCATTTTGTCGGAATACTTTATTAGATCGTAAATTTCAAAACATAATAATCAAGATTAAATCTAACATATCGTAACTCCATAAACCAAATAATTAATATGAACATCATAATTTGATTGGAATTACGAAATTAACTGTAAAGACCCGCAAATTTCAAGGAAATTTTTTTTCTTAATTTTCTTTGGAATTTTTCAAGAGCGCAGCTTCAGACGGCACCTGATTCCGAGGCCCGGTGTGCCCGGAATCAATTTCCGAAGTTTGGCTCGGGTACGTTCAGTGAACGGACGAGCGGGTTTTTCTATCTTTTGAACCGGTGCCCGGAATCGAATTCTGAGGGCACCGATGAAATCGCAGCGCCGGTATTTGCTTAGAAACGCCTCTTCCGGAGTTGCGTTTGCTCAGACGTGGTTTTTAAATTTTGCGGCTTTAAGTCAGAAATAAAATAAAGTTTGTGCGACAACTTTATTTTATTTCACTTAAGCTGCTTGGAAGCCACTTGAAGTCACTTAAAGGCGGCTTGAACTGAGTTGAACTGGATAAGATGCTATCCGGAAATATCCTACCCCCTTGGTAGGATATTTGTGAGGTGGGGCCCGCACGAGCCCCGCCGTTTCTTTCGCTAAGTAACGCACCCGCGAAAACCCGTCAAAGTAACTGAAAAGTCAACCGACGCGTTTTCTTTAATTTCTTAACAGACCATTTAATTGGGCGGTTTATTTCGTGAATTAAATGGGCTGTTTTATTCGTTGAATTAATTCAAAGAATTAAATGGGTCGTTACTTATGCGTTTTGCGTTTGTTGACAAAAATAATAAAATAGACAACTTGTCTATTTTGGAGGATTGCTATCGTTGTGCAATTCCTCTGAACCTCCACCCTCCCCGCGAAGAACGCGAAGAACGCGAAGAACGCGAAGAACGCGAAGAACGCCGGCGACCGGAATTCGACGACGCACACCGTGATCTGCGACGTCGACGAGCCTTACCCGCGACGTTCTTCGGCGACGCCTCTTCTTCCGCGGCCAATCCTCGTTCGGCAACTAAGGTGAGAATCGGATCATTTCTTCTCCCTTTTTAATTTCAATATCAACGGATTTAAACTAATTAAATCTGTTTGATCTTGATCCGGAGATTGGCGACGCGACGCCGGATACCGCGACGACGCAACGATCCCCCCTTCTTCCGCGACGAGCGATCCCGCGACAACCTCTCGTCCGACGACGACGACAAGGTAGGGGTTTATTTTCTTTGATGATTCATTCCCGTGTTCTTATTTCTTTTAAATAAAGAACCGGCATGAATAATTTCAATTAATTAAAAAATTGAAATGCCGATTAAAAGAAAAGGAGTGAACAATTTTTATCTTTGATTAAAAAAATTGTTGTAGCCTTTCCTCCCGTTGATTTTGACTAAACGCGGAGGGTGCGGGTCTAACGAACAAGACCCGGCAACCCTCCGCCGATCTCTTTTGTTGTGCGGATTTGGTGGACGATGACGAACCGTGCGGCAAGGGCATTTTGTTGATTCCGCAGTGAAGATCGTCCCCCGGGAGGAGCAACGGCGCAGACGGGAAAGAAATCGGGCCACCGGAGAATCTCCGGCGGCCCGCGGAAGGAGACGGCGGCGCGGGTCGCCGGCGCGGCGGCGCCCGGCGCGCCGCCGGAGGAGTCCGCCGCGGCCGAGCCGCGGCGGCGGCGAACCGCCGGACCGCGTCCGCGGTCCGGCCACCAGCACGCGGCCCGCGCGGGCCGCGTTTCTCCCAAAGCCGCGGGTTTGACCCGCGGCGGCTCTTCGGCCGCTCGGCCGAAGACCGAGCCGGCCGGTCCGGTCGGCCGGGCCGCGCCCAGGCCGGACCGGACCCGGCCTAGCCGGGTCGGGCCGGGTCGGGCCGACCCGGTTCGGGCCGACCCGGTTCGGCCGACCCCAGGGGGGGTTCGGGCCGGGTCGCCCCGGACCCAGAACCCCCGTTTCGGGCCCTCTTCGGTCTTTCGCCCATATCTTGGGCCTGGGACCTCCGATTGACGAACCGTCAGCGGCTACGCGATCCTTGGATCGAGACGGTCGTTTCGGTATACTATACTCAAGGTGCACCTTCCTTTTCGGGAGCCTACGTAGTTAAAACTCCGTAGTTAAGCATGCTTGGCCTAGAGCAGTGATCAGGATGGGTGACCTCCTGGAAAGTTTCCCAGGGTGGGTGTGAGACGGAAAGGCCAATAACTAACAGACCGGGCGTCCGATTGACGCGCCGTCTGTTTCATTGAATTCCTCTAAGTGAGACGGAACTTTTGGCATACTCCGCCCGAGGATCGGATACAGGCGGAGTACGGTCGGGTTGGTTTTGCCCTAAAAACCAACCGGGCCCCTGGGACGAAAATGCCAATAACTCTCAGACCGGGCGTCCGATTGACGCGCCGTCTGTTGCGTTGAGATCCTGTTGTCGATACGGAACTTTTGGATACATCAACTTCGGACTACGTGTCAGTTGATGTATCAGCCTCTCGGCTCGTGGAGCGGACCCTCCTAAACGAGCTCGCTAAGTGCGGGAACCCTAGTGCTGGCTGTGGTTTCGACGACAGAGCAGAGATCCTCCGTGGACTGCGACGACGACAGAGCAGAGATCCTCCGTGGACTGCGACGACGGTAGAGCAGAGATCCTTCGTGGACTGCGGCGACGACTGTGCAAGAGATCCGCAGTGGACTGCGTCGACTACTGCACTCAGCGATCCTACGTGGAACAGTGCTACCGAACCTGTGTGAGCTGAATCTTCTTTTTTACCTTGAGCGGTGGAGCGCTTGGGTGTAGCGGCGGACCCGTGGTACTTGACAGTGGTGGTGCGCTTGGATGCAGCAGCAGACCCTTGGCGGTGGAGCGCTTGGTTGTAGCGGCGGACCCGCGATACTCTACGGAGTGTGTGCGCTTGGTTGTAGCGACAGACCCGCGACGGTGGAGACGTGCGTGCGGAGTACGGAGACCGTGTAAATGACTGAGACCTGATGACTGTTTGACCGACTCGACTTGGAGTGAGTCGACTAGCCCAGTGGACGGAGCGCCCAGTAGTTGGCAGCAGACCCACGGCGGACGGAGCGCCTGGTAGTTGGCGGCAAACCCGCGGTACTCGACAGGAGGAGTACCTCAGTAGGCTATCTGGGTGAGCGCCCGGTATTTGGCAGCAGACCCTCAGCGGACGGAGCGCCCGGTAGTTGGCAGCAGACCCGCGGTACTCGACAGGAGGAGTACTTCAGCAGTCTTAGGTTAGTGAGCAGTACCTCGGAGTCGTGACAGGACCACTGTACACTTCAGAGATGGGGCTCTTCAACATTTACGGTTTCGATAATGAAAATCCTGGTTGAGCTGAATCTAATGTTACTCTCCTTTGTGGATTGTGTTGAACTATCCTATGTGGATTTACTGTTTACTCTCCTTGTGGATTTGAGTCTTGCTTTCCTTTGTGGATTGAGTTGTTCTTGAGCTCGTGAGCAGAGCTAGAATTGGGGACTTAGGTATATGTATGGGCATATACCTAAGTCGAGTCAGATGTTACTTCGTGATTGCATCTTTCTTTTGTGCTATATCCTTTGTGGATTTCGGGAGACCTTCGGGGGTCTCGGGGTCCTTACTGAGTAGTTGTACTCACCCCTGCACGGGCTATGCCCGCACCTTGTTGTGTTGGTTGCAGACGACGGACAACGCTGATCACGGTTGGGGCGTGGAGCAGGACGGTACCTGGAGGTGGACCACTGGGCGGGACGTGCTCGGAGCGGACGTGGGACCCGAGGAGCCTGGAGGCTATCTGTACCCACCCTTCAGGTGGGATTGCCAGTGGACGACACGAGGCCGCCGTCTTTTCTTCAGTTGCTGTACTTTACTTTTCAGTTGTACTTTACAGTTGGGCTTGTATTTCCGGCCCCCTTTACTTTTCTGCACTTTACTTTCCGCTTGCTGACTCTGTGTGGTTGTTACTTAAAGGCAATGCCTTCCCTGTTTACTGGGATTTTACGCCTTGGTGCTAGTCGCCAGCCCCTGGCCTATGGAAGGCGGGCTTGGGGTAGTCACGGCACGGGCCCCGAGGACGGGTCGTGACAAATTGGTATCAGAGGAGTTCGGTTCTACCGCAGACTCTGGTCTTTTTTCTATGTGAAGCAATAGTGTTTAGTATATTGAGTGTGGTTATCAGTCCAGGGAGTCCAGTGTTGGTGCGGCGGCCGACGTATCCGTACACCAGGACCCTGACTTCTGATTTCCAACTTAATGCACGAAAACACTGATTGCGTGTGTGTTTCCCAAAAGGTTTAAAGTCAGCTCAAACCAGGTCAGCTCACCAGGTATAAATCGTTGACCGTGACACAACTGTTCAGGATGTCACCATGCAGATAGTTAGCTGGAGTTCCGAGAGAGTTCTCGATGATGGCCCACCGAGCAGCGAGACTCCGGTGCAGGGCCCTTTTTCAGTGTTGGCACCTTCGGGTGGTGTACCAGCAGCACCACCACCCGTTAGGCAGAGGATGCCACTAGCTGACAGTGGACGCTAGCAGAGCGCGATGCACGAGTTCCAACAGTAGAGGCCTCTGAGGATACGAGGCGAGACAGATTTCCCAGGCAGCAGTGGACTGGATGGAGGCGGTTGCTAGAGTTCTACGCCTAGCTTGGATACTAGTAGAGCGGATGATGATCTTAGCTTCTGTTGTTTCCAGTGAGTGACCATGAGGTTGGTTCTTATAGTAATGAGGCTTCGGTACGCGAACCGATACCTGGGATGGTACCTACGGGTAGTGCGCCAGCTATGTCACTACCTGTTGGTCAGTAGACACTACCGGCGGTACCGGTAGCAGAGAATCACAGGCTTAGTGCCTTACATATGTTTTAGCACCAGATATCCCTCAAGTTTCGAGGTGAGCCTGACTCGTAGGCGGCTGAGGACTGGCTTGAGGAGGTGGTTGTGAGTTTTCTGGAGCTAATACAGCTTCGACAGTACGACATGTCGGAAGCAGAGCACTCATCGTGGCTTACCAATCAATCTTAGTACTCGTTGGTTACGTTGTGATCAGTTCCTTAGACTCGAACTTCTGAGCGAAGTGTGTCTAAAGGAAATCGGAAACCATTACTTTTCCTCTATGCATTTCTACCTATGCTAGGATGCTAGAGAGAACCTTTGTGGTTGTGAACGTTAGCAGTGAAAGGCAGGAAACTAGCGCCAGTCTCAGAGACTCGGGCGTGTAAAATGTTTCAGGAGGAGGAAGTGGTAAGGACAGATGAATCTGCAGGGTAGCAGACGTGGAAGCGGAGCTTAGAGAGCAGCATGTGGTGGTGTACATTACGACATTTTACGACCACCCGACTTAGTAGTCCCCGCCAGGCTCAGGGAGCAGGAGGGCTGGGGAGGAGAGTAGCTGCATTGCGGTCAAGGAGTGTGACCCAGGAACTCTAAGAATGATTCGGGGTACGAATTATGTCTACTACGAGCTGCCATATCTATAGACATAGGAACCGATCATTCAACCCTTCCACGAATCATGTCCCAGACCTAGAGGTTCCAGGTAAGCCGTAGACTTGACCCTCACGTCTGGAGATACCCTTGGGAGGAGACTCGATAATCACACTTATGCCAACGGTGTGATTTGACCTCGAGGCGAGAGTTTCGGTTGGAATCTCTTGGTGGCAGCGTAGAGGCCTTACGACGTTGATCTGGGTATGATTCACAAATCATACCCCGGTTGACTGTTTTAGGCAAACGTCGGAATGGGTTTTCCTTGGTCGGCGAAAAGGAAACCCTGGGCAGCACATGTTAAACTCAGGCATAAGAGGGTGTGGCCGATCACTCTTGAGTTGGTCAACCCTACCCTTGTGGCAGCAGGAGTTTTGAGTTTCAGTTCTAACCTAAAAAGGGAAACCTCTTGAATTCGAGGGTGACGAACACGTTCTTATACGGTCTCAACCCGATGAGGTTTCGGAGATGTGGCCGAGGCGGCATGTTATCTCCGAAGTTCGGTGGACCCTTTTTGATCTTCAGCAGGGTAGGCGAGGAGGTTTACCGCTTGACCCTACCACCTCAGTCGCACCGGGTGCATAATGTCCACCACGTGTCTCAGCTGTGGAGGTACGTGTATGTTTCTTCACACGTCATCGGCCCCGGTGATTTGGACGTCGATGACAGGGCGACAAGCACGGAGGTCCTAGTAGAGATCGAGGATCGACAGGAGCAGGTTCTACGTGAACGGTTGCTTCCTCTGGGGTGCTTCTCGGGTAGCACGAGATCTTCAGGTGAGCATATGGGAGCGTAAAGCTCAGTTGCGTGCTCAGTACTACTTTGTTTCCCTTAAGTGAGAGTTGAAGCTTTACGGGGACGTAAAGTCCTGAGGTGGGAGTAATGTAAAGACCCGCAAATTTCAAGGAAATTTTTTTTCTTAATTTTCTTTGGAATTTTTCAAGAGCGCAGCTTCAGACGGCACCTGATTCCGAGGCCCGGTGTGCCCGGAATCAATTTCCGAAGTTTGGCTCGGGTACGTTCAGTGAACGGACGAGCGGGTTTTTCTATCTTTTGAACCGATGCCCGGAATCGAATTCTGAGGGCACCGATGAAATCGCAGCGCCGGTATTTGCTTAGAAACGCCTCTTCCGGAGTTGCGTTTGCTCAGACGTGGTTTTTAAATTTTGCGGCTTTAAGTCAGAAATAAAATAAAGTTTGTGCGACAACTTTATTTTATTTCACTTAAGCTGCTTGGAAGCCACTTGAAGTCACTTAAAGGCGGCTTGAACTGAGTTGAACTGGATAAGATGCTATCCGGAAATATCCTACCCCCTTGGTAGGATATTTGTGAGGTGGGGCCCGCACGAGCCCCGCCGTTTCTTTCGCTAAGTAACGCACCCGCGAAAACCCGTCAAAGTAACTGAAAAGTCAACCGACGCGTTTTCTTTAATTTCTTAACAGACCATTTAATTGGGCGGTTTATTTCGTGAATTAAATGGGCTGTTTTAGTCGTTGAATTAATTCAAAGAATTAAATGGGTCGTTACTTATGCGTTTTGCGTTTGTTGACAAAAATAATAAAATAGACAACTTGTCTATTTTGGAGGATTGCTATCGTTGTGCAATTCCTCTGAACCTCCACCCTCCCCGCGAAGAACGCGAAGAACGCGAAGAACGCGAAGAACGCGAAGAACGCCGGCGACCGGAATTCGACGACGCACACCGTGATCTGCGACGTCGACGAGCCTTACCCGCGACGTTCTTCGGCGACGCCTCTTCTTCCGCGGCCAATCCTCGTTCGGCAACTAAGGTGAGAATCGGATCATTTCTTCTCCCTTTTTAATTTCAATATCAACGGATTTAAACTAATTAAATCTGTTTGATCTTGATCCGGAGATTGGCGACGCGACGCCGGATACCGCGACGACGCAACGATCCCCCCTTCTTCCGCGACGAGCGATCCCGCGACAACCTCTCGTCCGACGACGACGACAAGGTAGGGGTTTATTTTCTTTGATGATTCTTTCCCGTGTTCTTATTTCTTTTAAATAAAGAACCGGCATGAATAATTTCAATTAATTAAAAAATTGAAATGCCGATTAAAAGAAAAGGAGTGAACAATTTTTATCTTTGATTAAAAAAATTGTTGTAGCCTTTCCTCCCGTTGATTTTGACTAAACGCGGAGGGTGCGGGTCTAACGAACAAGACCCGGCAACCCTCCGCCGATCTCTTTTGTTGTGCGGATTTGGTGGACGACGACGAACCGTGCGGCAAGGGCATTTTGTTGATTCCGCAGTGAAGATCGTCCCCCGGGAGGAGCAACGGCGCAGACGGGAAAGAAATCGGGCCACCGGAGAATCTCCGGCGGCCCGCGGAAGGAGACGGCGGCGCGGGTCGCCGGCGCGGCGGCGCCGGCGACTGGAGGCGGCGGCGCCCGGCGCGCCGCCGGAGGAGTCCGCCGCGGCCGAGCCGCGGCGGCGGCGAACCGCCGGACCGCGTCCGCGGTCCGGCCACCAGCACGCGGCCCGCGCGGGCCGCGTTTCTCCCAAAGCCGCGGGTTTGACCCGCGGCGGCTCTTCGGCCGCTCGGCCGAAGACCGAGCCGGCCGGTCCGGTCGGCCGGGCCGCGCCCAGGCCGGACCGGACCCGGCCTAGCCGGGTCGGGCCGGGTCGGGCCGACCCGGTTCGGGCCGACCCGGTTCGGCCGACCCCAGGGGGGGTTCGGGCCGGGTCGCCCCGGACCCAGAACCCCCGTTTCGGGCCCTCTTCGGTCTTTCGCCCATATCTTGGGCCTGGGACCTCCGATTGACGAACCGTCAGCGGCTACGCGATCCTTGGATCGAGACGGTCGTTTCGGTATACTATACTCAAGGTGCACCTTCCTTTTCGGGAGCCTACGTAGTTAAAACTCCGTAGTTAAGCATGCTTGGCCTAGAGCAGTGATCAGGATGGGTGACCTCCTGGGAAGTTTCCCAGGGTGGGTGTGAGACGGAAAGGCCAATAACTAACAGACCGGGCGTCCGATTGACGCGCCGTCTGTTTCGTTGAATTCCTCTAAGTGAGACGGAACTTTTGGCATACTCCGCCCGAGGATCGGATACAGGCGGAGTACGGTCGGGTTGGTTTTGCCCTAAAAACCAACCGGGCCCCTGGAACGAAAATGCCAATAACTCTCAGACCGGGCGTCCGATTGACGCGCCGCCTGTTGCGTTGAGATCCTGTTGTCGATACGGAACTTTTGGATACATCAACTTCGGACTACGTGTCAGTTGATGTATCAGCCTCTCGGCTCGTGGAGCGGACCCTCCTAAACGAGCTCGCTAAGTGCGGGAACCCTAGTGCTGGCTGTGGTTTCGACGACAGAGCAGAGATCCTCCGTGGACTGCGACGACGACAGAGCAGAGATCCTCCGTGGACTGCGACGACGGTAGAGCAGAGATCCTTCGTGGACTGCGGCGACGACTGTGCAAGAGATCCGCAGTGGACTGCGTCGACTACTGCACTCAGCGATCCTACGTGGAACAGTGCTACCGAACCTGTGTGAGCTGAATCTTCTTTTTTACCTTGAGCGGTGGAGCGCTTGGGTGTAGCGGCGGACCCGTGGTACTTGACAGTGGTGGTGCGCTTGGATGCAGCAGCAGACCCTTGGCGGTGGAGCGCTTGGTTGTAGCGGCGGACCCGCGATACTCTACGGAGTGTGTGCGCTTGGTTGTAGCGACAGACCCGCGACGGTGGAGACGTGCGTGCGGAGTACGGAGACCGTGTAAATGACTGAGACCTGATGACTGCTTGACCGACTCGACTTGGAGTGAGTCGACTAGCCCAGTGGACGGAGCGCCCAGTAGTTGGCAGCAGACCCACGGCGGACGGAGCGCCTGGTAGTTGGCGGCAAACCCGCGGTACTCGACAGGAGGAGTACCTCAGTAGGCTATCTGGGTGAGCGCCCGGTATTTGGCAGCAGACCCTCAGCGGACGGAGCGCCCGGTAGTTGGCAGCAGACCCGCGGTACTCGACAGGAGGAGTACTTCAGCAGTCTTAGGTTAGTGAGCAGTACCTCGGAGTCGTGACAGGACCACTGTACACTTCAGAGATGGGGCTCTTCAACATTTACGGTTTCGATAATGAAAATCCTGGTTGAGCTGAATCTAATGTTACTCTCCTTTGTGGATTGTGTTGAACTATCCTATGTGGATTTACTGTTTACTCTCCTTGTGGATTTGAGTCTTGCTTTCCTTTGTGGATTGAGTTGTTCTTGAGCTCGTGAGCAGAGCTAGAATTGGGGACTTAGGTATATGTATGGGCATATACCTAAGTCGAGTCAGATGTTACTTCGTGATTGCATCTTTCTTTTGTGCTATATCCTTTGTGGATTTCGGGAGACCTTCGGGGGTCTCGGGGTCCTTACTGAGTAGTTGTACTCACCCCTGCACGGGCTATGCCCGCACCTTGTTGTGTTGGTTGCAGACGACGGACAACGCTGATCACGGTTGGGGCGTGGAGCAGGACGGTACCTGGAGGTGGACCACTGGGCGGGACGTGCTCGGAGCGGACGTGGGACCCGAGGAGCCTGGAGGCTATCTGTACCCACCCTTCAGGTGGGATTGCCAGTGGACGACACGAGGCCGCCGTCTTTTCTTCAGTTGCTGTACTTTACTTTTCAGTTGTACTTTACAGTTGGGCTTGTATTTCCGACCCCCTTTACTTTTCTGCACTTTACTTTCCGCTTGCTGACTCTGTGTGGTTGTTACTTAAAGGCAATGCCTTCCCTGTTTACTGGGATTTTACGCCTTGGTGCTAGTCGCCAGCCCCTGGCCTATGGAAGGCGGGCTTGGGGTAGTCACGGCACGGGCCCCGAGGACGGGTCGTGACATTAACAAATGACACTTTAACACCATCCAATTAAGTGATCCCTCATCGTGGGTTTATGTTATCTATTCTAACTACCAACTAACAAAAATGACGATAATTTGATACCAACACTTCTATATGTTTAGTAAACATCTGAAATTTTTTCAATACTTGATCTACCATCTCAATCAAGTCATTTTACATATAGGGGTCATGATCACATTAAAATCGGGACATTATCTATTTTATATACACAAGTAGATAACTCATTACATATATATAATTAATAGGTGAAAGAGTTATAATATACTACACTAATATTGGATTAATTTCATTCTACTATTGATGAAATGGGACCAATACCAATAAAACTGATATTGATAATAATAAAATATTCCATGAGTAAATATCTTCATAGTATGGACTAGGGATTGAATCCTTATCACTCAACTTGTTTGTGATTGATGGATTTGCCACTAGGATGATCAAATCCTAACTATGACCTACGAAAATAGTTGGTTTTCTATATGTTTGATTCATAAAAATACAACATGATGGATCATAGTATGTAAATAGTATATGGGGAGCTAACTCATTATATAAATTTAAATCATTGACCCTTTCCTATATGATGGTTGTTACAATTATTATTCCATTTAAAAAATTGCCACCGTTTATTTAGAAGATAAGTACGTTCTTATGGTCCTACTATTTCCAGTTTTTTCCAACACTCATATTGTTGTTTCTATATCCTAAATATATACCATGAGAACCTTTAAAATAGTTTCCACAAATCCCTAATAAAATCCTCAACATACACTGCTCATCAAAACTGTTACTCTTGACTAGTCCACACCAATATAACTCTATCAAAACCCCACCACATGTGACCACACCAAGGTATGGTAAATATGCTTTTTTAACTTAATACCACCTCAAATAGTATATGGGACATATCTTATACCTTAATTGGAATATTACACATTATTAGATGAATTTTCAAACTAAAACTATACAAAAGATAACACTATATAGAATATAATAATAAAAATTGAACATCATCACTATATATAATTTATATAAAATATATATTTTCAATGTATATTATAACGATAAAATATTATGTAAACCATCATGTAAATGCTATGAATTCCTTCAGAACAAACTAAAATGAGAAAATATAGTAAATATGATAATGTGGAACAATCTCCTCGACAAACCAGATCCATGTAAAAACACTATATGATACCACTAAAACATTTACCACTGATCACCACCAACACTATGTCAACAACTATTTAAATCAAACTGATTTATATATACATGAGATAAAATATATTTTGGAGAGAGTAACTTACATGGATGAGTATATACATTTAAAGTTGTATTCCCCAAAACTAGAAAATAATAATAACAACCTTTATTAGAATATGTCCCATGGGTATGATACTATGATTGACTTATAATAATATGAAAAAATCATATATTCTTAATAAAAGATAACATTCAATATTTTAGAATACCCATCTCTTCATTTCTGAAGCACATATGATCTGAAAGTATCATCAAGAATTGAATCTTGCTAACCATGAAACAATATATTCAATATAGAACTATAGGGTGGTCTCACTCCATGCTTTAGTATGAGTATAAATTTATATACTAACCAACTTAAGTGGATAACCTTCACCCCACCCATGCTCTATGATGAGGTAGTAGTGATTATATACATATAGGACTTGTGACCTGAGTATGTGGAAGAGTTACAACCGTATATGATATTTACATGAAATTCTCCCTATGATCCCCATACATCTAAGATAGTAACAACCGTAATAATTACATAATATATAAACTTGACCCCTATCCTCAGACATACAATTCTAAATTTACTACAGTTCTCATAAAACCACATATATCACCGTGGATTTTAAATAGAATCATGCCTTCACAAACCATGTTTGAAAATTTTCATGGCAGGGACACTCATTCTCATAAATAGTTTTTTGTGATGTATTTATTTGAATACACTAGGAATTGAAAATTACATATCATAAAATATATTGGAACATGTCTTTCTACACCACAAAAAAAATCTCTTGTAATACTATTTAATATTGTGTTTAAAGGACAATATACAATATGTGTATGATTATACACATTGAATATGTGTATTGTAGGGCACTCTTTATGTACCAATAAAACCCATGTCTCATAAATTATGAAATAAATTGAATTCCCTAGAGGTTACATAACATAAATATTTAGATGACTCAATACTAATATATATCTAGTGATGTAGAGTCTTATAAGGATAGGGGTATATTGCGTGTTGTTTATACCTAGATGGGTTGTATATCCAAATGAACACATAGGCATGTACTCATTATGTGGGACATTCTAGTCTATATAGTGGATCATGGTGTGTGTACCACATATAAACACCATGGGATCCTTATTTACATTGAACCCCTACCTTTTAGGTTTAGATATGTACATGGTAATGATTATTTTGAACAACACATCATGAGTTTCAATTTATTACCTTTTTTTTACCTGGTGATTTAAATTGTTTCATCATCATTATTCTCACCCTATATTAATCTCAATTATTTTGGAGATGCAGCTCTAATAGTTTTTCCCACTAATGTTCAATTACCGACCATCCCATGCATGAAATAGAGTTTTTAATTAATTCATATTGGTCGAATGTTTCTAAATCATATCAATTTTAAAACCTCAGAGCTACTAAGATAGTGTAAATAGATTTATCAATATAGATGTTTGGAAAATTCATTTAATGAAATGAATAAAATGATTAAATACACCAAAAAACATGAAAAACATGAGTCAATAATGAATGAATACTAGTTATTGGAACTATATATTACGCTTTCAGAACTATTTAAATATATGAATGAGTTGGTTGATTTGATGATATTATGCACATCAAAAATCATAACAATAATAAAATGTAAATGAAAAATGGTTCTGTAGTGGAAAATTTGATTGAATGTTAGAATTATAAATATATATTATTATAAATTGATACGGGGCCAACATCAACAGAAATATATATTCATCTGAGTCCTTAATGATTTATGAATGTGATGGATGGAATATTCTCTTCCTCATAAATAATCTTAATCATTGAGAATAGTTATATAAATTCATTAGTAACCCATAGATCAACTTCAATTGTAATACAAGTTATGTTTATTTATACTGTAGTAATTAAAATAAAATATCATGTGTGAGTTAAAATATACTACGAGGCTACCTTCAAATAATATCATACATGCATTTTTCAGCTCAATATTTTAGAAATTTAAATGTTTATATATAGTATAAAAAAATAATCTTCTAAATAAGTTCATTAAAATATACAAAGCCCCAATCAAATTTATAGTCAAATATAATTTCATTAATCAATGTCATGAATTATAATTAACTAAAAGTAAATAATAAACAACATATCACATTACATTAATTTTTTTAAATATTTCTATAAAAAACATAAATTTTTTCAATCAACGTCATTTTAAAATTATGATATTTGATATATGGAAATAAAAAACACAAAACCATAAAATTGTTAATTTATTCAAAGTAAAATTCTAATAAAATTCCAAATAGTCCAGAAAAATCCAAAATAAAGATGTTTTAATTTTGAGTCATAGGACATGAGGATATTCCACTGAATATCCCGTAACCTAGAAAACTTCAGCAAAAATTATCTCTAATAATATCACTGAAACATTATAATATATGATAAAAATATTACAAAAACAAATTCCAATTACCATTTAATCAATTTACCACTTCAATCGAACATTATAGATAATTTATTCCAGGATATATCATTATAGTGAAAATATTTCAATTAATGAAATATTCACCTTTAAAATTTCATTTTATCACAAAATGTCATCAAAATTTCATTAATAGATCATGGAAAAGATTTATCAGTTAGTGATAAAAAATGCATGAACCCCAATGAATGCTATAACATATACCGTAATAAATCTAATCTTATGTCTCTAGAGTGGTCCTTCTCAATATTATTTTCACTATATATTCAGATAGATTCATCAAAAAACGTATCTAACCACACGTGATCCTAGAATTCGAACACAAATTTTCTGTAACATGATAGTTTCAAACTACATGCCAATTTGATGGTCAATTATGAATTCTAAAAAATGAGATAGGTAACATGAGATAAATTTAATGGAATGGAATTAAATTAAAAATGATAAATCTAGAATCATGTGATGGAGTATGGATGTATTCAAATTCATTCAAAAATTCTAACACATTTATAATTCGTTCAATCAATAATAAAATGATGGGAACATTACTTCACAATTTATCAATGTTTAGTATTCCCCAATATTGTACAATAACCATGAACCTTCAAAATGGAATCATTATTGAGGGAATAATGTCATATTGGTTTCATTAACACCATTAATTTAATGGATCTATTTCATTGATGAGTATTATTCTTATGAACATCAGATCCAAAAAACTAACCAATTAGCTAACAGTGGAGGCCATATGAGCTGAATGAATAAAAGAATTCACATTCATGTGTAAGAAAGATACTCATGATACATCCCTCATGAATCTATATATTTTACTAAATTGTTTTAGAAATAATTATAGTGAACTCAATAAGATAATGGAGACATAACATAAATAATCATGGGTTATAAAAACACAATTGATCAAAAAGATCTATTGTTTAATGTGGTATCATCCAATAAACAAAGATGAGTGTGAATGATTATTATGATATATTCACAAATAATAGTAATTAATTCAACATTGTATCAGGTTCTGGATATGTCAACCTCATGCACTTCATCCTTTAATAATCCTACCATTGAGTTACCCAAATTGAGAAACACTAGCAAATTTCTAGAAAAATATGACCTCTTATAATAGTTGGTCATGGTTTTATAAATGTTTTCAACTATGGATACTACAAATTTGTCAATGTATATATGGTAAGATCTGGTGAAGGACCAATTTAACCCTCAATTTTTTTGAGGTATGTATATATAATTTATATTTTTATGTCTTTCATTCTGAGGAATATCATAGGGTCACCATTTCACAAATGAGTAAATATATATTTTTAGGAGAGGTCTTTTCAGACCCTTGTATGTGTCTAGTAAAATGGAAGATAATTTCATCTGATAATCCTTTATTGTTAATGGAATGGGATTGAACCACATTTCGATCCAAAAACATCATCATTTTTATTACCGCAAGGCTTATTATTCCCCCTTTTCCCTTTAACACATCATATATATGACTTGAATGGGTAGAAACCAATTTTATGAATGTAGATACAGTTTAATTCAAGGACCATGTATTAGAATATTAAATACTATTTGATTTCTTGGATACAACATTAAATAACATACTATTTATGCATTAGAGGAACTATCTAAAAGATGTTCATTCATAAGACCATCAAAGTCTCAAATTATATGTTAATAGAAAAATGGTATATTGAATGGAGATATGGATACATTTTAATCTAGTGAGTACCAATATATTTCTGAAGTGTTCTATAATAGGGAATAAATGAAATATATTATTAATGACAAATCATGTGTTAAGGGTTTGAATTTCTTGTAATTGACCCCAATTAACCCAGTTAAAGATCATTATGATGAGAATGTATTACCCATCAACCAAATCGAAATAAAATATTAGGATTATTTTTTTCATATTTGTAAAATAGTGATATAATTCATGTTTTCTGACCAAGTATCTTTATTATTTACATAATCTATTTAATAGTCAAAACACCATTGGTCAAAATTCCTCACATTGTCACTATAAAAAATGAAGATCCCTATTCTATATGTTGAATCATAAGGGTATCATATATTACCATTAATATGTGGTAATACCAACACATAATCTCATCAGTGTTGGGATATTGATTCTTCATCTATATTTGATGATACCACTTCATTATAAAATCCACATGAGATTGGAATAGATGATGAGAGATATGAATATCTTACTAATTTCCCATATGTAATTTTAAGATGATTCCTTCAAAAAAAATGATGAGATACATTTGATAATTTTGGTTTTGTATGAATTACTATATCATGATTCAATCACATTCTAAGTATGACCCTCTTTTAGATTTCCAATAAATTTATTTCATTGGGGTTTCAATTGACTTCAAACCACGGTGGAAGTGTCTTATATAGAGATGGAGGGCCTTTGATTGGTAAAGTGAAATATAGCACATGGATGTATATTTATTTAAATAAATGGATTGTAGATATAAACAGTATAAATATTATTAGAATGTTTTCTCATGATATTATATGGCTTCATAGGTGGTTCAATCACTCTCACAAAAGATATGATTGAAATTTTCCATAGGAATATTACAATTCATGTATATATCACACGATGTGTAACTATAGATATATAGAATTTGTGAATTAGTTCTGGATGTGATGTGGTTACACATAGTATAGCTAGTTCATTTCATGTACCTCTTGATCGTGATAAGTATTATATTGAGGATAAACTTTTTTCAGCGTAGCTCAAAAATATATAAATAAAAGACCTATAAGGGAATAATGCCATGTATATCTTGTTCTAGGAAAATTTAAGAGGGAAAGAATGTAATATTTAAATTCTTCATTTCTTTCATCCATTACCTCTCAATACTATGATTATTTCCTAGTGATTTTGGGGTCTCCTATTCTATTATAAATGTCCAGATTACACATCTAATCCACGGTGAGTTTTTTTAGGATTCCATCTCTTCTACTGTTTATTTATCTGTTTTATTGTGTAAATGACTTCAAAATGTATTTATTGGGTCATGGTCTTAATCCAATATGATCTAGGATATTTCCTGTCATCATCCATGCCACCACTATTTGTGGCGATTCCAAATAAATGTATTTATTAATAACCATTTAATGGATGGGGTTCTAAACTAAAACCTAAGAACTGTTTAATTGTGATTATGTATATTATTGTGAATGCATCACCAATATGTGTATGATGATTAATTAATTAATAAATTATGATAAATTATGTAATGGATTATAAAATGGATCCTAATCCATTCAAAGGTATTGCAACATACATTAGGGCTACGAATAGGGTGAAAAAACAATTAAATAATATGAAACTGACTAATGGAATAAAGTATGCTTTTATGACATTATAATTTGAGAGATTTCATGATATAAAATAACTCTAGTAATATAGTATGTTCTACTGATATGGTGTTTGAAAAATATATTTATAGATTACTATATAATTAAAATAAAATGTAATTTTCATAATTAACCTTTGGATGTTATGTTGTGAATTTTTTTGATATCCATTTCGTTGGGGCTTGTTGAGTGATACATACTACTGTGATTATTTATATGGATTTTACTAAAGGAATAAATTATAATAATGGGGGTTTGGACTAGGGAAACATGCTAAAATTTATATATATTGGGTTTTTCCTAGTTATAATTGTTGTAATTATTATCAAGAGGGTTATTCCCCAGGATCACTGATAAATGATTATCTATAGGGATTTAAAAAGATCATGAAATTCATCTATAGAGGGATATTCTCGGTTGTTTAATTATTCCCTAGTTTACAGTTATAGATATTCTGAATTCTTCTATCTCCACGTAGAAAGATTCTTTATCTCTCCATATCTATTACCTGATTTGTTTTATCATCCTAGTTTTCTCCCCATTATCCATTTGGAGATTGGATATTTCATTCTAATGCTTCTCTCTATGTCGGTTCTAGAGCATGGGATTCACTATTGTTTTTTGCATTCAGATTTGTGGAACATTGATTTCCTGGTACTCTGAAGTTGGTCCTTCCACCTAGGGTTTCAATCACATTCCCAATTTGGGGGTTTTCTCACTTTTTTCTATCTTGTTTAGGTGAAAATATTCAGTGGTGATTATCAGTGTCACCGATGGTTTTGTTTTCACTTGGTAGTGATAGGGATTACATTGGATTATTTTCAACGGTGTGTTAAATTAAACTATTATAGGTGTCATTATCGAGTTTTGGTCCTTGTTGGTGAATCATAGATGGTGTTTTCTATTGGTTGAGTTTATAGTTATTCTCTAGCTGGTATATAGTCTGTTGATGTGGGATGATTACATGTTTATGTTGAGGGGATTAAACATTATGGTGTCTTGTATAATAGTGTCGATGATAGAATTATGTGAGAGGCACTTTAAGATCATGGTGACGGTGTGTAGGCAATCATCATCAGTGAAGTGGCCAGTGAGGATGATGACTGTGGTGATGGGATGATGTGATGACGGTGACAGTTTTATTATGATACTTTAACAAAGTGTTGATGGGTGTGATAAGTCTCTTTCTTGGATTCTCACAATCCTTTTTTTTGTTTTTATGTTTGAATTTAAATTTTAAAATTTGCATATTGCTTTGGGGATCATGTTTATTGTGTAATTAATTATGAGGGTGGATGTTTGAAATTGTATCATTATTTTGTGAGGTACCCACTCATCCAAAGAGAGGTATTTGAAAATGATAAAATGTATTTGTAGGGTTAGAATGGTTGTGCAATATGCCTAGCCACATTCCAGTATTTTCCCTAAGTAAGTTGATGGAATTATTTCATTCATTCATTAATTAATAAAAATATATATCACTTTATTATGTAATGTTATTACCAAGATAGTTTTTTAAAGACATAATGTTGTGGACCAAATGAGTTTTACTCACAACCAACATGTTCCAACATTTAGAACCCATGATGATTACCAAGATACATGTGTGGATATGGGAAATTTACCTTAATGATGATTTTTTATTTTTAATATGGGATTGAATTTTGAGATGAAACAGACCTAGAGATAAAGACTGATGATTTTTAATTTTAATATTACCAGATGAAATATTTATTTATTTTAATTTTATATTGATATTATTTATATTTTATACTTTCATTAAATGAATTATATTTTTTATCTTCTTGGTTTTTCTTTTAACATCCATTTTTATGATATGTGGTATGCAATATTCATTGATACTCTAATTTTTTATGACACATATTCAATTTTCCACAATAATATACTCTGTACCTAATGTTATAGTCTCCCCACAATACATATAACATTGCCACTACATTTTGGAAGCATCTGGTGTACAACAAGGTGAGCTTGGGGTCCCCTAATCAACCAGATTTGGAAACCTATTATAGTGACAGATCGGGTATTTTAGAAAGTGTTATATAATTTAGGTTACATGGATGAAGTCTTGGATTATGAATAAAGTACTTGTTATATAATTTGATTAATTTTGTATGGGATAGAGTTTGGAAATGGGAACAACATGGGGTTCGGGATCAATGTCTTTTGAAAATATATTGATTCTTCTTATTGATTTTTTTTTTAAAATTTTCATTAGGTACATAACATCCTTCCATTAGATGGTTAACTATTATTTAATTTATTGGATTCTCATATACATTAATTTTGTATGATATATTTTTTCTTCTATTCATCATTACTCTAATATTATAAATAATAATAAATTCACTATGTTGTAATAATAAACCAGGGAGTATAGTATCCCACAATATTCATTTCAACCCCTCTTTTATCCGAGAGCCTCTGGTATTTGTGTAGGTGTAATTGAGCACATGCAACTAACCTATCATGGCCACATGATAGAGTGTTGTAATGAGGGACATTCCAAAGGGGTATCAAGGGAGAAGGTTTCAATTTTCAATTACAATAATATTTGGGAATGGTAGAATGGATACGAGGATGTGTCAGGAACGGGTAATGATCATCTGCCTGATAGAATCTTACCTATTTATGGGGGGCGGGGTGGAATACGAGAATCCATGGATGGTATTGATGTTCATGTCTTCTATTGTTATAGGTTGATATTATTTAAACATGGGTGATTTATTGTTCTATAGTTTCATTATCTCTTATGTTTTACAATCGTTGACTTGTATAGCATGAGATGTGTATATATTCATCATGTTAGGGAAATAGTGATATATATATATATTTACATTCAACGTTCATTTTAGGGACATATTCATTTCATGTGATATATATTGTCCTGATTTAACTTTTAACTATAAAATGGGATATATATTATATATGATAAATAATATTTAAATGATGTATTTTATCATTCCAAAACACCTTTTATCTTTGTTAATAGAGACCATGACATGTGGTTCCTAGTTATTGTCAGTTGTTGTGGTTAAAATTTTTATTATATCCAAAATTCTAATAATTTTTAAAATACTTCTTAGATAATTCCTCCAATTTCACTATGAGCTTACCCCACGAAGAGTGGAATTCATCACACTGATATCATTACAAAGACAATGATTCCTATAAATCCATAAAATCAAGTTGACATTCATTTGCATTATATCTTCCTTTGTTTCATAAGATCCATGGAACGATAGATTTTCATACAATAAATTTGATGTCGGATCCGACGATTGTGTTTCAACTACAAAATATACCAATGATCAATAGGTAGAGTTGCCCCCAAGTAGTTATGTTTAGGACTAGGTTATCCAAAAAAACTTCATGAACTATGAGACGCCAATATGTAGTAGGGTGATGATTTCATTATATATTCATTATCGACTATCCATGCATTGGTGGAAAATTCTATAGTAGACTATGGTCTGTGGTCAGTTATATCATAAGGAATCCAATGAGATATAATTAATACACATCTATATAGTGATGTTGGGAAATGAGAAGGATTGTGAGTTCATGCCTCAAACACCTGAGGTTCTGTATGATATGGATAATGTTGAGCATTTCACTGGCCTACAACACTTATTTATATATTTATCTACTGATTGATCTCTGGGTGAATATTTTTAGGAAGATATAATCTATGTGATTTTGTCGTAGGTTAACAATTTTAAACAACATATATTTTTATATTTGATAAGTCGATAAATAATCATAGAAGGCAGTCTTAGACATTTCCCTATAAGTGACCAACCTATTTTATTTGGGTGAACTATAATCTATTCCTCAAGATGAATGAAAAAACTCTATAATTGTTTCTATTTTGGGAAAAGTGGGTTGAGAATCTTGCGAAGTGGGAAACCATATCAGAACCATTATCTATTTTTATTTTATTTGCATGGGAAAATATAACTCAAGCACCATTAGTGTCTTTACCCCATTATAGAGTTCTATGATTTGGATAGGATTGGGCATCTCCATATGTTTTGTATCATTTTCTCATATAAGAAAATTTTATGGTTATCTGGGAAGGTACCCATGTCTGGGAGGGATTTAGACACTTCTCACCAAATATGTAGCTAGTGTTCAATAAGATGTTCTGGTTATGGAAATGATATAATACCATAGTTTAGGAAAGAAAATACTAGGAAGAATAAATAGATCAAGGTAGCTAAACAATATCCTTCAGTAGATGGGAAAATAATTTGAATTTTATATATACTAGTTTGGCTATTATATATATGACTTTATACCATCATAGGTATGATTAATGTATCATATATGTGTTCCTTAATTTTTTCATATTGGAGAAAATAATTCCATTAAATGTTTTATTTTTTGAGTTTAACTGGATGTGATGTGGACACATTCAATGATGTTTTGACATATATACAATGTTGGGATTGTTATAAAATAATCTGTAACATTTAAGCCATTTTCTCTAGAAATTGGTCATTACCATTTCCTGTTGGAACTATTCATGATGAAACAATCAGGAATAGATTTGATTATTGGTAGAAAATTATTAGAACTATAATAAGGTCACACTGTAAAGACCCGTAAAATTCAAGGAAATTTTTTTCTTAATTTTCTTTATAATTTTACAAGAGAGCTGTTTCAGACGGCACCTGATTCCGAGGCCCGGAGTGCCCGGAATCAATTTCTGAAGTTTGGCTCGGGTACGTTCAGTGAACGAACGAGCAAGAATTCCTAACTTTTGATCCGGTGCTCGGAATTGAAATCCGAGGGCACCGATGAACTCGCAGCGCCGAAATTCTTTAAAAGAGACCTTTTCGGAAGTTGCGTTTGTTGCGGGTTGAAAGTTAGTTTTGGGGATTAAAAGATTAGTAAAATAAAATTGTGTGTGAATTTTATTTTATTCGTGGGGGTTAGACTCTCTCATGGGAAGTTGTTGGTGGGGCCCACAACCACCCAACTTCCCATGTGTGGTTATGAGGGAGGTGGGGCCCACACGAGCCCCCACCTTTTCAAATTCCCTAACCCCTCTAAACCCCCTCTTAATTATGTGACTCTCCCCAACATTAATTCTTTCCAACTTATCTCTTCATTTAAATTTTGACAACTCTAGATTTAATGAATGTAATGAATTCAACTTTTTAAATTTCGAAAGGTTGGCAAAGTGAAAATAAAATAAGGTGTAGCTTATTTTATTTTGGGAGTTGCTGTGTTGTGTGGAGTTTTGAGAGAATAAGAGTTCTACACTTTGAAGAACTTCATCTTCCTCCTTGAAGAACGCGAAGAACACCGACACGCCGTTCTATCTTCTCTCCACGTCAAAGAAAGGGAGACACCGCTTCCTCCTCGGTTTTCCTTCGTCGACTTGAGAAGTTTCTCCAACGACGTATCGCATCGGACGCATCCCTTCGTCAACGGATTTGACGAACGACGACCGCGACGCCCGACCTCCGCGACGTCGTCTTCCACGGAACGTAGAA
Source organism: Viscum album (assembly GCA_963277665.1). Lineage (NCBI taxonomy): Eukaryota > Viridiplantae > Streptophyta > Magnoliopsida > Santalales > Viscaceae > Viscum > Viscum album. Next base: position 576,710,171 of record OY728138.1, on the reverse strand, counting down.
AAATCTTCGAACCTTATACCAAGGTAGGGGTTGTTGATTTCTTTTTGGTTTAATTATTTTATTCTTGATCGTGATTTTAACAAGTCTAACGTGTGGCTTGAATTATTTAAAGTTGCGTTATTATTTTAACGTGAGGGGGCCGGACCGCACGAACACGACCGAACCCCCTCCATCGTTCTTGTTTATTCTTGCGGGTGGAAGCATGTGGCGTGGTGCCGTCGCACCACGCGGATATTCGTGCAAATATTTTTGCGCGGCGCCGTCGCGCCCCGCCGAGGAAGAATCTTGAAGAACGCGACGCCATCGCGCCGCGTTGAAAGGAATCAAGGCACAACGAAAGGGCACGGTGCCGTCGCACCGCGCCGGACGACGAACACCGCGGCCGGTTCCGGGCCGCGGCGGAAAGAGAAGACCGGCGGCCGGGCCGCAGGCGTCGGAAGCCGAAGAGGGGACCGGAATTTCCGGTCCCGTTGGAGAAAACCGGCCGGCCAGCTAGCTGACCGGATGACGTTAAACCGGGGGAATTAATCCCACGGCCAGCGTATAAAACCCCCCTCTTTAAGAGGGGGGGCGGTTCCATGAAGGGGGGGGGGGCAACAGCCCCCCGGTTTATTTCTCCAAAACCGGCCCCCACGTGGGGGCCGTTTTGTTGCAAAGGTGCGGCACAAAGGCCGCGCCGCCTTCAATCAGCGGGGGCTTAGCCCCCGCGTACCGCCACCTCGCGGCGACGGGCCGCCGCGGCCCCCGCGGCCTCCGCGCCGCCGCCCCGTCGCGCCGCCTCGCCGCCACGCCGCCGCGCCTCCGCGCCGCCGCACCGCCGCGCCGCCGCGCCTCCGCTCCGCCGCCCGGCCGCGCTGCCGCACCGCCGCGCCTCCGCGCCGCCGCGCTGCCGGACCGCCCCAGGGGGGGGGGGGGTCGGGCCGGGTCGGCCCGGACCCGGACCCCCCCGTTTCGAACCAGTTCCGGTCTTTTGGCAATATCTTGAGCCTCAGACCTACGAATGACGAACCGTCTACGGCAACACGATCCTTGGATCGAGACGGTCGTTTCGGTATATCGCACTCAAGGTTTCGGTTTTCTTTGAGTTCGGCCGGGTTGGTTTGTTCACGAAACCAACCGGGCCTTCGGAGCGGAAACGCTCATATCTTGAGCTACGGACGTCCGATTGACGTGCCGTCAGCTGTGTTGTGTCCCTCTTAGTGAGACGAATCTTTTGGCATACTCCGCCCGAGGTTTGGACGCAGGTGGAGTACGGTCGGGTTGGTTTTGTCTTAAAAACCAACCGGGCCCCGGAGACGAAAATGCCAATAACTCTCAGACCGGGCGTCCGATCGACGCGCCGTCTGTTGCGTTGAGTTCCTGTTGACGATACGGATCTTTTGGATACATCAATTCTGGTCTTCATGACAGTTGAGGTATCAGCCTCTCGGCTTGTGGAGCGGACCCTCCGAACGAGCTTGCTATGTGCGGGAACCCTAGTGCTGGCTGCGGCTGTTCTACTGCTACTACTGCTGCTACTGCTACTGTGACTGCGACGACGACAGTACAGAGATCCTGTGTGGATTCGACGACGACGACTTCAGCACTCAGCGATCCTACGTGGATCAGTGCTACATGTCCTGTGTGGGCCCGATCCTGTGTGGGTCCTTGCGCTCAGCGGTTCTGTGTGAGCCAGCGCCTACAGGTCCTGTGTGGGCCCGATCCTGTGTGGGTCATAGCGGGGGTTAGTTACCTATCGATCCTTCGTGGGTCCGACGACTTAGATGGATCAGTGATCATCTTTATCATCCTTGAAGAAGTATACCTGTGTGAGCTGAATCCTATTGCTTTCCTGTGTGGAATACGTTTACTTTCCTGTGTGAACTGAGTTGTACTTGGGCTCGGAGGTTAGAGCGTATTTTAATTGATGACTTAGGTATATGTATGGGCATATACCTAAGTAGAGTCGGTTATTACTTCGTGATTATTACTTTTCTTCGTGGTTTATCCTTTGTGGATTTGAGAGACCTTCAGGGGTCTCGGGGTCCCTACTGAGTAGCTTATACTCACCCCTGCACGGGCTTTGCCCGCACTACGTTGTGTTGGTTGCAGACGACGGACAGCGTTGACCTTAGCTGAGGCTTGCAGAGCGGGACGGTACCCGGAGGTGGACCACTGGGCGGGACGTGCACGGAGCGGACGGCGGGACCCGTGGAGCAGAGGAGCTATCTGTACCCACCCTTCAGGTGGGATTTCCAGTGGACAGCTCGGTGTAGCGGCTTTTACTTTTCAGTTGCTGTTTTCCCTTTCGAGTTGTACTTTACTTTTAGTTTGGGTTTGTATTCTGGCCCATTTACTTTTCCGCACTTTCAGTTGTACTCTTCTTTGTTTAGTGTTTACTTTCTGCTTGCTTACTCTGTGGTGTTTGTTACTTTTCAAAGGCAATGTCTTCCCTTTTTACCGGGATTTACGCCTTGGTGCTAGTCGCCAGCCCCTGGCCTATGGAAGGCGGGCTTGGGGTAGTCACGACACGGACCCCGAGGGCGGGTCGTGACAAATTGGTATCAGAGGAGTTCGGTTCTACCGCGAACTCTGATCTTTTCTATGTGAAGCAATAATGTTTAGCGTATTGAGTGTGGTTATCATTCCAGGGAGTCCAGTGTTGGTGCGGCGGCCGACGTATCCATACACCAGGACCCTGACTTCTGATTTCCGACTTAATGCACGAAAACATTGTTTGCGTGTGTGTTTCAAAGTTTTCTTTGTGATTACTTATATCAGCTCACCAGGTATACTGTTCTAACCGTGGCGCATCTGTTTCCTTTTCAGGATGGCCCCACGACGACAGCCAGCTAGGGTTCCGAGAGTCGAGCGAGACGACAATCCACCGAGCAACGAGGCCTCGGTGCAAGGCCCTTTACCAGTAGTGGCACCGGCGGTAGCTTTTCCCGCCGATCCCCCGATGCTTCCAGCAGCAGCCACTGACGATGCACGTCGCCTCAGCGCACTGCATGAGTTTCAGCACCAGCGACCGCCCAGGTTTCGCGGGGAGACGGATCCTCAGGCAGCAGAGGACTGGCTGGAGGCGGTGGTTCGAGTGTTTAGACTAGTGAGGACACCAGCAGACCTCATGGTGATCCTCGCTACGAGCCTACTACACGCAGCAGCGGGACGATAGTGGAGCTTGATGCTCCAGGTGCACGATGAGGCATCTCTTATTTGGAAGGACATTGAGAGCCTTTTCCGCTCGGAGTTCGTCCCAGCCACCCTTCGTGCGGTGCGTATCCAGGAGCTTCTACAGCTGCGGCAGGGAAGCATGACGGTCGCTCAGTACTCGGTGAGATTTACCGATCTCTCGCGCTACTCGACCGACATGGTACGGGACCCATTCTTCCGGGCCCGGACCTTCGAGCAGGGTTTGAGACACGAGATCAGGGCATCGCTGATCTCCCTCAGCATACCGACTCAGACTGGAGTACTGGAGCGGGCCCTTCAGATCGAGAGCTTCCTTGCTGAGTCTACACCAGCACAGAGACCCACCGCAGGGCGGCACGTGGCAGAGTCATCTGCAGCAGGCAGTCGACGGATGACTCAGGGGTCCAGGCAGACCAGACCTTCGGGCAGACGATCTCAGGGCACTGGCTCAGCAGTGCGGGGCACACAGCGCGGAGCCAGTCTTACGAGAGGCAGACAGTGCTACTCGTGCGGCGGGCAGGGCCACATGGCTCGCGACTGCCCGACCCGCCGTGCCGAGGAGCAGCAGTCAGTTGATGGACCACCGAGGCAGAGGCAGAGGGTCGACCGTGGCGGTCCGCAGGGGGGAGGTAGACGAGGCAGAGGAGCTGGACGAGCAGCCGGTGGAGGGCGACGCTTTGAGGCTCTGCCACCACCACCACCAGGAGGTCCACCCCGACCACAGGGAGCTGGCGGGCAGCGACAGGCACAGCTCCTGGCAGCAGAGGCCTATGACCACGGCGCACCCGAGATGATTCGAGGTACTATCTGTGTCTATTCCACCCTTGATGCAGTTCTTATAGACACAGGAGCGAGTCACTCTTTCATAGCCGCTGCCCTTGTTCGGAGCTCGGAGATTCCGACAGAGCCGTTGGCTCGATCCTTACGGCTAGAGACTCCTACGGGAGCAGACTCGACGATTACGCACTGGTGCCGGTAGTGTGAGCTTACTCTAGGAGGCGAGAGCTTAGGCTGGGATCTTCTTGTAGCAGCGTCGAGGCCTTACGACGTCATCTTGGGAATGGATTGGCTATCTACGGTCCATGCACAGATTGACTGTTCTAGGCGCAAGGTGCGATGTGTACGCACCGACGGGAGCAGGTTCACCTTCACCGGCGAGAAGGGAGCCTTAGCAGCACAGGATGGACTTCCGCGGAGGAGAGGACATCCCATTACTCATCAGTTGGCTAGCCTCATCCTTGGAGCAGTTGACGTGCGGAGTCCTGGTTTTCCTGCAGTGGTGGATCAGTTTGCAGACGTTTTTCCTGACGATGTTCCAGGGCTACCTCCTCGCAGAGAGGTAGACTTTTATATTGACTTGTACCCGGGGACAGCCCCGATATCCACTCCAGCATATCGGATGGCCCCCGCCGAGCTTCGAGAGCTACGGGTACAGTTGGAGGACTTGCAGGACAAGGGGTTCATCTGACCCAGTGTTTCACCCTGGGCTTCCCCGATTTTGTTCACCAAGAAGGCGGGCAGGAGCTTATGACTTTGTGTTGACTATCGTCGCCTGAACCAGGTGACTGTGAGGAACAAGTATCCGCTACCGAGGTTTGATGACCTCTTTGATCAGCTCAAGGGAGCACGGTGGTTCTCGAAGATAGACCTCAGGTCAGGATATCATCAGCTCAGAGTCAGAGACGAGGATGTGCAGAAGACGGCCTTCAGATGTCGGTATGGCCACTATGAGTTCTTGGTTATGCCTTTCGGTGTAACCAATGCTCCAGCAGTGTTCATGGCTCTCATGAACAGGATCTTTCAGCCATACCTCGATCTGTTTGTCGTGGTCTTCATCGACGACATTCTGATTTACTCTACGACAGAGGAGGAGCAGGCCTATCACTTGCGAGTTGTTCTTGACACACTCCGAGAGCACCAGCTTTATGGTAAGCTCTCGAAGTGCCAGTTCTGGATACGTGAGGTCCACTTTTTGGGACGCGTTATCTCTGAGGCGGGAGTTGCAGTGGGTCCCGCAAAGATTGAGGCTGTGTTAGCATGGGAGCCACCCAGGAGCGTGACTGAGGTTCAGAGTTTCTTGGGACTAGCTGGATACTATCGGAGATTCGTGCTAGACTTATCTAGAGTTGAGGCATCACTCACAGCTTTGACGAAGAAGGGGAAACCCTTCGTGTGGTCAGACAGATGTCAGCAGAGCTTCCAGGAGCTGAGACAGAGATTGACTAGTGCACCTATCTTGAGGTTGCCTGAAGAGGGAGTAGGGTACGTAGTCTACTGCGATGCATCAGGGACCGGACTCAGATGTGTTCTGATGCAGGAGCGGGCCGTGATCGCCTATGGATCACGTCAGTTGAGGCCGCATGAGCAGAACTACGCTACCCATGACCTGGAGTTAGCAGTAGTGGTCTTCGCTCTGAAGACATGGCGACACTATCTGATGGGCGAGCGCTTTACAGTCTTTTCCGATCATCAGAGTCTCAGGTATATCTTATCGCAGAAGGACCTGAACCTGAGACAGCGATGATGGCTCGAGTTCCTCCAGGACTATGACTTTGAGATAGTCTATACTCCTGGGAAGGGGAACGTAGTAGCTGATGCCCTCAGCAGGAGGACGGGCATTTAGCTACTTGAGGAGGCGACGGAGCAGCTAGCCTCTTTTCAGATATCCTTCGTGGATAGAGATGGAGCAGCCTTTCTTCAGTCTCTCACAGTCACTCCTCCACTACTGCAGCGAGTCAGGGAGGCACAGCGCGTGGACGCTGACTGTGAGACACGGCGTGCACAGATATCCTCGGGACAGGCACCTGATGGTTTCTCCCTTGGAGTAGAGCACGACATCCTTTTCAGAGGACGTACCATGGTGCCAGTAGCTTTGCGAGAGGAAGTGCTGAGAGAGTTTCACACTTCTCCTTTGGCGGTACATCCTGGAGTGGCGAAGATGTACCAGGACCTCAGACGACAGCACTGGTGGCCGGGTATGAAGAAGGCAGTAGCAGAGTTCGTTTCTCGATGCCTTACCTGCCAGCAGGTGAAGGTAGAGCATCAGGTACCAGCAGGCTTGGTACAACCCTTGGAGGTTCCGGAGTGGAAGTGGGACGGCATATCTATGGACTTCGTGACTGGACTTCCACGCACTTCCAGAGGTCATGACTCCATCTGGGTGATTGTTGACCGACTCACCAAGTCGGCACACTTCTTACCCATCAGAGAGCAGGGCTCAATAGAGAGCTTGGGACGTCTCTACGTTCAGGAGATTGTGCGGCTCCACGGCATGCCATCATCTATCGTCTCTGATCGAGATGCCCGCTTTACTTCCCGACTTTGGAAGGGGTTACAGGAAGCGTTCAGGACACAGCTACGTCTGAGCACAGCCTTTCACCCTCAGACGGATGGTCAGACGGAGAGGACCATTCAGACTCTCGAGGACATGCTCCGCGCATGTGTCCTCGACTTTGGTCATAGTTGGGAGGACCACCTACCCTTGGTGGAGATCGCGTACAACAACAGCTACCACTCCACCATCGGGATGGCACCGTACGAGGCGTTGTACGGCCGACCATGTAGATCTCCTTTGTGCTGGACAGACCCTGGGGAGTCAGCACTGGTGGGACCGGAGATGGTCCAGGCCACGACAGAGAAGGTCCAGGTCATCCAGGAGCGGATGAGGACAGCTCAGAGCCGGCAGAAGTCATATGCTGACAGGAGGCGGAGGCCACTGGAGTTCGAGGATGGCGACCACGTCTTCTTGCGGGTCTCACCTCGACGTGGTATTCGGAGATTTGGCCGAGGCGGCAAGTTATCTCCGCGCTTCATCGGACCCTTCCAGATTCTCAGCAGGATTGGTGAGGTGGCTTATCGCCTGGCTCTACCACCTCAGTTACACCGGGTGCACGACGTCTTCCACGTATCTCAGCTGAGGAGATACGTGCACGACCCGAAGCACATCCTTGATCATGGGGAGCTTGACGTTGACGATGGGGCATCTTTTACGGAGGTCCCGGTGGAGATAGAGGATCGGCAGGAGCGGGTCCTGCGTGGGCGATCGATTCCTCTTGTGCGCATCAGATGGCAGCACGGGAATCTCCAGGAGAGCACATGGGAGCGGGAGGCTCAGATGCGTGCTCAGTACCCTCATTTGTTTCCCTAGTTTTTGATGTATCTTTATGGGGACGTAAAGCCCTGAGGTGGGAGTAATGTAAAGACCCGTAAAATTCAAGGAAATTTTTTTCTTAATTTTCTTTATAATTTTACAAGAGCGCGGTTTCAGACGGCACCTGATTCCGAGGCCCGAAGTGCCCGGAATCAATTTCCGAAGTTTGGCTCGGGTACGTTCAGTGAACGAACGAGTGGGAATTCCTAAATTTTGATCCGGTGCTCGGAATTGAAATCTGAGGGCACCGATGAACTCGCAGCGCCGAAATTCGCTAAAAGAGACCTTTTCGGAAGTTGCGTTTGTTGCGGGTTGAAAGTTAGTTTTGGGGATTAAAAGATTAGTAAAATAAAATTGTGTGTGAATTTTATTTTATTCGTGGTGGTTAGACTCTCTCATGGGAAGTTGTTGGTGGGGCCCACAACCACCCAACTTCCCATGTGTGGTTATGAGGGAGGTGGGGCCCACACGATCCCCCACCTTTTCAAATTCCCTAACCCCTCTAAACCCCCTCTTAATTATGTGACTCTCCCCTACATTAATTCTTGCCAACTTATCTCTTCATTTAAATTTTGACAACTCTAGATTTAATGAATGTAATGAATTCAACTTTTGAAATTTCGAATGGTTGGCAAAGTGAAAATAAAATAAGGTGTAGCTTATTTTATTTTGGGAGTTGTTGTGTTGTGTGGGGTTTTGAGAGAAGAAGAGTTCTACACTTTGAAGAACTTCATCTTCCTCCTTGAAGAACGTGAAGAACACCGACACGCCGTTCTATCTTCTCTCCACGTCAAAGAAAGGGAGACACCGCTTCCTCCTCGGTTTTCCTTCGTCGACTTGAGAAGTTTCGCCAACGACGTATCGCATCGGACGCATCCCTTCGTCAACGGATTTGACGAACGACGACCGCGATGCCCGACCTCCGCGACGTCGTCTTCCGCGGAACGTAGACAAATCTTCGAACCTTATACCAAGGTAGGGGTTGTTGACTTCTTTTTGGTTTAATTATTTTATTCTTGATCGTGATTTTAACAAGTCTAACGTGTGGCTTGAATTATTTAAAGTTGCGTTATTATTTTAACGTGAGGGGGACGGACCGCACGAACACGGCCGAACCCCCTCCATCGTTCTTGTTTATTCTTGCGGGTGGAAGCATGTGGCGTGGTGCCGTCGCACCACGCGGATAATCGTGCAAATATTTTTGCGCGGCACCGTCGCGCCACGCCGAGGAAGAATCTTCAAGAACGCGACGCCGTTGCGCCGCGTTGAAAGGAATCAAGGCACGGCGAAAGGGCGCGGTGTCGTCGCACCGCGCCGGACGACGAACACCACGGCCGGTTCCGGGCCGCGGCGGGACGAGGAGACCGCGGCCGGTTCTGGGCCGCGGCGGAAAGAGAAGACCGGCAGCCGGGCCGCCGGCGTCGGAAGCCGAAGAGGGTACCGGAATTTCCGGTCCCGTTGGAGAAAACCGGCCGGCCAGCTGGCCGGCTGGATGACGTTAATCCGGGGGAATTAATCCCCCGTCCAGCGTATAAAACCCCCCTCTTTAAGAGGGGGGCGGTTCCATGAAGGGGGGGGGGGGCAGCAGCCCCCCGGTTTATTTCTCCAAAACCGGCCCCCACGTGGGGGCCGTTTTGTTGCAAAGGCGCGGCACAAAGGCCGCGCCGCCTTCAATCAGCGGGGGCTTAGCCCCCGCGTGCCGCCACCTCGCGGCGACAGGCCCCCGCGGCCTCCGCGCCGCCGCCGGACCGCCCCAGGGGGGGGGGGGGGGGTCGGGCCGGGTCGGCCCGGACCCGGACCCCCCCCGTTTCGAACCAGTTCCGGTCTTTTGGCCATATATTGAGCCTCAGACCTCCGAATGACGAACCGTCTGCGGCAACGCGATACTTGGATCGAGACGGTCGTTTCGGTATATCGCAATCAAGGTTTCGGTTTTCTTTGAGTTCGGCCGGGTTGGTTCGTTCACGAAACCAACCGGGCCTTCGGAGCGGAAACGCTCATATCTTGAGCTACGGACGTCCGATTGACGTGCCGTCAGCTGTGTTGTGTCCCTCTTAGTGAGAAGAATCTTTTGGCATACTCCGCCCGAGGTTTGGACGCAGGTGGAGTACGGTCGGGTTGGTTTTGCCTTAAAAACCAACCGGGCCCCGGAGACGAAAATGCCAATAACTCTCAGACCGGGCGTCCGATCGACGCTCCGTCTGTTGCGTTGAGTTCCTGTTGACGATACAGAACTTTTGGATACATCAATTCTGGTCTTCGTGACAGTTGATGTATCAGCCTCTCGGCTCGTGGAGCGGACCCTCCGAACGATCTTGCTATGTGCGGGAACCCTAGTGCTGGCTGCGACTGTTCTACTGCTACTACTGCTGCTACTGCTACTGTGACTGCGACGACGACAGTACAGAGATCCTGTGTGGATTCGACGACGACGACTTCAGCACTCAGCGATCCTATGTGGATCAGTGCTACAGGTCCTGTGTGGGCCCGATCCTGTGTGGGTCATAGCGGGGGTTAGTTACCTATCGATCCTTCGTGGGTCCGACGACTTAGATGGATCAGTGATCATCTTTATCGTCCTTGAAGAAGTATACCTGTGTGAGCTGAATCCTATTGCTTTCCTATGTGGAATACGTTTACTTTCCTGTGTGGACTGAGTTGTACTTGGGCTCGGAGGTTAGAGCGTATTTGAATTGATGACTTAGGTATATGTATGGGCATATACCTAAGCAGAGTCGGTTATTACTTCATGATTGTTACTTTTCTTCGTGGTTTATCCTTTGTGGATTTGAGAGACCTTCAGGGGTCTCGGGGTCCCTACTGAGTAGCTTATACTCACCCCTGCACGGGCTTTGCCCGCACTACGTTGTGTTGGTTGCAGACGACGGACAACGTTGACCTTAGCTGAGGCTTGCAGAGTGGGACGGTACCCGGAGGTGGACCACTGGGCCGGACGTGCACGGAGCGGACGGCGGGACCCGTGGAGCAGAGGAGCTATCTGTACCCACCCTTCAGGTGGGATTTCTAGTGGACAGCTCGGTGTAGCAGCTTTTACTTTTCAGTTGCTGTTTTCCCTTTCGAGTTGTACTTTACTTTTAGTTTGGGTTTGTATTCTGGCCCATTTACTTTTCCGCACTTTCAGTTGTACTCTGCTTTGTTTAGTGTTTACTTTCCGCTTGCTTACTCTGTGGTGTTTGTTACTTTTCAAAGGCAATGCCTTCCATTTTTACCGGGATTTACGCCTTGGTGCTAGTCGCCAGCCCCTGGCCTATGGAAGGCGGGCTTGGGGTAGTCACGACACGGACCCCGAGGGCGGGTCGTGACACACACTCATTATTATCAAATGAGATTAAAAATTTTATATCTAGAAGGAGGTATATGTTCCCACTTAGGTGAGTGGGATCATCAGGCTAGTTATGTAGAACAAATTCTGGGATGATTGCTTTGTTTCATAATTCAAATAACAATACTTATTCATATAATGGGGGATTATTGTATAATTATTTTCCTCTAGTGGATGATTATTGCTTATTCGATTCATAATGAGTTAAACATTTTACCTCCAAGGTAATAGATTATTTTCATGACTGAGTTGGAGTTCGGAGTAGATCTAGTTTCCATGAACCTTATGGAATGACCCCAGTAGAGCTTTAGGAGATGAATGTTTAATTAGATAATCTAGATGAAAACAATTCCACAAGGACTTTTATATATACATGGGGTTATATAGTTCATTATGATAATAAGGCTGATGACACTTTATGATTTTGTCTAGATTTTTAAAGAATGAACCAGATGACTGTGAGGAAGTATTATACCCTTCCTCATTTTGACAACATCATCAATCCTCTAAAATATAATAAGATATTATCTAATCATTTTTAGATATGGATAACACCATTTAGGGGTGAGTCTATCATACATACCTCACACTACATTCTAGATTATGTATTTATTGTATGGGGTTGTAGTGATGTTTTTTTTTAAAAAAATTTGGAGGTGTTAATGGAGTATATGAATCAGTTACTTTATTGATCATTTTTTGATTTTTTTTCAATAATATATTAATGTAATGCTAGATAGAATAATATTATAAACAATTATGGATATTTTCTTGAGTACATTGATATATCATTATCAGTATATAACAAAAACAAAATGTTTCTTCTAAATTGAATAGGTGAACTTTTTGTGTTATTTTATCTTATAAATAGGTCTTTAACTACACGAAATTAATGTTTCTAAAATTGTTTTCTGAGGGAAACCATATAATTTCATCTATATTCATAGTTTTATATGTTTTAATATTTATTATGAGAGATTTATCCAATAATTTTACCATTCTATACCACTGATTATTTTCCTGTCAATGGAGGGAGTGATGTTTCATTGGTCAGATACATGAGTGATAAATTTTTTGAAGTTGAAGAGATAGATTTCCTCATCACATATACCCACATTACATATTCCAAGTAATACATATAAAATCTACTATAATACATATGGATTATGAATTAGAGCTGTTTTGATGTAGTGTGACCAAGTCATTTCTTCTAGATTTTGATATCCAAGACCTCATAGGATGAAATATCCTACTCAAATTCTACTGTTAGATTTGTTGGTACATTCAATGAGAATCTAGTGAAATTATATTATGTGTGAGATAATAGTAGTGTCCACAGACTACATGATCCTCATATAAAACTTTTATCAGAGGGACCTGAACCATTGGAAGATTAGTCTGGTCAAGTATCTTTAGTCTTTCAAATTTTTGATGGGTTTTAATCCATATAGGGTAAATGTAATTAATGATGCAAGGAGATAAAATACATATATAGAAGAAAATCATGAGTTTTTCTAGGAGATAATTATATATATACATTCAAGAGTCTCATAGATGAGTATATATGATATTCACATCAATCATATGTTTTTTATTAGACATAATCATGAAATAGAATTAATCTTTTTGGGAGGGTGTAGCTCATCGAGACAATTTATATGGTTGGGAGACCTCATCCGAATGGTCAATTGGTGGTGGGTATTCTATTTTTTTCCATTCAGTTTATGGGTTTCTACAAGCTTGTGTGAAGAGATAATGATGTGATTTCATGAAACTAGATGGGTAGTATATACAAGTCTAAAAAATATGTGTTGCAATATCCATAGATAGTATGGGTGGTAAGTAATGAAATATAAGGTAGTAGGAATGTGTGAAATATGTTTAATATTTTAGTGTGTAAAACATGATTAAAATTTTCTATTATGGCTATTAATGTCTCCACACATTCTTGAGTTGAAAAGGGATGATTCCACAATGGTTTCTATGCCAGGATTAATAGCGACAACTAGTAAGAATTAAGAAGGTTGGGTGACCATGGGCTGATTTATAAAGGTTTCAACAACATTCTTATTAGGAATACATTCAATATTGATGATATTTGTGTTCTTTATCCATGAATTATAGTTAGGTTGTAGGTGTTCTATGGTGTTTCATTTTAGATAGATATATTATTATCACATTTTTTTGAGATGGGTCTTTATGAGGCTTTGGGATCACTTTTTATTTTGATAATAGTCGATCATATTTATAATGATGATCAATTGGAATGGACTATTCTTGTCCTATATTATAAATTATTAACCTATGTTTTAGAATTAAATAGTTCATGATAAACACATATAATAATCATAGAGCTTTAATATAACAACTACATTCATGCAATAATAGATATGGGAGAATTCAAGGCATTATCTTTATAGTCCTACAATTTTACTAGTATTTATTGGAGTATAGTGAGTTAATTCTTATCATGCCTCCTCTTCTATAGGTAAAATATGAGATTATTAAGTTGTGTAGTAGGTAGTTTGTAACTATACATAGTTGGTAGAATTTAGATACTAACCATCGGGCAGGACCTCTGTAGTTTAGTGTTTTCCTTTATGTTTTTTTCGGATGTTTCCTAGGTTGGAAAAATAATTTATTCGGAAAGAAGGAATAATAACACCCAGTTTTGTGAGGAAATTTTATATAGTTGATAGGTTCATCCTAATGGGGTAACTATTATCCCTTTTACATTCTTATAGTTCCTTGCATGACATGTTACATGTGTCACAACATCAAATATATTATCTTGATCTTTCTAATTTTTTTAATGTTGAGGACGAAGAGCTTTGTGCGGAATAATCATTTGAGGATCATACAAAATAGTTTAAGAAATGAATTAAGAGGTATATCCCATCTAAGAATATACCACTAGTCTAGGTGCAATTGACGTAGTGGTGTGTTTATAATGATACCCATGAGAGTGAGCCAAATATGAAATATCAGTGGATAGATATAATCACTAAGACCCCATAAGGATTCTTGGAGAATCACGTGGGGGAGACCTATTGTGTGTTGGAGAGGTTGTATGATCTAGTCAATTTCTACGCATAAATTTCTTCATGTCTTTTATTAAATGTACTTCATTGGGGTTTTCTTTTCCATTAATCATTAGTGAATGAGTACTTATCAAATTTGAATATCATTAATTGGAAAAAATTTCTTAATTTTCAAGGATATATGATTAGTTTAATTTATTTATTTTGATTATGAACATCATAAATGTTATTTTGATGGATTTATATGTGTTTTGAATGATTTAGAGGTGGGTAAAACACTATAATTGAATCATGGAATGAAACTTATTACTCGACAATTACATGATGGGTATATATTAACTAACTTGTCAGAAATTCCCTACACATTCCATAAACTAGTTCATCATGAGATGTGGTTACACCACTTGTATCTAGTTCACATAAAATATTAGTCAATGGGTATAAATATTCATATGAGGACGAATAATTCATATTAACTAAAAATAGGGAACTATAAGTCATGTAAGGGTATCCTGCCTTATACATCTTAAGACAAGTGTTTTTAAGATGGATGCCACATATAATTTTCATTCTTCATTTAGGGAAGCCTATCCCTACCTACCCTAATATAATTTCTCAGTGATTCTGGAGACTACACTTATGTTTTGATTGTCCATATTAAAAATCATATCCCATATGGGTTTTTATTATGAGGAATCTTAGACTCCTCTGATTTCACTATGTTTTTATAGAGTAAATCATTTTACTGCACCTTTTCTATGTTTTGTTCTAGATATTTGGTGACCTAGCATCATTAATATTATATTCCTCCCCTCCACTCTTTTATGTGTTTCTAGAAGAAAGAATTTTTTTAATTCATATATAATGTTAGGGGTCTAAAACTATATCATTATTTTGTTTAATTGTTAAGTATATAAAATAATGTGATTTCACCACCATAATGTGTGTGTTTAATAATACAATAATTATTGATCATAAATTTTGTTTTGATTTTGCCTTAGATCCCATTGAATTTAATTTTTTTGACACTTGGGTTTTGGATACCCATTGTGTGAGTGTGCCTTTGAATAATACGAAATCAGATATTGATTTAATGTTTTTAACCATGTAATTGGAATACACATGATTTATTTATATATAATAACTCTTTCAATATATTAAGGGATATATACATTATTGTTGAATAATTGATATGAAAATGAATGATTAATTGAATAAATGATTATAAATTTTATAATTAACCATTTGAGATAATGATTTGATATTGTGATATCCATTCTATTATCACTTATTGAGTTATATATGATGAAATGATTATATATAGGGGGATTTACGAATGATGAGATTTATATATTGTTATATTAGATTCATGTACTTATTGAAATGCATAAATATCGGGTATGGCCTATTGATACATGATGGAATACTTATATAGAGGTATATACATGGTTATCCTTGTTGAAATTCTTTTATATTGTGATTTTGGTGGAGGCTGGCATGCTTATATATAAGAATTTTATAGATTTTATTATTATGAAATGTTTTTTAGTTATGGTAGTCATTGTTGTGAAACATTATCAGAGAAATTTTAGAATAGTGATAAAATATTATGAATGATGAATTATATTTATTGGTTAAATAATACACATATTTGTCACTTTATTGTATATAATTATATATAGAATGCTTTTATTTAGATATGACAGTGTCAAACTACAAAATTTTATTCTCACCATATTAATACCTATGTCTGCTACCTGACTATATTACATGGATGTAAGCTTTGATGAAGTCAAAGAACCATGTTCTAGATTGTTGATTTCTTAATGGGTTTGAGTTTTGAGAAATGATCATCCTAGGGTTTAAGAGCAAGTTATTTTCAGTTTATTTATATTAGATAATTTCTATTTTTTATTAATTTTATTTTGAAACTAGTTACATCACATCATGTTATTACATGATAAATAATTATTGGTTTAATGTAATATCCATTATAATGAAGTTATATGATATGTGGTTTCCTATGGTCTTCATTAAACTGATTTTTATTAATACAAGATTATTTTTTTGTTTTATTTTACCCTATATTAGGGTGTATAGTCTCCCCACTATACATATAAAACATCCTATACTAGTTGATAGACTACAGTGTATGGGGAGTAATGGTAGAGGTTTCATAACTAGCATGATTTGGTCACTTGAGAGAGTCTCAGATTGGGGAATGTTACACCTGTGACACAGACTTATTTTTTTAGCTATGTATTTCATGGGAAAATAACTTTTTCCTAGTTTTCAAATAATTAATGAAAATTCTTTTCTATTGATAACATATATAGAGAATGTCACAGTCTTAATTTAGTTACACACTACATGGGATTTTTAGAGGATCACCATGTTAATAATAAGTCTACTAGAAGAAAACATCAAACTCACACCATAAAAAATGATGATTAATATTACATGATGTTAGAATATCACATTATAAGAGATATATGATCACTAAAAATTTTCCGCATTATTTTTTTCATGATGATGAAAATTTTGATCATAGTATGCATTGACCTAATATATCTTAAAATTAATTTTCAATAAGATGACTTCCTACTTGGAATTACATATCTTATGACTGATGCAACCACCTATTATCAAAAAAATTATTTTATGCATATCTATAAAATATATAACCAAATATTAATAGACCAAAATGTTGATTAATCCATCTCTTTCATGGCACCCTATAAAATATAGAAATACTGGGTTTGGAAATTGGGATTATATTTTATTTAAAATACATATAAATGTGAAATGGAATATATTTTAAATCCTTTCTTAGGATAGAACATTAATTATTTTTTCAGTGACCTTGTGGTCATATCCCAAAAAAGAATCAATCATTATTATGATATTGAGAGCATTTTAGACATAATTATACAATACAACAATAATTGGAAACAATTTAAATGTTCTTTCAAGGTCACAATATATATTTATCATGGATTTGAATTATATCACCATAGAATTTATGAATTTTCTGAGACAACTTTGGCTTCTATTTAATCATTTCCTCTATATAATTTTAAATATCTATGAAAACATTTGGACACCTCTCTAACATCTAATTCATTATAGAGATCCTTGTGGGAATTTGATTATGCATCACCAAAATGAAAAACATCAGAGTCACAGATCATTGATCTATAAATTTTCACAATGGATCCAATAGTCTCAAAAAGAAATACCTTTTGATTCCACCAGTATTAACACCCATTTTTCCTTGAAATGAACCAATTAAAACATGTTGCAAAATTATGTGATTAAATAACTTCCAATCTTGTATAGTTGAATGATGTAGTTATTGATAATAAAATATATTTTCTATATAGAATGAGGCATATTACTGAAACTCAATATTTAGATATTTAGTAGAATTTCATTAAATTATTATTTCTAATTCAAAACTGAAGAAAATAAAAAATCACAGCTTGGACCAATTTATTTATCATAATGAACCACGCTAGAATATAACTATTCATCCCATGTTTTCCACATGAATCGAATTGTGGGTTATCATTATTTAGAAGTTTTATATTAGAATAATTCTAGAACATAAATAAATTGGATAGACATGATTATATTTTCTCATTGAGAAACAATATACAGAAAACATTCCATTCGATATTAAGTTATATAAAGAAGACTGTTTCACTATCCAGGAAATCACATACCTGAATGGGGTGTACATTGAATGTGATTCTAGAATCCAATTATGGAAATATATGGAACACCCAATAATCTAAAAATTTACTTTAAGATTCATCCATATATGTATATAAATAACAGTTCTATATGATTCCATATTATTTTCCATAGGTTAAATCATCTTTGAGGAAGAATACTAATCCATTCATTTATGTTTGGAACTAACATTGTAATTATGTAACTCCCACATAAAATTCCAAGGTGACTAAATTTCAGAGAAATAAATAAATTCTTATAATTACATTAAAAAAAATCTATTGTTGCACTGTTTGAATATTTATGAGGATTTATGAAATAATTTATATCTGAATGAACACATAATCATATCCCATATTAATAGGTCACCTATCAATATTTACTATCTAATGATACTATATCCATAGGACACTAATACAAGGATTAAATGATCATTTGTATATTGCAGCACATAATGGTATCATTGTTCAATAGTACAATCATGGAAGAGTTTAATGTTATCAATTTCACCATCAAGAAAAATTAAATTCAAAATAGACAGATATTTATAATTTTATACTAGTTCTAACTAATATTATTCCATTAAACTATAATAGAAAATCGAAAATACACTTTCATGGAGACAAATTCACTTTAATGATTCCTAAAATTCTAATAAATTTCTCTATAATTTGAATTTGGAATGGTACAACCTTTTATGTATTGATAGAGGGGGAAATATTATTAACATGTACGATTTTGATTAATTTTATTGTTCTTATAAGTAGTTAGAGATCTTGATTTCTTATAAAATCAGGGTGATTGGGTACTTATGGACTTTAATGACAATGGAATGTGTTGAATTCACTAATAAATTTATTTCATGTGTGTTAAATTCAAAATTCAATGATCATCCCATAGAGTCGTTCAATGCATAAACAATATTTCCTAATTTCTATCTATGATGTCAATTTAATTGGTCTATATCCCCCAACAACATCATGAGGTTTTGGTATATACATACTATTATCAAATTCTTATCCCAGTTGGTCGAGGCTAAATTATTAATGAAGATGGGAAAAAAATTACATCTTTAATTTTGTGGACATAAACATCATTACTATATTTTGTTCCTCATATAATATAATAGTGGATAATGGATCCAACTTATTCTATTTCCAAACAAAAAGGTAGGATCAGTAATAAAAAACCCATTCTAACGAATAATCCTACTAATATTCATTTGTAAGTGGATAATTATAGAATATCTATTAAATTATATCATATATACATGATAATATGATGTAAAAAAGGCATGATTTAATTTTATTACAAAAAACTTCATGCATTGTTGGTATATCACAACATAACCAGAAATTTCACACATAGAACATTAAATTGGATCATTTATTTGATATTCATTAATTATACCTAGTGAGGTCATATTATCATAACTTTACTACGACACATATGATCAATAATATACCAAAATGACATATCCAATGTGATTGGATGAGTTGTAATGGAATGATGAGAAAAGTTTATGTGATATTCACAATTTGTTCATTATTGAGAAAATTATCATGTTCATTCAATATGACTCTTAACCATAATTTCTTACTTAAGAGGAATTGGTACTAGTTATCAAAACCCCCATAATACTTGGGATTAAACCACCGATGATTGAACAAAAATAGTTGGAAGCTTTTTTCTATAGTTGTTTTACTTTTGCAGATGATTTTTCCTGGTCATAGTACAAGATGGATTATCACACCCATATCAATGATATTTTTTAGAGAAAATAAATCACATAATCACCACTTGAATGTTATAAAATTACCATAAAAAGATATTTAATTTCCTAGATGCAAATATATAAAATGAATAATCATTGGTCAAGGCTACTCAACCCCACACTATAGATAACATTTTTTCTCGCTAAATCTTGGTATGCTTCATTTTAAAAAGTGTCACCAAGAGTTGTTAACAGTCTTGGTAAACATCATTGTCATATGAAATAAAACACCATATTTTCATATCCCATCAGTGAGTTTTTTATATCATTGTTTTCATTTGGGTCAATTTTTTAATGTCAGGTTTGTTTCACCTTAGCTCATATTCTAACATCTACAAGTACCAATCTTTATGAAAATAAATATGATCACCATGTTGTCTTACCAGATGACTATAAAGGTAAAAAGCCCTGATCCTGGATGAAATATCATAAAAAACAACCATTTGTCAAGAAAAGGTGACCCTAATCTTTATAAGTTATTCATTATCATTATTTTACCTTAAAATTCAAGAACAACATCCTTATCACAAGATTTTTATCTTCATTGTATGTGATCATATATTATGATGAAAAAATAATAATTATTTTTGGATCTATCATGAGAGGACCACCACCATATGGTTTTTGGATTCTATCACACCACCATTACGAAATATATTCTTCATGATTACCATTCAATTGATTTGTTGTGATGCCATCATGTTCTATTGGTTTTATTATACATTATCCAATGGGTGTAATTTTTTTATCTAACTATATAGTTCATATATTATTATTTTAACTTATCAAAACCATTTGATTCTTGATGTTAATTGGGCCTTCTATCACTCCCCGTTATCCTTTTACTGTATTAATTATGCAATCATAATATATATCAAATAATTATATATTGATTTCTCTTTGACCAAATGATGTACCTCCATATTATAATGTTTTATAGATTCCATGGGATGGTTAATAAGATATAATTGGTTTAGGTATAATAATTTTTCAACGAGTTCCTCTAAAGTGATTTGAATTAAGGGAAAAATTATAAATTATTCCATTGTCAACTCTACCAATGACGAAGGCAAAGAAGTGTAGGCATGTATTTTCGACCTTATAAAAAATATTTTTTCAAATGAGACTCTTTGATAATAATAAAAAAGTATAACCAAGATCATTTATTAATAGTCTAAATATCATTAAACATATTGGTATATATACAAAATTTACTCATTGTTTTTAATATATTATACTATATCATGTTAATTTTGGGTATGTTTGATATAATTGGTGAAGAAGTTATAGAGATACCTTCTTTCATTCCATTCTGATTTGATGTACATGCAATGTTAGTGAGTGTGAAAACCAGTGATAATTCCACCTAAATTGGCATGACATTCCTAATTCCTATTATAAAACTACCATATATTTTAAATAAACTGGGTTATATACCCCTCCTAGAATAAAAAATATTTAGAGGTGAAAATTCATCATAAAATAAATTGAATGACTTGATACATATCCCTCTGTCTCTAAAATGGATTCCAATGCGAGGAGACCAAAGGAATATTGGAGAAAAATTATTTATTTATTTATTTATTTAGTTCTTATAAAATTATATCCATGTAATAACACACTATTATTTCAATATATTCTCATTTTGGTTTCATTATATTAATATTGGATTGTCGATTTATTTTCAGGAAAGTATCCTCGGGTTTTAATAGCCTCCAAAAATTGTAAATAATGGATGGGTGTGTCTCCAACCATTTTTTATAGAATGAAATGATGTTTCTAATGATGAAAATAAAAATATTCATACAAAACAAAATGGAACAAAATATTCAAAAATCTACACCCCGTCCATTTGAGAGGTCAAAATTATATATCGAAATGATATGGGGTAATAATGTTATTTCGGTGTGACTTTATTATTTTATATTTCTATACTAGATGATTAAATATATGGATTAAATTTATATTCTAAAACACTCATTGGAAACAAATAGATTCATCAATTTCTATAAATTTCATATTAACAACAAAAATTATGATAAACATATAGTATAAGTTGTAATCTAAAATCAATTTGTTATATTGATACTCACAAAGTTAGAGTAACTCTTTAATCATGGACAATATAATTTGGAATAGACAATTAATTTGATTTAAAAAAGTGTTATATAGTATTTTACACATCAATTTATTAATATGTGAATGGTTGGGTACATCCAAGACAATGGGATATCATTGATACAATTTATAAACCAAAAATATGTTGTTTATCCAAACATCTGAGTGGGACTCATTAGCTAGGATAATCCATATATAATGTAACATATAGAGAAATATTTCCACCTAAGGATGTGATGGTACATCTTGTAATACCTTGTAATCCCATCATTAATATTTAACCACATATAATATATCCCAAATTGATACATGAATGTCTCAAGAATATTAAATTGGGAGGTTCTATGTGTTCCTTCCATTTTGACTCTTCAATTTTAGTTTTAAAAATATTTTCACCTGATCATTGAATGTGATTGTTAATCATCTATGATGTAATTTTCGTGATGAATTCCCTTTATAAATTAATAGGTTTCTTAATAGATTTTTGATTTATTCTTCAACTACACAAGAATAAGTAACCTTTAGTTACAATTCTTATTTCTTACAAAGGATTGGTATTCCACCCAATTGATTGATATGTGACAAATATATCCCAACATCAACATTAGGTAAATGAGATGTAATTGTATCAAATATTCCACAAAAAAGATATTTAGTATATGGGGATCATTGGAGGAAACATAATGAATTTGGGAGTATATAAATAATTATACAAACTACATTCTTCTAGATACTCTGGATATTCATCTTAACATGGATAAAACCAAAATTCCCAAGACCATTCACTAGAGAACTACATATCTAATGAAAACCCTACTTCAAACTCCATCCAAAATTAGAATTATAATAGTAATGGTTAAAAACTGATGACTAATGTATATTTCTAGGTTGCATTGTTTCTTAAATTAAGTCTATATGACATAAATATCCATTAAAAAAGAAGGGTTTTTATGGTCCTGACTCTCCGGACATAAAACCCCATGTAGAGATATTGTCATGAAAAATTTTTGAGGAAACCATGAAGAAATATGAATCATATAATAGGATAGACTATAAAATCAGAGTTTTATATAACAATGAAAATTATATTATACAATTATACCATATAATTGGTATTTATACATGTAAATTACTAAAAGATCCATCAGAACCCCAACTTGAAGAATATTATGTACCATGGGACAAACTCATCATTTTTTGAAATTACCATTATCAATTAAATTATAGTCATAAAAATCAATAAACATACATTATTTGGTACCATGTAATCTATAATGAAATATAAAAAAATCAATTTTTACAATACATTGAAAATGAAGAAATTTGGGAAATTTAATAATCCCTACACAACTATATCGCATGATGAGCACATTTTGTATTTCATAAAACCATCTCTTTGTGTGATAAAAAATTTCAATAAAAATAAATTTCCATTCTCCAAGTAAAAATAAATATTTATTTGGACCCCTTATATGTTAACTTATGTTGTATTGAAATGGAGTAAATGTGTTCTCCTATAATTGATGATCACTAAAAATAAGGAACTATGGAAGCTTTCATAGAGGCAATTTAAAACCGCATGTTCTCGGTCCATGAAAAATGAATCCAGCATACACCATTATATTTGTGTGTTCCCTCCTCCTAGTGCAGTAGTACATCAAAAAAAAATATACATGGGGATTTTTTAATCATTCGAATAATCATCCTTTTGTGTTGAACGAACACCATGGTAATGGTAGAATCTAGTGTGCCTACTTGTTAAGAAAATAGAAAAAGAAATTTATTTGTAAATATTTAATGATAATGGAATAAGATAATTCAAATAGAAGCTAGATATTATTTAGAAAACAACATGGAGTCACCTAGAAATAATTTTCATATACATGTAATATAATGATTCAATGTTGAATCAACGATTTCACAAAATGCCATAGATACCCTCTAAAATGAAATTTATTTTTTGTTAGAGTGAGTAAATTCATTACTTCTATAAAAATTCTTTTCCAGAGAATGGTTGTGGGTATATAACTTGAAAATATTCAACTAGTATTTTTGGTGTGGAATGATCATTTTTTGATAAATTATTTATTTCATCACTATCTATGGCAATTCATTTTTGGACGATTGTTATTCCATCACCACCTATAAATCTCATATTATTCCATGATACATGATACCTGGATGCAGAAATAATGAAATTGATGGTTTTGAGAGAATGATATAAGAGAAAGTCCAGTCTAGAAATAACCATTTAGGAATCATTGAGACTCACTATCATAATAATATATATGTAATTATTTTAATATAATAGATTATAGAACACAAGAAAAATGACCCTTGAGAAAATGGTCTGGATAAAAAGTTGATATTTTTTCAATGCTGGGAGGCATGAATGCTCATCAATAATTTAGATATTCTACATGAAATGTAAATATATTTGATAGGGTAATAACTTTTTATAAGGCCGAATTTTCAAATCCCTCATCATATATAGTGAGGCGTAGTTGTGAAATTGTGTCTACCTAGGTTATCCATAACACCGGTCACGATAGTCTCTTTTCACATAATTTGTGTATTCAAATCATCCCCTTAAACAATTCTCTAATTGTACTCTCTTATTAATTTCAAAACCAATGATGGTAAAATAAATAACGTCCATAAAACCACCATACAAACATGATCAATGTATTGGCCCACAAAAAAAATTGACCCATTGATGATATATTTTCCCTATTTAAGGATTTACCTCAAATAGACTACCTAATAGTTGGATTCCTCATGGTGTTTATAATTATGTATCATATTTGTAATGTACGCATTAATCAAAAATGTAGTTTTTGAGAATTATTTTTGTTTTAGGAAGTAAAATTGATGTCCAACATGGTACCTAATTTTTAATCTGAAATGAGAAGAATTAGTACCTTTTTCTCAATTAATGTAAGTGAGTTCTCTAATATGAGGTTTATAAATAGAAAATAAATATGGAATGTAAATTCCCCCTGAGGTAAGACCCAATTTTTCCCACCAGATACGCCTCCATAACCATTCCCTCTTCCTCTAATGGAAGAGGACAATATTGAACTGGGAATCTATCATAGTGTAACAAAAAATACACTATTTCCTCACATCAAACCCCTAATACATTTTATATCACCTCCCACATCCTTTAGCAGAAGTGGAATAAATTAAATCTATTCGAATCCAATTCATGTGTATATACCAAATGAAACCAATTATGCATTGTGAATAATCTAATTATGTTCCTTGTTTCCCATTCCATTTATCAACACTGTCGGATTTGGGATTAACGCCTTTTATATTTCCAGCATAATGAAATCGCAGGCCTCTTGCATATGTGTCTTCCATTCCACAATAGAAATACATGGGATTTCAATATAATCTTGAATGATTATGTAGGATTCTAGAATAAATCTCAAACATGGTATCATAAACCAATCAACATCCTTATTGGGCCATATTCCTAATGATATCAGGAACCCCAGATGGTTACCTTAGATAAGGATCCTTACAACTAACAATGGATTATTTTGTATATATAATGTCTAATATCTTCATATGATCGATTATCCTAGATAATATGACCAAATGGAATTAAGATGAATATTATCATCATTTTCCTATTACTTTAAAATGTAGGACATGTCCCATTAAGTGACACTAAAATATGAAATTTCTAATTCCTCAACTAAGGATACATAAGAAAACCCATCAGAGGCTTTCTCCAAATAGAGAAAAAAAATTTCTTCCTCTATGACAATAAATTGAACAACACATATCTTTGTTGATATAATTTCTTTATAATGTTATGTAATTAAAAAATAATAATAAACAGTATAAAGAACCTATGATATATAAAGATGGTAATTTCTATAGGGAACCAATTATGGGAATTGATGTAACCATTGATGGAGAACCTCTAACATATAAATATAGTACCTTCTATAGAATATCTAAAATACATACCGATATCTCCAACTAAATATATTAATAAATAATTGATTATATCTTTGGATACTAGTTTGACATTGGTAATTTGGAATAATCCATAAATATGAATTTAATATTTAAGATATTAGTATTGTAGGAAATAATTCACCCCAATATGGTCTCATGAGCCATACCACCCATCCTATTAACCAATGTAAGTCCCCATATATCATTTATAAAACCCTCTCATAACTGTAGGCATTTAGAAAATATATTTTTGCTTATTGTTCATAATAGGGAACCCATGGGTGTTTCCCATTCCAAAAGAATACCATTTTGGAAAGTTTCTGATATTATTAAGTGATTCACCAGATATATATGATCATTGCACCCTATACAGGGATAGAAAACAAAAATAATAAACCTAAAAAAGAAAATATTATCTTATAATATTCAATCCCTAATAGTCATGCTTCGGGTCACTCATATAATATTAAATGTTGAGAGAAATGTTTGTATTAACTTTTTATCAGGAATTCTCATTATTGATAAATTTTTAATATTATGAAAAAAATAATTATATTTTTTATGTATTAACCAAATGAAAAAATATGTTATACATTACATAAGATTAATGTAGTATTCAATTTTAAATAAATTTCAATGTCATAATTTTACCTCCATAATTAAATATAATGTTCGATGGCTTTCATTACATCCAATAAAAAATAAAATTAATATAATTTTTGATAAGGTAGCCAAAACATTATATGTCGAAAAATATATTTTATTAAGTTGTTACTTTTCATACATTATATATTTGGTGTTAGAACACCTTTAATAGAATTTAAAATATTAGTTAAAAATGATTCTTATAAAAATATTCATGTCATGATATTTCATGATTTTATTTTGATGATAAATTTAGAATTTATTTAATTTTTATTTTTTAAAATTATAAAAAATTCATTGAGTTCTCAAGCATATATTATATTAAAATTATTTCAGTTTGATTTATCCGATGTAATAAATTTTCAGGTCAATATTAAAAATACATATTTTATTAATGCTTTTAACTTTATGACTTGTTTATATGAATATTTTGAATATTTTTAATAAAAAAAATCTATAAATGTATTTAATTTCATATAAAATATATCATCTCAAAATACTATGCTGAATTTATTTTTCCATGTAGACTTTTTATTATTTGTTTATGTTTCTTTAATGAAAACAAATTTCTATTTTATTTGAATTATTTATAACATGGTTAAAATATGATTTTTAATTTAATTTTGTTCACAAAATACCCATTATTTTATAAAATTATTTCAAATATTATTCTTTTAATAAATTGATAATTCTATCCAAATCATAAATACGTATTTTTACAAAAAAATTCAAAAAATGATATCTGGGTATCATATGAACCTTTGATAAAATTACATGTTTCAAACTAATTGGTTTTCAATTTCAGTAATTGTATTTAAAATTTATCAAATATGGGTAATGTTTTATTATAATACATAATATATTATTCATTAAAAAGAAAGTACATATGTGAAAATAATGTACATTGTTCAAAACTAAAAAAATTATTGAAGTAAAAATTGTAAAATTAAATCATTCAAGATTATATAAAAAAATACGTGGAAATAAATTTTTTATACATTATATATCCATGAAAAACATTGAACTAATGTTATTCCCATTATCGGTATATTGATATTTGATTAGTTACATGACATGTTTGAAAAATGATGAGTTTTTTTTCAAAATTTTGTAAGTTTTATATTAAAATGTGTTCACTATTATCCCTTCATATATACATATCCTCATTGAATTCGTCCTCTAATATCTAAAATTATTTCCTCTGTATAAACGTGTAACTTGAAAATGAACCCCATGTAAGTCATTGTTATCCAGAACCATTAATTTAATGGGGAAAATCACAGAAATATAGATTATCTATTGTAATTATTATATTATTCATAAAAATTTCACATTATTTATACCCTTTATATTATAATTAAACCATAAATATATTATGATTTTAGAGTAATTAGTATACTTATATGTTGTTATATGATTTTAAGACCCTTATTTAATCACTTCTCCATCATTGAATAACAAATTACTGTCAACGGTGTGTCTATATAGAACACCATGTCAATGATAAAATGTGTTTCATTTTTCATATAGTTTTCCATTAATTATTTATGAATTTGTAAAATATGGTTTAAAATCATATTAAATTTTTAGATATTATCATTATGATTATATGATAATGAAATTAATTCAAAATATACAACTTTTTAACCAAACTCTCCAATAGAGTTAAATGATGTTCATGTTTTTATCGTCTCAAGAACCAATATTATTGATTATATAATAATATTTCTTTGATAGATATGTTAAAATAAATAATAAAATTAATTTAATATAAATTAATATTTATTGTTAGTATAATTTTGTAGAAATTAAAATTTAGTGTTTAATGTTATTAAAACATTATTTTTTATTTTCTAAGATCACCAAAAAATGGAAATATCGATTCACTTTTCACATAGTGCAACTAAAAAACATATTAAAGGATATAAGATATTTTTAATTCAATATATGTAATGTATTATAGAATATTAAATTATATTCATTGGACTTATATATATAGATAATGATATCAACATTATAATGTTCACAAAATTGATAAAATATATTAACACCAAATGTTTAAAAGATATTACAACAATATAATAAATGAATGATATTATAATCAATGATGAGTATACATATGAATGTATAATATTACAGTTCCAAAATATGTAATTATGATTTTTTCTTAATTATATATGATAATAAATAATTTTCCTCGAAATCAAGGGTAATGATAAGGGACTTTCTACATGTATGTATTTTATTTTATATATTATATTTTATAATGAATTATGTCTTCTAATACAACATTTTTAAATGATAAATTCATCCAACTTATTCAGAAACATTGTTTCTAATTCAAATTAACTTTTCTAATATTAAATGGTTTCCACTTTTAAGGACTTAAAATGACACAACTTGAATATTGGATCTTAACAATTTTACATCAATTATTCATGAATTCTCATTGGTGATTTAATTTAAATATTTTCAATTTATGATAAAATATATATAAATATATTTATGTTATGATTAATGATTTAACCTATGTTTTTTATTAATAATATATTGTTTTAGGTTTTCATGTTATAAATATAAATCATTTAATCTAATTTATATGATTAATATTATGAACCCCATATTTATTTCTGTTGGATATATGTGAATGTTGAATGATTTCCAATTAGTTTTTGAAGGAAAATAATTTTATATAAATGGTTTATTAATGATAATTTTTTGAATTCAATTTGGATGATTAATAAACCTACTATCTTTCTAAGGAATCATTATGGCATGTTAACAATTAATTGTATGTTTCGGACTTATTTGTGGATTATAGATGATGTTTTCTTATATCACCCTCAAAACAATTGGTAGACTTTTTTCCCATGAGATAGATAATAATGGACATAATGAGTTCTACAACATAGGTGTGGGAATGATGGGTTTTCATAAATTTTCTAGTATTTACATAATGTGTTTATTCACATAATAGTGGGAACAATGAGGTTTCACATAGGTTTTCATAGGCTTCATTTTTTTCAACACATACAAGTTCATTTTAATGATATGATTAATGTTGAAGATGTATTTAATTTCCATATAATTCATTTATTTTATGATTATTAATTATTTTTAATGTATTCTAATCTTTTTTTCACGAGTAATATTTTTGATAACTAATGAGATGTACACCAATCTGGTTCATATATATTATGATTCATTGATAGTATTTTTATGATCATAAATTAGTCTAAATTTTCATCCATCATTATATAAGGTATTTTAATCTTTTATTTGGATATTTTTGTTCTCCTAAAATTTTCTATAATATTGTGATATGTTTTTCTCATATCAATCAGTGAAGTTCACTCCATTATTATATTTACAATCACTACATTATAAATATGATTATATCATGTTATATTTAAACAAACAAATATATTAGACCATGGTTGTTAAGAAATGTTTCCCTATGTAATAAAATTAGATAGTTTTGTTATTAATTTCCGAAGAAACAATCTTTTGATCCGCTTGTTTAGTGACTGATTATGAGTATTTAAATTAAAATAATTTTTTTATTTAATTATTTATGAAATTTTTAGCCTATTTCTCTATATTTGGTGTCATAAAAGTAATTATTTATATTTTTAGACTATTTTAGAGAAAATTATAAATGGATTTAAAAATATTATTAATATAATATTCTTATATTTTTTTACAAAATATAGGATATATGTGTTTCTAAACAATAAATATTTTTTTAAATAATAAATTTTTATTTGTTTTACAAAAACATAATCTAGGGGTAATAAGAATAAAATCCATTTGTAATATAAATTGAAACCATTTACTTGATGCTCGTTGAATTGTAACTCACCCCCACCTGGTTTGATAGACTCAAGGGATATGTTTTTATGTCATTTTATGTATAGTATTTTATGAAGGATTTTAATATTTAAATTAAAAATGATGTTATGGATAACCATGATTCGAAGATATTTTTCTATAAAAAAAATTATATATGAAATTTATTATAACCTACATCAATTTATGTTGTTTCATTTTTGGTAAAGTCATTAATTCATGTATACACGTTCACATATTATATTTTGAAAATGTAATAGTCGGAATTGAAAAAAAAATTAACAATACATGTAATAGAAAAATTTCAGGCTTATACCATTGAGGAAACTGACAATATTTGGGATAGAATTAAAAAAAATATAGGATAAGCTCATTTAACTATCACATGTAGGTGGAAACATCATAGAATCATATTTTGAATAAAAACAATCAATGAAAGGAAAAACTCACTATCCAGTGGTCCATAATGAATCACCATCCATATTTTATTGGATTATTTAATATTGTGGTTGTTGATTATAGGTGAATTTAATGGAAATCGTAATTTGTATTATATAGTCCTTATAAAATGTGATGGATAATTTTTAGTTAATTATTTAAATGGTTATACTATTATGATTTGGAGTCTCATTTAGAATACAATATATAATGAGGGAATTGGTTCATTATAATGGGTATAGATCATCATGATATTTTTCACTGAGTGCCCTCCACATGGTCATTGCCCAAAAAAATTTGGGTTGAAAGTCATGCAATTGAAATAAAAAGGGATATAATCAACTATATCAAATGAGGAAAATATCATAATATATACTATTTATTCTTCATCTTTTATCACTCATACAAAGGAAAAAATCCATTACATTGTTTCTAGATTAATTTTGAGCACAAATAGACTTTATCCATAAGAGTCTTTAGAATATTTGATCTTATTGTTTGATGATATCATATGGTTGATATAGAAGGTAGATTATTTAAATATTCAATGGAAATTAAAATGAATATAGAGAGTCAATTATCCATTATAAATAATAACTATATCTATATTATATCCCAATTTTATACATATAATAAATTTTGATGAAATAGCCAAGTTTATTGTCTCATACAATAAAGGAATTGGTATATTTTTTTGGATAGAAAAACAATGACAATAAATTGAAGGACAAGAAAAATAAACTCATTTATGATAAACCAATAAATACATACCCTACTAACAGTCCAATGAAAAAAATTAGTAGAAGTTTATGTAATAGAGACATTGTGAGAATCAATAAACCAACCCATGGACTAGTTAATAAAAAAGATCCATACAACCTCCCAAATAAGGGAATTAGGGTGGGATTTTACAATAACTACCAATACGGTGCATCAATTTATAAAATTATTGATGGGTAAAATTGATCACTATTCAATATCTATAAGTATGTTAGTTGATTTTGTATCATGGAATTATATTTTATAACAAAGATTAAGTAAATATGGAATTAACTCCCCGATCGAGGGATAATGAAATATCATAGAATCCCCCATCATAATAATGATCATGTATAAGATGAATAAATTCTATCTGAATGAGATTTTTGGGGGGACAGTTCATGTGGGTAAAATATAATTTCCTTATGTTGAAATTGACATATTGTTAGGTATAAAGTGTATTTTCCAATAAAAATAAAATATCAAAATTCTATAAAGGGGATAGTAATTTAATATCCTAAATAAAATTATGTAAATATATTGTCTAATGGTTTATTACTAACTACCAATGGAATAAAATTCAATAATCATGGTCATGGTACCCTAAAACATGGGTATTTGTTGGAATAATCATCATTGAGGAAGTCGATAATGATAAAATCCATATTTTACAAGTATATAACGATGTTTTTCTAAAATATATACATGATACTTCCTAGATAATGATGTTGATCATTACATTTAATTCATACATTGATTCATTATTATTAAAATGAGTTGAAATAGAATGACACTAATAAAATATTAGGAGTTAAAGAATGATCCACCAGAAATTTTGGAAAAGGAATTTATACACCCCATTTTCTCATAATATAGTGATGTATTCCAATTTTTTAAATATATTGGTTTGTTGATGTATCATTGTATTGATTGTCTTGAGTGTAACTATTTCATGATATAAAATGAATCATCATATCCTCGTATCAATGTCCAATTTTTTCAACTCTGAGGACATGAATAAATCTCAATGATTGAACATCAATCCCGATACCATCAATTATGGGTAAAAATGATATTATTTTGAATATATAATTCCATATGAATTATACCCACAATGAGTCTATATTGATTTCATTTACACATTTCAATTACCCTGATATATTCATATAACTATTGAATAGATTATTTAGAGACTACCTTAAGGAATTTGTGCTTTTCATATTTGTAGTTATTATTATTGGTTCATAGAGAATTGTTGATCACAATGATTATTTGAAAATTTTGTGAATGTCCTTGATAAAGGATAATATGTAAAAAAAGTCTTCAAATATTAATTCTTTCTAAAAATATACATTAATAGGCCATGAAATCAAATGTAATGGAATACATGTAAATCATAAAATATCATATTTATTATCAAAAGACCTAGAATATTCTATGTAACAAATATTCATAGTTTTAATTTTTGAGAAATTCATTACCAACTATTATGAAAAATTTATCTTGTATGTCAATTAAACAATCCATGTGGATAGGTATTTGAGTAAGTCAACATTTGATATATGATTCATGAGAATTATAGAATAATTTCTTAGTTATTTTTCATTTTTATAAAGAATCCTTATGTGTGGAAGGGTTTATAAAATATATCGCCACATCCAAAAATGGTTACAGTTCAATCATTGTAAATAATGATAATGTAATTTATTATGGTTCAATACAATAAAATAACATTGAAAAAATTACACTACCAATGATTTAGTGATTTAGGAGTGATATTTTCATTGAGGATTTTTTGAAATAATTCTTACAGAGAATTGTGTGATATATATAATGATCACAAGATCATGTGATATATATTCAAATGGAAGGAATTGAATATTGGTCATAAGATTTATTTGATTTTATAATACATTATTATTTATTAATACATTACCACATGAGGAAGGTAAATGAGGTTTCTATACTCTAATCACGATGTATTATTCTACATTATCTGTAATGAGGATTGGAAAAACCAAATGTTCAAATATTTATAAATATTTAATCATAACGTAATAATGGGAAATTTAAACCACATTATTTAATACTAAATTATAAACCTAAAATTTAAATAATTATTAAATAATCCAAAAAATGATGTACATCCCTAGATAATGGCATCAAATATATTTTATTTCAACAATGATTATGATATAGTTATAATGAATAGAACATTTATATGTGTTCAATAAAATTTGGTTTTGAAAAAGGATAATTTTGATATTATAATGGATCATCCTTCTAGGTAAACCCAAAATGAAAAATATTTATAAAGATATAAATAAAAAAGTCTAATGGGATAGTGTAAATAGAGATATTATAGAATACATATTTTGATACATGGTGTTATAAAATGTTAAAACTATATAAATATAGTGTGTGGTTATATTGTAAATATTACCAACACCGATATAAAAATTATGAAAACATCACCATGTAAATAATTATGGGTCTCCCCAAAACATCTAAATTCTAAAATAATATTTGGGTAATAGTTTGTTTGTAACAACTTAATATTTTAAATTGAAACAATGTTCAAATTATGAAATATAATATTTAAGTAATACAATAATAACTTATCCTATATATTTTCTAGTATTAATGTTATAGAAAAACTTTTGATATATATATAATCGTTTAACAAGATAAAAAATTGTAAAATAATGCATAGGATATATGCACTTAATTTATCAATAATTTCATTTTATGTTTAAAAAATTTATTTTCTCATTGATAATTTTTTTATTACTTTATATGAGAGAATTTTATAATTGATATCTATAATTTTTAGATATTGATCTTAATAAATATGGTATAATATTTTATTTAATATTTTCAAAATAATAATATGATTAAAGATTTAATTTTTTTTATTTTTAGTTTTATATATTTTTACTCATAAATAATAATAATTATTGAATGTTGTAATTTAAATTCAAGTACAAATAAAATATTCTATTTTTTAGGAGGATTAAAATTTAATATGATATTTTTTATTAAAATTCATAAAATATGAGTTAATATAATCATCATTATCCATGAATGTGTTATGAAAATATTTTATACATAAATGGGGTATTTATAGAAAATCAATTTTAATCTCATTTTGTAGGTCTGTTTTTAAATTATTTTCTACCAATTTTAATAAAAGATTGTTTTAAAAATGAATTAAAAATTTTACATATTAATAATTAATATTATATAATAAGTTAAGCTTAATTTTTTGAAATTTTATTACTAGTATTATAATTTTGTTTAGCACGTAAATACTAAATTTAATAAATATGATTATTGAAAATGTGAAACTATTGAATTTTCAGAAAAAAATATTCTATCATTCTTATATAATTATATTTCACTAAAAAGTAAACATAATTATATAAAATAAAATTACATTATTTTCGATAAGTGATATTTTCCATTATTATATTTTATATAAATGACAATGTCAAAAGTTTCACTGTCTTGTTTTAATATGTGTAATATTTTAGGACATGGCTAAAGAATCATGTTTTTTAATATATTTTAATTTTAAATAAGAATAATAATTTAAAATTATTTCATTCCACTCATATTTTCTTGATTTAATAAAAACCTAAAATGCTTACAGAATTCTGACATATTGCATGAAAAAAAAGAAAAAAAAGTCAATTAAAAGTATTTAAAACCACCAAAAGAAATTATTTTTTTACATTCTAATGTGTCCAATGAATTTTATAGATCAAAATAACATATTAAGAATGTTGTTTATTTAAAATAAAAATACATTACTCTATTATGTCAATTATGTTTAAATGAATCATATATTTTTAATATTATTATATAAGATATTTAATATAAAATAATATTTTGTGAAAATTATTAAAAATCATTAATTAAATAAATGGTGATATTAGGATATTAAATATTCTACAATTTAATTTTTTTTCATTTTTATGGAAATTTTAACCAAATAACTATAATTTAAACCAATTAAAATTTTAATGTTAAAATTAGATATCCAAGTTGTTCAACCACAATGTTAAGTTTAAAATAATATATAATCCTGTAAATATTTAGCAATACTAAAAAGTTAATACCATATTATCCATATATAAGTCAAAATTTCATTTTTGAACCATTTTACATGAGTGAGAAAGATATCTTATTATAATATTTCTTGAATTTCAATAAAATACATTTTTTATATTTTATTTTATCCAATATTCTATTAAATGATATATAATTTTTAAAGACATTATTCATTAAAAGGAATTTTAGATAGTCTAATATATAATTAACATTTCCTTTACGAGAAATTTTTCCTTTCATATTAACATTTTTCCCTTAATATTTAATAAACATTGATGTCATCATAATTGTCAAAATGATTAATATGAGTTTAAAATAGAAAAAGGTAAAAATTTAGTCTAAACCTGACAAAAAATTATTATATTATCGGATTTATAATTTTTATCAAACCATAATAAATAGTACCATTTTGGATCCACCTGAACATGAAAATTATTTTATATTAATTTAATACATTAATAAATACTATGAATAAACCCCTATATATAAAATGGAAGTTCATCTTATCCCTTCCTCAAAACGTTTGAGAACTATATGTAAGCCATTAAATATATAATAACCTTAAACAAAGGCATACCCACATTATAGTTGTTATTTTTTGGTAAAAATACAATATTTTTGTGGATTACAATGTAAATGAGGTTGTTTAAAAAATATATATACCTTTTAAAAAAAAGTGTTTTTGTGTCATTTATTCATATCCCACATTAAAAAATAATGAACCAATATAAAATAAATCAAATAGTTTACTACATAAATTTATATGTTTTTATGTTAATTATATAACCAAAAGACTTCTTCTTCTTCCATCATATGGGAAATGAATCTATCTTTCTTATATACCGCGTAATACCACCTCACTAAAAAGTGTAATTTTTATTTCAATCACCACTTCTGATATTTGGTTATAATGAGTTATTGAAGGAATAATTATGATATTAATGTCATAAATTTAATTCTAGGATGATATAATATCAAAATTATTTCATAATATTCCATTTATTGAAAAAAAAATAACATCATTTGTGTGTGCATATGGATTACCACCTCCTTGAACTGATGCGATTATTAATTCAAAATTGCATCACATGACTGATATAAAAAAAATATTATATATATTAAATCATGTTTAATATATAATTATTATTATTCATTGACACTATAACATTGACCATCTATGGATAAAGTTCATTGAAAAATGGGAGCATTTTTCTTGCACACGTATGGCCTACCGACTTGATGATTGTAGCATAATTAATTTATAATAAACATCTTTCAGAGTTCATTTTAAAAGAATAATAAAATAATAACATTAATTATATAATTTTCATTATTTTATAAATGATTAAATTATTTCCTCTTTGAACACTGTCTACGTAATGATCTCATCTTTCACATATATACCCAATGTCTTCAAAATAGCTAATATAGACATTACCAAACATGTAATAAAATTCATAATTGAGAGAAATCAAAAAAACTATTTTATTATATTGTTAGAAAAATTTTAAAGTCTATTAAAACTTATACATTTAGTATATGTATATCACATAGTATTTAAAATTCATAAATTAAATTTTTGGACTTGTATAAATGGGTTTCTTTTCCATTTCAATTAAATGTTCTAGATTTTGTTTTTATACACTAAACTTATTTTATATAATTTATATAATACCATTTTACATGTTATATAACGAATTTTACTCCCCTAAATTGTAAAATAAAAACATTTTATTTGATATTTCTTGTGACATGTAGCAGTGAGATAAAAAACCAAATAAAATTTATATATATAAATTTAACCACTTTGATAGTATATAGATGATCAAACACTTTATTATAAATAAACCATATTAAAATGTATAATTATAACCTATATTTTGAATTAGTGGGGATAAATATAAAATTATATATTATAAAAATATTTTTATCTATAGATTATAAATAAAATATGAATTATTTAAATGAAAGTGAAATTTTTTCCAAATAATAACAATTTTATAAAAAATGATTTAGTCAAACATTTCGAAAAATTAAATAAAATTAACATTTACTAAATTTTTAAATTTATTTTAAAAAATAAAATAACTTTTTAAAATTACAATATCCAAATTATATTAGGGCCAATTTTTTGGATTTTTATAAAATCCAAATTCTTTTTCGATGAATAATATAAAATACTGATATTTATTGAAAACTAAATTTTCCATTAAATTATTTAAAATATTAAATTATATTTAAAATTCTTTTACGTGAAATAGTTCATTTATATTAAAATATAAATAATTTATTTCAATTCAATAGATATCATGTAAAATTGTTAGATTAAAACCTTCCATACTTATGATAGTTTTCCCTTTTGGAAACCATATTTTTCATTATATTTACAAATATAATATAAATTAATATTATTAGAAATATATTAACTAAATATGTGTATTTTTTAATATTATATGAAAAATAATAATTTTTAATAACTAAAAATATAATTTTTTTCCATAATTAATACAAAAAAGAGTTAAAATTAATTCCCATTATTGTGGTTATAATAGGATTACCATGGATTAAACTAAGAATATTTAGGTAAATAATTATAAAAATCATGTCCCAAAAAAATTATATGTCAATATTTAGCCCTTATATCCAAAAATGTAATATAATGTTCAATTTGATGGATTTCATCACAATAAAATAATAGGTGAAGTTGTATCTTTTTAAATCATTAACGGGTGTCCTCTCCAACACATATAAAAAGCCACCACCTCTACTTCAATAAAAAAATATATATTAACATTATTCATCCAATACATTAACATATAACAAAATTACCCCATTATAAAATCCTTGAAACCTTGTTTTAATCATTAAATCATCCAAAAAAATTTGTGTGCAACCGAGATGAAGTTTTCCAATGAATAAGAAATGTCCTTAAAGCACTTTTAATATTTTTTACTTATTCCAAATACGTATAATGTTATTAAAAAATTATTATATAAAAACAAAAGGATCATAAATAATCATATATATTATATCATCATTAAAATTAATAATATCCATATCCAACTCAATAAAATGGAAAATTAAACTATCAATAATGTTTATAGAGGATTACTTCCTCGTGAACTTTTGTAATTATATTTCTATATCAACCTTTCAAAGATGAATATAAATATATATATGGAAAATGTATTTTATATTTTATATTTTATTTTATTTATGTCAATTTAATATCACATATAATTTTTTTGTGACCAATCCATTTAAAATATAAAAACATCACTTGTGTTTACGGTGGATAACCACATTGTGAAGCGATATTCTTTTTTTTCACAAATTATTTATATGTAAAGTAATAAGGGTATATATAGTGAATATATGTGATATATAATATATTATATTGATTCTATAAAATTAATATATCACCCACAATTATTACTTTTCCCCCATTAATGAAATTATAGTGCCACTCATATATATGTATGGACTATGATCTACATTTGGTGATATGATCCATTATCCATGATAAATATTTCACAGTGATTATGAAATTAAATCTTATGAGAAAATTATACTTATAAAATTAATATCATTTTAGAGACGATGGAACTATATAATCTAGACATCAAGTAGAAATTTCCTAAAAAATAATGCATAAGAAAACAAGGTAACTAACACATGAAATAATTGAATAATGAAATATTATTAATGAATATGTGATAAAATATTATATTATTATATTATTCATATAGATATAGAATAAATTATTTACATTCCTAATGCATGTATACAATAATTTAATTCACATTCAACTAAAAGTAAGTGTATAGTAACAGAAAATATAAAAATTTTCCTTCATTGAGGATAAATGTAATGTTATAAACCTAATTTATACTATAAGTTGTATATTCTACCCATTTTACACTTAATACCATGATTAATTATTAATTTGTGGTATTTTATGTTTCTATCTAAAAGATATCTTCCTATATTATTTAATATAAAATTTACAAAGTAAAAAATATTTTATTAACTCAATTTCATTTCATTAGGTTATATTACCTTTTCATTAAATTTTATGATATACTAGTATGCATATAACCACCATTAACTACATTATGTTGTATTTTTTTTCTGGATTTATGGGTATTTAAATTTTATACACTTAATATATTTATTGGTTAATTATAAATTTAATGTCATGATCTATGTATGTATTTATTTAAAAATAACTATTTAATCAAGATTTATTTTTATTGAATTTAAATTTAAGATATTATTTGTTCATTGGTTGTAAAATCTAATTAAATTAAACATCCACTATTTATTCATGAATTTATCAAGTTATTCAATAAATTTTCTTAACTATGGTACATAACATTAATGAATTTTCATTATAATATATGACTTCATATCTCTATTTAGTGAAAAATGAAATTTCATAATAATCCATATTCTAATCAATTATTTTCATTAATGTTATTATCTTTTTAATTTGTTTTTAAGATAAAATTTCCTATTATTAATTTTTTATTCTTTTGGAAATGAATCATTATGAAATTTTCATAAAGACACAAGTTTTTATAATTGTGAAAAATTTAAGGTAATTTTTGTCTTAACGTGTATGCAAGAATTTATTTTCCATCTATCATAACCCTAAAATGTAAATAAGTTTGTTCTATAATATTTATTTTCTATTTATAATGAAAATAATTTCTAAAATAGAAAATAAAGAAGTGGGATTGGTTATATATTCTCTCATTAGTATCATAAAATTATAGTATATGTATGATACAATAGTTAACAAAAAAAATTTATTAGTACAGGTGGGGAGATTTAAAAAAAACTAGAAATTGAAAAAAAATTAAATGAAAATAGAGAGTGGAATTAACTATTAAATTCTCTATAAGCACATTGTATTAGTATTTTGATGAGACCAGAAAAACATGGACTTGTGGGAGGGGCTAGGGAATATGTTTGGTAAGATATTAGAAACGGATTGAATCTTGAGAGGTGTGAGGAAGTGAGGGTGTGAAGTGTGGTATTTATAGAAGAGGGGAGATGGGTTTTCTCAATATTATAATCCTTATTTTTTTACAAGACAAGTAATATTTATGATTAAATGAAAAATAATTGTATAAAGTGCATTATATATCAAAATAAAGGCCATTTAAATCATTAATGTCTCAATCCTGTTGCAGAAATTCATTTATTTAGAATAATTTTTAAATTACTGTATTTCACAGTTCACAAAAAAAAAGGTATTTCAAAAAAATCCCAAATATTTACCCTAACCATTTCTCGATGTGTAGAATCAAAAAATGAACTCCATAATTTTAAAATAACATTCAATATAAGTTATCTTCAAATTTAAAAAAAGATAATAGTTTATTCAAATAAGACCAATTTTTAATCATTTATTTATATACTTCATGATATATGGGCATCACACTTCAACATAAATCATATGTGTATAAAATTATATGTAAGGATACTATTCATAAGGGTGGGTCACTATTCATAAGGGTGGTTCACTATTCCTAAGGGTTTGTTACTATTCAATTTTTTTTAATCAAACCAAAGAAATCATCATGCATGTAACCGTGTAGGACCAATTTTCGAAATTCAAAACATAGAAGCAAGAAAAAAGTATGTTTAATTATCACATAGTATTTAATATCATCTTATGTTATTGTATTTCCTAATGTGGCTATACATCAAGTTTTTATTGTATGACGATATTTCATTTGATAAAATGTTGGATCATTACATTCGCGTTATGGAAAATAAGTAATTTTTAGAGATTTTTCTATAGAAAATTTATCAAGAGGCATTGATACATGATAGAGGAGTTGAGTTCAGACAGTTGACACATGGGAGTATGTTTTTGATTGACTATGAAGGTCACATTAATAGATTTGGTATCTTTACTCTTGTTTTTATCGGTTCTGATAGAGTTGTGGTATGTTATTTTTAAGGATGAGCATAATTGTTATATCAAGATCTATGATAACATGTTTCAGATAATGATGTTTTTTGAGTTGTTGGATTGATATATCCGGAATGAGGGGAGAATAATAGATGATTTTAATGAATACATGTAGAATTCATGGGATATTCAAGAGGTTTATTCATTCAGGGTATGGATCATCTTTATAAGAATTCTGAATAGAGTAGTTGATAGAAAATAGTCTATATGGAATTATCAGTTACTCAGGACCTTACCATTGTTATTATCCACCAGTTTAGTAGGACATTACACTTTCATAGATATTGTACCTGGCCACCTGTAGTTTGAGGGTCTTGAATTAGGATGGGTAGTCAAAACATATTGTACAGGGACCCAAAAAATAAATGTAGTGATGTAGTAGATAGATAGATCTATAGTGTGGGAATGGGATTTTCCACACCATATTAGTTGGGTAGTTAGAGTGCAACTATACATGGCGATCAAGGAAGTGTAATAGGTTCTTCTTGGAATGATATCACATTTTAGATGAGTGGTTCACCACAGGGGACCGAGGATATATCATATAGATTAGGGGTGTGGTTGTGTCATTACGTTTATCCCAAACATGTTGATA
This sequence comes from Viscum album, assembly GCA_963277665.1. NCBI lineage: Eukaryota > Viridiplantae > Streptophyta > Magnoliopsida > Santalales > Viscaceae > Viscum > Viscum album. Next base: position 576,668,476 of record OY728138.1, on the reverse strand, counting down.
TATATGCTAGACTATCAATAGTTTCATTAATTATTCATGTATAGTATATACTTCCAAGTTCTATATTTGCAATAGCTTCCTCTGTTTCATTTATTTCTATACTACTTGTTAATGGGTTGAGTATGATATTTGTTTTTTTGAGTAGGGTGGGGATGATAGATACACCTTAGGGAGTATAGTTTAGAGACATGTATTTGTGTAAAGGATGTTCTCTCATGGTTTGTGAGTATCATTTTATTTGTGATCATTACAACTAAGATATGAGAAGCTCTATCCTAATTATGAGTATGGACTGGTTAGTTGAAAACCAATCCCGCCTCTATTTTTAAAATTGAATATTTATTTTTTTGTGGCAAGATAGTGGAAAATATTTTTTCCAAGGGAATAGGATATCTAGGAAGGTAATGCAAGGCTTTTTCAACTACAACTGGGGGATCTATGCACCCGAATGCTAGCCTGTTGATGGATAATGTGGTGTGAATTGGTTTCCATTCCACCATTTGTGGGAATAATTCAGGTTGTGTTTCATAAATACATATCAGGGATACCACCTGAGAGAGATGTGGAATTTACAAGTGATTTAATGTTCAGGATGAGCTGGTATTTATTACTACATATAGAATGGAACCTATAGACTATAATGTCAAAAAGATAAATCTTCTATAGTTGATTTCTAAGTATTTTAGCGATATGATTACATCTTCTTATAGTTCTATACATCTATTTTCAAATAAAAATGATGTATATTTGTGCATATGTGTTTACTACTAGATAGTGAATGAGACCCCAATAAAGAACTAGAATCCTCTTCCATGTATCGATGTTATATTTTAACTATTGGGAAGAGAATGTGTTTCTCTTAGATTTACTTGACATAGGAATATCACTTGATAGTAATTAGACATTTTCAAACACTTAGGACTACTTTCAAAAGCTATTATCTCATATATGAGTTCTTCATGTTGTTTTTTGTGTAGATGAATTTTCTTTTAGTGTTTATGGCCTAGATGAAAACAATATTCCTCACATTCCTAGACCAGTTTTTGGTACGATTTGTGAATAACATCATTTTTTACTCCAAAACACATGAAGATAATTCCCAACATCTTGAAATCATCATGATTACACTAAGAGAAAATCTATTATACTTCAAGCCACATAAGTGTCAGTTTTTGATTGATCATGTACACATCTTGGGTATCATCATCTGAGAGGAGGGTGTTATGATAGAACCATAAAAGGTTCAGGATTTAGTTTCTTATAAGAATAATAAAAATTTATTTGAGAACCATAGATTTATGGGACTATAATATTATTACAAGATATTCATATAGAAATTCTCCCATCTAGAAATTCCCCATTTAATAATTACCAATAATGGGGTAATGTTTCATTTTTAGGGAGGATGCGATAATGATTTCCATGAGCTAAATAATCACTAGAATTTTGAAACAATATTGATCCTTACTAAACCATATGAGGGGTACACACTATATTATAATTCTTATGGAATGAGACATGGATTGGTTTTTTTGTTGGACGTTTGAGTTATGGCATATTGGTCTTTATAGTTGAGTCCATTATAAACAGATTTTCCATACACATGAATGAATGATTTCTCATGTTGTGTATTCCCGGATGTGTTCACAAAATTACTTATTGGGTGAAATGTTTATTATGTATACAGATTACAAGAGTTTAATTTATATATTTTTATAGAGATAAATTAATATCTTGAAATGGATATGGGTTGAGTATGTATAGTAATTTTACATTATGATTGAATATAAACATCTAGAAAAAATTGTTTTTATGATGGTTGAAACAGGAAAACTCAAACCCAAGCAGTTCAGGATAACAGCGTTGAGTGGAATAAGATACAATTTCTAGTCTAGATGCATATTGGGGTTGACGACAGAAATTTGAAATGGAACCAGGTATAAATTTTAGTGGACTATACAATTTTGATCCATATTAAATAAGTTCATTCATTGGATCCATATTAGAGTCACCTTCAGACATGACCATAGAAGAGTATGGTATTACTCATGTTTTGAATTTGGTTATTGTACCTATGTGTATTTGGGAGGAGATGAATCCTACATGTCATTACTAAAAGTGGGAGGTAAATATTGGTGTGACCCAAATTCACCATGACCTATGACAATAGTTCTGTGGGACGGTCATGAAAAAGGAAATTGAATGGTTCGTAACATAATGTTATAGAAGTCCACAACTGATATATTTGCATAAATGACCAAGTGGTATACTATTCCCATTTTGAATTTTGGAATGGATGTGGTAATATGTTTCCATGAAATAAATGGAAGGTCATCCACGGACACCTCATAAAAAAGATTTTATTTGGGTTATTATAGACTAGTTGAAATAGGTCTCAAATTTCATTCCAATACTTGATACAATTTTTAGAAAAGGAGTTAATAGGATGTTATGTTCAAGAGGATGTTCATCTAAATGGGTTTCCATAGAGTATATTTTCATACCACAAATCACATTTTACATCATTATGTTAGATGTTTTTTAAGGAACTTTAAAAATTGTTCATATTGAGTATGAAAATACACCAAAAACTGGATGGGTAGTCATAATTTACTATATATGTTCATTATTATAATCTTCAAGAAAATCTCATAGAGATTGGTGGGTATTGGGGGAATAAATTTTATTTACTGGATTTCATCTAGGAAAACATTTATCAGAAAACCATTTATAAGGTTCTATTTATTATGATTTATAGTATTCCATGTTGATCACCTCTATATCGGATGAATTATTCTGAGCCAAAGTTGTTGGGACCATGTCTCATGCAAGGGACTTTGGAGAAAGTTCAGTTGATTCGAAAAGAATTGTTATTGAATGGTTGTTATTATAGTTCTATACAAATATAAATCGATAAACTCTAGTGTTTACTGAGGTTTATGGTGTTTTTCTTATAGTGTCACATTGTTTGGGTCACTACAATTTAAGGAGATTGGTCTTGCTAGTGCCCATGTTTGTTGATAAAATTAAAATTGTGAAGATAATCGGGTCGGTAGAATCCCAGTTGTCTCTTCCATTGAGGTAACGTGATAAGAAATATTTATTTCCTGTTTTACAGATTCCGTGGTATCAACTAAACCCATACCATGTGATTTTCATGTATGATGTTGATCTTGACAGTGATGCATTATTTGATAAACATATGACACGTGTTTTTGAAAATATTGGGAATGTGTTTTGTGGAAATATTGTTATGTTATTTCATTTATTTTGGAAACCTTTTCTTGTTCAGGATGAATGTTGTGAGAGAGATGTGGATCTACGATCTTATTGGACATCTATTTTTGACACTAAATCTCAGATATTCCAAATAATATAGCTTAAGGATGAGGTATTATAAGGTTAAGAGACTGTAAGATCCTAATGTTTTTTGGATATGACTCAAGAAATTTTACATGTATTAATTTTCATTGTATTGAGTTTATTAATTTTTGGTTTTATCTTGGGTGTATTTGGTTGAAATTGTTTGAATTTTTGAAGTATGTGGTGCAATTCATTATTAGCGCCCAATTTTCCCAAACCATTCTCCAAGCCCAACAATCCATGTGAACCAAAGTAGAGGGGATTCTTATTTTTGGTTCACTGTTTATCAATACATGAATCATATTATGAGTAACCATGTGACACCCACATATGAGATGCAAATATAGTGGAAAGCATGTTCCCTACATAGGAAACCAAGAACGTGTGATTTTAAACCACAAAAAACTAGATTAATAAACCCAAAGCCATATAATTCACACAAAATATACCCTAACAATGTCTTAAAACATTTCACTCTTTTTCAAGTCTCCAAAATAATTTCCAATGTCTTCTGAAGTTTGTTCTTGACAATTCAATGCCTGATTATAGGTTTTTTTACATTTCCAAGTATGTTGTTTTTTCCTTATTATATCTCCTTCTGTGGATCCACTTTTTGGATAAAATGGAATGTTTTATCATTTGTTGTCATGGTTTTTGGTATATGTATAATGATTCATTATAGTTTGGATATATGAAATATGGTTCAGATCTAGATCGCTTTCTTCTTCATGATCGGGGTTGTTCTACGTAAAATTATAGATTTTAATTTGTGAGTATTTCCCAAAAATCTTAAGATATATAGTCTCAATTACATTTCTATAGCCTTTATTTCAATTTCATGTATTCATTTTTTGATGTCAATTAACACATTTGGTAATTGATTCATGGATTTATTAAAATAATTGAAAAACTAATTTTGGGAAATATGTAAACTGGATTAATTAATTTATAAATTTTTGAATGGATTGTGTGAATAGTGAATTGATGAGAACTTATGATTTATAAATTTTATTAATTAATTTTATAATTAATTAATGAATACTTTTGATTATCTAATTGATAGGATATTATGTTTTTTTGAAAATTTATTAATTAATTGTAGAATTAATGAATTTGATATTGGTTTGTGGAATTATATTAATTAATTAATTAAATAATCGATTAATGGGGTATATGGTTTAAATGAAGAAGTTACCATTTTAAAAAATGTTATAAATTATTAAATGATGATTTTTTATACATTTAATGGTATACCATGATGTAAAATTTGATAGGTGTGGTAATGATGATTCTATTTTTTTGATGGGTAATATCTGATATGTTTGAGTAAATAATGTTTCCTTATGAATTTTTCATTCCTTCATGTTTTGGGAGATTGATGATTCAATAGGGTTTCCTAATTATATTACCATTTCTTCATGTTTTGAAAATCACAAACACCTTATCATAAGGAAAATTTCATTTACACTATGTTTAACTTTCATAAAGAAATTTTACTTCCCCAATGAAATTTATCCTTACCATGTTTTTCATTGATCATTTTATCCCTTAGTATAAAATTCGGATTCATATCTAAAAAACTATGATTCTTATAATAATTAGATATGAAGAATTCTGTTTTTAGGATCCGAATTCAGGATCTGAGTTCTCTGAGTTCAGAATCCGAACTCTTATGAGTTCTGACTCTGAGTTCTCCAAATTCAGATTCCGAACATTCTAAATACTATCATCGTGTTCTCTTAATTCAGACTCCAAAATCATATGAGTTTTGACTCCAAGTTCTCCGAATTAATATTTCGAACATTTTGAGTTCTGACTCTGAGTTCCTTGAATTCAAACTCCAAACTCTTATATTTTTTGACTCCGAGTTCTCTGAATTCAGAATCCAAATTTTCTGAGTTCTGACTCTGAGTTATCTGAATTCAAACTCCGAAATCATATCATTTTTGACTCCATGTTCTCCAAAATCAAACTCAAATCTTTTGTATGTTCAGACATTGAACACTAATGAATTCAAACTCTGAATTCTATGAAACTAAAGACTCGGAATTTCCCTGAAATTCAGAGTCTGGAATTCAATAGAATTCACGTTCTGAATTCTTCTAAAGGAGGAATGTGAATATCCTTGAATTATAGACACTGAATGAGTTTTTGGTTAGACTCTGAACATTCCTTTTTTCCTTACACTACTAAAATTTAATTTTCTTAAGTAACCATATTTTTGCTTAATCATTTTTGGTTATAAAACGATGTTGTGCATTCAGTTACTAACATATCATTGTTTGAGTGACACGTGTACAGGACTCTCCATAATTCAGGTAATAATAAGACCGTTGCAGGAGAGAGATGACCATTGAAGATGCACCCATAAATAGGATCTCATTTGAACGAGCTCATAACATTTGATGATATCTTATACGACACTAGAGATTACATGTTGATGAAGTGATTTGTAGAGAGAGACTTTCATGCTCTGTTCCTACTAAACCTATTGTTCAAAATTTCTTTATGTGACTTTGAATGTTGTTGAATACATTTGAGGGATTCTGGGGATAGGAATGCATAGGTGACGACTACCTTGAAGTTTGAGGGATTTTGGGGATAGTAAGACAAACTCCAATCTTCATATCGAGGGATTATCCTAGTGTGGGTGCGAAAGACTTTTGTGAAAGTATAAATCAAGGGATCTTAATCCAATGTTGTTGGACACCCTTCTGTTTGGGTTAAAATATTTACTACTTGATACTTTTATTGTTTCATGTTTTCTTTTGTATTTTGTTTGTTGAGAAAAGTATAACTATCGTACACTTCCTAGTACTTGTAGTAGGATTTCGTAAGATTCTATAAGCATTAAGGTAGAATATCTGTTTTGTAAATTTCTGTTATGTTTCATTTTCATAATCACTATTCCCAAATTACATTCTCAGAATCACATTTTTTTAATTAAGCACATTTGAAGAACTCAGAGTTTTTGTGAATTTACCTTTTTTAACATTATTAAAAAATAGAAAGGTTTATAACCAACTTTAAATGTTCCCAAAGAATTTTTAAAGTATAAAATTCACCCCCCCCCCTCTTGTATATTGAGTATCAACTATTACATTTCGATCCTACAATTGCTATCATTGAAAAATATCATACTCCATAACAACATTACAATTGGTATTAATGGAATGGTTCAGTCTGAATTATTCTCATGATTAGATTCAGAAGGGAATTCATCTTATTTATTTCGAATCATAATTTCAAACTCCCATGTATGAATTCATATTTTTCATAGATAAACTGTTGTCCTATATTTTTCATTCTTAGGATATTTTTATCCTTACATACAATCTTTTATTACTAACATGTTTGTGTGGAATAATTTTCTTTATGATGGCAGGAATGAACATTGGTTCCATAGGCAACTTATATCCTACTAGACAACATATTTTTGATGGTAATAATTACGAATATAGGAGAGATCAAATGAAGACTTTTATTATAAATACTGTAGTAGAAATTTTTTTCATACTTACTGGAGGATAAAAAATCCCAGACAGGAATGTTAGTATATTCACCAACAATAAAATGCATGAATATCAACTGAATTAAAAGGTATGAAATACATTGCTTTTTCTATGACTAGAAATATATATATATATATATATATGAAAATTTCATCTTGTGAAGCATCAAATTGTATTTTCAAGAAGCTTGAAGTTACACACTTTGGAACTTCAAATGTTTTTGAAACTAGAAGATCCTTGTTGAGAGATGAGTATCATGATTTTTTCTTTCCTTATGGAGAACCTATATGTATGGTGAAACAAAGATTCATGACTATTGTTAATCATTTACTATCTACAGGTGATAAAGGATTAGATTATGAATCCCATGTTGAGAAGATCATATAAATCATGCCCAATGAATGAGACTCTAAGAGGATAGCTATAGATTAGAACATGAAGGTTACACAGATCACTCTTGATGAACTTTTTGGAAATCCTCTTCATCATGAGACTAGAATTAGGAGAGATGATGATAATTTAATAAAGAAGAATGGGAATGGATGTGTTTCTTTTACAACAACTTCAAATCATATAAAATCCAAGGCTCCTGAGAGAGTTACGAGATCTAAATTTAAGAAGGTTGTTATACAATCCGAATCTAATGGAAGTGAATAGATAGAAAATGAGTTATCTAATCTTGCTTGAATGATGAACTAGATTGTTGGATATAATAACTTTCTATCCCGATAAAAGAAGACATAATGTAAAGATAAGATAGATTCAGAGGTCAATTTTTATGAATGAAAAATAACTGGACCTATAAAAACAGATTTTCCATTGCTTAAGAGAATGGAATTAAAGGAAAATCATTCTGATAGAAATAGAAAGAAGTGATATAAATATAATGCTAAGAATGTTTTGAAATTTAATGAAACCTAGAGTGATAGTGGTGGTGACTCTTCAGATGAGTCATCAGATTATAAATCTGTTGGACATAATAATCCTGGATTAATAGCAAGACTGCCTATTGAAAATCATTGCTTAATGGATAAGGTACACAATGATGAACCTATTCCCAATGTTTCCTTAAATTCTAATTATAGTGATGATAAATATTTTGACTCATTGAATGAATAATCTTCGTATGATGAGGATAATACTTTTCCAACCTATGAATAAGTTTCTAGGTTTGCTAATATCTTTGAGAGTGAAAACTCTGAAGTCAACAATTACTTGATTAGACAAATTATTGGATTTATATTCTTACTAAGGAAATATCAGATCTTTCTAAAGATCATGATATGAAAATCCTTTATTTTGAAATTATTTCAAAAAACCTTGAGGATGTAAATTCTGAGAAGGATAAACTTTCTAAGGATCTTGAAAAAGGTAGTTTCTAAGAATAGTGTTTTTGAACCTAACTATAGTTCTAAAGAAAATGTTTTAGAATATAGAAACGTAGTCATTAGACTGAAGTAAGAAATATTTTCCTTTAGGATGTGTTTTTAAAACATTACCTTAGGTAATGAAAAATTATGATAATATGTATTATCAAGTCCAAAATCTAGGGAATAATTCTAGATTTGGTTATACTAGTTCAAAACCAATTTTAGTAACAATTATTTTGTTCCTAAAAGTGATCATTTATGCACTAAGTGTCAGTGTGGTGGACACTGGATAAAAATTTTTTCCTGAAAAAAATCAAATCCTTTAGGTTTTCATAAAGCATATTTTTCAAAGAAAATGTGGGTGCCTAAAATTTTGCTTTCTGAAATTTTCAGATCCAATAGAGTTTGATTCCGAATGTCAAGCACTCTTATTTTTAGGAAAATAAGGAAAGTACCAATAGAAATACATAGTACATGGATAGTGGATGTTCCTTGCATGTGACTGGTAGGGAAAACTAATTTTAAATTACTATCATGATAAAAATATGAAATGTAAAATTCAGAGATAATGATAACGGAGAAATTATTGGTATAGTTAACATTGTTTTTCATGGAAAAACAATGATTTCAAATTTTTTCTTTGTTAAAGGTCTAACAAAAAACCTCACTATCATAAGGAAATTATGTGATGAAGATTGCCTTGTAAAATTTAAGAATGACTAGTGCTCCATACACAATTAAAAGGAAGAGTTTATTCTTTCTTCCCATAGGAAAGATAATGTATACACACTAAACATAGAAGACCTTAGGAGCCAAGAACTACCTTGTATTAGTGCAATTGAAGAACATTCTTTGTTGTGGCATAGAAGGATTGGACACTGTAATCTTATGAACCTATGAAGACTCTCTATGAAAAAAGTAGTTAAGGATTTACCATAGCATAGATTTTATTCTTCTAAAGTTTGCGATACATGTCAATTTGGAAAGTTACAATAATAAAACATTAAATCAGTCGGTGAAGTATCAACCACTGATTCATTATAGTTAGTGCATATGGATATTTTTGATCCAAAACAAAGAGGAAGCATTGGTGGAAAATATTATGTATTTTTCCTAGTTGACGATTACACTAAATTTATGTGGGTCTATTTTCTAGCAATGAAATGTGACTATTTTTTTATTTTTAAAGTTTTAGAGACCTCATTAAAAATGTAAAAAATCTTCCTTAGATAACTATTCAATGTGAACATGGAGGAGAAAAAAAAATTCATATTATGAAACATTTTGTAGTAGAAAAGTCATGAATCCTAAATTCTCATCACCGAGAACACCTCAACTGAATGGTGTTGTTGAAAGAAGAAATATATTTCTCCAAGAGATATAAAGTCCCATGTTGAGTGAATATTCTATAAACATACATTTTTGGGATGAAGCTGTAAGTACTTCTTGTTATACTATAAATCGAGTTTTGATTAGACCATTTCATAATAAAACTTTTTATGAGTTATGCAATGGTAGAAAACCTACACTTTTCATACTTTAACGATTTTGGTTAAAATGTATTCATTCTGAATACAAAATTTTTTTACAGAAATCTACACCAAAATCTGATGAATGAATTTTCTTAGGCTACTCCAAAACTTTTAAGGATTATAGAGTTTTTAATAATAATACATATACTGTTGAAGAAACAATACATTCCAAATTTGATGAAACTGATCCTTTTTTAAACAACATCAACCTATATCATCAGATATGTTTTCAAAAACTGTTTATCAACCTTTGAAATAAGATCATTATAATAAAGAAAAATGTCCAAGAAGATGTTTATGAAGCATTTACCCCAGAATAATTCATACCCTATGATAATGAATAGGTTTTACATAACCCAAATCAGATGTTTCTTAAGAATAATCCTAGTGATAGTATCATTGGTGATGTGAATCAACATGTAAGGACTATATGTTCCTTAAGGAATGAAATAGAACATCAAACATTCCCTTCCCAATTAGAACAAAAAATCATTGATGAAGCTTTAGGTTATGATGATTGGATATAAGCTATCAAAGATGGACTACATGAATTCTAAAGGAATAAAGTCTAGACCTTGGTTGAAATACCTAAATAAACTTATGTTATTGGATTAAAATGGGGTTTTATAAATAAGTATGATGAAAACGGAATCATAGTATGAAATAAAGCAAGATTGGTTGCTAAAGGTTATAATAAAAAAAGTATTATATTATGAAGAAACCTATTCTCCAGTTTCTAGACTTGAATCTATTCGAATTCTACTTTCCTTTGCAGCATTCTTCAATTTCAAACATTTCAAATGGATGTTAAATGATATTTCCATAATTGTTATGTTCAAGGGGACATTTTTCATCAACAACCTCATGGTTTTGAAGATACAAAACATCATGATCATGTTTTTAATCTTACGAATTCCTTGTATGGAATTAATGATGCCCCTCGATCATGGAATGATAGGACTACATGATTTTTTCATCAAAATAATTATGTTAAAGGAAATGCTGATCCAACCTTTTTTTATAATGAAGGATAAGATAAATGTTTTGATTGTTCAAATTTATGCTGATGACATTATATTTGTTACAACTCAGCTATCTTTAACTGATTTCTTTATGGATCTAATGAAATATGAGTTCAAAATTATTTTTATGGGTGACTAAAAAATTTTCCTTGGTTTTCAAATTTCTCAAAAACCATAAGGAATCTATATATCTCAACATAAGTATATTAATGATCTTTTTAAAAAGTATGGATATAACAACATTAATAGTATAAGTACTCACATTGGTACATCAAATTTACTTGATTTTGATGAAGTTGGGAAACCAATAGATCAAACATCTTTTATAAGTATGATCAGAATTTAACTTTACTTGACATATAGTCGTCTAGACATAATGTTTTTAGTATTCTTATGTGAAAGAGATAAATCCAATCCAAATGAATCTATTTTAAATTAAGTGAAAATAATTTTCCGCTACATAAATGGAACAATGGATCTAGAACTCTTTTATACTTCTGGAAATGATTTTATTTTAAAGAGTTTTTCATATTCTTACTTTGGTGGATGTAGAATATAAGAAAAATTTCATCCAGAACTTGTCATTTCATAAAAGATTAATTTTTTTCCATTCTAAATGCAATGCTCAGTAGCACTTTCCACTACTGAAGATGAATATGTAGTAGCTGGAAGTTATTGTACTCATGTGTTTTTGATGCAACACACAATCACAGACCATAGTATGAGTTTTACCAATGCACAAATTCTTTGTGATAATACTATTTCTATTGCTCTAGGAAAACACCATGCATATCACTCTCATGAAAAACACATATATATTAGGCATCACATTCTTAGGTATCACACACAAAAGGGGATACCATTATTCTATTTATCGGAACAAAAGATCAACTTGTTGGTATTTTCACAAATTCATTACCCTCCGATAGATTTGAATACATTAAACAAATTTTAGGAATGATAACCATAAGGTAATTTCCTTGTTAAAATTCTGTTGAAACCAATCTCCTTATAGTAATAAACTCTATTTTATAGGGGGAGTAAATTTTCATGTTAGTTAGATCAAAATCTTTCTTAATGGAAAATTCTCATAGTCAGATTTGTCAAATATTTTATAATGAAAATTTTTGTAGTCAGAAATTCCAAATCTTTCGTAATGGAAATTTTCATAGTCATATTTTTCAAATCTTTCGTAATGGAAATTTTTGTAGTCAGATTTTTCAAATCTTTCATAATGGAATTTTTTTTAGTCAGACTTTTCAAATCTTTTGTAATGAATATTTTCGTAATGAAGTTTTTCTTAAATCTTTGTAACGATGTTTTTTCATAAATTCTTATAATGAAGATTTTTCGTAAACTTTCATAATGAAGTTTTTTTTAAATTTTGTAATGATGTTTTTCTTAATTTTTCGTAATAATGTTTTTCTTAAATTTTAGTAACGAAGATATCCAAAAAATTTTGTAGTAATTTTTTCAATATTTTTCATAAATGTTTTTTTCATAATCTAATGTTCTTCAATAATAATTCACCCCCACTACAAATAATCTTTTTAGAAATCCTAATGGTATGTTTCCATTCTTAAATTTTCATAATCATTTTTTTGTTGGTATTTTGATTTATTTGTTTTAAATTTTTGCATTATCTCTTTCATAAATCCGAATGTTTTTATTAAAAAAATAATAAGATCAGATTCTATAAAAATTTTCTAGCGGATATCTCTTCAACCATCAAATCTGATTAAAAATTTTCTTAACTGTAGGATTGGGTATGGAAGCTGAACCATCACTTTAGAAAGCTATACAAAGGACCCCCCGATGGTTGTACCATAACTATTCTAAATCTTGTCTGTGCTGAAGCTCTTCCCTTAAACATATGCTCGTTCCTAAATTCTGAGATCTTGCTCAAATCCTAATGTTTGTCGAAGAATCCTCTCACAAAGACATGTCAAATGTCAAGCCAATCTCGGAGTGGAAGGTTTATAGGGAAAGGTTGGTGAATCCAAACTTCTTCACCATGTATGATTCTATAATCTAAAAAAACGTCAAGATCAATGAACGGGAGAGGGTTTTCATATCAATTCCAGGAGCTCAAGAATTAGTTTATCCAGATCTGCTAGTTGAATAATATGATATAGAAAGTTTTTTCAAGGAAAAAGGAAGGCATAATTTCTCTTTCAAAAGATATGGGCGGACTTATTCTCTCTCGTACACCAAGGATGCAAATTTTATTGGAGTTCTGTATAAAGGTGAAGATGAATTTTGTTATCATAAGTTCTAAGATGTTCAAGGATATTTTGTTAAGGATAAATCTATGTAATGCCTTTTTCTTACAGATGTTAAGACTCCAAAAATTATTCAACTCACTACATATTATCGGATTCTCTAATTATGGGTTCAAGTACTCATAATTCTGAGAAAAGGGGACAAATACACTTTGAAGAAAAGTGATATATATATATTGAATTTTCTAGTGAACCGATGAATGATCAACATAGTTGAGAATATTCTGATTACGATTGAGAATATAATGAATGGAAATCTTAAGGCCCAGATAATTATGTATCAATCCATCCTTTCAAATTAAATTTTTTGGTGCTTGGACTCTTTAGAAATTACTTGATGTTCAAAGACATGAAATTTCAATGTTTTGTCGGTTAGTGATGATACCTTGAGTAGGATGAATGTTGGATTTTCCAAAGAATCCAAAATATATTATGACTTGATAGAATAAGAAGCTGAAGACATTCCGAAAAAATAAGATGTGGATGAGACTTCCAAAAAAGGTGCAAGGAAGAGGAAATTGAATGAAGTAGAAGAAAAGGTAAAATATCATGTGGTCAATAAAGTATAGTCAGCACCCCCAAAGCTGAAAATGAAAAAATCCAATCTGGATGAGGTAGTAGCTAAGTGGAGGGAAGACAAGAATAAAAGAACAAAGGGGAGCCCATGTTTTTCCTAGACCCTGCTGAAGCAAAATCTCTAAAGGAGAAGACAACTGTGTATCTGGATAGAGAAGAGAATGAAATTAAACAAATTAAGAGGATGTATGAAGCTAAAATAGTTCAATCCCTTTTAAGGGATAATATGAAATCATCTGAACATATTCCAGAACTAGAATCGTTTTTGTTAGATGATTTACAAGAAACACTGAAGAATAAGTATGTGACTCTTGAAAAAGTTAAAGAAAAATCAGTTGAAGTAGTAAAAGCTATTGAAGAAAAAGATGAAAGTAGTGGTGACACAACAGAATTGACTAATGAAGAAGAATATTTCCATGAGAAAGAAAGCCCATATGAGAAGTTATACATCCGAACTTCTCAGGACGAATCATTAATGATTACTACTCCTTGAAAGGATGAAGAGAAGGATGAAGACGAAGTGAATAGGTTGTCTGAAAAATAATGTTCTAATCATGACTTTAGTCATCCATAAGATGATAAAGTTGGAGTTGATAAGGAAATTGTTGATAAAGACATAATTGTTCAACTATATGATAGTGAACATTAATCCCCTGATGAGGAAGCCATTATGAAACCTCATATGAAAAAATAGGTGGTTGTTGACACACCTAGCAATGTTTTTGTGAAAAAGAAGGAAGTGTGTGGATCGTCGAAGAGGAAGGCAATTATGTTAGATAAAGATCCCTCTCCAAGAAAAGTTTTAGATTCGGAGTCATCCTCCCTTGGACATGATTTCACTATTCAGTCATTTGAAGAATCTTGTTGGGACCATTCCGATTTTTCCATGTACTGACTTGGGATGCCGGATGCTCCAACATAGCCTAAATCAAAAGTCAGATTCAGTATCCATGGTGATGGATAAGTGTGTAAACATGAGGAATATTTCATGACTTTTCTCAAAGGCTACGAGGATCACAAGGGATATTGAATGAAGAGAACTAGTTGGTCAAATAAAACTATTCAAGAGATGAGAATCCTTGATAAATTTCAAGAAATTTTCAAGGATTCTTTTGACACCAAATATGGGATGATCAAAGATCTCACTAATAGATATCAAGAAAAGATAAATATTGAGAAAAATACTTGGATGAATTAAGTAAAATATCTGAATGGAAAGTTATATTCAGTTTCCTAATGATAGAAGAGAGAAATGGATCTCTAGATTCTGATTGATTAAAATATTTCTAAGGAAGATGAATGGTTGGAGGCTTAGGCAGAGGCTATCAAGGCTCAATAAGACAAAATAAAATCCTTAGATAAGAAGTCCAATGATCAGGATCAACTTCTTAAGTGCGAAGAGGAAGATCACAAGGAGATTAAAAAGCTCAAAACAATAGTGAAGTAGCTGATTCCCATGGAAAAGGAAGGATAACATAGTTTAAATACAATCTTTTGTTGCAATTTCCTTGTTGAATAAAATTTTTCCAATCTTAATGAAATTTTAGTTGCATATTTTTTTGGATGTCTTGTACTAATATTTCAGGTACCATATTTAATTATCCATTACCAGTATTCCCTTATGAAAATCACAATGGGGGAGAAAGGAAAAATAAATCAAAGAAAAGATGTAATTTTCCATAGTAAGGTGAAGTGTGTATCTAAGGGGGAGTTCATATATAAGATGATTTTCATATGCAATAAAATGGTAAGTCGAATTCCAAAAATCAAGAATAGAATCCTTATTGTTCCAAAGCCTAAGAAAGAGTTAGTCGAATTCATTTTTTCCATTTGATAAGGAGGATATGTTTTGTATTAAATGTCTAAGAAAATATCTTTTAAGTACTTATATTCTTTTTCATGAGGATGTTCTTGCTTTCCAAAAAGGGGGAGATTGTTGAGTCAATAAGGTTTCCTTATGACTTTTCCATTCCATCATGTTTGGGGAGATTGTTAAGTTAATAAGGATTCCTTAGGACTTTATAATTTCTTCATGTTTTGAAAATCACTAACACCTTATCTCAAGGAAAATTTTATTTACCATAAGTTTAACTTTCATATGGAAATTTCCCTTGCCCAAGGAAATTTATTCAATACCATGTTTTTCATTGTTCATGGTATCCATAAGTATAAAACATGATTTAATATCTAAAAACCCCGGAATCATATAATACATAGATATAGAGAATTATGTTTTCTAGATCTGAATTCAAGTTTCGTGCTCTTTGAGTTCAGACTCTGAACTCTTTTGAGTTTTGGCTCCAAGTTCTCCGAATTCAGATTCGGAACATTCTATGTTCTGACTCCGAGTTCTCTAAATTTATACACTGTACTCTTATGAGTTTTTAATATGAGTTCTCCGAATTAAAATTCCAAACATTTTGAGTTCTGACTCAGAGTTATATGAATTCTGACTCCGAACTCTAATGATTTTTGACTTTGTGTTATTCTAATTCAGATTCTGAATTTTGAGAGTTCTGACTCCATGTTCTCTGAATTCAGAATCTGAAATCTTTTGATTTTGACTCTAAGTTCTATGAATTCATACTCCAAACATCTATATGTTCAGACTTTGAACTCGTATGAATTCAGACTCTGAATTCTATTGAATTAAATGCTCAACATATCCTTGAAATTCAGACTTCAGAATTCTATAGAATTCAGGTTCCAAATTATTCTGAAGATAGAATCTGAATATCGTTGTATTATAGACACTGAATGAGTATTTGGTTAGACACCGAACATTAATTTTCCTCGCACTATGAAAAATGAATTTGCTTATGTAACCATATTTTTGCTCACTCAATTTTTGGTTATAAAATTATGTCATTAATTCAGATACAAACTAACTTTAGTTAGAGAACACATGTACATGTCCCTATGAAATTCAAGGAAAAATATGACCGTTGGAGGAGGGAGATGAGTGTTGATGGTGTTCCTATAAATAGGAGTTCATTTGATAGATCTCATAACATTGATGAACTATTATATGACTCTAGAGATCACATGATGTTGATGTTATTTCTTGATAGAGACTATCATGATTTTTGCGTACCGAACATATTTTTCAGAATTGATTTGTGCAATTCCGAATGATGTTGAATAAATTCAAGGGATTCCCGGGATAGGAAGAAAGAGGTGTCGACTACCATGATGTTTGAGGGCTTGCGGGGATATCAAGATAGACTCTGATCTTCGTATCGAGGGCTTACCATGGTGTGAGTAAGACATACATTCTTGAATGTATTAATCAACGAACCTTTATCCAAGGTTGTTGGGGACATTTCTATTTGAGTTAAAAGATTTACTACATGATACTTGTATTGATTCAAGTTTTGTGTTGTATTATTATTGTTGTGGAAAGTATAACTATCGTCTACTTCCTTATACTTGTACTCCGATTTTGTATAATTCTATACGCTTTAAGGTAGAAAATTTGTTTTGTAATCTTTTGTAAAGTTTCATTTCTAGAATCAATTTTTCGGAATTACATTCTCGGAATCACATTTCCAGAACTAAGAATGTTTGTAGAACTCAGTGGTTTTGTGAATTTACCATTTTTAAACTTCTTAAACAATAGAAAGGTATCTAGCCAACTTTAAAAGTTCCCAATGAATTTTTATAGTATACAATTTCGCCCCCCCTTGTATATTGAGTATCTACTATTACAATTCGGTCCTACATTTGGTATCATTGGAGAATATCCTAATCCATACCAACTTAAAATATATATGTAGGATTGATTTGATAAAAATGAGTGGGACATTGACTAAAATCTCAAATTTTTCATATATGATTATTGACATGTGTGATAGGGATGGAATATCTGAATACCCATATGTGATAAACAATATGTGGCACATAGACTGATGCTAAAAATACCTATATGATATAGTGAGTATATGAAATGGAATGAGGCTTCAAATACCAATGTGTATTTGAGTTATGGGATAGGTATTGATTCACTATATACCCATGGGGTTCAAGACAATTTTTTATACACTGACGAGTTGGAATTTGACTATGGTTCTAATTTTACATTTATTTAATTGATATGAAATGATAACTGATAATCCTTATTATGTGATAATTTTCAGACATGGTCATGGGTTAAATTGTGTATTTAGGGTTACGATGACCTCTGGAACATGGTAGTTTATGTGTTAAATTATAGAATGGTGAAATTTGATAACTATTTACTTATTTATTTTACATTATTCTCTTCAAAAATGCATACACTAATATTTATTGAATATTGAATAAGAAGTCACTAGTGTTGTTATACTGATTTTTAGTCTCACCATACATGGGCATCATTATGAGAAGAAGAATAGATTTCATGGATATAGATCAGTAAAAATGACATTGGCATACGTTATATGGTAGAGTTAGAATGGATGACATATGAGAGAAAAAAATGTGATTTGTGACCCTCTTGGGACATTTCAAAGTTTCTTTAGTTTGTGTTTTTCATATTGACAAACATAAATGTGGCATGGAATATCTACTATTTAGTTTTGGATATTAGTTTTCATGTTTAGATCATCACGTGATACAGATTTGGAATTGTTATTGGTTATATAATTTGGTTTTTGTTTTTGTTTTTCCATTGCAACATTTTAATAAATAGGTTATAGTCTCTCTATTACCAATATTAAACCCACATTGCTAGTCAGAAACCTATAGAATTTGGGGAGAAACAATTGAAGTCATGTAACCGATTAGCTTAGGGAAACCTAGTCTAAAACCTAGGTTGGGATGTCACGTCTAGTGTATATTAATATTATTAGTTGATTTAAACTACCTAATGAGATCCTAAACACATGATGAACAAATGTTATACAATAATATAACACTACCCATCATGTTCAATGGTTTTTATAGAATATCATACCAAGAAAATTATTGACAGAAGTGGCGGAAGTAACCTATGAGCCAAAGAAAATTTCTGACATCAAATTCATTCTATTCTAATTATCACAGTGTTACTAATTCGACTATATCATTCTAAATAGAGATGATTTATTATAACACAACATGTGAATGAAAAATTTTATCATGAATGTAGAAATATCATTTTTTTATCATATAACTAGTGTTTCCATGATGTAACAAAAAATAATGAAAAAATATTAATTATGATTATCCAAAAAATATGAAGAATATATTATAAAAACTCATATTGTTGAGAAAAATGTAAAAAAGGTTGAAAATATAAGATCCATTAAATCATGTAAGTCTCTTGGAGAACTAGATTTATTACATTAAATTTGAATATACTCAAAATTTCCATAATTTCTATGAAATGAAGTATAAAATATTATTTCTAACATGATATAATGTTGTTGATACAATAAAAAATGATAAATGTTTAGAAACATAATTTCTAATTAAAATGAGTAATGTATCATGAATGATGTCTAAATTTATGTGGATCATAATAGTAACATTTTTATATTTTTATATTTTATAATGGTGATTATAATTCGACTAAAATGTCTATGAAATTTTACTGGGGATCTATATGGTGATCCTCTATTCTATATGAACCTCATTGACTAAGACATTAATATAAAAATTTAATAAAATCTCACATTTTATTGAATTACATCTGATATAGAAGAATTACAATATAATAAATTATTCTTGTGATATCGATAATAAATTACACTACTCAATTATGTATAAATTTGTATAATCATTTAGGGTATACATATAGGTCAAAATAAATTTTTATATGTATAACCATGCATCCCATATCTTTTTATTCTCTGAAAATTAGGTAATAAATATCTATAGTGATGTACTTAATATTTCTATAGATAAAAACAACATTGCATTCCGTAATCTACCACACTCCATAGATTGTATTATATTTACAAAATAAAAAAATAGAAAGATACAATTAGGTCATAACAGTCAATAAAAATTTGAATCTATTTTTTCTAATCCATCGAATGAGTGAAATAAAAAAATCCATATTTAAGACCAAATGAACCTAAAAATTTATATAAAAATCAATAATAAAAACATATGGAGATGAAATTCTTTTATTATCATTTCTATTTTCAATTTTATAATTTAGTATTACGTATAAATATGGTACATAAACATTAGTACCTAAAATAGTCTCTAATGTAGTATATATAGAAATGTGTAGAAAAATAAAATCAAATAAATCACATTCCTATGTAAAAGATATTATAATCTTACATTCGACAATAGATAGACTTACTCTAGCATTAGATATTGGGAGGCCAATAATATATATCATTATTTTTTCCTGATATGAACATTAATGTATTAAATAATGTACATAATATTACATACTACATATTTAATCATGTATATCATGCATACCCCCCTCAAAAAATCCACCTCTATAGTTGTTGGCTAACTCTAGTATAATGATCTCTTAATAGAGCATATCATAACATAGTATGCTATTTTTGGTGCTCCATAACATCAAAATATCTAATTGGAATTTTCTTTTATACATTATCATACTCAAAATATAATTTCCACGAAATAGAGAAATTGTAACTATATTTTTTGATATTATTAATGTTACCACACTTTTAACACTCTATTTATGGACATTAACATCTAATACCTTGAGTTATTCCACAAATTAAGACCACGTATAGAGATATCATTAAATTTTTACGCATCAATGTATTTTTTTACACTATTGTAACTATAAAATATATGTTTTATAGAAAAATATCTAATTACTCGTATTAACCCAATTTATCTACACATGGTTAGAAAAAAACAATTCATTTCCACCACTGATAATAAACTTAGGTTAAAGAACTACACATTTTTCTATAGTGAATCTATTAATACCCTATCAAAATGACCCACTATATCATTAAAAAATAATTTAATCAATATGAATAAGAATTTATATTAGTGATCATGGTGGAATTTCCATAAAAAATATTTCTTTACACTATATGTTCATGGAATTTAGTTCTATAATATAGTCTGTGGTTTTGATAAAAAAATCTCAAATAATAGGCCTTAAAAAATTTTCATATTTGATCATGGTTTTTCTATATTTTATCATGACATTACAACTTGTGTGGATTTTTTATTTAGGTTAGAAAGGTAGGTATATGGACTATTTCCCTCTCTAGAATCTCATTTCATGAACTATATATTCAAGATTATGGATTCAATGATCATCTTATTTATTGGAAACATAATCCATGACATATCATAGAATATTGAAAATTGATATATTTTATAATCTCAAATATAGTTGGTCACATTAATTGAGGATTTAAAACCGTAAACTATAGAAACTATGAATTGTCTCATAAGACACTATAATATACAATAGATTGTTCAGGTTATGCATGCTAACATTCCTAATCATGGTTTGTTGGAATAAGGTGTTATATATGTATCATCTACAGTAATGTATTATTCTATATTTTCATTTTTTTCGAAAAATATAGAACACCCTTATTTTGGCACTATAATAAAAAATCCATTCATAACCCCTTCCATCTCAAACATGAGCATTATCCTTTTAGGAAAAAAAATATTTATCATTAAAACTACTTCCCTTGAGAATTTTATGTAATTATTCTTTAATCTTGAAATAATGTAATAGAAATATATGACATGATATATAAATTATTTAAAACAAATATGTATTAATGATTGATGTATAACATAAAGAGACTAAAAATAAAAAATTTAAATGGCATGTTCAATTATTATAAATAACAATTTACATGTATTGAAATTTTCCTAAGCATTGAATTGATAAAAAGATCACTTTTTTTTCTCTTCTGTTTTATGTAAAATGACACTCAAATTGATTCTATTCATTTAATAATGATAAATTTTGATACATGAGAAATTTTATATAGTAATATATTTTCCAAAAATTAATTAAATAATATGATACATGAGTCTCGTGGTTTAACACTGATAGGATGATGAAATATTGAATGATAACTGTGATGACCCCTCATCTATGAAGTTTTAAAAACAATTATATTGTCCAAACATATTTAGAGGTTACATACTGATTCACAGTAGAAATATATGATGAAGACTCATGGGTCCCATCCTCTAAAACCTTTAATTTTGAATTTATTATAATTTTATAATTACTATGTCCTAATTTCCTATGTATAATGTGTATGCCTCACCAAAAAATCATTAAATCATCAAGATAACCAAATACGGATTAAATGGTGGGTAAATGTTCAATATCAGTTGTATATAGATTTCATCCATTTTTTGTGGATAAAATGATTGTGGGTCATTGTAAAATTTGGTAGAACCATGCGGGAATTTTGGAGTTCATGTGTATAAGAATACACTAATGTAAGATAGTGTATTATTTAAATAACATTTAATGGTTGATAATGAGTATAATAATAAAAAAAATCAATACAATTTAAAATCAACTATAATATTTACATGAACTTGTACAAAAGAAAAATACATATTTTCATATCCAACGAACAAAATATGGCATAATGATTTATGTGCAAAGAACCAAAAATGAAAAATAGCTATGGATGTGATTTGGATAACAATCATCCACAAACATAATCATACTCCAAGTGAAAAAAATTATTCCATATATATATCATTCCCTAAATGCATTAGTTTTAGTGGTCTATATTCTTATAAATTACCCATGGTGTAAACAAAATGTTTTCCATCCATTCGAAGAGATGAATATGTAGTATGTTGTGAATATATACCTAGTTAATTATCCTGAACCCAAATAAAAATATTTAAATAATACAATTGTATTGATGGGATGAAAAATAATGTGGACTATTTTATCAATAAAACCACATGAAAAATATAAATTAAATAGGGGAATAAATAAAAAATTAATAAAACCTTATTATAGAAGTTTTCAAAATGTAATTCCTACATCGTGATTAACCATGATCATAGATCAATAATAAATGATATATGGGTAATCCAAAATTATAATTTTGGGGGATGGTAATCATTTATAATATATTAGGTTCAATTGTTTATATTCTTGAATTTGAGGTAGGGTAATTTTTATATATAATCTGGGAAATTCTAACCCCTGATATGCAGCTGAACTATCAAATAATTAGAGAAGTACCTTGGTATATTGTTTATATAAGCATAAGATATGAAATTAAAGATTAGCAAAAATGTCATATATTGTATTTAACTTGTGTGACTTTATATTATAAATGATCTCAAACATAAAAAATTAAAAAACTAAACCCTATATCTCAAACATGATGGAAATATGTATTACAATAGGCACACGTATTGATTATGTCACATCAATGTCATTCTTTTTATGTATTTTTTTTTCTTTTATTATTGGAATATCATTCCACCATATGTCCCATCTAAGACCCTAGGGGATTTGGATAAAAATGGACATGTCTTGGGTTGACAGAACCATGGCCTAGTTTAGATGCATGGTTTACTGAGTCGTGTTGTCAAACCGTGCACATGTGTCCTAGTCATAAAATATAATTTTTTTTACTTGCATTACCTTACTAGACTAACCCTATTGCACCCCTTTCTTCCCCCATTAAACCCTTATAGCGATGTAAGGATCCCTATATATCATAATCTAATTTGGAACCCGATTTTGATGGTTTTTTGGTGGTGATAATTCATGATTATTCCTGTATGTGAATTCCTATCTTGTTCCTTCCATTTTCCATAGGTTTTTTTTCCCACCTTCTGGATATTACAAATATCTAAAAACTAGGGATTAATACAAAAATAATAATTTTGTGTGTTTTTGTTCATTCTTATAGATTATGTTTCTTTTTCATCCCATTGTGGTGCAGAAGTGGTGTGGTTGATGTTTCACACTATGATTGGGTGTTTTGACATCAAAGATTTGTGTTTACCTATGTAAGAATTATTTTATGAGATAGAGTGATTTCTTTACCATTCTATCATGTTATATACAAATTTTATTTGTAAAAAAATTATTTTTGATATAATTGGTTTTTCTTTTGATTCTATAGTTGCATTTTTTCTTCAAATTTTGTGTTTATCATGTGTAACCCTTGTCGCATAATTTGAGTATATTTTACAAAATATTCATCTGGATTATTAATTTTTTATAAGGGTGAAAATTTTATTTTGGTATGGTATTCGGGTGATTTTTTTCTTGATTGTGGGTGTCTAAAATGCATTTGGTGTGAAAAGCCTTGTTTTACTTCCTGATGTTGATTTATGAAACATTTAAAAGGTTTATTGAGTTACATAAAGGGTGAAAACATGTTGGGTACTTTTTTGTGTGTCTATGGTTCATAAATTATATTCTTTTGTGAAAATTGTATTTTATAACATGTAGAACTTGTTTGAGCATAAAGGGGGAAACCTAGGTATCATGGTGGGTGGACTAGGACTAGTCTGCTAGTGTTCTAGTAGTGGTATCGTTCAAATTTCACATAGAATGTTTGACGGTGAAAATACTGACTACACATAGACAATTTTTGGGTAATAGTAGGCCATTGGGGTTTCCCCTCCGAGTGTCTCTTACAGAATAAGGATATTGGTTTTGGTTACTTATATAGCCAAATATTATGTACCTAGGGCCCCACCACTAGTTAGTGCCAAGGGTGTTCTCATGACTAGTTCTCATTGGATATATTTTATTTAAAATTGGAATATGGTTTCTTTTATTGGAAGAATTAGTAGAATGGGTGTTTTGTTTTAATCTTCACATTCTTTGAATAATCTCTCATGAAAATAGTATTCATTAAAAGTCTCACCTTTTAGAAATCCCTCTAGAATTTCATGTTTATATTATAATTCAAGAATTCTGTCTTAAAATGTTTATCACATGGATGATTTTGGGTGGAATCATATTGGGATTATTCTAAAAACCTACATAAACATTTGGGTGTAAGTAGAATTGACATTGTTTGACATGGGTAATGGAAATGACCTTGAATTCTGTGGTTTAGGTTGTTAGCTTCTTTTCTGGGTGTGGTGTTGTGAAGATTGTTTGGGGGTGATCTCCCCTGGCCATGTGGTGGATCTTGAGTTAGGGTTTTTCTATTATTCAGTTGTTTCCAAATTATTGTTTTTTTAAAACAACATATTACAATTTTTATTTTGGATACAATATTTGATAGGATTTAATTTTCATATTCAGTTAATTTATTATTGCTTATTGTTTAATGCTTCTAAAATTGGGAAAATCATTCCTAACCCATTATTTATTTTACCATGGATCTTTTTCTAGCTCATGGGGATAGGGGACACCTTTAAGTCCTTTCCATGGACCGAGTTAGGGGATTGTGTTAATGGCTACCAGATCTAGTTCATGAAAAAATTGTTTCAGAGCAAGGATAAGATCATTGGGTCATATTATTTGGGATAAGTTTGGTTAGACAGAATCTGGGACTATCAGGACTCAATGTTCTAGTTGATATAAGGTTTCATGAAACATACCTATTCCGATAGACCTCTATTCACAATGGTATATTGGTATTTTTGCTTGACTTCACATCTAGGTGAGATGTGTGGACTACATACTGAACATGGACTTTTGGTGGGGGTGATGTTTTATTTAATTTTTTGTTGAGATTACTTTAATTTATTTCTATTTTATATTATTGTTGAAATTTTTCAGAAAATTTTTACAAGATTATTCTCTTTTAACTATTTCCTTTTTTAGTTACATGCCTCATCAGAGAGCTCCCATTCACCCATGAGAATATTTTGAAGAGAGTTCTATATCACTTCTTGATCAGAGGTAGGTAGATACTATGGTTCGGACAGTCCATGATCTATCAAAGGGAATGGATACTACTAAAACTCCAACTCCAACTAGAGATGATGAGTATGATCCTAGGAAAGAAAATCACCATGATTTTTAGAAGAACAATACTCCTACCTCCTTAGGTATCATAAAACAAGAGGAAGAATATGAGTGGATTGGGAAGATCAAACACTTGTTCACGTTCCATGGACTACATGAAAATTTTTAAGGTTAAATGTTCCTCATTTCTGTTATAGTGTCTCAACTGCATGTGGTGGTAATCATTTCATCCATCTCGGATGAATTATTAGATGAGTTGAAAGGATATAAAGGTTAACTTCAACAACTAGTACTATCCTAATTTATTGGATTATTCCAGATCCTGGGAGTTTATAGAACTCATCCTGTTAGATCAGTCAGTGATGGACTATGTCATCCACTTAACTGTGGTAGTTCTCTATACACCTTAAGTGGACACCAATGATCAGATAACAACCCAGATGTTTGAGTGTGGTTTACGGTTAGAGAACTTTTCTCAGGTATTCTAGTTCAATATAAAGACAAATTTGGAGGTTGTTTTTTGATCTTGTATGGTGGTGATTAATTATAAAGGAAGTTCTAGTTTTTATGGGATAGTATCAATGATGTGAATTGGATGTTCATTTGAGAATAAAAGGATGTGATAGAATCATGGGAAGAAATGAGTTGGTAGTTCAGGCCATCCACCAACTTAGTTCACCTTTGCGGCTATTGATGGGAGTTCTATTGTGTTCCACTATGGTATGAGGCCATGCCTCACCCGACCTGTTTGTAAATATCCTCAATGTCTTAGTTATCAGTCTGGAGCTGTTCGAATATGTAAAAAATTTCCATGGTGAAACATCCACTAAAGATTGGGGAATGCTCAGTGGCTTATAATGGAGTGTCAATTCAGAAAGGGCTATCCAGAATAGTGGGATTAGGATTTTCAGGCCAAAAAAGTTTGTCCAAACCGTCCTCTAGGTAGTGCTTGTTCAGGTCAGAGCCACAATTGAGAGTACATTACCATGCAATGATGAGGCATCTCAATACTATGGATCAATCACTAGTGGGATAAGATAATTGGCCTTTGATATTTTGAGATGAAATTTTTATTTCATTCACTTTAGCTAAT
Source organism: Viscum album (assembly GCA_963277665.1). NCBI lineage: Eukaryota > Viridiplantae > Streptophyta > Magnoliopsida > Santalales > Viscaceae > Viscum > Viscum album. Next base: position 576,641,866 of record OY728138.1, on the reverse strand, counting down.
GTTCATTATGACAATGGTGATACTATTTATTTTTTCTCTACATGTATAGCGAAATTGCTGAATTTTACAACCGATTTGTTGTCTTTTGTGATGGATTTAGTGATGTTGTTGTGTAAGAAGAAGGCGTGGGGTCTTAGGTTCCATTCATGTCTTCTATCGAGGTTATTGGATGATATAGAGTGTGACCCACTAGTGTTCAATATGTAATTAATTGATGTAATCATTGGCATTAATTGGTTAGAACATTTTCAACCTCATATTGATTGTTACAGGCAGCAAGTGGGTTTCATGGAACATTATAGGAATCCTCAGGTTTTTCTTGGTGAATGGGATTCTTGGGCGGGCCATGCAAGGAATCAACTCCTAGAGTTAGGGAATCATTTCTAAAGGTATCGCCACAAATTCTAGTGTAATTTGTTCATGCTCTTGAGGATGATGTTCCTCATGTATTGGATTTGATTATGAAGGTATTTCTCAATTATTTTTTAAGCTTTCCCCCAAAGAAGGACTTGGATTACATAGTTGATTTTGGAACTTGAAACATAGTTAATACCTCTTACCTCATATCGTATATCCCCACCAAGTTGATGGAATTAATGATATAGAAGGATGATTCAGACTCCAAATGATTCATTTGCCTAAAAATATATCCTTGTCAGCTCTAATTATTTTTATGAAGAAGGCCGATGGATCACTCTAGTTGTGCATTGATTACTGGAAGCTAATTAAGGTAACCAGAAAAACAAACACGTGTTTCCCAAAATAGATGCATTTTTTGATCAGTTGATGGAGAAAGTCGTTTTCTAATATAGATCAACATTTGGGTTACCACCATGTCAGTGTGAGAGAGGATTATATCCCAAATACATCATTCCAAATTCGGTAATAACACTTTGATTACATGGTCATACCCTTCATATTGACCCATGATCTAGCGGCCTTTTTGGAAATCCTGAATAGGGGGTTCCACCAGTATCTTGTCTCCTTCATCATGGTATTTATGGATGACATCATGGTTTACTTTGGATCTGATGAAGATAATGAGATTCATTTTCTGATTGTTTTGGAAACACTACTAGACAATATTATTTATGAAATTTTTTCTATGTGCACCTTTTGGATCAGTGAAATGTTGTTTCTAGGGAATATCATCACTGAATAGGTGGTTTTAATGAACCCTAAGAAGATCTGTGTTGTTATTTCATGTGAGTAGCCACATAATTTCTTCGAGATCCAATGTTTCTATATTATTAAAGTTTATTATGTGTGGAATGTTCATGATTTCTATCGTCTTACTTCATAGAAGACTATTCTCAGCCAGAAAGGGGTGACATTTTAATGGGTCATAGAATGTCATGAATCCATAAAAGAGTTGAAGTGGTGGTTAAATACTTACCACTTGTAAATTTTTTAGGAATCTAGAAGTTCCATGTCGTTTATTACGATGCTTAAGGTATGTTTTTTCAGTGTGTTCTTATTCAGGGTTTTCTCATGGCAGTGTATAGCAATAGCCAACTCTGTCAACATGAAATGAATTATCCGACCCATGTCTTGTATATGGTAGAAGTGATGATTGATTGGAAGAATAGGCATCATTAACACTTTGGGGATAAATTTTTGGTCAACTCAAATCATATGATCATATCCAACATCTTCAAATAGAAGGTTCATAATCTGAAGCAGGACCATTGGATCAGGTATTTGTAGGGGTATGACAATAAAATTATCTATACCCTGTGCAAGGGTGGTTTTGTGGTTGATGTGGTGAGCATGAAAGTACCAATTAAGGCTTTAACGAATTATAGTGATGAGTGGAATCTAATGGGGTCATTTCCCTGATGCACTTGGATACCAAGGAGCACAGCCGAGGTGCAGTTTTTGAAAGAATTCAGTTCACTCATTCTCTTTTAGTGTTGATTTGGTAGGATACGAACATTGATGATCCATGATAGTTGTCAATGTAGTTCCCTCATGGTAAGGAGACATCATCTGATTGGTCTTCACCTCCCGATGGCATCATGTGCTTTACTGACTGTTCGGTGGTGCCATTGTCTCTAAGGAATATGGTGATATAGGATTTCCATAAATCTATGTGGGTCATTCATCGTGGTGAAACAAAATTTTATTATGATTTTATTTGGTAGTTCTGGTGCCTAGGTATGAGGTGGGTTATAAATGATTTTATGGAGTCATTGTACATGTTAGTCTATGAAATAAAAACATCAAAGGACCTCTAATTTGCTTCAACCACTAACCATTCCTACTAGGAAGCAGGATGAGGTATCTATGGATTTAATTTTTGTATTAACCTATACATCTCATTGAAAGAACACTCATTTGGGTAGTGATTGATCATCTAACAAAATTAGACTACATCATTCTAATTAAATATATAACAAATGTTGATGAGCTTGGCCAATTGTATAATCAGGATGTGGTAAGGATTTATGTTGTGATGTCAATAGTTGTCTCTAATAGAGACCCATGTTTTATCTCTCAGTTTTTGGAAGACATTCAGAAGGCTTTGGTGTCACATATTAAGATGATCATGACATCCAATAATCAAAAATATGGAAAGATGGAGTGAGAAAACAGATTCCAGAATATATGCTACATGCTTGTATATTGGAATTCAAATTTTGTTGGATAACCATTTGGGATTGGTTGAGAATTATTATAATAATAGTTACCAATCCTTGATTCTAATATCTCCTTTTGTGGTGCTTTATGTTGGGCTCTGTCGGTCCCCCTATTTTGGGATGAGGTTGTTGATATATCTCTGTTAGGGTCAAGCCTTGAGCAAGAGATATCAAATAAGGTAAAGATGATCAGGTAGTGGTTATTCATAGCATAGATTAACCACAAATATTATTCTGACCATAGGTGTCATGAACTTGTGTTTTCTATGGTAGATATGGTATTCTTGAGGGTGGCGTCTCGTTTGGGCCATCATTGATTGGGAACGTAGGGAAAGCTGATGCCAAGGTATGTCATACCTATTGAGATCACTTAGCGCATTGTAAAGAAAAATTAAAATTTAGATTTTTAAACTCAATTGAAATATAATCATGGAATATTCTATATCTATGAATTTAATATTTACAATCCATATCCATCCTGCATGTTCAATTAAGAAGATTTTGATATAGAGCCAAATTTATCAATGTTTGATCGGCTGGTGCGAATAATCGATTCCCAATTTATAGTGTTTTGGTGGATGTCTATTCCATAGTTATAGGACATTTGTAAATATTTGATTGATGTAAAAGATACATGGGATATGAATTCATGGGTTGATCAAGAATACCCTTTTTTCCGATCAGGCTTCGAGTGGACGTTCTGGGGAAGAATGTTTTCATGATGAGGCGAATTGTCACATCCATGTCCTTTTTTCAGGTATTCATCACTTCTATTATTGGAGTACATTTCCCCACTAGGTTTCCTATATTCCCCCTGTTAATTTGAATGAAAATGTACTAGTTTTGGGTTGATTGAACCAGGCGCACTGTTTGGCACCATGGTTTTCTAAACCGTGCAGATAAACCATGCACATGTGTACAAGTCATAACAAATTATTTTTTATTCTATGTTTTCAATTATAGTATTTACCATAGTTTACTACATTCATCCACCATTTGAAAATTATAGAAATGAAAGGCTCCCAAGCTCCCAAAATCTCTTTTGAAACCCATTTGTGAAGGGATTTTTGTTGATGGAACTTCATGATTTTTAGAGTTTGTTATTTCCTATATTGTTACTTCTATTTTATATAGAGTTTATTCCCTCCTTATTGATGTTCCAAATGACCAGAAACTAGTTTTTCGTAGAAATGGTATAATTTTTTGTTTCTTGGTTAAATATTGTGGATTAAGGGTTGTTTTCATCCCTTTGTGGTGCATTAGTGGTGCAGTTGATGTTTCACCCAAATATTTGGGGGTTTTGATATCTAATAATGGTTTTTATATTTGTTTCAATTATTTGATGAGTTATATTTGTTTCATAACATTCCATTAATGCTTCTATCATAATATATGTGGTGTAAAAATAATTTTTTATTGAATTTGTTATTCTTTTGATTCTAATGTTTCATTTTTGGTTCATATATAGTAATTTTCATGTGTATCTCATGTGGTACCATTTAAAGGGATTTTATAATATTTGAAAATGGTTTATTAAATGTTTATATGGTTTCTAATTCTATATTAGTATGGTATTAAGGTGCATTTGGCCTTCAAAGTGGGTTTTAAAATGGATTTCGTGTGCAAAGCCTTGTTTTACTACTTGAAGTTGTTTAAAAAACATAAATTGTTTATTGAGTTACACAATGGGCGAAAACATATAATTTAGTTTTTAGTGTGTGTATGATTCACAAGCTGAATTATTTTGTGAAAATGTAATTTAATAACATGTATAAATTTGTTGATCCAAAAGAGGGAAACCATGGTATCTTGGGTGGTTGACCAGGACTAGTATACTAGTGATCCAGTATTGGTATAATCTATATTTCACATATAATGTTTGACTACGAAAACATAAGATAAACATTAATTATGATTGGGATCCACTAGGACATTTATTTTTCCCCTCGTCATGGCTTATCAACAAAAAATGGTTATGGATTCTTATACACCGAGATACAATGTTTCTCATTCCTCACAATTAGCTAGTGACTACGGGTGTTACTTTGGATAGTGATCATTGGATATATCTTACTTACCATCAAAATATGTTTTTTTGGAAAATTCATTATAATTTGTGTTTTATTTAAATATAAATCTAATTCAATGTTTCCCTCTTGATAACAATTTTCATTAAGAGTCGCACATTTTAGAAATTGTTCGTGCATTTATTGTTTATAAAAAAAATATTTTTATCTCAAAATGTTTAACACATGAATATTTTTGGTGGAATCTTATTGGGTTTAGTCTCCCACCCTACTTACACATTATTGTGTATGTAGAATTAATAAATTTCGACATAGGTAAAGGAATAGTCCTTCGAGATGGTTGTTTAAGTTATTAGCTTCATTTCTGGTGTAGTGTTGTGGAGATTGATGGGGGTGATGTCCCTTTTCCATGTGGTGGTTCTTGATTAAGACTTGTTGCTAGGTTTATGTTGTGGAAATCTTGGGGTTTAATTTTAGTCTATATATTTCAGTTATGATATGTGTTAAAGGATTTGTGGGTTGTTATTTTGATATTCTATTTGTTTATTGTTGTTAGTTGTTTAATGATTATAAACTTGGGTAAATCATTCCCAAACAGTTATTTCGGATATTGATGAACTTGTTCTAGCTCATGGGGATAGGGAATGAACATATGGCCTTACAATGGGCTTGTTGGGAGTCAATTTGGATGGATACCAGATCCGGTTCATGATATATATATATATATACAAACCAAATAAATTTCATGAAATGACAAATCATTTAACAAATAAGGAATATAAAATTAATTTTTAAATAAAAAACAATACATAAATATAAAACAAAATTTTCATATTTAATATAATTAATATAAATAAATTATTTGATTGTAATTATATTTTAAGGAAGCTCAATAGTTATTATTAGTTTCGATTTTCCATATACCATATCAAATCGGACCATTGATAAAGATTGTAAAATTAAGAGAATTTAATTTGAAATCATTTTTACTGAATAGTTTAAGTAATGTAATTGAATAAAATGTCTCTATAAAATCATTATAGTAAATCTAAAACTAATATGATATATGTCATGTTCATGTCATAAAAGATTCTGATATATGTAATGAAAAATATGTAAATACATTATGGATTTCAAATATATCATTGTGTATCTGATAAAAAAATATATCCATTAATATGAATGATATCAGAACACATATGTTATTGGTAATGGATTCATCTCAGTGTTTTTAATAATAGAGAAAATATAAAATTTATATATTTTTAGTGGACAAATAATAAGGAATATGATCATCCATAATAACATCATTTTTTCGGGGAAAATGAATGAGGATTGGAATCATAAGTTTAGAAGTGAGGTGATGAGAGGATTGGAGATAAAAAATACATGTAATTGGAATGAATAATGAATTTAAGATTTTAAATTTTATTTATAAAATGTTTTAAAAATAACAAATTTCACCTTATTATGGTCATTATTCCCATTCAGTTCTATGATTTTGGTATTATGTTAATGATACCTATGGGGTAATAATGAAACCCTAGAACACCAATGGAATTTCTGGGCACCCGATATTGGACCAAATTTTACAAATTGGTTATCATACCCGTATTTTCATCCCATTCGTATACCCTACTCTCTGATTTCCATTCTTGACGTCTAAATTACATTTTTAACTCCAGATAATAAAAAATTATGGTGTTTTCAAATAAATTGGATTTGACTAATCGTATATGTCATGAAATATAAAGATCTATTCTATGTATTATAATATACTAGGGTAATATATATCCACAAATTTTACATTTAGATTTATTTGATAATTTTTTTTAGCATGGTGTCAAAAAATAGCCCATAACTAGTCACTCATACTTTTGATACCAATACACCACCTGTTGAGTTTGGAATATATTTTTTGTAATTGTATTTTCATTTTGAATGTGTTATGTTTTATGTTTTACGAGTATACATGTAACATCCTAACACAAAACATTATGTCCGACCCAGAATTCTGTATGACCATAAGAGTATCTCTCCCTATTCCATAGGATTCCAAATAGTAATGGGGGTCATAATATTTCATTAGGTATACTATATCATAGGTATGATTCTTTGGGACCGATAAATAATAACTTCAATATAATAATGAATATAAATAATCAGATTCATTCATGTAGATTTTGTTAGATGGAATACATGATTCCTTTAAAAAATATAAACAAGCATCCAATGTATGTGGTAAAGTGAGTAAATAAATGTAGTAGTTGATGTCATTTTCAATCTCTATCCAACATTGTCAAAACCCACAAGTGATATCTTCTCATCTATTTTCCAAAGGGAATATTCCCCTTGATTGTTTGTTGGTCCTTATTCCTACATGTGCAGCGAAATGACTGAGTAGTGTGTGAGTATAAGATAAAGATGGAAACTAGCATTGGCCATTAGAATTAGTGCATAAATTAGTCAAAAATATAGAATTAACAAAAATTGTTTATAGATATGAATAAAATATATCACATAAGTTCCATCCGCTTGTTGGGTCCTTAGGGACTGACTCCTCCTACTTCATCCCAATTACAAGTGAAATGTTCTTTATTAGGTACAATTTTGTATGGAACATTAGTATGTATCCTAACACAACCTCTTGAATTTGATATCCCCAATCACGTGACAAATTCCAAAAACTGTGATAGTCAATGTATATGTTGACCACTAAGATCTTATTTGTTTATAAGGATTAGACTGAAGCCTCATATATTAATGAATCAAAGATATAATTTTGAAAAATAATTAATATGTAACATATAAATACACCCAAAGACCATATTAGTTTATTTCCTTTGGAAACATGGAAGAAATTCACCTAATATGGTGAATGATATTCAATATCTCCCATAAATATCTTCCCCTATATTTTACCTACCTAAACCCATTTTTTATATCAGTGATAAATGAAAAAATATGAAAAGTGTGATATCATTTTATCAATAAGGGTAAAAAGGAAAATATCAAAAAAACACGAAAATAAGAATGTAAAAACACTAACATAATTTTGAAAATCATACAATGAATTAAAAATAACAACATCATTAGATGTAAAATAAATATTGATAGTTCATAAAGAATAAATTATAATGAAACATGATAAAATGTAAAATAACATTGGTATTAAACCTAAAATTTTGGGAAAAAATAAGCCTTGGAAATAATTTCTATATTATCTAAGGCTAATTTTCAAGAGCATCTAATTATAAAAAGTCCTTTACTGAACTGATTTCACTCTTAATTAAATCACTATATTTTTGAACTAGATTCACCAGTTGTTCTATCCCTATATTACTAAATTGATAACAATTCCTACTCCTACCCTATATTGTCGAAAAAATAATTTACCATTCCAGTCCTATATTAATGATCCTATATCATTTCTTGTTCCAATCATGTCTATCTCATGAGATATAAATCTTTACCCAATTCATTAGAGGGAGATAAAGGATCCACACATGATATAATTCAATCCATATATATCCTATTAAAAAACATAAATCATTCCCCATATCATATCCCCATGAAAATATGGGTTTCTTAAACATAATTTCATCATAACATAATCCATGTAAAAATAGATATGCTAAATATCATTCCATAATAAATATAATCAAACCGTATAAATAATAAGGATAGTATACATGGAACATAAAACTATTAATTAATTCCAACATAGATGGAAAATAATATTGATATGACACTACAAAATTAATTCATGAGGATAATATACTTTGTTCATCAATTTTTTTCCCTTAAAATATAATAAAATTATAAAAGGATATAATTAGAAGGAAAATAAACTAGAAATATTTTACAGAAATATACTTGATAATAAGTCAATATGAAAACCTAAAAATATATACTCATGTCGTATATATTAAAAACATTATTCTTTTACATTATACTCTAAATTAATATATAATATCTTTTTAAAAATGATGGAAATATTCATTTAAAACAGTGTAGTAAAAATTCATGAAATGGTAAAAATGAATTTAATCATCCATAGGATCAAATTAAAATATTTTTAGAAATTATTTTTTTAATACATGGAAATATATGATAAATAATTGATAGAAAACATATTTATCATCAATATCAAATAATAATGAGACTGGGAAATTATCCATTACCTTAGGTATGGGTTCATTTTTACATTTTTGATCCTCCTATATAAGGGTTTTAATAATTTCATTAACTTTTTCATGAATCATATTAGTTTTTTATAATATCATATGTTATCATTTTATTACCTATTTCTTAATAAAATTTTCACTTTTCCATCGAGTATTCACTTAATTATTTTATTATACATGTTTAGGATGATAATTTATTGTTCATATTCTTATGTTATAGTTATATAATTTCTAGAATCATATTACTATAATACATATGATATTTATTCATTTGATTAAATTATAAAATCATGCTTTAATGGACATCATGTAGAATGAATAATATTATATCATGGAGATGGTAGGTCATATGTACCTACAAGTAATGATATCATTCCCATAATTAAAGAATGTTATTGAAGTGGATGGTGTAAAAAATAGTTTAGAATAAATAAAATGATATTATATTCATATATTATTATTATATCAATCATTAAACCTATTGAAGTAATTTGGTGATGAAAAATATATTACACCACTGTGTGGAGATGGTAAACCATACTTAAAAACATGTTTCTATTTATTTATTCATATGATTCATAAAAGGTCTAATATTTTTTTTACATAACCATAATAAAATCATAAAACAAAATTGATACTGGATTTATTAATTCAGGATAGAAACCACTCATGAAGATGAAGTAAAACAACCATGCTTTTTATTTCACACTACAAAATGATTTATCAAATTAAATTAATTTTCACTTGATACAACATAGAATATTGAGAGGTCTAGTTTCATTGGGTCCTAGGAAAATTACATTACATCTAAGAACATAAAAACATTATTCTTGAAAACATTTTTTATATGACCACAACATTCTTTCATACTTATCATTGCATGAGATAACTTGAGGACATGCATAAAATATGGGTGAGCTATAAAGATATGTAAGGGAGTAAAAAAAGGAATATCATCAAGAATATTGAACAAACTAGAAAATAGGACTATCAATGGAGAACAATAGAAACATGAACATGAAGGAATTCTATATCATGATTATCATATCATTAAAATGTGGCAATAAAATTTAACATGATATTAGCATGATCAAAGGATCATTGTACATGAATAATGAGTATAACTTAATTTCACATGAATTATCATGAGTAAAATCTCATTGGACATGACATATCATGATACTAGTCATTACCAAATTCATTAGAGTGATATCTGGGCACAACCTTTATAAACATTTCATTTCATGCATATGTGGTCCACATGGATCATATGACATGTAATCATTCAAAATCATAAGATATTAAATGATTAAAAAATATGGAGTACATACATTTAATCACCCTAAATTATGTATATGTGAAAAAAAGTGAATACCATTTATGGAGATATATTTAGGGTATTCACTACACAATTGATTTGTCTTTTAATATTGTATTGCAATTTCGATAGAATAACAGCGTGACATAAGAATTAAAAAAATGTATAATGAGAGAGAAATGGGTACCTCATCAAATTTAAATGTAATGTATAGAAATGGGGTGAAAAATATACATGTCCCATCATATGTATTTTTTAATATAGTGTCTAACATAATGAATAAATTTGAAGAAAGAGATCAAATGGAATAACTCTTATGAAATTTTGGTATGATAACATGTGTGCAATGGGATGGATTAATGATAGAGAAAGAGGTATCTCATCATTCAAACACAATGAGGGATGTATTGGGGTGGTTAAAAATTATATCCAAATAACCTTAATTTTAATAAAAAATTGAATAAAAATATTATGATATTTGGACAAAAAATAGAAAGTAAGAAATCCCTTACTTGGGTGTATGGCCCCAAAGGATTGGGAGAGGCCTGAGAGAGACTTCTTGGGAGATTAGAGTGCCTTGGGATGACTCTAGAGATAGGAGGGAAGATGTTGGTCATGTATCAAATTTATTCAGTAAATATTAATGTGAGATTGAGTGGGATTATATTGGAAACGAGAGATAATTATTTATTATTTAGGTTTTGAACACCACACATTAATCTAATCAAAACCACAATGCAACCAATGGGGGTTCCCAGGTTTTTTAAGTGGGAGTGGGAAAAATTATTTTATAAGTTTAATGTCCTAAAATCTAAAAATATTGGGTTTTTTATGTGGAGGTGAGTCACACTCTCAAAGAAATTATTTTAAAATTATAATTTTTAATATAAGTCTTGGAGGTTCCACTAAGGCTTTGTAAATTAAATCAAAAAAACCAAAAATAACTTTATTTTAAAGTCGAAATAAATATTTTCTCAACATCCCATTTATATTATTCTACTACATCACAATTGTGTCATTATGACATCATGAAACACATTATATATTTAAAAGGTATTTAATTTGTACCCAAAAAATCGACAGTCTTAGAAAATTATAAAAAATTAACCATTGCATATATTTGAAATTCTGATTTCAAAAATAATATTCATCTTTCGAAAAAAAATTCAAAATATGAAAATATTTACTAATAAAATAAAAACATATATTTATCTAAAATTAAGGGATTTTGACAAAAAGGATTTCTAAATTAATAAAAATTACAATTTTATTCATAAAAATTTATATGATCATTTAAATTTAAGAAAAAGATTTTTAGTGATAATATTTTATTAAAATATTATTTAATTCAACATTCCATTAATTCCTCAATATAGATTTCATAATTTATTATTAACTAAAAGTAGTATTTGTGCATCCAAAACTATTTACCACGTAACAATTCTAAAATGAATGTATATTATCTATAAAAAAATAATTCGCATAATCATAGAGAAAGAATCCTGTGACATAACCCTTAAAATATCAACATAATGCCTAAGGGTAATATTCAAGATGCTGACAGACTATTCGGGTGGCTCAGATGACATCGCTCATGTGGTATTCTCCATTACATTGCACTTCTCTTGTAGGGGGTTTTGTTCATGTTTAATGTCTTGAATTTTTTCTTGCACATGGTCAAGAGCAAATCCCAATGACACCTCCACCTTTCCATGTTTCGACAAATGGGTTTCTTATAGAGCAATTCATTTGGATGAGACCATCACTTCCATTGTCTATGTAAATTGGATTTGTTAAAGCCATATATGTATACTTATCATGTGACAACTATTCAATGAATATTTAAGAAATGATAACAATTCATATAGGTATTTTGAAATCCAAAATCATTTATCTAAATAAGTGCATATGTTTTATATAACCATTTTACTAAATAAGGAATTTAATTAAATAAAGATGAATATCCATTTATATAATTTTGGGTCGTTATAGTCTTCTCCCCTTAAGAAATTTCACCCTGAAAACTTCCTTTTCCCACAATAAAATAGATTAGATTAACTTTTCTTCATCACTTCCTTAAATTCCCACAGTTCTTCATCAAACATGGGGATTTTCTAAAACACCATTAAGTGGGTAATTGCCTTATATCGTAGAAAACATTCACTACATTCATAGATCATCACCATATTTTATTCATAAGAGATGTGATTCTCCAATGGTACAACAACATTATTGAGTACATGTGATGGTTGAGGAATGTACTTCCTCAAGAGTGATATATGGAATACATCATATACTTCAGATAGGATCAGGGGGAGTGATAGTCGATAAGACACTTCTCCAAAGCGATCAAGGATATCTAAAATGGATGATGAAACTTGGACTAAGCATTACCTTCTTCCAAAAACTCATAAATCTCTTACATGTTGATATATAGAGGAATACCATGACTTCAAAATAAAAATCTAGGTATTTTCGATGATTATCAACCTGGATTGTTTTTTATCTTTGAGAAGAATTAATTTGCTACTATATGGTCTTAATTTTCTCCACCATTTCTTCCACCATTTCAGGACCTTGGAGTTTTTTCTCCCCAACATCATCCCATCATGTCGGAGTTCAACAGCTCTTCCCAAACATGGATTTATAAAGATACATTTGGATTCTCGAGTGGAAACATTAATTGTAAGAGAACTCAACTAGAGGAAGTTGTTGTTCCCATCTTAATTTGATGCACATTTACCATTCTTTCAATATCTCCTCAAGTGTTTGGATTTTATGATCATATTGGCCATTTTTTTGAGGATGATAAGTCGTACGAAAGTTTATCTTAGTATTTAGTGCACGTTGAAGACTATTCCAAAACATATTTTAGAATCATGGATATCCATTAAAATAAAATTGGTAGTGATACTCCATTCAACCTTCCCACTTATCTCATGTATATTTGTTATATTTGATCAAATGATAATTACTCTTGAATTTAAATGAAGTGTGATTTATTTGTAAGATGATCCACAATAACCAAAATAGCATTGTTTCCTTTGGATTTCATCGGATTTCAGGATACAAAGACCATATTGATGTTTTCCTATTTACATATTTGTATAGATAATGGTTCCATGACCCCCTTAGACTCCCACCTCAAAGCCTTCACTTGATGACATAAGAGGAAAATTGATGTATACAAAATGATATCGATCTTCACGTTATCCCAATAATAATTCTCTCAGATATCTCGATATATATTTGGGTTTCCTAGGTGAATGGGGAAATTCAAACTATGGGCATCATCCAAAAGTTCTTTTTTAACTCCATACATGTTGGATCACCCAGTCTCGACCCAAATCTCAAAATTCCTTCTTCATCAACATTGAACTCCAAGGATTTCATTTTTTTGATAGTTTCCACATTTATATGAATTCCAACATAATCCATTTTAAAATCCTTTAACCTTTATAAATGAGATATTTGAGAAATTATTTGTGAATGGATTTATGATGTTCCCTTCATTATGATTCTTTTGTCCATCTTCAAAAAATCTTATAATATTGGATCCTTTTTAATTCCCATCAATGATAGAAATGTGAGGTCCTTTATGATTAGAGAATATTCCATGCAGTTCTCTTTACAATTGTGGAAATGGATTGAGAATTCATAGTATTCGATCAGCTCTAGAAATCTTAGTTTGAGAATATTCTTCTCTTTCTATGTAAATATATATTTTAGACTTTTGTGATCTGTGTAAATATCACACTTCTCCCCAAATAGGCAATGTCACTAAATTTTTAATGATATGACTACTATTTCCTAATACATATTTTGTGTTGGATAGTTTTTCTCATGAAAGATAAATAACCTTAAAACATAGGTATTGACTATGTCATTTTTCAATATCATACTGCCCAGAAAATTCTTCAAAGCATTACTGAATACCACAAGATGTTATGCACATGGGGGTACTGTGAGAATGGGGTGTTGTGATAAGCCGCATTTTAAACTCCATGAAGCTATCTTTGAATTCATCAATCCAGGAAAAATTTAATCTCTTTCGAGTTAGCTTTGTAAGAGGTTTGTACTATCATGTGAAATTTCTAAAAAATTGGTGATAATATCCAACTAACCCTAGGAAGCTATGGATATCCATCATCGATGTGAACTCATCCATCCCTTGCTATAGATGCCTTGGATGGATCCATAGATATCACATATCTTGGGAAGATATAACCCATGAATGATACTTCCTTGAACTAGAGCTCAAACATTCTATACTTCTCAATGATCCTTTCATTTCACAAGTTCTCTAGTAATGTGCTTTTATGTTCCTCATGATATTCCTTGTTTTTGGAGTATAATAAAATATCGTCTATAAGGGATACAAAATATTTGTTGAGGTAATCTCTAATGACTCTATTCATCAATTATGTGATGATTTCTAGAGAATTATTGAGTCCAAAATCAATTAATATCAATTCATAGTGAATGTATCTTGTATGAAAAGATGTCTTGTGGATATTCTACTTCTTCACCCTTGGTAAAATCTTGACCGAATATCCACAAGAGAGAAGTATTGTTCCCAACATAATTGATTGGAAAAGTTATAAATTTTTGGCAGGGGATACTTGATCTTTATAGTGATTTTTTAGCTCACGATAATCAATGTAAAGGAGCATTGACTCATACATATAAATGATGAAGAGGGCTGGTGCACCCCATGGTGGATAACTTGGTCGTTGAAACCCTTTATCCATATTCTCTTGAAGTTGTTTCATCAGCTACACATGCTCCACAATATACATTCTATATGGAGTCTTGGATATTGGTAATGTGGAGGTATAAGATCAATCGATAATTCTACATCTCTTCTTAGAAGAAGGCCAGGCAATTCCTTGGGAAACACTTCAGTGACTTCCCCCAAAATATCAATATATTCAAGGATAGTATCTTCCTTATACTCAGTCATTTGAAAAAGATACATATTCCCAAAGAGCAGTAATATCCATAATTGAGATGATGGTTCTAAATAAGACTCATTTTCCTCACACTTGTATAGAATCAAGGGCTGATTTTCCAAATAGAGAGTGATTTCCCTCTTAGAGAAATTTAATTTGTCTCTATATATTGAAACCAAATACATGATAAGAAATACATAAAATTCCACCATAATGTGTATGAAGAGGTTCTACAGGATGATTAATCCCCTAATTGTTACATGGGATGAATTAAACTTATGGGTTGTAATGATTTCCCCTTTTGTTAGTCTCACCAACATATCTACTTCTATGACTTGTAGTGATGTTGGGATTACTCTAGTAATCATTAAGGATATAAAAGAATGCGTAGAACCATAAAATAAATGTATTTTCAATATTTATGAATGAATAATAATCATACATGTTACCAATTTTTTTTCAGGGTTTTCTTGAGTGGGAGTGATGGAAAAATCTCACATTTGCTGCCATGGAGGTTGTTGGTTGCCTCTAAAAACCCTTGGAGTAGGGATATAGTTTTCAATGTGCCTTGATTATTTTTAGAATAATAAATTAAAATTGAGTTGAGGGATAAAAGAATCATTCCTATCCCATGCCACAATGGTGGGTTTTTCTTGTCGAAATTTAATATACAGGTTCCCTTCTCTTTTATGGCTAATTAATTTCCTTGTCCCCTTTAGGAAATTTGTTTGGGTGCTTCTTTCGGCACCATTGTCAAGTGGGGTAATGTAATTTATTAGCACTATATAATTAATCCATCGGACCACCAATATTAAAGACAAACATACACATCGTATCCCCATGATACCCTAGAGATTCACCGATAACCATTTTTACTTTGAGGGAACATCATTCAATATCCTCATAGCTCTTAATGTTGCAGATTGTTAGGGCTTTCTATAGGCTTTGTTTTAGCCCCCTAAAACAAGCGTTCAACCTTGCATTCATTATTGATGACAATGTTGTAGACATATCATCAAGACATGTGATGTTTTCCTCGTACACTCTAATGGATTCATGGCCTTTTTTATAGAGTGAAAGGAATTCCCTTTCCATGTTAAGTCAGAGGGTGTAGGGAAAAAATTTATCAAAAAACATTTTTCTAAAATCCTTCCATTCAAATGTGTTGATCTCTTCCTCGAGCTTCGTATTTTTTTTATGAATGTACACCATTTATTAGATTCACACTCCATATGATTAGCATCTATAATACCCTTCTCTTATTTAGAAAATTGAGGTATGGAGAAGATCATTTCAATGTAGATGATCCATTGATCGGAAATTGAGATATCAGATGATCCATTAAAATTAGGTGGAAATTGTACCATTAATCCCTCAATTTTGTCTTTTTCATTATTATGGGAGTATGAATATTATTATTGACTGAATTTTCTATTGAAAATCTGAGTTAACTGATAGAGTATCGTGATAATGTTTCCGATTCCCGCTCCCATTGGATTGGCCAGCTCATTAGAATTTTCATCAAATTGATTTTTACATAGGTTGTTAGCTCGAGTCCTCCTATTACCATCCATTGGTTAGAATAAAAGGAAATTTAGTGGTAACACATTATGTATAATACAAATACAAAAAGGGTTAAATAATAAATTACATTTTTTTCCTTAACATATATATTTATTTGATTCAATCTATGTTATCCACGTTCTAATTCCCAACATATTTTTATATGGGCATTTTTTATTCCCTTTAATAATGGTTTATAGAAAGATTATGAATTTACCAATGAATATCCCCCAACAGTGTTGTATTCAAGAGTGTATCATGGCCCGTTTCTATGCACTAGTGATCGTTCGAATCGAGATCAAATCGGTGGTTTTTGGTTTTACCTTTAAATATATCTGTGCCTGAGCTTCCTATACCAAATCACATCTAGACAGGGATGAATTATCATTATAAACAACATTCTCAATAATCGCCAATATTTTGGGAAGTTTTTATTATACATAGTCTTATCCCTCGGTCATTCACAAGGGTTTTCTAATCCTAATCCCAAATGTAACTAAACATATCCTTATATACCAACTATAACAAGATTTCTCTTTATTTCACACAAAAAGATGATTTATTAAATAAAATATTTACTTGATAAAACATAGAATATTGAGAGATATTGTGTTATTTTATATTAAGAACATGACAAAATAACTTAAAATGTAAAACACGACATCTTTATTGAAAACATCTTTTATATGGTCCGAACATTCCTTCGTACTTAGAATTGCAAGGAATAATCTAAGGAAATTCATAAGAAAATGGTGAGCTATAAATCCTAGTAAGGGAGTAAACAAAGAATAACATGAATAATATAGTATATTCTAGGAAATAGGTAGATCAATGGATCATAAGAGAAATGTGAACATAAAGGCATGATATAACATTATTATGATAACTTGAAAAATAAAAGAACATTTAAAATGATATTAAAAAAGAGACAAGGATAATTATACATGGTGATTGAGTAAAACATCATTTAAATTGATCTATAATCACTAAACCCTCATTTCACATGAATTATCATTATACTAGACTTCACCCACAACATTGAAGCGCTATCAGGGTGCACCCTTTATAAAGATTTTGTTTCATGCATAAGTGTGTCACATGGATCATTTAACATGGAATCATTAAACATCATATGTTATTCCACGACTAATGAATGTGTAATAAATATATTTAATTGCAAAAAAAAATATTTTTATTTTTATAAAAGTGAATAAAATTTATAGAGACAACGGTATGATATTCATTACACAATGATTTTGGCTTGGAAAATCATGGTGTAATTTTGGTAGCATAATGATGGGTCCTGAAAATTCACAACAATTGATAATGTGAGAGAAAAGGGTTTCACATAATATGTAAATGAAATATACAGTAATGGGGTCAATTATATACATGTCACATAATATTCAATTAGGAAATATAAATTGTATCATAATAATGTTGCTTGAAGAAAGAGTATAAATAGAATAACACTTACAAAATTTCCTCATGGTAATGGGTGTACATAGGAGAGATTAATGAGATAGAAATAGGTATATAATCATTGAATCATAAGTAGGTATGTATGTTTTATGCGAGAAATCATAGACCAATATTTGTAATTGAAATTAAAATGGAATAACAACATACAAAAATTTTGACAAAAATGAGAAAGGACGAAATCCCTAACATGGATATGTGATCCCAAAGGTGTGGGAGAGGCTTGAAAAAGGATTCTTTGGATCCTAGGGTTCCTTTAGAGGATACTAAATAGGGGATCAAAGTGGTTTGCAGAGATATAAACTGTTTGATTAATGATAAATGGGTGATTGAGTGGGTTTATATAGGGAAGGAGATGGAATTCTTTATTATTTAGGTTTTGGGAAGCACACATAAAAGTAACTATAAACAAAAACCAGAACATGGTTTTTTCCCATTATTTTTCCCAAAGGGGAAAAATATTTTTTGATTCCAATGTACAAAGTTCTTATAATATTAGGATTTCTTATGTGGAGGTCAGTCACACTCTCAAAGAAGTCATTTTAAAATGCTAAAATGTTTTATAAGTCCCGGAGGGTCCACTAAAGCATTGTAAAATATAAAAAACAAACCTAAAATCAGATAATTTTAATGGTAAGAAATATAATGGATGAAAATACCATTTATAGTAATTTATTACATCACTATTGGGTAATTATAAGGTCATAATACACATTATATATTTAAATAGTATGTAATTTTTATACAAATATTTGATTGTGTCAAAATTTTTGAAAAAATCACCGTTGGATAATATGGACATACCAATTCCAAATATAATATTAATTTTATCCAAATAGTTTTCTAAATATGTGTATTTTTTACTTTTAAATCAAAAACCAAAATTTATCTAAATTCATGGGTTTTGACAATAACTACATTCAAATCATAATGAAAATTACAATTATAATAAAAAAACATATACAATCATTTATATTTATTAAAAAATAATTTAGTACTAATATATTATTAATAAATTATATAAATAATAAATCAATTATTTCATAATAATATATTTCTTAATTTCATATTAACTAAAAATACTATTTGTGTTTCAAATACTATTTTTAATGTGACAACAATAAAATGAATATATATTCTCTATAAAAAAATAATGCACATAATAATAGTGCTAGGGTCTTGTTAATAACCCATAAAAGACCTAAATAAGTTTTAAGGGTATTTTTAGTCATGGTGACCGACTCATTAGGTAGCTCGGATAACATCGCTAAGGCGGCAATCTATATCAATATCCACTTCTCCCGTTGGTAATTTTGTTCAAGCTTTACATGTTGACACTCGACTTTGGATTGGTCAAGAGTGAAGCCCAGTGATGCCAACTCCTTTTTGAGTTCCAAAAAATGGGCTTCATATTGATAAATACTACTGGATGGGGCCATCACTTTTTTGTTCTATGTATATTTGATTTGTTAAAGCCATATATTTATACGTATCATACGATCCCTGTTGGCCAGTGATATTAGCAACAATAAGAATTAGTAATGGTATTTTGAAATCCAAATATATATGACCAATGTAGTTAAATTGTTTTTTATACCCATTTTATGTAATAGTACATTTAATTATATCAAGATAAATATTCACTAGTAAAATTTCGGGTAGTTACCAGAAGTGGAAGATGAAATAAGTTTGCATAAATCGATATATGATATTACATCTTCTTCTATGAGATCCCTCTAGATCTCCACTTAATGGCACTAGAGTTGGTCTATTGAGAATACCAAAACTTATAGAATGTGAATAATGAAGAATATATAGTAATGTTTTTGGCGTTAGACTTTCTTGAAGGCTCAATGTTACGTTAAGTAGTGAGGGAGGTTGTGTCCTTTTATAATTGCGGTCAGGGTCACATTGGGAATCTTCCAAAATGTTAATTTATAATAAAATCAAACCACCTCCAAAAAGAATCATATAATTTTGAATATTATATAAGATATTGTTTTAATCTCATAAAAAAATATATTTTATAAATGTTTTATCCATTTAATCATTATCATTTCAATTTAACACTAAGTCACTCTATTTTATTTTAAATAGTTTAATAAATATTTCAATATTAAAAGGGTGATATATTTTATAATTTGATGTCAGTTGGACAATAAATAAATAATTTGGAATAATATATCCAATATAATTATAGTTATATATTTTTAAATTTTTTTAAAATTTTTAAATAATTAATTAAAAAATTTTTCTGAAAAAATTTCAATAATGTCAATTTAGACAATATTCATTTCCTAGATTAGTAAAAATATCATGAAAAGAGTCAAACATGCACCAAATTTTTTTTATATCCTTAATGGGTCAAGTTGACCTATAAAATTTATTATAAATATTAATTATCCCAAATTATATTTATTTTAAAAATATTAATTGAATTTATTTTATATTTTTATTAATAAAATAAATTCTAACCCATTTTGGTGTAATTATTTAATATACATATTTATTGAATATAAATTAAAATAAAATACCATTAAAAAGATAAATTTAATATCTTTTATTATAATATTTATAGTCAAATATATCTCTTAGATATTTCGACATAAAAAATGTTATATTTAATTAAATCTGAATGTGACAACTTCAACATCACATTAAATAAAATATAATAATTTTTATAATCATTTAATATAGCTCCAAATGGTCATTAACTCATCCCTTGAATGATTTCTGGTCTGTATATTATGATCCAATTATATTTTTTCATGTTTTTTGGTCTTTAAATGGTCAATATCATTATAATTAAAACAATTGTATAGATTTTTCATCAATAAAATAATTTATACATCCCCATTTTATAAGAATTTAAGGAGATGGTGTTTTCCAGAAAATTGAAATAAATTACAATGATATGTGAAATAATTTTATATTTAAAATGAGAATTTATATTAGAAATTATCTTCTTGTATAACCATATATTAAAAATGATATATTATTTATAAAAATAATCTGGCATTAGTAATTTTCATTAAATAGAATATTTTAAATACCATAATATCTCTAAAATAACCACAACAACATAAAAAATTATATTATATTTGATCAATATGTTCATTAATGTAAAAAAAATAAATTATATTTGTTGATACCATTGATTAGTCCCAGTATAGACACATAATAAATATTAAAGATAATAAAAATGATCTTTTTTCTTTATTGGATTGATTTATTATTTAAGTCATTTTCATGGAAAAGTTTCTATTAAATAAAATAATATATATCCTAATTTGTTAAAGTTCGAATTAAATTTATAGAAAAAGTTTATCATTTTATTAGGTTATTTTATATTCTTTAAAAATTTATTTTTTAACCTAAATTACTAAATTTATCATTTACTCTTGTAACAAAATTTAGCATGGATTCAATTCATAATGGATAAAAATAAAACATACTTACATAACCAATTTTGGCCTCCTAAATCCTAATATGACATCCAGTTTTAAAAATTCCAAATATATATGTTTTAGAAATAAATTTAAAAAATTGGTAAAATGTCACAAAAAACAGTTTTTCAGAAATATATTCTTTAAAAAAAATGATTTTATAATATTAAAAATTATAAAATCCAATTAAAAATATATAATTAGATAAATAATATGAAAAAATAAAATTTAAAACTAATCCAAAACATAATTTTACCTTCTAGATACCTGAAATAAATATACATTTCTTAATAAAAATATGTATTTCATTATTCATAAAAAAATGAAACCTATCAAAAAATACAAAAAACTTTAACCAATTTAAATTTTGATACATATCATTAAAATAGGAAGATTGTTTTCAAAAATATTATATTATATATTTTAAAAAACTACATATAAAATGCATCCACCATCAAACGGCCACAAAACTATATTTTTCATTATAAATAAATCTTTTATACAAGACATTTAATATGTTCTTATATCATGTCTACAAAACATATAAAATTAATTTTAAAGTTTAGATTGAAAATATTACATATAAAGTTCATTAATAAAATTCATCGACAGTGATTTTATTATTTTTTAAACTGATTTATTTGTATTTAGATTGCTTTTCATAAAAAATTTCAATTATTTAAAAGGGTATTATTTTAATTTATAATAATTGATCTCCAAAATAAATAATTATATATACATGTGTAAATATTATTTTCATAATTATGTTAATTTTATTTATATCACCCATTATAATGTCTAGGTTATAATTTAATATAATAATATTTAGTTATTCTCATAAACTTGATCTCGAGTGAAATGGATTCTATCGAAATAACATATAATTCTATGTAACAAAAGACAAGCTTAGTGTTTCGTATTCCACAAGATAAGATGGTGTTGAATGTATCAAAATAATATCATAGTGTATCTTAGAACCCAATACAACAATGAAATTAAAAAAATCTATCTCATAAAAGTCTCTAGGTCTTACAATCTAGCCCCCTTAAAATGAATTTCACCATCCAAATTCATCTGTGGTATAAAAACATTAAAACGTGAAATTTAATTTCATAGAAAAATATATCATAAAAATGAAGTTAAAAATCACATTAATAAGTATAATTGGGAAAATAATAATTTTCAAAAATAAAACACATCTAGTTCTATACGTATTATAACTTGAGTGAAGATTCGGGCATCGAGGAGAAGCATATATAATCGTAGAGTTTGAAAATGATATTTGATCACAAGAATGTGTGTAATCTAGAGAGATTTAACAATCATAAAACAAAAAATTAATTATGTGTGAATATAAGTCATTGATATCATAAAAAATATTTATAATTTTACACCATTTTACATCACAATATCTTTTCAAAATGTTGAAATATTTACATGATAATATATACTTACTTGATTTTAGAAAAATATCTCCATTGGTAATACATTTAAAACAATTCAATTCTTCTATTATTCAAATAAATGAATATAAATTTGTCATTATTTAAGTTCTAGTAGATCATACATTCAATAAATATAATGATTATACATTCAATCTATCTTTACATCATCAAAAATGGATGGCACATGTTATAAAATGTGAATTAGTCCACCTATGATGAGATAAAACATTATTCTAACAAACATCATCCAATGTTTAAAGAAACGTTCAATAAATGGATAACCTTACCGTCCATCCAAAAACAAAAAATAAAAAAATATTAGAATTAGGGGAACTGAACCGACATAACATTTACTTCCAATATATCATAAGTTATATCTTTTTGGTCACTTTAAAAACATGTGAACACCGTCAGAGTGTATTCTTTTAAGTCATGGTAATTATATTAATTAATACATATATACTTATTGAAAACATTCATGTTTCATTATAATTAATTATAATAAGATGTAAACTTCACCAATGTTATCATAAACCACTTTTCAAAAAAATTTAATAAATTCTAAGGAAATAATTATCATATAGTTTACTTATCAAAAGAGATAATATAGTTCTCCTAATATAATTATCTCTTTGTCTTTCTCATATTAAATGTTATCCTGCCCTTAATGATGTGTTTTTAAAAACATATCAACTTATAACTTCAGTAAATTTCTAGGGTTACCAGTACCATTCAGTATATTCTCTTAAATACTTATGGAAAAACTTTAGAGGATAAATATATTGGTGTTTGATTATTCCATAATACCATAAATTTACATACAAACTTTTTTTCTAGAATTCAAATATATAAAAACTCAATATTTCTGTAACATCAATACCATAATCCACATCGCTAATTTTGATCACATGCAATTTCCCTTTTTTTACTTAGGAGGTTATTGACGTTGTTTATCTTCAATAATCATTGGATTTGGACACTGGGTAGCATAATTTCTATACTCCTTGTACTTGAAAACCGATTTTCTGGAGGTTTGCCCTTTAGATATTTCTTTTTATTCCAATTACTATATAATTAACATTCCTGATGAACTTATTTCCCACACTCAATGCATTTAGATTTTCCCAAAGGAATCCACCATCCATGTTTCCTTCAACCCCTTAATAATAGAGAAAATCAATTATTCATTTTTATATAATTTTATAAGTTTCCATTGAATTATTTCCTTATTTTCGTACCATAACATTGATATATATGGGTAACATTTGTAAAGACCCAGAAATTCTGCAGATTTTTTTTTAAATACATTGTATTTTTACGAGTCTATGATTTTTTACAGCGATTGCTTCCGAGGTCTGATGTGCCCAGAATCGATTTCTGTTGTTTTCTTTGGGTACGTTCAGTAAACATATGAGCATGTTTTTATAACTTTTGAACCAGTGCTCAGAACTAAAATATGAGGGAACCGTTGAACTTGCAGTGCATGTATTCTCTTTAGAAGACATTCACCTCGACAACAGCTGGTTGAGAATAAAATTTAGTTTTTGGAATTTTATAAAAAATTAATAAAATAAAGTGTGCAACAACTTTATTTTATTTGATCAACCTTTTGGTGTGTGGATGTTAAAACCTCCAAGAATAGGTTAATGGTGGGGGGGCAGCACACCTTAACCTCCCATGGGAGGTTATGGTGGTAGGGCCCACCCTAACATAACCTCCCTTGGGAGGATAATTTTGTTGCGGACCACCCAAAAATGTAACCCATTGGAACCCCACATTTACATTCAAGAAACTCTTCAATTACCCTTATTTATTTTATGCCAACCCTCTTCACATAATGGTGCCACCACCCTTGGAGCCTCTTCACCTTTATGGAGCGAACTCCACTTTAATTAATTTTGCCAATTCTCCACATTAATTAAGCTAAGCCTACCAATTTAATGAGTCCAATTCAAATATTGTGTTCAAAAAATTAATAGTATATTTTAATATATTATTTTGTTGGCATTTTCATTTTGGCGGAACTTGAGAAGAGGGACATGGGAGAAAAGATCCCAATGAAGAACGAAGAACGCTCCACCGATGAAAAACGCCAAGGAACATCTTTGAATTCTTCCTAGGACATCCTCTCTCGAATCATACCGACGTAGAAGATCTTCCACAGCCGATGCAGCCAGGATTGGGAGTGTGTGACGAACACAACAAATGACGAACTACTTTTTTCTCTTTCTGCGACGTCAACGAGTGACGAAACAATGGTTGAGGGTATATTTGTGAAATAATAATTTTCTTATTCTCACCTTCTGTTGAATGGAATCATTTTGAATATTGAAAGGAATCATTTAAATATTAAATTCCATCGTGAAATATTGATGAACCACATGCTACCACCCTAAACGCAGAGGGAGAGGGCCAAACCAACATGGATCAACCCCCCTTCGTCGTGCTTGTTTTTTGGTGATCTTTGACATGGTGACGAAGGTGGAAACGGCGAAATCCATGCTACCCACAGCCTCCATGAACAACACTGCCCCAGCAGTTCCCCACAGGCCCTGACCGAACCCGTGACCTACTCCGCAGCCTGCTCGGCCTCGCTGGTACACTACTCAGCATCCCTCGCACTGCGCTGCGCGCTGCCCTCCGCCCTTGAGCTCTGCCCTCACCCCAATGTTCTGCCCTGCGTGCTACGCGGTGACCTCGCGCGCTGCCCACGCCACAGCACACTGCTCGCTCATCCCCGTGGCCTACCCGTCCCCACCGGTGCCCGTCCTGATGGCCCATGTGCTTCCTGCGCCCCGCCAGATGCCCCGTGTGCTACTCGAGCCCCGCGCGCGGCCCTGCACCCCGCGCTTTGTTCGATGCCCCCCCGCACTGCCCGTATACCCCTACGGCCTACACCTACTACATCCAGGCCCTACCCGGCGACCCCACGGCCCGCCCGTGACCCGCAGGACCTGCCGCTGACCTTCCAGGCTGAGTCATCCAAGCCGCGCCCCTCGTGGCATAGGCCGAACTGGCCACGGCCTTTGGACCGAGTCGCCTACGTGGTGACCTCCTAGCCGAACCGCCCTCGCAGTCTGCTGGGCCAAGCCCAGCGGACCGGGATAAACATAATTGGATGACCCGCCCAACGGACCGAGCCCAGGCCCATTACTGAACATTTACCTTCTTGGGCCATATCGTTGGAACCAGAAGTCTGTTTGATGAACCGTCAGTGGTTCCAGTATTCTTGGAACAATGAAGTCTTTTTGAGAATACCCCACTAGAGTTTGGGGTATATTTTATTTATGGTCAGGTTGGATTGTACACGAATCCAACCGGGCCCTCAAGAATAAAAGGCTAATAACTAACAGACCAGGCATCCAATTTATGTGTTGTTTGTTGTGTTGAGACCCCTATGATATGGTGGACCTTTGAGACATTACTTGTGACATTTCACGATAGTTGGTGTATTTCACATTACCTGTGGAGTGGATCCTATTATTAATGAGAAGACAGAATACAGAGACCTAGTAGCTGGCAGACCTGATGACTGCTTGCCACATTCGAGTCGGAGACATTTGGCTAGCCTAGTGGGGATCACCTGGTAGTTGTCGATAGACCCATGGCGGAGGTGTGCCTGGTAGTTGGTGGCAGACCCATGATACTCAACAGGAGGAGCACCTCTGCAGGCTATTAGGGGGAGATACAAGTAGTTGGCGGCAGACCACGATACACGACAAGAGGAGTACCTAAGTAGTCCAAGGTTAGCGAGAAGAGCCTCAGTGTCGCGATAGGCCCACTGTACTCGGCAGAGGAGTAGTTATCTAGCAGTTTTGGTTTCGATAATAAAAATCAAGTTTTGAGCAGGGTCAATTACTTTTGTGTTTTTCTCATGATTGAAATGGGTCACTAGATAACTTAGGTATATGTATGGGCATATATCTAAGTAATGGTAATCCATTGATTTCTTACTGTGTGGTTTATCATTGTTGGATTTTGTGAGACCTTGTGTAACGCCCCGACCCCAGCTACCCAGAGTCGGTGCAATAATTACATAACATTGGCATGATCACAAGAAAGATCAAATCTCGAAAGACCGATTGGTTTAGTAGCCTTGGAAACACTAGATATAATCATAAAGTTTTACATTACATTTCAAAGTGAAAAACTACTACAACAACAAAGTCTTCATATCCACACTATTAACCCCTCATAATATCCCTGCAAGTCATTCATAAATTACTTCTTCACTACCTGGGAAAAATAAAACATAGAAAAGGGGTGAGCTCAAATGCCCAGTAATGATAACAATATAGCGGAACATTCAAAATAAGCATAAACATTTAAGGCAATGAATTACTAAAACAAAAGCCTTTTAAAATTGAACTTCAACATAGTATGGCAAAAGTAAAATGAAATAATGCCATTTACTTGTTCACATGGATATTCTACTAATCGAATAATCACATGCAATATCAATAACCACTTTCATAATGTTGGAATGCATAATGCCAGACTATCATAACCACATAGCCAAGGCCTCGTGCCAAGACTACAAATAAGATTTTGTCAAGGCCTTGTGCCAAGACACTAGTTTGTCTCATGAGACCTACCGATGCATCGAGGAGCTATAGCGGGCTCCACCCGTCACTTATTAAGTCCAATGCATTCCCATATGAAAAGGTTTAAACATAACATAAACATTCGTATTAAAACTAGCATAAAAAATGTCAATACTTTCACAATAAACAATAAATGGTATAAAAATAGCACATCCACAGTCAAACATATCACAAAACCTTCAATACAATATAGAAGTTTTGTATCATAATAAATCAACTTCAAATAATCTTAAAATCCATCAAAGGATGTTGACATAGATGAAATCAAAATTCTTTTTAAAGAAATATCTCCTTTTATTTTGAAATCATTTAAGATCCATATAAAATAAAACATTTTCTTTGAAAATATTCTTATAAGCTTGTAAGGAAAGCTTTGAAGATTTTATAACGGCGTAAAATAACCGCACCCGCCGTATAAGTTAAAAAAAACATTCTTACCTCAATTCTGTCGAAAAGGTTAAAAAGGACCTTGTTTTGAAAACGACGGAAAGATTCCTTTATAAACCTCTTATAAAAAGTCAAACAAGGGTATAAATGACTTTAACCCATATTCTTGTAAATAGTAAAAATGTTTTGAAATACATTTTGAAGAAACATGGATGTGGATGATAACGAGATCCCAGTAGATTATTACGTATAAACAACCTCGGATAAAGAAGAGATTGTGAAATAACCCTTACCTTGTACTTTTCCTTGGTTGGGGTAGGTTAACCTCCTGTATAATGGTGAAATAGTTGTTATTAAATTATACAAGAATCATATATATTAATATGATATCATATATGATCTTTTAACATTGATTTGTTAATAATATCTTAGAATTATCGTCGTTTCGGGAGTTAACTTACTCATTTTCTTTTATATGTTTTGTTACATAAGCCATGGTTGTTGTATCTTATTCATATCCAGAATGATATTCAGTCCTTAAACATCATTTTTAAATCATCAAATGATAATTATACTTGAATGGATACGATGGAGAATGAATCTCATCACGTTCGTGGAGACGGTAGTCCGTACGTACGCACGAGCGACAATATCATTCTTTTGATATTAAAATAATATATAAATGGATGGTATATCATATATAAAGAATCATTAACATGTTATATTTATTATTTACATGAGTTACACATCATTATTATACCCATCCAAATAATATTATATTGAATAACAATTACACCACGACGTGGAGACGGTAAGCCGTACGTACGCACATATGGTGACATGTTATTCAAAGGGTGGATAGAATACTGAATATGATTGTACCATATTTATAATAACATCACAGTATATGTGAGATACTGGAGTTATTATTTCAGAATGGTAAGAACAAAGGAAGAAGAAGTGGAAGAAGAAATGAACTTAGAAAAGGGTGGTGAAATCATTACCTCTTCTTCTGGTTCTTCCTTTTGATTTGATCAAAAGGGCTCCTTAGGTTGGCTTTCTGATCAAACTAAGGCCTCTAGGTTGTAGTGAGGGATGTTGGGAGAGTATTTGGGCAGATTTTGGCCGAACCAAAAGGCTTTGAAGGTGTGAAGAAATGAGAAGGAGAGTGCCCTTTTATAAGAGGGGTGAGGGGCACCTTTGGAAAAGTTAGAAATATTAATTTATAATAAATTCATATTCGGTTTACAAAGGCTCCAAAGTTTACTATTCAAAGGATGAGGTGGGGATAGGTCGAAAACAACTCATCCAATAGAATTTAGACAGGTTTGGGTACTTATATTAACCTTATCTTTAAGTATTAACTCTAAGTTAATTAGTTTCACTTTTACAATGTCTCTTTGTATTTTTATATAATATGGTTAATAAACTTACTATATACATACAAGCGACCCCCAAGTGGTCCATTAATGAGGAACCTATCATAATATAAGTCTCTTGGCCGAACCTTAGATTTTTAGGAATTTAATATCAATTAATAATATAATATTTGTTTTAAGAACTCTTTTATGTCAATTTTGACACTATTCAATAGTTGATTTTTGTGAAACTCCTAACAGATTGATTACTTCGAACAAAGTCAATTAAATCAATCCTAATATATCATATTATCATAGAAAATTAGTTTAATTCATTAAAAGTTTCATATTATAATTATTTGGGTATTTATAAGATCAATTATTTTTATTTTTCACTATTTTAGTAATTACTGCATCATCATTGTGTCATAAATAAAATAAATTATATAATGTCTAAAAATTATAAATAAAATATAATTACGTAGGAAATCTTTTTAGCTTTCTAATGAATATTTATAATCGAAAATCCAACATGTATAACCCTATGTAAAAATTGTTCTTCTAAAAGATGTAAGCTTATGCCATTTTTATTTTTATTTTAACTTTATTAATATAATGTGTCATTATCACTTACAAGTGGATCCATGGGGTCCCAAAATAGACCCAAAGATGCCCATGGTCGACCATGTATCAACCAATAGGGTTGAGACACGTTTTAGGGTAATTTAGTATTATTATAATATTATTTTTTTTAACCCTTATTTACCGGATTTACCCTTAACCATGGTAAATAAAATATTTACCGCAGTAATTATTCAAAATGTCTAAAAATAAAAGTTACCTATTTTCATAATTTGAACATCCTGATTCCAAATATGGAATCCATTTTTCTAAATTCAAAACACGAAATTAATTTAAAATTAATTCCCGCTGTCAAAACAAAAAGCGTGTTTTTAAGAGATAATTACTATCAAAAGATTGACACTTGTTTATGTTCGGTTTAATTGTAAAATTATGTCCAATGACCAAGATTATATTAAATGGTAAAAATATATTCTAAATATACTTTAAAACCACTCAAATTCACAATTTATCACTATTAATTATTTTGATTAAAAAAGTTGTTTTTAATTAAAATTTAGTAATTTTCACTATTCATCAAAATATGAAAGTTATCCGAAATGTACCAAAATTTCACCCTAGGCTAATTTTGATATTCCGAATCCAAAAATGAAGTCCATTTTGAAATATAGAATATATATGATTTCAAAAAGTAGGTATTACTATTCACAACAGCTAGTTTAATTAGTTGTGGTGTGTGTTAGAACTCGAGGTTGCGTACAACACACGCTATCGCATTATTCGAAGGGAAACGTACCTTAGAAGCTTGGGGTGTTACATTCTCCCCTCCTTCAAATAATTGTGTCCTCGCAATTTCTAGGGTATTACTGCATAAAAAGACTCGGGTGGTTCTTCATCATAAGTTCCTCGGGTTCCCACGTTGCCTCTTCCATCTTATGATTTCTCCACAAAACTTTTACCAGACGCGTCGTCCGGTTTCTCAGTACTTGTTCTCTTGTATCAAGAATCCTGACGGGCTCTTCGCAATAAGACAGATCGGGTTCCAGTTCTAATTCCTCATAGGTGAGTACATGCGTCGGATCAGGCATGTATTTCCTCAATAGAGATACGTGGAACACATCGTGAACTTTGGAGAGACTTGGCGGCATTGCCAATCGGTAAGCTACAACCCCAATTCGTTCTAGAATTTCGAAAGGTCTGATGTACCTGGGACTCAATTTACCTTTCTTACCAAAACGTATGACTCCCTTCCACGGAGATACCTTCAGAAAAACATGATCACCGACTTGAAATTCCAAATCCTTCCTTCGATTATCGGCATAGCTCTTCTGCCTACTTTGAGCTGCTTTAATGTGATTTTGGATTACCTTCACCTTTTCCACCGTTTCCTCCACCAGTTCTGGGCCTACAAGTTTTCTTTCACCAACGTCATCCCAACAGGTTGGTGTACGACATCTCTTTCCGTATAACGCTTCATATGGTGCCATCTGAATACTCGAATGGAAGCTATTGTTATAGGAAAATTCTACTAGTGGTAAATATTGATCCCACATACCCTGAAAGTCAAGTGAGCAAGATCTCAACATGTCTTCTAAGGTCTGAATAGTCCGTTCTGATTGTCCGTCTGTCTGAGGGTGGTAAGCAGTGCTCAAATGAAGTTCAGTATCCAGGGATTTCTGAAGACTTTTCCAAAATATTGAAGTAAAACGGGGATCACGATCAGAAACAATCGATAGGGGTACTCCATGAAGTCTCACAACTTCATTAATGTATAGTCTTGCTAGACGTTCCAGGGGTAGATCTTCTCTTATAGCAAGAAAATGTGCTGACTTGGTAAGACGATCAACAATAACCCATATTGCATCGTTCCTTCTAGGAGTCTTTGGTAGCCCCATGACAAAGTCCATCGTAATATTGTCCCATTTCCACTCCGGTATGGGAAGAGGTTGCATGAATCCTCCAGGCTGTTGCCTTCCAGCTTTCACTTGTTGACAAACCATACATCTTGACACAAAATCAGCAATCTCCCTCTTCATGTTGTCCCACCAAAAATGTTCCTTCAAATCTCTATACATTTTGGTGCTCCCAGGGTGTATAGAGAAATTGGAACTATGAGCATCATCCAGCAATTCCCTTTTTAGATCAGTTATATTGGGAACACAAAGTCTCTTCCCGAATTTCAAAATTCCATCTTCATACACAAAGTCTCTCAATCTCCCATCATTCAAAGCTTTAATCTTCTTTTGAAATTCGTCATCATCGGTCTGAGAACTCTTAATCCTTTCTAGTAAAGATGGTTTGGCAACCATTTGAAAAAGCATTGATGTTTCACCTTCCCTGGTTATTCCCATGTCCATTTTCACTAGATCCATGAAAATTGGATCCCTTTCAATTCTCATATTGTTCAAAACTCCATGGTCTTTTCTACATAAAGCATCTGCCTCCTTTTTTGCCTTCCCCGGGTGGTAGTGTATCGTACAATCATAATCCTTGAGTAATTCAAGCCATCTCCTTTGCCTCATGTTGAGTTCTTTTTGTGAGAAAATATACTTCAAACTCTTGTGATCAGTATAAATCTCACATTTTTCACCATAGAGGTAGTGCCTCCATATCTTCAAAGCAAAGATCACAGCTGCTAACTCAAGATCATGAGTAGGATAGTTTTGTTCATGAATTTTCAACTGTCGTGATGCATAGGCAATAACTCTATCATTCTGCATAAGGACACAGCCAAGTCCTTTCTTCGATGCATCACTATAAATAACGAACCCATCATTCCCCGATGGTAGAGTCAATATAGGAGCATTGACTAATCTTCTCTTCAGTTCTTCGAAACATTCTTCACACTCTTTTGTCCAAACAAATTTAACCCCTTTACGCGTGAGCTTCGTTAATGGGTTATCCAATCGGGCAAAATTCTGGACGAAACGTCGATAATAACCTGCCAAACCAATAAAACTACGTACCTCAGTTATACTCGTAGGTGCTGGCCATTCTTGGATTGCCTTGGTCTTAGAAGGATCAACAGAGATTCCATCTTTAGAGACAATATGGCCAAGAAAAGAAATCTCCTGAAGCCAGAATTCAGACTTGCTAAACTTCCCATATAATTCATGCCTCCTCAGAATCTTCAAGATAATGCGCAAGTGATTTTCATGATCATCGTAGGTTTTGGAGTATACCAAGATATCATTAATAAATACCACCACAAATTCATCGAGATACTCCTTGAAGACTCTATTCATCAGATCCATGAATACAGAGGGTGCATTAGTCAATCCAAACGGCATTACAGTAAACTCGTAATGCCCGTACCTGGTTCGAAATGCTGTTTTCGGAATGTCTTCCTTCTTCACACACAACTGATGGTATCCAGATCGAAGGTCAATCTTTGAAAAGTATTGAGCTCCATGCAGTTGGTCAAATAAATCATCAATACGAGGTAGGGGATACTTGTTCTTTATCGTTATAGCATTGATCTCCCTGTAGTCGATACATAACCTCATAGATCCATCTTTCTTTTTAACAAAAAGAACAGGGGATCCCCATGGAGAAACACTAGGGCGAATAAATCCCTTATTACTCAATTCCTCTAGTTGTTTC
The DNA here is from genome assembly GCA_963277665.1 of Viscum album. Lineage (NCBI taxonomy): Eukaryota > Viridiplantae > Streptophyta > Magnoliopsida > Santalales > Viscaceae > Viscum > Viscum album. The sequence continues at coordinate 576,608,276 of OY728138.1, read as the reverse complement.
TTTAGTTCGACTAACTCTACAGTGGCCATTCTATAAGGGGTCTTCGATATAGGCCTTGATCCAGGAATCAAATCAATAGAAAACTCAACTTCTCGTTCTGGAGGATGTCCAGGTAAATCTTCTGGAAATACATCTACAAATTCTTTCACAACAGGTACATCCTCTATTTGAACATTCCTTTCCTCACCCGCAGTTATTTCATTCTCTTCCTCCCCAATAATTGAATTTAGTTGAGCTATTGAGGGTGGATCTAAATAAGAATTAGGTGGTGACGATTCTGCTCTAAAAATAAGGTGTTCCTTATCATTATCATCAAGAATCGTAACCTCTTTCTTCTTACAATAAATCTTCGCATCATAGTCCGAAAGCCAGTCCATACCGAGGATTATATCAAACTCGATCATAGGTATGACGATGAGATCAGAAGATAAAGAAAATTTATGTGCTCTAATGGGGACTGATTCACAAAACTTTGTTGCAACGATACTTCCCTTAGGAGTTTTAACTGACAACTCCCTTATTAAATCAAATTGGAAATATCTAATTTTCTTAGCAAACTGGGAAGATATGAAACAATGCGATGATCCAGAATCAAATAATGCATTTGCTAAACTTGAGGAAACCATTAAATTACCTGCCACCACGTCTTTCGGAGCTTCTACCTCAGCAGTAGTGATAGCATAAGCCTGGCCTTGATCCCTTTGCCTTTTCTGAGGTAAGTTCTCCTGACGCTTAGGACATGCATTTGCATAATGCCCCATCTCCCTGCAATTGTAGCACTGAACGTTGGTAGCTTCCTTCTTCCCCTTGCAATCATGAGCTTGGTGGCCTTTTTCACCACACTTGTAACAGACTCCCATTCCCTTCAGGCAAGCACCGGGGTGTTTCTTCCCGCACTTACCACAAGATGGATATTCAACCTTTCCCTTCTTCCCCTTATTTCCATTCCCAGATTGATCAGCAGGTCTCTTCTTCTCTTGCTTTGCTTTAAAGTCATAAGACTTAGAGAATTCCTTTTCGGTCTTGATAGCACATGAGACAATGTCTTCGTACGATGAAAAGGATTGTGAGAATAATGCTCGACGGAGAAATGGTTTAAACCCATCAAAGAAACGATCAATCTTACTTCTTGGGTTGCGAATATAATCACCAGCGTACCTCGCTAATCTTGTAAAGTTAGCCTCATGCTTTGTGACATTCTCATCCTCCTTTTGTCTCAGACTTAGAAATTGTCTTTCCATATCTGCTCGATGGTCGCGAGGAAAGTATTTTTCTAAAAACAGATCTTTGAACTCCCTCCATTCCATATTTGATACTTCATCATCTTCCTTTGTATTTTGAATCAATGACCACCATTGATCAGCATCTCCAGTGAGGCGGTAAACTGCCATGATAACTTTTTCCCTTTCACTGCTCCCCAAAGCCTGAAATATTTTCTCTAGGGAAAAATATCCATTGCTCAGCTACTAAGGGATTTGTATTCCCATTGAACGTTGGTGGTTGCTGTCTCATGAATCGATCTAACATTGATCCTCCACGCTGCGGATCAGGGTGCTCCATACGGGTAAGGTTATTATTCATAACCTGAGTAAGTTGTCCCAGTATGGTGATTAGTTGATCAGCACCAGTTGCATCACCAGCCCCACTATAATTATCTTGAGCAGGAGGGCAATCCCTACATGGAGTGCGTGCATTGATACGGTTTCCATTTCTTCCACTAGGCGCCATTTCTAAACAATGGCATAAACTAGATCAGTTTATGAATCAAAATACATAATCCCATACTTATAAAACACTTAACATAAATTGAACTATTTATGGATATAATCCATAATCATAAAAATGTTTTCTTTGAGGAAGTATATACTCATAAACCCTTCATAATGATTTGTAAAGATAGTGAGAGTTATCCTAAGCATATCCCCCGGGAGTGTCGTAACCAAGAGTGCAGCAAGGCCCGTTGTCGTGCACCAGTTCCCGTTCGAGTCTAGCTCAAAGCGGTGTTTTCGGGTTTTACCCCTAGGTACATCTGTGCCAGAGCCGCCTCTACCTACTCGTATCCAGACAGGGATGTATTGCTCGGAAAACTCACAAAATCTCTACAATACCAAAATTCTAGGAAGTTCTTCTATACTAATCCTCAAAGTTCATCTTAGGTCTACGTGCTCTAATCAGAGTTTATCTAAATCTAGTTTCCAAGGTTTGTACTAAACTTCCTCTGATACCAACTGTAACGCCCCGACCCCAGCTACCCAGAGTCGGTGCAATAATTACATAACATTGGCATGATCACAAGAAAGATCAAATCTCGAAAGACCGATTGGTTTAGTAGCCTTGGAAACACTAGATATAATCATAATGTTTTACATTACATTTCAAAGTGAAAAACTACTACAACAACAAAGTCTTCATATCCACACTATTAACCCCTCATAATATCCCTGCAAGTCATTCATAAATTACTTCTTCACTACCTGGGAAAAATAAAACATAGAAAAGGGGTGAGCTCAAATGCCCAGTAAGGATAACAATATAGCGGAACATTCAAAATAAGCATAAACATTTAAGGCAATGAATTACTAAAACAAAAGCCTTTTAAAATTGAACTTCAACATAGTATGGCAAAAGTAAAATGAAATAATGCCATTTACTTGTTCACATGGATATTCTACTAATCGAATAATCACATGAAATATCAATAACCACTTTCATAATGTTGGAATGCATAATGCCAGACTATCATAACCACATAGCCAAGGCCTCGTGCCAAGACTACAAATAAGATTTTGTCAAGGCCTTGTGCCAAGACACTAGTTTGTCTCATGAGACCTACCGATGCATCGAGGAGCTATAGCGGGCTCCACCCGTCACTTATTAAGTCCAATGCATTCCCATATGAAAAGGTTTAAACATAACATAAACATTCGTATTAAAACTAGCATACGAAATGTCAATACTTTCACAATAAACTATAAATGGTATAAAAATAGCACATCCACAGTCAAAGATATCACAAAACCTTCAATACAATATAGAAGTTTTGTATCATAATAAATCAACTTCAAATAATCTTAAAATCCATCAAAGGATGTTGACATAGATGAAATCAAAATTCTTTTTAAAGAAATATCTCCTTTTATTTTGAAATCATTTAAGATCCATATAAAATAAAACATTTTCTTTGAAAATATTCTTATAAGCTTGTAAGGAAAGCTTTGAAGATTTTATAACGGCGTAAAATAACCGCACCTGCCGTATAAGTTAAAAAAAACATTCTTACCTCAATTCTGTCGAAAACGTTAAAAAGGACCTTGTTTTGAAAACGACGGAAAGATTCCTTTATAAACCTCTTATAAAAAGTCAAACAAGGGTATAAATGACTTTAACCCATATTCTTGTAAATAGTAAAAATGTTTTGAAATACATTTTGAAGAAACATGGATGTGGATGATAACGAGATCCCAGTAGATTATTACGTATAAACAACCTCGGATAAAGAAGAGATTGTGAAATAACCCTTACCTTGTACTTTTCCTTGGTTGGGGTAGGTTAACCTCCTGTATAATGGTGAAATAGTTGTTATTAAATTATACAAGAATCATATATATTAATATGATATCATATATGATCTTTTAACAATGATTTGTTAATAATATCTTAGAATTATTGTCGTTTCGGGAGTTAACTTACTCATTTTCTTTTATATGTTTTGTTACATAAGCCATGGTTGTTGTATCTTATTCATATCCAGAATGATATACAGTCCTTAAACATCATTTTTAAATCATCAAATGATAATTATACTTTAATGGATACGATGGAGAATGAATCTCATCACGTTCGTGGAGACGGTAGTCCGTACGTACGCACGAGCGACAATATCATTCTTTTGATATTAAAATAATATATAAATGGATGGTATATCATATATAAAGAATCATTAACATGTTATATTTATTATTTACATGAGTTACACATCATTATTATACCCATCCAAATAATATTATATTGAATAACAATTACACCACGACGTGGAGACGGTAAGCCGTACGTACGCACGTATGGTGACATGTTATTCAAAGGGTGGATAGAATACTGAATATGATTGTACCATATTTATAATAACATCACAGTATATGTGAGATACTGGAGTTATTATTTCAGAATGGTAAGAACAAAGGAAGAAGAAGTGGAAGAAGAAATGAACTTAGAAAAGGGTGGTGAAATCATTACCTCTTCTTCGGGTTCTTCCTTTTGATTTGATCAAAAGGGCTCCTTAGGTTGGCTTTCTGATCAAACTAAGGCCTCTAGGTTGTAGTGAGGGATGTTGGGAGAGTATTTGGGCAGAGTTTGGCCGAACCAAAAGGCTTTGAAGGTGTGAAGAAATGAGAAGGAGGAGTGCCCTTTTATAAGAGGGGTGAGGGGCACCTTTGGAAAAGTTAGAAATATTAATTTATAATAAATTCATATTCGGTTTACAAAGGCTACAAAGTTGACTATTCAAAGGATGAGGTGGGGATAGGTCGAAAACAACTCATCCAATAGAATTTAGACAGGTTTGGGTACTTATATTAACCTTATCTTTAAGTATTAACTCTAAGTTAATTAGTTTCACTTTTACAATGTCTCTTTGTATTTTTATATAATATGGTTAATAAACTTACTATATACATCCAAGCGACCCCCAAGTGGTCCATTAATGAGGAACCTATCATAATATAAGTCTCTTGGCCGAACCTTAGATTTTTAGGAATTTAATATCAATTAATAATATAATATTTGTTTTAAGAACTCTTTTATGTCAATTTTGACACTATTCAATAGTTGATTTTTGTGAAACTCCTAACAGATTGATTACTTCGAACAAAGTCAATTAAATCAATCCTAATATATCATATTATCATAGAAAATTAGTTTAATTCATTAAAAGTTTCATATTATAATTATTTGGGTATTTATAAGATCAATTATTTTTATTTTTCACTATTTTAGTAATTACTGCATCATCATTGTGTCATAAATAAAATAAATTATATAATGTCTAAAAATTATAAATAAAATATCATTATGTATGAAATATTTTTAGCTTTCTAATTAATATTTATAATCGAAAATCCAACATGTATAACCCTATGTAAAAATTGTCCTTCTAAAAGATGTAAGCTTATGCCATTTTTATTTTTATTTTAACTTTATTAATATAATGTGTCATTATCACTTACAAGTGGATCCATGGGGTCCCAAAATAGACCCAAAGATGCCCATGGTCGACCATGTATCAACCAATAGGGTTGAGACACGTTTTAGGGTAATTTAGTATTATTATAATATTATTTTTTTTAACCCTTATTTACCGGATTTACCCTTAACCATGGTAAATAAAATATTTACCGCAGTAATTATTCAAAATGTCTAAAAATAAAAGTACCTATTTACATAATTTGAACATCCTGATTCCAAATATGGAATCCATTTTTCTAAATTCAAAACACAGAAGTGGCAGAAATTAATTTAAAATTAATTCCCGCTGTCAAAACAAAAAGCGTGTTTTTAAGAGATAATTACTATCAAAAGATTGACACTTGTTTATGTTCGGTTTAATTGTAAAATTATGTCCAATGACCAAGATTATATTAAATGGTAAAAATATATTCTAAATATACTTTAAAACCACTCAAATTCACAATTTATCACTATTAATTATTTTGATTAAAAAAGTTGTTTTTAATTAAAATTTAGTAATTTTCACTATTCATCAAAATATGAAAGTTATCCGAAATGTACCAAAATTTCACCCTAGGCTAATTTTGATATTCCGAATCCAAAAATGAAGTCCATTTTGAAATATAGAATATATATGATTTCAAAAAGTAGGTATTACTATTCACAACATCTAGTTTAATTAGTTGTGGTGTGTGTTAGAACTCGAGGTTGCGTACAACACACGCTATCGCATTATTCGAAGGGAAACGTACCGTAGAAGCTTGGGGTGTTACACCTTGAGGGTCTCAGGGTCCCTATGGAGTATTGTTTATACTCACCCCTACAAAGAGCTATGCCCACACCTCGTTGTGTTGGTTGCAGACGACAGACATTGCTGACTAAGGCAAAGAGTAGCAGGACTGGACGATACCTGAAGGTGGACCACTCAGTGTGACGGTACACGAAGGATATGGACGGATGTGGAGTGCTGAGGAGGTCAACTATACCTAAACTTCGGGTAGGAACCCCAACGAACGACCTAGTAGTTGCTTGACTTTTCTTCTTTTATACTTGCAATCAGTTGTACTTGTACTTTTATGTTGGGCTTGTATTTTCGGCCACATATACTTTCCAGCACTTCGTTTGTATACATTTTTACTTTGTTTTTTTCTTCCAGTTGAGTACACTAATGTGTTTGTTTTCAGTTTTAAAGGAAATGCCTTCCCAGTTTAGGGATTTACACTTTTGGTGCTAGTTGCCATCCCATGGGCTATGGAAGTCGGGCTTGGGGTAGTAACGATATAGGCCCCCGGGGGCAGGTCATGACAAATTGGTATTAAAGGAGTCAGTTCTACCACATAACATAGAACTCTGATCATTTTTCCTTTAAAACAATATAGTTTAGGGTACTAAGTGTGGATTTCAGTTTAGAGAGTCCAGTGTTGGTGTGGGCGGCCGACATATCCATACACGAGGACCCTGACTACTGATTTTCGACTCAGTGCATGAAAACACTGATTGCATGCTTGTTTCCAAAAGTTTTCTTTAAGTCATCTCAACTTGGTCATCTCACCAAGTATAATCTTATGATCATGTCGCTTTTTTTTCTTTCAGGTTGCCACCCCACAGATGACCAGTTAGAAACCCAAGAGTCGTACGTACTGACTGCCCACTGAGCGACGAGGCCTCGGTGCAGGGCCCTTTTCTAGCGGAGGCACCCGCAGTACTACTCTTAGTTGGGCCACCGTTGCCACTAGCTCCAGCATCAGATGATAAAAACTACTTGAACGTGTTGCATGAGTTCCAACGCCGGATGCCACCCAGGTTCAGGAGAGATATGGAACCAAATGTGGCTAAGGATTGGAGGTAGTCTTTGGTGAGTGTCTTCAGAATGTTAGGGACACCAGCAGACTTCATGGTGATCCTTGCTACCAGCCTCCTTCAGGCATTAGTAGGCAGATGGTGGAGCTCGATGCTCCATTTGCATTACGAGGCGATTCTACTTTGGGCAGACATCGAGATCCTATTGCGGGCAGATTTTTTCGAGGATACACTTCAAGCTGTGCGGATACAGGAGCTACTACATTTACAGCAGGGTAGCATGACAGTAACACACTACTCAGTGAGGTTCACCGACTTCTCACGCAACTCCATAGATATGATACGAGACCCATTCGTCAGGGCCCGAACCTTCGAGAAGGGACTCATGTGGGAGATCAGAGCACTGATGATCTCACTTAGAATACTGACACAGAAATGGGTGCTAGAGAGATCCCTCATAGTGGAGAGTTTCCTTGATGAGTAGTCTCTAGCAGTGAGACCCACCACTTGCCGACACGCAGTAGAGTCTTCTATAGTAGGCAGTAGACAGATGTCACATAGGTCCAAGAGGACCATACCTACTGGTGGTTGAACACATGAATATGAATTAGTTGTGTTGGGCACCAGGAGTGGAGACAGATCCAATCATTCCAGGTGCGGGCATTGTTTCTCATGGGGCTGGCATGGTCACATGGCTCGTGACTGTCTGACCCGCCATTCTGATGATCAACAGATAGTTGAGGGACCTCCCAGGCAAGGGTAGAGGTTTGATGGAGGCAGTTCGTTGGGAGGAGGTTGACTTGGTAGAGGAGCTGCAAATGCTGCTAGTGGTGGACGACATTACGAGTTGTTACCACCACCACCACCTGGAGGTCCACCCCGACCGGAGGGAGCAGGTGCACATGAGAGAGCTCAGCTCCAGGCAGCTGAGGCTTACGATCACGGTGCTCTAGAGATGATTCAAGGTATGATTAGTGTCTACACTACTTTATCTGTAGTTATTATATGTAACACCCCATGATTCCATAGTACATTATTTCATCAAAGTAATTTAATAACTTTCACTACACACAACACTGAGTTTAAGCGCACCATGGCTAACGAAACTAGCCATTCAAAAGAGGTTACGAATAGTATTATATAAATTTTCGACATTAAATAATCCATATAATATAATAATCCATATTATAGGTTTCTTGGGCTTAATGTAAGAACAAATTCATTTTTCTCTGATAAAAGATGTTTTATTTAAAAAAAATGCAATTCTACCGCCTTTTAATGGAAGACCTTTTTAAATATAATATTTGATACTTTTATATATTCAATTCCCCAAAATAAACATCTTATTTAGAATTGGGACAAAAGAATTTTGTTTCAATAAATATTTGGTGTTTTTTTCTGATAACTTTCATATTTGGTTGAATAGTGAAAAATACTACATTTTAACTGAAAACAACTTTTTTAATAAAAATAATTTGTAGTGTTAATTTATACATTTTAATTGGTTTTAAGTATAAATATATTATATTTCTACTATTTAATCCAATTTTATTCATGGTAAATTATATCATTTTGAAATTGAACATAAACCAGTATCAATCTTTTGTTAGTTATTATTTCTTTAAAACACACTTTTTGATTTTTACAATGGGAATTAATTGTATATTAATAAATGAAACATCTATGGTTTGAATTTTGAAAAATATAAATAATTTTTTAATTCATAATTCCAATATTATCTTTGGGTGAAGTTTTGGTATTTTTCTGAAAACATTCAATTTTTGATGAATTTGGAAAATTACTAAATTTTAATTAATAACAACTTTCTTTAATATAAATAAATAATATTGATAAGTTATGAATTTGAGTAGTTTTAAATTAAAATTAGATTATATTTTTACCATTTAATCTAATGTTGGTCATTGGACATAATTTCGTATTTGAACTGGACATAAGTGTCAATCTTTTGATGCTTATTATTTCTTAAAAACACACTTTTTTTGACAACAAGAATTAATTTTAAATTTATTTCTGCCACTTCTAGGTTTTGAATTTAGAAAAATTGATTCCATATTTAGAATCAGGAGTTCCAAATTTTATAAATAGGTAACTTTTATTTTTATACATTTTGAATAATTATTTCGGTAAATATTTTATTTACCATGGTTAAAAGGTAAATCATGTAAATAGAGGTAACAAAATAATATTATAATAATAATAAATTATACTTAAATGTCACCTAACCCTATTGGATGATACATTTCCGACCCTAGGATCATTGGATCGATTTTGGGACCCCGTGGAGCAACTTGTAAGTGAAAATGACAATTTATATTAATTAAGTTAATGAAAATAAAAAAATGAAATAAGTATATATCTTTTAATAAATCAATATTTACAGAGTGTTATACATGTTATCTCTTCAACTATAAATATTAATTAAAAATAAAAACATATTTCATACATAAAGTTTCTTTATTTATTATTTTTAGATTTTGAATAATTAAATTTATTTATGACACAATGATGATGTGATAATTTCTTTATTAATAAAAGAATCAAATAATTTGTATTATAAATGTAAAAATAAATATAATTTAAAAGTTTTGATGCAATACAAAAATTTTATAGGTCAATATGACATGTTAAGATTGATTAAATTAATTTTTTTCTAATTAATAATGTTTTTAACACTTTAAGAAAAATCAATTATTAAATAGTGTCAAAATTGACATAAAGAAGTTTTTAAAACAAATATTACATTATTAATTGATATAATATACCTAAAAATCTATGTTTCATCAAAAGAACTTATATAATGATAGGTATAACATTAATGAAACACTTGTGGTTCTCATGTATGTTTATAGTATTTTTATTTACCATATAATATAAAAATACAAAGAGGCATGGTGAGTGTCAAACTAATTAACTACGAGTTAAATATAAAAGATAAGGTTAATATAGTGACCCAAAACTATGTAAAACCTATTGGTTGAGTGTATTTAGACCCATACCCACTTTATATTTTAAATAATACACTTTTTAGCCATTATAAACCGAAAATAATTTTATTATAAAATAATATTTATATCTTTTCCTAAGGTGTCTTTCACTCCTCTTATAAAAGGGAACTCCCCCATCTCTCTAATTCACACTATAAAAGCCTTTTTAGATTTCCAACCCTGACCTAATATCCTCCTGACATTCTTACCTTAATCATAGAGGCTATAATTTGGTCAAAAAGCCAACCTAAAGAGCCCTTCTGATCAAATGAAAAGGAAGAACCCGAAAACGAGGTAAATATTTCATCACCTCTTTCAAGTTATTTTCTCATTCCACATCATCATTCATTGTTTTTTTAAGTCTAAAATAAAAACACCATTATATTCTATATACTAGGATATTATTATAAATATTTTACAAGCATTTTCATTATTCTTTCTATCCATTGAATGCCATGTCACCAAACGTTCGTACGTACGGCTTACCGTCTCCACGTCGTGGTGTAATTGTTATTCAATACATTATTTTTTGGATAAGTATAATAATGATGTGTAAATGATGTAAAAAATAAATATTAAATTATAATGATTATGTATATATGATATACAATCCAATTATATGTAATTTTAATATCAAAAGAATGATATTTTTGATCGTGCATACGTACAGATTACCATCTCCCTTAACGCGATGAGATTCATACCCCATCGTATCCATTCAAGAGTATTATTCATTTTATGATTGAAAATAATTTTTAAGGACATGATATAATTATGGATATGAATAATATAAAACCTATCCATTACAAACATGTCTTATGTAACAAAACATATAAAATAAAATGAGTAATTGAACACCCGAAACAACGATAATCCTAAAATATTATTAACAATGAAATTTTAGAAGATCATATATGATATCATATTTATGTATATTATTATTTTATAAATTAATAACTATTATTTAACTATTATAAACGAGGTTAACCTACCCTCTAGAAAGGAAAAGTACAAGGTAAGAGTTTATTTCAAAAACTCTTCATTATCCGAGGTTGATTATACATAATTATCTACTGAGACCTCTTTATCATCCACATCTAATTTTCATAAAAATTTATTCCAATTTTTTTTACTATTTACTAGAGTATTGGTTAAAGTCATTTATACCATTTTTTGACTTTTTATAAAATGTTTTGAAAGTAATATTTCTGTCATTTTCCAAACAATGTTCTTTTTAACCTTTTCGACAAAAATATGATAGGAATGCCCTTTTTTAAACTTATACAGTTGGTGCGGCTATTTTCCACTGCTATAAAATCATAGAAGCTTCCCATACAAGATTATAAGAATATTATCAATTTAAATTTTTTCTTTTATAATTATGTTACTTTTCAATGATTTAAAAAAAGTGATATTTAACTCAAATAGTTTTGATTTCATCTATGTCAACATCATTTGATGGATTTTAAACTTATTTGATGTTGATTTATTATGACACAAAACTTATATATTGCATTGAATGTTTTGTGATATGTCTGATTGTGGATGTGTTATTTTTATACCATTCATGGTTTATGGAGAAAGTATTGACATTTAGTATGCTAGTTTTATAACAAATGTTTATGTTATGTATAAACCTATTCATATGAGGAATGCATTGGACTTAGTAAATGACGGGTGGAGGCCACTATATCTCCTCGATGCATCGGTAGGTCTCATAAGAAAAACTAGTTTTTTGGAACAAGGCCTTGAAAAAAATATTATTTGTATTCTTGGAACAAGGCTTTGACTATGTGGTTATGATAGTCTTGAATTATGCATTCAATCATTATTAAAGTGGTTACTGATATTGAAAGTGATTATTGGACTACAAGAATATCCATGTAAACAAGTAAATTGCATTATTTCACTTTATTTTTTCCATATTATGCTGATGTTCATGTTTAAAACGCATTTTTTTAGTTATACATTGCCTTAATTGTTAATACTTATTTATGAATGTTTATGCTATATTTTTATCCTTACTAAATATCTGAGATCAGCCCTATCTATGTTTTATTTTTTCAAGGATGTGAAGAAGTATTTTATGACTGACCTGCATGTATAGTTTGAGAGGATATGAGTGTGGTCTATAGAGACTATGTTGTTGTAGATTTTCACTATATCATGTAATGTATGAATTATGAATGTATCTAGTGTTTCTAAGGCTACTAAACTAATCGGTATTTCGAGACTGAATCTTTTGTGATCATGCCAAATGTCATGTAATATTACACCAACTCTGGGTTTCTAGTGTCATGGCGTTATAATTGATATCAGAAAATGTTTAGTACAAACCATGGTATTTAGATTTATATAAACTCTAAATAGAGCACATTACCCTAAGATATACATTGAGGATTAGTATAGAAGAACTTCATAGAATTTTGGTAATGTAGATATTATTTGAGTTTTCCAAGAAATACATAGTTTTTTGGATATGATCAGGTTGAGTTAAGTCTAGCATAGATTTACCTAGGGGTAAAACATGAAAACACTACTTTGATCTAGACTCGAACAGGAACTGGTGCACAAAAACTGGTCTTGTTGCACTCTTTGTTGCGACACTCCCGGTGGATATGCTTAGGATAATTGTCATTTTCATTACAAACCACTGTGATGGGATTATGAGTATATAACTCCTAAAATAAAATATTTTTATGATTATGGATTATATCCATACACTTTTCAATTTAAGTTAGGTATTTACAAGTTTGTAATTATTCATTTAAATTCATAAACTGACCTAGTGCATGCCATTGTATAAAAATGGCATCCATTAGAAGGAATGTGAACTCCAGGAATACGTATTATCCAAAGAGTAAGATGGAACATATCATTCATAGTATTAATCCATCATTTATAAGGTAAATAGTCTCCCTTGTATTCTCAAAAAATGAAAAAAGAATACCACATGTTAACAAGGTAAGTAAATAATTCTATAAGTACTATGGATTTGAAGGGAAGCAAAGGAAGAAAAGGATGGATGAGAGAAAGATGGATAAAGGGAAGAGGGAAAATAAGGATTTTCCAATATGTGATAACTGTGGATAGAATCACCTTGGTAAATGATTGAAGGGAATGAGATTTTGTTATAAGTGTGGAGAAAAACAACACCAAGTACGTGATTGCATGGGTAAGAAGAAAAGTTTCAAAAGTACAATGCTTTATCTGCAAGGAGTTGGGACACTACACAAATCAATGTCTAAATCATTAGAGTATACCCTAAATTATGCTATTGGATAATAATGAAGTTATGATACAACCAAATATGAAGTGGAATGATTAAGAGTTATTATATTGTTATTAAATTATTGTTTCATTTGAGTATTCTATTAATGATGTACATGTTATAAGAATTATGGAGTATATTAGGATTGTACTGCAGTACTATTTCATTAAGGACTTTAGATTTTGTGGAACCAAGAAAAGTGACTCAATAGAAGGTTAATGTTTTGGAAAATATATGGTTGAGAGATAGATAAACCATAAAATGATTCTGATACTGAGTTAGTGATTTTTGGAATAATACATGATTGATTTCGATAAATAATATTGGATATTCTTGACTACCTTGAAACTGATTAATTAATTGTATATTCCATCATTGTTGGAGTTTACTAAAAAAATTATAGAAGGATTATATCCAGTATTCTATAAGGAATAAGGGAGCATTACTGTAATCAATATAGGTTTTATGGTAATTCAGGATGTTGCAGTGTTTTAAAATAATACATGATGATGGTGTTCACATGATATTACATGGAAAAAAGGATATTTATTGTGATTACCTTCATTATAAAATTTGGACTGTGAGTTTAGACAGAAGTATTTTGGATAATCCTAGTTTGAGATTAATTTTGGATTTCTATAAAAAGGATAACATGGAGGTCGGGCGGTAACCTGTCACGTCCAGCAAGGCAGTGAGACTTGAACCCGCAACCGAAGGGCGATAAGGGTTTTCCCCATACCACTGGCCCATACGATGTCCCATATTGAATAATTTAGTTTTTTAATGGGTCTTGTAGATTGTTATAAATTCATTTTCTTTAGATCCTTATATGAATAGGATAAATAAAATATTTTTTTAAGTTCTACTATATTTTAGAGTTAAAGATGAGTTTGTGGTAGAAATTAGTTAAAGGATGGAACTCTACATGTCAAGTATTCATTTTTTTCTTCTCCTATTCTGTGAAAAATTTAATTCCTAAACATTATGTATGAGATCATAAAACTAAAAATGTGTTATATTAATACCTTATGTTTTGTTGAACCGATGATATCTTAAATCATCCTAGATTGATGGCATTGTGGCCCTAAATTCTACAATTGTTTGTGATTCATGACATCAACCACTCCCTATAAATATTTACATTTTCTCTCTAATTATATGTCTCTAATTCCCACCAATGTTCTCCTAATCGAGATCATAATTTGGTGGTTACTTTTTCACTCCCAATTTCCTCTTATTAGGACTATATTTTATTAGCCCAATTTTCGTTGTTGGTTTTCCCAAAAAGGTATTTTCTATTTTCAACATTTTACATTAGAATAACAATGTAAAATTGTGAGGAAAAAATTTATTGAAGGATGGAAGAATGTAAAACCCCAAGATTACAGAGAACATTATTTCTTCAAAGTAATTTAATATCTTTTACTACACGAAACACTGAGTTCAGGTGCAACATGACTTAACAAACTAACCATTCAAAAGCTGTTATGAATAGTATTATCTGAATCATGAAATTTATATATTCCTTATAATTTTAGAATCAATATTATGAGTTTCTTATATATAATTTAAGAACAAATTAATTTTATTTCAGATAAAAGATGTATTTTTTAAAAAACAATTCTACCACCTTTTAATGGAAAACCCTTTTTATATCCAATATTTGAATCTTTTATATATTTAATTTCACAAAATAAACATCTTCATTAGAATCGAGACATAGTAATTTTGTTTCAGTAATGTTTTGGTGTTTTTTCTGATAACATTCATATTTGGGTGAATAGTGAAAAATACTTTATTTTAACTAAAAACAAGTTTTTTAATCAAAAAAATTTGTAGTGTGAAATTATACATTTTAATGGTTTTGAAGTATAAATAGATTAAATTTTTACTATTTAATTCAATTTTATTCATTGGAAATAATTTTAATTTTAAATTTAACATAAACTGGTATTGATCTTTTGTTAGTTATTATTTCATAGAAACAATATTTTATTTGTTTTTACAATGAGAAATGATTTTAAAATAATAAATGAACCTTATATGTCTTGAATTAGGTAAAATAGTCTTAATTTGTGAATTCAAAATACCAATATTAGCTTAGGATTAATTTTTGTTATTTTTATGAAAACTATCTATTTTTGATGAATTGTGGAAATTTATAAATTTTAATTAAAAACAAATTTTTTTAATCTACATAATTAATAGTCATAAGTTATAACTTTGAGTGGTTTTAATGTATAATTATGTTATATTTTTACCATTTAATCCAATTTTGGTAATTGGACATAATTTCACATTTAAACTGGACATAAGCAAGTGTCAATCTTTTGATAGTTATTATTTCTTAAAAACAAGTTTTTTGTTTTGACAACGGAAATTAAAATTAAATTAATTTCTTCCACTTCTATGTTTTTAATTTATAAAAATGGATTCCATATTTATAATTAGGAGGTACAAATTTTTTTAATAGGTAACTTTTATTTTTATACATTTAGAATAGTTATTTTAGTAAATATTTTATTTTCTATAGTTAAAGGGTAAATCCGAAAAATATGGGTAAGATAATAATATTATATTAATAATAAATTATCCTAAAACGTGTCTTAACCATATTGGATGACACATGTCCGACCATGGGAATCATTGGGTCGATTTGGGGACCCCATAGAGCCACATGTAAGTGATAATGAAACATTATGTTAATTAAGTTAAAATAAATACAAAAATGACATAAGCATATATCGTTTAATGAAACATTTTTTACATAGAGATATAATTTTTATATCTTCAAATATAAATATTAATTAAAAATATAACAATATTTCCTACATAATGATATTTTATTTATATTTTTTAGACATTGAATAATGAAATTTATTTATGACACAATGATGATGCAATATTTTTCTTATTAATGAAAGAATAAAATAATTGTTATTATAAATGTTAAAATAAATATAAATCTAATATTTTGATGCCTACAAGAATTTTATTGGTTTCTATGAAAAATTAGGATTGATTAAATTAATTTTTTTTGAATTAATAATGTTTTTTTATCTTTATCAAAAATAATTTATTAAATAGTGTCAAAATTGACATAAAAAAGTTTTTAAAACAAATATTATATTATTAATTGATATAATATTTCTAAAAACATATAGTTCAGAAAAATGACTTATATAATGATAGGTTTATCATTTCTTATCCACATGTGGTTTTCTTTGAAATTTATAGTATGTTTATTAATCATATAATATAAGAATACAAAGAGACATGGTAAATGTCAAACTATTTAACTAAGAGTTAAATATAAAAGATAAGGATAATATAGTGACTCAAACTTGTTTAAACGTATTGGTTGAGTATATTTGACCCATCCCCACCTTATACTTTAAATAATACACTTTTTAGACATTAGAAACAGAAAATGATTTTATTATAAAATTATATTTCTTGCTTTTCCTAACATGCACCTCACTCCTCTTATAAAAGGCACTCCCCTTCTCTCTAATTCACACCTTCAAAGCCTTTTTCCTCAAAACAAACCCTCACCAAATATCCTCCCAATATTCCTCCCTTCATCCTAGAGGCTTTAATTTGGTCATAAAGGCAACCTAAAGAGCCCTTTTGATCAAATCCAAAAGAAGAACCCGAAAAAGAGGTAAATATTTCATCACCTCTTTCATGTTTCTTTCTTCTTCCACTTACTATTTCTTTTTTGTTTACATTATGAAATAATAACTCCAGTATCTTCTATATACTATCATAATATTATAAATATGTTACAATCATACTCATTATTCTATCTATCCTTTTCATAACACGTCACCAAACGTGCGTACATACGACTTACGTTCTCCATATCGTGGTGTAATTGTTATTCATTACATTTTTTTGGATGATTATAATAATGATGTTTAACTGATTTAAATAATAAATATAACATGATAATAATTCTGTATATATTATATAACATCCAATTATATATTTTTTTAATATCAAAAGAATGATATTGTCGCTCGTGTATACGTACGGATTACCATCTCCACAAACATGATGAGAATCATTCCCATCATATCCATTAAAGACTACCTTTCATTTGATGAAGAAATTTTTTTCAATGACTTGATATCCTTCTGGATATGAATAATATACAACCTATCCATAAAAAACATATCTTATGAAACAAAACATTTAAAAGAAAACGTGTAAGTGAACACATGAAAAGATAATAATACTAAAATATTATTAACAAAGTAATATTAGAAGATCATATATGATATCATATTTAAGTACATGATTCATTATAATTTAATAAAAATGATTTAACTATTATACATGTGGTTAACATACCCTTGACCAAGAAAATGTACAAGGTAAGGGTTTATTTCACAATCTCTTCATTATCTGTGTTTTTTATACATAATTATCTTCTAGGTCCTCTTTATCATCCACATCCATGTATCTTAAAAATGTATTCCAAAACATTTTTACTATTTACTAGACTATCGGTTAAAGTCATTTATACCCTTGTTTGACTATTTATAAAAAGTATTGAAAGGAACCTTTCTGTGGTTTTTCAAACAAGGTCCTTTTTAACCATTTTGTCAAAAATAAGGTAATAGTCTCTTTTTTTAACATATACAGTGGGTACGTCTATTTTCCACCGTTATAGAATCGTCGAAGCTTCCCTTACAATATTATATGATTATTTTCAAAGTAAATGTT
The DNA here is from genome assembly GCA_963277665.1 of Viscum album. Taxonomy (NCBI): domain Eukaryota; kingdom Viridiplantae; phylum Streptophyta; class Magnoliopsida; order Santalales; family Viscaceae; genus Viscum; species Viscum album. The sequence goes on along the minus strand of OY728138.1, from coordinate 576,590,246 downwards.
TCATTTTCTATTTGTGTGACTTTTAAATGATTTCAAAAAAGAGATATTTATTTCAAATAGTTTTGATTTCATCCATGTCAACATCCATTGATGGATTTTATGCTTATATGAAGCTGATTTATTATAATAAAAAACTTCTATATTGTATTGAAGGTTTTGTGATATGTTTGAATATGGATATGTTATTTTTATAACAATCATGGTTTATGGAGAATGTATTGACATTTCGTATGCTAGTTTTAATACAAATGATAATGTTATGTTTAAACCTGCTCATATGAGGAATGCATTGGACATAATAAGTGACTTGTGGAACCTGATATAGATCCTCGATCCATCAGTAGATCTCATGAGAGAAACTAGTGTCTTGGACAAGGCCTTGACAAAATCTTATTTGTAGTCTTGGAAAAAGGCTTTGAATATGTGGTTATGATATTCTGGAATTATGCATTCAATCATTATTAAAGTGGTTATTAATATTTCATGTGATTTTTCGACTAGTAGAATATCAATGTGAATAATTAAATGAAATTATTTCTTTTTATTTTTTTCATTTTATGCTAAAGTTCATGTTTAAAAAGCTTTTGTTTTAGTTATACATTGCCTTAAATGTTTATTCTTATTTATGAAAATTTCCGCTATATTTTTATCCTTATTGAGTATCTGAGCTCACCACATTCTATGTTATATTATTCCCTTGATTTGAAGAAGTATTTTTTGACTGACCTACAGGGATGGTCTTATGGGATATGAGTGTGGACTATGAATCTATTTTTTTGTAGTCATTCACTTTATCGTGTAATATAAGACATATGAATATATGTTGTTTTCCAAGGCTAGTAAACTAATCAGTCTATAGAGACATTATCTTTTATGATCATGCCAATTTCATGAAATAAATGATTGACTCTGGGCTTCTGGGGGCGGGGAGTTACATTATAGACATAGGTTCCAGTCACTCTTTCATTGTCACATCCCTCGTTCGGAGCATAGAGATTCCAAAGGAGCCGTTAGTTCGATCATTATGGCTGGAGACTCTTACAGGAGCAGATTCGATGATTATGAACTGGTGCCGGCTGTGTGAGAATACTGTAAGAGGCGAGAGATTCGACTAGGATCTCTTAGTAGTGTCTTCTATGCCTTACAATTTAATCATTGGTGTGGATTGGTTATCTACAGTCCATGATCAGATCGAATGTATTAGATGAAAAGTGCGGTGTTTCCGCACGGATGGGACTAGGTTTACCTTCACCAGTGAGAAGGGAACCTTTGCAGTAAAGGAAAAATTTACTCAGAGGATGGTGCAGCCGATCACTCATTAGTTGGCATGCCTTACCCTCGGAACAGTAGCTATGGGGAGACTGACTTATCCTATAGTGGTGGACCAGTATGTGGATGTTTTCCCTGAAGATGTTCCAGGACTACCTCCTCGCAGAGAGGTGGACTTCTAAATTGACTTGTACCCTAGGACCACCAATATCTACTCCATTATATCGGATTTATCCCGCTAAGATTCATAAGTTATCAGTACAAATAGAGGACTGGCAAGGAAAGGGATTCATCTGGACTTGTGTTTCTCCTTGTGCGACCCCGGTTCTGTTCACCAAGAAGGCGGATGGGAGAATGAGGCTCTATGTCAACTACCGTCACCTGAACCAGGTGACCGTAAAGAACAAGTACCCACTCATAAGGATGGACAACCTCTTTGACTAGCTGAAGGGAGCACGTTGGTTCTCGAAGATAGATCTCAGATCAGGCTATCACCAGATCAGAGTTTGAGACGAGGATATGAAGAATATGAGCTTCATGTTTCGTTACAGCCACTATGAGTTCTTGGTTATTACATTGGGCACAACCAATTCTCTAGAAGTGCACATGAGTCTCATGAACATGATCTTATAGCCTTACCTTGATTGCTTAATCGTAGTCTTCATTGATGGCATTATGATCTACTCAACTACTGAGGAGGAGCATGCCTACCATTTGCGGGTAGTACTGTACACACTCCGAGAGCACCAGAATTATGGTAATCTCTTGAAGTGCCGGTTTTGGATTTTAGAGGTTCAATTCTTGGGACATGTCATCTCAGAGACTGGAGTTGTAGTGGATCCAGAGAAGATTGATGTGGTACTTTCTTGGGAGCCACCCAGGAGTGTTACGGTGGTACGAAGTTTTCTGGGTTTGGATAGATACTACAAGAGGATCATTCTAGACTTCTCCAGAGTTGCATCACCACTATAATCCTTGACACATAAGGGGAATCCCTTTGTGTGGTTAGAGAGAAGCCATCAAAAATTTCAGGTGCTGAGGCAGAGGTTGACTAGTGCCCCTATCTTGAGGCTTCCAAAGGAGGGCGTATGGTATGTAGTCTACTGCAACGCATTAGGGACCAGACCTGGGTGTGTCCTGATGCAGAAGCGATAAGTTATTTCTTATGGTTATCGAGAGATGAGACATCTCGAGCAGAACTATTCTACCCATGATATGGAGTTAGCAGCAGTGGTATTTGCCTTGAGGATGTGGTGGCACTATCTGATGGGCGAGCGTTTTACCATCTACTTTGATAACAAGAGTCTCAGGTATATCATTTTTCCAAAGGACCTGAAATTGAGAGAGTGGTGATGGCTCAAGTTCCTCCAAGACTATGACTTCAATATATTATATACTCCTGGGAAGGGGAATGTTGTAGAAGATGCTCTCAGTAGGACGTCTGGTATACATCTGTTAGGAGAGGCGACATAGTAGCTGTTATATTTATAGATATCCTTTGTGGAAAGAGATGAAGAAACATTCCTTTAGACTCATACGGTCCCTCCCCCACTTCTTCAGTGAGTCTGGGAGGAACAACATGGGGATGCTGACTATGAGACACGACGTGATCAGATATCCACAGGACAAACACCTGATGGTTTTTATGATGGTGGGGAGCACGTCGTCTTCTTCAGAGGATGTACCTTGGTACCAGTAGCACATAAAGAGGAAGTGTTGAGGGAGTTCCTAAAATATCCTCTAGTAGTACATCCAGGAGTGGCGAAGATGTATCAGGATCTTCGATGACTGCAATGGTGGCCATGTTTGAAGAAGGCAGTAGCGGAGTTTGTCTCACGTTGCCTCAATTGGTAGCAAGTGATGTCGGAGCACCTCGTACCAGCAGGCTTGGTACAACCGTTAAAGGTTCCAAAGTGGAAGTGGGATGGGATATCCATGGACTTCATGATGGGTCTTCCACGTACATCCAGGGTTCATGATTCGATTTGGGTGATCCTCGACCGACTCACCTAGTCATCCAACTTCATAACGATCAGAGATGAAGGTTCAGTAGAGAGCTTGAGACGCGTCTATGTGAAAAATGAATGTGCGACTACATGGAGTACCTTTTTTTAATGTCTCCGACCATGACACACGGTTTACTTCCCAGCTATGGAAGTGGTTGTAGGAAGCATTCAGAACACAACTACATCTGAGCACAACCTACCATCCTCAAACAGTTTGTCAGACTAAGTGGACCATTCAGACACATGAGGACATTCTACGTGCATGTGTCATCGACTTAGGTTGCAGCTATGAGGATCACTTTCCTTTGGTGGAGTTTGTGTATAATAATAGCTGACACTCCACCATAGGGATGGAACCTATTGAGGCATTGTATGGGTGACCATGCAGATCACCCTTATGATGGACTAACCCTGGGGAGTCAGCACTAGTTGGACCAGTGATGGTGCGAGCTACCACAAAGAAGGTGAATATCATCCTAGAGTGGATGAAGATTACATAGAGCAGACAAAAGTCATATGCTGACAGGATACAGTGACCTCTGGAGTTCAAGGATGGCGACCACGTTTTTCTACGGGTCTTGTAACACCCGAGACTTTTATGAGTAATATTTTGTATTTAAATCATCAAATTAATCTTTCAGTACACACAACACTATATTTTCTTGCTTTACACGCAACCGCATCCTTCCTTGATAGCTTGCGTCGTACGCAATACTGAGTTTCACTAAACAAAGACATGCTATTAAAATATTATGAAAACTAGTTGTTATGAATAGTGATAACCACTTTTTGAAATTTTGTAAATTTTATTTTTCAAAATGGACTTCATTTTTGGATTCTGAATATCGAAATTATCTTAGGGTGAAATTTTGGTACTTTTCGGATAACATTCATATTCTGATGAATAGTTAAAATTATTAAATTTTAATTAAAAATAACTTTTTTAATCGAAATAATTAATAGTGATAAATTATTAATTTGAGTGGTTTTAAAGTATATTTAGAATATATTCTTACAATTTAATACAATGTTGTACATTGGATTTAATTTCACATTTAAACCAGACATAAACACGTGTCAATCTTTTGATAGTTATTATCTCTTAAAAACAGGCTATTTGTCTTGTCGATGGGAATTAATTTTTAAATTAGTTAATGTAACTAATATGTTTTTAATTTGGTAAAATAAACATCATTTTTGAATTCATAATATCAAATATAGCTTAGGCCTAATTTTTGATATTTTTCTGAATACTTTCATTTTTTGATGAATAGTGAAACCACTAAGTGGTAGTTAAAAAACAGAATTTTTCATAAAACATAATTTTACTGCTTCTGTGAGTAGAATTTCTAAAATCTGAGAGACATGGTTACTATCAAGGACTAAAATGTGGTTCAATGAGATGAAAATAATTTTTGGTGAATAGTAACTTTTTACTTTTTTTACCACGGTTAAAAGTTAATAGGGTAGTTAATGGTAAAAATGATATTATTATTACCCTAACACATGTCCTAACTCTATTGGATAATTTTAATTCGACCAAAAACAACCTTAAGAATAAAATATGACCATTTAGGACCACTTGGATTAGATTAGGACATTTATTATTAATTCATTTAATGAAGGGTTAAAATAGTTAATATCAAAGTTTAATAAGTAATTCATTTCTAAAATTGGGTTATACATGAGATAAACTACACTATAAATATTCATTATAAAGCTAATAAATATTACTACAAAATGGTATTTTATTTTTAATTTTAAGACATTAAATAATATAATTTTTTTATGACACAACGATGATGCAGTAATTATCTTATTAATGAAATATTGACATAATTGATCTTATAAATACCCAAATAAATTTAATTTGAGTCTTTTTATGAATTACACGAATTTAATGGGTAAATATGACATGTTATTATTGATTTAATTATCTTTTTTCGAATTAATCATTCTGTTATGATTTTCACAAAAATAAATTACTAAATGGTGTCAAAATTGTCATAAAATAGTTTTTAAAACAAATATTTTATTATTAATTGTTATTTTATTCCAAAAAAATATAAGGTTCAGCCAAATGACTTATAGAAGGTTATATATATTAATAATTAACAACTTGGGTTTCGTATGGCTTTTTATAGTATGTTTATTAACCTTATAGTGTAAGAACACAAAAAGACACGGTAAAAGTAAAATTATCTAACTAAAAGTTAAATATAAATGATAAGGTTAAAATAGGAACCTAAACTTTTCTAAATCCAATTTAATGTGATTATTTAGACCCATCCAAACCTTATAATCTAAATAAATTAATTTGGGGCTATTTAAAACCGAATTTGGCTTTATAATAAAATAATTTTTTTAGTTATTCCAAAGGTGCCCCTCTCCTCCCTTATAAAAGGTCACCTCCTCCCTCTCTTCCTCACACCAATTGAGCCTTAATGCTCGGCCAAACCCTACCAATTTTTTCTCTCCACTTCCCTAGAGAAATCCTAGAGGTCCTGGTCTTCTTCAAAGACCAATTTTAGTTCTCTAAGAGGAGGTCTCAAAGAGGCGCTTCAAAGAAAAGGTAATGTCTGTTACTGATTATTTCAACCTTATTTCTTCTTCGACATCTTCTTATTTAGTTGTTTCATTATGAAGTAATAACATAATTATCACTCATATACTGATATGTTGTTATAAGAATGAAAAAACCCTATTTCACCATCTATACATCCTACGGAAAATGAAATCACCACGCGTGCGTACGTAATGAATACCGTCTCCACACCGTGGTGTAATATATTTTCCGCCACCAACTTACTTGTATGGGTATAATGGTGAAAAAAATAACTATATATGATTATTGAAAACTGGTATTGATTCTGAAATAGTATATACATACACTCCAATACAATTCCACGATCATGGGAACGATATCATCGCTCGTGCGTATATATGGAATACCGTCTCCAAGATGTGATGCGACTCGTTATACATGATCTTCATTGCAAAATGATTATATAAATGAATTGAGTGAATTAATATGATATATATTACACTAATACCAATCTACAAATGGGGTATCTATAACCTAAAATGAAGAATAAGAATTTATTCAACAAAACACGCATAAGGACAAAAAGTAATAAACACCCGAATAACAAGTAGTAATGAAATATTACTAATAAGAAGCTAAGAATATGACCATATATGATATCATAAAAGTAATTAAGATTCTTGAATAAGTCAATAACATTATTTAAATCATTATATAGGAGGTTCGGACACATACAATGAAAATCGGACCTATGGTCAGGGAAATATCACAATCTCATTTTTATCCGAGATTGTTTATACTTTGGAATTTACTGGGGTGTATTTTATCATCCACATCCATGTTTCCTCAATATGTAATATTATTTCCATCCACCTACAATTTTTCTAAATCCATTTTTACCCTTTGATGAGTTTATAGTAAAAGATATGAAAGGAATCTTTTGTCGTTTTTCGTACGAGGTACTTTTTGACTTTTCCGACAAAAGTACGAGAAGAATGTTTTTTTATCTTATACGGCATGAATGGATTTTTAAAACGTTATTTCCAAGAAGCTTCCTTTACAAGTTTTCATGTTTATTTTTAATCAACTTCTTTTAGTTTAAAATTTTATGACATGTTAAGAAAAGAAAATGTCTTTGAAGTAGAAAGGATATTTTCCTCATGAATGGAGTTCATGTGTTTTATCAAAATTATTTTCCATCTAAGATAATAAAGGGTTCTGTTTCTATCCCTATTATTACATTGATTTTATTATGTTTTGATGGAATTATTTTTATGAATTCCTTTATCTTATATGAATTGTTTTATGATTTCATGATGATTAAGAATCCCATTTTTATTACATGGGTTATGCTATGATGTATGGTTTATGATTTTGTGGAACACATAAGAATGGTATCATTATGAGAAGGGTGGGACCTATATCTCCCTCCAATGCATTGGTTAAAGATTTTATATCTCATGAAATAGACATGGCTGGAACGGCAGGTTAAACCGGTTCAGTGAAACAGGACAGAAACGAGAAATGAACTCGGTTCAGAAATGGACTTTGTCCACTAAGATAGTCTTGGAAATGAGTCATGACTAATAAGAAATGATTATCTATGATTATGTGTGTATGCCACATAGATTACTAATTTACGTTATGATTATTGGGAGTAAATTTAACTAATATAATTTATCCCATGTTATGATATTATAATCTATTTTGTAGGTTAAGATTTCCAAAATGTTATTTTCTTATTAATATAATGTGATTGATATTTATTTTTTTACCCTTACTAAGCATTTGAGATCACCCTTTTTCATGTTTTCTTTCCCCAAGATAGGAAGAAGGTTATTAAGTAAGATATACCAAAAGGGGCTATAGATATGATGAAATAAATATGAGACAGTGTAGACGCATTATGAACCAGTTGTTTATGTTTCCCAGTTTCTAAAGACATTATACCAATACGGTCCTTTCCTGGATTTGTTATATGTTGTAATAAGTTTGCTTCAATTTTGAAGTATTAACCATGTATGTAATGTATGGGTCGTTATAGTTTGTATCAGAGGAAAGGTATAGTCAACCTTTGGAAACTAGGATGTGAAAGCCTTTGTAAGAACCCTAAGGATAAGTCTAAGCATAGTACACAATCTTAGTGTTTTAGAAATGGCCATGAATAACATAGGATGAGACCTTAATTGTGAAATTTTATTCTTGATTATGTGGTTTTCCTATTATAATTAGGGTTTCTCACACTATTCTTCTTGGTTTTAGTCAATGGCTGGAACCCGAAGGAACCGTATTAATGCAGAATGTGACGGGAAATGCAATGATTGTCCCCCTGAGCAACCAAACGTTATGGGAGATGGAATGAAAAATCATATAGCCATGCTCACACAACTTTCTCAAGCTATGAATCATGCAGGACTTCCAAACGAGCAAAGGAAGAAGCAACATTCTGTTTAATACTTCATGAGGCAGCGTCCACCTTTATTCAGCGGGTCTACTGATCCATTAATTGCTGAACAATGGATTAGTACTACTGAAAAGATATTTTCAGTTATTCAATGTTCTGAACATGATAAAGTCATCTTAGCAGTGTATCCTTTGGAAGGTGATGCTGATCAATGGTGGAATCTTATCAAGAATATGAGGCAAAGAGTTGAAATTGAGTCCATGGAATGGGACGAGTTCAAGAACATATTTTTAAAAAAGTATTTCCCTCGTATTCTTCGAACAAAGATAGAGAAGGAGTTTTTTGAACTGAAGAAAAAGGATGATGAATCTATTGGTACCTATGAATAAAATATTACAAGACTTGAAAGGTACGCTTCTGGTATTATTATCCAACCTGAGAGTAAGATCGATCTATACTTTAGTGGATTAAATCCAATCCTTCGAAGGGTGTTATCCATAATGGACTTCAATAGATATGAGGAAATAGTTCGATGTGCTCTCAAAGTTGAGATAGGTATTGTTGTAACCCATCAGTCATATGGGCTTGATAAGAAGAGGAAAATGGAATTCAAAGGAAAATATAAAGAGCACACTGAAAAGAAGATGAGCTTTCCCTTATGCTAAAAGTGTGGAATGAAACATGGAGGGAGTTGTTTTAAAGGGACAAGTAAATGATTCAAATGTGGAAAGGAAGGTCATCGGGATTTTGAATGCCTCAATGATGGGAATAAGATATCTAATGATGTAAACAATGGAAGGGAAACAGAGAATGAACCTACTACACTTCAATGTTTCATGTTCACAGAGATGGGACATTATGCCAATAAATGCCCTAATCCAAGGGTTGTTGATAAAGATCGACATCAAAAAAATCTTAATGGTAAAGACAAAGGAATGTCACATGAAATTTCTATCAGCGATGTGGAGTACGATAACGATGTGTTGAAAGGTACACTTACAATCCACTCAAAAGTAGAAAATGTTTTATTTGATTCTTGATCCTCCCACTCTTTTATTTCTGAAGATTTTTCTAAGTGTTTCACCGTATTACCTCAACCATTTGATGTTGAGTCAGTGATGACAACACCTAATGGAACAACAGTCGCATCAAAAGTTTATAATTCATCTCCAATTGAAGTTTGTGGGAATGTGCTTCCTGCAAATCTTGTGATCCATCCTATATTGGAATTTGATGTGATTCTTGGCATGGATTGGGATTCTTTATATGGAGCTCATATCAATTGCAAAAGAAGGGAAATCGCATTTCATATTACAGATCAATCTATGATCGTATATCGATGAAAGGATGAACATAACCTTCCAGTGGAAATTTCTTCCATCTTATGGGTCTTTATTCCACTAAATTAAGGTTATTTATCTCAAATGGTTAGTGAGAAACTCACAATTAAGAATATGCCCATTGTACGGGAGATTGATGATGTCTTTCCGTAGGAATTGTCGGGTCTTCCTCCAATTCTTGAAGTTGAGTTTTCAATAGAACTCGTACAAGGTGCTTTACCTATTTCAAAGACACCTTATAGAATGGCCCCAATTGAGTTGCAGAAATTGAAAAAGAAACTCCAAGAGAATCATGATAAGGGATTCATATGCCCTACTGCATCACCTTGGGGAGCACCTGTTCTATTTTTTAAGAAGAAAGATGGATCAATGAGACTCTGCATTGATTATCGAGAACATAACAAGATAACTATCAAGAACAAATATCCTCTCCCACGCATTGATTATTTATTTGACCAACTATGCGGAGCTCGATACTTTTCCAAGATTGATCTTCGTTCAGGGTATCATCAATTAAGGGTTAAAAGGGAGGATATACCAAAGACGGCTTTCCGTACAAGGTATGGACACTGTGAATTTATAGTGATGCCATTTGGTCTTACTAATGACCCTGCTATCTTCATGGATCTGATGAATAGAGTCTTTAGAGACAATCTGGATCAGTTTGTGGTAGTATTTATAGATGATATTCTTGTCAATTCAAAGATCAAGGAAGAACATGAAGATCACATGAGAATTATATTGAAGACCCTGAGAAAGGAGAAGTTTTATGCCAAATTTACCAAGTGTGAATTTTGGATTCAAAGAGTTTCATTTTTGGGTCACATAATATCAAAAGAGGGGATATTTGTGGATCCAGCAAAAACAGAGGTTATCGAAAGATGGTCGAGACCAACAATAGAAACTGATATCCAATGTTTTCTTGGTTTGGATGGATATTATCGACGTTTTGTGAAGGATGTTTCATGATTATCTAATCCACTCACCAAGTTGACTCGGAAAGGAGTTAAGTTTGTCTGGACAGAGGAATGTGAATATAATTTCAAGGAGTTGAAAAGAAGGTTATCCAGTGCACCTGTGCTCACACTGCATTGTAGTGGAGAAAGGTTTGTGATCTACATTGATTCATCCAAGAATGTATTGGGGTGTGTTCTTATGAAAAATGATATGGTGATAGATTATGCCTCACGACAGTTGAAAATCCATGAGATAAATTACCCAACTCATGATTTTGAGTTAGCTGCAGTAATCATTGCATTAAAGATTTGGAGGCATTATCTTTATGGAGAAAGGTGTGACATTTATATTGATCATAAAAGTTTAAAGTATATTTTCATACAAAAGGAGCTGAATATGCGCCAAAGAAGATGGTTGGAGCTGATTAAGGATTACGACTGCTCAATCCATTACCACCCTGGGAAAGCAGACACGGTGGCAGATGCATTATGTCGACAAGACCATGCCAGTTTATCCATGATGAGGATCACAAAAGATCCAATATTTATGGATTTACAGAGGATGGATCTTGGAATTATAATGGAAAGGGAAAAATCTTATCTTTCTCAAATGAATGTTCAAGCATCTATACATGTGATGATTAAAGAGGCACAAAAAGAAGATTTAGAGTTACCAAAGAAGGGAAAAAATATTCCTGAATTCAACCTTGATTGTGATGGGATATTAAAGTTCAGGAATCGGGTTTTTGTTCCTCCCATCCCCGAATTAAAGAAGGAGCTGCTAGATGAGGCTCACACTTCTTCATTTTCTATTCATCCTGGAAGCACGAAGATGTATAGGGAACAGATAGAGTACTTCTGGTGGGATGGCATGAAAAGAGATTTTGCTGAATATGTCTCTCAATGCGTGGTTTGTCAGCAAGTTAAATTTGAGAGACAGAAGTCTAAGGGGATGTTACAACCATTACCCATACCCAAATGGAAATGGGAAAACATCACTATGGTCTTTGTCACAAGACATCCTAAAACATCCAAAGGCAATAATGCTATCTGGGTCATAGTTGATCATCTTACAAAGTCTGCACACTTCATTGCTATTAGAGAGTATTTCTCTTTGGATCAGCTTTCCAGGATATATGTAAAGGAAGTGTTAAGATTGCATGGAGTACCACTTTCTATTATATCTGATCGGGATCCGAGATTTACATCGAAGTTCTGGCGAAGTCTTCACCATACTCTGGATACAGAGTTGAGTTTCAGCACTGCTTATCATCCTCAGACAGACTGTCAGTCTGAGAGAACAATTCAAACTCTATAAGATTTGTTGAGAGCTTGCTCTATGGATTTCAAAGGTGGTTGGGATAAAAAAAATACCTTTGGCGGAATTTTCTTATAATAATAGCTTTCACTCCAGTATTCAGATGACTCCTTATGAAGCTATCTATGGAAATAAATTCATGACTCCAACTTGCTGGGATGAAGTTGGGGAAAGAAATCTATTAGGACCTGATCTTGTTGATGAGAGGGCAGAAAAGGTCTGATCTATTCAACAACACATAAGAGCAGCTCAGAGTCGATAGAAATGTTACATCGACAACCGAAGAAAAGACATAGAGTTTGAAGTGGGTGATAAAGTGTTCATGCAAATATCTCCCTGGAAGAGGGTCAGGAGATTTGGAAAGAAGGTGAAGTTGAGCCCTAGATATATCAGTTCATTCCAAATACTAGATCATGTTGGAAAGGTAGATTACTGATTTCCGCTTCCACCAAATCTCTCTCAAGTTCACGATGCGTTCTATGTATCTCTCCTGAGAAAGTACATACCAGATCCTTCACATGTACTCAGCTCAGAAGTTGTACGGCTGGAGCAAGATATTTCTTATGAAGAAAAGCCGATAGAGATTCTGAATCATAGCGAAAAAGTTCTATGAAACAAGATCACTCGCTTGGTTAAAGATTTATGGAGGAACCACCAATTAGAAAAAGCTACATGGGAGCTTGAGTATATGATGAGGGAGAGGTATCCTCATATCATTGTTACAAAGTGACGAATTTTGAGGGAAAAATTCATTTTAAGGGGGGTAGAATGTATCACCCGAGACTTTTATGAGAAATATTTTGTTTTTAAATCATCAAAGGAATCATTTACTACACAAAACACTAGATTGGCTTGATTTACATGCAACTGCGGCCTTCCTCGATAGGTTGTGTCATACGCAATACTGAGTTTTCACTAAACAACGATATGCTATTAAAATATTATTAAAACAAGCCGTTATGAATAGTGATAACCCCTTTTTGAAAATTTTTAAATTTTATTTTTCCAAATGGACTTCATTTTTGGATTCTGAATATCGAAATTAGCTTAAACTGAAATTTTGGTACTTTTCGGATAACTTTCATATTCTAATGAATAGTGAAAATTATTAAATTTGAATTAATAAAAATTTAATCGAAGTAATTAATAGTGATAAATTATTAATTTGAGTGGTTTAAAAGTCTATTTGGAATATATTTTTACAATTTAATACAATGTTGTTCATTGGATGTAATTTCACATTTAAACCAGACATAAACACGTGTCAATCTTTTGATAGTTATTATCTCTTAAAAACACGCTATTTTTCTTGACGACATTAATTAAATTTTAAATAAGTTTATGTAACTGATATGTTTTGAATTTGGTAAAATAAACATCATTTTTGAATTCATAATATCAAATATATCTTAGGCCTAATTTTATGTATTTTTCTAGAAACTTTCATTTTTTGATGAATAGTGAAACCATTTCGTGGTAGTTAAAAAAAATGAATTTTTCATAAAACATAATTTTACCGCTTCTGTGAGTAGAATTTCGAAAATCCAAGAGACATGGTTAATATCAAGGACTAAATTGTGGTTCAATGTGATGAAAATAAATTTTGGTGAATGGTAACTGTTTAATTTTTTTACCACGGTTAAAAGTAAAAAGCGTAGTTAAGGGTAAAAATGATATTATTATTACCCTAACACATGTCCTAATTCTATTGGATAAGTGTAATTCGACTGAAAACAACCTTAGGAATAAAATATGACCATTTAGGCCCACATGTATTAGATTACAACATTTATTATTAATTTATTTAAAGAAGGGATAAAATAGTTAAAATCAAAATTTAATAAGTAAATCATTTCTAAAATGGGGTTATACATAAGATAAATTAGACTATAAATATTAATCAGAAATCTAAAGATATTTCATACATAATGGTATTTTATTCGTAATTTTTAGACGTTAAATAATTTAATTTATTTATGACACAACGATGATGCAATAATTATCTTATTAATGAAATATTGACATAATTTATGTTATAAATACCCAAATAAATGTAATTTGAGACTTTTTATGAATTACACTAATTTTATAGGCTAATATAACATGTTATTATTGATTTAATTAACTTTTTTCTAATTAATCATTCTGTTATGATTTTCACATTAATCAATTACTAAATAGTGTAAAAATTGACATAAAATAGTTTTTAAAACAAATATTATATTATTAATTGTTATTTTATTCCTAAAATTCTAATGTTCGCCCAAATGACTTATATAATGTTATATATATTAATAATAAACAACTTGGGGTTCGTTTTTCTGGTTATAGAAAGTTTATTAACCTTATAGTGTAAGAACACAAAAAGACACGCTAAAAGTAAAATTATCTAACTTAAAGTTAAATATAAATGATAAGGTTAAAATAGGATCCTAAACTTGTCTAAATTCTATTAGATGAGATGATTTATACCCATCCCCACCTTAGCTTCGAAATAAATCAATTTGGAGCTATTTAAATCCGAATTTGGCTTTATAATAAAATAATATTTTTAGTTATTCCAAAGGTGCCCCTCTCCTCCCTTATAAAAGGGAACCTTCTCCGTCTCTTCATCACACCAATTTGAGATTTAATTCTCGGCCAACCGCTGCTAATTTCTTCTCTCCACTTCCCTAGAGACATCCTAGAGGTCCTGGTCTTCTTCAAAGACCAATTTTAGTTCCCGAAGAGGAGGTCTTAAAGAGGCGTTTCAAAGAAAAGATAATGTCTATTACCGATTCTTTCAACCTTAATTCTTCTTAAACTTCTTATTCTTTAGTTGTTTCATTATGATGTAATAACATCAGTATCACTCATATACTGATATGTTTTTATAAGTATGAAACAACCCTATTTCACAATCTATCCATCCTATGGAAAACGAAATCACCACGTGTGCGTACGTACGGAATACCGTCTCTACGCCGTGGTGTAATCTATTTTCCGCCTCCACCATACTTGGATGGTTATAATGGTGCAAGTAAATAACTATATATGATTATTGTAAATTGGTATTGATTCTTAAATAGTATACATACACTCCAATACAATTCCACGATCATGGGAATGATATCATCGCTCGTGCGTACGTACGGAATACCGTCTCCACGATGTGATGCGACTCGTTATACATGATCTTCATTTCATAATGATTATATAAATGAATTGAGTTAATGAATATGATATATATTACACTAATACCAATCTGAAAATGAGGTATCTATAACCTAAAAATAAGAATAAGAATTTATTCGACAAAACACACATAAGAACAAAAAGTAATAAACACCCGAATAACAAGTAGTAATGAAATATTACAAATAAGAATCTAAGAATATGACCCTATATGATATCATAAAAATATTTATTATTCTGGAATAATTCAATAACATTATTTAAATCATTATACAGGAGGTTCGGACACATACGAATCAAATCGGACCTAAGGTAAGTGAAATATCACAATCTCATTTTTATCCGAGATTGTTTATACTTTGGTATTTACTGGGGTGTATTTTATCATCCACATCCATGTTTACTCAATATGTAATATTATTTACATCCACCTAAAAATTTTTTAAATCCATTTTTACCCTTTGGTGAGTTTATAGTAAAAGATATAAAAGGAATCTTTTGTCGTTTTTCGAATGAGGAACTTTTTGACTTTTCCGAAAAAAGTATGAGATGAATTTTTTTTAACTTATACGGCATGAATGGATTTTTAAAACATTATTTCCAAGAAGATTCCTTTACATGTTTTCAAGTTTATTTTTAATAAACTTCTTTTAGTTTAAAATTGTATGACATGTTAAGAAAGGAAAATGTTTTTGATGTAGAAATGATATTTTCCTCAAGAATGGAGTTCAAGTGTTTTATCAAAATTATTTTCCATCTAAGATAATAAAGGGTTCTGTTTCTATCCCTATTATTACATTGATTTGATTATGTTGTTATGGAATTATTTTTATGAATTCCTTTATCTTATATGAATTGTTTTATGATTTCATGATGTTTAAGAATCCCATTTTCATTACATGGGTTATGCTATGATGTATGGTTTATGATTTTGTGGCACACATAAGAATGGTATCATTATGAGATGGGTGGGAACTATATCTCCCACCAATGAATTTGGTAACGATTTTATATCTCATGAGATAGACATGGCTGGAATGGCAGGTAAAACCGGTTCAGTGAAACAGGACTGAAACGAGAAATGAACTCAGTTCAGAAATGGACTTTGTCCACTAAGATAGTCTTGGAAATGAGTCTTGACTAATAAGAAATGATTATATATTATTATGTGTGTTTGAAAAAAAGTTTCATACTTTATGTTATGATTATTGGGAATATATTTCACTACTATGATTTATCCCATGTTATGATATATTGATCTCTTTTGTAGGTTAAGATTTCCAAAATGTAATGTTCTTATGAATATGATGTGATTGATATTTTTTTTGTTTAACCTTACCGAGTATTTGAGCTCACCCTTTTGTATGTTTTCTTTCCCCAGGTCAGGAATAAGGTTATTAAGTAAGGTATGCCAAAAGTGACTATATATATGATGAAATAAATGGGAGACAGTGTAAACGCTTTATGAACCAGTTGTTTATGTTTCCCAGTTTATAAAGACACTATACCTATACGGTCCTTTCCTAGTTTTGTTATATGTTATAATAAGTGTGCTTCAATTTTGATGTATTAACCATGTATGTAAAGAATGGGTCGTTATAGTTGGTATCAGAGGAAAGTTTTAGTCAACCTTTGGAAACTAGGATGTGAAAGCATTAGTAAGAACCCTACGGATAAGTCTAAGCATAGAACACAATCTTAGTGTTTTAGAAATGGCCATGAATAACCTAGGATAAGACCTTAATTGTGAAATTTTATTCTTGATTATGTGGTTTTCCTATTATAATTAGTGTTTCTCACACTATTCTTCTTGGTTTTAGTCAATGGCTGGAAGCCGAAGGAACCGTGTTAATGCGGAATGCGACGGGCAATGAAATGATTGTCCCCCTGAGAAACCAAACGTTACGGGAGATGGAATGAAAAATCTTTTAGCCATTCTCACAAAACTTTCTCACGCTATGAATCATGCAGGACTTCCAAACGAGCAAAGGAAGGAGCAACATTCTGTTGAATCCTTCATGAAGCAGCGTCCAGCTTCATTCAGCGGGTCTACTGATCCATTAATTGCTGAACAATGGATTAGTACTACTGAAAAGATATATTCAGTTCTTCAATGATCTGAACATGATAAAGTCATCTTAGAAGTGTATCGTTTGGAAGGTTTTGCTGATCAATGGTGGAATCTTATCAAGAATACAAGGCAAAGAGATGAAATTGAGTCCGTGGAATGGGACGAGTTCAAGAACTTATTTTTCAATAAGTATTTCCCACGTATTCTTAGAACAAAGATGGAGAAGGAGTTTCTTGAACTGAAGCAAAAGGATGATGAATCTGTTGGTACCTATGAAGCATATTTTACAATACTTGCAAGGTACACTTCTGGTAATATTATCCAACTTGAGAGTAAGATCGATCAATTCTTTAGTGGCTTAAAACCAAGTCTTCGAAGGGTGTTATCCATAAGGGACTTCAATAGCTATGAGGAAATCGTTCGATGTCCTCTCAAAGTTGAGATGGAGATTGGAGTAACCCATCAGTCATATGGGTTTGATAAGAAAGGGAAAATGGAATTCAAAGGAAAATATAAATAGCACACTAAAAATAAGATGAGATTTCCCTTATACTAAACGTGTGGAAAGAAACATGGAGGGAGGTGTCTTAAAGGGACAAGTAAATGTTTCAAATGTGGAAAGGAAGGTCATCGGTCTTTTGAATGATGCATTGTTGGGAAGAAGATGTCTAATGATGCAAACAATGGAAAGGACACACAGAATGAACCTACTACACTTCAATGTTTCAAGTGCAAGGGGATGTGGAATTATTCCAATAAATTCCCAAATCCAAGTGTTGTTGATGATGATCGACATCAACAAAATCTTAAGGCTAAAGACAACGAAAAGTCACATGAAATTTCTATCAGTGATGTGGATTATGATAACGATGTGGTGAAAGGTACATTTACCATCCACTCTAAAGTAGAAAATGTTTTATTTGATTCTGGATCCTCCCACTCTTTTATTTATGAAGATTTTTCTAAGGTTATCACCATATTAGCTCAACCATTAGATGTTGAGTTAGCTGTGACAACATCTAATGGAACAACAGTCGTATCAAAAGTTTATAATTCTTCTCCGATTGATGTTTTTGGGAAAGTGCTTCCTGCAACTCTTGTGATCCTTCCTACAGTGGAATATGATGTGATTCTTGGCATGGATTGGATTTCTTTATATGGAGGTCATATCAATTGCCAAAGAAGGGTAGTCACATTTCATATTACAGATCAATCTATGATCGTCTATCGATGCAAGGATGAACATAACCTTCCAGTGGAAATTTCTTCCATCTTATGGGTCTTGATTCCACTAAATGAGGGTTATTTATCTAAAATGGTTGGTGAGAAACTCACGATTATGAATATTCCCATTGTACGGGAGTTTGATGATTTCTTTCTAGAGGAATTGCCGGGTCTTCCACTAAATAGTGAAGTAGAGTTTTCAATAGAACTTATACCAGGTGCTTTACCAATTTCAAAGACACCTTATAGAATTGCCCCAATTGAGTTGCATGAATTGAAGAAGAAACTCCAAGGGAATCTTGATTAGGGATTCATACGCCCTAGTGCATCACCTTTGGGAGAACATGTTCTATTTGTTAAGAAGAAAGATGGATCAATGAGACTCTTCATTGATTATCGAGAACTTAACAAGATCACAATCAAGAAGAAATATCCTCTCCCACGCATTGATGGCTTATTTGACCAACTACGCGGAGCTCAATACTTTTCCAAGATTGATCTTCATTCAGGGTATCATAAAATAAATGTCAAAAGGGAGGATATACCAAAGACGGCTTTCCGTACAAGGTATGGACACTATGAATTTATAGTGATTCCATTTGTTCTTACTAATGCCCCTGCAATCTTCATGGATCTGATGAGTAGAGTCTTTAGATACTATCTTGACCATTTTGTGGTAGTCTTTATAGATGATATTCTTGTATATTCAAAGAGCAATGAAGAACATGAAGATCACTTGATAATTATATTGAAGACCCTCAGAAAGGAGAAGCTTTATGCCAAATTTACCATGTGTGAATTTTGGCTTCAAATAGTTTCATTTTTGGGTCACATAATCTCAAAAGAGGGGATATCTGTGAATCCAGCAAAAACAGAGGTTATCGAAAGATGGTCGAGACCAACAACAGTAACTGAGATCCAAAGTTTTCTTGGTTTGGCTGTATATTATCGATGATTTGTGAAATATTTTTCATGATTATCTAATCCACTCACCAAGTTGACTCGGAAAGGAGTTAAGTTTTTCTGGACGGAGGAATGTGAAGAGACTTTCAAGGAGTAAAAAAAGGGTATCCAGTGCACCTGTGCTCACACTGCCTTGTAGTGGAGAAAGGTTTGTGATCTACAGTGATGAATACAAGAAGGGATTGGTGTGTGTTATTATGAAAAATGATATGGTGATAGCTTATGCCTCATGATATTTGAAAATCCATGAGCAAAATTTCACAACTCATGATTTGGAGTTAGTTGCGGTAATCGTTACATTAAAGATTTGGAGGCAGTATCTTTATGGATAAAGGTGTGACATTTATACTGATCATAAAAGTTTAAAGTATATTTTCAAACAAAAGGAACTGAATATGCGCCAAAGAAGATGGTTGGAGCTGATTAAGGATTACGACTGCTCAATCCAATACCACCCTGGGAATGAAAACAAGGTGGAAGATGCATTAAGTCGACAAGACCATTCCAGTTTATCCATGATGAGGATCACAAAAGATCCAATATTTATGGATTTACAAAGGATGGATCATGGAATTATAATGGAAAGAGAAAAATCTTATCGTTCTCAAATGAATGTTAAACCATCTATAAATGTGATGATTAAAGAGGCACAAAAAGAAGATGTAGAGTTACAAAAGAAGGTGAGAAATATTCCTGAATTCAACCTTGATTGTGATGGGATAATAAAGTTCAGGAATCGTGTTTGTGTTCCTCCCATACCCGAATTAAAGAAGGATCTGCTGGATGAGGCTCAAAGTTCTTCATTCTCTATTCATCCTGGAATCACGAAGATGTATAGGGACCTGAAAGAGTACTTCTGGTGGGATTGCATGAAAAGAAATGTTGCTGAATATGTCTCTCGAAGCTTGGTTGTCAGCAAGTTAAAGCTGAGAGAGACAAGTCTAAGGGGATGTTACAACCATTACCCATACCCGAATGGAAATGGGAAAACATCACTATTGACTTTGTCACTGGACTATCTAAAACATCCAAAGGCAATAATGCTATCTGGGTCATAGTTGATCGTCTTACAAAGTATGCCCACTTCATTGCTATTAGAGAGGATTTCTCTCTGGATCAGCTTTCCAGGATATATGTAAAGGAAGTGGTAAGATTTCATGGAGTACCACATTATATTATATCTTATCGGGATCCGAGATTTACCTCCAAGTTCTGGCGAAGTCTTCAGCATACTCTGGATAAAAAGTTGAGTTTCAGCACTTCTTATCATCCTCAGACAGACAGTCAGTGAGAAAACAATTCAAACTCTAGAAGATATGTTGAGAGCTTGCTCTATGGATTTAAAAGGTGGTTGGGATCAACACCTACCTTTGGCCGAATTTTCTTATAATAATAGCATTCACTCCAGTATTCAGATGGCTCCTTATGAAGTTCTATATGGAAAGAAATGAAGGACTCCAACTTGCTGGGATGAAGTTGGGGAAAGAAAGCTATTAGGACATGATCTTGTTGATGATATGGCAGAAAAGGTCCGATCTATTCAACAACACATAAGAGCATCTCAGATTCGACAGAAAAGTTATGCCGACAACCGAAGAAAAGACCTAGAGTTTGAAGTGGGTGATAAAGTGTTCTAACAAATATCTCCCTGGAAGAGGGTCATGAGATTTGGAAAGAAGGGGAAGTTGATCCCTAGATATATCAGTCCTTTCGAAATACTGGATCATGTTGGAAAGGTATCTTACCGATTTGCGCTTCCACCAAATCTCTCTCAAGTTCACGATGTGTTCCATGTATCTCTCTTGAGAAAGAACATACCTGATCCTTCACATGTACTCAGCTCAGAAGTTGTACCGCTGGAGCATGATCTTTTTTATGAAGAAAAGACGATTGAGATTCTGGATCATAGCAAAAAAGTTCTACGAAACAAGATCACTCGCTTGGTGAAAGTTTTATGGAGGAACCACCAATTATAAGAAGCTACATAAGAGCTTGAGGACATGATGAGGGAGAGGTATCCTCCACTGTTTGTTACAAAATGAAGAATTTCGAGGGAGAAATTCATTTTAAGGGGGGTAGAATGTAACACCCGAGACTTTTATGTAACACCCCAAGCTTCTCCGGTACGTTTCCCTTCGAATAATGCGATAGCGTGTGTTGTACGCAACCTCGAGTTCTAACACACACCACAACTAATTAAACTAGCCGTTGTGAATAGTAATACCTACTTTTTGAAATCATATATATTCTATATTTCAAAATGGACTTCATTTTTGGATTCGGAATATCAAAATTATCCTAGGGTGAAATTTTGGTACATTTCGGATAACTTTCATATTTTGATGAATAGTGAAAATTTCTAAATTTTAATTAAAAAAAACTTTTTTAATCAAAATAATTAATAGTGATAAATTATGAATTTGAGTGGTTTTAAAGTATATTTAGAATATATTTTTACCATTCAATTTAATGTTTATCATTGGACATAATTTTACAATTAAACCGAACATAAAAAAGTGTCAATCTTTTGATAGTTATTATCTCTTAAAAACACGCTTTTTGTTTTGACAGCGGGAATTAATTTTAAATTAATTTCTGCCACTTCTGTGTTTTGAATTTAGGAAAATGGATTCCATATTTGGAATCAGGATGTCCAAATTATGTAAATAGGTAACTTTTATTTTTACACATTTTGAATAATTACTGCGGTAAATATTTTATTTACCATGGTTAAAGGGTAAATCCGGTAAATAAGGGTTAAAAAAATAATATTATAATAATACAAAGTTACCCTAAAACGTGTCCTAACATTATTGGTGGACACATACCCGACCATGAGCATCCTTGGGTCAATTTAGGGACCCCTTGGAGCCACTTGTATGTGGTAGGGACACATTATATTAATAAAGTTAAAATAAAAATAAAAATGGCATAAGCTTACATCTTTTAGAAGAACAATTTTTACATAGGGTTATACATGTTGGATTTTCGATTATAAATATTCATTAGAAAGATAAAAATCTTTCCTACATAATGATATTTTATTTATAATTTTTAGACATTAAATAATATATTTAATTTATGACACAATGATGATGCAGTAATTACTATAATAGTGAAAAATCAAAATAATTGATATTATAAATACCCAAATAAATATAATATGAAACTTTTAATGAATTAAACTAATTTTCTAGGATAATATGATATATTAGGATTGATTTAATTGACTTTGTTCGAAGTAATCAATCTGTTATGAGTTTAACAAAAATCAACTATTGAATAGTGTCAAAATTGACATAAAAGAGTTCTTAAAACAAATATTATATTATTAATTGATATTAAATTCCTAAAAATCTAAGGTTCGGCCAAGAGACTTATATTATTATAGGTTAATTATTAATGAACCACTTGGGGGTCGCTTGGATGTATATAGTAAGTTTATTAACCATATTATATAAAAATACAAAGAGACATTGTAAAAGTGAAACTAATTAACTTAGAGTTAATACTTAAAGATAAGGTTAATATAAGTACCCAAACCTGTCTAAATTCTATTGGATGAGTTGTTTTCGACCTATCCCCACCTCATCCTTTGAATAGTCAACTTTTTAGCCTTTGGAAACCGAATTTGAATTTATTATAAATTAATATTTCTAGCTTTTCCAAAAGTGCCCCTCACCCCTCTTATAAAAGGGCACTCCTCCTTCTCTTTTCTTCACACCTCTAAAGCTATTTGGTTCGGCAAAACTCTGCCCAAATACTCTCCCAACATCCCTCACTACAACCTAGGGGCCTTAGTTTGATCAGAAAGCCAACTTAAGGAGCCCTTTTGATCAAATCAAAAGGAAGAACCCGAAGAAGAGGTAATGTTTTCACCACCCCTTTTCCAAGTTCATTTCTTCTTCCACTTCTTCTTCCTTTGTTGTTACCATTCTAAAATAATGACTCCAGTATCATTTATATACTGTGATGTTATTATAAATATGGTACAACCATATTCAGTATTCTATCCACCCTTTGAATAACATGTCACCATACGTGCGTACGTACGGCTTACCGTCTCCACGTCGTGGTGTAATTGTTATTCAATATATTATTATTTGGATGGGTATAATAATGATGTGTAACTCATGTAAATAATAAATATAACATATTAATGATTCTGTATATATGATATACAATCCATTTATATATTATTTTAATATCAAAAGAATGATATTGTCGCTCGTGCGTACGTACGGACTACCGTCTCCACGAACGCGATGAGATTCATTCTCCATCGTAACCATTAAAGTATAATTATCATTTTATGATTTAAAAATGATGTTTAAGGACTTGATATCATTCTGGATATGAATAATATACAACCTATCCTTTACAAACATGTCTTACGTAACAAAACATATGAAAGAAAACAAGTAAGTTAACACCCGAAACAACGATAATACTAAGATATTATTATCAAATCAATATTAAAAGATCATATATGATATCATATTAATGTATATGATTCTTGTATAATTTAATAACAATTATTTCACCATTATACAGGAGGTTAACCTACCACAACCAAGGAAAAGTACAAGGTAAGGGTTATTTCACAATCTCTTCATTATCCGAGGTTGTTTATACGTAATAATCTACTGGGATATCTTTATCATCCACATCCATGTTTCTTAAAAATGTATTTCAAAACATTTTTACAATTTACAAGAATATGGGTTAAAGTCATTTATACCCTTGTTTGACTTTTTATAAGAGGTTTATAAAGGAACCTTTCCGTCGTTTTCAAAACAAGGTCCTTTTTAACCTTTTCGACAGAATTGAGGTAAGAATGTTTTTTTAAAACTTATACGGCGGGTGCGGTTATTTTCCGCCGTTATAAAATCGTCGAAGCTTTCCATACAAGCTTATAAGAATATTTTCAATGAAAATGTTTTATTTTATATGGATCTTAAATGATTTCAAAATAAAAGGAGATACTTCTTTAAAAAGAATTTTGATTTCATCTATGTCAACATCCTTTGATGGATTTTAAGATTATTTGAAGTTGATTTATTATGATACAAAACTTCTATATTTTATTGAAGGTTTTGTGATATGTTTCACTGTGGATGTGCTATTTTTATACCATTCATAGTTTATGGTGAAATTATTGACATTTCGTATGCTAGTTTTAATACGAATGTTTATGTTATGTTTAAACCTTTTCATATGGGAATGCATTGGACTTAATAAGTGACGGGTGGAGCCTGCTATAGCTCCTCGATGCATCGGTAGGTCTCATGAGACAAACTAGTGTCTTGGCACAAGGACTTGACAAAATCTTATTTGTAGTCTTGGCACGAGGCCTTGGCTATGTGGTTATGATAGTCTGTCATTATGCATTCCAACATTATGAAAGTGGTTATTGATATTGCATGTGATTATTCGATTAGTAGAATATCCATGTGAACAAGTAAATGGCATTATTTCATTTTACTTTTTCCATACTATGTTGAAGTTCAATTTTAAAAGGCTTTTGTTTTAGTAATTCATTGCCTTAAATGTTTATGCTTATTTTGAATGTTCCGCTATATTGTTATCCTTACTGGGCATTTGAGCTCACCCCTTTTCTATGTTTTATTTTTCCCAGGTAGTGAAGAAGTAAATTATGAATGACTTGCAGGGATATTATGAGGGGTTAATAGTGTGGATATGAAGACTTTGTTGTTGTAGTCGTTTTTCACTTTGAAATGTAATGTAAAACTTTATGATTATATCTAGTGTTTCCAAGGCTACTAAACCAATCGGTCTTTCGAGATTTGATCTTTCTTGTGATCATGCCAATGTTATGTAATAATGCACCGACTCTGGGTAACTGGGGTCGGGGCGTTACAGTTGGTATCAGAGGAAGTTTAGTACAAACCTTGGAAACTAGATTTAGATAAACTCTGATTAGAGCACGTAGACCTAAGATGAACTTTGAGGATTAGTACAGAAGAACTTCCTAGAATTTTGGTATTGTAGAGATTTTGTGAGTTTTCCGAGCAATACATCCCTGTCTGGATACGAGCAGGTAGAGGCGGCTCTGGCACAGATGTACCTAGGGGTAAAACCCGAAAACACCGCTTTGAGCTAGACTCGAACGGGAACTGGTGCACGACAACGGGCCTTGCTGCACTCTTGGTTACGACACTCCCGGGGGATATGCTTAGGATAACTCTCATTATCTTTACAAATCATTATGAAGGGTTTATGAGTATATACTTCCTCAAAGAAAACATTTTTATGATTATGGATTATATCCATAAATAGTTCAATTTATGCTAAGTGTTTTATAAGTATGGGATTATGTATTTTGATTCATAAACTGATCTAGTTTATGCCATTGTTTAGAAATGGCGCCTAGTGGAAGAAATCGAAACCGTATCAATGCACACACTCCATGTAGGGATTGCCATCCTGCTCAAGATAATTATAGTGGGGCTGGTGATGCAACTGGTGCTGATCAGCTAATCACCATACTGGGACAACTTACTCAGGTTATGAATAATAACCTTACCCGTATGGAGCACCCTGGTCCGCAGCGTGGAGGATCAATGTTAGATCGATTCATGAGGCAACAACCACCAACATTCAATGGGAATACAAATCCCTTAGTAGCTGAGCAATGGATATTTTCCCTAGAGAAAATATTTCAGGCTTTGGGGAGCAGTGAAAGGGAAAAAGTTATCATGGCAGTTTACCGCCTCACTGGAGATGCTGATCAATGGTGGTCATTGATTCAAAATACGAAATAAGATGATGAAGTATCAAATATGGAATGGAGGGAGTTCAAAGATCTGTTTTTAGAAAAATACTTTCCTCGCGACCATCGAGCAGATTTGGAAAGACAATTTCTGAGTCTGAGACAAAAGGAGGATGAGAATGTCACAAAGTATGAGGCTAACTTTACAAGGTTAGCGAGGTACGCTGGTGATTATATTCGTAACCCAAGAAGTAAGATTGATCGTTTCTTTGATGGGTTAAAACCATTTCTCCGTCGAGCATTAGTCTCACAATCCTTTTCATCGTACGAAGACATTGTCTCATGTGCTATCAAGACCGAAAAGGAATTCTCTAAGTCTTATGACTTTAAAGCAAAGCAAGAGAAGAAGAGACCTGCTGATCAATCTGGGAATGGAAATAAGGGGAAGAAGGGAAAGGTTGAATATCCATCTTGTGGTAAGTGCGGGAAGAAACACCCCGGTGCTTGCCTGAAGGGAATGGGAGTCTGTTACAAGTGTGGTGAAAAAGGCCACCAAGCTCATGATTGCAAGGGGAAGAAGGAAGCTACCAACGTTCAGTGCTACAATTGCAGGGAGATGGGGCATTATGCAAATGCATGCCCTAAGGGAAGGTAATTTAATGGTTTCCTCAAGTTTAGCAAATGCATTATTTGATTCTGGATCATCGCATTGTTTCATATCTTCCCAGTTTGCTAAGAAAATTAGATATTTCCAATTTGATTTAATAAGGGAGTTGTCAGTTAAAACTCCTAAGGGAAGTATCATTGCAACAAAGTTTTGTGAATCAGTCCCCATTGAAGCACATAAATTTTCTTTATCTGCTGATCTCATCGTCATACCTATGATTGAGTTTGATATAATCCTCGGTATGGACTGGCTTTCGGACTATGATGCGAAGATTTATTGTAAGAAGAAAGAGGTTACGATTCTTGATGATAATGATAAGGAACACCTTAATTTTAGAGCAGAATCGTCACCACCTAATTCTTATTTAGATCCACCCTCAATAGCTCAACTAAATTCAATTATTGGGGAGGAATAGAATGAAATAACTGCGGGTGAGGAAAGGAATGTTCAAATAGAGGATGTACCTGTTGTGAAAGAATTTGTAGATGTATTTCCAGAAGATTTACCTGGACATCCTCCAGAACGAGAAGTTGAGTTTTCTATTGATTTGATTCCTGGATCAAGGCCTATATCGAAGACCCCTTATAGAATGGCCACTGTAGAGTTAGTCGAACTAAAGAAACAACTAGAGGAATTGAGTAATAAGGGATTTATTCGCCCTAGTGTTTCTCCATGGGGAGCCCCTGTTCTTTTTGTTAAAAAGAAAGATGGATCTATGAGGTTATGTATCGACTACAGGGAGATCAATGCTATAACGATAAAGAACAAGTATCCCCTACCTCGTATTGATGATTTATTTGACCAACTGCATGGAGCTCAATACTTTTCAAAGATTGACCTTCGATCTGGATACCATCAGTTGTGTGTGAAGAAGGAAGACATTCCGAAAACAGCATTTCGAACCAGGTACGGGCATTACGAGTTTACTGTAATGCCGTTTGGATTGACTAATGCACCCTCTGTATTCATGGATCTGATGAATAGAGTCTTCAAGGAGTATCTCGATGAATTTGTGGTGGTATTTATTGATGATATCTTGGTATACTCCAAAACCTACGAAGATCATGAAAATCACTTGCGCATTATCTTGAAGACACTGAGGAGGCATGAATTATATGGGAAGTTTAGCAAGTGTGAATTCTGGCTTCAGGAGATTTCTTTTC
Source organism: Viscum album (assembly GCA_963277665.1). Taxonomy (NCBI): domain Eukaryota; kingdom Viridiplantae; phylum Streptophyta; class Magnoliopsida; order Santalales; family Viscaceae; genus Viscum; species Viscum album. The sequence goes on along the minus strand of OY728138.1, from coordinate 576,562,413 downwards.
ATGGCCATATTGTCTCTAAAGATGGAATCTCTGTTGATCCTTCTAAGACCAAAGCAATCCAAGAATGGACAGCACCTACGAGTATAACTGAGGTACGTAGTTTTATTGGCTTGGCAGGTTATTATCGACGTTTCGTCCAGAATTTTGCCCGATTGGCTAACCCATTAACGAAGCTCACACGTAAAGGTGTTAAATTTGTTTGGACAAAAGAGTGTGAAGAATGTTTCGAAGAACTGAAGAGAAGATTAGTCAATGCTCCTATATTGACTCTACCATCGGGGAATGATGGGTTCGTTATTTATAGTGATGCATCGAAGAAAGGACTTGGCTGTGTCCTTATGCAGAATGATAGAGTTATTGCCTATGCATCACGACAGTTGAAAATTCATGAACAAAACTATCCTACTCATGATCTTGAGTTAGAAGCTGTGATATTTTCTTTGAAGATATGGAGGCACTACCTCTATGGTGAAAAATGTGAGATTTATACTGATCACAAGAGTTTGAAGTATATTTTCTCACAAAAAGAACTCAACATGAGGCAAAGGAGATGGCTTGAATTACTCAAGGATTATGATTGTATGATACACTACCACCCGGGGAAGGAAAACAAGGTGGCAGATGCTTTGAGTAGAAAAGACCATGGAGTTTTGAACAATATGAGAATTTAAAGGGATCCAATTTTCATGGATCTAGTGAAGACGGACATGGGAATAACCAGGGAAGGTGAAACATCAATGCTTTTTCAAATGGTTGCCAAACCATCTTTACTAGAAAGGATTAAGAGTTCTCAGACCGATGATGAAGAATTCCAAAAGAAGATTAAAGCTGTGAATGATGGGAGATTGAGAGACTTTGTGTATGAAGATGGAATTTTGAAATTCGGGAAGAGACTTTGTGTTCCCAATATACATGATCTAAAAAGGGAATTGCTGGATGATGCTCATAGTTCCAATTTCTCTATACACCCTGGGAGCACCAAAATGTATAGAGATTTGAAGGAACATTTTTGGTGGGACAACATGAAGAGGTAGATTGCTGATTTTGTGTCAAGATGTATGGTTTGTCAACAAGTGAAAGCTGGAAGGCAACATCCTGGAGGAGTCATGCAACCTCTTCCCATACCAGAGTGGAAATGGGACAATGTTATGATGGACTTTGTCATGGGGCTACCAAAGACTCCTAGAAGGAACGATGCAATATGGGTTATTGTTGATCGTCTTACCAAGACAACACATTTTCTTGCTATAAGAGAAGATCTACCCCTGGAACGTCTAGCAAGACTATACATTAATGAAGTTGTGAGACTTCATGGAGTACCCCTATCGATTGTTTCTGATCGTGATCCCCATTTTACTTCAAGATTTTGGAAAAGTCTTCAGAAATCCCTGGATACTGAACTTCATTTGAGCACTGCTTACCACCCTCAGACAGACGGACAATCAGAACGGACTATTCAAACCTTAGAAGACATGTTGAGATCTTGCTCACTTGACTTTCAGGGTATGTGGAATCAATATTTACCTTTGGTAGAATTTTCCTATAACAATAGCTTCCATTCGAGTATTCGGATGGCACCATATGAAGTGTTATACGGAAAGAGATGTCGTACACCAACCTGTTGGGATGACGTTGGGGAAAGAAAACTTGTAGGCCCAGAACTAGTGGAGGAAATGGTGGAAAAGGTGAAAGTAATCCAAAATCACATCAAAGCAGCTCAAAGTAGGCAGAAGAGCTATGCCGATAATCGAAGGAAGGATTTGGAATTTCAAGTCGGTGATCATGTTTTTCTGAAGGTTTCTCCGTGGAAGGGAGTTATACGTTTTGGTAAGAAAGGTAAATTGAGTCCCAGGTACATCGGACCTTTCGAAATTCTAGAACGAATTGGGGGTGTAGCTTACCGATTGGCAATGCCGCCAAGTCTCTCCAAAGTTCACGATGTGTTCCACGTATCTCTGTTGAGAAAATACATTCCTGATCCGACGCATGTACTCACCTATGAGGAATTAGAACTGGAACCCGATCTGTCTTATTGCGAAGAGCCCGTCAGGATTCTTGATACAAGAGAACAAGTACTGAGAAATCGGATGACGCGTCTGGTAAAAGTTTTGTGGAGAAATCATAAGATGGAAGAGGCAACGTGGGAACCCGAGGAACTTATGATGAAGAACCACCCGAGTCTTTTTATGCAGTAATACCCTAGAAATTGCAAGGACGCAATTATTTGAAGGAGGGGAGAATGTAACACCCCAAGCTTCTCCGGTACGTTTCCCTTCGAATAATGCGATAGCGTGTGTTGTACGCAACCTCGAGTTCTAACACACACCACAACTAATTAAACTAGCCGTTGTGAATAGTAATACCTACTTTTTGAAATCATATATATTCTATATTTCAAAATGGACTTCATTTTTGGATTCGGAATATCAAAATTAGCCTAGGGTGAAATTTTGGTACATTTCGGATAACTTTCATATTTTGATGAATAGTGAAAATTTCTAAATTTTAATTTAAAAAAACTTTTTTAATCAAAATAATTAATAGTGATAAATTATGAATTTGAGTGGTTTTAAAGTATATTTAGAATATATTTTTACCATTCAATTTAATGTTTATCATTGGACATAATTTTACAATTAAACCGAACATAAACAAGTGTCAATCTTTTGATAGTTATTATCTCTTAAAAACACGCTTTTTGTTTTGACAGCGGGAATTAATTTTAAATTAATTTCTGCCACTTCTGTGTTTTGAATTTAGGAAAATGGATTCCATATTTGGAATCAGGATGTCCAAATTATGTAAATAGGTAACTTTTATTTTTACACATTTTGAATAATTACTGCGGTAAATATTTTATTTACCATGGTTAAAGGGTAAATCCGATAAATAAGGGTTAAAAAAATAATATTATAATAATACAAAGTTACCCTAAAACGTGTCCTAACATTATTGGTGGACACATACCCGACCATGAGCATCCTTGGGTCAATTTAGGGACCCCTTGGAGCCACTTGTATGTGGTAGGGACACATTATATTAATAAAGTTAAAATAAAAATAAAAATGGCATAAGCTTACATCTTTTAGAAGAACAATTTTTACATAGGGTTATACATGTTGGATTTTAGATTATAAATATTCATTAGAAAGCTAAAAAGATTTCCTACATAATGATATTTTATTTATAATTTTTAGACATTAAATAATATATTTAATTTATGACACAATGATGATGCAGTAATTACTATAATAGTGAAAAATCAAAATAATTGATATTATAAATACCCAAATAAATATAATATGAAACTTTTAATGAATTAAACTAATTTTCTAGGATAATATGATATATTAGGATTGATTTAATTGACTTTTTTCGAAGTAATCAATCTGTTATGAGTTTCAAAAAAATCATCTATTGAATAGTGTCAAAATTGACATAAAAGAGTTCTTAAAACAAATATTATATTATTAATTGATATTAAATTTCTAAAAATCTAAGGTTCGGCCAAGAGACTTATATTATTATAGGTTAATTATTAATGAACCACTTGGGGGTCTCTTGGATGTATATAGTAAGTTTATTAACCATATTATATAAAAATACAAAGAGACATTGTAAAAGTGAAACTAATTAACTTAGAGTTAATACTTAAAGATAAGGTTAATATAAGTACCCAAACCTGTCTAAATTCTATTGGATGAGTTGTTTTCGACCTATCCCCACCTCATCCTTTGAATAGTAAACTTTGGAGCCTTTGGAAACCGAATATGAATTTATTATAAATTAATATTTCTAGCTTTTCCAAAAGTGCCCCTCACCCCTCTTATAAAAGGGCACTCCTCCTTCTCTTTTCTTCACACCTCTAAAGCCTTTTGGTTCGGCCAAACTCTGCCCAAATACTCTCCCAACATCCCTCACTACAACCTAGGGGCCTTATTTTGATCAGAAAGCCAACCTAAGGAGCCCTTTTGATCAAATCAAAAGGAAGAACCCGAAGAAGAGGTAATGTTTTCACCACCCCTTTTCCAAGTTCATTTCTTCTTCCACTTCTTCTTCCTTTGTTGTTACCATTCTAAAATAATGACTCCAGTATCATTTATATACTGTGATGTTATTATAAATATGGTACAACCATATTCATTATTCTATCCACCCTTTGAATAACATGTCACCATACGTGCGTACGTACGGCTTACCGTCTCCACGTCGTGGTGTAATTGTTATTCAATATATTATTATTTGGATGGGTATAATAATGATGTGTAACTCATGTAAATAATAAATATAACATATTAATGATTCTGTATATATGATATACCATCCATTTATATATTATTTTAATATCAAAAGAATGATATTGTCGCTCGTGCGTACGTACGGACTACCGTCTCCACGAACGCGATGAGATTCATTCTCCATCGTAACCATTAAAGTATAATTATAATTTTATGATTTAAAAATGATGTTTAAGGACTTGATATCATTATGGATATGAATAATATACAACCTATCCTTTACAAACATGTCTTACGTAACAAAACATATGAAAGAAAACAAGTAAGTTAACACCTGAAACAGCGATAATACTAAGATATTATTATCAAATCAATATTAAAAGATCATATATGATATCATATTAATGTATATGATTCTTGTATAATTTAATAACAATTATTTCACCATTATACAGGAGGTTAACCTACCACAACCAAGGAAAAGTACAAGGTAAGGGTTATTTCACAATCTCTTCATTATCCGAGGTTGTTTATACGTAATAATCTAATGGGATATCTTTATCATCCACATCCATGTTTCTTAAAAATGTATTTCAAAACATTTTTACTATTTACAAGAATATGGGTTAAAGTCATTTATACCCTTGTTTGACTTTTTATAAGAGGTTTATAAAGGAATCTTTCCGTCGTTTTCAAAACAAGGTCCTTTTTAACCTTTTCGACAGAATTGAGGTAAGAATGTTTTTTTAAAACTTATACGGCGGGTGCGGTTATTTTCCGCCGTTATAAAATCGTCGAAGCTTTCCATACAAGCTTATAAGAATATTTTCAATGAAAATGTTTTATTTTATATGGATCTTAAATGATTTCAAAATAAAAGGAGATACTTCTTTAAAAAGAATTTTGATTTCATCTATGTCAACATCCTTTGATGGATTTTAAGATTATTTGAAGTTGATTTATTATGATACAAAACTTCTATATTTTATTGAAGGTTTTGTGATATGTTTCACTGTGGATGTGCTATTTTTATACCATTCATAGTTTATGGTGAAATTATTGACATTTCGTATGCTAGTTTTAATACGAATGTTTATGTTATGTTTAAACCTTTTCATATGGGAATGCATTGGACTTAATAAGTGACGGGTGGAGCCCGCTATAGCTCCTCGATGCATCAGTAGGTCTCATGAGACAAACTAGTGTCTTGGCACAAGGCCTTGACAAAATCTTATTTGTAGTCTTGGCACGAGGCCTTGGCTATGTGGTTATGATAGTCTGGCATTATGCATTCCAACATTATGAAAGTGGTTATTGATATTGCATGTGATTATTCGATTAGTAGAATATCCATGTGAACAAGTAAATGACATTATTTCATTTTACTTTTGCCATACTATGTTGAAGTTCAATTTTAAAAGGGTTTTGTTTTAGTAATTCATTGCCTTAAATGTTTATGCTTATTTTGAATGTTCCTCTATATTGTTATCCTTACTGGGCATTTGAGCTCACCCCTTTTCTATGTTTTATTTTTCCTAGGTAGTGAAGAAGTAAATTATGAATGACTTGCAGGGATATTATGAGGGGTTAATAGTGTGGATATGAAGACTTTGTTGTTGTAGTCGTTTTTCACTTTGAAATGTAATGTAAAACTTTATGATTATATCTAGTGTTTCCAAGGCTACTAAACCAATCGGTCTTTCGAGATTTGATCTTTCTTGTGATCATGCCAATGTTATGTAATAATGCAGCGACTCTGGGTAACTGGGGTCGGGGCGTTACATTTTATGAGAAATATTTTGTTTTTAAATCATCAAAGGAATCATTCACTACGCAGAACACTAGATTGGCTTGAATTACATGCAACTGCAGCCTTCCTCGATAGCTTGCGTCATACGCAATATTGAGTTTCACTAAACAACGATATGCTATTAAAATATTATTAAAAATAGCCGTTATGAATAGTGATGACCACTTTTTGATATTTTTTAAATTTTATTTTTCAAAATGGACTTCATTTTTGGATTCTGAATATCGAAATTAGCTTAGGGTGAAATTTTGGTACTTTTCGGATAACTTTCATATTTTGATGAATAGTGAAAATTATTAAATTTTAATTAAAAACAACTTTTTTAATCAAAATAATTAATATTGATAAATTATTAATTTGAGTGGTTTTAAAGTATACATAGAATATATTTTTGAAATTTAATACAATGTTGTTCATTGGATATAATTTCACATTTAAACAAGACATAAACACGTGTCAGTCTTTTGATAGTTATTATCTCTTAAAAACACGCTATTTGTCTTGACGACAGGAATTAATTTTTAAATGAGACAATGTAACTGATATGTTTTGAAATTGTTAAAATAAACATCATTTTTGAATTCATAATATCAAATATAGCTTAAGAATAATTTTTTGTATTTTTCTGGAAACATTCATTTTTTGATGAATAGTGAAACCAATAAGTGGTAGTTAAAAAAACTGAATTTTTCATAAAACATAGTTTTACCGCTTCTGTGAGTAGAATTTCGAAAATCCGAGAGACACGGTTAATATCAAGGACTAAAATGTGGTTCAATGAGATTAAATAATTTTTGGTGAATAGTAACTTTTTACTTTTTTTTACCACGGTTAAAAGTAAATAGGGTAGTAAAGGGTAAAAATGATATTATTATTACCCTAACACATGTCCTAATTCTATTGGATAAGTTTAATTCGACCAAAAACAACCTTAGGAATAAAATATGAAAATTTAGTCCCACTTCGATTAGATTAGGACATTTATTATTAATTTATTTAAAGAAGGGTTAAAATAGTTAAAATCAATGTTTAATAAGTAAATAATTTATAAAATTGGGTTATACATAAGATAAATTAGACTATAAATATTCATCAGAAAGCTAACAATATTTCCTACATATTGGTATTTTATTTGTAATTTTTAGACATTAAATAATTTAATTTAGTTATGACACAATGATGATGAAGTAATTATCTTATTAATGAAATATTGACATAATTGATGTTATAAATACCCAAATAAATGAAATTTGAGCCTTTTTTTGAATTACACTAATTTTTCAGGTTAATATGACATGTTAGTATTGATTTCATTAACATTTTTCGAATTAATCATTCTGTTATGATTTTCACAAAAATCAATTACTAAATAGTGTCAAAATTGACATAAAATGGTTTTTAAAAAAAATATTATATTATTAATTGTTATTTTATTCCTAAAAATATAAGGTTCGGCCAAATGTCTTATCTATGGTTATATATATTAATAATAAACAACTTGGGGTTCATTTGTCTTGTTATAGAATGTTTGTTAACCTTATATTTTAAGAACACAAAAAGACACGGTAAAAGTAAAATTATCTAACATAAAGTTAAATATAAATGATAAAGTAAAAATTGGAACATAAACTTGTCTAAATTCTATTTTATGAGATGATTTAGACCCATCCCCACCTTAGATTCGAAATAAATCAATTTTGAGCTATTTAAAACCGAATTTGGCTTTATAATAAAATAATATTTTTAGTTATTCCAAAGGTTCCCCTCTCCTCCCTTATTAAAGGGAACCTCCTCCCTCTCTTCCTCACACCACATTGAGCCTTAAAGCTCGGCCAAAACCTGCCAATTTCTTCTCTCCACTTCCCTAGAGATATCCTATAGGTCCTGGTTTTCTTCAAAGACCAATTTTAGTTCCCTAAGAGGAGGTCTGAAAGAGGCACTTCAAAGAAAAGGTAATGTCCGTTTCCGATTCTTTCAACCTTATTTCTTCTACCACTTCTTCTTCTTTAGTTGTTTCATTATGAAGTAATAACATCAGTATCACTCATATACTGATATGTTGTTATAAGTATGAAACAAACCTATTTCAGCATCTATCCATCCTACGGAAAACGAAATCACCGCGCGTGCATATGTACGGAATACCGTCTCCACGCCTTGGTGTAATCTATTTTCCGCCACCACCATACATGGATGGGTATAATGGTGCAAATAAATAACTATATATGATTATTTTAAATTGGTATTGATTATGAAATAGTATACATACACTCCAATACAATTCCATGATCATGGGAACGATATCATCGCTCTTGCGTACGTACAGAATACCGTCTCCACGATGTGATGCGAATCATTATACATGATCTTCATTACATAATGATTATATAAATTAATTGAGTGAATGAATATGATATATATTACACTAATACCAATCTGAAAATGAGGTATCTATAAACTAAAAATAAGAATAAGAATTTATTCAACAAAACACGCATAAGAACAAAAAGACATGAACACCCGAATAACAAGTAGTAATGAAATATTACTAATAAGAAGCTAAGAATATGACCATATATGATATCATAAAAATAATTATGATTATGGAATAAGTAAATAACATTATTTAAATCATTATACATGAGGTTCAGACACATACGAAGCAAATCAGACCTAAGGTAAGGGAAATATCAGAATCTCATTTTTATCCGAGATTGTTTATACTTTGGTATTTACTGGGGTGTATTTTATCATCCACATCAATGTTTCCTCAATATGTAATATTATTTCCATCCACCTACAATTTTTTTAAATCCATTTTTACCCTTTGGTGAGTTTATAGTAAATGATATGAAAGGAATCTTTTTTCATTTTTCGTACGAGGTACTTTTTGACTTTTTTGACAAAAGTACGAGAAGAATGTTTTTGTAACTTATACGGCATGAATGGATTTTTAAAAAATTATTTAAAAGAAGATTACTTTAAAATTTTCATTTTTATTTTTAATCAACATATTTTAGTTTAAAATTGTATGACATGTTAAGAAAGGAAAATGTTTTTGAAGTAGAAAGGATATTTTCCTCAAGAATGGAGTTCAAGTATTTTATCAAATTTATTTTCCATCTAAGATAATAAAGGGTTCTGTTTCTATCCCTATTATTACATTGATTTGATTATGTTTTGATGGAATTATTTTTATGAATTCCTTTATCTTATATGAATTGTTTTATGATTTCATGATGTTTATAAATCCCATTTTTATTACATGGGTTATGCTATGATTTATGGTTTATGTTTTTGTGGCACACATAAGAATGGTATCATTATGAGATGGGTGGGACCTATATCTCCATCCAATGCATTGGGTAAATATTTTATATCTCATGAGATAGACATGGCTGGAACGGAAGGTTAAACCGGTTCAGTGAAACAGGACTGAAACGAGAAACGAACTCAGTTTAGAAATGGACTTTGTCCGCTAAGATAGTCTTGGCAATGAGTCTTGACAAATATGAAATGATTATCTATGATTATGTGTGTATTCCACAAAGTTTCATGCTTTAAGTTATGATTATTGGGAGTAAATTTCACTACTATGATTTATCCCATGTTATGATATTATGATCTCTTTTGCAGGTTAAGATTTCTAAAATGTTATGTTCTTATGAATATGATGTGATTGATATTTCTTTTGTTTACCCTTACTGAGCATTTGAGCTCACCCTTTTGTATGTTTTCTTTCCCCATGTCAGGAAAAAGGTTATTAATTACGATATGCCAAAAGAGACTATAGATATGATGAAATAAATGGGAGACAGTGTAGACGCTTTATGAACCAGTTGTTTATGTTTCCCAGTTTCTGAAGACATTATACCTATAAGGTCCATTCCTAGTTTTATTATATGTTGTAATAACTGTGATTCAATTTTGAAGTATTAACCATGTATGTAATGTATGGGTCATTATAGGTCTCACCTCGATGAGGTCTATAGAGATTTGGTCGAGGCAGCAAGTTATCTCCCAGGTTCATCGGACCTTTCCATGTTCTCAGCAGAGTAGGCGAGGTTGCATACCACATAGCTCTTCCACCTCAGTTGCATCAGTTGCCGACGTCTTCCACGTATCTCAGTTGACGAGATACGTACATGACCCTTCCCACATCATCGACCATGGAGAGCTGGATGTCAATGATGGGGAGACTTTTACAGAGGTTCCAGTTGATATTGAGGATCGACAGGATCGGGTCCTACATGGATGGTCAATATCTCTGGTGTGCGTATGCTGGCAGCATAGGAACCTTCAGGAGAGCACATGGGGGAGGGAGGCTCAGATGTGTTCTCAGTACCCCCATTTGTTCCCATAGTTTGAGTTGTATCTTACGGGGACGTAAAGTCCTGAGTAGGGAGAATAAAAAACCCTGAAATTCCATGGAACATTTATAAATACATTAGATTTTTTTGAGTCTGTGAAATTTTATGGTGCTTAATTCCAAGGCATGGTGTGCCTGAAATAAATATTTGATGTTTTTTTTGGTTACGTTCCATAAATGTATGAGCAGGTTTTTCATAACATTGGAACTGATGCTCAGAACTAAAATCTGAGGGCACTGTTAAACTCATAGCGCCGGTATTCGCTTATGAATACTTTCACCTCAACTGCAGTTGGTCAAGAATAAAAGTGTGTTTTTGGCATTTTATAAAAAAAATCAAATAAAGTGTTCAACCACTTTATTTTATTTGATAAAACTTTTTCTATGTGGAGGTTAAAACCTCCAAGATGAGTTTGGAGGTGGGGGCCCACCACACCTTAACCTCCCATAAAAGGTTATGGTGATGGGGCCCATCCAAACATAACCTCCATTGGGAGGACAATTTTGGTGGGGGGCCACCAGGGCTTGTAACCCTTTGGAACACCACATTTAAGGTGGTGAAACTCTTCAACTCCACTTTTTTATTTTATGCCAACCCTCTTCACTTAATGGTGCCACCAATATGGGAGCCTCTTCAATTTTATGGATCCAACTCCCTTTTTATTAATTTTGAAAATTCTCCACATTAATTAATGAGAGCCAACCAATTTAATGAGTTCAATTTGAATATTGTTCCAAAATAATTAATAGTATATTTCAATCTATTATTTGTTGGCATATTATTTTGGGTGGAACATGAGAAGAGGATCATGGGAGAAAAGCTCCCAACGAAGAACGAAGAACGCTCCACCGATGAAGAACACCAAATATCTTCTTCGACTTCTTCCTCGGACATTCTTCCTCAAATACTACCGACATGGAGAGTCTTCCATAGCCAACACATATGGGATTGGGAGTGCATGATGAACTCGACGAACTACGAACTCCTTCGTTATCTTTCCACAATGTCAACGAGCAACGAAACAAAGGTAGGGGTTTATTTGTGTAATTATCATTTTTCATTCTCACCTTCAGTTGAATGGAAATGTTGCAGAGATTGAAAAGAAACATTTAAACGTTATCTTCTTTCTTAAAATCATGATGAACTGAATGCTACCACCCTAAGCGCGGAGGGAGTGGGCCAAACCACCATAGCCTAACCCCACTCCGCCGTGCTTGTTTTTTGTGATCTTCGATTACGTGACGAAGGCGGAAATGAAGTTCGCCGCACTACCTGCGACCTCCATGAACAGTACCGCCCCCATGGGGCCCTGCACACCCAGGCCGAACCCACGGCCTACCCCACGGCTTGCCCCACCCCATTGGCATGCTGCCTAGTTCCCGCGCATGGCACCACATGCTGCCCACGCCATCGTGGGCTGCAACGCACATTGCATGACATCTCCGTGCGCTTCCTGGAGCCCATGCGCGCTGCCCGCGCATCACCGCGGCCTGAACGGCCCCGCAAGCACCCAACCCGGCATCCCGCATGCTGCCCATGCTCCACCCGCGGCCCGACGCCACGCTCGCTGCCCGTGTGCCCATGCGGCCTACCCGACCACTGTCGTGCCCTTCCTGGCGACCCCGCGTCCTACCCGCGACCCGCGCAGCATGTCGCTGACCTCTTGGGCCGAGTCGCCTATGTGGTGACCTCCGGACCGAACCCCCCTCGCAGTCCACTGGGTCGGGCCTAGTGGATCGGGGCGAACCTACTAGGCTGACCCACCCAACGGATCGGGTTAGACCTAGAATGTCTGACTGGGTCGACCCATACTGGGTTGGACCGAGTCGGTTCGACCGGGTTGGACTAGGCCATGCCCCATTACTGAACCATTACCATCTTGAGCCATATCATTGCCACCAGATGTCCATTTGAGGAATTGTCAATGGCACCACTTGTAACATCCCAAGGAAGTAATGAATAATAGATATTTTTATCTATGTCTATTTATGAATTAGATAGTGTTATACAGGCTTAAAATGAGAATAAATCCAACCTAAAGCATGAAATACTCTAATATTTTCAAAAGATTTTTTTTACCGCCTTCTGATGGAGAAACATTTTTAAATATATCTTTTGAAAATTTTATAAGCTATATTTTTTAAAATAAACTTATTCTTTATGATTGGGACATTGAAATTTACTTTGGATAAATTTCTGGTATTTTTCTGATAATGTTCATTTTTAATGAATAGTGAAAACTGTTGTATTTTAATTCAAAACCTCTTTTTAATCTAATTTATTTATATGATTAGATTATCTTTTGAATTGGATTTAAAGTGAAATTAAAATATATTTTTACCATTTAATACAATATTGGTCGTTGGAATTAATTTCACTTTGAAATTAGACTTAAACTAGTGTCAATCTTTTTATATATATTGTTTCATAAAAACACGCTATTTGTTCTGACAACCGGAATTAATTATTAAATTAATTATTGTAAATTATATGTTTTTAATTTCTTAAAATTGACATCATATTTTAATTCGAAATATCAAATATATCGTAGGGTGAAGTTTTGTTATTTTTCTGAAAAACTTCAATTTTTGATGAATACTGAAACCAGTAAGTGGTACTTAAAAAACTGATTTTTCGTTTAAATGAAATTTTACCACCTCTTTGTTTTGAATTTCAAAAATCTGACATACATGGTTTTCATTAGAAAGTAAAATATGGTTTAATGTGATTAAAATAATTATTTGGTGAATAGTGACTTTTATGTTTTTAATCGCGATTAGAGGTAATTAGTGTAATTTTAGGTAAAAATAATGTTTTAATAAAATGAAATGACCTTGAAACATGTCCTAACCTTATTGGATGTGTCATGGACGACCAAGACAACCCATGGGTCGATTTTTGGGACCCCATGGATCCACTTGGTTAAAATAAATACATTAATGCCTTTTATTTAAAGTAAAAGTAAAAATGACACAAAGTTGTATTGTTTTTCTCAAACAATTTTTACATGGGGTTATACAAGTCAGATTTTTTACAATAAATAGTCATTGTAAAGATAAAAATACTTCCTACATCATAGTAGTTTTTTTATAATTTTTATACATTAAATAAATTAAATTATTTATGACATCAGGATGATGAATCCATTACCTCATTATTTAACGATTTAAATAAAATGAAATGATAATGTAAAATCTAAGACCTACACTTGTCAAAAACCTATTTTATGGGTATATTTAGAACCCTTATCACCTTATAATATAATTATATCAATGTGGGATCTTTTAAATCTGAAACTCATTTTAAAATAAAGAAACCTTTTATACCTTTCCAAGAGTGCCCCTCCTCTCCTCTTATAAAAGGCCCCCACCTATACCACCTTAACAACACCTCTAAAGCCTTTGGATCTAGAAAACCTACCAATTATGTCTCTCCACAACCATATATTACTCCTCAATTTGGGGATAAGTCTTTCCAAGGAAGCCTTTGATCTCAAATTAAAAAGAGTTACACGTTGTAAAGGTAGTGTCTTCTATTGTGTTCTTATGTTTTATTTTGCATATCCAACCCCCTAACCTCTTTTTATTCATTTCATCTGTAACAACTATAGTATCTTCAATATACTAGGATGTTTTTATAAGAAGTATTCGAGCTACACTTACACACACCTAAATCTATTGTTTAAAGAACATACTGTTTCAGTGGATGGTGAATTTCTGCCTCACGAAACGATGATTGTTCAATATTCGTTTAACACCTTAAAAGGTGGACATTAAGATGTAAATAAATTTATATATGATATATAATATGTTTATGTTTTCCTTAATCTTCTGTATTCTTAATTTATCACATACCTTTATGGTTTCCATTATGGGTAAACGCGATATCTTCATTTTATGAAGAGCGGACTACCGCCCTCTCAAACTGATTTGATTCGTTAATACCATATGTGGTACATATAAAGGATAGATTTAATGATATTATAAATGATAAAATACTGTAATTATAATACTATTATGTATCATTATGTTTTAATTCCATTAAATATGAAATAGAAATGGAAGTAGCGTTCATGCGTACGTACGACTTACCGTCTCCATGAACGGTGCATTTAATTTCCTACCTCTAAATGATTATGTAATATTATGAATGCATATATATAATGGATATATATGATATATATGACATCTAAATAATGAATATAATTCTTGAGATAATGGATAATTGACTACGCGAACAACTTGTAAACATAAGAAGTTCACTTTTGACTCAAGTACCAAATATTGACAAAACGACCGTTATTAACTTATTTGATCACATAATGTTAATAACATGGTAATAAGTGACATTAAAGGAATAATTAACTTGAAAAAGTTTCTTTATCAAGTATAAATTAACTCAAGTTTATTATTCAGGACATTAAAGGACGATTGAGTGAAGTCGGACCCGATGTAAGGGAACTTCTTATCCCAATTTCCGTTCTTTGGGTTAATCTTCTACATTCAAATTATGTCATGATATTATTATGTACTGTCTTGTATTTGTACTTTATTTATGTGTAATTATAGGGAATACACATAATATATCTATTTTATTTTTAAAAAATATTATCTTTGTATGGGACATCGTCTCAATCTCTTTTCATTGAGGCATATTTTGTTTTATACACAACTTTCTTTTATACGGTGTATAAACACCACTGAATTTTATGTTTATAAAAAAGGAATATTTTTTATAAGAAGCATTTACTAAATGACAAAAGGGAATTTTTTTCTCATACGTATGCAGTGACAACGACTTCTCTACTGCCGTGTCCATTATTTACGATTCGACTTCCTCTACAAGCCATGAATTTTTTTGAATGAAAAAGAAATACCATGTTTTACTTTTCATTTATTTTGGTATTGAAAATGGTTTTCATAATGTTTTAATATCAATGTGTTGTATTGATATCTTGTGATTGAAAAGTGGAAATTTTATGTTTCCTTTATGCATGTTTTATATGATACGAGTATATTATGGTTCATGGGCATTGTTATGAAGACATGTGGTTCCGTGATAATCTAAGTGCGGGTGAGCCCGATATAGCTCTCCAATGCATTGGGTAATGCGAAGGGGTTAAACATTAAGCTTTCTCCGAAGAGATTTTGGTTATATACTGTGATGGGTATTCCAAATGTAACCAAGAGGGTTACTCCCTATGTAAGAATGTTATGAATACCTCAAGTTACCTTTATGTCTTATGATTTCTATGATTTGTTCATGATTTGATTAGGTATGTTAAAGTTCCGATGTTTTATTAGTAGAGTATGATTTCATTCTTATATATATATATGAACTCATTTTTCCTTTCCATATTTTTATAATCCTTACTGTGCTTATTATGCTAAACCCAAGTTTTTGAAATGTTTTTCACAGGTCAAGGGAAAGGTACATGATAAGATGATAGTGTCAGGGAAGTGTCAAGAAAGAATCCATGTTTTATTTTAAATATGTTTCCGTTGATGGGAAAAATGAATACAATATTTTATTGTAACCACTTTGTTTAAATGTGGGATGTAATGCATGTTTTATGATCTAATTATCTAAAGCTCTAAACCTGAAAAGATCCTCAATGTGTAATCTTGTAATAAATCATGATTATGTAAGGTTTAAGGCTGGGGCCTTATAGTTGGTATCAGAGGTCGGTTTAGACAAATTTAGGAGTTAGAAAATTGTTAAATTATAAATTAATTTTTGTTATGATTGAAATGATATAGCTTCTAAATATTACCATGTTGCTTCTCTTAAGATATTTCTATGTTATGAATTGTTTTTCAAAGAGAAAAAGAATAGATTTTCTTGGAAGGAATACAGAGGGAAATGACCTTTCAAATCAGTATCCTTAGATGGTCAGAATCATAACTAAACAGTTTGTTGCTGTGATGGCTCAGTTGACTTAGGTGAAAAATATTGGTTGTTTTTTTGATGATATTTTGGTGTTTTCTAAAAGTAATGAGGAGCATGAAAGACATTTAAGGGTTATTTTGAAAACCTTAAAAGAAAATAAATTGTATGTGAAATTCAGCAAGTGTGAGTATTGGTTGCAACAAATTTCTTTCATTGGTCATATTGTTTCTAAAGATTGAATAACTGTTGATCCTTCAAAAACAAAGGTTGTGGAAGAATGGACAAGACCCACAAATTTAACTGAGATTCATAGTTTTCTTGGTTTGGTAGGCTATGACCGAAGGTTGGATAGAAATGTTTCCTGGCTATCCAGTCCAATGACTAAGCTAACTCAGAAGGGTGTTAAGTTTATCTGGACAAAGGAATGTGATGATTGTTTTCAGGAACTGAAAAGAAGATTGGTGAAAGCTACAGTTTTGGCACTACCTTCCAGGAATGGTGAGTTTGTTATCTACAGTGATGCTTCATTGAAAGGATTTGGTTGCGTTCTAATGCGGAATGATTAGGTAATTGTTTATGCATCACGACAGTTCAAAACTCATTAGGTAAATTATCCTACACATGATTGGGAATTAGCTACTATTGTTTTTGCTTTAAAAATTAGGAGGGATCATTTCTATGGAGAAAAATGTGAAATATAAACTGATCACAAATGTTTAAAGTATATATTCACTCAGAAAGAATTGAACATGATACAGAGGAGATGGCTGGAATTAATCAAGGATTATTATTGTACAATTCATTACCTTTTGGGAAAAGCAAATAAAGTGGCTGATGCTTTGAGTAAAAAATGTAATTCTTCATTAAAAATGATGCACTTGGAACGTGATCCTTTGGTTAAGGATTTGATGAACTTTGGAATAGAAGTTGTTGGTATAGGATTTCCTTCTGATTTGTTTCAGGTATCAGTGAAATGTTCTCTATCAGACAGAATTAAGCAAGCATAGAAGCAAGACAGTGAGTTGTAGAAAAACGTAGAGCTAGTTCAGAAGGGTAAGTTGTTGGAATTCAACATTGATAATGATTGAATTTTGAGATTTGGGAAGAGATTGTGTGTGCCTTGTGATTCATAGTTGAAGAGAAAGTTCTTATCTGAAGCTCATAGTTCTCCATTTTCAGTTCATCCAAGTAGTACTAAGATGTATAGAGATCATCGGGAGTATTACTGGTGGGACGAAATGAAAAAAGAGACATTGCTGATTTTACTATTAAGTGTTTGACTTGTCAAGAGGTTAAAGAAGAGCGGAACTTACCGAAAGGGATGCTTCAGCCTTTACCAGTGCCAGAGTGGAAATGGGAGAATATATCCATGGACTTTGTTGTTGGATTACCGAAGACATCTCGTGGTAATAATGCAATCTGGGTTATTATTGATCGCTTGACTAAATATGCACATTTCCTTGCTATACGAGATACTTTTTCCCAAGATCAACATTCCCGTTTGTATCTTAAAGAGATAGTCAGGTTACATGGAGTTCCTCTCTCTATTGTATCTGACTGTGATCCCAGGTTGACTTATAACTTTTGGAAAGGCCTTCAGATGTCATTGGGTACTGAATTAAATTTTAGTACAGCCTTTTATCCGCAATCAGATGGGTAGTCAGAAAGAACGATTAAGACATTGGAGGATATGCTACGTGCTTCTTCTATGGATTATCAGGGAAGTTGGGACCAACATCTTTCTTTGGTTGAGTTTTCATATAATAATAGTTTTAATTCCAGTATACAAATGGCACCATTTGAGGCATTATATGGGAAGCGGTGTCGAACTCCAGTTTTTTGGGATGACGTTGGTGAAAGGAAGTTTATGGTACTGAAATTGGTAGAAGAGTTGGAAGAAAAAGTTCAGTTGATACAGAAACACTTGAGAACAGATTAGAGAAGGCAGAATAGTTATGCGGACAACAGGAGAAAGGATCTCTCTTTTGAGGTAGGTGATCATGTTTTTCTCAAAGTTTCACCATGGAAGAGTGTGATGCGATTTGGTAAGAAAGGGAACTAAGTCCAAGGTTCATTGGACCATATGAAATTCTGGAGAGAGTTGGATAATTTGCATACCGAGTGGCTTTACCTCCTATTTTATCTCAGGTACACAGTGTTTTTCGTGTTTCCATGTTAAGGATGTACATGCCAGATCCATCTCATGTTTTGAGTCCAGAGGTAGTTCAGCTGGAAGAGAACCTATATTATGAGAAACAACCGATATAGATTATAGACCAAAGAGAGAAAGTGTTACGGAATAAGGTTATTAATCAGGTAATGTTTATCTGGAAAAACCACATGATTGAAGAGGCAACATGGAAATCTGAAAATGAAATGAGGGATAAATACCGCCACTTATTCGATAAGAAAATAAATTACAGGGAAGAAATTTTCTAAAGGGGGGAAGGAAGTAACATCCAAAGTATTTAATGAATAATAGATATTTTTATCTATGTCTATTTATGAATTATATAGTTTCTTAGAAGCTTAAAATGGGAATAAATCCAACCTAAAGCATGAAATACTCTAATATTTTCAAAAGATTATTTTACCACCTACGATGGCGACCCATTTTTAAATATATATTTTGAAAATTTTATAATATATATTTTTCAAAATAATCTTATTCTTTATGATTGGGAAATTTAAATTTACTTTGGATAAATTTATGGTATTTTTCTGATAATGTTCATTTTTTATGAATAGTTAAAACTGTTGTATTTTAATTCAAAACCTCTTTTTAGTATAATTTATTTATATGAAAATATTATCTTTTGAATTGTTTTTAAAGTGAAATTAGAATATATTTTTACCATTTAATACAATTTTGTTTGTTGGATTTAATTTCACTTTGAAATTAGACTTAAACTAGGTTCAATCTTTTGATATATATTGTTTCATAAAAACACGCTATTTGTTCTGCCAGCGGGAATTAATTATTAAATTAATTATTGTAACTTATTTGTTTTTAATTTTTTAAAATAGACATCATTTTTGAATTCGTAATATAAAATATATATTAGTGTGAAGTTTTGGTATTTTTCTACAAAACATCAATTTTTGATGAATACTGAAACCACTAAGTGGTACTTAAAAAACAGATTTTTCGTTTAAATGAAATTTTACCACCTCTGTGTTTTGAATATCAAAAATCCGACATACATGGTTGTCATTAGGATGTAAAATGTGGTTCAATGGGATTAAAATAATTTTTTGGCGAATAGTAACTTTTATGTTTTTAATCACGATTAGAGGTAATTAGTGTAATTTTAGGTAAAAATAATTTTTTAATAATATGAAATGACCTTGAAACATGTTCTACCCTTATTGGATGTGTCATTTCAGACCAATAAAACCCATGGGTTGATTTTTGGGACCCCATGGTGCCACTAGGGTAAGATAAAGACATTAATGCCTTTTATTTAATGTAAAAGTAAAAATGACACAAACATGTATTGTTTTACTAAACCAATTTTTACATGGGGTTATACAAGTCAGATTTTTTACTATAAAAAGTCATTGGAAAGATAAAATTACTTCCTACATCATAGGTTTTTTTATTATACATAAAAAAATTAATTTATTTATGACATCATGATGATGCAGCGATTACCTCATTCTTTAATGATTTATATAAAATGAAAAGATAATGTAAATTCTAAGACCTACACTTGTCAAAAACCTATTTTATGGGTATATTTCGAACCCTTATCACCTTATACTCGAAGTATATCAATGTGTGACCTTTTAAATCCAAAACGCATTTTAAAATAAAGTAACCTTTTATACATTTCCAAGAGTGCCCCTCCTCTCCTCTTATAAAAGGCCCCCACCTCTACCACCTTACCAACAACTCTAAAAACTTTGGCTCGGCCAACCCCTGCCAATTTTGTCTCTCCAAATACTTATCTTACTCCTAGAAGCCTAACTTTGGGAATAAGTCTTTCCAAGGAAGCCTTTGATCTCAAATCAAAAAGAGATACCCATTTTAAAGGTAGTGTCTTCTCTTGTGTTCTTATGTTTTATTTTGTTTATCCATCCCCCTAAAATCTTTTCATTAATTTCATTTGTAACAACTCCAGTATATGAAATATACTAGGATGTTGTTATAATAAGGATTAGAGCTACACATACACACAACTACACTTAATGGTTAATGAACATACTGTTTCTGTGGATGTTGAATTTCTACCTCACGAAATGATGATTGTTCAATATTCATTTAACACCTTCAAAGGTGGCCATTAAGATGTCACTATATTTATATATGATATATCATATGTTTATGTTTTACTTAAGCTTCTGTATTTTTCATTTATAACATACCTTTATGGTTTCCATTATGGGTAAATGCGATATCTTCATTTTAGGAAGTGCGGACTACCGCCCCCTCAAAGTGATTTGATTCGTTAATACCATATGTTGTACGTATAAAGGATAGATATAATGTTATTATATATGATACCATACTGGAATTATAATTCTATTATGTATCATTATGTTTTAATTCCATTAAATATGACATAGAAATGGAAGTAGCGTTCATGCGTACGTACGGCTTACCGTCTCCATGAACGGTGCATTTCATTTCTTACCTCTAAATGATTAAGTAATATTATAAATGCATGTATATACTGGATATATATGATATATATGGAATCTACATCATTAATATCATTATTTAGATAATGGATATTTGACTACGTGAACAACTTGTAAATATAAAATTTCACTTTTGACTCAAGTACCAAATATCGACAAAACGACCGTTATTAACTTGAATGATTATATAATGTTCATAACATGGTAATACGTGAAAAAAAGTAATAATTAAATTGAAAAAGGTTCTTAAGAAAGTATAAATTAACTCAAGTTTATTATTCATGACATTAAAGAATGATCGAGTCAAGTCGGACCCGGGGTAAGGGAACTTTTTAACCCAATTTCCTTTCTTTGGGTTAATATCCTACTTTCAAATTATGTCATGATATTTTTATGTCATGTCATGTATTTGTACTTTCTTTATGTGTAATTATAGTGAATAAACATAATATATCTATTTTTTTAAAAATATATTTGTATGGGACATCGTCTCAATCTCCTTTCATTGAGGAATATTTTGTTTTATACACAACTTTCTTTTATAGGGTGTATATTCTCCTTTGACATTTATGTTTATCCAAAAGTAATATTTTTTATACGAAGAATTTACTAAACGACAAAAGGGAATGTTTTTGTTGTACGTATTCGGTGACAACGACTTCTCCGCCGCCGTGACAATTATTTAAGTTTCGTCTTCCTCTACAAGCCATAACTTTTTCTGAATGAAAAATAAATACCATGTTTTACTTTTGTTTTATTTTGGTATTGAAAACAGTTTTCATAATGTTTTTATATCAATGTGTTGTATTGATATCTTGTGATTGAAAATTGGAAATGTTATGTTTCCATTATGCATGTTTTAAGTGATACGATTATATTATGGTTCTTGGGTATTGTTATGAAGATGGGTGATTCCGTGATAAACTAAGGGCGGGTGAGCCCGATATAGCTCTCTAATGCATTGGGTAACGTGAAGGGGTTAAACATTATGGTTTCTCCAAAGAGATTTAGGGAATATACTGTGATGGGTATTCCAAACATAACCAAGAGGGTTACTCACTATGTAAGAATGTTATGAATGCCTCATGTTACCTTTATGTCTTATGATTTTTATGATTTATTCATTATTTGATGAGGTATGTTAAATTTACTATGTTTTATGGGTATAGTATGATATAATTCTTATGTATATATGAACTCATGTTTCCTTTCCATATTTTTATAACCCTTACTGAGCTTTTTATGCTCAACCCATGTTTCTGAAATGTTTTTCATAGGTCAAGGGAAAGGTATATGGTAAGATGATAGTGTCAGGGAAGTGTCAAGAAAGAATCCATGTTTTATTTTCAATATGTTTCCGTTGATGGGAAAAATGAATACTATCTTTTATTGTAACCACTTTGTTTAAATGTGGGATGTAATGCATGTTTTATGATCTAATTATCTTAAACTCTAAACCTAAAAAGATCCTCAATGTGTAATATTGTAATAACTCACGATTATGTAAGGTTTAAGGAAGTGGCCTTATACCAGTATTCTGGGAATGAAGTCGTCCCATTGAGAATACCCCATTGGAGTTCAGGGTATATTTGAGTTATGGTCAGGTTGGATCGTACATGAATCCAATCGGGCCCTAAAGACTAAAAGGCTAATAACTAATAGACTAGGAATCTGATTGATGCGCCATATGTTGTGTTGAGACCCCTATGACGTGACAGACCTTTGAGATACTTATTCGCGCAACTTCGCGCCAGTTGGAGTATTACCCAGTGGATAATGGAGCGGATCCTTACTGTTTTGAGCAGACAATGTGCGACAACCTAAATGCTAGCAGACCTGACGACTTCTTAACCGATTTGACTCAGAGTGATTCGACATGCCTAGTGGGGAGAACCTAGTAGTTGGTGACAGACCCATGATGGGGAAGCGCCTGGTAGTTGGAGTAAGACCCATAGTACTCTACAAGAGGAGTAACTTTGCAGGCTATTTGGGGGAGTGTCTAGTAGTTGGCGGCAAACCCACAGTGGAGGAGTGCCTGGTAGTTGGAAGCAGAGACATGGTATGTGACAGAATAATTACCTCAGCAGTTCATGGTTTGTGATAAGCGCCTCAGTGTTATGATAGACCCAATGTACTTGAAAGTGGAAGAGTTCTCCAGTACCAGTGGTTTGGATAATAAAAATCATTTTTTGTGGTGAGTAAAATAATTTTGTATTTTCTTCATGATTGAGATGAGTCACTAGATAACTTAGGTATATGTATGGGCATATACCTAATTAATTGTTATCTGTTTATATCATACTTTTTTGTTTATCCTTGTTTGATTTTGTGAGACCTTCATGGTCCAAGGGTCCCTACTGAGTATTGTTATACTCACCCCTGCACGGGCTATGCCCATACCTCATTATATTTGTTGCAAACAATGGATATTGATGACTGAGGCAGAGAGTAGCAGGACTGGATGGTACCCAGAGGTGGACCACTCAGTGTGACAGTACACGGAGGAGACGAACGAACATGGATTGCCGAGGAGGCCATCTGTACCTATCCTTTAGGTGGGAACCCTAGAGGAAGACTTTATCGTTTCTTTACATTTCATCAGTTGTACTTGCTTTTAGTTGTACTTGTACTTTCCTATTGGTATTTTATTTTTTCCCCTCTTACATTTCATAACTTCTTTTGTATACAGTTTTACATATTGTTTTTCTTCTTGTTGAGTAATCTTATGTATTTGTTTTCAGTTTTAAAGTCAATGCCTTCCCATTTTAGGGATTTATGCCTTTGGTGCTAGTATCCAACCCATATCCTATGGTAGGCAGGCTTGGGGTAGTCATGATATGGGCCCCATGGGATGGGTCGTGAAAACATTAATCTCACTCTTTATAAGAATAATATAATATGGTACAGACAAAAAAATTAATGTTCTTGAACTTATTTCATTCCTTGGAGTCAATTTCATCTTGTTTCCTCATACTCTTGACAAATTTCCACCGTAGATTTTTTTTACCTTATACGGTTTAAGTTTTCTACTTATCTTATTCATATTTTAACAACTAAGAAAGAAAAATATATTTTCATTGCAACATATAAATTTCTGAGAAACTATTTGATGACATATTCTATAAAAAATGTGGATATTTCCTTAATAAGTATTCAAGAGAATGTTGTTCCAAGATAATGGTGTTCCCAAAATTTGTCATTTTTAATCCTAGATGGATTGTTTGTCATTGATATAATATTCATTATTCTATATTAATTAAAAATAGTTTGTGTGGGAGATAATGATTTCATTTCTCATTGTAGTCATTATTAACAAGATACCTTCAAATTCCATACATTATCTAAAACCCAAAATTAATGTTGTTAGATGAAAAATCATATGAGGAAAACAACATAAAAAATGGGGAGTACTTTCATTCACTAACATATTAGGTTTCACCCAATGTTATTCACGAGAGTTTTTAAAATTATTGTTTTGTATCCTATTATTATAGTTATACTTAAGACACCCCAAGACATATCCTTAGAAATATCTATATATATCTCTCTAATGTTTTCATTCAATATTTTTTAAGGGGGATAAACATCGCTCTAATGACAACTATAATGACATAGGAATGATGTACATGGGAATTACATCACTTTTTTATTCTTAATATGTCTCACAAAATGAATCCCAAATAATGTATTAGTTCAGTGCATTGAAACTTGTAACAATTTTTTATAATATTGTGAAAGATGTTCAAAATCTCCCATAATGATCCCCCTTTAGTTTTCCTACATAAAACCTTTATTTATATCATTTGTAAATTAAATCATATGAAAAGGATGAAATCGGATTCTCATTAAGGTTAAATAAGAAAAAATCAGAAAAAAAAATCAACATAATTATAGAAATTCATTAATGTAACTTTTAAAAACCATATAATGTATAACAAAAATCAATTCCATGAGATGTGAAATAAATTTCGGTCGTCCATACGACATAAATCATAATGATATGTGATTTGATAGTAGAAAAACATTAGAATAAAACATGGAATTTTTAAAAACACATATAAATGAAAAATTATTTCCATATTAGCCAATGATCATTTCCAAGACCATAAAAGTTGAAAAATTCCTTTACTAACACGAGTTTAGTCTTCATTCCATACCTTCATTACTGATCTAGATTTAATAACTGTTCCAAACATGTAACACTAAACCTATTCCATTTCTTTTTATAAGTCTTTATTACTGAACCGAGATCATTTCTTGTTCTAATCTGTTGTTACAGAACCGATATCATTTCACTTAAAATAATGTCTATATCGTGAGATATAAATAATTAACCAATGTATTAGAGGGAAATATAGGTCTTTAAAATCATAAAATGAAAACCATACATATGTGTGTGAAGAAAACATAAATCATTCATCATATCATAACTCGATGAATAAAATGGGTTTCTTAAATATCATTCCATCATAACATATTACATGTAACACAACTGGATTTGATAAATAACATTCCATAATAAACATAATCAAACCATTAGAATAATATAGATAGTATACATGAATAATTACCCTATTAAATAATTCAAATATATATATAAATTAATTTTTGTTTAAAAATTTATGAAAATTCTTCTAGAAAATATCCTTTTTTCTTAAGAAATTATTTACATTCACAAAATATCATGATATTTTAAAAGAATAACTTTTCCTTGAAAATATCTGGGAAATATTTTATGATAATATTGATAGAAATAAGTCCTTATTAAAGCTTAAAAATCCATTCATTCCATATATGTCGTAAAATATTATTCTCAAAATTTTTCTAGTAAATTCAAAAAGCACATGATTTTAAAAAATGTATTTTCTCCAAACTGTGTAGTAAAAAGTAAAAATTGTGTAAAAATGAATTTATACATCCATGTGATAATAGTAAAACATTTTATGAAAGTATTTCTAGAAATAATGGACATGGATGATAAATAATTCACTTCAAATACATATTTATAAATAATCGCAGATAATAATGAGATCAAAAAATTATCCCTTAACATAGGTCTAGGATCCTTTGTTAGTGTCTAAAACTAATTTAAAATTGCTCAAATAATGTCATAAAATTATATCAAAATCATATTTACTTTTATAATATCATTTGTGATCGTATAATTACCCATTTTTGAAAACATTATTACTTATCCATCAGGTACGAACTAATTATATTTTAACTTGTGTTTTTTTGGATAAAATCTTTTTCATCTTATTATGTTATATTTATATCACTTGCATAATTATATTAGTATAATATATATATCATATTTATTTAATCTATTAATATATATAATCATTCTTTAATGATGATATTTTATAATGAATCAGATCGCATCACGGAGACGGTAGGTCGTATGTAGCCACAGTCGGTGATATCATTCCCATAATTGTGGAATGGTACTGAAGTGGATGGTGTATTAAATACTTAATTTTAAATATAATGTAATAATAATCATATATATTTACTCTTTCCATCATTAAATCCATCTATGTAATGTTAAGATGAATAAAATATTACACCATGTTGTAGAGATGATAATCCATATATACATATGAGTGATGATTTGGTTTTTCATATGATATATAAAAGGAGTAAAATAGAAGTTACATTACCATAATAAAATATCATAATGTAATTTTTACCGAATTCACAAATTTACTAATGAAAAAACTCCTGAATAAGAATTAGAAAAAAAAAATTTGAAAAAATCGGTAGAGGGTATTACCGTATCTTCGATGAGCTCCCTTTATATATCCTTTTAATGGTACTGGAGTTGGAATCATTACAATACCAAAAACTATAGAATGTGACTTAAGATGATTATAATGTAAACGGGTTGGGGATATCCAATCTTGAAGGCTCAATGTGAAGTGAATTTTTCAGGGAGTGTTTACCCTTTTATAACTCAGGTGAGATGCACATTTGGAATCTCCGAAAATATAAATTTTTAATCAACTCAAACCATATCCAGAATACAAAACAAAATACCCAATTTATTAGATTATATGATATAACTTGGTAATCACATCATCCAATAAATTTTAGATAAAATATTTCTTCAATTTAAACATTATCAGTATAATTTAACATATAGGTATACTTTTTCATTTTAACTATGGTAACAAATATTTGTATATTAATAATGTGAAATATTTACATATTTTATATAAATTAGATTGTAAATAAATAATCAATAACATTTTTATAGAATTTGTTTATTATTCTATAATTTTTAAATTTTATAGTGAATTTTAAATAATTTAATAAAACATTAGTGTCAATTTTAACAAAATTCAGTTGTTGGATTTTTAAAATAACCAAGATATGATCTTATACATGATCTAGATATTATATATTATATATATATAGTTCATTTTAAAATATAATATTAAATGGATAAATTAATTATCAAATATTTTTTTATTAATATTTTTAATAAAAATAATTTGATATTTCCATGAATAAAATAATTTTGACATCGGTTTTTTGCATTTAATTAATATGATTATTTAGAGAATTAAAAGTATAGATTAAAAACTATAATGAATTTAAATTATATATATTTCATAGTAATATTTATAATTGAATATATATCCTACAAAATCTGACATTAAATATTTTATATTTAACAAAATTTAAATGTTACAACTCTAATATCAATTTAAATAAAATAGTATAAGTTCCATAATCATTCCATATAACATGAAATGGTAATTAAATTGACACATAGATGACTAATGTATATATATACTAAACTAATAATATTTTTTATGTGTCTTGGTCTTTTAATGGGTTTTCTCATTTTAATTAAAATTAATTTATAGATTTTTTATCTATTAAATAATTTTTGCTTCACCAATGTATAATAATTTAAGGTAATTAGTTTTACCTAAAAATTACAAATAAATTTCCCTGATATATAAACTCATTTAATATTTTAAATGAGTATTCAAAATTAATTTTAATTTTTGTATAGACTTATATTAAAAATGACATTTTATTTAAATAAAAAATTTGGCATCTTTAAATTTTCATTAAATAGAATATTAAAAATTTAAAAATATGTACCAAATGGACCCAAAACCTAATATATGAATTCATATTTGGATAATATGTTTATATAGTTGAAAATAATCATTTATATTTATTTATACCACTAATTTGTCCTTATATGGACACATAATAAATATTAAAGGAAAATTAGGTGACACATGGTGTCTTTATTTGATACATATGTGTTAAAATTTGAATTTCACTTTTAAAATAAAATTTACCAGTTTTTAGGTTTATATAATTGTCATTATAATTTTAACTATTTAACCTAAATTATTATATTCACTATTTAACATGGCATTAAAATTTTCTAGGGTAACTGTTAATATTTCCAAAAAAAGGGATATACTAACTTAAGTTGGACCTCATGAATCTAAATTTTATGTTCATTTTTAAAAACTTGAAACATTGATGTTTAAAAATTAAATTAAAACTAAATCCTCTATAGTTTCATGAAATTGGTTTTTTGTAAAAAATCCATTTTAGAAAAAAACCGTTCTTATAATAAATTTATGTATTAAATACATTTCAAAAACTATAATAATACTATTATATTCAATTTATTAAAATTGAAAACTAAGTTATAACATAATTATTCCTTACTAATAATTTTAAATATAATTTAGTATTTAATAAAACTAAATAGTTCAATATTCTTCAAAAAATGTAAATTGTCATAAAAAATACAAAAAATTATAACAATGTAATTTTTGATACTCATATTTTAGATAATATTGTTTTTAACATATAATAAAAAAATTCAAACTAGATTTAAACTGTGTAAACCATTAAAAGGTGGAAAAACTACATTTTTTGAAAAATACTTCTTTTTATGAGAAATAGAATTAGTTCTTATATCATGTTTAGAAAACAAATAAGATGAATTTTATACACTATATTTTTCATAATATAAAAATTTATTTATCAATAAATTCCATAAAGTGTGATTTTATTAATTTATAAGCTAATATATTTTATTTTAAGGAGATTTTTTTGAAAAAACAGTTCCTTTTATTTTGAAAGGGTTTTATATTCATTTGTAGTTAATTTCTCACAAATTAATAAATTATATATAAAGTTTTAAATAATATTTTCATAATTCAGTTAATATTTTTCATGTCAAATAATAAAATTGCTAGGTTATAAGGTATTATAATTATATTTAGTTGTTCTCTTAAACTCGTTTTTGGGGAAATGATTTTTATCAAAATAATGTGAAATTTTTTGTAACACAATCCATGCATCATGTTGAGTATTCCAAAAACTAATTTTTGGTTGTGTGTGCCACCATATTATAATGGGGAAGCGTACAACACAAGACATCAATAAAATTAAAAGAAACATATGTCATAAAAATAATAGGATGATACATGGATAAGAAAAACCCGTATCACGTCTCAAATAACAAACAATGTATTATTACATCCATCCAATTTTGATTTCCAATTGTATGTGACACATTCCGCTATGCAAAATTTTATAAGTAAATTCTTACCCATTCCTTGAAAAACATATGCATAGAATAGTAACAAAAATACATGAAAACATATATTTGTTAATCATGTTTCATATCTCACATATCATCCAATGTCAAACAAAAAATATGCCACATATCACATTCCAACCAAATAAGAAAAAACCTATACAATCTACAATAGTAGAAAAAAATACAAAATATTCAAATCACAATGATAGTGAAGGAACAAAATCAAGTCAAATCAAGCAGTAAAAATAATCATATTCCTCATAATACATATGTAAGAAACACAAGTGTAAATATCTGGGACCTACTCTCCTGGATTATTATTAAAATACAGATGTATATTTTTAAAAAAAAAAAATTACATCAAATTAACAGTCTATTTTACATCTTATAATAATTTCCAACATGGAATTAGAGTAAAATGACGAATAAAACATATTATCAAAATTAAATGAATAATTTGTTTTTGTTATCTGACATTTCTTTTCCTAGATATTTATTTTAGGTATTCTACTTCATATATATATATTTTCCAATAAAATGTTTTTTAAAATTTTAGGTTGAGCATAATTTCCAATTGTGGATTTGTTAAAAATCCATTGAACACCCCTATGAAAATATCTTCTCCAAATATATTTTGAAAATATAATTGGAAATTATTTTTTGAAATGAGTTTTAAAAATATCTAATTAAAATTCACCATTAAAATAAATTTCATTAAAATTAAATTTGAAAATATATTTTAAAAATATCATTTGAAAACACAATGGAACAAATTTTAGCTTTATATCAATATAGATAATTAAGACATACATTTAAAAAAAATAATTAAATGTATTTCAAGATACAAATTTGGAAAACAATTTTAAAAATCCTTTAAAAAAATTATAATTTTGAAAAAATCTTTTTGATAACACTTTTAAAAAATATAATATCCTTAAAATAATTATAAAAATCCATTGAAAACATTATATAGATAATTTATTTGAAATTTATTATTCCTTGAATAAATTTTAATACTTTTGAAAATAAAAACTCTTTGAAAATATTTTAATAACTGTGAAAATATATATACATTGAAAATTAATTTATTATTAAAATTATCAATTAATTTTTTAGAAAATATTATTCATGATTTGAAAAACCTATCCATGGGGACACTTGAAGAATTATATGATTTCTAGGCCTACCCACTTTTGGAGGGATGATTTCACTCCCCACATCCCAATCATGTTTATATAGTCTAAGTGGAAATTTTTTTCAATGTAGTTTACAATACCATTAGATATAAATAAATAAATAAATATATTTATTTATATATTCACTTGAGTTTTAATCCAAAAAAATGTTAAAAATTAATTATTAAAAATATATATGTATATATATATATATTGGTATTTCAATAAAAATATTGTAAATATTTTTTTCAAAATTGCATGAACCAAATAATGTCACAATATTTCATTCATTCGTGTATTGTTTATAAAATTGAAAACCATATATTCTGAATGATATATAACTTCTAATAAAAATTGTAAAATATTATCTTTTAAAAATAATCCTTAAATAATGATACCAGATAAATTATTCGTCAATTAATGAACTAACTTTTTTAAATATAATTTATATAAAATATAATTATGCAATTCTATGATTCATTTAAAAATAATATAAATATAAATATACTATTCATTGAAAATATTTTATTTTTATAAATATATATATATATATATATGTTTCTCAGACTTTATGAAATAATCATAACAAAAAAGAAACTATATCATTAACATATAATTTTAATTAAAAATTATATTATACACATAACATCATAAAAAATATAATTTTTTAAATTTTTTTATCTTTTTATATATATACTCACACATATATCATATGTATAACAACTCTTATAACCTTTAGTATAAGTTCATTGTTATCTAAAATATAAATGGGTTTTAATGAAAACCATCATGTTGTACAATTTCATAAAATGAAATTTTACATACATATAATAATCATGAAATTTAGAAATAGTATATATATATATATATATTTACTTAAAACATATACAATTAGAAGTAGAAGATATTATATATTTATATACACAATTACATAATTATATGTCCTATGTACTTCCATAATTAGATGCTTTAAAAATTTTAAGCCTGTATTTTAATAATAATAGATTTATTTAAGTTTTAATGAATATAAACATTAATATTGGAATATTTATATATACATGGACATGTTTAAATTTAAGAACTCTACCTTTATCATTTATAAGAAAAAAATTGTGGGAATTCAAAAATAATTAATTTTAATATTTGTTAATGAAAAATAAATAAGCCTTGAATTTGAAATAATTTATGAATATTATAACATACCTACTATAAACCAAACCCAAATGAAGTAGTGTATTTTTTATTGATAGCAATTATTCACAGTAATTGTTTTGGGTATTATAGATGGTGGTCAAGAGAGGAAAAGTAAAGGGATAGCTTGGTTCAAGATGAATATTCTTCTTCAAATGATATATAGAGTTTTTTTGTATATGCAGGTTATTTACTTATATATATGTATATTTTATGGGATGGCATGGGTTAATCTTGATAGAGAATATGGAATAATTTAATGTGACAGACAAATACCCTTCTATAGTTTCCTATCAGTGTGAAAAACTCAATATTGGTGTTGAAAACCCTTCCATGTTGTGTATTCATCCCAAAAAACTGGTTAAAAATAAATAAATTTTAATAGAAAAAATAAAAATAAATGTTTTTTTTAGTGAAAATATATTTTTGGAATTATGTCTGGGAAAGATGTATTGTGATGTAGGAATTTCCACTGGTGATTACCGTGGGTTGAACTCCATTTTATGTTAATAGAATGTATAGTATTTTCAATACATGGAAATTATCAGTGTGAGGTTATTGTATAAAGGAAAACATTTCTGGTGTTTTCATGTGGTGAATTTTCATCAATGAGATCTCATTCAATGGATATGGTCATATTAAGGTATGGATGTTGAGAGAATAGAAGATCAGTCTTGGGGATTCATTGGGTCATGATGAATTAGATGACAAGAGACATGATCATACATGAGTGGTCCTTCATTGAAATGGTTAATATATAACTAATTTTTTTATATGGTGAACAATAATTACATATCGAATCCCAAATTGAAACATTTTCCAATTTATATCATCTATATATTCTATTTGGTGATTTTTGTAGGCCCAAAACATCTAATGGTTTTCTCCTTATGTGGTACTTAAAAAGGACCAATGAACGCATCACACCTAACCTATGAAGATTGGTTTTGCCTCAAATTTACTATGCATGGACTAGTATTATCTATACCTATTCCTCATTGGTGAATTTATGGACATCCACTGCCACCATGCAAGTGTGGATTTGGTCATACCTCCACAATGGTTGAGCATACTCCCTATAAAGTTCTAATGGCTAACCCATCTACCTTTCTTGATAGGCTTCTAAATATTTTTATAAAAAAAATTTTAAAATATATCTCAATATATTAAAAGTAGAATATTTATTTATCTTATTTCATTACATTTAATATACAACTTATATGATTATTTTATTAAATTTATTATTTTATGAGAAAAATTCTCATTATCACTTTTATATTTCTTTTATGATTTTATTGAATAAAATTTAATAACATTATTATAATCATTAATTTTTTAGTAAAAAAAATTGTGTATATTTACAAACATGAATAATTAAATTATATAAAATTTAATTCTAAAATAAATCATATATATGAATATATTATAAGATATTATTAATGATTATACTTTTATTTAATTTTCAAAAACATTTTTCATCCATTTTAAAATCCCATAATATATTTCCAACGGTCTAATAATTTTTTTCTTAAAATATCATTAATATAAATTATTTTAATAACATTAATCTTCCATGATTGAAATAAAAAACTAGAAATGATGTTTTTTCCCTTTCCATTAATATGTGTTCATTTTATCTTTTTATTTATTTGGATGACATGCATGGTGAATATAGACAAGTATTTCTATAATTTGTTGTGATTTTTTTAATTTTATCTTATTTTATTAGTAATGGATCTTTCTAGATAAAATTTATCTTAATTATTAGAAATCATTTATAGTGATGTGTTTTTATATGAAATTCTATTTTTATATATAATTTTAATTTTTTTAACAATATTCCACTATTGTCAATGTTTCCAACAAATGATTTAATTATTTAAATGAAAAAATACACATAAATATAATACTGTTCAACATTTTACCCCCATAAATGTAATTTCACTCTAATTAATATGTCACTCTGGGTATCAATTTCCATTATTCAAGAATTTAAGTTCGATATTTCTAGAAAAAAACATTATTTAAAGTAGTAAACACATAAATTTTTCTTCACCAATTGTCTTGAAAAAACATATAGCCTTAATAAGGTCTTCATGATTGGTGTCTCTCATAGAGAAAAACAGATTTAGGATTGCTAATGATTCCTCGAATCATCATGAAAATCCTCTATCTAATTTTTCATAATTAAAATACTACAATTCAGATCAAATGGACGAAGTCATCGATATTTATTATAAAATGTGTTAATTTCAATAAAATAGTAATTGACATCTATGTGGTCCTATATTTTATAAAATTATTTTATTGGGTATCTCTGAAATGTGTCAAAATTATATTAGATACTTCCAATGGTTTGAAATTTTTAAAATTTTAAATATATATTTTGTTAATACCCGATACATTACTATATTATCCATTAATCATAAATGTTATATATATATATCTATTTATATTAAAGAATGGTATTATTAAAATAACAAAATACTTATATTATTTTGTGGTACATAAAACACTACGTTGTCCTCTATTACACAAAATATCGAGTTCAATTAATAACTTGTGTCACATGCCAGACTAACTTTTTCAAAACTCCAACATACTATTAATATTATTATTTGACATTACAATTATCAACTAGTTTTTTAAGGAAATTAATGAAAATGATAATTTTTTTTGAAATGCTAATTTCATCTACTTATATAATTCAGTTTTTTATGAATGACAATTGAATCCAATTGAATATAAATGAATGTTTTTTATTAGAAAAACATTTTATGCACCAAAGGAATGTTGTCTTAGTATGTTTAAGTAATTTATATTAGAGAATAAATTAAATTAATTAAATGATATATATATTATATATTCAATTTATAATTTTTTACATTCATCTAATAGGTTTTATATGAATAAGATTAGAACAAACCTAACTCTATGCAGAAAAATATTTTTTTTCTAAATGTTGGTTTTCCACTTCTTAATGGCCCACCTATTTTTTATATCAAATTTTACACAATAATAAATTCTATTTGAAATAATATACCTAATAATATTATTTGTATTCTCCAATTTATCATATAATGATTATCATATTTTCTATGATGTTTTATTTTTTTATGAATACATAAAAATACATAAATTTAAATTAAAACTACTTTTTATATAACTAATTGATAAGTATTTTTTTATTTGTTTTAATGTTTAATTATACTAATATTAAATATTTTTATCAAATTTATGAAATTCTGATTAATTTTATATTATATTCTGGTATAAAAATATTTCATACTTTTGGACATTTTTATTTTAAAAGACATATTTCTCATCTAATTTGTGGGATTAATATTAATTTAATATCATCTAGTTATTTTATTTAAAACTAAAAATATGTATTCTATATATTAAAAAATAATTACTCATATTTTATATTCTGTTTAAATTTTTATTTTCCAGAAAAATATTCTTGGGTGCAAATAATATTAATTACAACAATAAATTTAAAAATGAGTGTACTTAGTTATTACACATTAATCTTAAGGGGCATAATGAAAAATAAAGTTGTTGAAAATAAATTTTATTCTCATATTTTGATCATATCTTAACTTATATATAATTGGGGTAATTATTTTAAGAACATTCTGTAAGGTGGACATCCCAATACTGTTTACATTTTTATATTTAAAATAATTCTACTTCTCCACAACTATAAAAGGAAACTCAAATCCTCACATCCTTACACCTATAAATTCATTATTCTCATCCTAAAAATCCTATATAGTATCTCCAAATCCATCCTATAATTATAGATTTATCAGAATGGGATGTAATCCAAATAGAGAAGGATTTTTTTTATTAACCAAATTGAGTTACCTGAAAAAGAAGATCCATTCATTAACGATAAATTTTATTTTATTTATTTATTTATAAATTTATTTATTCGTATATATTAATTATTTGATAACCTAATTTTCCTCAATATACTGAGTTTTATTTATATTAATGATAACATATACATCTTTACTCATGCCAATCAAATGCTATACACTTTTATCATTCGTGTGTACAATAGACTACCACCTCGACAACTGATGTAAATTTTATTTCTATTAAAACCTATCTTTCTTGGGCATAATGATGGATTTATTGATTTAATATAATAAATATGATATAATAATTTCATATTTTTCTTGGGAAAATATTTAATAACACTTTCATTCATGCTTTACATTATGTGGGAATATTATTACACTGATTTTGGGAGTGTGGATTATGACCCCTTCAAATTGATGTGATTCGTTCATACAATACATGGAAATTATTATGGATTGTTTTAAAAAATTAGTTATATGAAATATATGCAATACATAAATTTTAATATATTATATGTAATTGAAATTTTATTTTTTTAATATTAAATCAAAATTGAAATAGTTTTCATTATTATGTACAACATACCATCTTCTTGAATCATGTGTTTCATTTACTATATATAAAAATAATTAATTAATATAAATATATAAAAACAGAAATATGATATAAATGAAAACATAATGGTATTAATGACCAAATTTCCATTCTGGTGATTTAACATATCCATGTATTTATTACGCTTTCCCACAATGAAAAATTAACAATGTCATTCGTGGACATGTGGACAACCGACTCCTTACAGCGTTGTGATTCATTTTAAATCACACGAATTATATGAGAGATTATATATAATTAAATAATATTTAGTTTAATAAATTATTTGAAAAATTTAAATATAAATTTTACATACATTCTTCCTAAAATTATCAGTAAAAAATGAAAACATTACTCAGGTTTATATATTCCCTACAGTCTCGACGATCATAATGTTAGATCATTTTTCATAACCATATCCCATGATTGGTATTAACAGTATAATTAATTTATAAAATATGAATTATTTTATTATTATTATTAATTATATTTTTACATAATTAACCATTTGACCATAGTATAACTATCAAGGTAGTTCTAGGGACATAAACTGAATATGGTTAAAAAAAATATGACTTTAACTTAATAGATTGTGTAATATTGCATAATATGTAATCAGGTGAAATAAATGTAATAATAATTTTAATAATCTTATTATAAAATAAAATATCCAACATAATTTTATTTTTCATGAATATATTGGAATATTTGACAAGTCAAACTCAAGGTAAAGGATTTCACCTCCCTTTTTACATATGTGAGATAAATGACATATTCATCGCATATGTTTTCCATATGGTGTACCTACTACACATTTAGATATATTATAACATGAATCATTTTATATTCAAGGTATTTATTATAATTATCTCATCCAAATGGTTGGAAAATGACAATTACAAACTGGTAAAATATATTTTGAAATGACACTTTATTCTGTGAATTATAACATTATCTTAAAAAATTAATGTTATCATAATAAATATTCCTTGAATATTATATTTCCTTGTAATGTCATTATTAATTTATGATTGATATAAGTATAATTTAATCTTTATACCATTATTAAATATAATTTACCATTTAATGTTATTTGAATTTCTAGGGAAATATTGAGAAATCTACGTCCTTTTAAAAATATTGATATTTGATAAGGCATTGTGTTTTTTAATTTAAATTGACAATTA
The DNA here is from genome assembly GCA_963277665.1 of Viscum album. Lineage (NCBI taxonomy): Eukaryota > Viridiplantae > Streptophyta > Magnoliopsida > Santalales > Viscaceae > Viscum > Viscum album. The sequence continues at coordinate 576,524,858 of OY728138.1, read as the reverse complement.
GTTTTATGGGGAATTATCTTGACATGAATGAAATGTAATATAGATACATTAATGGTAGATTCTTGAGTTATCTATAGTATCATGGGGAGAGTTCATTAGAAAAAACCCATTACATTTGCATTAATTTTTTTAACAATCTTGTTATAGATTATGGAAGTAAATTTATGGATTCCCAAACCAAATCCATTTTTAACTTGTATATTTTAAACTATCTTGTAAATTTTCTTCACAAATGATGTTTTATTTTTCATTGGATAAAAGGATTCTAATAATTATGAATTTCATTCATTTAAATTATAATCATCTAAAGGATTTTGAGTATGAACAAATATATTGATGTTTATATTTAACAATTTATTGATTAAATGGAATGTTATTTTAATTAAATACCTTTAAATAGTGCTTATGAACGTATTTCCCAAATTATTGATTATATGGAAGTCTTATTCACTCATTCACATTTCATTATTAATTATGCTCATTTATTCATTATATCTTATATGGTAATTTACACTAACTCATCATATTAGATCACTCATGTTTTGTTTCATATATAATCAATTACATTGACTATACTAAGAATTATATGAAAGGATACAATATATGGCGTAAATATATTTTATAAAAATATAATTCTATAATTTTTGTATTTAATTGTAATACAATAATCATGTATTCATCTTGTTTACCAAGACTACTAATATGATTGGCCCTTTGGTATATGAGTTGTGTAAATGTGAAATTGTTATAATATAAGGAACCTGATCTGGGATACGAGGTTTGGGAGTGTTATAGTTGATACCAATTCAAATTTAATAGAATCCAAAAAAAAATATTTATGAAAACATAGATTATAGAACATAACCATTTTATAGACATCAGGATCAGTATAGAAGAATATCCCAATGGAACAATTTTTTAATACAAGATTGGATTCACGTAACATATTTAATTTTTGTTTTATATTTCACTTATTTTTTGGGAGTATACATTATGTTTCATAATTATATATTCTAATATTGTATATTCCATAGTATATAAATGGTTCTTTGAAATAACAATGGTATTAATACTCATCGATAATGTAGAGTTTTTTCTTCTGAAAAAACAAGACAACTGGTATTGGAATTGAGAAATTTATAAATATATTAGGGAATAATAATATTGTTTTGAAAAAAAAACCTATCATATTGAGAAACCTATTATAATGGGGCAATATAAAATTATAGTTCACTTTTTGTGATAATACCCCACTTCATTTAGTTGGAATACTACTCTAATAGTAGTTGAGAAATGGATTAAGGAATTGCATAATATATATATGGAATTGAGGTATAGTGAAAAAGAAAATATTATAGTTTCAGTGTATTTCCCCATTAGAGAAACAAATAAATGATCATCATTGATCCAGAATACATGGTAAGATGAATAAATATAATACATGAAATGGAAAACTATTTATGAGACATTATTCAAAAAATAGACCCATCTTGAGAAAAATTTCAGATAAAGGGATGGTTCTTTATCATAATGAAAATGGAAGAATGGGTTTTGCATATTTTGAAGCTAAAATTACATTTTTATCTAGGTATTCTAAAAATTACATAGGATTAATGGTTTATGTATTGACTACGTACTCTGATATTAATATATAAATCTCTGAACGGTATTGGATTCTGATAAATTTTCAACATATGATAAAATAATTATATGTTCGGTAAAAATTGAGAATGAGTAATAAAGATCACAAATATTAAATAGAATCTATGAGAAGAAGAGGTTTCCTAGACACTGTAGAAAAATCCTCTCTACGAATTATAATAATGTAATGATGCAATTCCCTCTACGTGAGAACTGTGGAAAAAATCCACTGGGAAATTTCAGATGGGATTAGGAGATTTTTATAATAGTGGAGAACATGGTCACCGTGTTAATGAATTATATGGATGAAGGAAAAACATAAATTTAGTGTTTTAATATATAGTGATAGAGGGAGATACATAAGTTAATTCCCTAAAAATGCGAGAATATACCTAGGATGAATCTAAGGGATCGATGTCTACCTTTTGTTATTGATACAAATGATTTGAAATAGTTAATATTAATGTCTATGGATTAAATAATTATTTTATTTATGTATTTTATCAATTATTTAATATTTATTTGATTTATTATGTATGTATGGATTGTGCTGCAGTACTTATTCATTAATTATTTGAGATAATATGTTGAACTGTACTAAAAAAATTATTCAGTAGGATGTTAATCATTTTGGAATACATATCATTGTGGGTATGATAAGACATAATATGTTCTTGATGTTGATAAAATGTTGATGGATTAAGATATGTTATTTAATCCTATTTACAATGATTTTTTTTCAACAATATTATTTTCATATATCAAAACATCAATTTCCATGAATTTGTTTCAATTACAATTAAAAAAATTATTTAAGGTGGGGAGACTATAAAAACTAAAAAATTTACAATATTTTTCATTTATATTAAATTTAAAATTTTTCTATCATTAGATATATATAACATCATGTAATTATTACAAAAATAAGGCACCGATATTATCATTCGGTATAAAGATCATTGATTTTGTTTGTGTCAAAAAATGTTATGAGTTACATTGATAACTTGTGTTACTCAGAAGACTTAGTTTTAAAAACTAAATTATATTATTAATATTAATTTCTAATTTCATAATTATCAACTATAAATTTTAATTTCATGTATAAGAAGAATTAAATAATCATGGACAATATTTTCTACAAATTTTTATATAATTCATTGGAATTATAAATTAATATTGAATCCAATGGATTATGATGGAAATGTTTTTTAATAAAGCTATTTTATGAACTAAACGATGTTTTTTCATGATAAATTAAACTAATTACTACTAATAAATTATGTTAATAAAATATGTAAAATATATATTCAATTAATTATTTTTTTCTTTCATCCAATCAGCATTATATTCATACGATAAGAAAAAATCAAATTTTATTCATAAAATGATATATTTTTCAAAATGTAACATTTCTGCCTCCTAAGGGCGCCCCTATTTTAAATATAAATTATCAAAATTTTATAAAATATAATTTTAATAAAACTTCATTATTTAAATTTTTATTTCTAAATAATCATATGATTAATTTTTTGTATCTTTTTCTGAAGATCAATTTTATATTGAATATTGAAAAATACTGAATTTTAACTGGAAATTGTTTTTTCCATCTAAATAGTTTATAAGTATAAATTATATTTTGAATTTTATTTAACGTAATAATTATATAAATTTTGTATTTTTTATTCTAATTAATGTAATTGGTATTAATTTTACATTATTTTTTATATAAAAATATTTCAATTTTCTAGATATTTTCACATTTAAACCCCACTTTCTCATCCTGTTTGCAAGATTAATTTTAAATTAATGTATTTTAAATTTAATATTTGAATTTGAAAAATTGAATTACATTTTTTTCATCATCATAATATATAATTTTTTGTAGAGTCCCATTATTATTTTTGAATATTATTATTAAATGAAATTAATGTTAATTATAGTATTAAAGGTAAAAAATGAGTTTATATAGTGGTTAAACAATAATCATTAGGAGAAAATGACAATGAAAATTGTCCAAAACCAATTGGATGCACAAATTTTCACCATTTACCTAATGTTTTCTAATTTTGGTAAATTATTTTAGGATCGTGATGTAAGCTAGACCTACCAATTGTGTTTACCTTTCTATATTTACAATAATGACACTCCACCCCCACTATAAAATGTCACTCAACCCCCATCACTTATTCACACCTCTCAAGACTGTTGGATCTCCTATGAACTACAAAAATAATATCCCAAAATCTCTACCTTCATCCTAGAAGCCTCAATTTATCAGTAAACTGATCCTTGAAAGGCTATTGTATAATCTAAATGTTGTAACCTAAAAAAGAAGTGACATCCTTCAATGAGAACAATTTTTATTTAATTATCAAACCATTAAAAAAATATTATATAATAATTATGTAATAATATAATTATAATAAATATAATTATATCTTTTTATATTATGATAAATACCTACACCGTCACATGCTTCCATAAAATGGGATACACACTCCCCATTCGCCTGCACTGTAGATTACCACCTTGTGAACTGAAGTAATTCATTCTTCCATGACCAGCATAGAAGATAGAAAATAGTAATGTATTTATAGTTTATATATGGTATAAATTATGAAAATAACTAATCGATTCTTATTTAATTATTATATATCCCATATCTTCATAATATTCATTTCGTGTGAATGTGATATCATCATTTATGGATTGGTGGATTACGACCTCCACAAATTGATGCCATTTATTCACATGCTAAAATAAATGTATTAATGTCTACGTTAATAAAAATATATGATGTATAAGACATAAATATGCAATTTAAATTATATTATACATATTTTTTGTTTTATATTCATTATATTAACATGATATGAAAATGGAATCATCATTACGAGAATGCATGGCCTACTGAACCAATAATCAGAGTATACCATTTTCAATCAATAAATATAATGGATTAATATAAATCAGTATATATATTAATTATATAATATTTTAATTACATAATTATTGTATTCAAGAATAAATTACATTTCTAGTAATATAATATATCATTTTTTATTACCCTTTTAGAGACTAAAAAAGTGATAATATCATTTATATATTAGTTCACTATCGCCTCCTCTCAGCTATATGATTCCTTTTATATCATATTAACTATATAGGGAAGTAAATATGACTGAATAATTATAATATTTATGATTTAATTATAAATGTAGAAATATAAATTTTTTAGTTTGTTTTCATTAATTATCATTTAAATTTGAATTATAACTCATGCACCCGTATGACCTACCATATATATGATTTTAGTGATAGTTAATTTCCAATAACTATATTCCATTATTCTTTATAACAGTATAATTTAAATATATATATATAATAATTATCTAATTATTATTTCCCTTTATATTTTTACATAATTACCATTTGACCATTATCTATCTATTAATGTCATTATTGACACATTAACCGAATATGACCAAAACATCAAAATTTTACTGAATTGTTTACACAATTGAATATTAATTTTTAGTTGGAGAAAAAACTAATATAAAACTGAAAATTTTCACAAAAAATTATTTAATTAATAAATGTTTATTATTCTAGATGATAGTTACACAAGTTAAAAGTCAAACTTTTAGTAATGGATTTTTATCTCAAATTTTACATTTCTATCATAAATGAAATATCCACATCTTAATTATTTTCTACAGGGGGTATAATACCACTTTTGATATATTATATAATTAATAATTTTCAATTAATGTTTTCAAATTCATTACATTATATTTTCTTCTCAAAGGGGTTTTATCTTTAAAATTACCAACTCATAAAAGTTATATTGTAATTTGTTTTTCTATTCTGATAATTTAATTTTTATTAAAATAATAACATTCCAAAAATCCTTTTTCGTTGAACATTATATTTCATTATGATGAATATTTTATTTTATTTTTAATATTATTATTTCCTAAACTGAATTCCAATTTTATATATGATTTTCACATGGAATGTTATTTGATTAACTGGGGAAATATTGATAAATTTATGTTTAGTACTAAATAAAGATATTTTATAAAGAATATTGATTATTAATTTAAGAATACTATTTTATATATTGTGAATGATTTATAAATGAAATATTCATGTTTTTATGTGTTAAAGAAATCCCATAAATGCATTGAAATTCATAAGTGATGACTTTAGTTGAATAAACCTTCATAATTTTATATAGTGTGTTTTAAACATTCTTTTGAGAGGTATTGACGGTAGAGTGGAGGTTGGTAAAATTAAATAATTTTGTGGAATGTATTTTCTGAACCATATTTGTAATTATTTTAATGTTAATGATAATTTGTACTTGGGAAACATGGGGTTCATTTATTACACATTTTCTTCATATGGTTATTATTAGTCAGAAGATTTCCACTATGAAAAAATATATGGATGTACATGATTTTTATTTTATTGATTAAATTGTATGTTTTTTCGGTTATTTACTATATTATATTTATTATAGACTTCGATTTCATATTAAATATTATATTTAATATCTGTTAACTTATTTACCCATCTATATTAATTATTCTCATTAATTCATTATTTATTTTGTTGTACTTTACCCATACTGAGAATTTAATCCCAACCATACCTATTCTTCAATGAAATTTACAAAAAAATATATACAATGGTATACTCTATAGAATAATTTCTAATTCCAAAAAACTAATTTCTAATTTTTTTTTCATTTGTAACACAATACTAATTTATATATCTAGTTTTTCAATGCTACTAAATTGTTCCTTATTTTAGGATATGATTTGAATATCAATTCAAATGTTATAAACTAACGAAATAACTCTAAATTACAAATTTCAGAGTCATTACAAGATTCATAGCGGTGAGCCTCTTCAATATCTCCTTTAATCTTTGTGAGTTCTTGATATGGTTTAATTTGCATAAAAAATAAAAAATGTCGTGGAATTACTTTCTATAACTACAATATTAGGAAAAATAAGAATACATGATTTTCTCATATATAAAAAATGTTCCTCAAAATAAATGGGGAACATTAGATGTCTTAGATACATTATATGGTTTTTAGAATGTGAATTTTGATGTTGTAATGGTTTTTGAAGTAGTCTATCCAAGACATCAGAATTAGTTTCTAAATCAAAACATCTAGAACAAAGAGAAGAGTTGTTCAGAATCATTGTTCCTTAAGTGTAAGGATACAATTTTATGTATGAATAAATAAAGAGTAAGGTCTACTCTTAGGATGTATATCCAATTAACGGAATAAATATATATTTATATACCAAAAAATAATAATTCTTTTATGTTATCTATGCTATTTCTTTGATAAAGAATTATAATTCTTTGATACCAATGATTCCATATCTGACAAAAATGATGTTGTAGATATTTTATTTTATAAAAATAACTAAAAAAATACAGTCAAATTATCATCTAAAAATAATTTTTGTTGAATGATTTGGAAGAAATGGTGCACTAGTAAAAATTATAAAATGAAAAACAATAATATTTTGATTTATCTAAAATTATGTTTTCTGGCTCTTTATTAATGCTAATATCTTTTATACAACAAAAATATTAGCAAAATTTTAAAAAACAAATTGTGTTCATAATTTCACAATAAAGGGTATTAATGATTAATTTAAAATCATTTGGGAAATATATTTTGAAAATAATTTTTGGTAATACCATTTGACAACACTTTTTGAAAATTAACATTAAAAAAAACTTTTATGTTACCATTGAAAAATACTATTTAGAAAATGCCCTTTAAAAAATCTTTTTGAAAGCCCCTTTTTAAAATACAATTTGAAAAAAAAAATTCAAGACGTTATACTATTATATAAAAATTTTTATTTGAAATCTACATTTTTAAATATTAATACTAGTGTGTTAAAAATGTACCTTTGAAAAATACCTTTGTAAATACATTGAAAATACTTATAATTTTTGAAATCATCATTCTAAAAACACTATTTCAATATATAATACCCTGAAAAATAATCTTAAAAATTCTCCAGAAACATGATTATGAAAATTCATTTGAATATAATAATTCCTAGAAAATATTATAATACATTTAAATATACCTATGGTTTATATGTATTATAATACATTTATAATTAATTTCTCTCTGAAACTGATTTATATAATAACAAAACACAGTTATTTATTAGCAAGAATTAAACAAGATTTTTCAATCAAATCCATGTGGACACATGAAACATTGATGGTTGTCGAGTCTAATACACTTCTCATGAGAATAGTTAACTCCTCATTTCCTTATAATGTTTACAAATTCCAGGTTTTAAATTTTTTTAAAAATCTGATTTCATATATGTATTTATATTAACAGGAATTTTAATATATAAAAAATGAGAATGCATTATATATATATATATTGACGTATATATTTACATAATGATTTTTTTATACATCCATTGTAAAGGTTTTTTTATAAATTTAGTGAAACTATATATTTTAAGAATAACCTTTTCTAACATGTCTGTAATTTGAAATTAGAATACATATATTCATAATGAGTTTTCATTTATAAAATATTAAAATATATTTTTACATAACATGAGGAACATTTTAATTTAAAATTCAACATTGAATAGGGATTCAAGATACACATTGATTTAATCCAAAAATAAATGCTTCAAAATTTCATTTAATACATTAATGATTTGAGTAAAGGTATGAAACCTTCATATAAAATATTAATAATTAAAAAATTTAAATTCAAATAAATGAATACTTTTTATAGTGTATATAATCCTATTACTATATTGAAAAATTATAACACTATAATAAAGATTACCCTCCATATAAAATTTTGAAAAAAATAATATTATATACACAATATCATAAAAAGATAAATTTTTTAATAGAATCATCAAATATTATATATATATATATATATAAACACATAATATAATTATAAAAAAACATATATCTTTTAGAATTATTTTTCTGTTACATAAAATATATAAGTGTTTAAATGAAATCTATTAGGATTCATAATTTAGGAAAATGAAATTATAAATACATAAAAAAAACATCAATTTTATATATTGTTTATACATATAAATTAATCAAAAGTATAAGAATGGAATTTTAAAATAATATGTAAATATAAATATATGAACTTAAATAAATATAAGTTGTATTTACTTCCAAATTTATAAGAAAAAAAATTATTAATCATGTAATTAAAAAAATAAACATAAATATATTTCGAATAATATAATCATTATCATTGATATATATATATACACAATTAAAATATTAAAAAACATAATATCATAATTATAATAATTAAATAGTTTAATTTTAAAAGAATATATCATTATATTTATGTCTAAAAAATAATCAAAATTTGAATTTTAAATAATATATTTGTATTCCACCTTACCTGCTAGAATCCAAAAGCGAATGAAGAAAGTGAACTTCTTCCGGGCATGAATTATTGTCAGTGTTATTAATTGGTGATTTAACCAAAGGTAAAGAGAGGGAATTTGGAGGTAATGCATGGTTAAAGAAGAATTTTCTTCATCTAAAATCGTAGGGAGTTGTTATATACATGCATGTTCATTATATATACACAAAAGTGGTTCAGACAGATCTTGTATTATCTTGAATGTGAATATTGAATAATTGAGGGTGGTTTTCAAAGAACCTTAAAATTTGTTATATCAATCAATGGGTATCTGAAGATTTGTAAAAACAATATTTTCTATAGGTGTATTAATATCAAAAAATGTTGGTAAAATTGAATAGAATTTATTTAAAATAATAATAATACTCAAATTTTGTTTGTGAATATGTATTTAGGAATAGTCTCTGAAGAAATATATTTATGTACTAGAAATTTCCACAGGTAATGGCCATTTATCAAACTCCATGGGATAAAAATTGAAGGTATAATTCTTTCACTATGGGGAAATTATTAGTGGTAGGTTAATATATGATGGATGACTATGCTATTGTTCTGATATGATGAAAAAAGATCAAAAATATCTCCTTTGATGGTGATGTTGTTGGTATGGTGTGTCTTGTAGGATAATAGAGTAATAGTTATAGGAATTATTCTGGTCATGAGGAGGTTTATGACTCGAGATATGATCAGTTTTTGTTGAAATTCTTTCAATTAATCACTATTTGACCAATGATTTTAAATTTCAAAGAGTAAAATCATATTGAATCCCACATCAAAACATTTCCTAGCTGTTCACGTTAATTTAACATATGTAACCTGTTTATCATTCCATAATTACATCATATTGTTCTCTCCTAGAGGGTCATATAAACAATCCCATTAAGGTGTCAATTCTAACCTTTGAATATGCTCTTTATCAAACCATATGTATGAACATCATGTAATTTTGCATACATATTCCTCATATGTGAGGCACTTGTCATCCACCTCCACAATCATAGTGTGGTGTTTATGGGACATCCTCATTGCATGAGTGTCCATCCCATATGGGTTTAAGGGCTATCCAAACAACCTTTCATGGTTAGAAACTAAATTTTTTGATTAAAATAATTATAAAATATAACTAAATATATAAAAATTAACATAGGTATTTCATTTATTTCATTACATTTCATCTAAAAAATTGTTAATGAAATTAATTCCTATGTGATAAAAATTATTTGATCAATTAGCTATATATTTTATCATTTTATTCTGTAGGATTCCACAAATATAATATTAAAATTCTTATTTATCATCCAAATAATTAAATAAATTTACTAAAAAGAAACTTTTAATAATTATGAATTTCTATCTAAATCAAATCATATATATGTATTCCATATAAATTGGTTATCAAATGTTATATTTTCATTACATTTAACTGATATTTTTCATCCGATTGAGAATATCAATGTGTATATCCATTGGCCAAAACATATTTATTCTATAAATAGTATTTTATATAATTTTTTAATAAATGGAATCTTCATCTTTTGAAATCTCTTTCTCAATGGATGTTCTTTGGACTTCCATTAGTATATTTCCAAACTATCATTCTCTTTATAGGGATCCAATTCATAGAGCATCAAGATGATTATATCTACAATTGATATGTTCTAATTTTTATTAAAACATGTACCCTTTTGTTAATGATGGTTCTTACTGTCTTAAAATCAACTACATTAGCTGCAAGAATTTCAATTGAAGTGTTATTGGTTTAATGTCCATGATTTACATTATTCAAAATAAAATTTAATCAATTATACTCTTTTCAGTGTTTTCAAGACATATTTTATTTATTTAAATTAAAAATACATTATTAAAAATAGTATGTTCATACAATATGATGATATACATTGGTAAACACACAAATCATGTAATCATGAACAAAACATTGGTATCACTAGACACATATGGACCCCGAGAAACTATGCCAACAACCAATTATAAAATAATCTCAATAGTCAATGGGCTTCAATTGGGTACACATTCACATAAAAAATTCATGTCAATAACCCATATAATACATTCACAAATTTTAAAGACATACTACGTAGAGGATTCACATTGGGAAACACAAATACGTAAAACAAACATGTCAATATAACCCACATAAATGAAGTAACAGTGTCAATGAATTCCCATGGAAACACACACATTCCTGAAATAATATTTAGGGCTCATATAAGACATGAAAATAAGTTAATGACATCATAAATTACATGCAACAATGATATCTAGTAAGTTTTTATATTTGGGTTTAATTACCTGTTAAATCCACATAACTTTTAGAAGCATGATTGTGTCAATAATTATTATCATGAACACGAACCCAATGACACTAATAACATATAAATACAAATAATATCACATGAAATATTTACCAGAAATTTTCAAATAAATAATTTAAAAAAAAGTTAAGAAAAGGTAAAGAGGATATGGAGTCCTAAAAGATATGGAGGATTGAAAGAGGTATCAGATCATACATGTGGTGTAGACTCCCCCCATTTATCCCACTTCTATATATTCTCTTTAATATATTTTAATTGTCTCTAAATTCATAAATTATTATTTTTAATCCCTTCTTATAAAATCATGCCCCACAACACAAAAACTCTATTTTATTTTATATAAAATCCCATCTAAAAATATTAAATAACCCATTTAAAATATATTTAAAATTTATCCATATATATATATGCAATATATATACAAATATGTTTTAATATTCATATTTCCACCAGTATATAAATATATATATTTAACCTATATATAATTATAAATTATATAAATAATATATAGCCGCATATATAAAAAATTACATTGATTAATTTATATAAAAAATTATTTTCCTATGTTTTATTTTAATAAAAACAAAAAAAAGTTTGAATATTATTTTATCAAATCTCTTCCAAATTTCTATCATCAATTTATTTCTATTAATTATTTCTCACTTTTATTACTCAATTTATTTATTGTGTTCTTCTATTTAAAACAAGATACACCCAAAACATCATAGGTTTATTTGTTTCTGAAACATCTATATTATATATTTTATCATTCATTAAATATATATTGAAATTTATATATATATATATATATATTATATATATTTGTAACTGTATAGACATTAATAGATATATATATATATATACACCGACACATGTATAAGAACATAATATTATAAAGGATATGTATATATACATGTTTGTATACATACATATCCTTATATATATATAAATCCACTTATTTTTACGTATACATATATATTTATATATTATATATTAATATACTATATATAAAGAAACAATAAAAAATATTCTCCCAAAATTAGTGATAATAACGTTACTATTTAGTATTAATAAATGTCCACCATTATTACCACACATAATTTTTTTTACTTATCACATGTAATTATATCAACATTATTATCTTGTCTCCCAAATAAACATTCACCATTTGTGAAATGTTTAAAATCAGTTTGGAGAAAAGAGAATATTTAATTATACATATAAATTTTATTCTTTTTGATCATAAAATATATCTATAATTATAATAAAAAACTATCTAATGTCTTGGAAATTCCATTTAATTTTTTTGGTTATACAGAATTATTATAAGGCCGCACACTATGATGACACATGATTCTGAGGCCTTGAGAGCCCAAAACAGATATTTGACCTTTTTTAAGGTACAATTTGTAAACGTGTAAGAATGTTTTTATTTCTATTTAACAGGGGCTGGGATCAAAAATATGAGGAAACTATTGAAGTTATAAAGCTAGGATTCACATATAATGGACTTATCTTTTGCCCAAATGGGATAAAGAAAATTACCTTATCACTTTTTGATAAAAATAAAAAAATAAATTAAAAATATTATTTCATATTTTTTATGATTCTTTAAATGACAGATGAAGATGTTGTGGTGAGGCAACGAAGCGGCTATGATGCACATTAATGAGGATATTTAATGGCATGTATCACGCAACGTAACGATTCCATAAAGGGATCATAACATCGACACTATTTCATAAATGAAACAAGGTAACGATGTGATGTTGAAGCATTACTGATCCACTATGACATGTATCCATTAATTATTTGGAACATTGGAGATGACATAATTAATTCTTCGAGAGTCTTAGAAGAATCACCTATGGAATTATTCTCCAATGAAGAATGTTGAATAATGTCAGAGAGAATTCATCTTTTTTGACACACCCTTGATGTACGGGGCCTGAAATTATGATGTTGACAACTTGAATCCTCGACGATAAATTATTCGACATAGGATATCCAAGAGATAGGTGTTTGATTTTTATTTCTGATTTCAACCCTTATCTTCTTTATATACAAACAAAAAATGTAGATCAACCCATTAACATGGTGATCTGTGAGAATGTGCGTTTATTCGGGAGGATGAATTTTCATGGGGATTAATTATCTGGGATTCGTACATGGAATTAATTTATTGAAATCCAATCCCAAAACTCCGCCTTTATTTAATACTCTAATTTTGACAGCCACAGTCGACACAAACAATGCACGAGAACCTCCTCTCTTGAATTTTTGGTGGCTAAATTCTCAAATTGAAGGTAGTTCGATTCAACGTCATGAGATAGGATGGCAGAAATATGTGGGACACATTAGTGAATAAATTTCAGAAAATGGACCACTAGAGAAACTCTGATTTCCTATGGAAATGACTTCTGGCGGCGATGGCGACCACGAGTGGTGGAGGTGGCACCGACATCGGAGCTCTGCGGTGGCTGAGAGATGTTGTTCCATAAACCATATAGAGGAGGTGTCTCACATCCGGGCAACCTTGGATGCGACGTGCCTTGGTTTATCGACCATGATTGGAAGGAGACCGCATCTGTGGGACCACTTGGAGCTGGACGTTGCACAGTTGCCCTATACCGTTTGGGTGGAGCATGCACAACCCCCCTAACAGAACGATATATAGCTGGGGGGACGTTCCCAAAGCCACGTTCCTTAGACCCATACCAGGGAGCTGGACCCATGCCAGCTAGCATGAATCACTCCATTCAAGCTAGGCCAGACTAGACCGGGTCACTAGACGACTCAGCGAGTTGGCTCCTTTTCCCAACTGGGCCGGTTCCACTGAGACCTACTGGGCATAGCCCACTAGCTAGGCCAGACCAGACCGAACTCAGCCTGCACCAGGTAAGGTCTAGTTCACCTAATTAAATCAAGGTAAATGGGACCGCTCGATCCTAGTTGGTTAGGTTGTTCTGATAGGGATGGATTGGGTCCCATCGAAACAGGCCAACTGTTTATTAAAACACTTGTATTTTACAAACTATGCATCCTATTGACCATCCATTTCAGGCATGGGGACCCTATAATTGAGGAAATTCTTTTGAAATTATTTTTGGTGAATTATTTGGACATCATGATGCTATGAATGGATTTAGGAGCGGTTCTCTGAAGCCCACTATGTATGGAACCATATGGTGGGATGAGACAGAAAGAAAATTCAATGATAACCCAGTGGGAAGTGGGTCTGTGTGAACCAACATCACCATAGTGGGGAGTGGCTATATGTGACCCAACAGACCTATAACACTCTATAGGTGGAGTACCTCAATTCTGCCATGGTGGGAAGAAGCTCTATGTGACTTGATTGGATCACAGTGGCGAGCAGCTCTGTATGACCCAGCATACCCATGGTACTCATCAGGGATAATACCACATCGGTCCAAGGTTTGTGGGAAGTCAATTTTCGGGACCCGAATTACTCACTATACTCGATAATGGTAGAGTATCATCATTATCAGAGGAGTTTGATGACATGAACGATGATGCTAATATAACTAAAGTAGAATATACCATCTGTGAGCTTCATATTTTAGTTTGGGTTATATGGTTAAGTTCTTATTTAGTGGTATTACCTCTGTGGTATTTTCATTGTGAAATTTTCTTTTTTGGAATACCAATAGACTATTCGGGGTCTCGGGGTCCCTACTTAGTATTGTTATACTCATCCCTCTATGGCCATCGCCTACACGTAAATATGAATACTAAATAATTTGGTAAAAATGGAAATGATGGAAATATAACAGTTACCCAAAGTAACTCATATTTAGGTTACCATAAAATAGAAAATATGTGGAAATAGAATATATAGACATGGAAATAGAATATAACTATAATTTCTAATGTAGAGTGATCAATAATATGGTAAGGATAATGTTGATGTCCATAAATCCAAAACCTATAGTGAATTGAAAGGGGTCATTAATATGATAAAAAATAATGGCATTAGACCAACATTTTATTTTTATAACATTTTCCTAACGTTGAATAATTTTCAATAAAATGCATACTTACATGATTTCAGAATAATGTAACTAGTTTTCATTGATAAATTTATACATTATATCTTATACAATTAAATGATTTATAATTTTTCATTCTTGATGATTTATCATATCATGAGATCCAAAAGTAGAACGACTCATAATTAAATATGTCTTTATAATAAAAAAAATGGGTAACAAAAGTTATTAATTATTTACAAATCCGTATATGGTGACATAATAATTTAATCTCTAAAACCACATATGATGTTTACATAATAAATTCCATAAATAGTTACCATTTTACCCATTTTAAACGATGAATTTTTAAAACATTAAAAAGAAGTTAACAAAATATCTCAAAATTAAATTCACATTGATCTAAAATATATCATAAGGTATCTATTATTTTAATTATACCAATCATTTGATTACCTTAATCATGTATTCCCTATAAGTATTTTTATTACCTTAATTTCCATAAATCCTTATTAAAAAAATCATGTTTCAATATTCCAAATATAATTAGATATGTAAATTAAGTTAAAAAAATATTATAAACGTTATACTTGATAGAATAAACCACTTTGTCAACATATCATTAGTATATTCCAAGGAAATTAGTACAATCCAGTTAAATTGATCAAAACATCATTATCTTATCAATTGTAACATATTAACAGTTAACATTCCCTTATGAATGTTATTTCCCCTGGTACCACCTTTCCATTAAATTGATTTTCTAGTCCATAAAAAACATTGAACATTTAATTTTAAATACATAAAAAACATAAATTAAATAACCCTTTTATATTTCGAAGTTTATATAAAATTAATCTAAAATCAAAATACATAAAAACATAATTTATACTAAATTATCCTTATTCTAGTAAAATTATTCCTCATTATATAACATAATACATCATTCTGGTCACATTTCAATTGTTGTACAATAATTATGATCCATTAATGATTTACCAATAGAAAATTTCTTATTTTATTTTTGAGGATTTCACTTAGGATAAAAATTTTTACAATGCCCATTCATTCTGCATTTAATGTATTCATACATAAGTGATCTCAAAGGTAGACCATTATTCACATTAATTATGTTATCTGGTCATTTAATTTTTCAATTGCAGTTAAATTATTTGTGACTTTACTTTCCATAGTCAAAACATTATCACAAACCACCATGACATTCAATTATTGATTATTCCCACATTCTCAATATATAGGAAACTAAAAAAAATTCCTTTGTGGAATCCATTACTATAATTATCAATGAACTATATCCATCACTTCCTTTGATATTCTAGGAATTTATTATGGTGTATGATTCTAGTCATATTCCATGAAGATTAATTAGGCTTTATCACATTGTCAATAAGTCTAGGGATCATCCCATTTGACTGGTCATCAGAAAATTATTCATCACAATTAATGGTAACTGAGTTCATTTTCATTCCCTTCATTTAAATGAACCAAAAATATCAATATTGTGTAAAATACGTATCATAGAAGACGACACCATAATCATGAAAGATAACTTATTTTATGTCAAATGCCTAGATCCTTCATTAATCCATGAAACCTTATGTTCATTGTATATTTTTCGTAACCATATATCATTAAAATAAAACATTTTAGTTAATGATTATTTTATGAATTTCTAAACTATATCCCATGGGATAGTCAAACTAGGTGCACAGTAGGGCCGATTGTCAAGGACCAGTTCGTAATTAGGTCTAACTCAATATGTTGTTTCTGGGGTTTTCACACAAATGTACATAAAGCATAATCTGAATCAAATTTTTGTATCCATTAAAAGATATATTTATATAATATCAATATCTCAATACTTGAAAAAAATTCCATTACATTTCTTAAAATTTTACTCCTAAAACATATCCATAAAGATATACATAGTCATATACATAGAAATGTCCATAGAAATCTCAATAATGATTACTAATCATTGTCTGTAATGGTTGAATATACTATTCCATTTATTCAAACTATCAAAAAATAGTCATGATATCAAGGGATATTACATCATTGTAGATTAATATATTCACATTAAAAATTTACATTCCTAAGGACCATAAACATATAGTTTATTTGGAATCCAAGTACATAACTATATAACTTAGTAAAAGATCATCAATATTTCCAACACATATATTCCCATTTTTGAAAACAACATAAATCTTTATTCATTTCATGGGGAGTGGAATAATATAAATGGGAGATATTATATGCTCAATATATTTAAACAAGGGGTTTTTGTGAGTGTAATCTGGTGAATAATGGTATAATAAAATGATTATAATATTATAAGATAATACCCTATATATAGAGGATCATAATCAAGATTGATGACATTCATATTATATGTTCATAAGAATAGAATAATAAGGTAATCAATAGAATATTCAATGAAATAAAAAAATTGGAATAAGACATGTAAATATAGAATACATATAAGAATATAAAATCATTCCCTATAAGTCGAGGATCATCGAAAAAATGTATCTGGTCACATCAAGGGAGATAAACATAATAGTCAAGAAAAACCACCATGCCTAGTGACATCCCTTTCAATATAGTGGATTGAGTTCACTCCCCGAACTAGATTAATAGTAATGGTTCACTCCCAAGATATCATAGAGAATAATTACATTTACTTCACCGAGTTAAGTCAATATTCAAACTATGTCTCTCACGTGAGATATAAGCACTTTTCAGTAATTTGGAGGGAGATATATGTCTCACCCAACAAATTATGATGTTATACATATGAGTGCCTTTATTTCATGAAATATTTATCATATTATTATAAAAGGAATAAAATTTGTAACATAAACATGTCCTCATGTTATTTTCTTTTTTGAAGATAGAGGTTTAATAATCATTTAATGAAATCATAAAATGTTTAGTTGAAGGTGTTTAATTGGAATATATAATGGTATATCATTGGGAAGTGAATCATGTTTGGTAAAAACCATTTGATAGTAATCATAATGAATGTGTGAGAATAATTTTCATGGATCATATATCTAGTAAATCTTAGACTATATCAATAGATATCATCTTAGATGGAGATGGATTTTGAATGGTCACATGTCACATATCCTAATGAAAATTATCTTTCTTTGAAATTTAATGTTTCAAATATTAAATATTTTTCAGAGTTAGTTTCTTTGAAAAATACCTAATAAAAATAATGAATTAAGCTTCAAAAATCATTTAATAAATCTTTTAAATAATATAATATTCTATCATGTAATTTTTTATTCATTCAGAAATAATTTTTAAAACCATTTTCTTAAAAAAAATTATAAATACATAAAATAGAATATTTGAAAATAATTAAAATATTTTTTAACAAAAAAAAATTTTTCAAGTACATTTTATTTTAAAATAGATTTTAATACATATAATGAAAGATTTAAAATAATTTTAAAATAATTTCAATAATAAAATATTTTAAAAACACACTTTAATTAAATATTTAATTGAAAACATATAAATGAAGATTTGAAAATCATTGAAAACACATCACAAAGATAAAACATTTTTGAAAACCATTACAACTGAAAACAACATTAAAAAGAAAAAAATATCCATGAAATCTTTTCATTGAAAAAATTTAAAATTGAAAAGGAATATTCCAAATAATTATGTTTATGATGGAGGATAAATAAATTTAATCAAAATATTCAATTTTTACACCATAAAATGGTCAGAATAATGCCTTCATCAGAAAACAACATGAATATTTCTTTTATAAAAAATATGTAAAAAATTTAAAAATGGTTAAAAATTACTATTAAAACTAATATTCTAATAAAAGATATTTTAAAACAAAAATTAGAAAAAAAAATTCATAAAACAAACATTTTATTCTAAAAAGTAAACTACTATCACTTTTTCTTAAAAAAGATTCTAACTATACTAAGTACCAATTAGTTGAAAAATGGGTTCATTACATGATGATATATTGAGAAAACATTGTAGAATATATTTCATAAGATTTAATGAGATACGGGTCATAATATTTCATAAATTTAATAATATTCATAAACAATCTTAATAAATGATGTGATTGTAACAAAAAACTCTTTCCTCAGGGGTAACGTTGTATACTAATCCCTATGAAAGAATGATATTAAATAAAGAATTAAATATCATTAAAATATGGATATTTATCATATAAAATTTCAAATGGATTTATATATACCACACATATGAATATTGGTGCAAAATAGAATATGGGTCTTAAAGAATGAAAAGTGAGAAAAAATTTACCTTATTGATTTGTATATTATGAAACATAAATCCCATTATAAAGTGATCATAAAATTCATATTTGAATAAAAAAAATATATGTATAATATAATAAATTCATACATTTTTTATACATCACAAAAATTAAACAAGGGTGGAATAAGCATATGTATCGCAAAAATAAAAGTGAGAAAAGAAAACCCCTTACAAAATGAGTATCTATTGAATAATGAGATATGTGAAAGACTAAAATATATTGAATCAATTAATATAATACAATAAATAAAATTAATTATATCATATATATTATGGTATTATATAAAACATATAACATGAATAAGTGGGTAATAATCATAGAACTCAACAAAATAAAAGTGAAATAATAAAACTGTTACAATAATTCTTAAATTTATTCATACATGTTCCAAAATAATAAATAATACAGGTAAATTTATTATAAAACTTACAAATAACCATAATTTTATATATAATACCACATATTATTTCATTATGTCTTTCTATTATGTGTTAGTAAATAATTTCATGTTAGAGTTATGTTTCTGGTCAAAATAGTTTTGTTTTTTCATAGATGCTTTGACTTTTTAATCTTTATCCTCTTGAATATATTATGTTTTTCATGATTACATAATTGAAAAAAATTATTTAAATATCATAAATATTCTTTATATAATTATTTATGAAAATCTATTGAAGGGAAAAATATGAAATGATATACATTGTTCAAGGGGACTATAAGACATATGTATGTAAGAATTTTATTTCAATTTTATTATCAATTTTTTATAATAAATAAAATAAAATTATATGTAAATACAATGTTTCTATTATATTTAATTTTTCATATATATCAATTATGATTATTAAGCACGTCTTTAATACATTCCATATACAGTTTGAACGAATCACATCTCTTTGGGGATGCGGTAGTCCACACATCCACAAACAGAATTATTATATTTTGAAAAATTAGATATCATAAAGTAATGTGTTATATAATAATTAATGAATCATAAATACCTCATAAATATCATAATATATATATATTCAATAATTATTCACAACCATGAATAATGGTAATAGAAGAACGAACGACATCGATTTACGAGGTGATAGTCCAATGTACACACAAATGAAGATTGCATATCATGTTTGATGGAAGTGAATGTGTGTGTAGGTTTTAAAAAAACATAAAAAAATATTTTTATATTTAGGATACTATGTTTATAATATAAGAAATTAGTATTAATAATTTTGGGGGTAGAGAATGAAATAAAACCATTGTTCTTTTTGAACGAAGTTACCTATTTTCTGGCTAATACCGTTTCATTTTCCCAAAAGGACTTCCTTGGAAGGATGTATAAACAAATTGAGGTCTCAATGATGATGTAATTGATGTTTTCGAGAATTTTTTGGATAATTTTTCTAATAAAATGTCATTATAGTTTTCAATAAGTTCGGGTGTTAGTTTTATTTTTATAGTGGATGAGGAGTCTCAATATAGTAAATATAAAAATGTAAACAATATAGATAGGTACATCATACACCATGTTCCTCTAGTAATAGTAAATTTTATCCAAAATGGAATATATGCTCACAATGTTTTCATAAAATTTCTTTCAGACGTGTTTCTTGGTTATTGTACCCATAATGTAAATGTTTAACCGTTATGTAAACATTGATTACCTTTGTTGTTGAAATTAGTCTTAACTAAATTTATTAATTTTGTTGAAAGAAAACTATTTTAAATTACTATAAATTAAATAATTATTCTTATTACAAATATGGAATCCAATTTTTAAAATTATAAATAGATTATCTATAGAAATTAACATAAAAAGAATCTTGCATACGAGATGAGACAATGGGGTTTTAATGTGAAATGTGAAAATGTTTGAAATGTTTGTATATCGAATTTCATTGTAAAATCAGATCTAAGGACCGAAATTGTATTAATTGATATAATATTAATATAGATATATTGAAAATGAAAATTAAATACAATTTCACTATAAAATTTAATTAGATGGAAATGACGTTTTCAATGAAAATTCATTATTTTCACTATTCATCAAAAAATTAATATTCTCATAAAAATAAATAAAATTCAACCAATTTTATTTTTTTAGAGTTAAAAATTTATTATTATTTTGTAAAATATAAATTATTTATTATTTAAAAACTATATTTAAAATTGGTGTTCAATTACCAGTCAGTAAAATCACCTTTTATAAAAATATATATCCTTATTGATACAATTGATTTTATTATTATCTATTGTCTATAAAACACATATACTGAATGTTATATTTTCTCATATAATATAAATATTTCATTATAAAAACTCATAAAAAGTGGTTAAATTATTTTATTAATGTAATAAGTGTTTCATTGCATAAATATCGTTTTCTATTAAAAGATATTCTATATTTTCTAAAAGGTTTTGTCTTCATTTTTATTTTCGTAGTCACCAAATAATTATTCTTATTTAAATGTGTAAATATTATATTCATATATTGACTAATCATATTAATAAGGACCATTAAAACGTATCGGTAAAAAATGTGAAATTATTTCAATACTACAACATTATATTTTGGTAACAACAGATCAAGTGTGTCACATATGTTATTGAATAAACTCAAAATTGAGTGTATGATAAGACAATAATAGTTTTGTGTGCACCATAAGAAAATATAAGTATTTCATATAGTGATATATCAACATGTATTTGAGTAAAATAAAAAAAAATATCTTGGTTTTTTCATATAACAAATGATACATTCAACGTTTCCTGAAATGAAAAATAAAAAAATATATTACTTCAGAAAAAAATCATCAAAATGGGGGGGGGGGGGTGTTATATAAGATCCATATGGTATGCTATAATCCCATCTCAATAAATAATTATAAAGGTTCCAAAACTTTCATGTCCACAACACTCCTATCATTTTAATAAACATAACCATTATCCATATTGAAATTGAAAAAATATATGTCTCATATTGTTTTTAGTCGAGACAGTATTGAAGTTGTTAGTATACGTTTTCTATTAATTCTGAGTACCGTTTATGTGTTGATCAATGGATATGGAATCTTTTATCTCCTATGAACTCATAGATTCCAAAAAAATTACTTTTAAAAAATTTATCCATGTATGAAGCAGTTATAAACATATTTCTACTGAGATATTCATAAGAAACTATTTATGTAACACCCCAAGCTTCTACGGTACGTTTCCCTTCGAATAATGCGATAGCGTGTGTTGTACGCAACCTCGAGTTCTAACACACACCACAACTAATTAAACTAGCCGTTGTGAATAATAATACCTACTTTTTGAAATTATATATATTTTATATTTGAAAATGGACTTCATTTTTGGATTCGGAATATCAAAATTAGCCTAGGGTGAAATTTTGGTACATTTCGGATAACTTTCATATTTTGATGAATAGTGAAAATTACTAAATTTTAATTAAAAACAACTTTTTTAATCAAAATAATTAATAGTGATAAATTGTGAATTTGAGTGGTTTTAAATTATATTTAGAATATATTTTTACCATTTAATATAATTTTGGTCATTGGACATAATTTTACAATTAAACCGAACATAAACAAGTGTCAATCTTTTGATAGTTATTACCTCTTAAAAACACGCTTTTTGTTTTGACAGCGGGAATTAATTTTAAATTAATTTCTGCCACTTCTGTGTTTTGAATTTAGGAAAATGGATTCCATATTTGGAATCAGGATTTCCAAATTGTGTAAATAGGTAACTTTTATTTTTAGACATTTTGAATAATTACTGTGGTAAATATTTTATTTACCATGGTTAAGGGTAAATCCGGTAAATAAGGGTTAAAAAAATAATATTATAATAATACTAAATTACCCTAAAACGTGTCTTAACCCTATTGGTTGATACATGGTCGACCATGGGCATCTTTGGGTCTGTTTTGGGACCCCATGGATCCATTTGTAAGTGATAATGACACATTATATTAATAAAGTTAAAATAAAAATAAAAATGGCATAAGCTTACATCTTTTAGAAGAACAATTTTTACATAAGGATATACATGTTGGATTTTCGATTATAAATATTCATTAGAAAGATAAAAATATTTCCTACATAATTATATTTTATTTATAATTTTTAGACATCAAATAATTTAAATTATTAATGACACAATAATGATGCAATGTTTACCTCATTAATAAATCATTTAAATAAATAAGATTATAATGATTAAAATATTATCTAAAACCTGTCCAATTCTTATTGATTGATGTTATTTAGAATATGAGTCATCTTATCTTCGACCTCAATGATTTTTGGACCATTATAAACCGAATACAAAAATATTATAAAGTAATACTTTCACTCTTTCCTAAAGAGCCCCACTTCTCCCTTATAAAAGGAGACCACTTCTACTCATTCCTCACACCTCTCAAGCCACTTGGCTCATCCAAACTCTGCCCAAATAAGCTCCCCACATCCCTCTCCTCCTCCTTGAAGCTTCCCCTTAGGCAGAAAGCATTTCAAGAAGTCCTTTGGTTCCAACCAAAGTGAGTTACCTAAATTAAAGGTAACTATTTCTCTTAAATTATTTTCATTTATTTTCCTTCTCCAACCCCCAAACTCTTTTTATTTCCTTTCTTTTGTAACAACACCAGTATCCTCAATATACTAGGATGTTGTTATTAGAAGGATTCAAACTACACATACACACAACTCCATCTAATGGATGATGAACATAATGTTTCCGTGGATGGCAAACTAACGCCTCACGAAACGATGATTGTTCAAATACATCTTACCGCCTCTCATGGTGGAAATTATGATGGAACTGTAATTAAATATGATATTAATGATATATATTTTATATATAAGCTTCTGTAATTCCATTTTATTTCATACCATTATTCGTTTCATGTTGTATATACATACGATAATTTCATATGAGGAAGTGCGGACTACCGCCCCCTTAAAATGATATGACTCGTTCATACCACACATGGAGCATATAAAGGATGGTGTTAATGAACTTAAGTAACATATATAAAATATTATATTATACTGGAATAGTAATATACCTATGTATCATTTGGATTCAATTCTTTTAAAATAAAAATTAAATGGAAGTAGCGTTCGTGCGTACGTACGGACTACCGTCTCCACGAACGCGGTGAGATCCATCTTCCATCGTGTCCATTCAAGTCTTATTCTCATTTTAGGGTTAAAAATAATGTTAATATCATTCTGATTATAAATAATATTTAATCTATTCATTACAAACATGTCTTACGTAACCAAACATTTAAGAAGAACGAATCGATTATCACCTGAAACGACGATAATACGAAGATATTATTAATAAAGCAATGTTAAAAGATCATATATGATATCATATTAATGTATATGATTCTTGTATAATTTAATAACAATTATTTCACCATTATACAGGAGGTTAACCTACCCCAACAAGGGAAAAGTACAAGGTAAGGGTTATTTCACAATCTCTTCATTATCCGAGGTTGTATTATACGTAATAATCTACTGGGATCTCTTTATCATCCACATCCATGTTTCTTTGAAATGTATTTCAAAACATTTTTACTATTTACAATAATATGGGTTAAAGTCATTTATACCCTTGTTTGACTTTTTATAAGAGGTTTATAAAGGAATCTTTCCGTCGTTTTCAAAACAAGGTCCTTTTTAACCTTTTCGACTGAATTGAGGTAAGAATGTTTTTTTAACTTATACGGCGGGTGCGGTTATTTTCCGCCGTTATAAAATCGTCGAAGCTTTCCATACAAGCTTATAAGAATATTTTCAAAGAAAATGTTTTATTTTATATGGATCTTAAAATAATTTCAAAATAAAAGGAGATACTTCTTTAAAAAGAATTTTGATTTCATCTATGTCAACATCCTTTGATGGATTTTAAGATTATTTGAAGTTGATTTATTATGATACAAAACTTCTATATTTTATTGAAGTTTTTGTGATATGTTTGACTGTGGATGTGCTATTTTTATACCATTCATAGTTTATGGTGAAATTATTGACATTTCGTATGCTAGTTTTAATACGAATGTTTATGTTATGTTTAAACCTTTTCATATGGGAATGCATTGGACTTAATAAGTGACGGGTGGAGCCCGCTATAGCTCCTCGATGCATCGGTAGGTCTCATGAGACAAACTAGTGTCTTGGCACAAGGCCTTGACAAAATCTTATTTGTAGTCTTGGCACGAGGCCTTGGATATGTGGTTATGATAGTCTGGCATTATGCATTCCAACATTATGAAAGTGGTTATTGATTTTGTATGTGATTATTTGATTAGTAGAATATCCATGTGAATAAGTAAATGGCATTATTTCATTTTACTTTTTCCATACTATGTTGAAGTTCATGTTTACAAGGCTTTTGTTTTAGTAATTCATTGCCTTAAATGTTTATGCTTATTTTGAATGTTCCGCTATATTGTTATCCTTACTGGGCATTTGAGCTCACCCCTTTTCTATGTTTTATTTTTCCCAGGTAGTGAAGAAGTAAATTATGATTGACTTGCAGGGATATTATGAGGGGTTAATAGTGTGGATATGAAGACTTTGTTGTTGTAGTAGTTTTTCACTTTGAAATGTAATGTAAAACTTTATGAATATATCTAGTGTTTCCAAGGCTACTAAACCAATCGGTCTTTCGAGATTTGATCTTTCTTGTGATCATGCCAATGTTACGAAGAAATGCACCGACTCTGGGTAGCTGTGGTCGGGGCGTTACAGTTGGTATCAGAGGAAGTTTAGTACAAACCTTGGAAGCTAGATTTAGATAAACTCTGATTAGAGCACGTAGACCTAAGATGAACTTTGAGGATTAGTATAGAATAACTTCCTAGAATTTTGGTATTGTAGAGATTTTGTGAGTTTTCCGAGCAATACATCCCTGTCTGGATACGAGCAGGTAGAGGCGGCTCTGGCACAGATGTACCTAGGGGTAAAGCCCGAAAACACCGCTTTGAGCTAGACTCGAACGGGAACTGGTGCACGACAACGGGTCTTGCTGCACTCTTGGTTACGACACTCCCGGGGGATATGCTTAGGATAACTCTCATTTTCTTTACAAATCATTATGAAGGGTTTATGAGTATATACTTCCTCAAAGAAAACATTTTTATGATTATGGATTATATCCATAAATATTTCAATTTATGTTAAGTGTTTTATAAGTATGGGATTATGTATTTTGATTCATAAACTGATCTAGTTTATGCCATTGTTTAGAAATGGCGCCTAGTGGAAGAAATGGAAACCGTATCAATGCGCGCACTCCATGTAGGGATTTCCCTCCTGCTCAAGATAATTATAGTGGGGCTGGTGATGCAACCAGTGCCGATCAGCTAATCACCATACTGGGACAACATACTCAGGTTATGAATAATAACCTTACCCGTATGGAGCACCCTGATCCGCAGCGTGGAGGATCAATGTTAGATCGATTCATGAGGCAACAACCACCAACTTTCAATGGGAATACAAATCCATTAGTAGCTGAGCAATGGATATTTTCCCTAGAGAAAATATTTCAGGCTTTGGGGAGCAGTGAAAGGGAAAAAGTTATCATGGAAGTTTACCGCCTCACTGGAGATGCTGATCAATGGTGGTCATTGATTCAAAACATGAAGGAAGATAATGAAGTATCAAATATGGAATGGAGGGAGTTCAAAGATCTGTTTTTAGAAAAATACTTCCCTCGCGACCATCGAGCGGATATGGAAAGGCAATTTCTAAGTCTGAGACAAAAGGAGGATGATAATGTCACAGAGTATGAGGCTAACTTTACAGAGTTAGCGAGGTTTGCTGGAGATTATATTCGCAACCCAAGAAGTAAGATTGATCGTTTCTTTGATGGGTTAAAACCATTTCTCCGTCAAGCATTAGTATCACAATCCTTTTCATCGTACGAAGACATTGTCTCATGTGCTATCAAGACCGAAAAGGAATTCTCTAAGTCTTATGACTTTAAAGCAAAGCAAGAGAAGAAGAGACCTGCTGATCAATCTGGGAATGGAAATAAGGGGAAGAAGGGAAAGGTTGAATATCCATCTTGTGGTAAATGCGGGAAGAAACACCCCGGTGCTTGCCTGAAGGGAATGGGAGTCTGTTACAAGTGTGGTGAAAAAGGCCACCAAGCTCATGATTGTAAGGGGAAGAAGGAAGCTACCAACGTTCAGTGCTACAATTGCAGGGAGATGGGGCATTATGAAAATGCATGTCCTAAGCGTCAGAAGAACTTACCTCAGAAAAGGCCAAGGGATCAAGGCCAGGCTTATGCTATCACTACTGCTGAGGTAGAAGCTCCGAAAGACGTGGTGGCAGGTAATTTAATGGTTTCCTCAGGTTTAGCAAATGCATTATTTGATTCTGGATCATCGCATTGTTTCATATCTTCACAGTTTGCTAAGAAAATTAGATATTTCCAATTTGATTTAATAAGGGAGTTGTCAGTCAAAACTCCTAAGGGAAGTATCGTTGCAACAAAGTTTTGTGAATCAGTCCCCATTAGAGCACATAAATTTTCTTTATCTGCTGATCTCATCGTCATACCTATGATTGAGTTTGATATAATCCTCGGTATGGACTGGCTTTCGGACTATGATGCGAAGATTTATTGTAAGAAGAAAGAGGTTACGATTCTTGATGATAATGATAAGGAACACCTTATTTTTAGAGCAGAATCGTCACCACCTAATTCTTATTTGGATCCACCCCCAGTAGATCAACTTAATTCAATTATTGGGGAGGAAGAGAATGAAATAACTGTCGGTGGGGAAAGTAATGTTCAAATAGAGGATGTACCTGTTGTGAAAGAATTTGTAGATGTATTTCCGGAAGATTTACATGGACATCCTCCAGAACGAGAAGTTGAGTTTTCCATTGATTTGATTCCTGGATCAAGGCCTATATCGAAGACCCCTTATAGAATGGCCACTGTAGAGTTAGTCGAACTAAAGAAACAACTAGAGGAATTGAGTAATAAGGGATTTATTCGCCCTAGTGTTTCTCCATGGGGAGCCCCTGTTCTTTTTGTTAAAAAGAAAGATGGATCTATGAGGTTATGTATCGACTACATGGAGATCAATGCTATAACGATAAAGAACAAGTATCCCCTACCTCGTATTGATGATTTATTTGACCAACTGCATGGAGCTCAATACTTTTCAAAGATTGACCTTCGATCTGGATACCATCAGTTGTGTGTGAAGAAGGAAGACATTCCGAAGACAGCATTTCGAACCAGGTATGGGCATTACGAGTTTACTGTAATGCCGTTTGGATTGACTACTGCACCATCTGTATTTATGGTTCTGATGAATAGAGTTTTCAAGGAGTATCTCGATGAATTTGTGGTGGTATTTATTGATGATATCTTGGTATACTCCAAAACCTACGAAGATCATGAAAATCACTTGCGCATTATCTTGAAGACTCTGAGGAGGCATGAATTATATGGAAAGTTTAGCAAGTGTGAATTTTGGCTTCAGGAGATTTCTTTTCTTGGCCATATTGTCTCTAAAGATGGAATCTCTGTTGATCCTTCTACGACCAAAGCAATCCAAGAATGGCCAGCACCTACGATTATAACTGAGGTACGTAGTTTTATTGGCTTGGCAGGTTATTATCGACGTTTCATCCAGAATTTTGCCCGATTGGCTAACCCATTAACGAAGCTCACACGTAAAGGGGTTAAATTTGTTTGGACAAAAGAGTGTGAAGAATTTTTCGAAGAACTGAAGAGAATATTAGTCAATTCTCCTATATTGACTCTACCATCGGGGAATGATGGGTTCGTTATTTATAGTGATGCATCAAAGAAAGGACATGGTTGTGTCCTTATGCAGAATGATAGAGTTATTGCCTATGCATCACGACAGTTGAAAATTCATGAACAAAACTATCCTACTCATGATCTTGAGTTAGCAGCTGTGATCTTTGCTTTGATGATATGGAGGCACTACCTCTATGGTGAAAAATGTGAGATTTATACTGATCACAAGAGTCTGAAGTATATTTTCTCACAAAAAGAACTCAACATGAGGCAAAGGAGATGGCTTCAATTACTCAAGGATTATGATTGCACGATACACTACCACCAGGGGAAAGCAAACAATGTAGCAGATGCTTTGAGCAGAAAAGACCATGGAGTTCTGAACATGATGAGAATTGAAAGGGATCCAATTTTCATGGATCTAGAGAAGATGGACATGGGAATAGCCAGGGAAGGTGAAACATCAATGCTTTTTCAAATGTTTGCCAAACCATCTTTACTAGAAAGGATTAAGAGTTCCCAGACCGATGATGAAGAATTTCAGAAGAAGATTAAAGCTGTGAATGATGGGAGATTGAGAGACTTTGTGTATGAAGATGGAATTTTGAAATTCGGGAAGAGACTTTGTGTTCCCAATATACCTGATCTAAAAAGGGAATTGCTGGATGACGCTCATAGTTCCAATTTCTCTATACACCCTGGGAGCACCAAAATGTATAGAGATTTGAAGGAACATTTTTGGTGGGACAACATGAAGAGGGAGATTGCTGATTTTGTGTCAAGATGTATGGTTTGTCAACAAGTGAAAGCTGGAAGGCAACAGCCTGGAGGAGTCATGCAACCTCTTCCCATACCGGAGTGGAAATGGGACAATATTACGATGGACTTTGTCATGGGGCTACCAAAGACTCCTAGAAGGAACGATGCAATATGGGTTATTGTTGATCGTCTTACCAAGTCAGCACATTTTCTTGCTATAAGAGAAGATCTACCCCTGGAACGTCTAGCAAGACTATAAATTAATGAAGTTGTGAGACTTCATGGAGTTCCCCTATCGATTGTTTCTGATCGTTATCCCCGTTTTACTTCAAGATTTTGGAAAAGTCTTCAGAAATCCCTGGATACGGAACTTCATTTGAGCACTGCTTACCACCCTCAGACAGATGGACAATTAGAACGGACTATTCAAACTTTAGAAGACATGTTGAGATCTTGCTCACTTGACTTTCAGGGTATGTGGGATCAATATTTACCTCTGGTAGAATTTTCCTATAACAATAGCTTCCATTCAAGTATTCAGATGGCACCATATGAAGCGTTATACGGAAAGAGATGTCGTACACCAACCTGTTGGGATGACGTCGGTGAAAGAAAACTTGTAGGTCCAGAACTGGTGGAGGAAACGATGGAAAAGGTGAAGGTAATCCAAAATCACATCAAAGCAGCTCAAAGTAGGCAGAAGAGCTATGCCGATAATCGAAGAAAGGATTTGGAATTTCAGGTCAGTGATCATGTTTTCCTAAAGGTATCTCCATGGAAGGGAGTCATACGTTTTGGTAAGAAAGGTAAATTGAGTCCCAGGTACATCGGACCTTTCGAAATTCTAGAACGAATTGGGGTTGTAGCTTACCGATTGGCAATGCCGCCAAGTCTCTCCAAAGTTCACGATGTGTTCCACGTATCTCTGTTGAGGAAATACATGCATGAACCAACGCATGTACTCACCTATGAGGAATTAGAACACGAACCCGATCTGTCTTATTGTGAAGAGCCCGTCAAGATTCTTGATACAAGAGAACAAGTACTGAGAAACCGGACGACACGTCTGGTAAAAGTTTTGTGGAGAAATCATAAGATGGAAGAGGCAACGTGGGAACCCGAGGAACTTATGATGAAGAACCACCCAGGTCTTTTTATGCAGTAATACCCTAGAAATTGCGAGGACGCAATTATTTGAAGGAGGGGAGAATGTAACACCCCAAGCTTCTACGGTACGTTTCCCTTCGAATAATGCGATAGCGTGTGTTGTACGCAACCTCGAGTTCTAACACACACCACAACTAATTAAACTAGCCGTTGTGAATACTAATACCTAATTTTTGAAAATATATATATTTTATATTTGAAAATGGACTTCATTTTTGGATTCGGAATTTCAAAATTAGCCTAGGGTGAAATTTTGGTACATTTTGGATAACTTTCATATTTTGATGAATAGTGAAAATTACTAAATTTTAATTAAAAACAACTTTTTTAATCAAAATAATTAATAGTGATAAATTGTGAATTTGAGTGATTTTAAAGAATATTTAGAATATATTTTTACCATTTAATATAATGTTGGTCATTGGACATAATTTTACAATTAAACCGAACATAAACAAGTGTCAATCTTTTGATAGTTATTACCTCTTAAAAACACGCTTTTTGTTTTGACAGCGGGAATTAATTTTAAATTAATTTCTGCCACTTCTGTGTTTTGAATTTAGGAAAATGGATTCCATATTTGGAATCAGGATGTCCAAATTGTGTAAATAGGTAACTTTTATTTTTAGACATTTTGAATAATTACTCTGGTAAATATTTTATTTACCATGGTTAAGGGTAAATCCGGTAAATAAGGGTTAAAAAAATAATATTATAATAATACTAAATTACCCTAAAACGTGTCTTAACCCTATTGGTTGATACATGGTCGACCATGGGCATCTTTGGGTCTGTTTTGGGACCCCATGGATCCACTTGTAAATGATAATGACACATTATATTAATAAAGTTAAAATAAAAATAAAAATGGCATAAGCTTACATCTTTTAGAAGAACAATTTTTACATAGGGTTATACATGTTGGATTTTCGATTATAAATATTCATTAGAAAGATAAAAAGATTTCCTACATAATGAGATTTTATTTATTATTTTTACACATCAAATAATTTAAATTATTAATGACACAATAATGATGCAATGTTTACCTCATTAATAAATCATTTAAATAAATAAGATTATAATGATTAAAATATTATCTAAAACCTGTCCAATTCTTATTTGGTGATGTTATTTAGAATATGAGTCATCTTATCTTCGACCTCAATGATTTTTGGACCATTATAAACCGAATACAAATATATTATAAAGTAATACTTTCACTCTTTCCTAAAGAGCCCCTCTTCTCCCTTATAAAAGGAGACCACTTCTACTCATTCCTCACACCTCTCAAGCCACTTGGCTCGTCCAAACTCTGCCCAACTAAGCTCCCCACATCCCTCTCCTCCTCCTTGAAGCTTCCCCTTAGGCAGAAAGCATTTCAAGAAGTCATTTGGTTCCAACCAAAGTGAGTTGCCTAAATTAAAGGTAACGATTTCTCTTAAATTATTTTCATTTATTTTCCTTCTCCAACCCCCAAACTCTTTTTATTTCCTTTCTTTTGTAACAACACCAGTATCCTAAATATACTAGGATGTTGTTATAAGAAGGATTCAAACTACACATACACACAACTCCATCTAATGGATGATGAACATAATGTTTCTGTGGATGGCAAACTAACGCCTCACGAAACGATGATTGTTCCAATACATCTTACCGCCTCTCATGGTGTCCATTATGATGGCACTGTAATTAAATATGATATTAATGATATATATTTTATATATAAGCTTCTGTAATTCCATTTTATTTCATACCATTATTTGTTTCATGTTGTATATACATACGATAATTTCATTTGAGGAAGTGCGGACTACCGCCCCCTTAAAATGATATGACTCGTTCATACCACACATGGAGCGTATAAAGGATGGTGTTAATGAACTTAAGTAACATATATAAAATATTATATTATACTGGAATAGTAATATACCTATGTATCATTTGGATTCAATTCTTTTAAAATAAAAATTAAATGGAAGTAGCGTTCGTGCGTACGTACGGACTACCGTCTCCACGAACGCGGTGAGATCCATCTTTCATCGTGTCCATTCAAGTCTTATTCTCATTTTAGGGTTAAAAATAATGTTAATATCATTCTGATTATAAATAATATTTAATCTATCCATTACAAACATGTCTTACGTAACCAAACATTTAAGAAGAACGAATCGATTATCACCTGAAACGACGATAATACTAAGATATTATTAATAAAGCAATGTTAAAAGATCATATATGATATCATATTAATGTATATGATTCTTGTATAATTTAATAACAATTATTTCACCATTATACAGGAGGTTAACCTACCCCAACAAAGGAAAAGTACAAGGTAAGGGTTATTTCACAATCTCTTCATTATCTGAGGTTGTATTATACGTAATAATCTACTGGGATCTCTTTATCATCCACATCCATGTTTCTTTGAAATGTATTTCAAAACATTTTTACTATTTACAAGAATATGGGTTAAAGTCATTTATACCCTTGTTTGAATTTTTATAAGAGGTTTATAAAGGAATCTTTCCATCGTTTTCAAAACAAGGTCCTTTTTAACCTTTTCGACTGAATTGAGGTAAGAATGTTTTTTTTAACTTATACGGCGGGTGCGGTTATTTTCCGCCGTTATAAAATCGTCGAAGCTTTCCATACAAGATTATAAGAATATTTTCAAAGAAAATGTTTTATTTTATATGGATATTAAATGATTTCAAAATAAAAGGAGATACTTCTTTAAAAAGAATTTTGATTTCATCTATGTCAACATCCTTTGATGGATTTTAAGATTATTTGAAGTTGATTTATTATGATACAAAACTTCTATATTGTATTGAAGTTTTTGTGATATGTTTGACTGTGGATGTGCTATTTTTATACCATTCATAGTTTATGGTGAAATTATTGACATTTCGTATGCTAGTTTTAATACGAATGTTTATGTTATGTTTAAACCTTTTCATATGGGAATGCATTGGACTTAATAAGTGACGGGTAGAGCCCGCTATAGCTCCTCGATGCATCGGTAGGTCTCATGAGACAAACTAGTGTCTTGGCACAAGGCCTTGACAAAATCTTATTTGTAGTCTTGGCACGAGGCCTTGGCTATGTGGTTATGATAGTCTGGCATTATGCATTCCAACATTATGAAAGTTGTTATTGATTTTGCATGTGATTATTCGATTAGTAGAATATCCATGTGAATAAGTAAATGACATTATTTCATTTTACTTTTGCCATAATATGTTGAAGTTCATGTTTAAAAGGCTTTTGTTTTAGTAATTCATTGCCTTAAATGTTTATGCTTATTTTGAATGTTCCGCTATATTGTTATCCTTACTGGGCATTTGAGCTCACCCCTTTTCTATGTTTTATTTTTCCCAGGTAGTGAAGAAGTAAATTATGATTGAATTGCAGGGATATTATGAGGGGTTAATAGTGTGGATATGATGAATTTGTTGTTGTAGTAGTTTTTCACTTTGAAATGTAATGTAAAACTTTATGAATATATCTAGTGTTTCCAAGGCTACTAAACCAATCGGTCTTTCGAGATTTGATCTTTCTTGTGATCATGCCAATGTTACGAAGTAATGCACCGACTCTGGGTAGCTGGGGTCGGGGCGTTACAATTTATATTCTAGAGTAAAAATAATATTTCGTAGAGTAATTAACTAGAGGAAAATTTTAATGCCAAAATAATTTACATGATATTGAAAAATTATTTCATTAATATCCTCTAGGGTTTTTTAAAATCTCAATCTGGGAGATAGTAAATGGTTCTTTGATCTAGTTGGTAACATTTCCCCATGTGTTCTTCCTCAAATGGAATAAGAATTCAACATTCATTGAGAACACAATGTGTGTTTCTTGGGGATAATATGGTCCCAAGAATTAGAATAATCATGCAATGTAAAAAATAAAAAAAATTGTTGAAGCATTTCATTATTTTAATAGTCCATAGATTATAAAAATTCATATATTTTTAATAATAACACTCTCAAAATAATTTATATACAATAGGAAGATCATGCCATATATCAATAATATATCCGAGATAATAATTTTAAGGATATATCCATTATAATACAAATACCCAAAGAAATAAAAATAATGAAATTCAACTATACCCATTAGCATCATGAGTAGAGATCTATCTTGTTCTTTCCTTCTCCCTTCAACATCCAATAATCACCATAAAATATATTCTGGACTCGACCCTTACCTATATTGATGATGGCTTTTTGGGTATCCAATAATAGCCCAAACAATGTATGAGATAACACTCAGTAGGCCTCCACCAACAATGTCTATAACATTTCCAGACTATATAGGAAATATATTGTAGTGTGCAGTACAAAGTAAGTATAACAATAATAAAATTTTAGTGTAAAAAGAAAATTTCACCATGTCTAGACAATATTTGACCCATGACAATGACAATCGAGCACCCATAATCAAGGAATAATCAATAATGCATAATTAAGAAATTGTGTCATTTTCTAGTATTACAATTTTAATCAAATACGCCTAACAATACTATCAATAATAATATTAATATATTCACAATGGTTACACCATGTAATAATTTTGACAACATCCACAATATCCAATACTAAAAAATCTAATTCTAACCCCTGATTGGCCAGATCCAAGGTATATAAGACCAAGTAATCCTCATCAATTCCAATGATAATTTTAATGGAATCTCAATAATGGATTTGGTGTATTTCAAGGATCATGATTATAGATCTTGTATATTTCAAGTCCAATAATGTTATATCCAAGAAGTAGAAATTTACATAGCATCATACAGAATCCAGATCAATGTTGAAAAATGTCCAGGGCCTCGATTACTTTAATCAATAGAGATAAAAGGAGTATAAATGTGAATGGAATCCAATAAAATAAGAATCCAAGGTTCTCATTAAAGTAATCCACTAACATTATTAATACATTAATAAATTCATTAATCATTTCATAACAATTCACAATACAGGAGTTTATCCAACTCATATAATTTTTTCAATATATGCGATTTAAATTTTTAAAAAATTCATGAAATGAAATGGATTCATAACCCTTTTCCTATCAGTGTTGAAAATTTTATTCATTTTTTTAAGGATCCAAATATAGTTGGAGGTATCAATCTCACACCATTATTTGGTATTACAGAAGATAGATATAGGGGTTCACCCAATGGGTTTCCTAAAATGAGATGGAAGGCCTCTAATTGGTCAAAGGTAGTATTGGAAAACCATAAATAGTTTTAATCAATTATATGAATACATTAATTTAGTATTAAGTTCAATGAATGATTTTTTGGTATTCATCACAACTAAAATACACTATAAAATAACCAAATCACATAGTTAAAGGTATATACCACCTACAATTGGACCATGGTATAACACTCAAGTAGTAGAAACCTCTAATTTTGTTATGAAAGAGAGAAATATGAAAAATAAGTGAGAACCCTATAAATAAATAATACTATCATTCCCTTATATAAATGAACCTATATGAAGATAGTTGAATAATGTCGCATGTGGATTGTAGAAATTACCAGAACACATCAAATGACACCAATGACATATGAATCTGTGTTGAGATCACACAATATCACTGAGTCCTCAGTTAAGATCAATGGGGGATCTCCTCAAATGACTATCCTATGAGCAAGGGGTAAAATAAATTATGGAGGTGAATATTGATTAAAATAGAGGCTCTACCACTTATTTTAAAAAATTAGTTCTTTTATTTACATGATATCTAAATTCATTACACATCATGTAAATATTAGGGTCTTCCACTTGGGAAAAAACCCACTACACATTTGTAAGTAGATATCCTAGGCCACTAAATTTTATGTAATTATTTGAAATAATTTATAAGAAATACAAATTGGGTAATTATCCAACAATTTACATACAACCCCTTGCCTCTTCCTTCAAAAAAATAACCCAAGCGGACCTCGTGCTTGTATTTTGGTTCTAATCAAAAAAATTTAATTAAACATGAGATTGATGAGAAAAATGGATCCATAGGTCAGAATAAAATTACAAGATCTTACAATATTTTTCCATTATGAAATTTGATCATCAATTTGACTACCACGTGTGTTGAAGCATTATAAGAGAATAACATCATCCACATGACATGTACATCAGCCTACCACTCACAAGTATCATATTACAAAATGTTGTCCTTCCACAACACCCACACTTGAAAAACTCACTAGTCATAGAGAACTATAATACCCTTATCAGAATACTAATAGAATTATCCTTAAATTATGCATCTATCTATACCTCAAACTAATTTGGAAGATTATATCAGATGGTCCAGAGTGATAATGGTGAATTTGAGATACATGGAAAATGTCATGAATGGCTTGG
This sequence comes from Viscum album, assembly GCA_963277665.1. Classification (NCBI taxonomy): domain Eukaryota; kingdom Viridiplantae; phylum Streptophyta; class Magnoliopsida; order Santalales; family Viscaceae; genus Viscum; species Viscum album. Next base: position 576,486,888 of record OY728138.1, on the reverse strand, counting down.
TAACTATGATGTTATTACTTCTAATAGTCTACTAGACCAAAACTATACATAATCTCAATTGAAAAACATATCATGGTAAAATGATAACCTGGCTCTTAATCTCTCTATGTCCTAACTTGAGTGATATACATAAAAAGGAAGATCCCCAACTTCTTACTCAAGATGTTTTTATGGAAGTTGTCATAGTACTTCTATCTAGTCTTCATATTATCCATTCAATATCTGAATAAAAAAGCTTGCTTTGATGTCACCTAAATGATAAATAGTCTGAGCAGTGTTTCCTTTCACTCCACTAATTAAATAATATGATATTGTAGTGTCATACTACACAATTATTTATAAGGACGCATTTGTATATTCTTATGATATCATTTTTTGATGTAGAACACAACATATGATACATTCATATCCCATGAAACCCTATAATAAATTATTCATGGTCTGTGAATTTCTTACAGGACTTGTATAGTGAACTATGATTATCTATTAGTTTGAGGGTGATAGGACTGTTCAAAATCACTTTTTTACCCAACACCCTCTGTATGAACTTTGAGTAACAAGTTATAAACTTAGCTTCAATATCCAATTAACGGGTATGATGATCATTAATAGGTGGATAATATCATGGATATAATATCTGCAAATCTTATATACAGAGAGAGTCTCCCTGATCGGTAGGAAATGATTGACCTTAATGAGCTGGCCTACAACAACCCAAGATAAGCATGAAAATACCACTCAATCCTGACATTTATGTCTACTAGAACCCAAATACGACCATGAATATATAGAATTTCACCCTTTAAAATATTCTAACAATGTGATAGCTCCTCACCTTCCACACTCTCTTATATTACTAGGTCCTCAACACCAAATTGTTTTCCCATACTCACTCTATCAACAAGAGGTGATGTGCATACCATAGAAAAGAGAAAATTTTACCCTATATTATCTTACACCTCCATGTGTATCTCTATCAACATGGCCAGAAGATATAGATTGTTACTACCATCCTAAAATTCATTTACCTATGTCTACCTGCTTATTTCATCAGCCACTATGTTTCTCTACTTGATCTTGTATTCAATTTCAATATTAATTAACTAGAAGTACACAACCCACCATCCTTTACCAAATTCCATGTCTCACAATATGAATATTTAGTTTTGTCTTAATTAGTTCATTTACACCACAAAACATTCTCCCAATACATAATACCATGAATATCATAAGGCATTCATAATAATATCTAACTCAATAGCATGTGTTGTGTAATTATTTTATGGTATCATAAATAGATAAGTCCCATAAACCATGACTCACTCCATGTTAATTCTATGTACACAAAGACAAATACCTTATGAATCACAATACACATTGTACCACCCACATATTTGAAGAAGAATAAATATCATTACTGATGTCGGTCTCCCTTTTTGTTAAACAAATGTGGTGTAATAGGTATATAACCATAAAAAATACACACCCTTATTTTTCAACCTCATGAGAGGTTATTTTAAGAAAGATAATTGTAGTATGAAACTCCAATAAATATATCTAGCCCTAATAAATAGGTTATATCAATGACTATCCTAGTCTCTTCCTATGAAACAATATCACTTAGATTATTTATTTAAACTTATAAACCTATCTCAAAAATAATTTATTCAAGGAAGTGAATCTTATCGATCTATAAGTGGAAACATTTGAAATTATTACATAATTGATTCTCTCTATGTGTATCCATGAAAATATCAACAAGTTGGGAATGTTCATGAAAATTGTGAGAATACTCCAAAATATCATTTACAAAAACCACAACAAATGAATCCAAAATAAGAAAATAATAATTGGTACATCAATGTCATAAAATCTTTAGGGTCATTTTATTGGATGAATAGAATAGAAAAATACTCTTATAGACCATACATGATATGAATATGAGTATGAGGAATGTCTAAATGTTGAACTTGTACCGGGGGAGACTATTATCTCAAGTCAATATTTGAGAAAACATGATTCCCTCAGTGATTGTTGAAGAGATCATCTATCCTAGAATAAGTCTATTTGTTCATAACCATAATCTAAAAAATATTACAATAATTGACACGTAATATTAGGGCCACTTCATTAGTTTTTCCAAAAAGGACCAGTAAACATCATAAAAATGTAGACATTTAAAAAAACAGACATTCATATGAATCCTCTACCATCCTCTTGAGATCTTGTAAATATGTTGTAACAATACTATAAGAGAGAATAGATACTAGTGACACTCTAGGAACAACCTACATATATAAATCAACCTATCTCTATAGAAGAAACACAGAAAGGTATTTTAGGATAACATTTCTAAAAATGTCAACGAATAGAGGGAAACCTGTATAAAATAACCCTTGGAAATCAATTTATAAACAAGAAATTTGGAATGTCATCGCAACTATCTAATGATTTTATGGTCCATATTATCTCTCTTTCACATCACATTCACATATTTTAATAAAAAACCCTCCCTCAAATGAAGTGAAATTCACCTTCCTCTGAATGAAATTAACATGGTATTTGTAAGAAACTACCCCTTCCGTATCATTTATGATATGAAACCTTATCATCTAAAGGATAAAGATATATCATATTATGTGTAACCAAAAAAATTTTATAGTAACTACTTAAACTTATGTACACCTTTTATATGATCCATAGTGACGTATCCAAGGTCATAATGCCATCATAAAACTAAATGACGAGATGATGACTCTCTACCACCGGAATAAATATGAATCAATAAAATGAAAATATATAAATACTAAGATACTATAGTAGAGTCTTGTTAAATAACCCCTCTAACTATAGACAAACAACCACTCTACTCCTAAGGTGTTCATTTTAAATAATATATATGACTAGAACCACAACCTTGTAAAACTACCTCACTAACCAGACCAAGCCAACACTACTATCATGATACCACTAGTTACTAAATTCCCTGGCCATGACTACCAACTAATCCTAGTCAACTATCACTACTCTATCTACCATCTTGGAATTGAGCAACAAATCCCACTCATGAACCTATAGACAAATTCGACCTAGTTCCTTTAACTTATGAAGGTATTGAAGACTAGAAATTCTATACATGGTCCATCATTTCATAAAATAATCACTCAACATGGCCTCTATCACATTGACACCATGTATTCAACTATCTCTATCACTAGTAATCGAATTTAAAAATACTAATGCTAAGATCTTGGATACTTCTCACCACACGATAAATATCAAAATGCAATTTCCATCCCCTATAAGCTAAACCACTATGTCGAGAGGCTATTCGACCATTCTGTTTACCACTACATTTATTCATGATCTATTTAGTAATTATACCCATATTGATTATATATACTACTAGTCAAATAAAACAAATTGAATTATGATCAAACATAATTCTTGAGACTTTGCTCAAAACATCTCTCCCTCGATGCGAGATTAGAATGAAAAATTACAGAAAAAATAATGCTTTGCAATTCTTGAAGAAAACTCCATAAAATTTCTCATTACCTACTCAAGAATCATAGAATAAATAGCCAGTTCATCTCATAGAGTATAATAGAAAATTTACACATATATCAAGAACTATAAATCCCTCCAAATCATTTCACGAATCATTTTAGCCTCATTCAAAACATTCACCCAATTATGAGTTACTCCTAAAAGAATATATGTTGTGAGATTAACCATAATCTGAAAACGTGTCTCTAGATAGTCTACTATTAAATATATTGTCTCAATACATAACTCGTTTTTCTATGGTCTATCCCCCCCAAATGAAAGGATTCTAAAGTTGGAACCCTTGTGTTAGCTCTTCGTTAAATGGGGCTAGGTGTGGAACTCTTTAAAAGGTATTCACAAAGCATAAAAACACACCTCAAAATGGGCATCGACCATCGTCTCCAGTAAAACCAATGATATCACAACATGAACTTTATAAGTATGTTCTAATATCCCAGGTCTCACCCCCTCTAGTGCATTGTTTTTTTACCCTATTGAATAACTATTGGAGGATATCATGTTGGCATGTCTCTTCAAAGAGAAAACAATTCTTTAGAAATGATTGGTAATGAGAAGATCGATGATACAATATCTGGATGGGTCAAAGAATTCCCATAAATTGGTCACACCTCAATTCATAATTCTAAATCCAGGAATGTGTAATTTAAACCATCTAAAGCAATAGAGACGCTATGTGCTGCCCACACTATAGAATGGTTTAGGTCAACTTTTATGTTTTCACAATATAAATTTCATTAAAATAAATATTAATATTAGATTCCTTTTTAAATGATTTAAGAAAATGTTTCACCACATATGATTTTTAAGGGTCCATACACTATATGGACATATTAGTATCATCCACTTAATGAAAAAATTAACATCTTATAGTCCCTCAAAAAAATAGTATATTAATCAATTTTCCATAATTGACTACTTTAGGTGATGTATATAGATTAAGTAGTAATTTTTTTTTTGTTATGGAATTCACTCTATGTACAAAAATTTAGTCACAATTACATAATATAATCATTATCTATATATCAAATTTATCAAATGAGGCACATATATTAAATGTCATGTATGATGAAACGAACCCTTTATATCATGGCATGTAAGTCTTATGAGGTTCAAAAAATGACTATAGAGACAGGATTCCCTCCACTATTTATGAAATAATATAATAAAATCCCAAATCATATCAATAATAACTTTACATATCAACAGCATAACCCAGTTATGGAATAAAAACAACATCAAACCGGAAAAAACATAACTTCAATTCCTCATTCCATAAAATTTAAATTCATTATGTGTGTTGGTAAGATAACCTATAAAAACTCTTTAACAAAATTTAATTTTTTTCTAACCACAATTATATTGTCTCCAAATATCAAGACAATAGGAAAAAAATTATTTGATATGCCATTAGAATTTATAAATCCGAGATCCACTACATGGATTCATGTTCTGGTGGGTCATGTAGCCTTATTCTCACCTCTCTATATGCTATAGGCTGTCAAATATCAGGGAGGTATTTGGGTGTTTTGTGGGGAGACTATAGATTTATTTCATATTCTAAGATAGGTGTGTAAATATATCAATCAATAGTGGAATTATATCAAAAAATTAACAATATATGGAAGATAAACATCCATTAGACTGCACTAATATTAAAACTAGATGTTCTCATATACAATATAATGATCATGTCCTGTATCCATAAAAATGGTATGAAATACATGGAAACTTGAATCCAATACAATACATGTATCAAAAGAAAAAAACAAAAAGAAACTAACAAAAATGTCATCATGGGGATAGCATGGTCTTGTTATCCCATGATCATATTTACAACTAATAAATAATCAAAATGTGTCTTCTTACCCCATACCCTACATGCATCATTTATGGAAATATACTTACCATAATATTGCCAAAACCGGGTGTTATATAAGACAAAGTAGGCCATCACCAATGGTTTCTAAAACAATTATATTCTGTGTATAAATAATAAAACAGTGTGGAATATATAACTTGTAAAATAGTAATTGATTTAAGGTGTTAATGTATGATATGATCATATCCAGAAAAAAATGGATCCATATAAAAATTCAAAAAACCATTATCATAGATATATTTTAAGTCATAATTTAGTAGGTGTGATAATTTTATATCTAACATCTTTATGAAAATTTTGACACCCACTATTTCTGTAATAATATTATAATATACACTATTGAATCAGATAGTATTAAATTGCATAACATCTAAAACAACTTATACCATGTAATTAGTTATCATTATCAGAAGGTTTTGATTCATGATTTAAATGAACAATAAATTATCAATGAATAAAAGAAGCATCATGATGTAATCTAAATAAATACTTGAGTGGAGTACAAGGAGAATGTCTATAGAGCATGTCAAATGTGAATCAAATAAATCTAGATATATGGGGAAAAATTCTCTTATTTTTTGATGGAATCAGGTTCGAAGTAGTAGAAATGTCCATGGAATCCCTTTCCATATTGAATACAAATCCATGAAGTATAATTTTCCCTGGTTTCCTATTGAATCAGGATCCAGTGTGCTCGTCTAATTAATCCACTATCATTATCAATATATAATTCAATTAATTGATAATATCAAAATAATTCATAATCCATGACATCCTCCAACAAATATAAAAATTTCTATATAATTTCATTAAAAATTTTAACTTATTTCCTCATATGGGATGTAGGTATTACCCTTATCCTGTAATTTTTTAAAATTTCAATCAATTTTTTAAGTCTCCCAAAAATGATGGTGATCTCACACTCACCCACTAGGGTGTGATAAGATAAGTAAAATAAAATATAGCAGCCAATGGGTGTCCTATGTTTAGGTTAAAGACCTACAACCAAACAAAGGTACTTGTGGGAATAAAAAATAAGTTCTAATTAATTATTTCAGGATGTTTATTTAGTTTTATGGTTAATGAAAAAAAATCCATCTTCTGTCCTGATTGGGACAAGTTATAAAATAACCAAACTATTTGGGAAAAGATATATACCACCTAAAAAAGGTTCATTCTAGAATAATCATCTAGTATAGATATCTTATTTCTTCTAGATTCGAATAAATATGAAAAATTGCAAGATACCCTAGAAATATGAAATGTTTTCTTACACGAAAATAAATATTCTGATGTTATGATAAACTAAGAATTAATGTGAAGGAAAATATAAAATACATGCACACATCTAATAAGACTCATGGTAAAGAAATCATAGTATGGATCATGAAATGGTTCCCAAGCCTAGTTTCAGCTCAATTGTGGTTCCTCCTCGTTAGAACAACTATTAATGAAGGGAAAATAAAAGTGGGAGGGGGACATGACCAATAATAGATGCTGATTAATTTATTTTAAAAACAAACCTTGTAAACATACATGAAATTTAAATGCTTTACACATATTGAAAATATCGTGGATTTACGTTTGGGAAGAAACCCCTTTCAAATTCTGAATTACCCAACTCAAAAATTTACACATCATATATTGAATACATATTATGTAATTGGACTAGATCCAACCTACTGAACTCCATCATCATCATTTACAAAAATAACCAAATGGGCCCTTGGGCTAGTCCTAAAGGTCTAATTAAAAGTTATTAACTAAAAAAAAATTTAGAATGAAAAATTTAAATGATCCAATTATGAAAAACCTATGATCGTAATGTTTGCATATATTCCTTGAACAAACAATCATTTTGACGAAGATTCTATTTACTACAATAGAACTATGTATCTTGCCCTTTCTAAATGCGTCTCCATAACATTATGGAATTTCATGAATCCCAAATAGATACAATAGAATGTGGTACTCCATGAATTATTACCAATTCTTTAATAATTTTTTAAAAAGGTGATATAGATAAATCATTTACCTAATATTATTCAAGTGTGTTAAATTTTTAAGTTGATAAATCATAACCTAGATAATATTATGTTATTTTGATTTGTTTTTGTTTTCACCAAAAAATTCCTTGGTGATGTTTTTACATTTCCATTATGGTTTATTTATGTCTTATAAAACCACCTTAAACATTTACCTCTCTTTATAAAACATAGTCCATAACGTGAATTGAGATACAGACTCTACTATATCTCTTTTCATATTTTCCCATAAGAAATCCCCTTTCATATCTTTATAATTCTTCATAATTACATAATTTATATGTGAATATGAATTATTTGCCTAATTGAATATGTACATCTATAAATCTTGTGTTTACAGATCAAATATAAGGTTCATTAATATTATTATTTTATCAAATCAAATGCATAACTCATGAATATATCTATCAATTTTCTATTATTTAATATTTTTCTTTTATGCCACTTTAATAATCAAATAGATCGATTAATGGATATTTATTTAATGAGGATAATATATCTTCCTTTACATCTTTATTTATATATCCATCCATTAAAAATTTAGATATATTAGATATTTGGTGATTCTCAACATAGATATGTTGGAAACATCCTTTCAACTAAGTGTGTCTTCTATCTTGATTTCTTTATCAGGGAGGTACAATTTTGAGAAATCGTAATCATTGATAAACATAAACAATATAATATTGAACATATTCAACTCTTTTTGGTTTAAAATGTACAATAAATTTTTTTATCAATAATTATATATAACGTTTTTTATATAGATAATTCCTCTGTATCTATAATGAAAAATTACTACAATAAACTCCAAATGAGAAGATGTTTATTTATTCTCAATAAAAATAAATTTTCATGAGGAAAATTAAATAACCATATAATTCATCAATAGAACACATAAAATTAACTTATTAAACGAATAAATATGTATAAAAAAATCTTTTTCTCTAATGGTTAATGCCTGAATAGGTGAGCTGACTAACCATCACATTGGTTCCATCAAATTTTCCTCAGATTCATTTGTCTGAAGAAACATGGTTCCCATCCATTTTAACATAGATTGTATATTATATTAACATGTTAAATTATATATAATGAGAATAAAATATATATCTACAAACCAAAAAAACATTGGATTTCTAATTCCTCGACCCCAGTTACCTAGGGTATCTACATTATTACATAACATTGTCATGGCCACAAGAAAGATCAAATCTCGAAGGACTGAATAGTTTGGTATCCTTGGAAACACTAGATATATTCATAAGTATTACATTACATCATGAAATCAAAACGAAAACCTCATATTGTCTCCTTTGAATACACTTATCCTATAGAATATCCCTCTAGGTTAGTCATAATATACTATTCACATCTTGGGAAAAATAAAACATAGAAAGGGGTGAGCTCAGATGCTCAGTAAGGATAACAATATAGCGGAAACTTTCATAAATAAGCATAAACATTTAAGGCAATGTATAACTAAAACAAAACCCTTTTATAAATGAACTTCAACAAAATATTTCCAAGGTAAAATGAAATAATTCCATTTACTTATTTACATGGATATTTTACAAATTGAATAATCACATGCAATATCAATAACCACTTTCTTAAAAAGGGAATGCATAATGCCAGACTATCATAACCACATATTCATGGCCTTGTTCCAAGACTACAAATACAATTTAGTCAAGGCCTTGTTCCAAGACACTTTTTTGTCTCATGAGGTCAATTGATGCATTGAGGAGATATATCAGGCTCCACACATCACTTATTAAGTCCAAATAAATCCTCATATGAATAAGTTTAAACATAACATAAACATTTGTATTAAAACTAGCATAAAAAAAATTCAATACTTTCTCCAAAAGCCATGAATGGTATAAAAATAACGCATCCATAGTCAAACATATCACAAAACATTTAATACAATATTGATGTTTTGTATCATAATAAATCAACATCAAATAAGTTTAAAATCCATCAAAGGATGTTGACATTGATGAAATGAAAACTATTTGAGAGAAATATCCATTTTTTTAATCATTTAAAAGGAACATAATTATAAAATAAATATTTTACTTTGAAAACATTCTTATAATCTTTTAAGGGAAGCATCTACGATTTTATAATGGTCGAAAATATATGCACCCTCCATATAATTTGAAAAGACATTCTTACCTTAATTTTGTCGAAAAGGTTAAAGATGACTTTGTTTGGAAAACGACGGAAATATTCCATTCAAACCATTTTATAAAAAGTCAAATAAGGTTATAAATGACTATAAACCATAGTCATGTAAATATTAAAAATGTTTTGGAATATATTTTTAAGAAACATGGATATGGATGATAAAGAGGTGCCAGTAGATAATTAAAAATAAACAACCTCGGATAATGAAGAGATTGTGAAATAAAACCTTACCTTGTACTTTTACATGGTTAAGAGTATTTTAACCTTCTTTATAATGGTGAAATATTAGTTATTAAATTATAAAATAATCATGTACATTAATATAATATCATATATGATCTTTTATCAGTTCATTGTTAATAATATCTTAGTATTATCGTCGTTCCGGGTGTTAACTTACTCATTTTCTTTTATATGTTTTGCTACATAAGTCGTGTTTGTAATCCATATGTAGTATATTATTCATATCCATAATGATATCAAGACCTTAAACATTATTTTTATTCATAAAATTAAAATTAGTCTTGAATGGATACTATGGGGAATGAATCTCATCGCGTTCGTGGAGACTGTAGTCCATACGTACACACGAGCGACAATATCATTTTTTTGATATTAAAATAAAATATAATTGGATGGTGTATCATATATACATAATAATTATAATGTTATATTTATTATATTCTTTAATTACCCTTCATTATTAAACCCATCCAAATAACAATGTATTGAATAACAATTACACCACGATGTGGAGACGGTAAGCCGTACATACACATATATGGTGACATGTAATTGAAAGGATGGATAGAATACTGAATATGGTTGTACCATATTTATAATAACATCATAGTATATATATGATACAAGAGTTATTATTTTAGAATGGATATAACAAAGAAAGAATAAGTGGAATAAGAAAGGAACTTGAAAGAGGGTAGTGAAAACATTTCCCTTTCTTCGGGATCTTCATTTTAATTTGACTGAAAGGGATCCTTAGGTTGGATTTATGATAAAAATAAGGCCTCTAGGTTGAAGTGAGGGAATATGAGAGGATATTTGGGAAGGGTTTTGCTGAACCAAAATGCTTTGAAGGTATGAAGAATTGGATAGAAGTTGTGTCCTTTTATGGAGGGGGAGGGGCTCTTTAGGAAAAACATAAAGTATTATTTTATAATAAATTCATATTTAGATTATAATGGCTAAAAACTGGATTTTATGAAGGATATGGTAGGTATGGGTCGAAAACCACTCAACCAATAGGTTTTAGACAGGTTTGGGTCACTTAATTAACATTGTCATTTATATTTGTCTCTTAGTTAAATAGTTTGACATTTACCATGTCTCTTTTTATTTTTATATTATATAGTTTATAAACTTATTATATACATCCAAGAAACAACCAAGTGGTCCACTAATAAGACACATATCATTATATAAGTCTCTTGGAAAAACCTTAATATTTAGGAATTGAGTATCATTTAATAATACAATATATGGTTTAAAAACACTTTTATGTCTATTTTGACACTATTTAATAATTGATTTTTATTAAAGTCATAAAAAATTTATTTATTCGAATAAAATTAATTTAAGATATAATAACATGTAATATTAACCAATAATATTAGTGGATTTCATCAGAACATTAAAATTATATTTATTTTAACATTTATAATACCAATTATTTGATACTTTAATTAATAAAGACAATACTTCATCATTATTGTGTCATAAATAAATTTCATTATTCAATGTCTAAAAATTATAAATAAAATACCATCATGTAGAAATTTTTTTTATATTTTTAATTAATATTTATAGTCTAAAATAAAACATATATAAAAATATGTAAAATTTGTCTTTCTAAAAGATATATTCATAAGTCGGTTTTGTATTTACTTTAACTTTATTAATATAAAGTGTCCTTATCACCTACAAGTGGCTCTATGGGGTCCCAAAATAGACCCAAATATGCCCATGGTCAGACATGTATCAACCAATATGGTTAGGACACATTTTAGGGTAAATTAATATAATTATAATATTATTGTTTTACCCTTATTTTCTGGATTTACCCTTTAACCATGGTAAATAAAATATTTACCGAAGTAATTATTCAAAATGTGTAAAAAAAGTTCCCTATTTACACAATTTGGACCTCATGATTCTAAATATGGAATAAATTTTTCAAAATTCAAAATACAGAAATGGAAGAATTTAATTTAAAATTAATTCCCGTTGTTAAAAAAAAGCGAGTTTTTAAGAGATAATAACTATCAAAGGATTGGCAATTGCTTATGTCTAGTTTAAATGTGAAATATTGTCCAATGAACGATATTGGATTAAATTTTAAAAATATAATCTAATTATACTATAAAACCACTCAAATTCATAATTTATCACTATTAATTATTTCGATTAAAAAAGTTTTTTTTAATTAAAATTTATTAATATTCACTATTCATCAAAATATGCAGGTTATTAGAAAAGTTCCAAAAATTAAATTTAAGCTAATTTCTATATTTCAAATCCAAAAATGAAGTCTATTTTACAAATTAAAGACATATAAATTTAATTTATTAATTTAAAATTAATCCTTATTGTGGAAACCAAAAAGCATATTTTTAAGAAACAATATCTAAAAAAAGATTGACACTTGTTTATGTCCAATCTCAAAGTGAAATTACTCCCAATGACCAGAGTTGGGTTAAATGGTAATAATATAATCTATTTTTACTTCAAAACCCTTAAAATTTATAATTTAACACTATAAATTATTTTTACTAAAAAAGTTGTTTTCAGTTAAAATATTGTATTTTTCAATATTCACCCAAATATGAAACTTGTTAGAAAATCACCAAATATTTATTGAAACTAAATTCATATGTCCCGATTCTAAATTAGAATTTTATTTTGTCAAATTAAATTTATAAAAGTTTCAAATATTTTATTTAAAAAAGGATCGCCATTAAAAGGTGGTAAAATTAAATGTTTTGAAAAATACTTCTTTTATCTAAAAAAGTTAATTTGTTCTCCCATTATGTCTAAAAAACACATAATATGGATTCTAAAATTATAAGGATTATATAAATTTCAAAATTCAGTTAATAATATTCATTACTGCTTTTGAACGACTATTTAGGTAAGTCGTGGTGCGCTCCAACTCGGTGTTGCATGTAGTGAATGTTATTGGGTCACTTTGAAAAAAATATTTACTATGATATCTTGTGGTGTTACATTCTTTCCTCTATCAATAAATTGCGTCCTCACAATTTTATATTGTTTTTTGAAAATAAAAGGTTGGAAATAGAAAATACCATTGTGGGAAAATCCACATTGGAAATTGGGTTAATAAAATTTAGTCTTAATAAAAGGAAAAAAAATTGAAACAGTCACCACAAAATTATGATATCGATTAAGAGAACATTGGTGTAAATTAGAGACATATAATTGGAGGAAAAACATAAATATTTAGAGGTAGTGATTGAGGTCATCAATGTAACACCCGTTACTTTTATGAGGAATACTTTGTTTTTAAATCATCAAAAGAATCATTCACTACACACAACACTAGATTGGCTTTCTTTACACGCAACCACGGCCTTCCTCGATAGCTTGTGTTGTACACAATACTGATTTTCACTAAACAATGATATGCTGTTAAAATATTATTAAAACTAACCGTTATGAATAGTGATAACCAATTTTTTAAATTTTGTAAATTTTATTTTTCAAAATGGACTTCATTTTTGGATTCTGAATATCGAAATTAATTTAGGGTGAAATTTTGGTACTTTTCGGATAACTTTGATATTCTGATGAATAGTGAAAGTTATTAAATTTTAATTAAAAACAACTTTTTTAATCGAAATAATTAATAGTGATAAATTATTAATTTGAGTGGTTTTTATGTATATTTAGAATATATTTTTACAATTTAATACAATGTTTTTTATTGGATGTAATTTCACATTTAAACCAGACATAAACACATGTCAATCTTTTGATTGTTATTATCTCTTAAAAACACGCTATTTGTCTTGTTGACAAGAATAAATTTTTAAATGAGTTAATGTAACTGATATGTATTTAATTTGGTAAAATAAAAATAATTTTTGAATTCATAATATCAAATATAGCTTAGGCCTAAGTTTTGGTATTTTTCTGAAAACATTCATTTTTTGATGAATAGTGAAACCACTTAGTGGTAGTTAAAAAAACTGAATTTTTCATCAAACATAATTTTAACGCTTCTGTGAGTAGAATTTTGAAAATCCGAGAGACACGGTTAGTATCAAGGACTAAAATGTGGTTTAATGAGGTGAAAATAGTTTTTGGTGAATAGTAACTTTTTACTTTTTTTTTCCACGGTTAAAAGTAAATAGGGTAGTTAAGGGTAAAAATAATAATATTATTACCCTAACACATGTCCTAATTCTATTGGATAAGTTTAATTCGACCAAAAACAACCTTAGGAATAAAATATGACCATTTAGGCCCACTTGGATTAGATTAGGACATTTATTATTAATTTATTTAAAGAAGCGTTAAAATAGTTAATATCAAAGTTTAATAAGTAAATCATTTTTAAAATGGGGATATACATGAGATAAATTAGACTATAAATATTCATTATAAAGCTAAAAATATTTCCTACATAACGGTATTTTATTTGTAATTTTTAGACATTAAATAATTTAATTTATTTATGACACAACGATGATGCAGTAATTATCTTATTATTAAAATATTGACATAATTGATGTTATAAATACCCAAATAAATGTAATTTGAGACTTTTTATAAATTCCACTAATTTTCTAGGTTACTATGACATGTTATTATGGACTTAATTAACTTTTTTCGAATTAATCATTCTGTTATGATTTTCACAAAAATAAATTACTAAATATTGTCAAAATTTACATAAAATAGTTTTTTTTAAAAAATATTATATTATTAATTGTTATTTTATTACTAAAAATATATGGTTCCGATAAATGACTTAGATAAGGTTATATATATTAATAATAAACAACTTGGGGTTCGTTTTCCTTGTTATGTTATGTTTATTAACCTTATAGAGTAAGAACATAAAAAGACACGGTAAAAGTAAAATTTTCTAACTTAAAGTTAAATATAAATAATAAGGTTAAAATAGGAACCAAAACTTTTCTAAATTCTATTGGATGAGATTATTTCGAGCCATCCCCACCTTAGATTCTAAATAAATCAATTTGGAGCTATTTAAAAACGAATTTGGCTTTATAATAAAATAATATTTTTAGTTATTCCAAAGGTGCCCCTCTCCTCCCTTATAAAAGGGAACCTCATCCCTCTCTTCCACACACCACTTTGAGCCTTAAAGCTCGGACAACCCCTGCAAATTTATTCTCCCCAATTCCCTAGAAACATCCTAGAGGTCCTGGTATTCTTCAAAGACAAATTTTAGTTCCCTAAGAGGAGGTCTTAAAGAGGCTCTTCAAAGAAAAGGTAATGACTGTTACTGATTCTTTCAACCTTATTTCTTCTTCCACTTATTCTTATTTAGTTGTTTCATTATGAAGTAATAACATCAGTATCACTCATATACTTATATGTTGTTATAAGTATTAAACAACCATATTTCACCATCTATCCATCCTACGGAAAATGAAATCACCGTGCGTGCGTGCGTACGTACGGAACACCGTTTCCACGGCGTAGTGTAATCTATTTTCTGCCACCAACATACATGGATGGGTATAATTGTGTAAATAATGACTATATATGATTATTGTAAAGTGATATTTATTCTTAAATAGTATACATACACTCCAATACAATTACACGATCATGGGAATGATATCATCGCTCGTGCATACGTACAGAATACTGTCTCCACGATGTGATGCGACTCGTTCTACATGATCTTCATTGCATTATGATTATATAAATGAAATGAATTAATGAATATGATATATATTACACTAATACCATTCTGGAAATGAGGTATCTATAACCTAAAAAGAAAAATAAGAATTTATTCGACAAAACACGCATATGAACAAAAAGTAATAAACACCCGAATAACAAGTAGTAATGAAATATTACTAATAAGAAGCTAAGAATATGACCATATATGATATCATAAAAATAAGTATGATTCTGGAATAAGTCAATGACATTATTTAAATCATTATAAAGGAGGTTCAGACACTTACGAAGCAAATCAGACCTAATGTAAGGGAAATATCACAATCTCATTTTTATCCAAGATTTTTTATACTTTGGTATTTTCTGGGGTGTATTTTATCATCCACATCCATGTTTCCTCAATATGTAATATTATATCCATCCACCTAAAATTTTTTAAATCCATTTTTACCCTTTGGTGAGTTTATAGTAAAAGATATGAAAGGAATCTTTTGTCGTTTTTCGTGCGAGGTACGTTTTGACTTTTCCGACAAAAGTTCTAGAAGAATTTTTTTTAACTTAAACGGCATGAATGGATTTTTAAAACATTATTTCCAAGAAGCTTTCTTTACAAGTTTTCATGTTTATTTTAAATCAACTTATTTTAGTTTAAAATTGTATGACATGTTACGAAAGGAAAATGTTTTTGAAGTAGAAAGGATATTTTTCTCAAGAATGGAGTTCAAGTGTTTTATCAAAATTATTTTCCATCTATGATAATAAAGGGTTATGTTTCTATCCCTATAATTACATTGATTATATTATGTTTTGATGGATTATTTTTATGAATTCATTTATCTTATATGAATTGTTTTATGATTTCATGATGTTTAAGAATCCCATTTTTATTACATGGGTTATGCTATGATGTATGGTTTATGATTTTGTGGAACACATATGAATGGTATCATTATGAGATGGGTGGGACCTATATATTCCTCCAATGCATTGGGTAATGATTTTATATCTCATGTGATAGAAATGGCTGGAACGGCAGGTTAAACCGGTTCATTGAAATAGGACTGAAATGAGAAATGGACTCGGTTCAGAAATGGACTTTCTCCACTAAGATAGTCTTGGCAATGAGTCTTGAATAATAAGAAATGATTATCTATGATTATTTGTGTATGACACAAACTTTCATGTTTTAAGATAAGATTATTGGGAGTAAATTTCACTACTATGATTTATCCCATGTAATGATATTATGATCTCTTTCGCAGGTTAAGATTTCCAAAATGTAATGTTCTTATGAATAAGATGTGATTGATATTTCTTTTGTTTACCCTTAATGAGCATTTGAGCTCACCCTTTTGTATGTTTTCTTTCCCCATGTCTTGAAGAAGGTTATTAAGTATGATATGCCAAAAGGGACTATAGACATGATGAAATAAATGGGAGATAGTGTAGACGCTTTATGAACCAGTTGTTTATGTTTCACAGTTTCTAAAGACACTATACCTATACGGTCCTTTCCTCTTTTTGTTATATGTTGTAATAAGTGTGCTTCAATTTTGAATTATTAACCATCTATGTAAAGTAAGGGTCGTTATAGTTGGTATCCGAGGAAAGGTATAGTCAACCTTTGAAACTAGTATGTGAAAGCCTTAGTAAGAACCCTAAGGATAAGTCTAAGCATAGAACACAGTCTTAGTGTTTTAGAAATGGCCATGAATAACCTAGGATAAGACCTTAATTTTGAAATTTTATTCTTCATTATGTGGTTTACCTATTATAATTAGTGTTTCTCACACTATTAGTCTTGGTTTTAGTAAATGGCTGGAACCCAAATGAACCGTGTTAATGTGGAATGTGACGGGAAATGCAATGATTTTCCCCCTGAGAAACCAATCGTTATGGGAACTAGAATGAAAAATCTTGTAGCCATGATCACACAAATTTCTCAAGCTATGAATCATGTAAGACATCCAAATGAGAAAAGGAAGGAGTAGCATTCTGTTGAATCCTTCATGAGGAAGTGTCCATCTTTATTCAGCGGGTCTACTGATCCATTAATTGCTGAATAATGGATTAGTACTACTGAAAATATATTTTCAGTTCTTCAATGTTCTGAACATGATAAAGTCATCTAAGTAGTGTATCGTTTGGAAGGTGATGCTGATCAATTGTGGAATATTATCAAGAATATGAGGCAAAGATATGAAATTGAGTCTATGGAATGGGATGAGTTCAAGAACATATTTTTCAATAAGTATTTCCCTCGTATTCTTAGAACAATGATGGAGATGGAGTTTCTTGAACTGAAGAAAAAGGATGATGAATCTGTTGGTACCTATGAAGCAAATTTTACAAGACTTTCAAGGTACGCTTCTGGTATTATTATCCAACCTGAGAGTAAGATTGATCAAATCTTTAGTGGCTTAAAACCAAGTCTTTGAAGGGCGTTAGCCATAAGGGACTTCAATAGCTACAAGGAAATCGTTCGATGTGCTCTCGAAGTTGAGATGGAGATTGGAGTAACCCATTAGTCATATGGGTTTGATAAGAAGAGGAAAATGGAATTCAAAGGAAAATCTAAAGAGCACACTGAAAAGAAGATGAGCTTTCCCTTATGCTCAATGTGTGGAATGAAACATGGAGGGATTTGTCTTAAAGGGACAAGTAAATGTTTCAAATGTGGAAAGGAAGGTCATCGGTCTTTTGAATGCCGCATTGTTGGGAAGAAGATGTCTAATGATGCAAACAAAGAAGGGACACACAGAATGAACCTACTATAATTCAATGTTTCAAGTGAACGGGGATGGGGCATTATTCCAATAAATGCCCTAATCCAAGGGTTGCTGATGATGATCGACATCAACAAAATCATAAGGCTAAAGACAAAGGAAAGTCACATGCAATTTCTATCAGCGATGTGGAGTACGATAACGATGTGGTGAAAGGTACACTTACCATCCACTCTAGAGTAGCAAATGTTTTATTTGATTCTAGATCCACCCACTCGTTTATTTCTGATGATTTTTCTAAGGGTATCACCGTATTACCTCAATAATTAGATGTTGAGTTAGCTATGACAACACCTAATGGAACAACAGTCGCATCAAAAGATTATAATTCTTCTCTGATTGATGTTTGTGAGAAAGTGGTTCCTGCAAATCTTGTGATCCTTCCTATTGTGGAATTTGATGTGATTCTTGGCATGTATTGGCTTTCTTTATATGGAGCTCATATCAATTTCCAAAGATGGGAAGTCACATTTCATATTCCAGATCAATCTATGATAGTCTATCGATGCAAGGATGAACATAACCATCCAGTGGAAACTTCTTCCATCTTATGGGTCTTGATTCCACTAAATGAAGGTTATTTATCTCAAATGGTTGGTGAGAAACTCACGATTAATAATATTCCCATTGTACGAGAGTTTGATGATGTCTTTCCGGAGGAATTCCCAGGTCTTCCACCAAATCGTGAAGTTGAGTTTTCAATATAACTCGTAACAGGTGATTTACCTATTTCAAAGACACCTTATAGAATGGCCCCAATTGAGTTGCAGGAATTGAAGAATCAACTCCAAGAGAATTGTGATAAGGGATTCATACACCCTAGTGCATCACCTTGGGTAGATCCTGTTCTATTTGTTAAGAAAAAATATGGATCAATGAGACTCTGCATTGATTATCGAGAACTTAACAAGATCACTATCAAGAACAAATATCCTCTCCCACGCATTGATGACTTATTTAACCAACTACGCGGGGCTCAATACTTTTCCAAGATTGATCTTCATTCAGGGTATCATCTATTAAGGGTCAAAATAGAGGATATACCAAAGATGGATTTCCGTACAAGGTATGGACACTATGAATTTATAGTGATTCCATTTGGTCTTACTAATACCCCTGCTATCTTCATGGATCTGATGAATAGAGTCTTTAGAGACTATTTTGATCAGTTTGTGGTAGTCTTTATAGATGATATTCTTGTCTATTCAAAGAGCAAGGAAGAACATGAAGATCACTTGAGATTTATATTAAAGACCCTGAGAAAGGAGAAGCTTTATTCCAAATTTACCAAGTGTGAATTTTGGCTTCAAAGAGTTTAATTTTTGGGTCACATAATCTCAAAAGAGGGGATATCTGTTGATCCAGCAAAAAAAAAGGTTATAGAAAGATGGTCGAGACCAACAACACTAACTCAAATCCGATGTTTTCTTGGTTTGGCTGGATATTATCGACGTTTTGTGAAAGATTTTTTACGATTATCTAATCCACTCACCATGTTGACTCGGAAAATATTTATGTTTGTCTGGACGGAGGAATGTGAAGAGAATTTGAAGGAGTTGAAAACAAAGTTATCCAGTGCACAGGTGCTCACACTTCCTTATAGTGGACAAAGGTTTGTGATCTACAGTGATGCATCCAAGAAGCGTTTGGGGTGTGTTCTTATGCAAAATGATATGGTGATAGCTTATGCCTCACGACAGTTGAAAATCCATTAACAAAATTACCCAACTCATTATTTGGAGTTAGCTGCGGGAATATTTGCATTAAATATTTGGAGGAATTATCTTTATGGAGAAAGGTGTGACATTTATACTTATCATAAATGTTTAAAGTATATTTTCACACAACTGGAGATGAATATGCAGCAAAGAATATGGTTGGAGCTGATTAAGGATTATGACTGCTCAATCCATTACCACCCTAGGAAAGCAAACAAGGTTGCAGATGCATTAAGTCAACAAGACCATGCCAGTTTATCCATGATGAGGATCACAAAAGATCCAATATTTATGGATTTACAAAGGATGTATCTTGGAATTATAATGGATAGGTAAAAATCTTATGTTTCTCAAATGAATGTTCAACCATCTATACATGTGAAGATTAAAGAGGAGCTAATAGAAGATGTAGTGTTACAAAAGTAGGTGAGAAATATTCCTGAATTCAACCTTGATTGTGATGGGATAATAAATTTTAGTAATCGGGTTTGTGTTCCTCCCATCACCGAATTAAATAAGGAGCTGCTGGATGTGGCTCATAGTTCGTCATTATCTATTCATCCTGGAAGCACGAAGATGTATAGGGACCTGACTGAGTACTTCTGGTGGGTTGGAATGAAAAGAGATGTTGCTGAATATGTCTCTCGATGCTTTGTTTTCCAGCAAGTTAAAGCAGATAGACCAAAGTCTAAGAAGATGTTACAACCATTACCCATACCTGAATGGAAATGGGAAAACATCACAATGGACTTTGTCGCAGGACTTCCTAAAACATCCAAAGGTAATAATGGTCTCTGGGTTATAGTTGATCGTCTTACAAAGTCTGCACACTTCATTTCTATTAGAGAGGATTTCTCTCTGGATCAGCATGCTAGGATATATGTAAAGGAAGTGGTAAGATTGCATGGAGTTCCAATTTCTATTATATCTGATCGGGATCTGATATTTACCTCGATTTTCTGGCAAGGTCTTAAGCATACTCTCAACACAGAGTTGAGTTTCAGCACTGCTTATCATCCTTAGACAGACAGTCAGTCTGAGAAAACAATTCAAACTCTAGAAGATATGTTGAGAGCTTGCTCTATGGATTTCAAAGGATATTGGGATAAACACCTACCTTTGATGGAATTTTCTTATAATAAAAGCTTTCACTCTAGTATTCATATGGCTCCTTCTGAAGCTCTCTATGGAAGGAAATGCAGGACTCCAACATTCTTGGATGAAGTTAGGGAATGAAATCTATTAGGACCTAATCGTGTTGATGAGATGGCAGAAAAGGTCCGATCTATTCAACAACACATAAGAGCAGCTCAGAGTCGATAGAAAAGTTATTCCAACAACCGAAGAAAAGACATAGAGTTTGAAGTGGGTGATAAAGTGTTCTTACGAATATCTCCCTGGAAGAGAGTCATGGGATTTGGAAAGAAGGGGAAGTTGAGCCCTAGATATAGCGGTCCTTTCAAAATAATGGATCGTTTTGGAAAGGTAGCTTACCAATTGGAACTTCCACCGAATCTCTCTCAAGTTCACGATGTGTTCCATGTATCTATCCTGAGAAAGTACATACCTGATCCTTCACATGTACTCAGCTCAGAAGTTGTACCACTGGAGCAAGATCTTTCTTATGAAGAATAGCAGATAGAGACTCTGGATCATAGAGAGAAAGTTCTACGAAACAAGATCACTCGCATGGTGAAAGTTTTATAGAGGAACCGCCAATTAGAAGAAGCTACATGGGAGCTTGAGAATATGATGAGGGAGAGATTTCCTCATCTGTTTGTTACAAAGTGATGAATTTTGAGGGGGAAATTCATTTTAAGGGGGGTAGAATGTAACACCTGAGACATTTATGAGAAATATTTTGTTTTTAAATCATAAAATAAATCTTTCACTACACACAACACCAGATTGGCTTGCTTTACACGCAACTGTGGCCTTCCTCGATAGCTTGCGTCGTACGCAATACTGAGTTTCACTAAACAACGATATGCTATTAAAATATTATTAAAACTAGCTGTTATTAATAGTGATAACCACTTTTTGAAATTTTGTAAATTTTATTTTTCAAAAGAGGATTCATTTCTGGATTCTGAATATCGAAATTAGATTAGGATGAAATTTTGGTACTTTTCGGATAACTATCATATTATGATGAATAGTGAAAATTATTAAATTTTAATTAAAAACAACTTTTTTAATCGAAATAACTAATAGTGATAAATTATTAATTTGAGTGGTTTTAAAGTATATTTATAATATATTTTTAGAATTTAATACAAATTTGTTCATTGGATGTAATTTCAAATTTAAACCAGACATAAACATGTGTCAATCTTTTGATAGTTATTATCTCTTAAAAACACGCTATTTGTCTTGACGACGGAAGTTAATTTTTAAATGAGTTAATGTAACTGATATGTTTTGAATTTTGTAAAATAAACATCATTTTTGAATTCATAATATCAAATATAGCTTAGGCCTAATTTTTGGTATTTTTCTGGAAACTTTCATTTTTTGATGAATAGTGAAACCACTAAGTGGTAGTTAAAAAACTGAATTTATCATAAAACATAATTTTACCGCTTTTGTGAGTAGAATTTAGAAAATTCGAGAGACACGATTAATATGAAGGACTAAAATGTGGTTCAATGAGATGAAAATAATTTTTGGTCAATAGTAACTTTTTACTTTTTTTCCACGGTTAAAAGTAAATAGGGTAGTTAAGGGTATAAATGATATTATTATTACCCTAACACATGTCCTAATTCTATTGGAAAAGTATAATTCGACCAAAAATAACCTTAGGAAAAAAATATGACCATTTAGGCCCACTTGGATTTGATTAGGACATTTATTATTAATTTATTTAAAGAAGGGTTAAAATAGTTAAAATCAACGTTTAATAAGTAAATAATTTCTAAAATGGGGTTATAAATAAGATAAATTAGACTATAAATATTCCTTATAAAGATAAAAATATTTCCTAAATAATAGTATTTTATTTTTAATTTTTAGACATTATATAATTTAATTTATTTATGACACAATGATGATGCAGTAATTATCTTATTAATGAAATATTGACATAATTGAAGTTATAATACCCAAATAAATGTAATTTGAGACTTTTTATGAATTCCAATAATTTTCTAGGTTAATATGACATTTTAGTATTGATTTAATTACCTTTTCGAATTAATCATTCTGTTATGATTTTCGCAAAAATCAATTACTAAATAGTGTAAAAATTGACATAAAATAGTTCTTAAAACAAATATTATATTATTAAATGTTATTTTATTCCTAAAAACTAAGGTTGTCCAAATGACTTAGATAAGGTTATATATATGAATAATAAACAACTTGGGGTTCGTTTGTCTTTTTATAGTATGTTTATTAACCTTATAGTGTAAGAACACAAAAAGACACGGTAAAAGTAAAATTTTCTAACTTAAAGTTAAATATAAATGATAAGATTAAAATAGGATCCTAAACTTGTCAAAATTCTATTGGATTAGAGGATTTCTACCCATACCCACATTAGATTCTAAATAAATCATTTTCGAGCTATTTAAAACCGAATTTGGCTTTATAATAAAATAATATTTTTAGTTATTCCAAAGGTGCCCCTCTCCTCCCTTATAAAAGGGCACCTCCTCCCTCTTTTCCTCAAACCACTTTGAGCCTTAAATCTAGGCCAACCCCTGCCAATTTATTCTCTCCAATTCCCTAGAGACATCCTAGAGGTCCTGGTCTTCTTTAAAGACAAATTTTATTTCCCTAAGAGGAGGTCACAAAGAGGCGCTTCAAAGAAAAGGTAATGTCTGTTACCGATTCTTTCAAACTTATTTCTTCTTCCACTTCTTCTTCTTTAGTTGTTTCATTATGAAGTAATAACATCAGTATCAATCATATAATGATATGTAGTTATAATTATTAAACAACCCTATTTCACCATCTATCCATCCTACGGAAAACAAAATCACCGTGCGTGCGTAAGTACGGAATACCGTCTCCACGCCGTGGTGTAATCTATTTTCCGCCACCACCTTAATTGGATGGGTATAATGGTGTAAATAATGACTATATATGATTAATGTAAATTGATATTGATTCTGAAATAGTATACATACACTCCAATACAATTCCACGATCATGGGAACGATATCATCGCTCGTGTGTACGTAGGGAATACCGTGTCCACGATGTGATGCGACTCTTTATACATGATCTTCATTGCATAATGATTATATAAATGAATTGAATGAATTAATATGATATATATTACAGTAATACCATTCTGGAAATTAGTTATCTATAACCTAAAAAGAAAAATAAGAATTTATTCCACGAAACACGCATAAGAACAAAAAGTAATAAACACCCGAATAACAAGTAGTAATGAAATATTACTAATAAGAAGATATGAATATGACCATATATGATATCATAAAAATAAGTATGATTATGTAATAAGTCAATGACATTATTTAAATCATTATACAGGAGGTTCGGACACTTACGAAGCAAATCGTACCTAAGGTAAGGGAAATATCACAATCTCATTTTTATCCGAGATTGTTTATACATTGGTTTTTACTGGGGGGTATTTTATCATCCACATCCATGTTTCCTCAATATATAATATTATTTCCATCCACCGACAATTTTTAAAATCCATTTTTACCCTTTGGTGAGTTTATAGTAATAGATATGAAAGGAATCTTTTGTCATTTTTCGTACGAGGTACTTTTTGACTTTTCCGAAAAAAGTACGAGAAGAATGTTTTATTTAACTTATACGGCATGAATTGATTTTTAAAACATTATTTACAAGAAGATTCCTTTACAATATTTCAAGTTTATTTTTAATCAACTTCTTTTAGTTTAATATTTTATGACATGTTAAGAAAGGAAAATGTTTTTGAAGTAGAAATGATATTTTCCACAAGAATGGAGTTCAAGTGTTTTATCCAAATTATTTTCCATTTAAGATAATAAAGGGTTATGTTTCTATCCCTATTATTACATTGATTTGATTATTTTTTATGGAATTATTTTTATTAATTCCTTTATCTTATATGAATTTTTTTATGATTTCATGATGTTTAAGAATCCCATTTTTATTACATGGGTTATTCTATGATGTATGGTTTATGATTTTGTGGCACACATAAGAATGGTATCATTATGAGATGGGTGGGACCTATATCACCCTCCAATTAATTGGGTAAAGATTTTATATCTCATGAGATAGACATGGCTGGAACGACAGGTTAAACCGGTTCAGTGAAACATGAATGAAACGAGATATGAACTCGGTTCAGAAATGGACATTGTCCACAAAGATAGTCTTGGAAATGAGTCTTGACTAATAAGAAATGATTATCTATGATTATGTGTGTATGACAAAAAGTTTCCTGTTTTAAGTTATGATTATTGGGAGTAAATTTCACTACTATGATTTATCCCATGTTATGATATTATGATCTCTTTTGCAGGTTAAGATTTCCAAAATCATATGTTCTTATGAATATGATGTGATTGATATTTGTTTTGTTTACCCATACTGAGCATTTGAGATCACCCTTTTGTATGTTTTCATTCCCCAGGTCAGGTAGAAGGTTATTAAGTAAGATATGCCAAAAGGGACTATAGATATGATGAAATAAATGGGAGACAGTGTAGACGCTTTATGAATCAGTTGTTTATGTTTCCAAGTTTCTAAAGACACTATACCTATACGGTCCTTTCCTGGTTTTGTTATATGTTGTAATAAGTGTGCTTCAATTTTGAAGTATTAACCATGTATGTAAAGTATGGGTCATTATAATCAATCATAAACAACTGTAAAATTGAGGGCCTTAAATTCATCAATCTATGATGATTTAAAATACTATCGGTTCAACAAAACATAAGGTATTATGATAACACATCTTTGGTTTTAGGATCCCTTACCTAACGTTTATGAATTAATTTATTCATATAATAACAAAAGAAAAATATATAATTGACAAGTAGAGTTCCATCTTTTAACTAATTTCTACCACAAACCCATCTTTCACTGTAAAAGATAATAGAACTAAAAAATATATTCTATTTATCCTATACGTATAGGGATCCAAAAAAGAAGAATTTATAATTCATCATCTAGAACTTCTAAAAAAAATTCATTATTCCATCCAGGACAACATGTGGGTCAGTTGTAGGTGATGCACCTTTGTCGCCCTTCGGTTGCAGGTTCAAGTCTCACGGCCTTGTCGGACGCGACGGGAGGGGGTCTGACCTTCGGGTTGTCCTTTTTATGAAAATCAAAAAATAATCTCAAACTAGACATATCCAAAATACTTATGTCCAAAATCACAGTTCAAAATTTATAGGGACTTTAAACATAATGAAGATCATTTTTTCCATGTAATAACATGTGAAAACCTTCATCATGCATTCTTTTAAAACACTACAACATCCTGAATTACCATAAAACCTTATTGATTACATTCATGCTCCCTTATTCATTATAGAATACTGGATATAATCCTTCAATCCAAAAATTTTGTATACTCAAACAATAATGAAATTTACAAATCAATAATCAGTTTCATGGTATTCAAGAATATCCAATATTGTTTATTCAAATCAACCATCTCTAATTCCAAAATCACTACCTCATTATCGGGACCATATTATGGATTACCTTTCCTTCAACCATGTATATTACCAAAAGTGTAGCTCATTATTATGTCACTTTTCATAGCACCATATAATCTCAAATCCACAATAAAATATTACTACGTTACAATCTTTATCTATCTCCATAATTCATATTACTAGTATATTGTTGATACAACACTCAAATGAAATAATCCTATAAAAACATAAGAACAATAGTAATTGTTCATCATGAGAGGTAGTATCATAACTTGATTATTATCCAATAGCATCATTTGGGGCATACTCTGATGATTTGGACATTGGTTAGCGTAGTGTCCCAACTCCTTACAGATGACGCATTGTACCATTGAAACCTTTTTCATACCCTTTCAGTCACGTACTTGGTGTCCATTTTTTTCTACACTTATAACAAACTCCAATTCCCTTCAGGCATGTTTCATGTTGTTTCTTCCAACAGTTATCACATATGGGAAAATTCTTCTTTTCCCTCTTCCCATTATCCATCATTCTCTCTTCCATCCTTTTCTTCCCTTACTTCCCTTCAAAGCCATCGGACTCCGAGAATTATTTACTTATCTTATTAACACATGATACTATTTATTCATATGTTGGGAAAACATGAGAGACTATTTCCCTTCTAAATTTTGTCTTAATATTGTTTAATATATGATTCTTTATTACTCTTTGGATCATATGTAGGGATGGAGTTCACATTCCTTCAACTGGGCTCTATTTCTATACAATTGCATACACTTTGTAAGATTATGAATTGAAATACAAAAATACAAACATGTAAAACACATAACATAAATTGAATAGTTTTTGGATATAATCAATAATCATAAAAAATGTTTTCTTTGAGGATGTATATAATCATAAACCCTTCATAATGGTTTGTAATGAAAATGATAATAATACAAAGAATATCCCCTTGGAGTGTCGTAACCAGTAGTGGAACAATGCCTGTTGTCATGCACCAGTTCCCGTTCGAGTCTAACTCAAAGTGGTGTTTGGGGTTTACCCCTAGGAACATCTGTGAGAGAGCTGCCTCTACCTTCTTGTATCCAGATAGGGATGTATTGCTCAGAAAACTCACAAAATCTCTACAATACCAAAATTCTAGGAAATTCTTTTATACTAATCCTCAAATTCTATCATAGGGCTATGTTCTCAAATTAGAGTTTATCTAAATCTTGCTTCAAAGGTTTGTACTAAACTTTCTCTGATACCAACTGTAATGCCCCGACCCCAGTTACCCAGAGTTGGTGAATTATTACATAACATTGGCATGATCCCAAGAAAGATCAAATCTCGAAAGACCGATTAGTTTAGTAGCTTTGGAAACACTATATATATTCATATGTCTTACATTACATCATGAAATCAAAAAAACAACAACATCTTATCCCCTTTGAATACACTTATCTCTTAGACTATCCCTCCAGGTTATTCATAATATACTTATTCACATCCTAGGAAAATTAAAACATAGATAAGGTTGAGCTCAGATTCTAAGTAAGGATAACAATATAGCAGAAACATTCATAAATAAGTGTAATAATTTAAGGCAATGTATAATAAAACAAAAGCCTTTTAAACTTGATCTTCCGCATAATATGGGAAAGATAAAATGAAATAATTCCATTTATTTGTTCACATGGTTATTCTACTAATCGAATAATCACATGCAATATAAATGACCACTTTCATAATAAGGGAATGCATAATTCCAGACTATCATAACCACATAGTCGACGCCTTGTGCCAAGATTACAAATAATATTTTGTCAAGGCCTTGTTCCAAGACAATATTTTGTCTCATGATACCTACCAATGCTTTGAGGAGCTATAGCGGGATCCACCGATCACTTATTAAGTTCAATGCATTCCTCATATGAATAGGTTTAAAAACAACATAAACATTCTTATTAAAACTAGCATAAGAAATATCAATACATTCTCCAAAACCCAAGAATGGTATAAAAATAACACATCCACAACCAAACATATCACAAAACCTTCAAAAAAATATGGAGGATTTGTATCATAATAAATCAACTTCAAATAAGATTAAAATTCATCAAAAGATGTTGACATAGATGAAATCACAAATATTTGAGAGAAATATCTCTTTTTTAAGTCATTTAAGAGCAACATAATTAAAAAAGAAAAAATTTAATTTGAAAATATTATTATAATTTTTTATGGGAAGCTTCGTCGATTTTAAAATGGTGGAAAATAGACGAACCCTCTGTATATTTTAATAAGCCATTCATACCTTAATTTTGTCCAAAAGGTTAAAAATGACCTTTATTGGAAAACTACGAAAATATTCCTTTCAAACCATTGTATAAAAATTCAAACAACGGTATAAATGACTTTAACCATAGTCTAGTAAATAGTAAAAATGTTTTTGGAAAACATTTTTAAGAAACATTGATGTGGATAATAACGAGGTCCCAGTAGATAATTATGTATAAACAACCCCAGATAATGAAGAGATTGTGAAATAAACCCTTACCACATACTTTTTCTTTGTTGGGAGAAGTTTAACCTCATGTATAATGTTGAAATAGTGTTTATTAAATTACAAAATAATCATATACATTAATATCATATCATATGTGATCTTTTAACATTTCTTTGTTAATAATATCATAGTATTATCGTCGTATCGGGTGTTAACTTACTTGTTTTCTTTTATATGTTTTGTTACATAAGCCATATTTATTATCCATAGGTTGTGTATTATTCATATCCAGAATGATATCATGTTCTTAAGAATTATTTCTAATCATACAATGAAAATTAGTCTTTAATGGATACGATGGGGATTGAATCTCATCACGTTCGTGGAGACGGTAGTATGTACGTACACCCGAGTGACAATATCATTCTTTTGATATTAAAATAATATATTATTGGATGGTGTATCATATATAGAGAATAATTATCATGTTATATTTATTATATACATGAATTAAACATCATTATTATATCTATCAAAATAATAATGTAATGAATAACAATTACACCAAGAAGTGGAGACGGCAAGCCGTACATACACACGTATGGTGACTTGTCATTCATAGGATGGATATAATACTAAATATCATTGTACCATATTTATAAAAATATCATAGTATATATAAGATACTGGAGTTATTATTTTAGAATGGAAATAACAAATAAATAAGAAGTGGAAGAAGAAAGGAACTTGACAGAGGGTAGTGAAAACAGTACCTCTTCTTCCGGTTCTTCCTTTTGATTGGAACAAATGGTCTCTTTAGGTTGGCCTTATGATCAAAATAAGGCCTCTTGGTTGAAGTGTGGGAAGGTGAGAGGATATTTGGGCAGGGTTTGGACGATCCAAAAGGCTTTGATGGTATGAAGAATTTGTTATAAGTTATGT
Source organism: Viscum album (assembly GCA_963277665.1). Classification (NCBI taxonomy): domain Eukaryota; kingdom Viridiplantae; phylum Streptophyta; class Magnoliopsida; order Santalales; family Viscaceae; genus Viscum; species Viscum album. The sequence goes on along the minus strand of OY728138.1, from coordinate 576,456,692 downwards.
CCTTTTATAAGGGGCGGGGGAGGGGCTCTTTAGGAATAACATAAAGTATTATTTTATAATAAATTCATATTAGTTTATAATGGCTAAAAACTAGATTATTTAATGTAAAAAGTGGTTATGGGTCAAAAACCACTCATCCAGAAGGTTTTAGAAATGTTTAGGTCACTTTATTAACCTTATCATTTATATTTAACTCTTAGTAAAATAGTTTGACATTTACCATGTCTCTTTTTATTTTAATATTATATAGATAATAAACATACTATATACTTCCAAGCGACCCTCAGGGGGTCCATTAATGATACAACTATCATTATATATGTCTCCTGGACGAACCGTAATTTTTAGGAATATAATATCAATTAATAATATAATATTTGTTTTAAAAACTATTTTATGTCAATTTTAACACTATTTAATAATTTTTTTACAGTCATAAAGGCTTTATTAATTCTAATAAAATTTATTTACGCAGTCCAAAAATGTCATATTAACCAATAACATTCGTTGATTTGATCAAAACATTAAAATTATATTTATTTTTACATTTATAATATAGATTATTCGATTCTTTCATTAATAAGGAAAATAATGCATCATTATTCTATCATAAATAAATTTAATTATTCAATGTCTAAAAATTATTAATAAAATAACATCATGTAGTAAATATTTTTATCATTATAATGAATATTTATAGCCAAAAATATAACATATATAACCATATGTAAAAATTGTTTTTCTAAAAAATACATGCTTAAGTCATTTTTGTATTTACTTTAAGTCATTTAATATAAAGTGTCCTAATCACCAACATGTGGCTCCATGGGTTCCCAAAATCGATCCAAATATTCCCATGGTCGTACATGTATCAACAAATAAGTTTAGGGAACATTTTAGGGTAAATTAATATTATTATAATATTATTGTTTGACCCTTATTTACTAGATTTACCCTTTACCGATGGTAAATAAAATATTTACCGATGTAATTACTCAAATTGTCTAAAAATAAAAGTTACCTATTTATAAAATTTTTCTATCCCACATATAAATATGGAATCCATTTTTCTATATACAAAACACAGAAGTGGAAGAAATTAATTAAAATTAATTCCTGTTGTTAAAACAAAAAGCGTGTTTTTAAGAGATAATAGCAATCAAATGATTGGCACTTGCTTATATCCAGTTTATATGTGAAATTATGTCCAACTTCAAAAATTGGATAAAATGGTAAAAATATTATCTAATTATACTCTAAAACCACTGAAATTTATAATTTATCACTATTAACTATTTTGATTAAAAAGTTGTTTTAATTAAAATATAGTAATTTTTACTATTCATCAAAATATGAATGTTATCAGAAAAGTACCAATAATTCACCCTAATCAAATTTCTATATTACAAATACAAAAATTATGTCTACTTTACCAAATTAAAAACATAGAAATTTCATTTGTTAATTTAAAATTAATTTCGGTTGTCGAAACTAAAAAGCGTATTTTTAAGAAACAATATCTATCAAAATATTGACACTTGTTTATGTCCAATCTCAAAGTGAAATTATAAAAAAATACCAGAGTTGGGTTAAATGGTAAAAATATAATCTATTTATACTTCCACACACTTAAAATTTATAATTTAACATTATAATTTATTTTGTCTAAAAAAGATGTTTTCAGTTAAAATATAGTATTTTTCACTATTCACCCAAATATGAATGTCATTAGAAAAGCACCAAAATTTTATGAAAACTAAATTATTATGTACTGATACTAAATAAGAAGTTTATTTTTTCAAATTGAATATATAAAAGTTTCAATAATTGTATTTTAAAAAGGTTCTCTATTAAAAGGCGGTAAAATTACATTTTTTTAAAATAATTCTTTTATCTGAAAAAATGAATTTGTTCTCCCATTGATTATAAGAAACTCATAATAAGGATTCTAAAATTATAAGGATTATCTAAATTTAAAAATTCAGTTAATACTATTCATAACTGCTTTTGAACGGTTATTTAGGTAAGTCCTGGTGAGATACCACTCGGTGTTGCATGTAGTGCAAGTTTCTAGCTTACTTTGAAGAAAATAATGTACTATGAAATCCTGAGGTGTTACAGGATTTAATTTTAAATTGTTATTATAGGGTCATATTTAATAGTGTTGGTCATTCATGGGTTTACTGCTATACACTATCTGGTGATTTTATATCCAAAAAATCATCTGTTAAATGTAAAATTCATACTTTTAAAATATTTAATAAATCTTATATATCATTTGGATCTTCAGTACATTCCACACATGATATTCAAGATCTTACATTTTTTAATATATAATAATACCAAATACACATACAACCCAAAATTGATCAACATTTCCCCTAATGACTATTTTCCTTAATTCTATGAGATGTAGGGGCATTTTTAAGACCAAATGGAATAAATATATATTATTAGTTTCCATATATTTTAGGGAATGATATATTGGATATATTCACTATCACGACTCTTAATTGATGATATCCAGAATGATAGTCAATCATGGAATAGAATTAATCCATGTATAATAAATAAAATGTGAAATCCATACAGGGTAAAGGATATTTAATCAGGATTATTGTGGTATTTTGTCCCAAATAATCAATAAAAACATTGGTTGACCCATATTTCCTCATTAAAAATAATGAACCTCATTGGGAAGAATAATTTCAAAATATACCTTATCAATATTTTTATAGTGTTTTTTTTAAATTACTACTAATAAATCGGGTCCACTCTACATATATTATTTTAAATTGGTTTAGGAACATGTATGATTTCTTTTGAGAACTCAAATACATGATTCTGTTTAAGAATAAGTAACTATTCATAATAGATAATAACTATATCTCATAAAATATAAATATCATTAATATTATTTTCATCCCAAAACATATGAGATAAAATCAAATTTTTAATAGGTATCAAGACCCATTGAATTGGTCAAATATATGTTAAAAGTTCATTTTTTTCACAATAATAGAAAATCATATGATTATTCACAATATGAAACATGAATTTCCTTTACTAGAAATAGATATTAAGTTTTTTAAATCATGGAAATTTAAGAATAAAATGAAATCGAAATAAACAAGTTGGCGAATAACATGATTTTTTGGAATCATATTTCATTATATTTCAACAGGATAAGAGTTTTAGATTTGAGATGTAATCATCCAAAAAATATTCTGTTTTACTAGTAATTTTAAATCTAATCATTAATAGATTATTATGAAAAACATTTAAAATTCATTAAATATGTATGATGGGTAGATATAGAGTCAAAAAATCAATTTGTACTTATTTAATAGGTAGTTAGTTTATCAATCACAAAAGTTTTTTTATAATACACATCTATAGGAGTAGTCGTAGAAGATATCATTTTATATCTTATAATAAGAGGTTACTAACATTAACAATCATCATTAAAATTAATAACTGAGAACTATTAATATTAATACACAAACTCCTTAAATGTAAAAAATAGAGTGCAGGTAGTGTATTATATGGCACCATTACGCCAACATTGGAAAAAATATTCTATTCACAACATCATTTAATTTCTTGATAACAATAATTTCTTCAATTAAAATATATTTCAATTCCCATAATACAAATTTCTCATTAATTACATCCTTAATTGAAGAAAAAAATGATTGTTCAACTACATTCCTCCATTTTTTTAACTTACCTTGAATTTCGTAATAAATTTAATATTAAAAAAATGGGGTGGATGTCTAACACCAATATAAATATAAACATTGACACTACATCAAATGATTTCATCATATTTTCTATTGTCATATATGGATAAAGAACATCAGAGTGTTTTTTTATTGTTGTAATGATTTTACCAACCATACATTCATCTATGATGATAATATTTGAATCATACATCACTAATCCTAAAAAAATTCAACAATGGTACTAATAAATTAATAATTCAAATATTTTATCTTAAGTAATTCCTTCTCCATTTTCATATGTAGAATAAAAATACTTTTTATCATATAAAATGATCTCTTAAACTCAACCCAATCTATTGAGTTATCTTTTTAATGATTAATTGAGTTATTGATATGAGTAACTGATTCACAAGTTCTCCTTCAAAATTAAAAATAGTGCAAATAATTATTTCATTGTAGAATAATTTGATAATATAAAATATCATTGCAGCTATACTAATTCATTTCCAAAGAATGCTTCATTATTATACCCACTAAATGAAGGTATGTTTGGACTCATGAAGTAATAAAAATATGTTGCTACTATCATTGATCATTAAAAATTATATCATTATTAATAGCTTGAGAAAAATGATTACCCGCTACAATAATATTTCTTATTCTATATCCTACAACATTTGGTTATCAGGGAGAATATAATTTCACTATCTGCCATTTTCAACATTAAAATTATCCCTTAAGGTTCAAACAATTTAAAAAATGGAAAAAAATTAATGTGTGAGAATCAATAACTGTTATGGGAACTACATGATCCAAGAAGATTATTTATAGGATTTCCAATGCATGAAACAATGTTTTCAATCTTCAATACCTTATTTTTAACCTTTGTCTCTGTAATCATTGCCATTACCATAGGATTCTATCAAATACTAAATCATATCAATATATATCTCCCTAATTTTTACTCATCCTATGTTATAATGGTAACTAATCCTTTATTAGATACCAACTATAGTGACTTATAATATATATATATATATATAATATTTATAGAATAAATTTAATTAATAACATGATGATGCATGCTATAGTTTTATATGTTTAAAATATTTGGAATCATGTATAAATAATATATTGGTTCATAAGTGAACTACTTAAACCCCAAATATGTTAATAATAATTAGTACCCTTGTGAGACATGAGAAAATAAATATCATTGTTTATGAATTGGAGAATATAATTATAATAATGGTAGAGATGAGATCCCTTGTATGAGTGTAAAAGAGGTTTATGAATATAACGTAAAAATAAGGCTACCATAAAATGATCATAAAATAGGAAAATATACCCCTTTATATCATAGATCAAAATCCCGATTCATTATGAAAATAATTGTTGTTTATAATACATTATTACTAAAAGAATCAATGAATTTGATCCATGAGTTCCTAATCTAGTAATAATACAATCTTTGTGTAATACACAAAAGCATAAAAATGTATTTCCATAGTATTCAATGGTCGCATCAAAAATAATATTAGTATAATAGGTTCAATCCTCAAATAATAAAATTTTTCAGGTTTCACACCCATGACTACCATAGTGGATAGTTCCCATTAGTAAATTGTGTAAACTCTCTATTGAAGTCCCGATTTTGTCATGAGATATCCATATTTAATCAATTTATTATAGGTATATAAAATTTTGTGCCCATCCATTACATAAATAAAAACATACATATGAGTTCAAAAAGATTATAAAAAATACCTCATATCATAACCCATGAAATAAAAATGGTTTTCATATCCTTTTAATTATTTCATAACAATTGGAAAACATATTGGTTTCATCAAAATTTATCTAAATAATCATAGCATAACCATCGAAAATTTATGAGTTTCATATCGTAACATTAAACCCTATAAAAATGAATAAATATGGAATCGTTTGATCACATAACCATGTAAAAAATAAAAATCAACAATGTACATAATTTTATATATAAATTTTATTAAAAGAAACATTGGAATGTATCTTTCAAAAAAATTTATTTTAACATTAAAATCAGTTATTTGAAATATGAAATTTTAAAAAATGATAAAGAAAAACATTTTCATTAATGCCAAACATGAGTAAATATAATGGAATCTTCAAATTATTAACTATTAACAATGGATGTAAATTCCATTCAAGCCATATAAGTTGAAATAAATCATTTTTACAGACATTTTCTAAAAATTAAAAAATTTAGGTTCTCGAAAAGAAAATGAATTTTATTTATAATCAATCTAATATAAATTTAATCATTGATAATTTTTTTTAAATCTTATATGAATATAAAAAATTAATCAGCACAAATTTAGAATTCATGGATAGAGAGGAAAACATATTCATGACCAAAGAGAAAAATAATGTCAATTCTTCCTCAAAAATATTTTTTTGATCACTTATGTACATAAAAAGATGAAAATGTATTTTCAAAATTTAATATCCAAAAATAACAAGATATTAAATTTAATATAGAGTTTATATAGAAGGAGATAATAATATTTCATCTTTGGATACTAATCTTAAATACACACTATAGATAATGATATTATCAAATAAAATAATTTGTCAAAATGGTAATCATTATATAAATATGGATTTGTAAGAAAATGTGTTTTTTAGTTTAGTAGTGTTAGTCCTTGTATGTTTATCACAGTTCCATGATATTCATAATTTTAATAATGTTATAAATATTATAAATATATATATAATTTATATATTTACAGTCATCTATAAAAAGAAAATATATAAAAATGAATTAAAATATTCATATATATGGTAGGATGTATGTATTCGAAAATATAATTTTAATTTTTTGATAAATAGAGAAAAATAAAGGATGACAATAATTCACATTTATAGAGTAATTATTATTTCATATATATCACATATATATATATATATTAAATAAATTTATAATTATTATAATCCATGTAAAATTGAAATAAAAAATCATGTCACTTCATAGATGTTGTACTCGGCACATTCTTATTCATGATGTTATGATTTTTTAATTTATTAGAAGGTATTATGGATGATATGAAATTAAAAATAATTAAGAAAAGTTATTTAATAAATTTAAAATATAAATAATAAAATCGATATACTACACATCCATACAATATGTGATGAAAATTTATTTCAATTAATACATCGATACAGTAATCCCTTTATAATCATTTAATATATTTTACATGGTATTTGATGTGTAATGATTTTTTAGTAGTAATAATAAAATATATTTATATTTATTATACTTATGTAATTATTTTTTTAAATAACAAATATTTAGAGAAGGTAAATGGTGAAGTAAAATGAATTTTATAGATTATGTATATTATCACTACACTAAAAAACACCAATACATATACAATTATATATCCTTGGGATGTTATTTTACAAATAATAAAACCAAAATATTTCTTATATGGTTGTTTGGAAGGTTTTTAAGTATACACTGGTCGATCTACACTACTCAACATTGTATAAAGAAGGGAGTGAAGGGGTTTCTTTTTATATGGGATAGAGAGGAAAAAATTTATATTTTATAAAATATTAAATAAATAATTCTGAATTGCTATAATTATATGAAAAATAGTATGTGGTCAAAATGAAATCATAAAAATAAAATTTATTCAAGTTTTGGTTGATTGAAAAACCGTATCTTTGTTATTAACCACATCAGTAACTATTTTGGTCCTCAATAGCAAGAAAATGTATTTTAATGATTTAGGGTTATGAAGGATTATATAAATGGTAATTTTGCATCAAAATAGTCCATGGTTGAAATTTTCTTCCATATTCAATTCGGATGGAAATATATTATATTTTTAGGAATTTTAAAACCATTAATAAAATATTTTTTATTATAAAATATAAATGATGTTACTTTTTGAATTCTTAATTTAAATTTATTTTGATGCAATAAATAAAACAATTGAATTCGAATTAAATCCACCCAAAACACAATAATATATTATTTTTGTTTATAAAATTTATAGAATTCTATAACTCACTCAAATTATATTAGTTTTAATATTTTTTAATTCATTGAATTCGATTCTATTAATTGATGAAATATTTTGTCGATGTTGTTTAAGATGTAAAGGTAATTAAAGAATTACTAAAATTTCGTAATAAAAATAAATTATGAAAAGAATTTTATTATTTAAAAATTTACCATTAATATTCATGTAAATCTCTCTTTTTTCTCTATGTTACCTCATTTGTTAAATTTAAATGTAAATGGATATATTAATATCTCATACATAAGAAAATTATATCAATGTTAAAACATATGATTGAATATATAATATATAACAATTTTTAGTACAAATAAACATAAGTGGTTAATTTGATTTAAAATTATCAAAACACATGCACTGAAAAAAGACATTAATTTTTCTCCTTTATTTTCCAATGTTTTTTAATTTTTGATTTAATTATATGATAACCTAATAATTTTTTTATAAATATTTAAACCATAAATTTTCAATAATTTAATTATTTCTATTAACTCCAACATATGAAATCGTTATGATATAGTTGTCGCATTAAATACAAAAAATTAAGTATATATCATGATTCATTTAAAGTCATTGTTATGTGAAATAAATTGTATGAAATTTAAAAATTTGTAGAAATATAAATTAAAATCATTGGGTGTTATATTTTTTTTGTAATGATTCTGTTATACGATGTATTTCATATTTGAGAAATAAAAGAACATATTTTTGGATTTAATATATTATATTATATATAGATATTGGTTATCTAAACATTGAATGTTGACGTAGAGAATAATTGGATAGCCTAGACTCAGTTGAATTAAACGTATCCTCGAGATTCCCATTATCAAGACTATGCACACTACATTGATTGATGTATTCAATAAAAAAGTAGTATTTATTTTTATTTTAATTTTTAATATTGAATAGTTGAATATAATTTTTATTACATATTAATCTTGTAATTAAAATTCTATGGGAATGATACACATACATATAGGTTGTTTACTCACATATTTCTCTATCTATAATTATTATTCATTGATGAAAAAAATAATATATTTAATATTAAAATCAATAAATTATAATATTATTTTTAATTATATTCATCGCAATAGTTGGTTATTAGATTCCATAGATAAAATGTCTTTATTTGTCCACCATACTGAAATTGATTTTTGTTTTGGGGATTTTAAATGAATGGTTAGTATCCAGGGGAATTAATTATGATGGAATAATGCGTCCAAAAAATACAATTATGTATGGTTTCTATTTTTAATCCCTCATTGTTCTAAAAATTTATTGGGTTTGGAATCTATAAAATATTTTCGGATAGTTTCAACATAAAGTATATTCCATGAAAAACAAATATTTCATGAATTCATTAATTTGATAGTGAGAATCAATTGATTATAAATTTTTTATTGCATAATTCATTTTTGATTTTATTCGGATTGAGGGAACAATGTTGAAAATTTGGAAGACCTTGTTATATATTTGATATGGGGGTTTTATGGATTTTTACTATTTCAAGATGTGTTTGGTTTGGTGATTCAAAAAGTGGTGTTAATCAATGGTGGTAGTCATCCCATCATGTTTATTACAACAATTTGGGAGAACCAATAAACCAATGGGTGATTAGTAATTTTTGTTTTGTTTTATATAGATAAGTGGTATTATTAAATCACTATTGTAGTGGTTCATCAATGATAAAAGGTCATGATTAAAAGTTATTGGATTGGGTATCTTAAATAGATATGGAAAATTAATTATAAATAGTCTCAATATATGATAATGATTATAGAATGATCTATAAGTCTCTAATAGATCATGAATCATGGTCATTGGGGAATATTGTGCTTCTCTCTCAAAGTAGTTTTTTGGCAATAGGTATTGAATTTTTTAGTTAAATTTGGTGGTTAACAAAAAATATTATAATCACTAATAGTAAGTATTTATGTGTATGGGGGAACAAGTGAATCTAATATATGAAAAACATTATGGTAAATACATTGAAATAACATGTACATTTCAATTCAAATGATTTCATAAACATGTAAGATTAATTTCATTTTCATGAAATTCAAAAAAATTAATTTTTAATATATATATGGGGGGTGTTTTGGATTATATATTTTTTACAACAAAATGTTTCCAATTTATAATTATGTATAGAAAACTTGTAAATTTGGATTGTTGGTGTTATATAAATAAATAAAATTCGAAGTTGTTATGTATGTACACTAGTATTGAAATGCCTTTTTAATGAGAATGATCTATCTATTGATGGTCATTAATCTTTTGGTTTTATGAAATAATGGCTAACATGTGATATAATTTTAAATTATTGTACAAATTTGTTCTCTAATATTAAAACCCTTTTGATTCACCATGTTTATATATTAATTTAGTGATATCTCTCGTGGTATATCAATGTATGTATTTTGATACAACTAATCTCATTTTAATCTTAACAGATACATTTTTCAATATATTGAATTTTGATTGTATATGAGGTATTTTGTTGGAGTATAATGGATTATATTTTTATTGAAGGTAATTTCGTGTGTTATATACTAAGGATTTTGAGAAAATTAGTTTATCAATATTTTACATCATTGGTACTAAATTCATCAAATTTTCAACATTATATTATATTTTTCTTAAATATTATTTAATTTATTATTTAATTGAATTCATATTTTGCGGAATTTGTTTGGGTAATGAATTGTGGATGTTTGTGAGTAGACCGCACATTGATTCCCATGGGGTTTTCATTATTAAAATTCAATGTGTTTTTTAGATCCCCTAATGAAATTATGTTTATTCCTTGATAAATGGTTCATAGATAAAAATATTTTTGATAAGATTTATATTATAATAAAATGAGAATGGTGGCATTTTTTTTAAGAATTATAGAAAAATTGGGTCAGCTATATTTGTTGGTTTCATTTATATTAAAAATTTTAATGATTTTATATTGAAAACAAATTTTCACGTGAGCTTAATAAATATTATTTGCCATATTAAATGATAATTTTTTGTATAAACTAATATAATGAAAAATTATCATATTAAAATAATAGATAAGAAAATTACATATTCCATGAAAATTTATTTTCTCTTGGTTATAAGATTTCAAATAGAAATGTTGATATATTTTTATGGTGGTGTAACTTTGTTATCTTTATTTTTTGTAATAATAATCTTCTTCTAATTAATTAATTTTAGGGGAAATTGATTTATCTTATATTTAAATGGAAAATATAATGTTTGAAAGTAAATTATTGAAAAATAGAATTCTAAATAATATAGTGTTTTATAATTTGATTTTGATTTAGAAATTTTTTGAATACTATAGAGTGGTTAAATCAAACATAATTATCCCCTTCATAGTGTTAATAAAAAATATTTCTATTATATTTAAAATAAATTTGATTTCATATAATGTTATTTTGTATATTAGACATCATTAGGATGGTTTCCTATTTCTAAAATGGTGAATTATGTTTTGAGTTTGTATAAAATTATGACTAATTTTATTATATCTATATATATTTAAATCAATTTCTATATAACACATGACATTATTATGAAATAAATTAATTTATTTTGTTCCCATGGTTTATGGTTTTACTATTAACTTGAATCCATGATTTATTGGTTGTAGAATTGACGTTTTCCAAGGTGTGTGTCATGAGTTTGAGAGATGAAGTAATGAGAAATTATGATTTCCTTATTGGAAATATTATTATCACATCATTAATGTTTTACCTTCATTTAATACATGTAGATATAAAATGCACTACTAGTGAAATTCTCATGGTTGGTACATAGTTCGTAAAACAATTTTTTCCAATATAGAAATCTTGTAGATTTTTTAGTGTCTCATGGTATGTTACATTTTTGGATGAATCGTTATTGGGAACCATGAATCCAAACCATGAAATGTGGTGTTTATTTTAACTATTGGAATAATATATATAATTAAACATTCCCCACAACATTAAGAAAAAATACATAATCAATCCATCCAATTAAAATGTTAAAGTTTCTCATAAATTCATTAATTATATAAGGTATCACATACCTATCTTATCTTAGAATCATTTGATCATTATTTTCCACACATAACCTTATATTTTTCATCTATGGTTTTATGTTTTTTATTGCAGTTTATTCAAACGAATTAAACATCTTCTATGTCAAGTGATTACATGAAGCGAGCCTAACCCCCCCATCTATATATATTCATTTTTTTAGAAAAACCTATGTATATTCAAATTTCAACCATTTGAACCAAATTTTAGGGATTTATTTAATAATCCTTGATTTCCTCTGTATATATTTTATATCAACCATTTGTGTTCATCATGTGATCTTACATAAATATAAGGGAATTTTTACATAGGTTTTCCCTATGTATATTATGATTTTCTTTGGTGTGTGTGTCAATGTAATGTGGGGTCATTACAACCTACTAGAACTTTATAAAAATCTAATAAATTGTTTTATATTTATTATCTTCTCCAGAAATAAATTATTCAAACCATTAGAAGTCCAATAATAATAAAATTTCAATGTGATTGAATTAAATTTGGAGTATAAAAAATATACAATATGAATTTTAAATTTATAACATGGGAAGACATAATTTTAAGATGATTCGTATTATGATTCCTTTGAAACTAAGAAAGATTTTAATGCTCATATAAAGTATTACCCCAAGGGAAATTGTGTAGAGATGAAAGATTTTAAAAATTATCTGTCTTATTATTAATTTTATGGAAGTTGACACCACATAGCACCATAGTAGGTGATATATGTTTCATGATTATAGGTTATGTTATTATAGTTTATATAATAGTATAATTTTATTTCCAATGTGGGGAGTAAATCATCTCATAATATAGTGGAGTATATTTTTGGATTCATGGAAGAGTGTGGGAGTGGGAGAAAATGTATACGATGAGTATTATGATTCAGTAATAGAGATCATGTATATTTTAATGTTAGTAACAACATTGCTAAATCCATATACTTATGTCAATAGTTAAAATCATGTATAGATGATCTTGGGTGTCCCCTTTGAACCTATGTAAAGAATAAAGATTTCATTATCATGAATTAATTTTTTTTATTATAGATCATAAAAATGAATTGTATTTGAAATTACATAATATAATTACATTTTTAGTAGTTACATGCGGCATTGTACTCACACACTAATAAAATGTAGTGGGGTGCCCAATAAAATATCATGGTCACATGATTGTTTAATGGAAATAGACATATGATCAGTGGTTGATCTGACATGACTTAGATTGATAATGATGGATAGAAATGTGATTGGACTCATGGATATTTTTATGGATTATCATGTTTCGTATTCTTATATTTTGGAATTTTATGTATAAGATACAACAAAGAGGGATATGAAATATATGTATTACTCATTTGAAAATTATACAATTCATTTGATAAGGAATTATTTATGTATATTTTTTATTTTTTATTTTTTTGATATATTAAATATTATTTTATTTTATTTTTATATTTTTATATTTTTTTATTACTTAAAATATTATTATATGTGTATTTTCTACCCTTAGTTTTATAAATGATGATAATTTATATTGACCAACCTTTAAAATATTTTGAGGTATGACATTGTAAATTTAACACAACATTTAGAAAATAATAGGGGGTATTGGGTCTAGAAAAATCTAAAAGAGGTTTTATAGAATCTATAATTTTATATTACTATATTTAAATGGTACACCCGAGGTATAATTTTATTGGGAAATTTTATAGAGACTATTCTTGGGAGTACATAACTGATGATTGAGAGAAATTAATGTTACCAAGAAAATTATTTATATTCTCTCTTCCACATGTTATATTCAGTTACATCACATGGGATGATACACATGGGTTATGGATTTATTTATTAGATATATATCATATTCCTATGAGTGTAAAGATTATGTTTATTCATCTATATTATTAATAAAAAAAGAATTAAATATTTATTTTTATAGTTTCTATTTATTTTACATTAGATGTGATAATGATATTATCCATTTATAGTCCTTAACCACTAATATAGTGTTCTCTAAAATAAATTGATGGTGGAATTTTATATGAGAAAATCTATGATATTTTGCATATTTATGGGAATGAATAAGTATAATTTTAATGGATTTTATTGACTTAATAAGATTCTATGAGAATAATTCAATGTGTATCCATCTATAAATTTTTAATATAATTTTACTCCATATAAAAATAATTTTACAATTTTTTTAAATAGTTAAATAAAGAAAGGAAGGAATAAAAAATATAAATATATTATCTATAATGTATCGGTATATGATGACAACTATTATTATAGTTAGACAAGGATATAGAGATATTCTTATTGTTTACATTTTTATTATGGGAGTATGTTAATAAAAGATTTCATTACTATAGTATATTTTACTAAAAATGTATATTAAAAACTAATATAAATAACAGTTATCATGTGTCTGTTAGTAATAGTTTAGGAATTACAATGTATCTACATCCAGTGTAGTGTTACTTGGGTTGTGATGAGGACATACCCAAATCAATTTGATAAGAGCCTCATGTAGCATCAAGGAATATCATCTAAAACCATATATATGAGATATTTCAAGGAGGGATGTAGTCCATCAAGACTGAGGCACCACGAGATGCACATACATTGACAAGTATGAGTATAGAGTAATAGATGTTGGTACCACCATTGGTAAATGGTGAGGGATTTCTTCAAGTAACGGATATTTATTTGGATTCCATTTATTAAATTATTGATCAACTTGATGTTGTACCTCTCGTACCCCTCGTGGTTTAATTTTCATGATCACAATCACTCTCTTATTTATCTAATCTTGTTTTATGTGTTTTTGGATGATAGGCATGATTTCAGGTTGCCAAGAAATTGGGCCAAGAAATCCAGAAGGAAAAAAGTGGACCGATTTCAGTCCACCGGCAAACCGGTGGATGACCACCGGCCAACCGGTGGTGCCTGGGCAGAAGGAATCCCCTCTGTCCAGACCACCGGCCAACTGGTGTCCCATCACCGGTCAACCGGTGGAACCCAGACAGAAGGGACATCAACTGTCTCCTCACCGGCCAACCGTTGGCCTCCTCACCGGCCAGCCGGTGGTGCCTGGGCCGAAGGCCTCTCATTTTTCAATGCACCAGCCAATCGGTGGACAAGCACCGGTATGCCGGTGGAGCCAGTCAAACTAGCCGTTGGGCTTTGACCAAACTTGTCCACTTGACTCCCAACGGCTCCGAAGGCCTCTCCAACGGCTCCGAAGACCCCCAAAGGCCATTTGATGGTTACCCCTCTATAAATAAAGGACTAGGAAGCCCCGGAAACGTACGAAAGCCCATGGAAACATTTTTCCATCATTTGGCAAACCTCCGGCGGATTCCCTCAAGGAACCTCAATTGCTCCAACCCACTTCCACATCCAAGGAGCACCATAAAAGAAGCTTGGGAGCGCTCTTCATCAACTCCAATAAATCCATTGGCGCCCAAGACTTCTCTACATTACGGTTTTTCTTGTTTTATCATTTTTTAGCTTTATTTTGGGTTTGTGCCTACAAACCCCTCTTTCTCTCATCCTCTCTTTTTTTGGGTTTTCACACCACCTTCAAGGTGTGAAGAGGTTAGTCAAGCCTTCCCTTTAAAAGGCTTGAGTCATAGGTGAGCTAGCCTTCACCTGTAAGAAGGCTAGTGGGTTCTTGCTCAACCATTAAAAGAAAGCTGTAATAGGTTCTAGAATACCTTAAAGTCTAGTGGGTTTCTTGCTAGAACCATTAAAAAGCAAGCGGTAGTAAATCTCTCAACGGTTAAGTTGGGAGTAGAGATGTAGGCTTTGGTTTAAGCCGAACTCCGTTATCATGTTTTGTGTCTTGCCTCTTTTATTTCCGCTGCACTTTTAACTTTGATTTTAAATTGTTAATTATTTTTTAAAAGGCAATTCACCCCCCCTCTTGCCATCACTCTCCTCCCAACAATTGGTATCAAAGGGAGGTTTTGAGTAATACCTTCACCGGTTTCAAATTCAAGATCCATTGTGATGGCTTCAACTTCTTTCTCCCCCGAAGGTTATTCATTGGGTTGTGCTCCATTTTTTGATGGAACCGACTACACTTATTGGAAAACCCGCATGACCACTTTTCTTAGAAGTATTGGCTATCCTCTTTATAGAATTGTCTTGCATGGTTATTCTCTTTCTTCTCCCGATTAATCCAAATGGACTCAAGCCGATATTAAAAATTTCGAGCTTGATGGAAAAGCCATGAACGCTCTTCATTGCGGCCTTGATCGTAATGAATTCAATCGAGTTTCCACATGCACTTCATCTCATGAAATCTGGAAACTTTTTGAGGTTACCCATGAGGGGACCAACAAATTCAAGGATACTCGATTGGATATGTACCGTCAAGATTTTGAGTCTTTTACCATGCATCCATATGAAAATATAACTGAAATGTTTACACGTTTTACTGATGTTTGCAATGGGAGAAAGTCCCTTGGTGATGATGTGTCTGCAGAAACGATGGTCAAGAAGATCCTTTGGATCCTACAAAGCTCATGGGCACCAAAAGTCATGGAAATCCAAGAGGCAAAAGACATCAAGAACATGCCGGTCGAAGAGCTCATCGGATCCCTCATGACCTACGAGATCACCATGAGGAGGCAAGCTGAAATGGAAGCCAAACCGATCAAAGTTCCAAAGAACATCGCCTTCAAAGTTCAAAAAGAAGAAAGCTCCTCCTCCTCATCGTCTTCCTCTTCAAGCGGCGATTCAGAAATGGAGAATCTTGCCCGCAAAATGCACAAATTCATGAAGAAGTACAAGAAGAAGAAATCCCGCAAGGCTCAACTCGACGAAAAATCCGAGCCCGAGGTAACATGTTACGGGTGTGGCAAGAGAGGCCATTACAAGCCCGATTGTCCACTCAACAAGAAAAAGGCCAAGCAAAAGGAAAAGAAGAAGGCATTCAAGGCCACATGGAGTGATAGCTCCACATCCTCCTCATCCTCCTCCTCAAGTGACAACAGTAAAAAATGCCTAATGGCATTTCATGAGGTATCCTCTTCCGACTCCTCATCCTCTAGTTCTTCAAATTCTTTCAATCATTTATCTTATGAGGATCTCCAACATGCTAGAGATCAATTGGAGGAAGGTTTTCACGAACTCTCTTCCAAATTTATTGCTTTAAAAACGAATTTCAAAAAACATTCTTCCGAAAAGGAACAACTTCTCAAAGAAAAGGAGGCGTTGTCCCTCAAGGTCCAAAATCTTCCCGATGTTGATTCTATGGAATCAACAATCAAGGATTTAAGGGAATCCCTAGCTAAGTTCACTGAAGGAGAACATAACCTCTCGAAGCTCCTTGGTTCCCAATGCATTTCTAGAATCACCCAAGGGCTTGGCTATTCCAAGCAAGCTTCCTCTTCCCATGCTCCTACTATTTTTGTAAGGGGGAGCTCCCAATATAAATTTTGCAACTATTGTAAAAAAACACGAGTACTTAATTTATGAGTGCGATTGCAAAAATGCCCGGTATGGAAAGCCCAAAACCATTTTCTTTAACGATGAATTTCATAGGAGAAGACCCGCCACTAGACAAGTATGGATTGAAAAATCCCTTTTAGCGAGTCTCACCGGACCAAAATTTGTCTCGGTTCTAAAATCCTCTCCCCGGTGATTTGTTGTTTTTATTTAGGGGGAGATAGGATCGTTTAAGCCTTTTTGCTTTATTTTCAAAACATTCATTTCAAAACTTTCAATTCAAAACTTTCAATTCAAAACTTTCAATTCAAATTTCAAAAATTTCAATTGGTTTAAAATCTCTATATTGTTTTTCAACCATTCCTTCAATCAAATTTTATGCCCCGTGCTATTTTGATAATCACAAAGGGGGAGAAATCTTTCTCTCGTGCTTTGCTTTACTTTTCAATTTATCCTTTAAAGCATGCCTTTCATTTCAGTCTTTTACATTGCTTGTTTTTAGTGATTGTGATCATCAAAATATGGGGAGATTGGTGTACCTCTCGTACCCCTCGTGGTTTAATTTTCATGATCACAATCACTCTCTTATTTATCTAATCTTGTTTTAAGTGTTTTTGGATGATAGGCATGATTTCAGGTTGCCATGGAATTGGGCCAAGAAAGCCAGAAGGCAAAAAGTGGACTGATTTCAGTCCACCGGCCAACCTGTGGATGACCACCGGCCAGCCGGTGGTGCCTGGGCAGAAGGCATCCCCTCTGTCCAGACCACCGGCCAACCGGTGTCCCATCACCGGCCAGCCTGTGGAACCCAGACAGAAGGGACAGCTACTGTCTCCTCACCGGCCAACCGGTGGTGCCTGGGCCGAAGGCCTCTCATTTTTCAATGCACCGGCCAATCGGTGGACAAGCACCGGTAAGCCGGTGGAGCCAGTCAAACTAGTCGTTGGGCTTTGACCAGATTTGTCCACTTGACTCCCAACGGCTCCGAAGGCCTCTCTAACGGCTCCGAAGACCCCCAAAGGCCATTTGAGGGTTACCCCTCTATAAATAAAGGTCTAGGAAGCCCCGGAAACGTACGAAAGCCCATGGGAACATTTTTCCATCATTTGGAAAACCTCCGGCGGATTCCCTCATGGAACCTCAATTGCTCCAACCCACTTCCACATCCAAGGAGCACCATAAAAGAAGCTTGGGAGCGCTCTTCATCAACTCCAATAAATCCATTGGCGCCCAAGACTTCTCTACATTACGGTTTTTTTTGTTTTATCATTTTTGAGCTTTATTTTGGGTTAGTTCCTACAAACCCCTCTTTCTCTCATCCTCTCTTTGTTTGGGTTTTCACACCACCTTCAAGGTGTGAAGAGGTTAGTCAAGCCTTCCCTTTAAAAGGCTTGAGTCATAGGTGAGCTAGCCTTCACCTATAAGAAGGCTAGTGGGTTCTTGCTCAACCATTAAAAGCAAGATGTAATAGGTTCTAGACTACCTTAAAGTCTAGTGGGTTTCTTGCTAAAACCATTAAAAAGCAAGCGGTAGTAAATCTCTCATCGGTTGAGTTGGGAGTGGAGAGGTAGGCTTTGGTTTAAGCCAAACTCCATTATCAAGTTTTGTGTCTTGCCTCTTTTATTTCCGCTGCACTTTTAACTTTGAATTTAAATTGTTAATTATTTTTTAAAAGGTAATTCACCCCCCCTCTTGCCATCACTCTCCGTCCAACACTTGAGACA
Source organism: Viscum album (assembly GCA_963277665.1). Lineage (NCBI taxonomy): Eukaryota > Viridiplantae > Streptophyta > Magnoliopsida > Santalales > Viscaceae > Viscum > Viscum album. The sequence goes on along the minus strand of OY728138.1, from coordinate 576,437,629 downwards.
CTCATGATGATGAGGGTGAAGATAGTGATTTATACGACTCAAGTCCAAGAGAAGGTCTTGTGGGACATCATTTTATTAAGAGAGAAACATGTGGGGTGTCCATAGAGAAACATAAAGATATTATTTCTTGATAAAATATTTTTAGAGACACTAAGAGAATACATTTATTTATAGTACATGAATATTATTAATTTATGGAATAATTATACAAATTTTATGGAACACAAAAAAATTAATAGTTTTTTCACCAATTTTTTTGTGGAATCACTAATGGGAAATATGTCTATACACACAGTTTTGCATATAACCCTGGGTATAGGGAACCCCTATACCCACGGTTTTCCAAAACCGTGGGTATAGGGATATTTTGTGAGCCAAAACCCACGGATGTTCTAAAAACCGTGGGTATAATTTTCTTTTAAGACCTATACCCACGGTTTTAGAGAAAACTGTGGGTATATGGTATTTTTCAATGACCTATACTGATGGTTCTTCAAAACCATGGGTATTGGGGTTTTTTTTGAAAGACCTATAACCACTGTTTTATAGAACCACGGGTATATCTTCCCAGAGTTATGGATAGGAAAGAGAAATAGGTGGAAAACAAAAAAAAATTGGAGGGAATACATTTTTTCACGGTTTATATTAATATATTTACATTAATATAAATATATACATTCAAAAATTCTTCATCTCAGTTTGTAATGGCTTGTCTGGGGGTGCTATAGGTCGCCGATTCAATTCCCGTAGTTTAAATTTTTCAAAACACAGATAATATTAATATATATATGCAGATGTATGTATATATATCAAATGAAAAAGATAGCTCGGTTGGTCCCTTGATGAGGCATGGGCTTGAGGCACTTTCTAAGACGCAGGTTTGAATCACACCGGACACATTTTTTTAATTTAAATACTGCACTGGATTATATTAATATATATCTGTAGAAATATGTATATATAACACTTAAATATCGTAGCTTGGTTTTTCTGTTGGTGGGGTGTGCTAGTGAGGTGTAGCGGGAGTTGTGGGTTTGATTCCCCCCAGTGCTGGATTTTTTGGATTTAAATTCCCCACTGATTGAAAACTATGGGGTCTGTTGTGTATCACATTGGAGCAGTGTGTGCCACATTTGACTCCCCAATACCCATCGTTCTCCAAAATAGTGGGTATAGGCTAAGGGACCTATACCAACGCCTCTCCAGCCCACGGTTACCAAAACCGTGGGTTTATGATATACCCACGGTTTTGGGGGCTATACCCACAGTTATGAACCATGGTTATATGTTTTTTTTTCTGTAGTGAATGAGATAGTTAAAGATAATAGGGTATTTTATTCTATTGGAGTTTGGATTTAGTATATTTATGAGGTTATTCCTAGTTAAATTCTATTAACAACACACCCCCAGATTTTGATATCAATCCATCTTCAATCCAATGTATGATTTTTGAAGATTTTATGTTATTATTTTCATTTTTCAACAAAATTGAGTGAAAATAATTTATATGTTCTTATTTATATAAATGATTCCCCGTATAAAAGATTTATTCTTTGGATTTTAGATGATCTATATAAATTTTGTAGGGTATTATGAGATCAATTATAAATGTTTTCATTTATCACTATAGGTTGCAGTATTTATGTTTCCTTGGGAATTCAGTATGAAAGAGATTAGTATATGCGATGTAATTTTTTTGAACATGTTTGTTCAGTATCATGATCATTTATTCCACTATCTATAAATTTTTGTACTTATATATACATAGGGTGGTAGTTATCTTGATTTCATAGAGTGGGACATGAAGAAAGAAAGTGTGGTACCAGAATATTAGTTGCTAGTTGTGACAATTACAATGGATTCATTTATTTTATAGAATGATAAGGATATATATTATGAAGTCTCTCATATCCTAGTTTTCTAGTTTAATTATTTTTTATCAAATAATTTATTTAGATTTACTTATGAATCAGAGGTCCCAAATACTATTGAGATCAGAAGAGGAGAAAACTAAATCAATATATCTCTTTGAATGACAGATACTATTGTGATTTGTGAGTTAATAATATATCAGAGGATTTAGAAGTTACTGGTTCTATAATGATAAATACATTCCATTAGATTTCACCATTAATATTCTCCTAGATTGTGGATTGATCATCGTATTCAATTATTAATTTTCATTGGTTTAACCATGTAATTGATAGAAATATGTATACCCTCCCATGTATTAGTGAATAATTTAGTTAGTCTAGTGGATGTGTATTTTAAATTATCAACATATTAAGAAATTAAAATCCTCAACTATGGGTGAGACCACAAAAAATACCACACAACATATATAAGTGTAGGTATGTTCTGTATGAATGTTAGGTGATGATTTTTGATATTACAAAAAGGTAATAATGTTATATTTCCCTGATATGTTTATTCATCCATATATATTTGGAATCTTTTATAATATTTTGATGATAATATTTTATATTATAGGTCATGAGAGGGCCATATATTACACACACATATATATATATATTTACCACACATCGGATAAATTTTATATATTATAAAATCCTTAATATATAATTTTAGAATAACATGGTGTACTTTTATAGAAACATGAAATTTTTGAAGGTGTATAAGTGGATATAGAGAAGGTGGATGCATTTGTTTCATGAGATTGGACCAAAAAATATTATATGTTATGATTTTTTAATTTCTAATTATTTCAACATATTCCTTGAATATATTTCATTCTTAGATGTCACGATCATAGTCCTAACCATGATGGGGGAGAGGTTTATTTTTCCAAATGATCGTGAGGATTCCATTTTTAGCTGAAATAGATGATAATGGCAGTTCAATATATGTCCTAACAAGATCCTGGAATATATAGTATGATATATGTCAATTCCAATGAATATTTTAGGTTTGTAAATGATACAAGATGATTATAATATCCTATGGTTTATGTACATTGATATAAATTTTTTTCTAAAGCATTCATACATTACAAAAACACATTTCCAATGACCATATGAGTTTAGTGTATTTAGAAACATGGAACACATTCGTCAAATTTTCCGAAAGGTATTAAATATATCTAATAATAATATTTCACTTTTATTTTCCTACTTAAAAAATTAATTATATCATAAGGAAATAAATAAAATGATAAGGTTGAGCTAAAATGTGATTTAAGGGTAAACAAGTAACATTTAAAACAGAACCTGAACCTAATAATGTAATAACATTAACATATTATTTGAAAATATTTACAGTTATGACCTGTATAAAAATATTGAGTCAAGGAATAAATATATGAATTAAATAAGGCATAAATCATAAATGAACATGAGCCATGAGAAAAGGGTGTTGGTATAGAACTTGGATTTGCGAGAGACACATAATCAAAAATAATCATTCCCAAATTCTCTAAGGCTCATTTCAAAGACAATCATATTTGAAAAAGAAAATTATTGAACCAATTTCACACCACATTAAATCCCTTTATTAATAAATCCGGTTTACATCTCATTCCTTCAATTTATTGCTAAATCAGGATTCTATCCCATTAGTTAACTATATTACGGAACTGATACCATTTCACATTCCAGACCTATCTATCTCATAATGAAAATCAATCGTATGTGTCCCATAATAAAATTTATAATTCATCATATCGTTTTCAAAGGGTTTTTACAAACAACATTCCATCATAACATAATCCATAAAAAGGAAATGGATTTCGCAAATATAATTCTATCATAATAATTATAAATACTAGAAATAATGGGGATTATTTCCTTGTAATAAAATTTCCCCTTTAAATATATATATATATATAACATCAATTAATGAAATAGTATTAGGAAAATATATATGAACAAAAACATGATAATATCTCATTAAGAAACTATCATTTCTTCTTAAAAAATGTTTTCCTCCCTTAAATAGATGTGAAATTTTAATAGAAAATAATTTCATTGAAAATTACCTTGTAATTATGTAAAAAAATATTCTTGGATATAATTAAATATAGAAGAGTAAAAAAATTTATCCTATATATGTTAAAACAATTTATTCTTCTCAAACTATTTCTAGAAATGTTAAAAAATACCTTATTTGGGAAATAAAAGAAATATTCCCTTCAAACCATGTAGTATATGTAAAAAATGGGTTAATATAACTTTAATTATTCATATGATAATATTAATACTTTTATGAAAACATTTTGAGATGAAATGGTCAGGGATATTAATTATTAGTCAATGGGTACTTAAATTGAAACAATTATAAAAAATGAATTTATTGTGAAATAAATTCACTTCAATTTATCGTAAATAAAATAGTATTCTCTATTATATAAATAAATTTATAAAAATAACACTATTCTGTGTAGTACATCTAAAATACATTCATGGGTGGTAATATAGTTACTCATTGATGGTTAATAAAGTTAATAGGACAATTGATGTGTGGTAATATAGTTACTCATTGATGGTTAATATAGTTACAATAAAATGCAAAAATCCTTAAATGAGTATTGGATGAAATTATAAACATTATCTAAATAATTTGGCAAAATTTTATATTTTATGAATATTAATATCATTTCACGAATTATTATGTATTTTAATAAAACATTAAATTCAATTTTGATACTCTTCATTACATCACTTTTCTAAAATATCCAAAAAAGATGATATCATGAAACAAACACTTCTTATATAGCCCTAATATTTATAGGTAATCTATAAAATTATTTTATGACATTAATTATATATAGTTATATTTATTTTTATATTTTTATATATCATATATTTGATGACTCTATTAATTAAATAATTACCGCATCATCATTGTATAATAATTTAAGGTAAATATTTATTTCATAAAAATAAAAAATAAATTATCATTATTACGATAAACACTTTATATTAAAATTGACTATTTATACTCAAATAGATATTCTATATAATCCTTTAATAATAATTTTATATTTACTAAAATTAGTAGTAGGACTTCTTTAACTTCTCGTTAAATAAACTATAATAAATGTCATACTCTAGAAAAGTGGCTTAAAAAGGTTATAATCTTGGCCCAAGGATTCTTTTTGTCAATACCCACTTATCTTGTGAAATTTTTACACGTTTTAGAATGATTTTATAATGTTAATAATATTATTTTTACCCTCAATTACTTGACTTACCTTTAACTGTGTTAATTACAATTTTACAAAAGTTCCCATTAGTAAACTGGTTACAATCTCTATTGCAGTCCCGATTTTGTCATGAGATATCCATATCTACTCAATTTATTAGAGGTATTAAAATTTTTTTTGCCAATCCATCACATAAATAAATACCTACATATGAGTTCAAAAATATTATAAAAAACACCTAATATCATAACCCATGAAATTAAATGGTTTTCATAACCTTTTCATTATTTCATAACCATTATAAAACGTACTATTTTCATCAACATTTATCCAAATAATCATAGAATAACCATAGAAAATGCATGAGTTTCATATCATAACAATAAACCATATAAAAATGAATAAATAAGGAATAATTTGATCACTTACCCATGTAAAAAATAAAAATCAACAAAGTACATCATTATAGATATAAATTTTATTAAAAGAAGCATTGGAATGTATCTTTCATATAATTTTATTCTCACATTAATATCAGTTATCTGAAATCTAAAATTTTCAAAAATGTTAAGAAATAAAATTTCATTAATGCCAAACATGAATAATTATAGTGGAATCTTCAAATTATTAACTATTAACAATGGATGTAAATTCCATTCATGCTGTATAATTGAACTAAATCATATTTACATAAATTTTCTAAAAATTATAAAATTATAGGATCTCCAAATGAAAATGAATTTTATTTATAATCAATCCAATATAAATTAAATCATAGAATTTTTTTTTAAATATTATTTGAATATAAAAAAAATTATCATCACAAATTTAGATTTCATGGATATAGAAGAAAACATATTCTTGACCAATGAGAGAAATAATTTCAATTCTTCCTCAAAAATAATTTTTTTTCTTATGTATATAAAAAGATGAAAATGAATTGTCAAAATTTAATATCCAAAACTAACAAGATATTAAATTTATTATAGAGATTATATATAGGGAGATAATAATATTTCATCTTTGGGTGCTAATCTTAAATACACACGATATATAATGATATTATCAAATAAAATCATCCGTCAAAATGGTAAACAATATATAAATATGGATATCTAAGAAAATGTGTTTTTTGGTTTATTTATGTCAGTCCTTGTATATTGATCATTGTTCCATGATATTCATAATTTTAATAATGATATAAATTTTATATAAATATAGAAATTTAATTTATATATTTAGAGTCATCTATAAAAGAAAAATATATAAAATTGAATTGAAATATTCATATATATGGTAGGATATATATATTCATGAATACAATTTTCATTTTATGATAAATCGAAAAAATAAAGGATGAAAATAATTCACAATTATAGATTAATTATTATATCATACATATCACATATATATATATATTAAATAAATTTATACTTATTATAATCTACGTAAAATTGAAATAAAACATCATGTCACTTTATAGATGTTGTAGTCGGCACGTTGTCGTGCAAGATTTTATGATTTTCTAATTTATTAGAAGGTATTATGAATGATATGAAATTAATAATAATGAAGAATAATTATTTAATAAATTTAAAATAAAAACAATAAAATCGATATACTACACATCCCTTAAATATGTGATGAAAATTGATTTCAATTATTTCTTTGATACTGTAATCCCTGTATAATCATTTAACATATTTTTACATAGAATTTGATGTGTAATTATTATTTAGTAGTGATAATAAAATATATTTGTATTTATGATACTAAGGTAATTTTTTTTAAAATAACAAATATTTAGAGGAGGTAAATGGTGAAGTAAAATGAATTTTATAGATTATGTATATTATCACTACATTGAAAAACACCACTACATATACAATTATAGATCCATGGGATGTTATTTTAGAAATAATAAAACCAAAATATTTTTTATATGGATGTTGAGAAGGTTTTTAAGTATACGCTGGTCGATCTACGCTACTCATCCTTGTATAAAGAACAGAGTGAAGGGGTGTCTTTTTATAAGGGAGAGAGGGGAAACAGTTTAAATTTCATAAAATATTAAATAAATAATTATGAATTGCTATAATTATATGAAAAATCATATTTTGTCAAAATTTAATCCTAAAAATTAAATTTATACTGGTTTTGGTGGAATGGAAAACCATATTGTTGTTATTAACCACATTAGTAACTATTTTGGTCCTCAACAGCGAGAATAAGTATTTTAATGACTAAGGGTTATGAAATATTATATAAATGGTAATGTTGCATCAAAATAGTCCGTGGGTGATCTTATCATCCATATTCAATTCGGATAGAAATATATTATAATGTTATAAATATCAAAAACATTAATAAAATATCATCTGTAATAAAATATAAATGATTATAATTTTGGAACTCTTAATTTAATTTGATTTTAATTCAATAAATAAAACAATGGAATTTTAATTAAATCCACTAGAACCACAATAATATATTATTATTGTTTTTAAAAATAATGGAATTCTATAACTCACTCAAATTATATTAGTTTTAATATTTTTGAATTCATTTAATTTTATTCTATTAATTGATGAAATATTGTGTTAATGATATTTAAGATGTAAAGTTAATTAAATAATTACTAAAATTTGGTAAAAAAAATAAATTATAAAAAGAATTTTATTATTGAAAATTTTACCATTAATATTCAAGTAAAACTATCTTTTTTCCCTATGCTACCTCATTTGTTAAATTTAAATGTAAATGGATATATTCATATCTCATGAATAAGATAATTATATCAATGTTAAAACATATAATTGAATATATAACATATAATGATTTTTGGCATAAATAAACATTAGTTGTTAATTTTATTTAAAATTTTCAAAACACATGCCCTGAAAAAAAAGACATTAATTTTTCTCCTTTATTTTCAAATCCTTTTTGATTTTCCATTAAATTATATGATAACCAAATCATTTTTTTATAAATATTTAAACCATAAACTTTCTCTAATTTAATTATTTATATTAACTCCAACATATGAAACAGTTATGTGATAGTTGTCGCATTAAATAATAAACTTTTTATTGTATATCATTATTCAATTAATGTCTTTATTATGTATAATAAATTGTATGAAATTTAAAAATTTATATAAATATATCTTAAAATCATTGGGTGTTATATTTAGTATAATGATTTGGTGATACGATGTATTACATATTTAAGAAATAAAAGAACATATTTTTGGATTTAATAGATTATATTATATATGGATATTGGTTATCTAAACATTGAATGTTGACGTAGAGAATACTAGGATAGCCTAGAATCAGTTGAATTAAATGTATCCTAGGGATTCCCATTATCAAGTCTATTCACTCTACATTGATTGATGTATTTAATAAAAAATATAGTATTAATTATTATTTTAATGTTTAATATTTAATAGTTGAATAGATTGTTTATTACATATTAATCTGGTAAATAAAATTCTTCTGTAATGATACACATACATATGGGTGGTTTTATGACATATTTCTCCATATATAATTATTATTCTTTGATGAAAAAATATATTTAATTTTTACATGAATAAATTATAATATTATTTTTATTTATATTCATCACAATAGTTGGTTGTTAGATTCCATAGAAAAAATATCATTATTTGTCCACCATACTGAAATTGATTTTTGTTTTGGGAATTTTAAATGAATGGTTAGTATATAAGGGAAATAATTATAATGGAATAATGTGTCCACAAAATACAATTTTGTATGGTTTCTAATTAGAATCCCTCATTGTTCTAAAAATTAATTGGGTTTGGAATCTATAAAATATTTTCATATCGTTTCATCTATAAAGTATTTTCCATAAAAAACCAATATTTCATGAATTCATTAATTTTATAGTGAAAAACAATGGATTATGAATTTTTTGTTGCATAATTCATTTGTGATCAGATTCGGATTGAGTGGATGATGTTGAAAATTTGGAAAGACTTGTTATATATTTGATATGGGATTTTTATTGATTTTTACTATTTCAAGATGGGTTTGGTTTGGTGATTCAAATAGTGGTTTTAGTCAATGGTGGGAGTAATCCCATCGTGTTTAGTACATCTATTTGAGAGAACCAATATACCAATGGGTGATTAGTTATATATGTTTTTCATTATATAGATAAGTGGTATTATTAAATCACTATTGTAGTGGTTCATCAATGATAAAAGGTCATGATTGAAATTTATTGGTTTGGGGATCATAAAGAAGATATGAAAAATACATTATAAATAGTCTCAATAGATGATAATGATCATATAATGATCTTTAAGTCTCTAATAGATCATGAATCACGGTCATTGGGGAACATTCTGCTCATCTCTTAAAGTAATATTTTGGTGATATGTATTGAATTTTTTAGTTTAATTTGGTTGTTAACAAAAACTTTTATAATAACTAATAGTAAGTAATTATGTTAATGGGGGGAACCATTGAATCTAATGGATGAAAAACATTATGGTTTATACCTTGAAATAACCTGTACATTTCAATTCAAATGATTTCATAATCATGTAATATTAATTCCATTTTCATGAAATTCAAAAAAAATTAATTTTTTATATACATGGGGGTGTTTTGAATTACATAATTTTTACAACATAATGTTTTCATTTTATAATTATTTATAGAAAACCAATTAATTAGGATTGTTGGTGTTATGTAAATAAATAAAATTAGAAGTTGTTATGTATGTCCACTATATTCCCATTATTCATAAAAAATATTCAATGTAGAGTGTTCTTTGGTGTATAAAAATATTCATGAAATGGTTTTGGATATGTTTTTACATAAAAAACTAGGGTATAAGAAAATGTATGTTCCTATTCAAATGATACCTAGTATGGATATTCCTTTTTTAATGAAAATGAACTATCTATTGATGGTCATTGTACTTTTGGTTTTGTGAAATAATATCTAACATGTGATATAATATTAAATTATAGTACAAATTGGTTTTCTAATATTAAACCCCTTTTGATTCACCTTGTTTATATATTGATTTAGTGATATCTATCATGGTATATAAATGTATGTTTTTTCATTCAACTAATCTCATTTTAATCTTAACAGATCCATTTTTTCAATATGATTAATTTTGATTGTATATGAGGTATTTTGTTGCAGTATGAAGGATTATATTTTTATTGAATGTAATTCCTTGTGTTATATACTAAGGAGTTTGAGAAAATTAATTTATCACTATTTCACATTGTTGGGACTACATTCATCAAATTGTAAAAATTATATTATATTTTTCTAAAATATTATTTAATTTATAATTTAATTGAATTGATATTTTGGGGAATTTGTTTGGGTAATGAGCTGTGGATGTTTGTGAGTAGACCACACATTGATTCCCATGGGTTTGTCGTTGTTAAAATTCTAGGTGTGTTTAGATCCCCTAATGAAATTATGTTTATTCCTTGATAAATAGTTCATAGATAAAAATATTTTTGAAAAGATTTATATTATAAAAAAATTTGAATGGAGGCGATTAATTTAAAAATGATTGAAAAAAGGGTCAATGATATTTGTAGGTGTCATTTATATTTAACATTTGAATGATTTAATATTGAAAATAAATTTTCATGTGAGATTAAAAAATAATATTGGCCATATTAAATGATAGTTTTTTTGTATAAAATAATATAATGAAATATGATCATATTTAAATAATTGATATGAAAAAACCATGGGTATAAGGATAGTAGGTGAACCTATACCAATGGTTATGCCAAAAACTAGGGGTATAATTTTTTTTAAGACATATACCCATGGTATTGGAGAAAACTGTGGGTATATGGTATTTTCCGAAGACCTATACTGATGGTTCTTAAAAATTGTGTGTATTGGGGTGGTTTTTTTGAAGACCTATACCCATGGTTTTCTAGAACTGTAGGTATAGCTTTCCCGCATTATGTCGGGGAAAGAAAATTACACAGGACATGAAAAAAATTTGTCCAGAATACATTTTTAATGGTTTAGTTAAATATATTTTCTTTAATATAAATATATACATTAAAAAATTCTTCAATTCGGTTAGTAAAGGAAAGTCTGCGGGTGATGTAGGTCACGGTTTTAATTACCATAGTTTACATTTTTCAAAACACAAATAATATTAATATATATATGTATATATTGGTATATATATCAAATAAAAAAGATAGCTCAGTTGGTCCCTTGATGAGGTGCGGGCATGATGCACATTCTAAGACACAAGTTCGAATCACTCTGGCAGCATTTTTTGAATTTAAATACCGAAATGGATTATATTAATATATATATGTAGATATATGTATATATAAAAGTCATATATCATAGATCGGTTGGTCTGTTGGTGTGGCGTGCCTCTGAGGTGTAGCACGAGGTGTGGGTTCAATTCAGCCCACCACTGGAATTTTTGGATTAAAATTCCTCGCGGTTTGAAAACTGGGGGGTCAGTTGTGTGCTACACTGGAACAGCGTGTGCCACATTTGACTCCCCTATACCCACGGTTCTCTAAAACCCTAGGTATAGGCTGATACCCCTAAACTGATGCCTCTCCAACCCACAGTTCCCAAAACCATGGTTATAGGCTATACCAACAGTTTTGGGGGTTGTAACCATTGTTTTGAACTGTGGGTATAGGTTATTTTTTCAGTACTGAATAAGATAGTTAATGATAATAGTGTATTGTAGTCTATTGGAGTTTGGATGGAGTATAATTATTAGGTTCTTCCTAGTTAAATTCTAATAACAACATACCTCCGGATTTGGATAACAATCCATCTTCAATCCAATGTATGATTTTAGATGATTTTATGTTATTATTTTTATTTTTCAACATGACTGTGTGAAACACACTTATATTATCTTATTTTTATAAATTATTCCCCATATAAAAGATTTATTATTTGGATTTTTAATGATCTATATAAATTTGGTAGGGTATTATGAGATAAATTATAAATGTTTTTATTTATCCCTATAGGTTGTAGTATTTATGTCTCCATGGGAATTCAGTATTCCAGAGATTAGTAGATGTGATGTAATTTTTTTATTGAACAAATTTGTTCAGTATCTTGATCATATATTCCACAATCTCTAAATTTTTGTACTTATATATACACAGGGTGGAAGTTATCTTGATTTCATAGAGTGGGACATGAATAAATAATGATTGGTACTAGAATATTAGTTTCTAGTTGGGGCAATTACATTGGTTTCATTTATTTCATAGAATGATAAGGATATATATTAGTAAGTCTCTCTTATCCTAGTTTTCTAGTATAATTATGTTTTATCAAATGATTTCATTATATTTACTTATGAATGAGATGTCCCAAATACTATTGAGATAAGAAGAGGAGAAAACTCAATTATTATATCTCTTTGAATGACAAATACTATTGTGATTTGTGAGTTAAGAATCTATCAGAGTATTTAGATGTTACAGGTTCTATAATGATAAATACATTACATTAGATTTTACCAATAATTTTCTCCTATATTGTGGATTGAACATCGTATTAATTTATTAATTTTAATTGGTTTAACCATGTAATTGATAGAAATATGAATCCCCTCCCAAATATTAGTTAATAATTTAGTCAGCCTAGTGGATGTATAGTTTAAATTATCATCATATTAGGAAATTAAATTCATCAACTATGGGTGAGACCACACAAAATACCACACAACGTATATAAGAGTAGGTATGTTCTATATGAATGTTAGGAGATGTTTTTTGATATTACAAAAAGTAATATTGTTATATTCCCCTGAAGAGTTTTTTCATCCATATATATTTGGAATATTTTAAAATATTTTGATGATAAGATTTTATATTATAGCTGATAAGAGGGCCATATTTTTCATATATATATATATATATATTTTTACCACACATTGTATAAATTTCATGTATTATAAAATCCTTAATATATAATTTTAGAATAACATTGTGTACTTCTATAGAAACATGAAATTGTTGAAGGAGTATAAGTAGATCTAGAGAAGGTGGATGCATTTGTTTCATGAGATCGGCCCAAATAATATCATTTTGTTATGCTTTTGGAATTTCCAATTATTTCCATATATTCATTGAATATATTTCATTCTTAGATGTCACGATCATAGTCCTAACATTGATGGGGGAGAGGTTTCATTTTCCCAATGATCATGAGGATGCATTTTTAGATGAAATAGAGGATAAGGGAAGTTCAATATCCACCCTTACAAGATCATGGAAAGTATTGTAGGATTTATGTCAATTACAATGAGTATTTTAGGTGTGTAAATGATACATGATGTTAATAATAGCCTATGATTGATGTGTGTTGATATAACATTTTTTATGAAGCATTCTTACATTACAAAAACTCATTCCCAATGACCATATAATTTTAGTGTATTTAGAAACATAGAACACATTCGTCAAATTTTTTGAAAGGTATTAAATATATCTACTAAAGATATTGCACTTTTATTTTCATGCATAAAACCATTAATTTTATCCTGGGGAAAAGAAATAAAATGAGAAGTGTGAGCTTAAATGTTCTTTAAGGGTAAACAATAAAAATATAAAACAAAACTTGAATCTAATAATGTAAAAACAATAACATATTATTTGAAAATATTACACATATGACCTATATAAAAATATTGAGTCATGGAATTAATATTTGTGTTAAATAAGTCATAAATAATAAGTGAACTTGAGCCATGAGAAAAGTGTGTTGGTATAGAACATCAATTTGCAAGAGACACATAAGAAAGAATAATCATTCCCAAATTCTCTAAGGCTCATTTCAAAGACAATCCTATTTGAAAAAAAAATTATTGAACCAATTTCACACCACATTCAATCCCTTTATTACTAAATCAGGTTTACATCTCATTCCTCCAATTTCTTGCTAAATCTGGATTATATCCCATTCCTTTACCATATTACTGAACTTATATATTTTCATATTCCAGACCTATCTATCTCATAAATAAAATCAATCGTATGTGTCCCAAAATAAAATATATAATTCATCATATCATTGTCAAAGGGTTTTTACAAACAACATTCCATCATAACATAATCCATAAAAAGAAAATGGATTTCATAAATATAATTCTATCATAACAATTATAAATACTTTGAATAATGGGCATTATATCCTTGTAAACAAATTTCCCCTTTAAATATATATATATATATATATAATCAATTAATGAAATAGTTTTAGGAAAATATTTCTGAATAAAACATGAAAATATCTCATTAAGAAGCTATCATTTCTTCTTTTAAAAACGTTTTCCTCCCTTAAATAGACATGAAATATTAATATAAAATAATTTTATTGACAATTCCCTTCTAATTTTGAAATAAAATATTCATGGAATTAATGAAATATAGAAGAGTAAAATTATTTTTATCCTATATAAGTTAAAATAATGTATTCATCTCATACAATTTATAATAATTTTAAAAAGTACCTCTTTTGGGAAATAAAAGAAATAATCCCTTCAAACCATGTAGTATATGTAAAAAATGGGTTAATATAACTTTAATTATTCAAATGATAATATTAAGACTTTTTATGAAAATATTTTGAGATGAAATGGTGATGGATATTAATTATTCATCAATAGATACTTAAATCGAAACAATTATAAATAATGAGTAGATTGTGAAATAAATTATCTTCAATTTATCATAAATAAAATAGTATTATCTATTAAATATATGAAATTATAAAAATAACACTCTTCAATGTAATACATCTAAAATACATTCATGGGTGGTATAAACACCACTTATGAGAAAGAAGTATTATATATGGCATGTGTCTCATAGAAATAAATATGAGACACAAATAATCAATCATAATAGGTATAATTCCCATGGTATGTATACATGCCTCCTATATAATGGTTTAAATAACATCATTAACATATTCTAGAACCATGAAAATAAATATTATCATCTTATTACCTACTTTTTAATAAAATTTCATTATTACTCATCTTTTGGGTATTTATTGTGTCATTATCTTATAAATGTTTTTTTTATAAGTTTTGGTTTTCTTCATATATTATAGTTATATAATTTAAATAATTATATTTATATAAAAAATATATTATTTAATAATTATATACAGTTATATTATGGTTATTTTAAAGAATATTGTGTAGAATAAATCACACCACATAGTGGATATGGTAGGACATTTTTACGTACCAGCGACGATATCATTCACTTAATTAGAAAATCGTACAGTTGTGGATTATATACATTTCTTCCAAGAATTAATATCATTTCAAAATAATCATATAATGTTATTATTTCCATAATTATACACACATAATTATAGTAGTGGGTAAAAATAGATTATACCTCGGCTTTGTGATAGTCTGTTGTACATACACATGCGTTGTAATTTCTGTTTTTTAATGGATTGATAAAAGGTGGATTATTTTTATTCCATTACATTAATAACATATCATAATATAATTGATACTATATATATAACATTAAAATTTAAAAAAACATATTATGATAATTCAGAATAATAAATTATCTAGATGATGTAAGTAATGTAGATTAACCCTTCTCCAGTGAGCTCCCTCTAGATCTCCTCTTAGAGCCACTAGAATTGGCCCTTTCAAAAGACCAAAAACATTGAAAATTTGTAAGAACATTAGTAATTGAATTTTTAAGGTATGAAATATATTTAAGTCTCAACATGATGTGAATAAATATGGTAGGAGGTTCCCTTTTTTAATAGAGTTGAGATAAAATTCTACATGTTTCTAAAAAGAGTAATTTATAGTAAAATGAAACCACCTCCAAAAAACTAAAAAATTTCATATTTTTTAAAAATATAAGATATAAGGTTTTACCATATATAAAAAACCATTAGATAATTATTTCATAAAAATGTAACATTATAAATTAAATTACCCCTAAGTTGTTCAATGTTATGTTTAACTAATGGCACAAATTTGTCAATGTTGAAATAGTGTAATTTTTTATTTTCTTGTGTTAATTAAAAATAAATGAACCATTAATTAAATTTTTTCCATATTAATATTATATTCTAATTTTAAATATTCTCGTTTATTATTAAATAATTTATGAAAACATTATTTCGATAAATAATCAACAATGTCAAATTTGACAATATAGAATTAATTGACTTTTAAAAATATTAAGGTAAAAATTTAACGCAATACAATTATTTATTTATATTCCTAAGAGGTCAGTGTCCTAAAAAAATTTTATTTGAAATTAATTAATCCAATTTATATTTATTCTAAATTTTTTAATTAGATTCTTTTCTTATTACAGTGACTAAAATAATAAGTACATCAGTTATTTGCAATTATTTAATTTATAAATTTTGTTGAAAACAAATTTTAAAAAATATTATGATGAATATAAATCCCTTATATTTAATAGTAATAATTATAGTTTAATATATCCTCTGTGATATACTATATTAAAAAAAATTATTTATGGAAACATGAATGTGACAATAATAACATTACATTTGATAAAATATTATTAGTGTCTTAATCTTTTCCATGATACTCAAAATGGGAAATAATAAGACCCTTGTATTATTATGATAGATATATACTTGAAACATTATAATTGGTCATTTCATTTGGTATTTTAATCATCATTATAATTTTATACATATTTTTTTTTCATCAATTAAATATTTTCTGCATCATCCTTATATTAGCCTTTAAGTAATTATTTATTTCCTAAAAATGAAAATTAAATTACCATGATATATAAAAATAGTATATAATTAAAAAAAATATATTATAATTTATATTATATATAAACATATATTAAAAATAATATATTTTTTAAAATTTGAGTATGCCATCTTTACCATTTATTTGAATAAAATATATTAAATGTCAAACTTTCATTAATGTGGCATCAAATGGGTACTAATTGGAATCAAATATGATTTTTACCAATAAATACTCATCCAATGATAATAGAACAAGTGTTAATGTAGTTTGATAATACTATTTTTATCCTTAATTACTCAATTTACTAATTTACTAATTTACTAATTTAATATAATTCACTAAAGTTAATATTCATAATACAAAGAAATTAATAAAAGATATTTAAATAACTTGAATCCAAAGATAAAAGATATGGAATCCATTTTTCATAATTAAAAACACATAAGTTCCAGTATTTAATTTAAAATTAATTTCATTGTCAGAATGGGAAAACAAGTTTGAAAAGAAAAAACATTCCAAAGATTGAAATATTTATACAAAAAATAGTGTAAAATTAATGTTAATGACCTAAATTATATTAAATGATAATAATATAATATATTTATACTTTATGGCTATTCAACAATATAATTTAACCATATAAACTAATTTTATGAAACAGATGATTTCAATTAAAATTTAGTTTATTTACTATTAATCAAAATTTAAAACTTATTGGAAAAATAGAAAAAATCATCGAAAGTAAATTTCTTTGCCCCCCGTGAAAATAATAATTTATTATTTCATATAAAAATAATTAATGTTTCCAAAACATTAATTTAAAATCAAATCTCCCCTATAAGGATGTAAAATTATCATTATGAAAAATAGTGGTTCTTATACATAAAATATGGTTTATTTATATCTTATGAGTTAATAAGAATTCAAATGAATATCGAAAATATTTAATTAAATATTTTACATAAATATTTAATTAATTTAAGTTACTAATTTTCATTAAATTAATTTATTAATACAAAATATAAATATTCAAATAAATTTAATTGGTTTATAATTTTAATAAATCATCGGTAGCCATTGAATTAACCAAATATTCTCATAAGTTTGTTATATGTATTCCTAAAAAATGAATGACTTCGTCACAAGGGTCATTTTATACTAATGGAGTCTTATGATTCAGTTAAAAAATGATTGATTGAAATTTAAGATATTGAATAATTAAAATTATATAATAAAAATATTTCATGAAAACATATAGGTGTTACATTCTACCACACTTAACATGAATTGCACCGTAAAAATTTATTTTTGTTATCAAAGTTTTAATAATTAAAAGTTCCATTCATAGAAAACAACATTGTAAAAGTGAATAATAAAAAATTCTCTTAAAAAATAATTTTTCCAACATATGGTTACCCATGTCATTCATAACAATGATTACACCTATGAGAAGAAAACATGGATCATAAAAACATGGTTATATAAGTGAAATAAAAATATCATATTTTGATGTAGGGTGATAGAGAACAACATTATGATAAAGTTAACATTGAAAAGCTAAAAATTTTCACTGATCTGATGGACCATTTGATTCATCAGTAAATAAGCTACTTAGAAAATATTCTCTGTTTCATGATCCTTTCTATAGATTTGATGGATGGGAAGAAATACTTACCTGATAATGTATAATTTCATACATTTATTTTTTCTTCATAAATATCAACTTCATCTTTTGTTACAAGAAATAATGGTGTATGTTTCATTCATTAAGAATTAAAATATAATGGGATCCATAAATAGAATGATATATCATTCCATCTATATTAAACAAAATAAAAAGGTTATCAAATGTTATCCATTGTGCGTAAATCCTTATGTGGGGAGATAATAAATTAATCTCTAAAACATCAAAAAAATTCACAAATGGTATCCTATGTGATCCTTCCAAAAACTAAAAAACCAAAACATTCGAAGAAGGTCACTATATTTCTCAAAACAATTTATTATTAATTCCTAAAATATCTTGACATTGACCTTAATCATCACACACGAAACCTATAAAAATTAAAATAATGTGTTCTCTTGAAATTTTATATTGTCTTTAATAACTATAAACCCTTAGTGAAAACGTCTATGCTTTCAAAAATAACTATTTTCTCTTAACAAAAATCCAAAAAATATATAAATCTACTATGTAATTATAATAGTTCCAAGGTAATTAAT
Organism: Viscum album; assembly: GCA_963277665.1. Lineage (NCBI taxonomy): Eukaryota > Viridiplantae > Streptophyta > Magnoliopsida > Santalales > Viscaceae > Viscum > Viscum album. Next base: position 576,418,434 of record OY728138.1, on the reverse strand, counting down.
ACTATCAAGAATCTCTTTATTTCATTATCCCAAAATTTAACACATATTAAGGGTTATCTTTCCCTTTATATGGTCTTCTCAACAAATATTATCTTACGTCCTATGTCACTATTTGTGGTTACTAGTACCATTACACATATACATTCATATAATTAATGAAAAAATATTGTGGTGCAATCCTTAGATGTTTTTTTAATACATAATAAAATAAATGTACTTTTATATCCATATTCTTGAATTCAAATGCATAGAAATGAAATCATTCCAATATCTTCTTTAACCATTCACCAAGATCAGTCCTTTTATTCCTTAAAAATTATTTAATTTAACATATAATTCATATTTTTTTCATCATCAGCAATATATAAATTATTTATATAGTCTTGAGCATTATCTCCATCATCATTACCATTAGAGAATTGATTTTAAAAATTCCCATTCAATCAATATTTAAAATATTTAACAATATTTCATGAATTATAAATTCCATTATACATCTCCATTTTTTTAACTGAACATTTTCCTTTGTAATGAATTACTTTTTTCCTTTCTTTTTTACACCAAAAGAATCTTCATTTCCTTTGAAACATTCTTCATGAAACCTCTTTCTACATGATATAAATGAGGAAAATTGAACTTTATTTCCTATTTGGTCATAGTGAACCTCCATCATTCTCTCAAAATGTGGGTTATGAAACTCAAATATTATGAGATTATTGATCATATTATGATATTTTTTGTCAGGGATATGTAAAATAATTTTCCTTCCAACTCTTATATCATTTGGTTTCTCATGATGAAGATCATTCCATAGTCCATAAAATTTTTCAATAACATGAATCCTCTTATTTCCATCCATTATGTAAAATCCAACAAGAATTGTGTGGGTGGAATAAATGATACTAGTAATCCCACATAATCAATGATGATTCATTTAAATCTACAACATCTATGTTTTAATCCTTGGTATTCCATGATTCTTACCAAAAATTCTAGCATTATAACTTTAAATAGATTTATCCATACCCATATATCTAGATATATCCATAGAAATTTATCTAGGGATATTACTTGAGTTATATAAACCTATAATAAAATATTTAATTAAAATTTTCCAGGATATCAACTCTAATTACCTAGGTATAACGTAAGTAGAAATTACTATTTTTTGCAGAATATTTCACAGAGTACAAAAACTAATTCCCAAATATTGCACTAGTTGGTGAATTTAGAAACTAGGAAAACATTCTTCTAATTTGTTGAAAGGTCATCAAGATATCCCATAAATATTGTCCAATTTAATTTCATACATAAAACCTTTTTTATATCTATTGGAAATTAAACCATATGAAAACGGTGAGCTGAAATTTTAAGAGAGGATAAACAAGTAATATATCAAACAAAAAATGAAAACATGACTGTAAAAAAAATAACATAAAATATGGAATTCATATCATGTATAAAATATGAAAATACATATATTAATTTAAAAAATATTCATAGATCATAAGTCACAAATAATAAAGGACCATGAGCCATGATAAAATAGCATTGGCATAAATGAAGGAATTGTGTATGGCACATAAGACTGAAAAAATATTACTAAAATAGAAAAGTATCATTTCCAAGAAAATCATAGTGGAAAATTTCCATTATATATATATGTTCCCTCATAATTCATTCCATGAATTACTAAACTATGTATACTTATTCTTCTATCATAGTATTACTTTTTCAGGTTTACTTCCCATTACAACCATGTATTGTGGAACCAGTATCATTTCATGTTCCAACTATGTTTATCTCATGATATATAAATACATACCCAAGGAATTGGAGAATTAAATAGCTCCCATCAATTTCACATTGAAAACCATACACATGTTTTCTACAAGAACATAAATAATGCATCATATAATAGCTAAATGGGTTTTATAAACATCATTCAATCATGAAGTAATCTATGAAATAGAAATGGATTTCATTAATTTTAATTTATAATTAACATAATAAAATCATATGAATGGTAGGGATAATATCCTTGAAAAACAATGTCCCTTTTAAGGTATATATGAAATCAATAATTTTAATAAAAGTTGGAAAACAATTATTATAGAACAGTTGAAAATAAATCTTATGGAAAATATCCTTTCTTCTTCAAATTTTTTTTCTTTTATTAAAACTTGTTGCAATTATAAAATAAAATAAAATATTCTTAAATAACATTATTGTAATGCTTTGACCCCATTTACCGAAAGTAGGTCCATTATCACATAAAATGTGTATGATACAAGGAATAATGTCCCAAAATACAGACCAGTTTAGTATCCATTGACGTAATATTTACATTTATATGTTTTACATTACGTCATTAAAAAAACATCAACAACGTTTTGTCCCCTTTTTGAACACACATACATCCTTTATCATATCCATGTAGGTCAACTATAAAATACTTCTTCTCATCCTAGGAAAAATAAAACATCGAAATGGGTGATCTTAGATTCTTAGTAAAGATAACAATATAGAGAAAACATTTTTGAATAAGAATAAACATTTAAGGAAATTTATAAGACTAAAACAAAATCCTTTTAAACATAAACTTCAGCAGAATATGGGAATGATAAAATAAAATAATTTCATTTACATATTCTCATTGATATTCTACTAGTTGAATAATCCCATGCAATATCAATAGCCTCTTTCATAATTATTGAATGCATAATGCCATACATTATAACCACATAGTCAAGGCCTTATGCCATGACCACAAAAAAGATTTTGTCAAGGCCTTTTAAAAAGACACTGGTTTGTCTCATTAGTCCTACCGATGCATCGAGTGGATATAGCAGGCTCCACATGTCACATACTATGTCTAATGGATTCCACATATGTAATGGTTTTAACATAACATAATCATTCGTATTAAAACTAGAATACGAAATGTCAATACATTATCCATAAGCCATGAATGGTAAAAAAATAACACATTCATAATAAAACATATCTTGAAACCTTAAATACAATATAGATTACTTATATCATAATAAATCAACTTCTAATAAGTTAAAAGTCCATAAAAAGTTGTTGACATTGATGAAATGAAATATTTTTGAGATAAAAGCCTCTTTCTATTTTGAAACTATTTAAAAGATACATAATTATAAAAGGAAAATTTTATTTTAAAAATATTATTATAAGATTCTATGGGATTTTTGGACAATGCTATAATGGTAGAAAATAGCTTCAACCTCAGTATAAGTTAAAAATTGACAATCTTATATTAATTTTTTCGAAAATTTCATAAAGCAACTTGTTTGGAAAATGACGGAAATATTTCTTTCAAAACATATATGGTAAAATAAGGATATAAATTTCTTTAACAAATATTCTAGTAAATAGTTTGAATGTTTGTAATAACCTTTTTATGAAAACATGGATGTGGATAATAAAGAGGTCCTACTAGATACTTACGTATTAACAACCTCAGATAAGTAAAGAGATAGTAGAATTAACCCTTACCTTGTACTTTTCAACAGTCAATGTTATGTTAACATCATTTATAATTGAGAAAACATTGTTATTAAATTATAAATGAACTATATACTAAAATATGATATCACATATGATTCTATAATATTTCTTTGTTAATAATATTTCAGTAGTATCATCATTTCTGGTGATAACAGATTCATTTTCCTTTAAATATAGAGTTATGTAATCCATGTTGGTTATAAATAATATTTATTTGATTTATATATAGAATGATATTATGTTCATAAAAATTATTTTTAATCATTAAATTAAAATTAATCTTGAATGATTATAATGGGGAATGAATCTCATCACGGTTCTGGAGACGGTAATCTGTATGTACGGACAAGCGACAATATAATTATATAGATGGTGAAATTGTCTGTAATTAAGTGGTATATCATATATATATATATATATAGAATCATTAAAATGTTATATTTATTATTTAAATCAGTTATATTCATTATTATACCCATCCAAAATAATGTTGTTTTTTAATAACATACTTTACCACGATGTGGAGACGGTAGGTCATATGTATGCATGTGTGGGGACTTTGTCATTTATAATATGGATAGAATAACGAATACTGTTGTAAAATTTTTATAATAACATCAAAGTATATAGAACATATAGAAGTTATTATATTATAATTGAAACAAAAAATAAATAGAAAGTTGAAGAAGAAAGGAACTTAAAAGAGGTGATGAAATATTTTCTTCTTCTTCAGGGTCTTTCTTTTGATTTGATCAAAAGGGCTCCATAGGATGTCTTTCTAAACAAAGGAAGGCATCTAGGTTCAAGGGAGGATTTTTGGGAGAATATTTGGGCTGGGGTTGGCCGATCCAAATGGATTTGGAGGTGTGAAATTACGAAATGGTGATGTACCCATTTATAAAAGAGGTGAGGGTCACTTTAGGAAAAGGTTGAAGGATTATTTTATAATAAAATAATTTTCTATTTATAATGGTCAAAAATGATTATTTAGTGGATGAGGTGGGGATGGTTCAAAGGCCTATCAACCAATAGGTTTTAGATAGGTTATAGGACACCGTAATAACCTTATCTTTTATATTTAACTCTTCGTTAAATAGTTTTTCATTTACCATGTCATTTTGTATTTTTATATTATATGGTTAATATAAATACTATAACAAGCCGAATGAAGCCAATGTGGTTCATTATTAAATTATATAACCTATCTATGTATATTGGTTGAACCTTATATTTTTAGAAATATTATATCAATTAATAATTTTGTAGTTGTTTTAAAAACGCAATTTTGTCTGTTTTGACAACATTTAGTATTTGATTTTTTGAATCCCATAAACACTTTATCATATAGAATAAAATATATTTAAACAACACTAAAATGTAATATTAACCTAAAAAATTATTGTAATTCATCATAAGATTCAATTTACATTTATTCTGATATTTATAATATTAATTATTTTAATATTTCATTGATAAAGTAATTGCTGCATCATTATTTTTTCATAAATAAATTAAAATATTTAATGTCTAAAAACTATAAATAGAATACCATTATGTAAAAAATATATTTAGATACCTAATTAATATTTATAGTGGAATTTATATTGTTCGTAACCCTATATTAAAATTTCTGTAGTTATTAAACATTGAATTTAACTCTTTTAACTCTTTTTTAAATAAAATAATAATAAATGTCCCAATCAAATCCAAGTAGACCAGAAGGGAATTATATTTTATTACTAAGGTTGTTTTGTTGAATAACACTTATAAAATAGAATAAGACATTTTTTTATGTAATTAAAATATCATTGTTTCCCTCAATTACTCTATTTACATTTACCTGCGGTAAATAAAATTTAAAAGTTACAATTCACCAAAAATTATTTCCTTCTTATTGGACAACTTTTTACATACTGATATCAACCTTTTATATCATATTTTTTACATTCAACTCATAGAAGTATAAAAATTATGATTTATACAGATTTGTAAATTCTCTTAGGGGGTTGGTAAAAGACGATAAAAAGTTCAATAAATTTATTATATATCTAAACGTATTATAAAATGACACCAATGGTTTACATTAAACAAATTTATTTATTAAGTATATATTATGACATAATATAAATTTAAATAAAATATTGAATTATTTGAATAAAATTTTTGGTTTTAACCAATAACGCAGTGTTTCACTATTCATAAAAAATTGAACGTTTTCAGAAAAATATAAAAAATTCACCGTAAGCTAATTTCGATATTACGAATTCAAAAATGATATCTATTTTGAAAAATTATATTTTATAAAATTTCAAAAAGTGTGTATTACTATTGATTACGGAAATTTTGATTGGTCGCTGTGTGTTAGAATCTCGATGAAGCGTACAATGCAAGCTATTGCAATATTCAATGGGAGACATACTATGGAAGCTTGGGGTGTTAAATTCTCCCCACCATAAAATAATTTCGACCTCTATATATCTAGAATATTATCGCATAAAAAGACTAGGGTGGTTCGTCATCATAAGTTCCTTGGGTTCCCACATTGTTTCTTCCATGTTATAATTTCGACATAGAACTTTTACTAGGAGAGTCATCTAGATTTTCAAAACTTATTATCCAGTATCAAGAATCCTGACAGGCTCTTCATAATATGAAAAATCAGGTTCCAGATAAATTTCCTCATAGTTGAGTACATGCATTGGGTCATGCATGTATTTTCTCAATAGTGATACGTAGAACACATCGTGAACATTGATGAGACATGATGGAATTGCCAAATAATAACCTACAACCCTAATTATATTTTGAATTTTGAATGGTCCAATGTACCTGGGACTTAATTTACCCTTCATACAAGATCGTATAACTCCATTCCATAGAGATTACTTCAAGAAAAAAATGATCTCCTACCAGAAATTCCAAATCCATCCTTCGATTATCAGCATAGCTCTTCTGCCTACTTTGGGGTTCATTAATGTGGGTTTGGATAACATTCACCTTTTCCATCGATTCCTCAATATTTTCTGGACCTATGAGTTTTCGTTCACTAAAATCATCCCACCAAGTTGGTGTGTGACATCTCATTCCATATAACGCTTCATATGGTGCCATCTGAATACATGAATGGAAGCTATTATTATAGGAAAATTCTTCCAGAGGTAAATATTGATCCCACATACTTTAAAAGTCATGTAAATAAGATCTCAACATGTCTTATAAGGGTTGAATTATATGTTCTGATTGTCCATCAGTTTGAGGGTTGTAGGTAGTGCCCAAACAAAGTTCAGTATCCAGGGCCTTCAGATGAATTTTCTAGAATCAAGAGGAAAAATGGGGATCACGATTAGAAAAAATAAATAGGGTTACTACATGAAGCATTATAACTTCATTAATATACAGTATTTCTATACATTCATGTGGTAATTCTTCTCATAAAGCATGAAAATGTGCTGACAAGGTAAGACGATCAACAATGACCATTATTGTATCATTCCTTTTAGGATTCATTAGTAGTCCCATGACAAATTCCATCGTAATACCATCCCATTTCCACTCAGGTATGGGAAGAGGTTTCATGACTTTTCTTGGATATTTTCTTCCAGATTTAACTTATTTTAAAACCATACATCTTGACACAAAATCCTCAATCTATCTCTTCATGTTGTCCTAGAAAAAATGTTCATTCAAATAAATATACATCTTGGTTCTCCCAGAGTGTGTTCAGAAATTGGATCTATGAGCATCATCCAAAAATTACCTTTTTAGATCAGGTATGATAGGAGTACAAATTCTCTTCCCAAATTTCAAAATTCCATCTTCTTATATGAAGTCACTCAATCTCCCATCATACACAGCTTTAATATTATTTTGAAACTCCTTATCATCATTATGAGAACCCTTTATCCTTTCTAGTAGAAATGTTTTAGAATGAATTTAAAATGGTATTTATGTTTCATCTTCCATTGTTATTCCCATATTCATATTTACTATATACATGTATATAGGATCCTTTTCAACAATAATCATGTTCAAGACTACATGATCATTTCTCCTCAGAGAATCTTCCACCTTATTTTCCTTCCACAGATGGTAGTGTATTGTTAACTCATAATCTTAGAGTAGTTCAGGACATCATATTTGCCTCATGTTGACCTCATTCTGTGACAAAGAATACTTCATACTATTGTTATCAGTGTATATATCACCTTGTCAACATAGATACAATGTCTCTATATCTTCAAAGCAATGATTATATATTTTAACTAAATATCATGAGTAAGATCGTTTTTTTCATGAATTTTTGTCAACCTCGATACATAGGCAATTGAACTATCATTCTGCATAAGCACAAACCGAGTCCTTTATTTGAAGAATCACTATAAATAAAAAAACTCATATTCCCTGATAGTAGATTCATGATAGGAGCAGTGATTATTATTCAATTAAGTTCATCGAAACATTCTTCACTCTATTTTTTCTGAACAAATTTAATCCCTTTACGTGTGATCTTGGTTAATGGGTCATCCAACTATGAAAAATTCTATATGAAACATCGATAATAACCTACTAAAACAGTAAAACTTCATACCTCAGTTATACTCGTCAGTGCTGGATATTCATTGATTACGATGGTCTTTGAAGTCTCAACAGAGAATTCATCCCTAAAGGAAATATGGCCAAGAAATGAAATCTCTTTAAGCTAGAATTCACACATGCAAAACCCTCCATATAATTCATTTCTTCTAAGGGGTTTTTGAATAGTGAAGAAGTGATTTTCCTGATCTTAATAGATTTTTGAGTATACCAAGATATCATTAAAAAATACCACTATAAATTAGTCATTATGTTCTTTGAAAACTCTATTCATTAGATCTATGAAGAAAGATGGTGAATTAGTCAATCCAAAATGAATTACTATAAACTGGTAATGCATGCACCTAGTTCAAAATTCTATTAGTAGAATGTATTCCTTCATCACATACAACTGATGATATCCAGATCGATGTTCAATCTTTGAAAAATATTGAGCTCCATGGAGTGGGTTGAATAAATCATCAATGCAAGGTAGGGGATACTTTTTCTTCATTGTTATACCATTGATCTCTATGTAGTCAATGCACATCCTGATAGATCCTTATTTCTTCTTAAAAAATGGAAAGGGGATCCCCCTAGAGAAACACTATGGAAAATATATCTCATGTTACTCAATTCCTCTTTATGTTTTTTAATTGCACTAATTACACAATGGCCATTCTCCGAGGGGTCTTCGATATGGGCCTTGAACAAAGAATTAAATCAATGGAAAACTCAATTTCTAATTCTAGAGGATGTCAAGGTAAATCCTCGGTAAACACGTCAACATATTATTGCACAATAGGTAAGTCTTCTATTCAAACCTTCTTTTCCTCACCCATAGTTATTTTATTCTCTTCCTCCCAAATATTGTTTTTAGAGCTACTGGTGGTGGAAATATATAAGAATCATGTGTGGATGTTTCTTCTCTAAAGATATGGTACTCCTTATCATCAATGATAATTGTAACCTCATTATTTTTAAAATAACTTTTCAAATCATGGTCTAAAATCCAATACATTCCATGGATTATATTAAATGAAATCATGGTTATGATGATGAAATCAGTAGATAAATAACTGTTATATGCCCTAATGGGAACTGATTCACAATACTTTGTTGCAGAGATACATTACTTAGGTGTTTTGACTGAAAACTCCCATGATAAGTCAAATTGAAAATATCTAATTTTCATAGCAAATTGGGTAGATATGAAACAATGCGATGATCCAGAATCAAATATATAATTGGATAAACTTGAGGAAACCATTCAATTACCTAACACTATATCTTTCGGAGCATCATCCTCATTAGTAGTTATCTCATAATATTGGCCTTGATCCCTTGGCCTTTTCTGGGGTATGATTCCTTGGCACTTATGACACTTGTTTTCATAAATCCCGCTTTCTCTAAAATTGAAGCATTCAACATTGAAAGCCTCTTTCTTCCCATGGCATTAACGAGCTTCGTAGCCTTTTTCTACCACACTTGTAATAGACTCGAATTACCTTTAGGCAAGAACCAGGCTCTTTCTTCCCACATTTATCATAGTATAGATATTCAAATTTTTCATTCTTCCCTTTATTTCCATTTCCAGTGTGCTCAGAAGATCTTGTCTTTTCATTCTTTTCTTTAAAGTCGTATGATATAGAGAATACCTTTTTTATCTTGATAGCGAATAAGACAATATCTTTGTATGATGATAAGGAATTGTAGGCTAATGATTGATGGAGAAATGGTTTTAACACATCAATGAATTAATAAATTTTACTTCATGGGTTACCTATATAATCTGCTGCATGACTTGCTAACCTTGTAAAGTTATCCTCGTACTTTGTGACATTTTCATCCTCCTTTTGCATCAAACTAAAAATTTGCCTTTCTATATCTGCTCAATGGTCACTAGGAAAGTATTTTTCCACAAAAAATATCTTTAAACACCCTACATTCCATGTTCTATTCTTCTTTGTATTTATTTGTGTTTTGGATTAATGACCACCATTGAAATGTATCTCCGGTGACACGATAAATTGTCGTGACAAATTTTTTCCTTTCGCTACTCCCCAATGCTTGAAATATTTTCTCCAAGGAATTTGTCCATTTCTCATTGAGTAATGGATTTGTACTCCCATGGAATATTGGTGGTCATTTCCTCATAAAGCGGTATAAAATTGATCCTCCACTTTTTAGATCAGGGTTTTCCATATGGGTAAGGTTATTATTCATAATCTGTGTGAGGTGTCCTAGTATAGTGATAAATTGATCCACCCTAGTTGCTTCACCAACTTTAATATAATTATATTGAGTAGGAGATAAATCCCTACATTGATTACGTGTATTGATACAGTTTTCATTCCATCCACTAGGCTCCATTTCTAAACAATAGCATACAATAGATTAGTTTATGAATCACAATACATAATTCCCAACAGATAAAATAGGTAACATAAATTGAACGGGTTATGTATATAATACATAATCATAAAAATGATTTCATTGAAGATGTACATGCACATAAACCATTCATAATGGTTTGTATAGAAAATGGAAATTATCCTAATCATATCCCCTTGGGGTGTTCTAAACAAGAGTGCCTCAGGGCCCATTATTGTGCACAAGTTCCCATTCGAGTCTAGAAATAAGTGGTTTTTTCTTGTTTTACCCTTAGGTACATCTATGCTAGAGCCTCCTCTATATGATCATATCCAGACAAGGATGTATTTCTTGGAAAACTCAAAAAATCTCTACTTTACCAAAATACTTGGAAGTTCTTCTATACTTATCCTTAATGTTTATCTTAGGGTAATGTTCTCTAATTAGTGCTTTTCTAAATCTGGCATCCATGGATTGTACTAAATTTCCTATGATTCCAACTATAATACCCCGAACCTAGTTACCCATAATCCATGCATTAATACATAATATTGTCAGGATAGAATGAATCATGTCCTCAAAGGCCAATCAGTTTAGTAGCCATAGAAGTACAAGCTACATTTATAAGTTTTACATTGTGTCATGAAATAGAAACATCCACAAAATTTTGTCCTCTTTTTTGAATAAAATTATATCCATATCCGATCCCTACAGGTCTTTCATAAAATACTTCTTCACAACCTATTAAAAATATAACAGAGAAATGGGTGAGTTGAGTTTCTCCATAAGGATGAAAATATTGTTGAAACTTTCACAAATAAGCATATACATTTAAAGTAATGTATAATACTAAAACACAATCCTTTTAAACATAATCATCATCATAATATGGAAATGATAAAATCCAATAATTCCATTTACTTATTCACATGGATATTCTACTAGTTGAATAATCACATGGAATATCAATATCCACTTTCATAATTATGGAATGCATAATTCCAGTCACCATAACCATAAATTCAAGGCCTTGTGCCAATATAAGAAATAAGATTTTGACAAGTACTTTTGCCAAGACACTATTTTGTCTCATGAGACAAACCTATGCATCGAGGAGATATAGTGGGCTCCACCTATCACTTATTATGTCCAATGTATTCCTCATATGAAAAGGGTTAAACATAACATAAACATTCCTATTAAAACTAGCATGCAAAATTTCAATAATTTATCAATAACCCATGAATGGTATAGAAATAAAACATTAACAATAAAGCATATCCAAAAACCTTTAATAAAATATGCATGATTTGTATCATAATAAATCATCTAATTTTTTTAAAAAAATCCATCAAAATATGTTGACATTGGTGAAATGAAAACTTTTTTCGAGAAATACCTATGTTTATTTTAAAACCATTTAAAAGTCACATAATTATAAAATAAAACCTTTATTTTGAAAATATTCATATATGCTTATATGGGAAGCTTTTACAATTTTATAATGGTGGAAAATAAACACAACCACCATAAAAGTTACAAAAAGACATTTTTAACTTAATTTTGTCAAAAAGGTCATAAAGCACCTTGTTTGGAAAAAGAAGGAAAGATTTGTTTCAAAACATATATGGTAAAATAAGGGAATAAATGAATTTAAACCGTATTCTATACAATAGTAATAATGTTTTGAATTAAACTTTTAAGAAAACATTGATGTGGATTCTAAATAGGTCCTCGTAGATACTTATGTATTAACATCCTCGAATCTGTAAAGATTTGTAGAATTAACCATTACCTTGTAATTTTCCTTAGTCGATGGTATGTTAACCTCATGTATAGTAGTTAATTTTTTTATTAAATTATAAATGATATATATACATAATTATGATATAATATATGATCCTATAATATTTATTTGTTAGTAATGTTTCAGTAGTATCATCATTTCGAGTGTTAATTGATTCGTATTCCATTATATGCTTGGTTACATAAGACATGTATTTTATGGATAGGATGTATTTGATTCAAATAAAAAATGATATTATGTTCACAAAAATTATTTTTAATAATTAAATTAATATTATTCTTGAATTATTATGATGAGGAATGAATTTCATCACATTCATGGAGACGGTAATCCGTACGTTCGCACGAGTGACAATATCATTATATTGATGATGAAATAGTATCTAATTGGACATAATATCATTTATAAAGTGTCATTAACATGTTATATTTATTATTTTCATGAGTTATATTCATTACTATAACCATCCAATATAATGATGTGTTTGAATACCAAACAACACCACGACGTCGAGACGGTAATCCGTACGTAAGCACATATGATGACTTTTTCATTTATAGGATGCATAGAATAATTAATATGGTTGTAACATTTTTATAATAACATAATATTATATAGAAGATACTGGATTTATAATATTAAAATGTGAAAAAAAATAAAGATTATGTGGAACAATAAATGAACTTGAATGATGTGATGAAATACTTACCTCTTCTTCAGGTTCTTCCTTTTCATTTGATCAAAAGGGAACCATAGGTTGTCTTTCTGACCAAATTAAGGCCTCTAAGATAAAGGGAGGAAATATGGGAGGATATTTGTGTAGTATTTGGCCTAACCAAATGGAATTGAAGGTGATAAATTAATAGAATGGGAAGTACCCTTTTATTAGAGAGGATAGGGTCACTTTTGGAAAAGCTTGAAATATTATTTTATAATAAAATTATTTTCGGTTTTAATGGCTCCAAAATGATTTATTTAAAGGCTATGTTGGGTATGGGTCTAAAACCTATCAAATAATAGGTTTTAGACAGGTTTAGGTCACCATATTAACCTTATCTTATAGATTTTACTTTTAGTAAAATAGTTTTTCATTTACCATGTCTTTTTGTATTTTTATATTATATGGTAATAAACATACAATAACAATCCAATAGAACCCCATGTGGTTAATTATTAATATATATAACCTTATCTAAGTCCTTTGAATGATCCTTTTGTTATTAAGAATATTATATCAATTAATAATACATTATTTTTTTAAAAATCTCAATTATGTCAATTTTGACACTATTTAGTATTTGATTTTTTGAATACCATAAAAACGTTATCACTTAAAATAAATTTTATTTAACCAACCCTAGCATGCAATATTAAACTAGAAAACTAGGTGAATTCATCATAAGTACCAATTTACACTTATTTTGATATTTATTATAACAATTAATTTAATATTTAATTAATAAGGTAATTTCTGCATCATCATTGTGTCATAAATAAATTAAATTATTCAATTTTAAAAAATAATAAATAAATACAATTATGTAAAAAATCATTTTAGCTTTCTAATTAATATTTATAGTCGAATTTATATTTTCTATAACCCTATATTAAAAATGGTTTAGTTATTAATCATGGAATTTAACTCTTTTAACTCGTCTTTGAATAAAATAATAATAAATGTTTTAATCTAATCCAAGTGGAACAAAGGGGGGAATATTTTATTCCTATGGTTTTTTGGACGAATTACACTAATCCAACAGAATTAAGACATTTGTTAGGGAAATAATAATATCATTTTTACCCTTAATTGTCCTATTAACTTTTAACCCTTGTAAATAAAAGTCAACAGTTACTATTCAAAAAAAAATTCAGCATATTGAACAACATTTTACATACTGATATTAACCATGTCTCTCTGATTGTTGAAAATCAACTTAAATAATTGATAAAATTTGGTTTTATGAAAATTTGAAAATTCTTCTTTCAGGTAGGTAAGAGACGGTAAAAGAACAATAAATTTTTATATATCTAAACATATTATAAAATGACTCAAATGAATAAAATTGAAATTATAAAATAATGATGTATCTATTTTTACATAAAATAAATTTAATTATAATAAATAAATATTTTAATTAAAAATTTTGTTTTTTCCAATAAAAGAGTGTTTTTCACTATACATCAAAAAATGAATGTTTTCATAAAAATACAAAAAAATTAACCCTATGATAATTTCGATATTACAAATTCAAAAGTGAATTCAATTTTAAAAAATAAAATTTATAAATTTTCAAAATATGGGTATTAATATTCATAAGGGATAGTTTGATTGGTCGTGGTTTGTTAGAATAACGAAGTTGAGTACAATGCAAGCTATTGTATTATTCAAAGGGAAACGTACCATGTAAGCTTGGGGTGTTAAAAATATAAACTTTTATGTTATTATTAAATAAAATAAATCATAATAATTACATAATATTTTGTCCAACCAGTATAAGTTATAAGAATTCATTATTTTCATACTTTTTTTGGAAATGGTAAATAGTACCTCTTATGAAAAATAAATGAAATTTTTCATTCAATCCATGTTGTAAATTTAAAAATATGTGAAAATGAATATAAGTATATATTGAATAAAATTTAAAAACTTTATGAATATTTTTTAAAAAAAATGGACATGGATAATAATGAATCTCCAATAGAGACATAAAACCAATCAGTTCTAAAGATTTAAGAGAATGTTAAATAAATAAACATCACATGATAATAAATAGAATCATATTTCCTTATGAAAAAATTACAGTATTAAAATAACATACTATTATGGATTATAGACATAAAATATGTTCATGGGAAATTATATAAAAACATGGAAGGAAAAATCTTGGTATACAACATGTGTATCAGATAAATAAAGTTGAGGGAAAAATAATATATTACCATAGGTCGGACTACCATTGTAAATATATAGACCTCCTATATAATAGTTTAAATTATATTATAAACTTATTATAAAACCATGTTATTAAATATTATAAACTTATAATGTTTTTGTTAATAACATTTCATTATTACTCATCTTTTTGTTATTAATTACTTCATTTTTATGAATGTTTTTTAGTATATATTTGGTTCATATTTACAGCTTATTGTTATATAATTTACATAATTTTATTAATTTATTCTATACCATATTTATTAATTATATATATTTATATAATCATGACATCATTATGTAATATAGAATGAATTGTATCGTGTTATGGTGATGCTTAGTTGTACGTACAATAGAGCAATGATTTAATTATATAAATTGAGGAATGGAATGGTAGTGGATAATATATATTTTGTTATATAATTAATATTATGTTATTAAAAAATAATTTATATTTTTTATTTTCAAAATTATACCCATCCATGTAATGGGATGGGGAAACCCACATTACCCCACGCCGTGGACACAGTAGGTCGTACTTAATCACACGTAATGATTTGATTTTTATTATGATGGATAAATGATAGAATATGATTGTTCAATAATTGATATAAAATCCTAGAATGTAATTTATTCTCAAATTATTAAATTATAATTTAAATAAAATAGGAAGGGTAAGTAGGTAACGAAATGGTCTTGAGAGAGTCTTTGAAGAATATTACATCTTCTTTAGTGATCTCCCTCTAGTTGTCCTCTTAGAGACACAAGATTAGGTATTTTTTAGAAGATAAGTACCTCTTGAACGAATATTGATATTTGGATAACGGTATTGGGAATGGGATGGATGATCATTAATTATCAATCTGATGTGATAAAACTTGGGAGGAGGTTCTCTTTAGTGAGGTCCACTTTTGGAATCTCAAAAAATATTAATTTATAATAAAATCAAACTTATTCAGAAAATAGAAAATTGTCATATTTTCAATGATGATTTGATATAAGATTATAATATCACCAAAAATAAATTTTTTTACAATTTTCCCTTCAATTTAAACATCATCATTTTAATTAAACCATTGTTATTAAATTTTCTGTTAACTAATGTAACATAATTTTTAATATTAAATGTGTGAAATTTATAATTATTTTCTGGCAATTAAACCCTTAATTAAAATTATATAAAAATCAAGACCATATCATAATTATTTAGTATTATTAACAAAAATTCAATTTTTAAAATAAGATAATAAAAATTTATTGTTATAAATTACCAATAGTGTTAAATTTTACACTATTAAATTAATTGATTTTTAAACATATTAATATAATTAGTTAATATAGAAGAAAATATTTTTTTAATATTTCTGATTGGTTAATATCATTTGGAAAATTTAGGGATATATTAATTATCCTATATTATGTTTAGTTTAAATTTTTTGATTACATTTATTTTATATATCAATTATTAAAATATTTACTACATATGTTCTATGTAATAATTTTATACACATTTTTCTTGAATAAAAAATTTAAATAAAATACTATGATGAATATAAATGATCAATATTTGGTAATAATACTTATAGTTAGGTATATATTTAGGAAAAATATTACAGAAAAAATTATATATTTATTAAAATATGAATGTGCCAAATTTAACATTATATTAGATAAAATATTATATGCCTCATAATACTTCAGTGTTGATCAAAATGGTCAATAATATACCCCATGGTTGATTATGGAAAATATATTCTCAACCAAAAATATTTTCCTTGTTTTTTTTATAATTTAATGTTTATTATCTTATTAATTATAATAATTTTATTGATTTTAATTCAATTAAATAATTTACACATCATCATTTTATAATCCTTTAAAGTTATTATATAAATAAAAATAAGAAATAAATTACTATGATAAAGAAAAATAATTTAAATTTAAAATAATAATTTATATTGGAATTTATCTTTTATATAACATTATATTAAAACTATGAAATTTATTAAAATTTGAGAAACACGTCTTTAAATTTTCTTTAAAAAACGTACATGTATTGTCATAATCTCTTCCAAGAAGTATCTAATGTAAAAAATTTCAACCTAATAATTATTTAAGATGAAAAAAACACATCCAATGATATTAGGATAACTGTTTGAGTAATTTAAGAATATAATTTTTACCCTAAATTATCTGATTTCACAATTTAACTACTTGAAAAAAAAGTAATGATGTTGCTATTCTTAATGCCCAAAATTAAAAAAAGATAGTTACATAATTTTTACCCATTGATTCAAAATATGGAATAAATTTTGAGAAATTAATTTCATTGAATTTTCAGTAATTAATTTAAAATTAATATTATTATAGAAATGCAAAAAAAAATTTGAAAAGATTAAACATCCAAAATATTGAAATGTTGTTACATGATATTTTAATGTCAAATTAATGAAAATTACTTATATAATTTAAATTGATACATTGAATAGAGAAATTTCATTTTATTCATAACTCACATATTAGATTATTTTTTAGTGATTTTGTAGTTTGATTTATGTGATAGACCCATTTGGAATTTTAATTGATTATATTACATGAAAGTTATTTAATGCATTAATTATTTTTATTTTAAATATTTTTTAAATACTATTTTGTTTTTCATTTTCATACAGTTATCTCTTTAATTTGGTTGTATAATATTACGATTATTTTCAATTATATTTGTTACTCAAATAAGTGGGAATATTGTGTCAATATATCCCCAAAGACTATTACATCTATTCATCAGCCTTTAGGGTAATGAGTGTTACAAAATAAGTCATTTAAAACCAAATAAAAGTAAGTTTGTTTACTATTACAATCATAGGAGATGTCAAAATGAAGGGAGAATATTCATTTGTGTGCCAAATTTCATTGGGTTATCTGTTTTCTATTGAGGATATGATATATTTTATAAATCCCTTATTTACAAGTCAATAGAAACCAATAATCATCCGCATCATTTTTCTTTATTATAGGGTTCCATAATTATACCTACTATGTTGACTATTTCAAGATCATAGTATTGTATTATTGGTTGAGTTTTGAGAACAATCACTTTATTAATTAATTATGCCACTGATGAAAACATGGATCCCCTTACTGACCCATTTCCTTAATGGGCCATATCTTTGGCACTGGATTTCCGTCTGACAAACTGTTAGTGGTACTGATATTGATGGAGCATATTCGTCCCTTTGAGTATACCCCACTGGAGTTCAAGGTATAGTTGAGTCACGATCAGGTTGGTTCGTACATGAATCTAACAGGACCCCCAGGACTAAAATGCTAATAAATCACAGACCGGGCGTCTGATTGACGCACCGTCTATTGAATTGAGACCTATTATATGTGGTGGTCTTTTGAGATACATCCACATATGACTTCGTGACAATTAGAGTATCGACCAGAATCTCATGGAGTAGATCCTCCTGGATATGTGCAGACAGAATGCCGAGACCTAGTACCTGTAGACCTGACGAATGTATGACCAATTCAACATGGAGTGATTCGACTAGCCCAGTAGACGGAGCACCCAGTTTGGTGGCAGACCCATGGTGGATGAAGTGCCTGGTTTTCCAACAGACTTACAGTACTCGACAGGAGGAGTACCTATGACGGCTATTAGGGGGAGCGCCCAATTTCGCGGCAGACCCACAGAGGAGGAGCGCCCAATTTTGGCAGCAGACCTGTGGTAATCGATAGGAGGAGTACCTCAGCAGTCTAAGGTTAGTGAGTAGTGCCTCAGATTCATAGCAGGGACACTATACTCGATAGAGGAGGAGTTCTCCAACTGCCGTGGTTTCAATAATGAAAATCCTTGTTTCAGCAGAGTCAATGACCTTTTTGTTTTCTACATGATTAAGATTGGTTACATGATAACCTATGTATATGTATGGGCATATACCTATGTAAGGGTTATCCGTTGAAATCATACTTTTCGGTTAATCCTTGTTAAATTTTGTGAGACCTTGACGGTCTCGAGATCCATACTGAGTATCATTATACTCAACCCTGCATGAGCTATGCCCGCACCTTGTTGTGATGGATGCAGACGATGTAAAACATTGATGGAGACAGAGTGTACGAGGACTGAATGGTACCGTAAGGTGGACCTCATGATCAGATCGTACCCGGAGTAGACGGAGGAGCGTGGATCACTGAGGAGGAATTCTGTACCTACCCTTCAGGTAGGATCCCTGGTGGATGATGTAGGAGCTTATAGATACCTTCCAGCTATTTTTATTTTAGTTGTACCTTTTTGTCCATTCTGTGTACTTTACTGTTGACCTTTTATTCTTTCCCCCCTTTACTTTCATCACACATGTTATTCAGTTTTTACTTAGTGTTTGATTTTTCTTGTACTCTGGTTGTGTATGTTTACGTTTTATAAGGGAAATGCCTTCCCAGTTTTGGGTAATTACTCCTTTGGTGCTAGTTTCCAGCCCCTGGCCTATGGAAGGCAGGCTTGTGGTAGTCACGATATGATCCACGGAGGACGGGTCGTGAAAAATTGGTATCAGTCGACGTCGGTTCTACTACAAAACATAGGACTCTGAAATTTCTTTTCTTTGATGCAATAGTGTTAAGGGTACTAAGTGTGGTTTTTAATATATGGACTCCATTGTTGGTGCGGGCTGATGACGTATCCATACACCATCACCCTGACTTCTGATTTCTGACTCAGTGCATGAAAACACTGATTGTGTGTGTGTTTTCAAAAGTTTTCCTTAAGTCAACTCCAACCAAGTCTGCTCTCTACGTATTTTCCTTTGACCATGACTCATCTGTTTCTTTCAGGATGCAACCCCGCGGACGACCACCTAGATCCCCGAGAGTTGTACGTACAGACATCCCACCGAGCGATGATGCCTCAGTATAGGGCCCTCTTCTTGTTGAGGCACCTTGGGAGGAACCGACGGTACTACTTCCCATTGGGCCACCAATGCCACCAGCCCTAGCTACAGATGATGCACACTGCTTAAGCCCGTTTCAAGAGTTCCAATGCAATAGGCCACCCAGTTTCTAGGGATAGATGGACCCACATGCATCTGAGGATTGGCTGGAGGCTATGGTGAGTGTCTGCAGACTTGTACGGATGCTAACCAACTTCATGGTGATCCTTGCTTCCAGCCTCTTTCAGGCAGCAACAGGCAGATGGTGGAGCCCGATGCTTGAGATGAATGATGAGGCATCACTTATATGGGCAGACATCGAGAGCCTGTTCTGGGTAGAGTTTGTTCCATCCACCCATCGAGTGGTGCGAATACATGCGCTACATCATCTATAGTTTGGTAGCATGACGGTGGAGCATTACTGAGCGCGGATCACCTAAATCTCACACGACTCCACAGATATGGTATGAGAACCATTCTTCAAGGCCTAGACCTTTGAGTTGGGACTTAGGTGATGGATCAGAACATCAGTTATCACTCACAGCATCCCAACACAGATGTTGGTGTTGGAGCGAGCCCTCTTAGTGAAGAGTTTCCTTGCTGAGCAGTCTCCAGTAGCGAGACCCACTATTATCTGACATGCAGTGGAGTCTTCTTCATCTGGTAGTAGGCAGATGACGCAGATGCCCAAGAGGACTAGACCCACAGGTGGAAAACTACACGACTCAGGATCGGTTGTGAGGGTCACCCATGGTGGAAACATAGTGAGTCAAACCAGGTGCGGATAGTGTTACTCCTACGGCGGGCTTGGTCATCTGGCACATGACTTTCAGAACCATAATAAAGAAGAACAAAAGATATATAAAGGACCTACCAGTCAGAGGAATATGTTTGATCATGGAAGGCAACAAAGAGCATGCGACCATATTAGAGGAGCTGATCGTGCAACCGATGGTGGAAGACGCTTAGAGGTGTTGCCACCACCACCACCAGGAGGTCCACCCCGACTGAAGGGATTGGGTGGACAAGGGAGATCACAGCCTCAGGCAGCTGAATAATATGACCATGGATCTCCAGAAGTAGGTTTAAAGGAGTGGGACTGGTTCCAGGCATATAGGCTTTTGTTCCTGATTCTCTTATCTTCATTGATTTCATTGAATGTGGTTGATTTGTGTCTTTGTACTTTGAGCTACAATAATAGAATACACATGTCCTTATGATGTTTGATTTCATGCCTTTTGTGTGGTTAACACTAAGAAGTTCTTGTTAGAACTATTGACTTGACCCTCAATGTTGATATTTCTACTGGAGGAGACCCAGTGGCCACACACAAATGCCGATAGTGTGACTCAACCCTTGGAGGAGAGAGTAACATTTGGATCTCTTGGTAGTAGTGTTGAGGCCTTACAACGTCTTCCATGGAATGAATTAGTACCGTTCATGTCATGATTGACTATATTAGGAAAAGGACATGGTTTATCCAGGGGATGAGACTGAATTTCTCTTTTCAAAAAATGATAAATCTCAACAGCATTTGTAGAACATAGGTGAAGAAGGGTGTAGTTTAGTTCTTTACAATTGGCTAGTCTCACCCATAGTACGTTGAGTGAACGGTTTATAGTTTACTATAATTTCAATAGTCTCATGTATGTTTTTTTAGAAGGACCTGAACATGAGATAACAGCAATGTCTTGAGTTCATCCGGGACAATGACTTTGAGATAATCTATACTCTTGGGAACGAGAACGTTGTTGTGGACGTATTCAGCCGAAGGACTGGTTTTTAGCTGCTAGGATAGGCGACAGAGCAAGTGGATACCATAAATATATCCTTTGTGGATAGAGATGGTGAAACCTGCCTATAGTCTCTTACTGTAACTCCTCCACTTCTTCAGTAGAGTAGGCGAGGTGGCTTAACACTTGGCTCTTCTACCTCAGTTGCACCGGGTGCACGACATCATCCACATATCTCAGCTAAGGAGATGTGTGCATGACCCATCCTACATCATCATCCATGGGGAGATGGGCATCAATGAAGGGGATACTTTCACAGAGGTTCCAGTGGAGATTGAGGATCGATAGGAGCAGGTCCTCCATGGATGGTTGATTCCTCTTGTGCATGTTCTCTCGCAGTACAGGATCCTCCAGGAGAGCACATGGGAGCGGGAGGCTAAAATTCCTACTCAGTACCCCTTTTATTTTCCTAGTATGTGTTTTAGCTTTACGGGGATTCAAATCCTTGAGGTGTGGGTAATTTAAAGACCTGAAAATTTCAATGAATTTTTTTTATTAAATTCTATGGAATTTTAGAGTCCGTAGTTTCTGACGGTGCCAGATTCCAATGCCTGGTGTGCACAAAAACAATTTCTGAAGTTTGGTTAGGGTACATTCAGTAAACATACATGAGGGTTTTTATATCTTTTGAACTGGTTCTCGGAATTGAAATCTGAGGGCACCATTGAACTCGCAGTGTCGATAATTTCCTAGTGAGATCTTTACCGTAGTTGTGTTTCAACTAGAGCAGAAGATAGGTTTTGAGGTTTTTAAATTATATTGTAGAAAATAATGTAATAACCTTATTTTATTTTACAGTAGTTAAAACCTCAAAAGGGAAGTTAGTGGTGGGGGGACAACACCCCATAACATTCCATGGGAGGTTATGTTGGTGGGGCCCACCCACACATAACCTCCCTTGAGAAGATATTAAGGGGTTGGACCCACACAGGTCTTAAACTTTTTTAACCCCCTTGAAACTCTACAAAATTGGTGGAACCCCCACCTTAATTAGGGTTACCTCTTCACCTCCCCCCTCCAATCAATGCTCCAACTCCACCCTTGTAATTAATTGAAGTAACTTAATGTAATTTGAATATTTTCAAATTCATTACAACAATAAATTAACAGGAAAATATATTATTTTATATTGGTTGTGCATTGTACTTGGGTGGAATATATAATGTGGGGAGCTTGAGAAGGTCCTTCTCTCTTCCAATGAAGAATGCAAAGAACCGTCACTATCTTCCTCCTTCTTAAACATTCTTCAACCGAGGAAAGAAAAATAAATCAATGCCCGCAAAGAGCACTGATGTCGTCTTCGAATTCATCACCTTCAAATGATTGTCCACCAACTACGAATACCCTTTGTCCTCTGACGTCAATGGAACAATGACGTCACAACCATCCGCTGTCTTCAAATGATAAGTGAGGTGTGGGGTTTATTGTCGTATTGAAATTGTACCCCTTTTTCTTACATTCCTCCATGATTATAAAGGGTTTGATGTGGATGTCTATATTAATCATCTTCTACTTTTATTGAGCCATTTTTTATCACCATAAATGCAAAGAGTTCGGACCAACCTCAAACGGCTCGACACTCTCCGACGATTTCATTGTGGTGTACTTCGAAGCGGCAAAGAGGCGTCATCGATGAAGATGACAAACAAAGGTCGTGCTACCCACGGCCTCCGTGAACGGCACCGTCAGCCAAGCGGCGCCTGACCCGCACCCCAGGCACTGCCCGCGCCTCGCCTGTGCACTGCTCGGCCAGCCCCTGCCTCACCGGCGCGTTGCCCAGCCTGCCCGCGCCCCCGGGTACGCTGCCTGGCCTGCCCGACACACCCCGGCTCCCTGACCGCGCTGTCGGCACCCCGCACCACCCTGCCCGCACCCCCTGGCATACTGCTCGGCCTGCTCGCCCTCCGAGGCACCCCCCGCGACCTCCTACACGCACTGTCGGCACCCCACGGCGCCCTGCCCGCACTGCCCGGTGCCCCGCAGTGCCCTTCCGTGATGCTCGGTGAACCCTCGTGTGCTGCCGATGGGCCGTCGCGTACTACCTGCCACCTGACACCCAACACCCTCCCCAGCACACATGCACCCTGCCTGTGGAACCCGAACCCTACCGGGTGCACCTGCGACCTTTCAGTGGCTAGTCGGCCCATTCGCGCCCTGGCCAGCCTGCCCACTGGCCTCCATGCCACCGCCCTACGACGCCCCTGCGGTGTCCATAGTTGAACCGGCCCTGTCTCTCGGGCCGAGTTATCGAGCACCCTACGTGGAGACTATTGGTCCGAACCGCCCTTGCGGTCTGCTGGGACGAGCCCAGCGGACCGGGTAAAAACATAGCGTGCCGAACCACCTAATGGGCCAGGTCTGACCCAACGAGTCTGACCGGGTCGACCCAGACCGGGTCGGACCGAACCTGGGCCCATTACTGACCCACTACCTTCTTGGGCCATATCTTTAGTACCAGATGTCCATTTGAGGAACCTTCAGCGGAAACAATATTTTTGAAACATTACCATCCTTTTGAGTATACCCCACTGGAGTTTAGGGTATAGTTGAGTCACATTCAGGTGGGTTCGTACACGAATCCAACCGGGCCCTAAGACTAAAATGATAATAACTCACAGACCGGGCGTCCGATTGATGCGCCGTCTATTGCGTTGGGACCCATTTGACATCATGGTCCATTGAGATACTTCCACATTTGACTTCGTGACACTTGGAGTATATAATAGTAGCTCATGGAGTGGATCCTCCCAGAGAAGAGCAGACAGAGTGTATAGACCTAGTAGATGTAGACCAGATGACTCCTTGACCGATTCGACTCAGAGAGATTCGACTAGCCTAGTGGATGAAGCACCCTTTTTGGCTGTAGACCCACGATGGATGGAGTTCCTGGTTTTTCAGCAGACCTTCGGTAGTTGATAGGAGGAGTACCTCTGACGGCTATTAGGGGGAGCATACGGTTTGGAGGCAGACCCACAACAGAGGAGCGCCCGGTTTGGCAGCAAACCCGCGGTACTCAACAGGAAGATTATCTCAGCTATCTAATGTTAGTGAGTAGCACCTCGGAGTCGTGAAAGTTCCACTGTAATCGATAGAAGAGGAGTTCTCTAGCAGTCATGGTTTCGATAATTAAAAATCATGGTTTGAGCTCAATCAATGACCTTTGTATTTTCCTCATGATTGAGATTGGTTACATGATAACTTAGTTATTTGTATGGTCATATACCTAAGTAACAGTTATCTAATGAAATCATACTTTTTGGTTTATCCATGTTGGATTTTGTGATACCTTGAGGTTCTCGGGGTCCCTACTTAGTATCGTTATACTCACACCTATATGGGCTATGCCTGCACCTCGTTGTTTTGGATGTAGACGACAGACATCACTGACTGAGGAAGAATGTACGAGGACATGACAGTACGCAGAGGTGGAACTCATAATGAGATGGTACCCGGAGGAGACAGACATGCATGGAGCACTGAGAAGGCTTTCTGTACAAACCCTTCAGGTTGGATCCCTAGTGGATGATCCATGAGCTGTTAGACACCTTCCAGCTATTTTTCTTTTAGTTGTACCTATTTTTCCTCTCATTTTACTATAATATTGGGATTGTATTCTGGCCCCCCTTAACTTTCAGCACACCTGTTATTCAGTTTTTAATTAGTGTTTGATTCCTCTTGTACTCTTGTTGTGTATTTTTATCTTTTATAAAGGCAATGTCTTCCCAGTTTTAGGGAATTACGCCTTTGGTGCAAGTCGCCATCCCATGGCCTATAGAAGGCGGGCCTGGGGTAGTCACGATATGGGCCCTAGGGGTTGGGTCGTGACATGTGTTCTCTTTGTTTTTATCCTTTATAAAAGAGTTATGATTGATATTAAAATAAAAATTTGTGTAAAATATATATTTTGGAGTGTGAAGGAGAATTGTATAAAATTTAATTGAGATATTTTGAGACATTCAATAAGCCGAGATATTCACTGATGATTGGTTGAATATTTTTTATTATATATTTTATTCTTTTGTAGATATATGTTTGTTGTTATTTATGTAAAATCATATTTTCATTTATGTTTTATATAATAAACACCATTTCCAAATGATTCAAATAGTTGATTTATTATACGGATGGTAAATATTGACTCAATATAGTATTTTCCAAAGAAAAAGAATAATTTAAATTTCTAAATGTGTAATCAAACAAAATTATTATTATTGGAAACTTCTTCCATGTAAGAAAAATTAATATATTTGAATGAATGAAATATTTTAATAGGGAATCTTTTAGTATATTGATGCCACAAAATAATTTTTTAGATTATTGAATCCAAATTTTAAATTTTAAATTTAAGAATCAAATTGATATCCATCATATATTTTGGGTTTGTAAATATAGTTTTTAAATATTTCAATATATAATGAAAAAAATAAATTAGACAATGATGGAGATACAACTTTCATAGAAAAACATTATGATAGACAATGTGATCGTGATTTAGGATTAAATAGATATATAATGAGAAAATATATAATGTAATATAATTTTTATAAGATATTCCCATAATAGTTGATGCTGTCAAAATGCATGATTTCGAATTAGAGTGAATGAGAGATCTACATCGCAAGATGTATGTTGACATGGAAATCATTCAGGATCACATTTATGTGGGTATTTTAACTAGTTCGTGATGATTTTTTTATTTAGAATCATGACATGATTAAATTATATTTATTCATTAATTTTAAATGATTATGTGAGTATTTAGATTTCACGTGAGAGTTTTAATTCATCTATTTATTTAAGGGATTTTTGTTAAAATTAATTGTATAATTCACATGTGGTTGAATGCATTTTAGATGAAATAAATATAATTATTGAATATTTTGGAATTTATAAATATTGTTATAAATTTATTCATTCAGTAGTGGGAGAGAATATTTTTTGTGTGCTTGAAATACTATTTTAATGATTAAATTGAATATATGGATGGCTTATCATTTAAATCAATTGTGTTTCTTTGATAGAATAGTAAATATTGTCACAAACATTTTTATAAATGATTGTTCCACTGAAGTTGTATAATACATTTTTATGAATGAATTCACTCAATCATGGAATTTTTGATATAAACTAGTGAGAGAATATTGATCTTCTATTTTATAAATCACATTTTTCTTCATTTTGATAACTTTTTAGAAGATGTTATTGATTGGATAAAAGATCAATCATGATATATATATATAATATCTATATCATTAGAGAAGAAAAAAGGATGACCATTATAAGAACATGTGGTTCCTTTTTATACAAGACAAAAAATTCAGGTATATTGAAATGGATAATTCATTCTCAAGCCTTATGAACCAATATGGTGTGATTTTATTCACTACAAAGATATAGTGATAAAAAAATAAATGTACTCAAAAAAAATATATATTAAAATTATTCGGATCTCATAATGAGGATTAACAAACTAAAAAAATTTGTCCATTTATATTCTCTCATTTTTTTAAGTTAGGATTAGAGTGATATTTATAAATATTAAAATCAATCACCTTACCAGTCACATGGGATTCAATAAAAAAGAATAATTTGAACAATTATATTGTGTACTACAAATTTACCACCTCAATACACAGAGACATATGTGAATTTTTCTCTATAGGGCGTATTATTGTTTTCCATGGATATTATACTATTTTTATAGACTGTAATGTATTAAATAAATTATATTAATATTAGAGGAATTTATTTTCTAAAAGGAAAATATTCATTGTTAGAATAATCAATTCTAACATATTTATTTATTATAACGGCCTAAATTAATTGATGATTTCATAGTGTGATATCAAAACATTCTAGGGATGGTTATTTGATAATTTTTGACAAGAGATACCCTAATAAATATTTGAAGGGTTGAAATATTATTATATCATATGTTTTCATAAAAATAGTATAATACATTGAATGTGATGGATAAGGCTATGAAAATTATTAGTAGTCTCGAAAACAGGCTTGAGGGGAACAATAATACAACAAAAGAAATATTGAAAATATTTAGGGTGAAATATTAATTTGATAGACTATTTGAGGATTCAAATATATATGAAAAATTAAATATTACTAGTGTGGTAGATATTCATATAAAAGGATTATGATAAAAAATTTATGATACAATTATGGTAGAAAAAATTAATAATAAATTTTTCAAATAGATCCAAGAAAATGATAAGAGATTTAGAATATATTGATTATATATCCCTTGATGTGGTACAAAATACCATACTGAACTATAGGGTAACATAAGATCCCATATTACTAAATAATTACAAATAGGAAATGGAAATTAAATCCATTAGTGGAATATTAATCAGTGAACACAATCCATCATGTAATTTATATGAATATTGCGTAAGAGATAAGAATTAAAAGAAATTTTTATCCATTAAAACGAAAAAACTAAAATTTATAAACATAATTTTAATTCAAATAATATTATTATAAGTTCAAAATGTAATGGAATTGGTCAATTTTTATAACGGAGACATATAAAAATGATATTTTTATAATTATATTAAGGAAATGAAGAACTGACATAGATGAACTTAAAAACAAAAAAGAATTAATTAATTCGAAAAAAGAGATGATGTTTATCAATGTAAATAAATTGAGATATTAAATAAGTGGTGAATTAGAATATAAATGTGGTAGAAAAGACTCCAATATTATTGAATATGATAAATTAAATGATGACCACACTATTAGTATAAATTATTATGATTGTGATACCTATATGATTCAAATATTAAATTTTGATCACGGTATTATTCATGGAATAAGCACTATATAAACAAAGAATGATATGTCCTCATTGAGTTTTTTTACATGATATTGAAATTTTATTATAATTCTTTTATAATAAAACTAAATACCCTGATGATATTAAAAACTCAATATAAACATGTCCAATAATGACATAGGATTTCAAAAATCTTAGCTCAATCCTACCTAAAAAAAAATTGAAATTGAAATTCCTAAATAAAAATGTTAAAGAGCATATAAGACTTTTGGGGAAATAGATATTGAAATTTTCAAAGAAACTGATATATCAGCTGAGTTATCCACTAAGAATAATTGTATAGTTTACCAGGTCAATTATAAAGCGATATAATTTGAAAATTTCTATTACTATTCTACCAAAACATAATGGTTTTATGATCTATTATTGATAAACATGGGTTGAAAAAATATATTAAATCAGAATTAAAATAGCTAATATAATGAGAATAAACATGAATTAAAAAGTTACTTGAAAATCCATTCAAATGAGACATGTACATTTTTGAAAACATTAGTCGATTTTTATGGGATTTTTCAATAATTTAATATATTATTTAACTCTGGATGATAATGTTGGTGCTATAGAAACTATTTTGACAAATACTATGTTCACTGGTAAAACACATATCTCTTATTTAATTATAGAAATTATTATTGGTAGGAATATTTTTCAATAAATAGAATGAACAAACTCGTGAAGATAAAAATGAAAATTATAAATATTGTTTCATTCCAATCAAAACCAATTTTAAATGGATTGGAGATGTATATAAACGGTTTCATCTAATAAACATTCCAGATAATTAGAAATTCACTATCATGAACCTATACACAAAAATCATACAACTCCAAAGTCAGTAATGAGAGAAGGCATATAGTGACACCAATGTTTTTTATCTAGTAGGTCTTCGGTTGGAGACTAGTAATGATGGTATAATAAACCTGTATATTGCAGGAAATACCCTCTAAGAGAACCATTACAAAATAATGAGATAGGATAGACACCAACCAACTCTATCTTAGAAAATATTATTGATGAACACCAAAGATAATAAATTTTAATTTATGAATTAAATACTACAACTTAATGGAAACTACAAATACTAATGGGAAAGTAAGAAAGATAGATATCATGAAGCCCAAACTAATCCTACTAAACCCCAAGATAGTAGTAGCTAGCCTAGTCTCCAACCTCTTGTAACACACCTTAAAAATGATTTTATATATGTAGGGAGAGTTGAATAATATAATCATAAGGTTCTTCCCCACAACTGATCACGTCCAAGGTAAATAAATTATGATAAAGCACAGTAAACAACATGTGAAACTAACTCATCCCAGACATAGGTATATTATGTTTCCATCATCACCACATCTTATCTAATCATGTATCTCATAAAATATAATATACTATAATAAAAAATGTCATGTTTACCGAGGTATATCCTCCCTACTACTTTTCCACTCTGCCCTAAGGTCACATGTCCTAAGCATCTTTGTCCGAAAACCTAGCCCACCAACACCATGGTGAAGCACCAAAAAAGGAACCTCATGCAAACCACCACGACATCCAGTTAACCAAGAATAACCAGGTAGTTTCATGAAGCCACCACAACCTGATTTTCTTTATTAATCATCAGTAATTATACCTAAAACCATCATATCCCATACACTGAATAATGATCCTCTTTCCATAATAGACTATACAATTTATTCCAATAGTTTTGTTTAAGAAACTATATACAGAATACATGTAAGTAAAATAACCACAAGACATTATATCCCTATATAGATTTATATTAAGATAACTACCTATTGTGAATATGTGAAAAACTAAATAACAATGTAAGATATCAGGGCCAAAGGGGGATGTTAGCCATCCCTACTCTCACTAGGATGTTGGGGGAAAATGCATCCAAGGGACTAGAATCCCTAGGGTGTCAATCGCACAAATCGACAGAGTGGATTAGCATATAGAAACACCAAAAATAAATGATTTAATATATCTCACAAAAACTATATGGGCATAACTTAGTATTAGAATCCACTATAGGTAACATCTATTAGACTCCTATCTGGGAATGATAAGATCATATATCTTATAAAAACACAAACATTTAAATAGATGCATTATGTTATGTTATTCATTTTTCATCAATTCTAGTTAATGAAATTTATATTATAATCATTAATTAACCATTAAAATTTTCCACATTACATTACAATAGAATTACAAACATATACATTACCTCTAGGAATAAGAAAACCTAGTCCACAACATCTCATAATAACATCATCTACATTGCATACCAGAAAGCTGCAATCTAATGGGTTTAAAATTTATTCATTTGCTAACATCACTACATTCCCAATAACTATAAATCAGTGAAAAATTTATGATGATACAAACACGAGGACTCAACATGGTGAGTAGA
Organism: Viscum album; assembly: GCA_963277665.1. Lineage (NCBI taxonomy): Eukaryota > Viridiplantae > Streptophyta > Magnoliopsida > Santalales > Viscaceae > Viscum > Viscum album. The sequence goes on along the minus strand of OY728138.1, from coordinate 576,387,214 downwards.
TGAAATACCCATCAAGTATTCCCCAACAATACTTGGATAATAGATTCATAAATCCATGCGAAGATAAACACATAAAAAACATGACATTCCCAATAGGTTTTCCCCTCCCCTGGACGGGGACTAACCTGTGGGGAACGAGATGAAGAAAAACATCAATATAGTTATCAACCATAAAACTTATTCAAACAGGTATAAATCATTAATAATAATGGTTATTCATAGATTTTACCCATTCTATCATCTCTAGTGTCCTCCAAAATACTCACATATGTATCTTAATGCATCTTTTCTATCAAGGAGTCAACTAATACCACAAAAACTGGGCCTCCCTGCCCCACATCCCACAAAATCCCTCCAGGAATATCCATTCCAATCACATAACACATATTCTCCACACATACCAACATACATCAAAAACCATATAGGATCATCCATCCAAGGATCATATCACATCACAAGAAGAATGAAACAAATATTGCAATGGACATATTATCTCTAAACAAGGAACTCATCCATCACCCAGAATGATCTCTCTTGGATCCAAAGCACAAGGAACTCACATTTACAAGATATCGGGCAACCCATTCCATACAAAGGAATTACTGTTTTGTCGCACTACCTTTTTTATTCCATCTTTAATTAACCAATTCAATATTCAAAGGTAAAAACTATGAGAAACCAAAGAAACACTCTATCTGAAGCATTGAAAAACATAATAAAATAATTAATTACAAATTCCATTAATTATTTTATCAATAATCATCATCATGAAATAGGTTCATTATCCAATAAAATTTATCATACATACCTGAATCAATTAGATTATCATCATATTACAACAACAATACATTTTTTTTTGACAAAATAAGACGGATCCATTAATGATGGAGATCAGCAGAAATACAGCCGCATAACCACGGTGGAAAATGATTAAACCAGTGAAAATCCTCGTAAGGAGGGACAACAGCTTCCATCTTGTGAGCAGCTTCATTCGCTTCCCTTTTAATAAATAAGAAATTGCAGGATGTGAAGCCTTGTCTCATAGAGTGAATACACCGAGTAATGGAGCCGAAAGGTTGAAGCCCGCCGTCATTGAGATTGATGGCATTGATTACAGTGAGACAATCAGATTCGATGTGAATGGAATCACAACCGCGGTCTTTTGCATAGTTTAACCCAGTAAGGATGGCGGCGGCCTCCGCGACTGAGGACTCCCAAAGTGCATAGCATGCTTCATATTTGGCTGCGATAAGATTTCTCTGGTTATCTCGGGCCAGCAAACCTAGTCCAACTGGGCCATCCTTAGGGAGAGAGGCATCCACATTTATCTTAATAATCCCTTCCGGTGGGGGGCACCAATGTTGGGAATGAGGAGAGAGAGTGAAAAGTCTTTGCTGCTCAGGGTGGTTCTGCCAAACCTCAATCCACGATGATGCCCGGTCAATCCAAAATCTGGGGGGCCACCGAAAATGATTGAAAATGGCCTCGTTCTACCTATCAGAGATAATCGAATTCAGAATGCACAGGGCACCTGCTTTAGCCGGCGAAAAGGAGGAGCACCATCGCATCAGGAGAGTGGTAAGATACGAGGTGACGTCCAGGGGCAGCTCCGTAGTAGATCCCCAGCCATTCCAAACCTCCTGATCCCCAGGGCATTGAATGAGAGCATGGAGAGGGGATTCAGGCACAGTAGGGCAGAAGGGGCATGAGTTGTTGTTTAAAAAGTGTCTGTATACAAGGAGGCTCTTAGTAGGAAGGATACCGGTGCACACCTGCAACCAGAAAAAGCGGACTTTAGGGGGAACATTAAGCATCCAAATTGATGTCCAGGGCCTCGCATATCCTTCGGTAATTTGAGCAGTGAGAGCTCGCCGGTATCCAGCTTTCACCGTGTACTCTCCTGAGGTGTCGTTTATCCAGTAGAGATGATCTGGCCCTGCGTCTGGCACACAGGGGATACTCAAAATAATTCTCCTATCCCTCTCATTAAACCATGAAAAGAATTTTCCAGACACCATCCCGTCCATTGATTGTCAAAAAGACAACAGACTGTGCTGTGTTCGGAGCCTAGATAAATAGGGGATGACGCCTTCGCGCCTGCCTGATCAATAAGCTAGTGATCAGTCCAAATCGTGACCGTTACACCATTCCCAATCCTCCAGCCTAGTCCTTTCCTCAGAAGATTACGAACGCCCCAAATGCTTCTCGAGAGAAAACTGGGTCGATAACCAAGATGGGAATCCATGAAATCCTTATGTGGGAAATATTTAGCCCGGGGAACTCGCGTACATAGGGATGATGGGTTATTAATCATACTCCAACCTTGTTTAGCCAACAAAGCATCATTGAAAAGAGAAAGGTCCCGGAAGCCCATTCCGCCTTCAGATTTTGGTTGGCAGAGAGCAGACCAGGCGATCCAATGGACTTTATTTTTGCTGTCCTTTCAACCCCACCAGAAGTTAGATGTGCGGGATTGAATCTGTGAAAGCACCACGTTAGGAAGTTTAAAAATAGACATCAAATAGCTGGGGACAGATTGAAGTGCTTCCTTGATGAGGATTTCCTTCCCGGCCTTGGAGATTTTTTAGGGGTCCAACCATGTATTTTTCTTTCAATTCGATCCACAATAGCTGAACAATTTTTTTCTTTGACCGTCCAACCACTATCGGGAGCCCAAGATACTTCTGGTGCTTATCAACCCCAGGGATGTTTGCTAAAGTGTAGAGTTCTTCTCTTTTCGGCGGAGGGACTCCAGAGCTGAAAGAAATTTCTGATTTACTCTGGTTGATCATTTGTCCTGAAGCCCGTTCATACTGTTGAATCGCCTGGCAGATTGCAGTACACTCATTAGGGGTAGCTCGGGAAAATAGAAGGCAATCATCGGCGAAGAAGAGGTGGGAGATTGAAGGGCCCTTGCGGCACACTTTCGCCCCATGAATTCTGGAAGACGAAGCTGCCCTGGAATGGAGGTTAGAAAACACATCAGCCACTAAAATAAAGAGGAAAGGTGAAAGAGGATCTCCATGGCGGAGCCCACGGGACGGGGAAAAGTCTCGGGTGAGCACCTCGTTAACATTAATACAGAAGGACACTGACGAAATGCATTGCATGATCATGTCAATCCATTTGGTGCAGAAACCCATCTTGAGCATCACAAATTTGAGGAAGTTCCATTCCACTCTATCATAGGCCTTAGCCATATCCAATTTCCAAGCCATGATCCCTTTCTTTTCTCGTGTTCGTGTTTTCATGGAATGAAAAATTTCATGAGAAATAATGGCATTATCAGTGATTAACCTTTTTTCCACAAAAGCGCTTTGGTTCTCTGAAATGACGTCGGGTAACCATGGATGCAACCGATTCGCCAGGATCTTCGAAAAGATCTTATACAAAACATTGCAAAGACCGATAGGTCGAAAGTCCGAAACCCCTTGCGGATTTTTCATCTTGGGAATGAGGGTAAGAATGGTTTCATTAAGAGAAGACATGTCCGTTTTCCCTGCCCAAATACCCCTCATCAGATTGCAGATGTCTGGACCAATGATGTTCCAGTAAATCTTGAAATAGAGGGCGTGGAAACCGTCTGGTCCTGGGGCCTTCGTAGATTGGATTTGCTTTAAGGCCTTGAGAGTCTCGTCATTCGTCACATCTTTAGAAAGCTTCCTTTTCATATCATCAGATATCACGGGTGTGATGCAGTCCTCAATCTCAGGAGAAATGTTAGGTTGGCCTGTAGAGAAGAGCTTATGAAAATAGCTCAAGAATTCTTCTTGGATTCCCCCTATGTCAGACACTTTACTACCATCTGATTTTAAAATGCCAGAAATAATGTTTTTTCGGCGTCTTGCTGAAGACTTCTGGTGGAAATAACGGGTATTAGTGTCCCCTTCTGCTATATGAATATCACTCGCTCGCATAGCCCATAAACCTTCTTTATTGTGCAGAGAAACATCCAGCTCTCGTTGGGTTTCACTAATTTTGAGAGAATGCTGCTAGAAGGGGTTTTGCTAAGAAGATAGCCAAGCATCCATTCAAGAATGTTGCAGTGCCGATACGGGTGACAGAACATAGAGTAACTCCATGTCTTCAGATCAGACACCACACGGTGAAGGTTGGTTCTCAGATCAGATTGCCCATTCTTCCAGCCTGAACGGATAACCTCCTCGCACTCAGGATCTTTTGACCAGAAGCTTTCGAATCTGAATGGTTTCCTGGAACTAGTAGCGTGCTCATGATTGCTGCAGTTAATGACAATTGGGCAGTAATCCGAGCAGGTGAGCGTGAGGTGTCTGATATGGTACATTTTGAAGAGGTTCATCCAATCCATTGAGCCAAGGAATCTATCTAGACGTTCAGCGATTCAGTTCCCATATGACCTGCCTCGGAACCATGTGAAAGGATTACCCGTGTAACCCAGGTCCATCAGCACTACCTTAAGGATAACGTCATTAAATGCAGACATAGACGTGGAGGAGCGCACAACTCCACCTTTTTTCTCCTTCTGAAAAAGTATCTCATTAAATTCCCCTCCAAACAAAATGGGGCTTGGCAGATCACGACGGAGTTTACAAAGGAGATCCCAAGATTTCCACTTTTCAGACTAGGAGGGGCAGCCATAGAAGCCCACAAAAGTTCATGGGGGGGTTGTGGGAATCATAAATGGCTGCAGCCACGTGGCGCTGTGAAAAAGAAAGGAGCCTAACATCAAAATTATCCTTCCAAAGGAGACATAATCCCCCCGAATGACCCTATCGAGGAACAGGGAAATAACCCTGGAAACCACATTTTAGAGCAAGATTTGTGATGTCCTTGTTTTCCAATATGGTTTCAGACAGGAAAACCATATCAGGGAAACTTTGAGCGCAATGGTGCTAAACCATACGAACCGTTCCAGCATAATGCAATCATCACTCTAGGCGAGGCCGGGCCTGACCCGCCTCCGCCTTTGACTCTTGTGGGGTTAATGGTGTACCAGATTCTTTCCTCCTTTTGGGAGGACTGGTGTGCATACCACTGGACTCGCTTTTCCGTTTCAGATCTCCTTGCTTGGGATCCCCTGGGCAATCGCTTCTACCACCGCCGCGTGTTCTTTTCCATGTTCTACGAGTAACATGTCCTGAAGTTGAGGCTTCAGTCATCCCAAAATCATCTTGCAGAAGAGCATCGGTTGGGATCATATTTGGAGTCGTCTCAGCTTCAGGCGGATCCAAGGAAACATGTTTCTGCCTCGGAAATTTCTCTGGCGGTTCTTTTGTTTTAGGTAGTGGCCCAGTTGAAGTAAAGTTCGTTAAACTCGGTGCAGTTGAAACGAAGTCGGAGTTGGTGTTTCCCTTAATCGGGTGACTGTCCTGCCGAGCCCCATCATTGCATCTGACGATAATATCTTGGGAGGCATTTCCAGTTCCCCTAAGCTCAGCTAGGGATTCTTTAGGGAAGACAGTTGGTCCCATCCTTATAACAGAAGGTTGTCCAGATTCTGGTCGCCTTAGATGGGCTGCAATGAGACGGTCACGATCCATTTCTCTCTCCGCCTCAGGGATATATGCCTCTCTAGGTGCTTTGGCCCGGAGCCACATACGATATTGAAGTGTAATATTTTCAGCGGTATTCTCTGACATTGAACCGCACGCTTTCTCAATGTGGACGATACGTCCGCAAAGGAAGCAGAAGTTTGGTAGTTTTTCGAATTCGAATGCGATCCAGGTGTTGGAATCATAAATTTTCAGGAACATACCTCGCATTAAGGGTTCAGACACATCGATCTCGGCCTTTATTTGAACCCAGGGGCCCCATTGGATTGGGTCCGAGCAGTCCCACTCTAGGAAGTGACCGATCCGGTCTCTAATTTCTTTCATCACACGTGTTGATCTCCCATGAAACGGTATTCCTTTAATTCTTACCCAGAACGGGGATCGGGTAAGTGTGAAATTCAGGATCTTGTCTCCCCCTTTAAATTCCTCCATCAGGATGAGATGATTGTCAAAGGACCAAGGTCATCCTCTGAGGACTTTATCTTTGTTTTTATCACAGAAGAATTCAAAAACTAGGAGTTTGTTCTCAATTTCCCGGATGGCTACTCCAGCTTCCAATTTTCAAAGATGTTGAAGGGTGGTCCGGAGGGCCTTTAGATTAATTGGTCCCTTGGTCGCTAGTCTTCCGATAACCAATAAAGCCATACGTTTTGTCAAAGTGTTGTCTTTATTTCTATGGGTTGCTTGTGGCTCTTTTTCTTTGTCTGTCAAAGTGAGGTTCTTCCATTGATTCAGCAGATCCGCCTCCATGTTGAGAGCCACGAAATCTCCAAGGGGGCGATTGGCCCAACAGGGGTCCCCTATCCAGGGGATGGCCGGCCCAATATGGGTCCCCGAACCAGGGACTCTGGCCCAATCCGAGCAAGCACAAGCCGGTTCTTCACAAGCAGTGCGAGCACCCGCGGCTTCGCAACCAAAGCTTCACGACCAAGAGAATCACGGTTTTTTCCAAACCTCCAGGAAACCACAATTAGTTTCATAGACCGGGTTTGAATGATAATACACACATGCCAGGCCCAATCCAGCGATTTCTCTGATCAAGCATGGCCCGATAAAAGTCCTCCAGTCATGTGCGGCCCGGAAGCTCCGTACCACTGTTTCTTTTCACGACCAGCCCTGCACTACCAGATCCTTCAAGCTGGAGAAGACCACTTTCCGCGCCAAGTCCTACGCGGCCACAAGCAACACGCTGGGGAAAAACCTCTTTCTGCAACCAGCCCTGTGCGGTAAGCTCCTTCGCGCTGGGTAACATGGTCAGAACTCGCGCAAGTCCCCTCGCGCTTCTAGACCGAGCAGACTGCGAGGTGCTCCAACTTGCGCGCCGAGGGACTCTTCTTCGCATCCACGCCCTCCATGACCCGGTGAACCACCGCAATTTCGCACAGGGGGATTCCTATTTCCGTGACCAGACCTGCGCGGCCAGCTCCTTCGCGCTAGGGTAACACAGTCAGATCACTCGATGGTGCCCTTGCACTTCCTGAATGACCAGATCACGGGGCACACCAACTTGCACGAAGTGATCTGCGCGGAAACCACCTGGTGACTGGACTTCACGGCTAACACTTCGTTGCTCACCCTTCGCCCGCCAGTCCCAAGCTGTGCTGAGGGACTCCACTTCACATCCAAGAACTCTGCGGATCGAGATGCCACCACACCTCCCACAAGTTAGAACGTCATATGTTTCGCGAAGCAGATGGGTCAGGAGGGGTGGTTGTTTGGAACCCCCAAAATATGCTCTTCTTCATGCCGATATTCGCATAGAGCGACCAAAAGATGCTCTTCTTCAGATCTGGATTGCCACGAGAGGGGTCGTCGTTGGGAAGTCAATGTGAAGGTGGGGAAGCAAAGTCTGCAAATGTCACCGAAAGGAAGAAATCAATCCCCTTCCTCTCTAAAGCATAGGTGCCTGGGGGCGTTATTAAGCTCGGAGTAGCTATTGCCGGCCCGAGGAACCTAGACCACGGAGCCAGAACCGATGGGTCCTGAAAGGAGCTGGATCACCTGTAGGTGGTCCACGAAACAAAAAATGGGGAAACAGAACCGAGGTGAAAGAGGAAAAGAGCCAAGGCGAAAGGGGGAAAGAAGCCACGGCGAGGAGAGCTGGCGATGACGGTGGTTTCCTACAACCCGACGGAAATCGTTTCCATCATCCGCCGCCACGAGCAAAGAACGATGGAGAAACTGAATCCCTAGGAAACCCTAGGAGGATTATCTCATAGTGGGAGAGACTTCTTATTACAAAAACAATACATATATTCATTAATCAGGAATCCTTTATCATGTATTTATTTAATTATCAAAAAATTTAGAAATTATGTTCTTTAAAAATATCACATGCTACAATAAGTACAACAATCACTACATATATATCACACTATCATTAAAATCAAGAGGCGACCTACACGAAGAGTAAAATCAATAACATGGCCAAGTTATCGATACTTATTCATAAATCTGATTCAATTAATTTATTATCACAATTACATAATGGTCCAAGAATTAATTCAATCTAAATCATTGATTTTAGGTAAATAAATAGAGAGGAAACACATACCCTTCCATAAAAAGTGTTTCAATGTTCTTTAGATGAGAATAAACCACACAATAGATCTATTATCACACCTATTATAAGAACTGCATTCATTTGAGGATGTTGCACTAGAACCAATCTAATAAAAACCCAAGAGAAAGCCCAATAGAAACTTGGGAGATCATCTACCATTCCATGTCAAGAATAATGGGATGAAAATTGATCAAACTGGAATATACCCCTGTAAAACAAAATAAATTCCATAGATCAGCCCGAGGCCCCATAAATTGAAGAATAATGCTCGATGATTGATTCACATCGAAGGGATCTCCTGAATTATGTTGAGGAGGTATTCAGGTCACCTAGAAAGAGAGAAAGAGATGATACAATACTAGGGTTATTAACAATATGAATACCTAAAAATACATAATACAACACTATAGTGTGAAATTACATGATATGTAATCCCCCATCATGTCATCCAATCCCTAGGGTAGAGTTTCTATAAAAAATAATGTCACCTATTTATTTTATTTTTCCAACCCAAATTGATTACACATTCTGATACTCACATTCACATTGTGTAATTATTCATGATGTGATATCCTCTATTGCTTCCAACTCTAAGAAATTCAATGCATCTAATCTCCCTTAGATCCCCCTCCTATCACCAAGGTCTTCAATAACACATAGTGGGTCGATCCCCATAGATATAGGCCCTTATCTTAGATACCTCTCAAAACATTCTTATACCTACAAATCAAAAACTAACCAATACTATAAAATGAAAAGGGTCCATCCGAATAGACCCCTCATGAGATAACATTCAATTAACTTTCAAACAATGGAGCTAAACCAACACTTCAGAGAAACAACAATAACCAAGAAATAAACAACAAACATATCATAAAACAGCCATAGGGGATAAACAATTCAAAATAAACCAAACCACAAAAAGAAATAGAGGAATGCCATATCAGTTACTCAAATAGGTATAGAACAACAAAATGAACAATGTTACAAGAGAATAGAAAAACACTAAATAGAATGTAGTATTGAGTGCAAATCAATGACTCATGTTATCAGTTACACTCTTCCATTCCATTATGCCCCCACAAGACATGATCATTGGGGATTAAATTCCCATGAAACACATTCTCCTTGGGGTCAGGAATCAATTTAGGATACTTAAAAATGTTTTCATCATTGTCAACATCGATATATCCCTAATCGTTGACATGATAATCACCATGTAGATAATGAAATAGTTACAGCACCTGTAAAACATCATGTACCAGGATCATATTTGGGGGAATGTATATCTGATAGGACACATATCCCACAAGATCTAACACCTTGAAAGGCTCAAAATCTAGTAAAAATCATAATCCCATGGCCAATCCTTTACTACATATGAAGGATGGTCATATTCAAGAACACATGATCTCTAAAATAAACCCTCATAGGTCTCCTCCTATGACCAAATATGTTTTGTAATGATATTTTCCTTCTATCATCCTCTCACACATCACCTAGACCATATCTGTTGTATTATATACTAGTTTTGGCTCGATAATTACTGATTATCTAACCCAAATGTTGGACAATGTATAATAGAAAGGTCATCCATAAAATTCATTAAATAGAACCATACTGATGTAGGATTAGAACCTATTTTTGTAAGTGTACACTATTAATTAAAGGTGCCTCATCCACGAACATCCAAATTCTATGATAAAAGTGCACAACATTTCATAATGTGTTTAGGTGGTCAAAACTTTCTATCCATATGTATACATATGAAAGGAAATTAAATGTAACACCCCACAATTTCATAGTACATTATTTTTTTCGATGTAATACAATAACTTGCACTACACGCAACACTGAGTTCAAGCGCATAATGACTTACCAAACTAGCCATTCAAAAGATGTTATGAATAGTATTACCTGAATGTTGAACATTATTTAATACTTATAATTTTTTAATTCATATTATGAGTTTGTTAGACATAATGTAAGAACAAATTCATTTTATTCTTATAAAAGATGTATTTTTCAAAAAAAATGCAATTTTTCTGCCTTTTAATGGAAAACCCTTTTTAAATCCAATATTTTAAACATTTATAAAATAAACATCTTCTTTAGAATCGTGACATAATAATTTAGTTTGAATAAATTTTGGTGTTTTTTCTGATAGCTTTCAAATTTGGTTGAATAGTGAAAAATACTATATTTTCACTGAAAACAAATTTTTTAATCAAAATAAATTGTACTGTTAAATTATAAATTTTAATCGGTTTTAAGTATAAATTATATTTTGACATTTAATCCAATGTTATTCATTGGAAATAAAATCACTTTGAAATTGAACATAAACCAGTATCAATCTTTTGTTAGTTATTATTTTTTAAAAACACAATTTTTGGTTTTTAGAACGAGAATTAATTTTAAATTAATAAATACAACTTCAATGATTTGAATTTTGTAAAATAGAATTAATTTTTTTATTCAGAATACCAATATTATCATAGATTGAAATTTTGGTATTTTTCTAATAACGTTCAATTTTTTATGAATAGTTAAAAGTACTAAATTTTAATTAAAAAATTATTTTTTTAATCGAAATAATTAGTAGTGATAATTTATGAATTTGAGTTTTTTATAGATTAAATAGATTATATTTTTACTTATTAATCCAATGTTGGTCATTGGACATAATTTAACATTTAAATTGGATCTAAAAACGTGTCAATCATTTGATAGTTATTATTTCTTAAAAACAAATTTTTTGACAACGGGAATTAATTTTAATTTAATTTCAGCCTCTTCGGTGTTTTGAATTTAAAAAAATGGATTCAATATTTAGAATCAGGAGATCCAAATTGTGTAAATTGGTAAATTTTATTTTTAAACACTTTGAATAATTACTTTGGTAAATAATTTATTTACCATTGTTAAAGGGTACATCCGGTAAATAAGGGTAACTAAATAAAATTATAATAATATTAAATTACCATAAAACATGTTTTAACCCTATTGGATGATACATTTCTGACCATGGTAATCTTTGGGTCGATTTTGGGACTTCATGGAGGTACTTGTAATTGATAATGACACTTTATATTAATTACGTTAAAGTAAATTCAAAAATGACATAAGTATATATATTTTGGTAAACCAATTTTTAGATAGGGTTATACATGGTATCTCCTCACCTATTGATATTAATTAGAAATAAAAAACTATTTCCTAAATAATGGTATTTTATTTATAAATTTTAGACATTGAATAATTAAATTTATATGTGACACAATAATGATACAATATTTTCCTTATTATTGGACAAATTAAATATTTTTTATTATAAATGTTAATATAAATATATTTTTAACGTTTTGATGCCATAAAAGAATTTTATAGGTTAATATTACATGTTATAATTGATTAAATTAATTTTTTTCGAATTAATGAAGTAGTTAAGAAATTCAGAAAAATCATTTATTAAATATTGTCAAAATTTACATAATGGTATTTTTAAAACAAATATTATATTATTAATTGATATAATATTCATAAAAATCAATGGATCTGAAAAATGACTTATATAATGAAACGTGTATCATTAATGAACCACATGGGGTTATATTGGAATATTATTGTACATTTACTAACAATGCGATATAAAAATACAAAGAGACCTGGTAAATTTCAAACTATTTAACTAAGAGTAAAATATAAAAGATATGTTTAATATAGTGACCCAAACCTATGTAAAAACTATTGGTTGAATTCATTATGACCCATACCCCCCATATAATTTAAATAATACACTTTGGAGAAATTAGAAAACAAAAATTATTTTATTATAAAATAATATTTCTAGCTCTTCCTAAGGTGCCCCTCATTCCTCTTATAAAAGGGAATTCACCTTTCTCTTTAATTCACACCTTCATAGCATTTTGGATCGGCCAAAATCTGACCAAATATCCTCTCAAAATTCCCACCTTCATCAAAGAGTCTTTACTTTGGTTATTAATCCAACCTATGGATCCCTTTTGATCAAATCAAAAGGAAGAACCCGTAAAACAGGTAAATATTTCATCACCTATTTCAAGTTTCTTTTCTTCTTCATCATCCTCTTTTGTTGTTGTTTCCGTTATAAAATTATAACTCCAATATCTTTTATATACTGGGATATTATTATAAATATGTTAAAATAATATTCATTATTATATCCATCCTTTGAATGACATGTCACCATACGTGCGTACGTACGGCTTGCCTTCTCCACATCGTGGTGTAATTGTTATTCAATACATTATTTTTTAGATGAGTATAATAATGATTTTTAACTGTGGTAAATAATAAATATAACATTATAATGATTCTTTATATATGATATACCATCCAATTATATATTATTTTAATATCAATAGAATGATATTGTTGCTCGTGCGTATGTACGGATTACTGTCTCCACGAACGTGATGAGATTCAATCACCATCGTATCCATTCAAGAGTAATTTTCATTTTATGATTAAATATAATTTTTAAGGACATGATATCATTCTGGATAGGAATAATATAAAACATTCCTATAACCAACATGTCTTTTGTAACAAAATATATAAAATAAAACGAGTAAGTGAACACTTGAAATGACGATAATTCTAAAATATTAATAACAAACGAATATTATAAGATCATATATGATATCATATTTATGTATATGATTATTGTATGATTTTATAAAAATGATATAACTATTATAAAAATGGTTAACCGAAACTCGTCAAAGAAAAATTACAAGGTAAAGGTTTATTTCACAATCACTTCATTATTTGAGGTTGTTTATACATAATTATCTACTCGGAAGTCTTTATCATCCACATCCATGTTTCATAAAAATTTATTCCAAAAAATATTTACTATTTAATGGACTATGGGTGAAATTCCTTTATACCCTTGTTTTAATTTTTATAAAATGACTTGAATGGAATCATTGCCTCGTTTTCCAAATAAGGTCCTTTTTAACCTTTTCGAAAAAATTAAGGTTAAAATTTCCTTTTTTAACTTATACGGCGGGTGCATCTATTTGCCTCCATTATAAAATCATCGAAGCATCCTATACAAGCTTATAAAAATATTTTCAATGTAAATGTTTTATTTTATAAATATGTGACATTTAAATGATTTCAAAAACGAGTTATTTCTGACAAATAGATTTGATTTCTTCCATGTCAAGATTCTTTTATTGATTTTAAGCTTATTTGATGTTGATTTATATGATACAAAACTTTTATATTGTATTTAAGGTTTTTTGATATGTTTGATTGCAGATGTATTATTATTATACCATTCATGGTTTATAGAGAATTTATTGACATTTATTATGCTAGTTTTAATATGAATGATTATGTTATGTTTAAACATGTTCATATGAGGAATGAATTTGATTTAGTACGTGATGGGTGGATCCCACTATAGCTCCTCGATGCCTCAGTAGGTCTCATGAGACAAACTAGTGTCTAGGAACAAGGCCTTAACAAAATATTATTTGTAGTCTTGGAATAAGGCCTTGACTATGTGGTTATGATAGTCTGGAAATATACATTCCATCATTATAAAAGTGGTTATTGATATTTCATGTGATTATTCGACTAGTATAATATCCATGTGAATAATAAAATGGAATTATTTCATTTTATTTTTTCCATATTATGTAGAAGTTCATGTTTAGAAGGCTTTAATTTTAGTTATACATTTCATTAAATATTTATGATAATTTTGAAAGTTTCCTCTATATTGTTATTCTTACGGAGTATCTGAGCTTACCCCCTTTCTATGTTTTATTTTTCCTAGGATGTGAAGAAGTATTTTAAGACTGACCTATATGGATAGTTTGCGGGGATATGAGTTTGAACTATGGAGACTATGTTGTTGTAGTTTTGACTTTATCATGTAATGTAAGAATTATGAATTTATCTAGTGTTTCCTAGGATACTAAACTAATCGGCCTTTCGAGACTTGATCTTTTGTGATCATGAAAATGTTATGTAATAATTCCCCGAATCTGGGCTTCTGGTGTCGGGGCGTTACAGTTAGTATTAGATGAAGTTTAATAAAAACCTTAAAATATAGATATAGATAAACTCTGATTAGAACTCATTACCCTAAGATAGACTTTGAGGATTAGTATAGAAGAACTTCCAAAATTTTTGGAAATGTTGACATTTTGTGAGTTTTCTGAGTAATACATCCCTATCTGGATACGAGAAGGTAGAGGCGGCTCTAGCACAAATGTACATAGGGGTAAATCTCGAAAACACTTCTTTGAGATAGAATCGAATGTGAAAGGGTGAAAAACAACGAGCCTTGATGGACTATTGGTTACGACACTCCCAGGAGATATGATTAAGATAATTCTCAATTTCATGAAAAACCACTGTGAAGGGTTTATGAGTATATAAAACCTCAAATAAAATATTTTTATGATTATGGATTACATCTATAAACTGTTCAATTTACGTTAGGAATTATAAAAGTTTGGAATTATTCATTGAAATTCATAAACTGACCTAGTGTATGCCATTGTATAGAAATGGCGCCCTGTATATGGAATTGAACTCCACCAATATGTATGATCCAAAGAGTAAGAAAGATCATATCTTTCACAGAATTAATCCAGAATTTGGAAGGGAAATAGTCTCTCTTGTATTCTCAACATATGAAGAAATAGTTTCATGTGTTAATAAGATAAGTAAATAATTCTCTAAGTATTATGGATTTGAAGGGAATCAATGTAAGAAAAGGATGGAAGAGAGAATGATGTATAAAGGTAAGAGGGAAAAGAAGGATTTTCCCATATGTGATAACTGTGGATAGAATCACCTTGGTAAATTATTGAAGGGAATGAGAGTTTATTATAAGTGTCGAGAAAAAGGACATTGAGTATGTGATTTCAAGGGTAAAAAAAGATTCAAATGTACAATGATTTACTTGCAATGAGTTGGTACACTACGCGAGTCAAGGTCCAAATCATTAGTGTATACCCCAAATGCTGCAATTGGATAATAATGAAGTTATGATACTACCAATGATGCAGTGGAATGATTAAGAGTTCTTATATTGTTATTAAAGTATTGTTTCATTTGAGTATTTTATAAATGACGTACGTGTTATAAGAATTATTGAGTATATAATGATTGTACTGCAGTACTATTTCATTAAATACTTGAGATTGTTTTGAACCATAAAAATATACACAATATAAGGTTACATTTCTGGAAAGTATATGGTTGAGAGAAAGATAAACCGTAATATGATTCCGATACCGAGGTAATCATTTTTGGAATAATACATGATTGATTTGGATAAATTATATTGGATATTCTTGACTACCTTGAAACTGATTAATTATTTGTATATTCCAGCATTGTTGGAGTTTAAAAAAATTTTGGATAGAAGGAGTGTATCCAGTATTCTATAAGGAATAAGGGAGCGTGGCGGTAATCAATATGGTTTTATGGTAATTCAGGATGTTTCAATGTTTTAAATGAATACATGATGAAGTTTGTAGCATGTTATTACGTGGAAAAAAGTATTGTCATTGTGTTTAGCTTCATTATAAATTTTGGATTGTGGGTTTGGATAGAATTATATTGTATAATCCTAGTTTGAGATTATTTTTGGATTTCCATAAAAAGGACAACCTGGAGGTCGGGCGGCAACTCATCGTGTCTTGCAAGGCTATGAGACTTAAACCCAAAACCGAAGGGCGACAAGGGTGTGTCACCTACCACTGGTCCACGTGATGTCCCAAATTGAATAATTTAGTTTTTTAAAGGGTCTGGTAGATTAATTATAAATTAATTATTTTGGAACCTTATATTAATAGGATATATAAAATATTTTTTTAAGTCCTATTATCTTTTAGAGTGAAAGATGAGTTTGTGGTAAAAATTCGTTAAAGGATTGAAATCTACATGTCAAGTATATATACTTATTTCATCACTTATTCTATGAATAAATTAATTCTTAATATTTATGTAAGGTGTATTAAAACTAAAAATGTGTTATCTTAATACCTTATGTTTTTTTGAACCGATGATGTTTTAAATCATCATAGATTTATGGCTTTGAGGACCTAAATTCTACAATTGTTTGTGACTGATGACCACAATCACTCCCTATAAATATTTACGATTTTTAATTAATTAGGTGTCTTTTATTTCCACCAATGTTCTCTTATTCAATATCATAATTTGGTGGTGACTTTTTCATTCCCCGTTTCATATTATTAAGACTAAATTTTATTAACCCAATTTCTAATGTGGGTTTTCCCACAAAGGTATTTTCTATTTTCAAACTTTTATTTTAGAAGAACAATTTGAAATTAAGAGTAATTAATTTATTGAATGAGGGAATAATGTAACACCCCAATATTTCATTGTACATAATTTATTCAAAGTAATTCAATAACGTGCACTACACGCAACACAGAGTTCAAGTGCACCATGACATACCAAAATTGACATTCAAAAGCGGTTATGAATAGTATTAACTTAATTTTGAACTTTATATAATACTTATAATTTTTTAATCCATTTTTGGAGTTTTATAGTCATAATGTACGATGAAATTCTATTTTTTCAGATAAAAGGTGATTTTTTTTAAAAAAAAATGTAAGTTTACCGCCTTTTAATTGAATTTCTTTTTTAAATCCTATATTTGAAACTTTTATATATTAAATTTCAAAAAATAAAAATATTCATTTTAATAGGGACATAATAATTTAGTTTCAATAAATTTTTGGTGTTTTTTTGATAACTTTCATATTTGGGTGGATAGTGAAAAAATACTATATTTTAACTGAAAAGAACATTTTTATCAAAATAATTAGTAGTGTTAAGTTATACATTTAAATTGTTTTAAAGTATATATAGATTATATTTTTACCATTTTATCGAATTTTATTCATTGGAAATTTTTTCCCTTTTAAATTGAACATAAACCAGTATCAATCTTTTGTTAGTTATTATTTCTTAAAAACACGCTTTTTTGTTTTGACAATGGGAATTAATATTAAATTAATAAATGAAACTTTTATGTTTTTAATTTTGTAAAATAGACTTACTTTTTGAATTCATAATTCCAATATTATAATAGTGTGAAATTTTGGTATTTTTCTGAACACATTCAATTTTAGATGAATAGTTCAAATTACTAAATTTTAATTAAAAACAAATTTTTTTTATCGAAATAATTAATACTGATAAGTTATGTATTTGAGTGGTTTTAACGTATAACTAGATTATATTTTTTTTCATTTAATCCAATGTTTTTCATTGGACATAATTTCACTTTTAAACTGGACATAAGCAAGTGTCAATCTTTTGATAGTTATTATTTCTTAAAACACGCTTTTTGTTTTGACAACAGGAATTAATTTTAAATAAATTTGTGCCAATAATATGATTTATATTTTTAAAAATGTATTCAACATTTAGAATCATGAGGTCCAAATTGTGTAAATAGGTAACTTTTATTTTTTGACATTTTGATTAAATACTTCGGTAAATATTTTATTTACCATGGTTAAAGGTTAGATCCGGTAAATAAGGGTAAATAAATAATATTATAATAATATCAAATTACCCTAAAATGGGTCATAACCCTATTCTATTATACATGTATGACTATGGGAATCTTTGGGTCGATATGGGGACCCCATTGAGTCACATGAAAGTGATAATTCCACTTTATATTAATTTAGTTAAAGTAAATACAAAAATGACATAAGCGTATATCTTTTAGTAAAACAATTTTTACATAGGTTCATTCATGTTATATTTTCAACTATAAATAGTCATTAGAAATATAGAAATATTTCCTATAGAAAGGTATTTTATTTTAAAATTTTTGTCATTGAATAACTAAATTTATTTATGACACAATGATGACACAATATTCTTCTTAATAATGGAAGAATCAAATAATTGGTATTATAAATGATAAAATAAATATAATTTGAAAGTTTTGATGCCAAAAAAGAATTTAATAGGTTAATATGACATTTTAGTATTGATTAAATGAATTTGTTTTGAATTAATAAAATTGTTAAGACTATAACAAAAATCAATTATTAAATAGTGTCAAAATTGACAAAAAAGGCTTTTTAAAACAAATATTATATTATTAATTGATATAATATTCCTAAAAATCTACAGTTTGGCCAAAAGACTTATATAATGATATATGTATCATTAATTAACCTCTTGGGGTTCTCTTGAAAGTTTATAGAATGTTTATAAATCATATAATATAAAAATACAAATATACATGGTAAATGTCAAACAATTTAACTAAGAGTTAAATATACCAGATAAAGTTAATATAGTGACCCAAACCTATCTAAAACCTATTGGTTGAGTGTTTTTCGACCCATAATTACCTTATAATTTAATTAATCAACTTTGGAGCTAAAAAAAACAAAAATTATTTTATTATAAAAAAATATTTCTACATTTTCCTAAGGTGCCCCTCACTCCTCTTATAAAAGGGCACTCACCCTTCTCTCTAATTCACACCTTCAAAGCTTTTTTTCGGCCAACCACCGACCAAATAACCTCCCTACATTCCTCTCTTCATCATAGGGGCTTTAATTTTCTCAGAAAGCCAATCTATGGAGCCCTTTTGATAAAATCAAAAGGAGGAACCCAAAAAATAGGTAAATATTTCATCAACTCTTTCAAGTTCTTTTCTTATTCCACTCACTCTTTCATTCTTCTTTCCTTTATAAAATAATAACTGTAGTATTTTATATATACTATGATATTATTATAAATATTGTACATTCATATTCATTATTCTATCCATCCATTGAAAGACATGTCATCATACGTCCGTACGTATGGATTACCGTCTCCACGTCATGGTGTAATTGTTATTCAATACATTATTTTTTGGATGAGTATAATAATGATGTGTAACTAATTTAAATAATAAATATAACATGATAATTATTCTGTATATATAATAAAACATACAATTAAATATTATTTTAATATCAAAATAATGATTTTGTCGCTCGTGCGTACATACGGATTACCGTTTCAACGAACGCGATGAGATTCATTCCCCATCGTATCCATTCAAGACTAGTTTTTATTTGATGATTAAAAATAATGTTTAAGGACTTGATATCATTCTGGATATGAATAATATACATACTATCCATTATAAACACAACTTATGTAACAAAACATATAAAAGAAAACGAGTAAGTGAACACCCAAAACGACGATAATACTAAAATATTAATAAAAAGTCAATATTGGATGATCTTATATGATAAAATATTTATTTATATGATTCTTGAATAATTTAATAACAATTATTTAACTATTATACATAAGTTTAACCTAAAATTGAAAAAGGAAATGTACAAGGTAAGGGTTTATTTCACAATCTCTTCATTATCCGATGTTGTTTATACATAATTATCTACTTGGAAGCCTTTATCAACAAATCCATGTTTCTTAAAAATGTATTTCAGAACATTTTTACTATCTACGGTACTATTGGTTAAAGTCATTTATACCCTTTTTTGACTTTTTATAATTTTTTTTAATGGAATCATTCCATGATTTCCCAAACAAAGTCCTTTTTAACCTTTTCAACAAAATTTATGTAAGAATGTCCTTTTTTTTAACTTATGCGACAGGTGAGGATATTTTCCGCCGTTATAAAATCATCGAAGCTTCCCTTACAATCTTATAAGAATATTTTCAAAATTAAGTGTTTTCTTTTATAATTATATAACGTTTAAATGATTTCAAAAAAGTCATATTTCTCTCAAATAGTTTTGATTCCATCTATGTAAACATCCTTTGATGGATTTTAAGAATATTTGATGCTGATTTATTATGATACAAAACTTATATATTGTATTTATGGTTTTGTGATATGTTTGACTGTGGATGTGTTATTTTTATACCATTCATGGTTTATGGAGAATGTATTGACATTTCATATGCTAGTTTTAAAACAAATGTTTATGTTATGTTTAATCCTGTTCATATGAGGAATTCATTGCACTTTGTATGTGATGGGTGGAGCCCGCTATAGCTCCTCGATGCTTCAGTATGCCTCATGAGACAAAATAGTGTCTTGGCATAAGGCCATGAAAAAATATTATCTGTAGTCTTGGAAAAAGGCCTTGACAATGTGGTTATGATAGTCTGGAATTATGCATTCCATCATTATGAAAGTGGTTATTGATATTGCATGTGATTATTCAACTAGTAGAATATCCATGTGAATAGGGAAATGAAATTATTTCATTTTATTTTTTCCATATTTTGTTTATGTTCATGTTTATATGGATTTTGTTTTAGTTATACCTTAACTTAAATTTTTATGCTTATTTATGAAAGCTTCTTCTTTATTGTTATCCTTACATAGAATCTAATCTAACCCCATTTCTATGTTCTATTTTTCCTTGGATGTGAAGAAGTATTTTATGACTGACCTACAGGAATATTCTGAGGGGATATGAGTGTGGACTATGGAGACTATGTAGTTTTAGTTTTTCACTTTATCATGTAATTCAAGACTTATGAATGTATCTATTGTTACTAAGGCTACTAAACCAATCTGTATTTCGAGGCTTGATCTTTTGTGATCGTCCCAATGTCATGTAATAATGCACCAACTCAGGACTTCTGGGGTCAGGTCGTTACTTGTAATAGAAAATATTAAATCCACAATCATGGGAGATACCTCTCCACATCCTAGAGGTAAATGAAGGATCTCAATAATATATTATCACCCTTGGGACACCGTGGACTCTCACTATCTCTTCTAGATACTACCTTGTAAAAAAATCCTCTACGATTTAGTCCATGATTTAAATAAAGTGTATTGATTTCCAAAAATGATCCACTAGAAACCATATGGCATCATAGCCTCCCTAACACCATGTAATATAGAAAAAAATTCCATCAATATTTCCTCCAACATCCATTGAGGAACATCTAACAATTGGTGAAATCCAATGAGATCATGGTTTTTGGCCTTAACCGTTTTATAAAACAAACATCAATAAACTAACTCCATAACTACTTTCTTCATCCCAACCCACCAAAACCAGCCTCTCGAAGCATGGTACATCACTGTCATTCCAGGATAAACATCCAATTGATAATTATGGAACTATCTGAGATTGATCTCAAACATTGAAATTGAAATGAAAATCCTTCATTGAAATGACACTCTAGGTCATTCATCCTCATACCAACCATCATGGGACTCACCATAAACAAGACAATCTCTCCAGAACTCCACCGCATGTTCAAAAAACTAAGACTCCTCCACATACTACACCAAAGATGACAACATCTTCATCATTAAAAATATGATCTCTTCCCCTTACACCCCCATGTCTAGATGCAATGATGAATGTTCTTCCAAAACTCTTTAAGAATCGCCCGATTCCCTCACTGAATCCATGTGTGGCATCCTACTAAGAACCTTAGATGTGACCATCCTCTTTCCATGTGTATAAAAAAATATAAAACTCTTAAACCAATATGAAATCCATTGACAGATGCTACCACAAGGTCATGTCTTGTTGGTAGAATTCATACCTCAGGTTATTATGATAAATGAATACTACAAAGCGCTTAGGAATGAGTGCTTTCCACCACAACATCATTGAAAAAATATGTGCTGCAAAATTGATATGATGGGTAGAATAATTATTTTAATGGGGACATAGCTGAAGAGACCCATAATAAATGACTGATCACTATTTTATCAGAACAAAAACCAAACCAGGGCACAAATCATGAAAAGAACCATCAAAATGAACTCCACCTGTTGGAAATGATGCAACTACAGCACTAACAAACTTATCCTTTACTAATTCAAATGCTGTTTGTAACTGATAATTCAACCAGAACGCCTAATAATTTCATTTCAAAACCATAAGATGAGTCCCGAATTGATATAATTAAGGTAATATTTTTTTTGTATCTTTTATGGGCTAGGAAACTTCACACCCATCCCAAAATCATGGGGGCATCCTAAGAAACACCTATATCTATCAATGACAGATCCACAACTACTACATAATGGGAAAATTCATTCCCCAAATAACATATTTCATTGTCACTAATCTCACACTTTGTAAACGTCCCAAACAATATATCAAAATGATGTAATCTAAAAATAGGATTCATATTTTTTACAGGCTCCTCCATAGACATGAGGTTCATATGGATTTCATTGATGAAAACCACCACAGTCCTATCCTGTAAATAAAAAAAAGGGGTTCATTAACCCCATTAATTCATCTGGAGAATTCAAAACATTGAACGACATAATGATAAAAATGAAATGACCATTATGATAACAAAATGTTGTCTTCTGGATATCACCATTATTCAAAGTCATCTAATGATATCCAGAAACCCAATCTTTCTTCTAAAAACAACACACATAATTCATATGATCAATATATCAATAATATATGGATGAGGATTGTGTTTGTTGACTATAACAATTTTTGAGTGATGATAATTGATACACAACTACAAACATCCATCATCCTTCATTATGGACAAATGTTTTCCACCCCATAGTGAAAAAATTGTCTAAAAAATCCATATTGCAGCAAACCATTGACCTGTACTTAAATCTATCACAACATAGAGGGTTCTACCAAATATAGAAATAGTGATATCGAAGATACACCTTGTTGTATTTCAATCATGAACCGAATCATTCATAGAGAAAGTAATGGTACAACCTCTCCTTAAAATACATTAGGATAATTATATGTGACCCTATAAAACACTGACTGCAGAATATTTGACAAATTCAACATCTTCTTAGAAATCATGGACGATAAGGATGGAACATACCTCTAACCCATATGAGGGTCTCGCTCACCAGAAAACACGGGTGCCACTCCATCAACATCGAATAACACAACCTACCACATGAAGAAAACTATGATAGCATGTACCAAATATATCCAATCCACACCAAGAATGATTTCATTTTGTTTTATTTGTAATTATTTGAAATCTCCTCAAGAGTGGTGTTTCCCCAGTACTAGCACACATTTTCTACATACATCAATCAAGCCTTCTTAACCACCAACTAGCGTAGTCAATGCCATGCGAATGGGAAGTCCCTATAACTCATGTCCCAAAGCATTGACATGGGCATGTGATATGTATAATTGTGTCAATCCTATATCAAACTAGGAATCTATACCTATAAAACATAAACAAAGGGTACTTCAAAATACTTCAGGACCATATGGATATGGAAACACTAAAGCATGAAGGTAACCATGGACTACTCCATGACATTTATTGACATGTTGATGACCACCTCCACGACCAAACTATTATATCTTGGGATGGGGAGTGTCTCAGGACTATCCTAGTTATTCACCAACAAATATTTTTCCCTCCAATAACATAGAAACATGATGTTATTTTCTCAACTAAAACTAACTCAGTAGAGGAACCATATGCGGAACAACTGGAACACACAAATTGTAATGAAAAGTTGGGAAGTTTCTCCACTTATGACCAAGGAACCCACAATAAGAACATGCAGTTAATCTTTTAGTACCATCCTAAAAGTTGATATCACTAACGAAATGGCACATTGAGGGATAGGTCCTACACCCAGCTGATCGAAATATCTTTTTTCTGTACAACATGGGATCCCAAACAAAAAATATTCTTTATAAGGAATCTTAAAGAATCTACTATCATGAAAATATAGTTCTGTAAAAAATTCTCTCAATTAACATTTCTCTCACCATCACCACTAGATACATCTTCATTATAAAAGGGTATCTAAGATATAGATCTCAATACACAAAGCCCCTCAAAATGCCTCACCCTAGCCTCTTCATACAGTAATAGATTCAAATCATATTGTAGATGGTTTTTGAAACAGATACTAAACATTCAAACAAAAGAGATTCTATTTTGAATGGTAAATATCTCATAGTGAAAGGTCACCTTCATTGTTAAACAATTAAACGAATCATTAAAATGTCCTTGGGAATCCTCCCACAAAACATCTGACTCCTCACGATCTATAGGGAACAAATACAACCACTTTCTCACTAACCCATTCAATATCATCACAAGAAATGATACCATTTTGTCTTCTTAAGAACGGATAAAAATGCATGATATCTCAATCTACACTAACAATAATTCTATGAATGTATCAAAAAAAATATCCCTTGTACCTCTTCAGACATTTTAATTTAAACTATCAATGTTTCCTCCTCCAAGTGCATCTTTATCAACCTTTAATCTACGGTGATCTACTCGCGCAACCTGCAAAACATGTTATTCAACAACCTGGTGAGGATGCTGACCTTGATCCATTATTTTAAAAAAGATAGATCTTCTAAAAATGGAATATATAATATTTTTAAATTAATTAATTTGTTTATTTTATTCATTTGAGGTAATCTTCTATGAAGGTATACCCATTTAGATAGAAGACACAAAAGAATAATGTGTGATCTTTTACTTGGTCTCTAACCAGGAACATGTATCCCCATATTTAGTAGCCACTTTAAGCCTAAAAGTTTGTGAATAAGATCACATGGGGACTTAAATAACCATGTCTCATATGGTATGTAGTGTTTAATTACCTTGAAAAACTTGACATACATTATTTCCCTACCATACCACACAACCTCACCTATGTCTAACACAGAACTCCACCCTATTCCTCAATAATACCACTAATTACACTTTATCATAACCCCCCCCCCCACCATTAATTATGCACCACTTATGCTTGAAATTTCATAAGAGATATTGTGACACCAGATTCCAACCTCCATTGGGCCCCAGGATGGAGTCTATCATCGTGGGTATAATAAAAAAATAGATAACAGGCATTACTCAATATAAGAACACCTAAAAAGATAGATATATGAATGACACCAAAAAACGCTTTCTCAGATATTAGAAGAATAATAAAAATTTACCCATATATAATTTGTGTATGAACTACATCAATTGAATGGAGGATGAAATATCTGAAAGAAAAGGTCGATAGTTATCACAAATCCCAAAAAATTCCTCTTAAATACTGTTATTGTAATAACATGCCAGATCCCACACTTACACCAACTGACCTTAAAATATTTATATATAGGTAGGGTTAGTATAATATCATACTCCGAAGGATCCTACTTATATCCTCCCCAGAAACAAGTTAGGAAATCATGATAACCTGATTGAACAATAAATGAAATAAAAGCGTTATCTAAGTAGGTATACTAGGATCTCAGCATCATCATGGATACTCTCAACTAGTATCACATAAAATTTTATATACTATGATATATAATATATATGGAACCCCACTACCTATTCCCAACTATATTTACACAAATCCCCAATGTTGCACATCGTGACAAAATACCTCAAAAAAGTCATTAAACCAAACACCTGTTGAATCACCACAACATAAAAACATCGTGCAAAACACCACCAAATCCACATATTTAACAGTAAACATGTCACTTTCTTGAGCCACCATATCCTAGAAAATGTGTATCATACATTATTTTTTATACCTCAAGCCATCACAGCCCATAAACTGTGTACGGTTCCTCAAGCCATCACAACCTATACACATTATACATACAGTATTGACCAATAATCTATATCTTGAGAACATGTGTGTGAAATAACCACAATTGATTAGACCCATCAATAAATACATATGGGGGATACTAACTACCATAAATTCCAGCAATTATAAACACCAATAGAATAGAGTGGGTCCAAATGGGTAGTAAACCATCCACCCTCTCCCTGAGATGTTGGGTTAAACACCCAGAGGTCCCAGAATCCCCAAGTTTTCAATCATCCAAATAGATATAGCTGAGTACTATACAGAAACACAAAAACTAAATTAAAGAGTATAGCTCTCATTCACACCATGGGAATAACCTAGTCATAGACTCAACTGAAACAATCATTCCACGTTTAAGATCAAACATCCTATAAGTACAAAAACACTTAAAGAGATACATTAAGTAATTTATTTCTTTATTAATCAGTTTCACTTTACATTATTTAATTATTTATCATTATTTTACATTTAACATGTTTTGAAATCAAATTTAATTAGTATAATAATAAGATCCATTCCCTCTGGGCCTGATTCCACAGATTGTCAGAATTATAACATCAACATTAGCTCCCAGAAAGCTCCAAAACCATGATTTAATGAATTATTAATTTACTAAAAAACACTAAATTCCATACTAACATGTATTATAAGAAAAAGTTTTAAGATTTTGACATAAGGGGCTAATCATGGGTAGGAGATAAACTATCCATCGTGCCTTTTCCACCTATTGTAGGAGCATATACTCATGAAACAACAAGAACCTAAATAAATAATGAATGTGGAAAACCATATATGTTTTTTAATGCCCTGTATGTAGAGTACCAAAAAAACTTTTCATCAACATAATGGGAAAGGAAAGAAGATAAAAACCCAAGAAGCGAATTTTCCAATAAAAGAATTTTAAAAAAGAATACTTCTTTCATAAGAGCTGGAAAGACTATCTTAAACCCATTACATAATATCCAATGTCATCCTCAACACCCACATGCATATACTTATGTATCTCAAAATTTTAGGAATCATATGATGCCACAACAACTGGGCCTCCCAACACTATATACCACAATATCCAACCGGGAATAGCCATACCAGGCTCACAACACAAATGAGTCTCCCTTCCCCATATTCCACAACTTCCATCCATGAACAGTGATCCCATGCTCACGTTACATCAAAAGAACCAAGAAACCAACATAAAACCTAGTTGTTAGCCTTAAACAAGGCTCCCAGTCATTACAAACAGCTTTTCATCATTGCTCCAAATCCCAATCCACTCTTTGTTTCTATGAAAGCTCAAAATTCATGCCCTATAATGGCATTAAATTTTATCACACAACTAGTACTTTTTTCATATTGAATTTATTGATTCATTAATAGTCAGTTCTAACAATGGGAAACTTATGGAACAAGATATCTTAAGCTATCAATAAAACACAACCCATTAATTTGAAATTAATTTATTTATTTTATCAACATGAATAATCATTAATTTGGATCAATATCCAATTAAACAAATCATTCATACAACCATCAATTTTTTTATCATCAAATTACAACAACAACAACAACAACAACCAGATTCCCTAAACATTCCTCCTAAATATTTTATCCAATAAATTATCAATTATTTCAGCATTTATATTCATTAAAAATTTAAAATTCTAAACCAATCATAATAATCACTACATATATATCACAATATCTAGAAAATAAATAGGAAACTAATTATCACCGTACAAACAAAAACATCACCATGTGATCAGTAGAAATTAAATATTCCATTTCATGTAATTAATGAGGAAAATTCCATTGTGATCCAATGGGATAAATCCGCTATCTATATTATTTCATCTTAATTAATAGAGATAAAAAATCCCCTAACATAAATGGGGTTTGAATATTCTTCTCGAGAGAATAGACAATGAAATGGATCTCTGATCACTCCTCCCAGAAGAATTGTATATGTATAAGGATTAAACACAGTAGTAATTATAAAAAACAGTAAATATAATACACATTAAAAACACAAAAGATCATCTTACCTCCCATGGAAGGAATAACAAATGAAAAAATTGATCAAACTAGAAGAAACTACTGGAAAATAATTGAAAAATGACCTTGGATCAACTACTATCACCCCAAATCTATGATGAAATCGTGAAGATAAGTTACCATCGACGGGATCTAAAAAACAAAAAAATTGTGGTTTCATCGTCACTTAAAATTGGAGGGAGAAAAGATAATGTTTTAGGTTTATGAATATACGAAGCGGTTGAAAACGCATAACACAACAGTGTAGTAGGGAATTACCTGACTTGTAATACCCTTTCACATAATGCAATCCCCATGTTTTAGATTCATCCAAAAAATGCATCACTTGTTAATTTTATTTATTTTTATAGACATGAATCATTATATATCATGAAACCTAGTATCACATCATTTAATTCTTCATGACATGAAATCATCTCTTATTTATATCTTTTACTGACTGAACTAATCCAAATTTCCCCTATGCATGAAAATATAACCTTGGTCTTCAGAAACATGAAAAGGGTCAATCCATGAGGTTTTACTCCCTTATATTCAAAATTGTACTATAATAATAACAATTTATTTCCTAATTAATGAAGTGTCATCAGATAAATAAATATATATAATTAGAATCTGTAGAGCATTCTATGAATGCTGTAAAATGGAATAAACCATTGATTCTCAAAACTGTATGATCCATGAATATGATAGTATATACAACGATTTGAAATATGTTTTTGATTAGAATATTATCACAGTGACATTTGGAAAAAGAATATCATACAAAACAATTGAACTAGAACTACTGTTATTGATCCCAACCAAAATAATTCATTGGTGGTTTTATTTGATTATGAACAAAATCAAAATATTTTAAGTGAATGTAAACTATGAATTAAGGGAAATGTGGTGATCTTAATGATGATTTCCTGTTTCAATAAATGAATAGAATATATATTTATTGTCATTTTTGGGGATATAAAACTAGTAATTTATTTTATGTCAATGATTCTTGTAATTCATGTAATCAAAGTACTAGAGAAGGGAAGTGTGTGTAGAAAAAAATACAGCGATACATTTGGCAAAAATATATGAAATATCCCTATTGTGAATTTTGTAATGGATCTACTTCAATTTATTTGTGGAAAGGATCATATTGTTATATATTTTTAGAAGATAATAATTGTCAATGGGTTAAATAAATAGTAGAAAATAAATCAATAATTACACTACAATTAAATAACAATGATTTGTGTTGAACAATGAGACGAAAATATGAAATATGTTTCATTCAATTTCTCACATTCATTGATTAATATATAATAATTAAAAGAATGTTATTAATAAAAAATAAGTCACATGTAGTAGGCATATTTAAAATCAATCTAATATATATTGAAATAGAACATGACATTGCCATCATTAATATGATAATTGAATATTGGATATAGTACAATGGAAGTTATCTTGATTCGTACCATGGAATGTATTGATTGTACAAAGATATATGAATCCAATGAAGTGAAATGGATTAGGGTTTCTAGGATAATGTATAAGAATATTGTGGGATACAATTTTAATTTTAGTGGGGTGAATTTTAAATAACTACACAAATCCAAAATATATTAATTATTGACAAAAAATTAAAATTAAATATGATTAATTATATAGAAAAAAAATAAGTAAATGATGAATTAAATTAGATCCTTTGGATATATATGACTCATAAAAATAAAAAACACGGATCATATAATATTTATTGAAATATATAAAGATGATATAATTCATGGATTCTAATCTTATAAGGAAGGATAAAATTACTTGAATATAAATAATTGTTTTATAGTTTACAAATATTATATTAATATTATTGAATATAAAAAAATTAATAATAATTCAGAAATTTAGGTAATTCATATATTTATTTG
The DNA here is from genome assembly GCA_963277665.1 of Viscum album. Classification (NCBI taxonomy): domain Eukaryota; kingdom Viridiplantae; phylum Streptophyta; class Magnoliopsida; order Santalales; family Viscaceae; genus Viscum; species Viscum album. The sequence continues at coordinate 576,357,490 of OY728138.1, read as the reverse complement.
ATTATATTGAATATAACTTGGAATATTAGTGTAAGAATGTATAATGATTGAACCAGTTTGAATGGTGATGTTTGTAATCATGTAGATGATGAAATAAGGTTACTAAGAAAATTATGAAAGTATATCAAAATTTTAAGAGTGTTTCAAATAAATATAATATTACTTTGAAAATTTCACCAATTTATATATGATAATATGGATTTTTAATGAAAAATAAAAATTCCATACTAAGTCATGTTAAACCAACCATAGTCACCAATGTTAGATAACCTAAACAATATACTGATTCAATCGACGAGGAGAGAAATAATATTGAGAATAATTCCACGTGAGATCTCTTTCTAAGTGATACTAATAAGAATATAAGTAGAAAATCATGAGAATTTAATAAAAATATAATGATCTAGGAATCATGAAAAAATAAAAACTTATATGAAATGGGTATTCACTAGTTTACTTTGTTGCTTTTGAAGACACATTTCTTAAAGTTACATGAGTACAGGTCTCATGAAAGATTCATCTTTTTGAAAATTATAGAAAATATAATTTTATTAAATTATTTATTAAATATAAAATTTTGTATTGACAAATAGGATGATATATAAATTTCATGAAACAGTATTGTTTTGAGATTAAAAAATTACAGTTCATTTTCAAATATAAAATTAATTTTTTTTGTATTGAAAAAAGATCTACTGGAAATTTTCCCTTTGCCATAAAAATTCATAAATGATGTAATTTTAATTAGTGAAAATGTTTTTACAAAAGTGTATATAAAAAATTTGATGACATGAAATCCTATTCCTATTGTATATATAGATTATATAATATTTTTTGGTGATCATGATAATAAAAGAAAAGTGTTATCAGAAAACATGATGTAATTGATTTGTATGTATATTCTATGATACATACGATTTTTCATGGGATTACATGTTCATAATATTAAATAATTATATTCTTAATTAATAAAAAATATTCACATAAACTATTGAAAATGATTTAAATAGATTATTCAAAACATATGACTACACCAATTAAATTGGAAAAGAAACATTCAAAGGATAGAAATTGTGTGAGAATCAACAATTGTGACATTAAAGGATTGATTGGAATACTAATATATCTAATATTTTCTAGGTGAGATATTCTTTATGTTTTGATATTTTTTGAATGATATATGTGGGAGAAATATAATCACATTTAATAAAGTCTAAAATAGTTCTAAGGTATGTCCATATAATTATGATGTCTTCGATTTATCAAAATATGGGAAATAATATATATTATTAAAATTTTATTGATGACTATTGATAGTAATATAATGATGATTGAAAATCCATGCCTCGTGGAATATTACTCTACGGAGATTGTTTCAAGTGTTTGGACTATTAGAAATAGAATTCATAAATTATGATTACTACTAAAATCAAATTCATTATTTTCACTTGAACCATCCCTCATATTATTTTTTTAATGTAGTAGAAGGTTGATTAAAATTTTCAAATTTCGAATCCTCTCATAAATCATATTGACAAAACATTATTACTGATCTGTCTTAAAATAATGTATAATACATGGAATCCACGTATAATGATATCATAAAACATATCATTAAATAAATTTTTTTAATAGATACAACGTGTTTGAATTTTTTTCAATCATGACTAGTAGATTTATATATTTTCCAAGGATATCCTAAAGTAAAATTTTAATATTTTATGAAGAACATGATTTTTCATCCCATTCCACATATTGTGATCCATTGGGATGGTACCCCAAAAATATGGGGATTATGATTTTGGATGGGAGAAAAAGGTACCACAAAACATATGAAGGAATGTACATCTTTCCTTAAATGAAATATTCTAGAGAAATCATTATCCTCAATATAGATGTCAACAATGACGATTTGTGTTTCCTTATTTATGAGGACCTTAGAAAATACATTGCTATTATTTAAGGGGGAATTATTTCACTATGTTGAAATTATTTTTTTAACCCTAGAAATTAGTTTCCTATAAAAAAACAATATAACCATTATTTTGGAGTCATAATGGTTTTTATTTTTACAAAATATATGACTAATGATGTCTCTTGAATGAGTGTTTTAGTATGAGTTTCAAGGATTAAAACCCAACCCAAAGTGGTATACTTATGTTCCCATCGAATTTTATAATGCGATATCATTATAGTGACCCATTATTTAAACACATATTATTTAATAGCCATTAAAATAAACTTCCCTTCAAATAAAAACCATTGATATCAAGTTATACTATCATTAAAAGATTAAACATAAAAATACATGATCATTAATAAAAATTATCTTTATTTAAAATTCGATGGAGTTCTCCAAACTCCCAAAGACCTTATATAGATGCACATGGTATAAGAAGAAAAATAAATAATGAAAAAGTTAAGATAGATATCCCAGTAATGGAGACAACATGTAAATAAATAATATCAGGATATTTAATAATAAAAACATGAAAGTATAATTTCAGTGATAATTTGAATTGAAACATAGAATAATAAAATTATTTCATAATATCATAAAGAAGTGTAAATTGATTAAAACATGATATGATAAAAATATTTCATGTGACAATCTAAATACTATCATCGAAATATGAAAAAAGATCCATGGTGGATTTTTTTTACTCTACAATCACTAGCATAAAATTTCATGGGATATAATCCATCAATAATAATTTTTGAGTGAAATGTAATTCTGGGAAAACAATTTATAGAAATAAAAATATTATATATATTTTTCCCAAGGAGATGATTTACCATATATATATTGAATGTATGATCAAACTAATGATAAATATGCGGGTTTAATAACTTTGAATCAAGGAATAACTTAAGGCTGAATCATAAAGAGTCAATATAGAATAAAAAAATACATCATTTGGAAGTTCATATCTGAATATTTCTTGATCATCCAATTCCAATAAATTAATTTCATTATATGGTAATAAGATATGATAAAATAAAAACTACCACTTGGGATAAGCCTAAATTAAAAATTACATAATAATTTATAGACGGGATGATCTTCTTTTTTTTTCTATAAGAAATTAAATTAAAATTTATTCTCCATAAAATAGAGAATTTTTTATGAAATTAATATTTTTTTAAAATTAGGATGATACATAACATGGTGAATGATATATTAAAACTCAACTAAAATAGAATTACATAAATATAATAAATATTAATTAAAGTAAAAACATATATGAACACATAAATGAAGTATATATTTTACTAATAACAAATTAAATTGAATTATGTAAAATAATATAAGAGGAACAGAGGTATAATATTTTTTTTAAGTGAGAAAAAAAGACAGTTTTTAATTAAAAAGTAATTATGGGGTATTAAATATCGTGAACAACATATCCAAAATAATTATATAGTCTCAAAAAAGATATTGAATAATAAAATGAATTTGTACAAAAGAATTCACAGGAAAATTCTATATCTCAATTTCTATTTATAATTTTTATTTATCGTCATTTGTCAGTAATATTATAAATTGCATCAAGTTATAGTGATTTATTGATGGTCTTTTTCGACATTCTCAGAAACATTCATAGTATGTTGAAAAAAGAAAACATGTTTCAAATCAGTTTGTTACTATCCATAAATTTTTTATATTTATTTTATTTATTTATACATTAGTAAATTATTTTTATATGTAAATTGGTCTTCAAGGAATATACTAAAACTAGAATATTTACATTCATATGTCCTTTTTAGTGGTTACATTTAAAACATCAGTTATTTATTAGTATCCATAATTTAGTTTTTATTATTATCATTTTGATATTTTAATGATATATTAAATAACATTTTTATATAAAGTATTCATTTTCAATTTCACCCAATTTTTTTGGCACATAAAACGAATAATAAACATCATCATATAAAGGTCGTATTGTGATTATACAAATAAGAAACAATCAAATATTTTCATGAAAAGATTGTAGGGATAAAAAAATATATCTCATAAATATATAATAATTAAGACATTATAAATATAATATAATATTAGTAAATTACTTTTTTGATATATCCATGAATTTTGGGGTTGGGAAATTGAGAAAGTCGTTCATTTAGGAAGAATCGTGTATGCACACATGCTATAGTTTTTCTTTTTCCTCAATAATTTAATATAATGTATGAAATTTATAATCCATTATAAGAATAATGCTTTTGTATTTTATAAATTATTTCATTATAATAAATTCATATATGTAGGAGGTTTATGGTGGGTGAGGAAGAAATATATTAATAAAGAGTAGTGGAAAATATTACATCTTCTTTTGGATGTCTTCAATTGTTCACCACAATAAGAAACCATATCATATATGTTTGGTAATATAAATGGTTTAAGAATGTATTAATACAGTCAATGAGATACTTGGGAAGAGTTGGGGCCAGTCATTAAGGAATTTCAAATTTTTTAGAGCTTGATGCGTGGTGATTAGTTTTAGAATTGAAGGAAACTTCATTTTTCACACATATAAATCATACAAAATATCACATGATCGAAATTAAATCTAAATAAAAATTGGAAGGTTATATAGTTTTTTGAGTGTTATTATTTAAATAATGACATGCATGAATTTTTTTTAAATGTATAAAATATTTATGATTTCATTTTAAATTAGATTTTTTGATTTTCTATTTCCGGGGATTAATAATGATAAATAAAATTTAGCTATGTCATTTAATAAAAATTCTTATACATTAGTGCATGAATCATTGAAAAACTAGTCTTATAACTATATTATTTTATGCATAACTATTATAATAAATATATAAATATCAATGTTTTGGATTAAAATTAAATTAAAATGTTTATTATTATAAGAATAATATTTAATAATCATTAAATTCGTAAAAAACCAATGATATCTATGTTAGGTTCTTATAAAATGAAATTGAATAATAATATTTTTTAAAATATTACCTAAATTTCATAAAATGTTAATCATGAGTATTATATCTCAAAAATGCATCCTATGCTAATTTCGATATTGAAAATCTCAAAATAAAGCCCATTTTAAATGATAAAATTTATAAAATTTCAAAAAGTCGGTATTATTATTCATAACAGCTAGTTTGATTGGTTGTGGTGTGTTAGATCTTGAAGTTTCGTACAACACACGCTACTGCATTATTCAACGTGTTATTCAAAGAGAAGCGTACCGTGGAAGTTTGGGGTGTTACACTACACACTATTTATTTCATTAGTAGAAGTTTTGAAAGGGTTTTTATTATATTTCATAAAAGGTATTGGTATTTCAAACCCCTCTAATAAAATTTTGTCATACGCATTAAAATTGTGCATTTATGGATATTGAAGAAGACAATATATTGATGTTACTTATGTTTTCAGTTATGTTTTGATCTCTATGTGGTAGATAATAGTGTTTGTCTCCACTCAAATTTTTATAATAATAATTAGGATATTTTGGGTAATCTATATATGGTTTTTCTATATGGAGTCAATGAATAAATGGTTAATTCATTATATAATTCATATTATATCCATATAAAATACCAATATTTCCATTTATATTCCCATAAATATAAATTTCGAGATTAAATCACTATAAAACTGGGTATTATATTAGATAAACGATACATAATATTAGTGAATATATATGAAAATATAAGAAACATAGTGTTTCTAGAATATCAAACCAATATTTTCAATTATGTTGTAGATAATCTTGTTTTCACAATCTACATCATCATCAGACATTAAACATTATATAACATGATTACTTTTGTGTGGTGGGTTTTAATTACTATTATTATTATCATCTTTATATTTATTACACTATCTTGGTTTATGTATATCATTTACCCATATAATGTACTAAACTGAAGTTATGTTTTGGATGCACGATTTTCTATCCCATCAGGATAAATGGACTCCTAAATTTCATACAATAAATTGATGTAACATGACCCCTATTACACATGTAAACAATTTCCAAATACCCTTAATTTAATTTACTTGTTGTTTTATCCTAAATATTTTATATATAGTTGTTCAATGAAGAAATATTCATTCCCCAATATCCTGATCATCAATTTTGTATGCATGGTTTAAACTTTGATTACATTATTAATCATTATTCCCAATAGTTGGTTTGGATGACTCTCTAGATATAATAGTCCATCTAACATTCTAAAGGATTGGTTTGCGAGGTAATCATCACATTTCCCAAATCCCACAAGGTTAAATCAGCCCATTATATTTTAACTAATCACTAAATATATAAGGGATAACATGATTGAAATCTATTTTACATAATAATGGTATTATCATAAAATATTTCACAAAATAATTCAACCATAAAAACTTTTACCCTATGAAATCATCACATACTCTCAAAATTAAGTTTTTTTCAACCAATATTAATAATAGTTTTACATGGGTTACATAATTTTGGGTTGTCATAAATATATATATATATTATTAATGTTTATCAAGGTAACTAAGAATCAAATCATCCATAAAGGGTTCTAAAGGGAATGTGGTCAACCAATAATTCCCCCTAATGTTGTCTCCCCACATTTACGGTCTAACATCCAAAAGTTTCACATTAAAGTAATTAGGGAATAAATTATCAATGAAAACATTCATTGTGATTACTTGAATGATCAAATGTTACACTACCACATCCATATGTCAGTATCGGTATAATGATTTTATTTGAAATAAATTAATATACTCAAAACATTTAAAAAAGGCTCATATAATATACATAGAAATAATCAAATTTGTTTTTAGAAATTTTACCTCATCCTAATATCCAAAAATAATGATTTGAGTATTTAATTCCAACTATAGATACCCAATCCTTATAAATATAATTTGTAATAATTCTTTACATACTTTTCATAAAAATAAAATTCAATCATATAACTTCTTGTATCTGTAGAATGTAAGATATACCAATATATATTAAAAAAAATAAAAAACAATATTTTTAAAATATTATATAGTTATCTTTACCCCCATATATCTTCTTTGAGATCTCAGGATATCATAGGTAAAAAAATATCGAAAATTGTGATTAAAATTTCCTATAATGGCTTTAAGAATTCATTAATGCATAATATGAGGGTTAAGAGTAAAAAGATGATATAATAATGGTGACCGTTTTAATCAAGGAGGAATTATATTTGAAAATTATTTCTTAAGATCATAAACATGTGTAAACAATACAAAAAATTATATCAACAACATATTTCAATGGTAACTCCCAATATTATCATCATAATGTAGAGAATGTAAAATAATGGATTATGTTCACACCCTAAACATTACACTGACATTCAAAAGAAACAAATGACTATCCAATGTATTTTTTGGAAAAATAATTTCTTTACCACATATCAAAAAAAAGATTATTATAAATATTAATTATATATGATAATAATAAACCCTACACAATTTATAGGCTTGATCAAATACATGAAAACATATGGGTCATAAATATGATTTCTAGATTAACAAAATGAAAAAATTTGAAGGATTCCATTTAAAATCAGTAAATAAATAATTTTTTTTTGGTATAATTAAAAATTAAACATATTTACTGATCAATGATTTTGATATAAGATATTTCATTAGATTTCTTTTTGAGAATAAATAATAAAAAAATTTACATGGGTGAAGCATTATTAAATATATAATTTTTTTTTAATAAATTAAATAGAATATTATTTTTCATATATTTATATTTACACTAATAGGCTATTAAATTAAATAATTATTGTTGTGAAATAATACATTATTTAAAATAAATTTATCTAGTTCCAGCATTGTGTGATAATATTAACATGAGTTTTCCCATAATATGGGATTACATAAAGTGATTATTTGGATGGAAAAAACATGAACTACTAAAAAATGAAATAAAAATTTAATTAGGAATAAATAAGTCAAATATATTAAAACATATTTGAGACACATGAAAAAAATATTTAAAGAATGTAGAAAATGGAATTGAATATGTAATAGAGAATTCCCCAAGGTGGTTTGGAATATCCATCACCATTTTTTGAAAGATATATATACATTAAATTAATATCCTATATAATAACATAATGTCTAAAAATATATAATTACGAACCATATAAATATATATATTTTTTATAAAATATATTTATAATATTTTTCCACCAATTTATTTAACTATTTTTTATTATGACGGTTAGTAGAAATTATTTAAAAATATCATAAAAATAATTCATGGTATATTGACAATGATCATTATATTGTAAAATAGTTTCATAATATGATGAAATATATATTATTTTTTTCATTATTATTAAACTATATAATATTGAATATAGGAAATATTTTTCCGTTTATGGGAAAATATTGATTATGTAAATTAGATTGGTCCTTTTACAAAGTTAAATTTACTATAACATTTTACTTTTAATATAACATATGAAATTAACAATATAATCATCATATGAATTTAATGATTTAGAAATAATAATTTAAATTATTAAAAAAAATTATTTATTCCACCAATTTTATTTAATATTTAAAAAGAATGAAAATCATTATAATATAGTGGTGGTAGTCCGCATGTACACACAAATGTCATCATAATTTTTCTAGAATATAAATAATAAAAAATAATATATTACATTTTTAGAATCATAAAAATTTTATAAATATTAAAATTTCATAAAATAAATTTTTTTATTAATTATTGAAATCGATACATATAAGATAAAATACGCCATTAATGGTGGAAGTAGTCAATTAATATGCATTAAAATGTGTTCCATTTTCTATATGATTGGTGTTGAAGGTATACAATATATATTTCAATATTATAAGAATGTATTATCATAATAAATAATCTGGTGTTATCATTGATATATGGATAATGTAGGTGTGTTGTGGTATAAGATGAAACGTATAAAGTTGGAGTGGTGGAAATTATTACCTCTCACTATTGGTTTTATCCTTTGGCCGCGACCTTATGTAAAAGTAGAGTGGTCTTTTGGCATGATAAAATATACGTTATTATGTTTATATGGGTTCTTAAATATTAGTTTTTAGTGGGGACTAATCCTAGGCAATATTATGATTTTTTTGAGAGGTATAGGGCTACTGTTTCCCTTTAAAATTGATATGTATGGAATTTTTGGAACATATTACTCTTTCAAAAAAATCACATTTTGATCGAGAATGTAAAGAAAAAATCAAAAATATATAGAGTAATGTAAAGGATAATATTTACTTATCTTTATACGCAATATTATATACATTCTATAATCATATATTGAAGCTATTTTCTCCTAGATTTTTAACATGTACCATTTTTGGTTTCTATCGTGGTACCTAATTTTTACATAATAAAATTTGTTTTAATCCATAAAAGTTTAGTCAAAATATGTAATTAATAATTTATTATAATTATATATATTAAATTAATTTTATTGTAAAGTCTTTCTTTGTTTATGGAATTTTTTTTAAATTATCATTTCAAATACTCAAAAACTCATTTTTATAAAGTATGTAATGAAGAAAAAAATTTGGGGATTAGAATATAAACCAAGATTTAATTTATTATATTAACATTTGATGAAACTATTTTATTCAAATATCAGGTGAATTATTTTTTATACATTCAAAATTAATTATACACTATGTGAAAATTTAATTAAAATAAACATGAAAAAAAGATCACATTAAAACATTACCAAAATTTTCTAAAATATTACATGATGTTTTTATATATCAAAAAATTGAATAAAATTATTTTCTTTAACTTTATATAATCAATTTCATATTTTCAAAAGGGTTTTCAAAATGTATATGTTATTCTTATATAATAATTTCATAAAATTGAGAGTATTGTTTATAATAATATTTTTCACTATTCACATAAAAATAATTTATTTACAAACAATATAAAATTAATTTTATGTTTATATATATTATAAATAAAATTATGGTCTTCATTTTTTACAAACTGAATAAAAATATTTATAAATCTAATTATATATTAAAATTAATAAGTCAAAGGACAAGATGTTTTTATAGAATAATGATTTTTTTGAATAATAAATATTTGTTTCCTATAAATTTATAATTAACATATAGATACGTTAATAGTCAAAAAATAAATATAAAATATTTTTATTCAATTTTAAAAAATTTAATTAATGGAAAAAATAATCCAGTTTCTGGAAAGATTACTTTTTTAATACTATAGTATGTTGAGAAAAATAACAATTAAAAAAGTAAACCATTTAGGATACATCTACTGATGTGATTATATTATTAATTTTTTATATAAATTTAGTTTATATATATAACCCCTTATGTTCTCAACTGAATATCTATGAATCAGATATAATTTGATCGTAATTTAGGGTGGTTGTTCTGATAGAAGGGATCTTATCTAAATCCCTGTTTTTGTGAACATTGACCATATTACATTAAAATCAAACCATACTTGATCGATTTTTTCAGGGTTTTTGTTTAAGGGAACCCATATAGATGGTACCTCAATATTATTCCATTATAAATGGGTATTTTTTTGTGGAATACTTTTTCAAGTCTCCACATATATATACATTAATTATTAATTTTATGATACGTTAAATCAAAATAGAAAATTTAATTATTATGTTTTAAAAAGAATATTATATATCATATATATATTATGTTTATTAAATTCTATTTGGTATAGTATTAATATTTAATTTATTATTAATTTATTGAGGAAATATGGTGAAACCTCTAGATATTATAGTCTATATTTTCAAACATGGAAAATGGGTGATCATATATAAGATTCTCATCAACAGAATAACAAATATGTATGGATGGATGAAGTTTCACTCTTTTTAAAAATATTGAGATGCATTGAATTATTCTAAAATTATAAAATATCGTATGATTAGGAGGAGACTTATCTGTCTAATGTTAGGACTTTTCCTATCCATGTATTCATTTATAACATTGTTGGGAAATGTATGATGTTATTTGAGATACATATCTGAAATATGTTAAAATATTAATCACATAGATTATTTCCTCTACATAAGTGTAATAAGGTTAATTTATCTAATAATTATAGAATGAAATATAATATACATAGTCAAAGGATTATCAAAGATTAATTCTTCTTATAATATATTTTGGTTATATTAAAAATTAAATATAACCGATTGAACAAAATATGTGACTGGGGAATCAATTTTTTAATATTTTCCACATATAATTTATTTATATTCACATATATTAATTCTTTATAATAATTGTCATGAATTAAATTGATATTTCATATTTTTTTGGTGGAATTCAATATGTTCTTATATTTTAATACATGATGCAAATACCAAATAAGAATGTGTTTTTTCTATGATCTTCATGTAGAAAGTAAAATGATTTATTATTGTACTATTATTAAATCTATTAATAATAGAGAAGAAGCAATGGGTGAAGATAACATGTCTAAGATATTATCACCACATAGTTAGAGATAGTTCCACATCATATAACGTATGATAGTGATAAGTGATTGATTCATTTCATAATAATGAGGTCCACTAAAAATGTTTAATGATACCATACAAAAGGATTTTTTCAATAATTATTGACAAATAGTTTTTAATATATAATTTAATAGACATTTAATTTATGGATCATTGGGATTTTTAAGGATAAGTTTTTATAGGGATATTTCATGAGAGATGGTATTTTTCTGAGTATTAATGACATTTTAATGATTATTTTAATTATTATTCTATAGATATTGATTGAGTTTATGAAATATCTTACCACATAGATAATTATCAAGGGTATTTACAATATCATCATAAATAAAATATTTTTTTATGAGAATCTTTTTTTATACCAACAACCTCTTTTATAAATGAAGTATATTTTTCTAATGATCATCTTATGCATCTATTTTTTCAATATATTATTGAAGAAATATTATCATATGGTTATCCATCTAAATTTATATTTTTTATGAGGGAAGAGCTAGCTCATACGTGCATGGTATTATTCTTGAGTGGTTTTTTCTCAAATTGTGAGTATAATTTTAACATCCATCTATTATAATTATATATTTCATGTAGTTGAGAAACTAAAAAATTATGATTTAAATTTTAATAGAAATATTTATTATTTATTGATAAAATATGATTCATTATAATAATAAAAGTTATATGCTTTGAAGAACCAGTGGTTCAAATTAAAAAAACACATAGTAATTCATTATATAAAAGTACATAATTATAAATCATACCTTTTTCAGACATTATATACATTTTAAATACTTGTATTACTATAGTGATATTAAAATAAATATACTTGGAAAAAATGAAACACATAGAGTATTCTCTCAAATCAAGGATAAACCTAATCAAATATATTTTGTGTTTCTTTCCTCTGATTTTTCTACATATAGATGAGGATGAAATAAACAAATACTAGAATAAAAACTATAACCATTCAAAATGTTTTGATTTTATGAAAAATATTTGTACAATTAAAAAAATGACTAATTTAGCCACTCCAATGTAGAAACACAACATATCCTCTTTATGGAGATTAGGTATCCCCTTATATATGATCCACCTTATTGGTATTTATATAATGATAAATGATTGATGTGACACTATATAGGGTTTAATTTGACTAGAGGGACAATATATTTCACCACATATATGAGTATTAACTAGAATACATTAAGTAATATTATTAGTTTTTATTTTTTTTCATGACTGAAACCATTTAAAAAGAATATGATGAAGATACATGAACTCAGTGATTAATATTCAACCATAAAAAATTTTTATGATGTGGGATCCAATCATTGTATAAAATTTTAATATATTGTACAGATATAGTGTTGATCCCTTAATACACATTAATATAGTTATAGATATTATCACTTAGAAAAGATATGGTATATCATCATACATTGTTTATTTTATTTTATATTGTTTCATTCTATTCATTGTTTTTCTAACTAAAATTTTCATGTGATTTTATTTTGTTGAAATATATTAATTTGGGCTCTAAATAGCTCATATTTTATTAATTTTCATTTTAATATTTTCAATAATTTTTGGGACCGCATTGAATTTAAAATGTTTTCATTATTCATTAATTATTTATTTTCTAGAATATTGTACTGTCTTGCTAATTTCCTTGAGATGGTATTACTAATGGGTTTGGTGGAACATTGATTGTTGGGAATTTTTTAATTTAGTTATGTCTAAAGATGATTATGTCTATAGATATGAGATATTCTATAAGAAATTACTCAATTAGATTATGATGGTTTTTGATTTTTCTATTTGAAATGGGCATTAAATGGCCTCATTAATGAATTATCAATTGATGTTTATGTATCTTTTAGAAATGATAACTTTTTTGTATGAATTATATAATAATTTATAGGAATTTTTTAAATTTGGGTGACATGAAATAATTTTTTAGCCACCCATTATTTTAAGTTAGTTCAACTTTATTAGTAGGCATCACTTCTTTGATGTGATTAGTGGAATCCAAGAATCTCATTAGTCTCAATCATTACGAATGTAAATGATAAATGATTCAATATATGTGGGTAACCACGTGTATTATTTCAGGAATTGTTAGTATATTGTAGTTGGAAAAATTTCACAAGATATAATGTGTATGGATCAAAATAATTTATCATAAAAATTAATAATAGTTGGGATGGAAGACATTTTATTTTTCATTTTTTATATTATAGTATATATCTATTAGTAATCGAGGAAACCTGTTTATTCATATTTATTAATTTTTGGTTTATTTCAATTAATCCTATATTAGATTTTTTAAAAAGACATAGTATACTATTTTATCTTATATTATAAAAAATCTGATCATCATGGATAACAATTTTATTTCAAAGGGATTGGGTATTTATGATATTCAGATGTGTCATTGTTAATTTTTGAAGGTTTAGGTTTAGAAAAATTCCCTTATTATTGATGTAATATTCTGTAAAAATCTATTTAAAACCCTTACAACTAGTTGAATTCATCCATCATACATTGATGCCTGCATGTGCTGGTTTTTTCTCGCCTATCGGGTACACTTTTTGTGATTTGATATATATCTTTATAATCATTATTTTATAGGTAATTCATATTATCTAATTTTCTATAGATTTGATACTTTAAAATTATGAAAAATAATATATCAAATCATTATATAATGGAGTCTTTAAAACATTACTCACATCATCATATTTCAAAAATATATCTTCCACTATTTTCATAGAAAAATTTTAATATTCCATTGAAATATATTTTGAATAGAAAAATGATCATTTATTTAACCTTTATATTTTTGTTCACATCTCCATGAATAATTGAATCACGATTTATTAAATAAACAAAATTAATTACATATCCCAAATCATTTTAACCACAATAATCATAAATTACAATCAAAACATTATACCTACTATTCAAATTATTTCCACAATAACATCACCCCTCCCAATTGATTAAATATAATTAATAAATTTAAAATTAATTTTATTATAAATTATATGAATAATATCTCATGGGATATTAGGCGTTTTAAAGGTTCTATTATGATATGATTTAAGTCATAATGAAAAATAAGAGAAGTGTAAATTTTTGTATCACCAAAATTAACATTTTACTTAATATCTAACTAATACAGATTCTCAAATCATAGTCTTATATTAGAGGAAATATCATCAGTTTATGTATAAATCAATTACTCTGTTAGTAAATAAAAAATCATATTAAAATATAATGAACATAAACACATGGATTATTACTTGTACCACTCATACTAAGATTTTAGTAGACATCATAAACATGAAAATATTATTGTGTACCTAAATGCATAATATAGTGAATACATTGTTTCAATCAGTTCTATTCATTACCATGTCACACTATATTTACAATAGTTTTGGGATGGTTTAATACCGCATAGGTGTTACTAATATATATTCACCCAGTAAAAAGTTTTTCGAAAATGTTCTCAATGGTTTACATACATGGTGGTTCCTTTATAATATATGTAGGATAAAGAGTTGCATTGCATTATATACTCTATAATTGTAGCAGTATTAAATTCCAATATTGATTTAGTTGTGTTCTTTATTTACATATTTATATTTTACGTATTTATTTTTAAATATATGAATAATAAGAGTTCTCCACGAAAGCTTTATATATGTCAACAAGATTAAAATAATCTAAAATGAAATTAATTATGTTTCAAAAATAATCTTCTCTACATAAAAAAATAATATAGGTAAATAAGTAAAATTTTATTCATCAATAAATTCTATTAAATGTATTAAAAATCCATTTTTAATAATATTTTTTCTACCTCATTGAAAATTTTATTGAATAATGATGTTGTCACATTTTCTCTTCATTGAAGGGCTATAAATATTAGTATAATTTAAATATATCCCTCTAAAATCCATTTCCATCAATAAATGAATATGAAAACATATCATTCCATTGATGCATTTTGATAAACATAAATTTTACAAAACATAAATTTTGGACATTTATTTCTATTTTTTCATATATACTTCTGAAATATCAAACAACATAGCTATATTGATAAGATAAAACTAAATCATTAAAATTTGTTAAATTTTTATAAAACATGGTATGATTTCATTTTTTCAGAAATAATGTGGAATTCAATCCAACACATTAGTTGATAACAAAATTTATTATTACAATTTTTATGCTCAAAGAGACATTCAAAAATCACAAACATAATTTAATATAAAACATTTAAAAAATATTAATATACTTTTTCAAATGATCACAAATCATATCATTATTGTTCAGAGGAAATATTTATCATAATGGAATCTATAACACTCTTGAGACACTAAAATACAATATCTCTCTATTAATGTGATCCATTTCCCTATAATATCTCATTTCCTACCTATTATTGAATGAAAATTCAACATGTGTGATGTCATTTAAATCGACATGGTATATATGTGGACTTCATTATTTCACAATTATAGTTACATCAAAATATTTTTTATCCATAATGTTTTATTATCATACAATAATCCATAATAATTAAATAGTAAATTATTAAATCAATATCAATACATAATACACATTAATTATATCATAATCACAAAACTAATCATCATCTTGTGCCTCACCAAACAATCACAATGTGAATGTTAGTTAATTTTTGTACTGTTTATTCCTCCATAAAAAATATTATTTTTTTAGTAAACCAATTCATTAATGAATAATTTAATATTTTTAATGGAATGAAACTCGATAATATATATTTTTTATATCTTCACATGATTCATAAAAGTATATCTATACATCATTTATTTACATAGATCAATATCTTCAATTCATTAACACCCTATCAATAAAAGGAATTTATTAATTTTTATGGATATATATTCCATTATATACTGTAAATGCCATAATAATTTCGTAGTTGATATCAAATTTCACTCTATACATATATATAAATATATATAATATTTATTTTCCTTATGTCATCGGACCCCGATGGTTTCAATATTCCCATTTTTAAACAACCATCCTTTAGTTTAAATTGTTTCTGTAAATTTTTACATTTTTCATTTAATCCCTATAATATTCATAATATGTTCTAAAAAAATATATTTGTTAACCATTATTTTAAACAACTTCTCTATATAAATATATTCTTAAATGAAAACTAATATAATATTAATTGATTACGTATCCAAAAATCGACATTATTTTCATCATAATGATGGTATTTTCAATTATCCATATATTGTTCTATGACTTTTTAATTTACATGGATCATTCATAATATAATGTAGTTAGTAATAGATAACCATGAAAAGTAATTTTTTTATCAGGATTTTTGAAATTACACTTTATAAAATGTAATAATATACTAATACACTAATATATTTATTGTATTTGGAGAATAATTATATAATCATCACCGTTTACACTCCATGAGATCATTTCTCTATATAGGAAGAATGCTACACTATCTTATATAGATATCATTATTAAGAATTAACCAAAATACCCATTACAATGATTGGATAATAATGGTGAGTTAACATTCATTGTTAGGGGTGGGAAAAAATTACTCAATGATGAGTTCATAAGAATATGTGATGAACATGGGAATAATGAAAATTTCATAGCATCACGATGGATTATCATATGTCATATGTGATATTCAATTAACATGGAATAATAAACTAATTATAAGAATATCGTACAGAATAATAATCGATATAATAGTGATTAACAACCCTGATAATTATCATTAAATTAATGTTAAATAAAATTCAATTTAACTATTACCATTACTTGGAAAGAACACATTATTATAGAGAAACATTGCATTCCTATTCCCAAATATATATTCTAATTATTACTTAAAAATAAAAATTATTCTACAATACATATCTCATTGAGTTAAAACTCTTAACAAATTCAGTTGATGGTGATATTGGACTATATCCATCATTCACCATTACTTACATGTTACACATAAAAGTGTTTCACATTCCACATCTAGATGAACACATGAACAAAAAATGTTTCAATAACCATAAAAATAGGAATTATTCACTTTTAATAAATATCATATAGATATAAAATTGTTTATTAAAATGAAAAAAACTGTAAAATTTATCATCCTAACATAAATTTCATGACACTACAAACTTGATCAATCAAAATAATCCCATAATATGAGAAAATATTAATCATGCAATGTAACTCCAGTAGAGGTTGATCATTTTTGAAATATAATGTAAAATGAAATCTAAATACACAACAGTGATTTATTGAAAGCATTTTTAATTAATTGATGTAAAAGACATAGTTATGAGTCTATTTTCAAATAGAATCAATTGTATTTATATATTTTATATAAACACATTATATAATTATTATTTTATGAAAAACATATTTTCTCTAGAAAAATGATTCAACATCATTCAAAATTTGATGTATTATAAAAATAAGAGTCAATAAAAAAATATGTAACTCAGTGAAATGAGATTTATCTACCAAGTCCCTTACTATTGCAAATGATTTACCCAGATGTGGTTGAAAATTATATATCTTATACATAATCATACATATTTTAAATTTATGGACCTTATATGTTTTTTATAAACATACTTAACAATGATTTTATTCATTTATAAATCCTTCAACAAATTCTATATAAATTTCATCCAATTTACACATAGAAATATTCATGGTTTTCATAAACTATTCATCCATTGTAAAAAAAATTATTAAGAAAGGGAAAGTGGAAACAAACTACCCAAAAAACCAAGACTAAGAGGACTTAAGGGGGCATGAAAAAATGATGTCTAAGGAAATCAAAACAAATTATATTGACCCCCCACTATAGATAATCCACTCCAATTGTGGAGAATAATAAGATCATTTTCAAGAATGGAAAAGGGAGAAAGGTGGTCTGCCACCTGGTATTCCTCGTGCCAAGAATGCAGAACTGTGGTGTTGATGCCAAGAAGGACTTGACACTTCGTGATGATATAGAGAATTGACCACGGGGTGGAGCTGATTCCATGCAGGGCGTTATGGAGAAGCATAGAATATGTTTCAACCTCTTACAAATCAAAGTTATTTTTCTAGAAGAGAGAGAGACCAAGATGCATCGCCTTGGCTTCAACTTGAAGAGAAGAGCCACACCCCAGATTCCCAAAAAAAGCCAGATGGACCGAGCCAGAAACGTCACGAACAAACTCACCACTATGATGAATCACCACCACACAGGTGCCATTCATATTCAGTTTCATTCCCCTAGACAAGGGGGCACCAGGACACCGAGTAGCCTCTGTTAAAACTGCTCCCAGGGTGATACAGGGGACCATGGCATGAATCTTATGAAGGGTGGATGCCTCCTGCCAGTTAGAGAAAAGGAAAACCAAATCGAAGTGGAGGTACTCTATCGTAGAAATGATGGATCTGTCTGATGCTTGACCATTATCATGGTAGCACTAGTTCCTCGCGTTCCCATTACACCAGCATCCTACGTGGAGGACCAACAAGCGGGATAGTTTTTTCATGCCTTTCTCACCCGCTCCATGGAACCATATAGCTAGGAAATCCATTTTGGTCATGATCTGAGAATGTAGATCAGTTAATTCACGAATGTTCACCCACATGGTGATCTCCCATTCCCTATCAAAGAAGATGTGATTTGTTTTCACCTTCGTATAGTGTCTGCAACATGGCAATCTTGAAGATTGGGGGATGCCACAACCTTTGAAATTATCGTTAGTAGGAATAGATTTTTTCATGATCCTCCATTTGAGGAAGTTTTAATTCACATGGATCCTCCATATCCAAAGGGTATCATTCTGTCTCTACTTCTGATCATACATCACCTAGGAATGACAAAAAACTTTTGTTGTGAAATCCCCTGAGGAAGAGGGAACGGAGATACACTTTTATGGGTCCGAACTGAGTTAAATAATATTGAAGCAGGCCTGTTGGTCCTCATCCATGACAGCCTTGAAAAAGCCAGGTGGAAACTAGCCCCCCAGAAAGAGATCGAAGTGATAGGGCATCCCAAGAAGCCAAGGGGAAGTCCAAACCAATTGTGATTCCAGAAGGATATGTATCCCTTACCTATGATCCACCAGGCATGTGGCAGGAGGGGCGTGATCAGAGGTTAGATTGAGAACCAGAGCGGTAAGGCGTGGCCCTCAAGTTGGGATGGAAATCATGAAAGGAATTTATGCATGGTAATCCCTTAGAGAATTATTTGGTTGAGAACATCCCATGAAATATTTCCATTCATGGATGAAAGGGTATGAGAGGGGTTGTGAATATTAATATCACCTTCCCCTGCCAGCATTGCCACACTACTCTAGGAAGACCCGTGGAACCTCCAATCCATAGTTGGATCCCAAATCAATCTGGGCAGGAGCATCTCAATCCTATTAATAATTCCATTAGGGACTTTGATGAATGGAAGAGCATGGACATGGGTGGCCAAGAGAACACATTTAACAAGTGAAATCCGGCCCCTAAAAAAGGTTTTTGTTCTTCTAGTTGAGGATCTGGTCTGTGATTCTACTAACAATGAAATCAAAATCCCTGATCCAGTTCTGACCTTTGGATATAGGCCCCCCCAAATACTCCATAGGGGAAGAAAATAATTGCATGTCACAGATATGTTGGACAGAGAAAATCCGGATAGGCAAGAACTTATTAGAGATGAAGAAAGTGCTTTTATACTTATTGATGACCTGCCCGCTCTAGTGGAAATACCCTTCCATCATCCAGTTGGAGGATATAGTCTATATTTTTTGGTATTCATGAAGATGAATGTATCATCCGTAAACATAATGTGGAAGATGGAGGGAGACCTCTGACGTCATCATAATGGCAGGATCAATCCATTGCTGATGCTTCTGTGAAATAGGTGGCTTAGGACGTCCTGGGTGATTCTAAAGAGGCTCAGAGATATGGGGGAACCTTGACTTACGCCACGGGTGGCCTTGAAAAAACCATTGGTCGTCCCCCTGAAGGTGACTTCCAACCATGAAGAACTGAAACATCTAAAAATGAGATTAATTTTCCCATTGGAGAAACCCATTATTTTCAACACCTTACTAATAAAACAGAACTCAATGTGTTCATAATCATTACTCATGTCATGTTAAATGGATAAATTAGAGCCATGAGTTTTACGGTTGATATCCCGAGTCATTTCTAAAGCCAACGCAATGGAACCCTAAATTGTCAGTCCCTCCACAAACCTGTGATTCTACAAGGAGATATATTAGGGAATGTGAAGAGATAAATTGTTATTTATAAGAGTAGACAGAATCGTGTAAAAGAAATTTCAAAGACTCTTCAGTCGATATTGAGATAGGGGGAAGGGTTATTTGTTTTAGGATGTAACACTATGGTAGTGGAACTTGGGACCTAAGGTAGGGAACACCCCCCCCCCCCCCAGAACAATTCCTGGATGGCAACGATAGTTTCCGCTTTCACCACTTCCTTGGAAGAACTGTAGAAAGATCAAAAAATGATTTCTGGACCATGGATACTTTCTGGGTTCAGTATCATCATTTCACCATGAATCTATGTTTCATATAGTATAGAATTGAGTCCTTCATTACATTGATGTGAGATCTGGGTGGGTATCACATCAGAAAACTTACTATTCCACTCCGGATATCCTACCAACATCTATGTGGTTTTCCCAGCTAGGATTTTCCTGAAAAGGGTGTGAGCCATATATCTCACAGTATCTCTATCATCCGAGTATAATCTGTCATCGAGGAGAATATTTGGTTTCTCAATGTGCTTCCTCTCATTGATACACGCATGAAAGAATGTCATGTTACCATCACCCGTAGAGATCCATTTGATCCTGGATTTTTCCCACTCCAGGCATTCTTGGATGAGGATCACCTATGATAGAGATTATTTTTTTGGATATGACCTCAAAGAGTTGTTCATCCTAGGAGTTCTCCAGAATAATCTCCAGAACCTCGACCACTTGTATGGAAGAGGTGATATCTCACTCGATGGGGGGAAGCCCAGTCGCCCATGCCTAAAGTTTCATCTTGAGGATTCTCAGTTTTCTGTGGATTTCCACCCACTTATACCCATGAAAGGAGTCGTTATAGTCTTAACTCAGAAGATCGAGAAACCCAGGGGATCAGACCCAATTCTGATAAAAATTGAATTTTTTCTGGGTGTGCCTCCCTATAGACTGGGTGACTATGAGAGGAGAGTGGTCCGATAGACCGCGAGTAAGATGACTGACCTTGGAGATAGGGAAAGAGGGGAGGTCCTAAATATTATCCAAATAGTGGTCCAGGATTCTCCATGTGTGATGAGATCCATTCTTGTTGTTACACCAGGTAAAGCAGTCACCAGAGTTTCCTAGATCAATGAGACCTTTCCTGCCCAAGAACTGTTTGAAATACAGGCTAGCCTTCCTGTTGAAAGGCCCCCATCCTTTTTTCTTGTATGTATCGGAAATGACACTAAAGTCCCCCCCCCCAACGATCAATGGAAGGTTCCCAGAATCAAAGGTGTTACGGTCTTTCCAGATAATTCCCTTTGAAATGTTTCACAGCTTCTATAGATGAAGTATACAAAGACTGATATGTCATCTCCTAACACCTTTGTCGTGATGAATTGGTCACAGGATTGAACTAGATCAACTGAGATGTCCCTATTCCAGAAAATCCATATGTTCTTGTTGATGTGGCTAGCATGAAAAGAGTTATGTAGATTGAATCTCATAGACAAATCCTTTATCTTTATGGATTTTTCTTGTGATCTATGATAAAAAAAATGGATGATTTTTGTTTTCTGACTTTGGAGGCATGGAAATATGCCTTAACCCAGTCTCTAAGGCCCTGGGCATTCCAAATGAGTAGAGATAATAATAGGTGAACATGGTTTCGAGGTTGGCTCCAGAACATTCAGCCTTCTTGATAAGAGAGGATGATTGCCCCTTTTGTAGCTTTGATCTTGATCATGTGAACACCCATCAATTCATCGAAATCTGCACAGATTCATGAATAAATGGGACTAGGGGCAGAATGAGATAATATTTGAGCACTGGGGGACCGGGGGTCCAAACCGGAGATGCTGAGGTTACTGGTTGGGTAGAACACAAATGGGCTTGAGCGAGAGGCCGGAGAGGCCCACCCCCAAGGGAAACAGCCTGGGAAGGGGATGCAGAACCTTGAGAAACGGTTAAGGGAGGAAACCCACTCGGGGGAAAGTCCTGTGAGGGGAGGGCAGGGTAAGGAGATCCATGGGAAACCAGGGGACAAGCATCATGGAGAGAGAGGGGTGGGGGAAAATCCATCCACCCATCTAGACTGTGAGGGCGGCTAAAAATGATCTCATTTGGGCGAGGCTTCTGGAACACCAGGGAATGGAGGAGGGAAAGGAGGACAAGACTAGACAAGAGGGAGGGTGTGCATGGGGAGTTGAAAGGAATCAGGTCCATGGAATTCCCCAGAGAGACAAGCAGAGGAAAAGGAGGCATCTCAGGAGCAAGAAAAGTGGAGGTAGGGAGAAGCTATATCAGATAAGCCTTCACACACTAGTCCTCATTCAGGGAGAAGGATCAAAGGGGGGAGAGGCCAGATGCCTTCCTCCGACACTAACAACCTTATGAGAAGGTTGGCTAATACTGCATCCCTTCCTTCCACAATGCTGAAGAGAGTGCTCTTGAAGCTGGCAGTGGGATCAATACCTAGAGAAGACTAGGAATACAATTACTTAGTTCCACGAGAGAGGACCATGCACTCTGAGAGATAGGTGATCAAGAGGTAGGTCTATCTCCATGCAGAGGCGGGCTATTGAAACATCTAAACAGCCTCTCGTCTTTTCATTCGAACAGAGAAAGCCGCCCAGAGAGTCTCCAATCGCTATGAGGAAATCGATGTTCTCAAAGGGGTGTTGTTCATACTTCTCCTTATTAATTTCATCCTTTCCAAAAAAATAAAGCCACAATATAAAATAATTTATAATTATATATAATTTTTTAGTTCCACTACATGGTAGTTGTAACCGTATTTCATGATGGAAAAACTCATTTTTAACTAATTTTATTTTATTTACTAATATAGAGTTACAACTTATAATGATCATTAATTTTTAGGTTTTATATAAAGATCCAAATTAATGATATGTATATATATTTTTTATATGTATATATCATATATAACAATATTTATGTAAAATGAATCATTCTATATTGAGTGTAGTATAATATTAAACGCATCGTACCCATGATGTGGTAGTTCACACATATGTGTGGTTGAGAATTTGATTTTTTATGGGAGGAATAAAATGTTAATGTAGATTTTTATTTCAATTACATTAATTTGATATACATATATATATATATATATATATGTATTATAACTATTTTTAATTACATATTCTTATCATCTTAATTATGTAGTGAATGAAAAGGAAACATTATTCCTTATGGAGGAGGTATCCCTTACATAGACATGATTGACATTTTAGCTTTTCATTAATGAAAGTAGAACGGTGGTTAATTATTACACTATCCCTATAATTTTATAAAATATTATCAATTGTATTTTTCATTCAAATTAATAAACTAAAATTGAAATAATTCTCCAAAAATGAAATAAAATTGAAAAATGATCGGTGATAAATTTATACATCACTTTAGGGGAAATATCTATTGAAAAGTGGTTTGTGGAATTAAGAAATTTTATTTTAGGCAAATATTACTAGTTGATATTGATAAGAATAATTGGTAGAGGTTTTGGTAGAAATTTTGATGAAATAAGTGGGTTCAGTGTGATGGTATGTGGGGAACGGATTATCAATTTCATATATTTAAATGGATATAATTTATGTAATGTAAAAAATAAATGTATAATGAGGATTCATGGTCAATTAATAATGATATAAATTACGATAAAAAAATGCAATTGTGATTAAATATGATTGATCACATCCTCAACCATGGATGACTAAAAATGTTTTAAGCATGTTTTTTAATATTCTATATTAAATAATTAATTCTTACAATGTTTGATTGTTAATGAGAAATTGTTTTTACCATATTAAGTTACACATTCTTTATATAAAAATCTAATTATTCGTTTTACTGGATTTAGGATTCCAAATTTGAAAACCATTTTTTATAAATTAATTAATGATCAGGTAAAATTAATTTCAAAATACTAAATGTAAAATTAGTTAAATATAGTTGTTTATAAATGTTAATTATACACGATAATGTAAAAAAGGGTTTTTTAAATTTAGGGAGAAAATATAAAAATTAAAAACAAACTTATAAATTACATATTTTTTCTTTGAATATGGTTTCATTAATTTCTTTATCTTTAAATTTTTTTATAATATTATATCTCTAATGTTAAATATAAAATTTTTTTTATTCACTGTCATCTTAAAAATAAATTTATTTAAAGGAACCAAAAATCAAAATTATATGTTAATATTATAATGATAAACTCAAAAATTAATTACATTTTTTCAAAATAAAATTTTAAAATTTATATACTTCACGTAAAAATAAAATCACAAAATATTGGGAAATGTTTTATAAGAAATCAATTTTTTATACCAATTATAAATCTATTATTAATACTAACCATATATATTTGAAAATAAAAAATAAATATTTTATAAAATAAATTATAAATAAAAATTGATTTAATGATAATTTTTTAAACACATTTTGAATGAATATTACAAGGGACCACTATTTCTTCAACTGTTTATAATGCTCTATCTCTACTTTTTCAACAGATTCTATAATGTATTTAATATATATTTTTAATGAAATTAGATGTGGTGTTCAATTGTTATGTGTTACATATAGATGATGTTATCAATAAAAATAATTCTTTAAGTATAAATTTTCAACTAATATTATTTTATTACATTCTACCATTTAAAAAATATTTTCTCATAGGAAAACTTTTTACATTGAAGAAAAAAATTTAGGGTACTTTTATATCATCAAATCCTCAGGTTACCATATGGATTCATCAATCATGATATTACTCTAAATAATTTTGACTCTATGGGTGTACATTTTCAAATGTACATAGTCTCTATGATATTGCATCTACCATGCATCTTCCTCATAAGAGAGATCATGGTTCAATTTAAAGACATTCATGAATAGAAATTTTGAAGGGTTTGGTATACACATTCTAAAATGGATACATAGGACACATTGTGTACATGAGACATTTCACCAAGAGTTCTAAGTTATATGCAACATCCATAACATGATTAATGATCTAAAGAGGTCGAATTTAGCTTGGGATAACCTTTCCAATCTCCAAAAATATCATTAAACACTTTTAAAGAGATATTTTAATGATGACTATATAACCAACATCAAATTATATTTCTCATCAATGTCTATCCACAAAACACTACTATTGATATTTTTCAACATTCATATTCAATATAATTAACTGAAACTTCTCTATAATTTCATAGATAAGATTAGGATATGTTAGTGTTTCCCCTCTAGCCTCATCCTAGAATTTTGGCATCCTATATACCATATAATAACATTCCTCATATGGTTCAACTTGAATTATTGAATGCAAATTTTTGTTATTTTTAACAATATTTTTTGAATTTGTTGATCTCAACACCCTTTTAAATCTATTAAAACATTATCTGTAAATTAAGTTGTGATTTCATAATGATAAAAAATCATAGTGATAATATATATTTAAACTCAAAATATTATATAAATTGTTTTGAATAATTATGTATTTCATCTATGACATCCCCGGATCGTGAAAAGTTGAAATAGGGGGAGGTACTCCATGTAGCCTTACCACATCCATTAGGAGTTTGTTTCCATTATGATCAATATATACAACTTATTTAATGGGAATTAAATGTGAAATCATTATATGGTGAACAACTAAAACCAATATTATATGATGGAATGTGAAAATATTTTTGATTCATTTGAAAAAAACCATGGGGATGTTTTTCTATTAAATACTGTCTAGGGTAACTATCCAAAAATACCCTTAGGCATTTTTTATTCATCAAAAACATGATTTAATATATTTCATTATGTTACAATTTTTTTTTTCAGTCTTCATGTTATCCCACATAAATGATTTTTATAAAATATAAATACATAATTTTTAATTCATGGATAAATAATGAATGATGATAAATTGGAATCATACAATGTTTCATTCTTAAATTCAAATTTTTACAGGACTCATATACGTGTTCCAAATCATATAAGTCCAAATTATTCACTGTTGGACTCTAGAATATTTTATACCTTTTATTATAATTCTGTAACATCATTCCAGGATTCATATATCACTACGTGAATGGATTATTGAGAATTGAAATGGGAACTATAAGTTTCATCATCATTCCTTTTGGATTCAATATTCATCCGTTGAAAATAAATAAATATTTAGAATATTTTAATCCATATCATAGATAATAGACAAGGAAAATTCATTCTCAATGTAAAACCAAACATTTCAAGATTAATCATGTGGTAATGTTTTACGAATTTATTATATTTCATCATTTTAATCTAAATTATTTTGAATACATTTGTCTCATGTTTTGTAAATATGAATTTTAAACCCTTTTAATCATTATAAATTTCTAATTATCACAATATATATTGTGATAGAAAAATATATATTCATATATTACAATATCCAGGTCCAAATTTAACATAATTTAATTTTTCTCCTGAGTTTTTTGATTTCCCTTAGAAAAAGAAATTATCATTTTTGTTTTTGAGTATTCAACCTAATCACATCATCCAAGGCTCACTCTATATTAAAAACACATCAAAACTATACGGTAATGTATGTACAATTGTTGTAACCAATCTCTTAATAATTTCATTAAAACATTCTTCACATTCCAAATCACAATGCAACATCCATACATTCAACATCGTTTTATTTAGTTGATATGTTTCCATGAAAATATTAACCCAAATACTAAATATTATTAGTAGTCCTAAAAAAAATATAACATTTACTATGTTATGTCATCTAAACAATTTATAAAACACCTCATTTATAGGATAAATACATAATCCATAGGTAGTGATTACAAGAACCTGTAATAAAAACATTTACATCCATAAATCATACAAGATAATTTTTTAAAATATCTTCCCTGTTATTAAGGTAATCATAATTTTATTAAAATTTTCACCATGTAATACTTGATGTTATAATAAAAAAATATTGGGTTTGATAATAACGTCCAACTGCTCTACCTAATCACTAAATACATCATTCATTAGTTCCATTAATATAGTTGGAATTTCTTCATTCTTAATGGCATAACATAAACTCATACTATCTATACATAGATGGAAATATTATCAATGAGTTATTTTTATTTTTAACCAATAAGACATTATATCTTGATCAATAGTCATTAAATAGAAATTATTTTCCACAACTAAGATAATAAATGAAGTAATTGTTACATGGTAGAGGATACTGTTTTCTTCATTGTGATCATATGAATCCCATTTTAGTGAATTTAAATTTAAATTTATTTAACAATATTTTCGAAATAAATTAATGTTGCAACCTAATATAATATAATTTGGTATATAGAACTGTTTGGCCTCTATTCATGAAACTAGTAATTTAATCATTCAAATTCAATTGGATCCATTCAATATACAAATCTAGCGAAAAGAATATATCTATGAATTAGTACAACAGATTATTGCATCATATTATACAAGGTAGAACTATATAAATCATTATATAATACATCTTTATATTACCAACAATGGGAATGTACTAAATACTAACATTAACTAGGAAAATTTCTGCAAGATACACCTCTTTGGAAGGTATAATAACAGAAATTAGGGATTAATTATATCCAAAGTATGATAATTCATTGTATTTTTTGATCAAATAGGATTTAAATATCATATTATTCATCATCATTAAAAGATTTTTTTAAATATTGTTCACTACTCGTCCCATTATGTGGTTATTCCATATTCATTTCAAGCATTTGTGATATGAAACTACGTGTTGAACCATAGTCAAATAAAGGACATTATATATCTTGAATTGTAAATATGTGTCCCAAAAATCAAATTATAAACATTATATACCTCAATAGTAGGGATCATTATTTCTGTTACCTAATAACATAGTTATTTGAATATATTTTCTTTATTTTCTTAAGGGAAGAGACATTATTTTTCACATTATGAATTGTTGTGAGGGTGGATCACTAGATTGTACATTATTAAAATATAAATTTGTATTGGACACTAACAATTACTATTTCAATTTCGGCCTTTGTGTCATACATTTACACACCATAAAAACATTTCTTATACTTTAAGGAAATTACCTAGCTTCTTCATCCTGCACATATTCATGATTGGTGATGGAATTTCTTCCCCCATTTTGAATTTCTATCATTATTCCCATACTATTCAACATTTCATTTTCCCTCTATTATCTTATGAGAGACCTCATATTTAATCTCAACATTTATTTCATTGTGATCAATATCATCATAGATTCTAATTTCCATTATATTTCAATCCATTCAAATATTGGTTCTAATCCATTTAATAACTCATCAATTTTAATTTTTGGATGAGAAAAAATTTGGTATATCCAGAATGCCTGATGATGATTGTTTCATATCATACACCGTATTAATACTTTTTTTGAAACTATAAATTACCTCACCATATTAAAGAGAAGTTTTCATGGAAAATATAATTAAAATAATTCTTTAATAATATCTTTTCATTCAATGGAGTATATTTCTATAGACTTTATTATATTCATAATCAGTTTCTGGAATTGGTTGACCAGTACATCAAAATTGTAATAATCCAAAATAACCATCACTTGTTCAATGTACATATTAATATAAATCTTATATTATATCATATTGATCTATTTATTAGTGTTCTCTAAATTTAATGAGGTATATATTGAGATTGGATGTTTTCATTTTAATGTCTCAATATCTAGATGATTTCTCCTTGGTTTATTGAAGACAACAACAGGGGTTTTTCTATTATTCATTGATTGAGTCATTTTAATGATAATTTGAATAGTTTTTCATATTCTCGATCCAATTAATTTTTCTTAATTATGGAAACCCCTTTTTTCCTTACACCAATTGTATTATTGGAACCATATTATTCTAGATTTTCTAAAACCAAAACGTGTTACCAATAAGATCATAATAGTATGTACAATAAGTACATGAGGTTGGGGGTGAATTTTAGTAGTAAAATATTTCTCATTACATTAATATTCTGGATAATTAGTCAGATATAATTTTTTTTAAATATAAATAAACAATAAAATAGTTATATTGAAACATTATAATGTCTCGTATATATAATTGTTTTTAACAAAATAAATTATTTAATCAGATGAATATTAGAAATTAAATCATTTAAAAACAAGTAAAATTCATCATGATAAAATGAGTTAAAAACACATATAAATATATTATAACAAATTTCCTAGAACATAACTTTAGTGTAAATTATTTCTATAATCCAAACACTCTGTATCCATAGATTTAAAAAAATGATTAAGGTATTTCTTCCATATGAAAGGATTCCCCCGATACTAAGATCAGAAAAAAAATATTTACCTTTTCAGGTAAACAATATATTATAACAATTATAATTAATTTGTGTTCTAATCCATATAATCCCTTGATCAAACCATGTTTTTCTGAAAATTAAAAGTATATAAAAACTCAACTAATTTACAAATATCATCACAATGTGAATTCTATATATAAAAACTCTCTGTAAAATTTAAAATATTTAATCACTCAATGTAATGTTTTTTTCAAAAATCATCATAACAAATACTATATCTACCGTGATGTAAAATCTCACAAACCCTTGAATCAAATACTGAATAGTAGGTAAAAAATCAGTGGTTATATTCAGAAATCATTATATTTTATTGTAATATATTTTGAAAAACTCTAACAACAATTTTAATGTTATGCATGGTGAATTCATCTAATATTAATCATAGTTATACAATATTAAAAAATCATTCATCTACACCCAATAAAATTAACAATTTTTATCTAGTAAAATGGAAATATCTATAGAGTTTTATCATGAGGTCACATATAAATCAGTTCGATAATTTTTTATCAGATGGGTTTTTATAAAATCGTCTGATGAACATCGTTCTACATTAACATTATGAATATTATAAATCTTTATCTAAATAATATTATAATCATCCATCAAATATAGTTTCATCCAATTAAAAAGATATTCTATATGAAAATAATATTTAAAATTATGGGAAATTACATCTCTACTATAATGTTTTAAAATAAATACATGTATAGCAGGTAGTAATTTACCCAGATGGTATGTTACTACTTTAAAAAACTATGTTTAGAAAGTGTAAAAAAAATTATGACTTAACATTACCATAAATGTTGAATAATATTACATCAAATGGAGTATTAGAATAAAATAAATTCAACCTTTAAAATTTGAATTTATTTACAAAATCATATTAGCCAATAAATGTTTAGTTAACCCTATATAATTCTTAGATCATCATTAGGTTGTTTCTTTCTCAGACATCCTAATATAATACCTCAACGCGACTAGGAAATTGATACATTATAATAATTTACAAGGAGAATATTATCAATAAAGTAATTACCCCCATGATTATTTATCCATGGGTCTAATCATATGATAACACAACATATATCATTATGATGATTGTGTCCAGGCTCAACCAACTAGTTATTCAGTTATAAATAATTTTTGAATTAGTGAGATAACCATATTTTCTTTTATTATTATAGATACATTGGTATTTCAAGGAAAAATACCTTGTCAAGGATTTACCAATATTTCAGGTCAGAACCTTATTCATTGAATCAACTATATGGTTTTCATTATAGTTATTTAAATATAATTATAAAAATAACATTTTAAATCTCTAAAAATAAATAAATAATTATTATAATAGGAAATTAATAAGGTAAATCTATAAAAAAAGATTATTAGAAATTAGTTAAGACATAAAATATTATAAAAATAATTGCATCCCATAGAAAATAATATCGTTTTCCTAGGATATTGCCTACATAATCATCATATTTTACAATACTCAACATACATTCTCTTAATATTTACCATTATACAGCAACTTCCTGATACGAAATTAGTAATAATTTTCCTAAAAACCTAAGAAAAATTTCGAATAATGAGGTGTTCTCAAATACTCATTAAAATATCAATTAAAATTTCATTAAGCATGATTTTGTAATCTTATGTGAACAACATGACCACAAGGTAAATAACATGACATCATGGGTGTTAATTATATCACATGAGTGAGAATAATTTTACATTATATTAGATTGTAATGAAAAATAATGACATGAAATAATAATATCAATAACAAGGATATGAAAATATAACATGAACATTGAATCAAGATATTATAACATCATAATGAATTACATCCATTTACTATGAATGAAAAATAAAACATTTCATTATTATGATAAAATAAAATGTACTCACGAATAATAATCACAGATGATTTGAAATCTGGACCTATACAATAGAAGGAGATTTACGACCTATAATATCATTCAAACAAATATAAATGTTCCACTAAAATAAATCACTATTCAAATCATACTGAACCAAAGTAAATAAAATGGGTTTCAAATAACATCACAAATGAAATAATTCACTTTTCAAAAATAAAATGTGCTAATACATTTATATTTATATTAATAAATATTGTTTAAAATAACATCATGAAAAAATTAATTTGATATATAAAGAATATGAAAAAATTATAATCTCATTATAAATAATACATTATTCTGAAATATAAATATTACACTATTTTATCAAATAATGTTTCAGAAAGATGGAATATGATACTATGGAATCAAATGATCATTCTTGAAAATAATTTATTCTCATCAATGTAAATGTTTTAGATATGATTATATTCTCAACAAATGTACTTTTATTTAAAAATAATTGAAATGAATCATATAATAGATGTGTATTTAAATAGAAATAACTTTTACAGATAAATATATGGTGAATAACATTTAAAATAGGCTATGTTGGAAAAATGATGTTTGATAAAAAATGTATGACAAAATGTCTGATGTTTTAGTTTCCAAGTCCCTTACTATTAAACATAAATTTCACAAAGGCTATTTGACATCAAATATCATTATGATAGACATATGCT
This sequence comes from Viscum album, assembly GCA_963277665.1. Taxonomy (NCBI): domain Eukaryota; kingdom Viridiplantae; phylum Streptophyta; class Magnoliopsida; order Santalales; family Viscaceae; genus Viscum; species Viscum album. Next base: position 576,324,587 of record OY728138.1, on the reverse strand, counting down.
TTAATTATTTCATGAAAATATTCTTACAGATTTCCATTTATAGTCAGTATTAATATCAATTGTCAACAAGTATTAAATTTTAATGATCTCTTTTTTCAAATCTATTATTAATTATAATAATCATTTTGAACATTTAATTTTAATTCATCATTTATTATTTTTATAAAAAAAATTTATTAACTAAAAATCAAATAAAATTATATATTTTTGAATGAAATAATTTTTAATTAATATATCAAATTTATTTGTTGTTTTATATTTATGGAAATACCAATTTTCCATGACACTGGAGTTATTTACCAATATTTATTGATTACTATATAATTATAATTTACTTTTTTGATATCCAAAATAAACAAAAATCATGAAATATATATATTAGTTTTATTTCTCTAATATACTCATCCAATTAAATATAAAAATTCAATAATGGATTGGGTAAAATGTTTAAGGAATGAATCTGTTGTTATGCTCTTCTACATTTATGTATGAATGATAATAAATTTCATTGATGTTGGTAACATAGAAGTAATGTTTTATATATTTTTATGTAATCATATAATATATATACTATTCTGTTTCTGATAAACATAGTTTGTTCACCTTTTTAGACTAGCTATATTAGTGTATTAAGTCAAATGAAACATGATTCTTCAGGGAGGAGGTAGTCAGTATGTGCTCATAATTCATGTTTTCCTTTTACAAAATGCAAAAGACAAAAGAGATTTATTACTTTACCATTAATAATAATGACATAAAATAAAATAATTATACATATTTAATTATTTTATGAATATGTAATTAATTTTTTGGATGAGAATTGAATATAGTGAAATATAAATAGGATAAGATCTATTATAAATTTATACCCAAATTTTTCGATTATATCATTATCAATGGTTGTGAATCAATATGAATGATTTACATTTTAAGAGAAATTATATTCTAAAATGTTTATAATATTGTTTAGGATAGTGTTCGATAATGTTTGGTCCATTCTGAGTGGGTTGTGGTATGTGAGTATGTGATTAGAAAAATTTCATTTTATATATCAATTTTTAAACACCAAATACATTTTAATAGTTAGATATAAATCTCATGGAATATAGCATAGATATCGGGAAATAATGGAGTGGTGTGAAATACAGTTATTAAATGAATCAATAACCCATTCTTAGAAATATTTCACTTAATTTTATTCTATTTCAAGCTTTATTAAATTATTTTAAACAAATTTGAAATTTTCTAAGGTAAATACTTTATAATAAAATAATTTTTTTCTGTTCTATAATAAAATAAAATTGACATAATTATACAATTTGGACCTAAGCATTAAATATTTGAAATATTTTTTACTATCAAATTTTATAAAAGTAGTACAACTAGAAAAGGGGTATATCCCCATGGATATATACAAACATTTTACAGAAACAATTTGTATAGATTGGATGGAATCATTCCATACACATCATTTATGTAAACTATGGGAATAGAAATGATATCCTAACAATATTTTGAAAACCATGTGAATAGTTTTCATAATATTTCTCTAGAACTCACACCTTCCCCTCTTCACTCGATCCATATGTCCACCCATCAATAGAGCCATGTTCCCCCCTCACCTGAGAGACAACAAGAGAATCTCTTCCACCTACATTATTATATAATTATATGATTAGTTTTATCTATTCTTCTTAGACATAATATTATTGAGTTTTGATTCTTTTATCTATTTTACTAACTATTGTTTTCATTTTTATATATGTATGAAAATCAATACAAAATATTATTCAGTCATGATTCGTATATATTATTTGAAATAAGTATCATTGTAGGTGATGGTTTATTTTTTTATTATCTTGTTCGATAATTAGGATAGAGTTAATGATTTATTATGGTTGGTGATGTGTCTTGTTTTTTTTCCTGAATGGTTATAATTCTATTCAAATGACTGTAATACCTTCTCTATTTTTGTTATTTTTTTTTTGCGATCATTGAGTGGTATGATTTCCTTCCAATAAGTACTATTGTAATTATTATTTATATAAATATGAAAACTATCCAATGGATTGTTATGAATTCAGCATAATATTTTTTATATTTTTCAGAGAATATTTTAGGGATTTAGATATTTTTATTATTTTTAATCGTATTTACATTAACTATTGATGTTATTTTTGTTTTTTACAATACTTGAGATATGGGTTCTAATTACTAATATATAAATTTTTAAGTCATGAAATTGGATAAACTATTTATGGGACTATTTTAACATTAAATTAAATTTTTGCACAATGACATTCATATTTATACAATTATAGATAAATCGTGATTTTTTCTTTATCATTAAATGGGTTTTAATCTGGAAATCACTATTGAATTAATTTTACTTTTACTGATTTTTTTAAATCATTATTATTATTTACACATGAATTAAAGATTAAATATTAATTCATATAAATAAATATCTATATTTTAAATGATTAAATTTTTTAAAAAACATAATTAAATAAAAATATTAATAGATTTATTTCATAAATATAAGGAAATAATAGTATATTATAAAATGGAATGATTGTAAAATAATATACATTTTACAAATTATAGAATCCATTGATATTTTTTTACATATTAATTTAGTTAATTTAAAATACATTAATGGTAAAAACCATAGATTCAAAAATTGTGATATACTGTTGAGTATATTATAGTTCATTGTTATTATTTTCCCTTATAAAATTTATCATGTATGGAGTAGTAAGCCAATTATGTAAACTAATCATTAAATTAATTAAAAACCATATCACAAACTTTTAGATAAATTAATAAGATACATAAATGGTGATTTAACGGATGAGTTTTTAATGTGGGATGGAATGGATTAATTATTTATTCTTAATGGATATACACTAAATTTAATAATTATTAACAAGAAATAGAAAACCAAATAAAAACTATTTTACTATTGTTTCTGAAATTTAAACTAATAAAAATAATTTCATTACTATATGTTATCCTCAGTTATTTTTTTCAAATGGAAGGATCTATCTTTAAAAGAAATATCAATTTTTATGCAAGTATATCTTGTTATTTATTCGGACAGACGAATTTTTTTATTTAAATGAGTATGCCATGGTTTTTTCTTATGATATTACCGGTTCATTGTTTTTATGTATACTAGTGTTATATAATAGTCACTTTCACTGTGAATTATTTTCAATTATGTTTTCTATTACTATTATTTAATTTCATCTGCCCAATGAATTTAATTATCGTGTTGATTTAGATATCAATATATCATTATGTTAAATGTAGTAGAAAATTTCTTGATTATTTCCCTATTATTTATCTTACAAAAGGGGATATATTTTTATAATAGATCCCCTATTATGGTATTGTTGCTTCAATTGAATTGGCTTGGAAAGAGGGGATTGATATTTGGGTATGATGACACTCTTTGGGATATGATCAAGGAGCTATATCTCTTCCCAATTTCCTTATTACCACTATGATGATAGTAATGGTGTTAAAAACCCTAATAAACATTAACTTTTAATATATTATATAAATGTTTGATTCCATATCCTTTAATAAATTTTTTTCATTTTTATTATTTTAAAAATAAAAATTTCTATGATATTAGGATTCAATGAATATTTATATTTATATCAATTATGGTATAATTTCCCTGATATTATAATACCAATTTTTTTTCAAATGTTGGTTAAATAATTTTTATATTATTCAGTAACTCTTTAGAATTATAATTAAAATAAAATAAAATGGGATTATTTTCATCTTCAAAACATGTCAGGTTTAAAAACAATTTTATTGTAAATATATATCTATTTAACTCGATTTTTTAATAGTTGTTTCTCAATCCATTTCATATAATTTTTCATGTTCATTTTTATGTAACACTTATAACATATGTTGTTTCTCTGGTTATTTTATTTCCTATACAATAGCATGATTTGAGGAATATCCTATTCCAATTGGGTTTAATGAATTTATTTATTATGAATTAAATTGTTGATTGGAACTTATTTTTTCCCATATAATAGAATTTATATAAGTTGTATGTATAATTTTGATTTGATTTAAACTATGTTTCAATATAATTTTGTATTTTCTTTTAGATTTCATCTTATAATGCTTCAAATAGTGGTCATATAATGTTAATAAGTTATAATTATGTAGGAAGATCATGATTTTGATGTGAAGAAGTTATATACCATAAAAAAAAGATAAATTTTTAAAAAATATTATGATTGGTAGATAATAGAAATAATAGACAATACACTATGGTTCATGAATTAAAATAGGGAACTGGTATGGAGAGTTTGATATTTTATTTGTTTCTATTTGATTATCATCATGACGTATATAGTATCCTGGTGCAAGAATACAATTATATTATTACACATGTGGTATAAAATTAATACAATGATCTTTAAAGAGTGAAAAAATATTCAATGATTTTATTACTCTACTATATTAGGAATGTACTAAAATTACAATATTTGAAATTTTATTGTGGACATATCATTGAAAAACCATGTATATAACTTATAATACCTTTATTAATTAAATTCATAACTTTTAAAAGTACATTCTTCCAAATTGTGTAGACATTTTGAAAAATCATGAAAAATCATGAAATTTAAATATACATCTTAGATTTTGGACTAATAAAAATCATTTAGAATTAAATGATTTTTATTTATTTTGGAAGGAAACAAACAAAACATAATGATTTTATTTAATTTGGTACCTCTCGATATAAGACATATTCATATGGAACACCATCTCAGGTGCCCTAGAAATTCATGTGGTATATTCCACAGATTTAAATTCTTCTTTATATTTTCATTTCAATCTAAATCACAACTAATATAGGATGTAATAATGCTATGAGAATTATAGATAATAAATATTTGGTTTATCCCTCATATTCATTAAAATATTACTTATTTGATGCACAACATCCAAATATCTAAGATTTGGGGAATACTATCATAAGGGATCTATCCTATGTTGGATTTAATCAATTTGATCATATGCTTACTACTCACAACATGTTTCCTGTTTTTGCGGACATATAAAATATTTCTCAATGTATGTGTATGAAAAATCCATACAATATATTGTGTATACTAATATCTGGACCTTCTGATCATTCCAATGATATATATTTATCATTTATACATTTAATAATATAGTAGAACCATGTTATTGATAAGGGTTTGTGAACATTATATGATTCATAAAAAATATATTTCTAATACATGCATCCCTTTTTTGGATGATAAATGATTTACATGATTATAAAATGATGTACGATTATAGAGTGAAGGGATACCTATCATGACCATTTTTATTAAGTATACAGTATAGATAAGAATTAAACATTATCATAATATCATTTTAGCATCGTATCATGGATTCTTTCCATTTTATAAAAAATATTGAAAGAATCGATTGAGGTTTCATAATAATGTAGACACTGAACAACTACATCAATATATTTATGTAATTTATTTTATTGTAGAATGAAATGATTTCATATTGTCATGAATGAACACAAATATTTAATCAAAAAATAGAATGAATGTTGACACTATATCTAGTTAGGATTTGAAAAAGAAAATATATTTTTTGGAGTTTCTTTTTTGTTTCACCATTTGGATAAGTATTTGATAAGAGGTAAAAAAACATTGAAAAAATATATGTGAAATTGAACATCAATTATTCTACATAATATTGTGAATATCAAAAAAAATTAATGATCTCAAGAGGAGTTGTTGGGTCGGGGTATATGAAAAAAATTGCATCCAGTGTGTTTTAGTGAAACAAATGAAAATTTTCTTGTGGTTCTTATGTGGTGAAATCATTATGAAAAAATAAATTTACAGATTTATTGGTCAATATCATTGTTCCATGTGAATTTTCGAAATACATATCTAAATGTGTAAACATAAGGGAAAAGAAAGTAAATTCCCCATAATCTTTTTATTATCACATCCTTTTTCATATATTTATTCCATTAGAAATCATTCACAAATTATATAATAATATAATGGATTCAATGATTTTCATGTTCTATCTTTTATAGAAATTGTGAAAAATATTTATCCATGTATTATAGTAATTAAAATAAGTTATAGATTTCAGCAATGTTGTGTGAGATATAAAATATATCCTAGATCATTTTCACTTTCATGTTCATTTTACAGTTCATATTCCATGTAATCTAATTCCTAAAGGGGTTTTCCCTTTTTTTATATGTAAATCAATAAATGTAATATGTGTACAATATATGTCTGAAAGAGGAATCATCTGAAATGTACCATTGTGATAGGTTATCTACCTCAAAAATATATTGATATTGGTTCAATTTAATTTTTTATTATAATAGCACAAGACAGAACATACCAATAATAAATGAAGATGTGTAGTATGGGGAAATTGATACATCATTTCTAAAAAATCCTTAAACAAGTGTAATTTATGGGTTATATATATTTCCTATATTATGCCTTGAAGAGAACAATATAAAACATCACACTCTCTTGTTTGATAGTGTATAGTTATAGGTCTTCATTAATTAAGTATTTTGAATATGTTCATCTTGTATAATATAACTTCATATCATATATTCCTTATAAGTTTATTATAATTTTATATTGCTAACATTAAATAATATATGTAGTGGTTATCAATATTTCCCTTTTAGAATGAGAGAGGATTTTCAAATCAAATAGTTTTATACTTGGATGATATAAAATTTGTGACCATTACATTAATTAACATCATATATAGATTTTTATTTTATTTTATTATTCCTATATAATTCAAATATTTATTTTTTCTTTTTTTACTACATCTCCAAATAATTAAGAGTAGAAGTGTTTGGTCTAAAAATACTGCTTTAGAAATGAGAATTTTTAATAATCAATGGCATTAAATTTGTTACAACAAATCAGATTTTCAAAATGATAACAAAGAAATATAGTGATATGAAAACTACATTGAAGTAATATTATGCCCATGAATTAGATAGTATGTGCAAATATGAAAATTCAACTTATTATTTTATTTTTGATAATATATTTTAATTGGGTTTCTATTCTCATGGTCCAGTCATTATGATGAAAGAAAAATTATTTGATTTAATAATGTTCCATGGAACATTTATTGATTACTACGGATTTTGTTTAACATACATGACTCAATTCATGTCTATCAAGGAATCTTGTTTTTTGAAATCAATGGAAGAACACGTGTTTATGTGAATGATAAACTGAGAGATAATTATGGTTTCATAATTTAATTAATATGGAGAAATATTTTTCATTATGGATGGGTTGAAATTGAAAACATTGACACACCATTGGTGTTGACCAAAATATTTTATTTGAACACTCAATTTTTTAAATAATTAGAGTTAACTTTAAATATAATTTCATGTTGGATAATATTTAGAAAAAAACAATATATGGTCACAATTTATTCAGTTTACCATTAATTTGGGTGTGTTTGGTTTTCAATATAGTAATTAATTTAATTTAGATTCACATTAGAATGATATTTTTTTGTATTGTATTTTTTGTGAATTTATTTAGACTTAAGACAATTTATAAAAATTGTTTAAAAAATGCTATCTGAAAAAACAATGTATAGCATTGATATAATATATTATTTTAAAAGTAGTTTTGACATTTTTTATGACATTTCAGGATTTTATGTTATATGCATGATTAAAAAAAATATATCAAAAACTTTAAATTTCATTAGAATGAATATTTAAAAATATATTATTTATGATTGAAAGAAGTGATTATTTATTATCATGGATGAATGTGCGATCAAAGGATTCAGCCAATGGTTCCCTTAGTGAAGTATTTCTTTATATTATTCTTCTAAATTAAATTTAATTTTATATTCATATAGGTGATGAATTTTTTTAGCGACATACAATTAATACGAAGATGTCTTCCACTTAGCCAAATAATGTGGGTCTGTGGGTGCTCTTAGAGATACATAAAAAAAATATCATTCCCATTAACACACTATAACTCCATTGGACACCCCATATACCAAATATGTTCATCATATAAATGATCCTCAAGGAATGTTCACACAAATTCCCCTATCATCATCTTATTCAACCCCTTCATCTAATACCATATCTACCCCACCTCTAAGGATTTCCCCCAATTCCATATCCATATCATAGTATATATCCCCATCACCTCTACATTTATCCTACCATTTCATTTCCACCACAATTTTGTACTATCCATCTAGGATATAATGATTTTGTTTCACCATCTCATACTCTAGAGCATACAGTTGATCAGGTCGATGCATTTGAATATCAAAATTCTATAGAGGCTAAAAAGCCAGGATTTTTCATGGATTATTTAGAGGTTATTGATCATCCACCATCAGTGTTTTTAATTTTAACTGTATAGAATTGTATAGAATCATTTTTTCCAATTTTTGTGTAAATTAATTCCTTTCACACATTGTTCTTATCTAGTGGGATCTTCTAATCGGTGAGGTTCGTGAACCAATAAATATGAAGAATGTAGTTTCCAAAAATGTAATGGTGGATTATAAATAATTCAATCGGACGATATGTCAAAATTCCAGGCAGTGTAAATGATTTATGTGAACTCTATCAAAGTATAATGATATTCTTCTTATGAAACTGATCCGATTGAGGCATATATGTATTGAGATCAAGGAAAATTAATAGGTGGATACATGAATATTAAATTAAAAAATTAATATATATATATATATATATATATTTTATTTATATTAATTGAAATGATAATTTAATTGTTTGATTAAATTCCCTGATGGTGATGGTATTAGGGTCACACAATTGATGGGTCCTGGGGATTTCTGGTGATCATATAAGTATGAGTTATATGTTGGATGGATAGTTGAATTTTCACTATCACATTGACTGTGTAATAATATTTCAGAAATATGAAACAACACAATATAAAGAATCGACAACATATTTGAAGAGTATCCAGTTTAAGGTATTACTAATTTTTAACGTTTCTCATACAAAATATAATTATTAATAATTATATATTGTTTTATAGGATGTGTTAGAAAAAAAAACATAAATTATATTTGAATTAAAAAAAATTGTAGAGTAATACATATCCTAAGAATGAGAGGCACCAATTAGTCATACCTGAAAATAAATAATAAAAATATTTATATTTTTACATAGTTATCTTTTTTTTATAGTTTATTTTTCCGTGCCATGAATATCTTTAGTGGAAGGATGTAAATGCCCCTTTAAATTAGTTAATGGGGAAAGTGGATAGCTAAAAACATTACTAAATTTCCAAACAAACCTACCAATTATTGAACTTAAATTCCAATTGATCAATATTATAATGTGATTAAATTAAAAAAATTACCAAATAGCAAAATGGAATAATGGAAAAAAACACATGGCTAATTGTAAACAAGGTCAATTGGCCAATTAGTAATGTGGGAGAGTTCAAAAATGGAAACATGTACTATCAACTAATTTTCCCAATAGACCAATAACCATATGTCCAAATTTCCAAACAAACTAACTAGAAAATTATCCAAACAAAAAAATTATCATAATTACAAAGCGACCAAATGATCAAAATTATAAAATGGCCAAATTTAAATATTTTAAAATGGAAAAATGGTAATATTAAAAATCATCAAATTGGTAATTAATTTGGTATTCTGAATCACCAAATGTCCAATTGTATAAATATTCAGTAAGACTATCTATTGAATTTTTTAATTGTCTATTGGCCAATCAGCTAAATTTACCAATGGAGAAGTTACCAAATTACCAAAATTTTCAAACAATATAACAAAAATAATCATATTGGATGAATTATCAAAATTACAATGTGAATGAATATAAAAATAGCATTATACAAATATAATTGTATAGAAATTATAAAATTGCCATATTCTCAAATGTATAAATTTAAAAATGTCAAAATGGCCAAATGGAAAAATGGCTAAATGGCCAAACGAAGATTTCACCAAATGGATAAATCAATAAATGACAAAATATTAAAATTTCAGAATTATTAAATTTAAAAATCCCTAAATATATAATCATCCAAAATTAAAAATTAATAAATGACAAATTAGCAAACTTCATTTCTGAAAAATTAAACTAATAACCAAATTATTAAAATTATTATGTCCTCCTTCAAGAAAAAAATGAAACAAAAAATATAATTGGACTAACATTAACATAAATGATGAAAACATATCATAAAAATGTTTATAATTATAATTAGTATGTAATTATTATTATGTTCTATTAGTATTAATTTTCTAATTAAATGTATATATAAATGGTTCTTAGTTTTATAGATTTCATCAATAGTTCAAATTTGAATACATATACATTTTACTAATTTAATATTATTCAATAATATACCATTATTGTATTCAATTTCATTTCCATCAAGTGAAATTTTTCATCAAATGTTATGTTCCTCGAATAAATTTTTTTTGATTAGGATGAAAAAGGATGGAAGGGTTGTAAATTCACATTAAAAAGGGAAAATACATATATTTATATATATAATTTAAATATTGATATTTAAACCCGAATTAAATATCATTTTTATATTTTTAGAAGTGATATATATACGCCTCTTATAAAGAAGAAGATTACAACATCATGAAAAATATTAATTTGAGGCATGTATTAGGTAACGAGCGTTACGAATGCCCACTAGGTATTAGCCATCACTGAGGGCCTCTCAAACCACTCACACTACTGAGTTGTAAAACTCTCATAATAATATAGAAGATGAAAAAATAGCTATTCAAGATAATGCAAGAGGTAAACTGGTAATATAAAACTTCTGGAATGATATGTAATTTATATAATCATCACATCTATCAAAATATTTTACTATATTTGATTAATTTATTACATAAATGGGATCTTTATAGGATGACTCATTAGTTTTCAACTAGGTTATAAATTGAATTTGAGTTTATGGATCTAGTGGAAGAGGTGGTGGTGTTGGTGAGAGTGATGCTGATGATGATTATGAAGATGATGCTCGTGCTCTATTGGATAATGTGGATAATGATTATGATTACACAATTGGTGATTATGACAATATTGATCCCCTAAATTTTAGTGATTTATTAAAGAGACTTGTGTGGATGACTAACATTAATTAATGATGTGGACTGTATTTATATGTTTTCATATTGTAAATTGTTTGAAAACAATTTATAATAGAATGGGTCACTATTAATTACATAATTAGTGGGAAACATTAAATGTGTACCATGGTTTGTAATTTACAATCATGTTCAGTGAAAGGTGGTTAGTAATTTAGTTGCATGTTCTATGAGATGTTTTATATGGTTATACTGCTATCCAATATGGGTTGGTCATTGTACTGATGATTCACAATACTCTGGGTATATTTTAATTCTGAAGAGTATACTATAAAAAATATTTTTTAAACTGTGTGTATAGTCTTATACAAATTATTTTAAATGAATAGTGGTTATTAAAAAATTATCATAAGTTATTCCCAGGGATTCTATAGAAACTGTGGGTATAGGGTTAGGTTCCAGAAGTAGTGATAAAAAATATTTTTGAACTACTTACTTTTAAATGTGTTAAATTAAATTTTATAACAATATAACAATATTAAAAAATATAAAATGTGTAATAATTAACAAATAATCACTCTTTTATATTTACAATATCAATTAAATAATACAATTTTTTTTCGAATTTTTTTTCTTGAATTTAGAAATCAATCTTATATATTAATAATCAAATAAATTTCATGTTATTTTAGAAATGGTATTTTACAATATTAACCAATAAATCATTTTATAAAAATTACATAACAAAATAATAATTTATTTTTTTAAAATATTCAAAAATTGATTTAATTTATTCAAATAAATTTTCTATAAAATTAAATTTAACAATAAGAAATCCTAGAATTTTATGAAATTCCATTTTTTATGACTTCAATTTTATCTAAAACAACTATTCATCTACAAATATATAGAATATTAATTATATCAAACTCAAGAAATATAACATAAAAAATTAAATTTAATTCAATACAAATATTTGATAGGGTAATTAACTAAACTTTTTTTAAACACTATTAAAGTGAAAATTATTTTATTGGGTGGTTTAAACTATTTTTACCTACTTATTTAGTGACTACCATAAATTTTTCAATATCTATATTAATAAAAATGTTATGGTATTGTAGGATTTAGTGATCCATTTAGAGAAATATACTAATCATAATAAAATTTTAATGTGGAAAATATTTACTAAAACTAGGGTCTTTAAATAATTCAATCCAAAAGAAATACTGCTCCTATTTTAATTCTATAAAGAATGAGACAATTATTATTTAATATAATCATTATAAAAAATAACAATTTATAGAGTATCTGGTAATGAAACCCATCATTACATTGACATTGTAACTTATCATTGATTTTTTCAATGTAGTATGAAAAATAATTACAATTATTAATTTCACCAAAGGGATGTAATGTATTTCTTATTAAATTATTTAAATAGTGATTGGATAAAATCCAATTTTTAGGGTCACTTTGTGAGATTAAGAAAACAATTATTATTATTAAAAATAATAATGTAATGTACCTTGGAAAATTATAAGGTATCAACACAATATGATATAAAAATATTCATATTCATATTAATTAATATTCATTTAAAATATAAAATCAATGTTTAGATAAAAAATAAATTTCAAATATTTTTTTAAAATATAATGTTATAATAAAAATGAAAAGTGAAAATAATGGTAAATTATTAGTATGAAAAATTGTGAGACTAAATATGGATTTAAATATGTAGTATTCAATGGATATTGAAAATTACTATGTTTTAATATATTAATATATTAGTATTATAGAATAATGTTTTTATATCATTTTTTCATCATTTTTAGGTTAGTATATTATTGATCTAAATATTCATTAAATTTTTATTTAATGTTTTGATTTAACTATCAAATATTTACTGAATTGAAAAATTATGATAAACTATTAGTGTCTATGATATGGATAGTTACAAAATGGTATCATTTTTATAACACTATGTATTATGTTGTCATAAATTTCAAAAATATTAGAGTGGTGAATGTGAAAGTATTTATGTTTTCAACATTGAAGATAACCATAAATCTAAATTATTTTAGGGGCATAACACCTTATCTCAAAATTGTGGGATTGTATTAGTGTCCATGAATTTCTATGATAAAATTCATGAATCCAGTGCAGTCCATTTGTTAGAATCAATATATTCATTTTAACTTGTTGTTATCTAAATTGGGTTATTTTGTTGAGAAAATCACTAATTAAATTTTAATTGACTACGGGATTGTTTAAATAATATATTATTTATAACTAATTAATTAAGAATATACACCATTCAAAATGTTATATTCAACCGTTTTATTAACTTATAAACACCCATATTAATTTGATAGGTTACATAGAGATTCACCAATGACATAAAACAACCTGAACATTATATCCCAAATAGAGAATTATTAATAATAAAAAATAAAAACATTATTTATAGGATATATTTGATGTTGATTTGAATTATAAATTTTCATATTCATGGAGGTCCTGAAAAACATATTAAATAATATTACCAGTTTATTGGTGACATTAATTATCATAGGTAATAAATTTTTTAAAAATATATATAATCTTTATAAAAGGGCTATAAATCATATATACGATGATTTAATTGGTAAAATAAAAAGGTATATATTATGAATGCTCGAAAAAATTAAATTTATTTAATAAAAATTTTTATATTTGAAAAGTTACAAAAACTATATATTTTTTATTACATTGAAAAATAATTAATTGCCAAATATTTTGATATAATGGTTTATTAAATGTTAAAATCTCATTAACTATAAAATTTGTATGACATGGTTTTTTTTGCAGGATATCTAGACAATCATAATTCATTCAATGAATTTTATATAATGTTAAAATAGCCATATCAACTACTAAATATCAAAATAAAAAATAATTATTATTTTAATTTATTCTATAATATGAAATTTAAATGAGTTATTATAAATAATTACAGTGAAAAAAATACATTACCAATATTTTCATTAATTCATGATTATAAATTAATAAATGTTTAAAAATATTATTATTTATGATCACTTGAAAAAATAAAAATATAATACAAAATCAATATTTTATATATAAACATGAATATTTAGTCAAGTACTAATCCATTGAATATCAATATATTTTCACTTCATAAAAATATAGACCCATGATAAGATAAAATATCATTCATCATAGAATAATTTATATATTTATATCTTGAATGAATTAGTAATTATTATAAATTATTATTCGGATAATTTCATTTGAGAAAATCAATACTCCTAATCATATATTTGGATAATTTAGAAACACATGTCATATTTGATATAAGTAGTTGTAAAAACTAATGATGTGGCATTAAAAAAATAGCATGATATATAAATCTATAATGCATTATTTAGGAACAATTTTTATGAATTCTAAATATTAATAATTTTTCTCTCGTGTCACCCCATATTGGTCCACAAATTTCCCTTATCAAAACGAAATTCTAACTTATTTCAAGATGTTATTCAAATAAGCACTACATATATATTCTTTTACTTATTATTCATGAAGATATCATTTCCAAAAAAAATATGAATACTATATATCATTAAAAACTCTTATTATTAATTTTCACTATTTTCTCATAAACCTAATTCATATTCATCCAATAACATCATGGTTTTTCACTATCACCTCAAAAAAATATCAAATAATATCTAAAAATTAATAATTATATTATTATAAATGATACAAATTTTTCTGTAAATAATACATGGAGTTTATATCATAGATTAATATATACTATTTCTCACATAGGGAAATAAAATTATTTGTAGGATGAATCAATTGAAATTTATTATTATGTCATTACTCATAGATGATGTTTATGTGATGATATTAGTCTTAATAATAAATAATTAAACATTTAAGATATTATATAATGTTTATTAAATTAAAAAAACATGAAGGAAGAATATTTTAATTTCATGGGGATTTAATTATATGAAAAAGAGACTTCATCCATAGAAAAATTAGATTTAAAAATATAAAAGTATTAAATATAAAATTAATCATGACATATATTAAACCATAAAAAATGGAAATATTTTGATGAAGATTCACAAGAAAATTCAACCATAAGTCAATACATTGATTTCCCAAATTGGAAAATGTGTCTGAATCATAAACATCATAAGAGGATTACATAAAATTATTATCAAATACGAGTTGATCATTAAAGAAAATTTAACAATTGGAGACATTTTGTGTTTATATTTTAGAAGTATATTATTTGTTCTCCATTTGGGTTAACAATTGTTTTGGACCTCTTTAAATATAAATAGTCATTTTATGTGCATAATTAACATTTACTTATGTATTTTTAAAAAAATGAATTGATTTGACTCTTTTCAATATATTAAAATAATTTCCCTATGTTTTTTAGATAGGTGATGTTAGTCACCCATTCCAATTATTATTTTCATAGATGAGATGTGACAACTAATATATTTACACAAAAAAATAAATGATTAAAATTAATAGTTTTTAAATAAAAATGGGGGTGTTTTATAATTATAATGACGTTGTAGTCCAAATGTTTTTTCGATTATTTATTTAATTATTATCTATATCAATCTTAGTTAATCCATTATTTTTTCATAATGGTGTATTGTTTAAAGTATTTTATTTTTTAGTAAATCAGATGACACAACTTTTTATATAATATTTCCCAAATAAAACAAATTATTTGGTTTTTATATTTATAATATATAATAATTTAATTTATAATTTCAAGGTTATAAATTTGTTGAATTAATTAACATTTAGTATAGAGATATTAATTTTTATAATATTGTGAATAATCTGCAAAGATTATACATGCCAATAATTTATTGATAAATTTAAATATAATTTTATGATTTAATAATCAGATAATATTTTTTTATATTAATTATTATTGTAATTCCCTGACCCCAGAAGCCCAGAGTCACTACATTATTTCAAAACATTAGCACGATTACAAGGAACCAATTTCGGAAAGACTGGTTAATTTAACTATCTTGGAAAATAAATTACATACATGAACATTACATTACACATTAGAAAATAAAACAACACATTAATGATCCATGGAGAAATACATTAATTCTACAGCTTAACCCTTCTTATCAATCATAATACACTTTTTGGAATCCTGGGAAAATAAAGCATAAGAAAGGGGTGAGATCAAACGCTCAATAAGGATAACAATATAATAGAAACATTCACTAATAAGAATAAACATTTCAGAAAATGCATAAGACTAAAACTCAAGCCTTTTAAAATTAAACGTCACCATAATATAGCCAAGATAAATAAAATAAGTCCATTTACTTATTCACATGGATATTCTACTAGTCGAATAATCACATTCAATGTCAATATCCAATTTGATAATGATGGAATGCATAATGTCAAACTTCATAACCACATAGTCAAGGCCTTGTGCCAAGACTACATATAAGATTCTATAATTTCATGGTTTCAAAGTACTAGTTTGTCTCATGATTCCTACCGATGCATCGAGGAGCTATAGAAGGCTTCTCCCGTCACTAGCTATTTCAAATAAATTTCACATATGAAATTGTTTAAACAAATCATAAACATCCGTATTAAATCTACCATATGAAATTTCAATACTAAATCCATAAACCATGAATGTTAACAAAATAACACATCCACATTCAAAAATTTCACAAAACCTTCAATATTATATAGAAGATATGTATCAAAATAAATCAATATCAAACAAGTTTAAAATCCATCAACAGATATTGACATAGATGAAAATGATTGGTAAAACACTTTGGGACAAATATACATTTTTCAGGAAAATATTTTAATGTAACACAATTAAGAAATGAATACATTTAAATATATTATTGAATTAAAGTGTCCCATACCACTTTGAATCTTTTTAATGGAATTAACATTTTAAAAGCATTCATGTCCATATAAATAGATCCTTAAATCCCATTTTTAAAACATGGATAGTAATGAGAATGACTTTGAAGAATAAATATTTAAAACATTAAAAATAATGATCTAATTAATGATTACCTTACATAAATTCATAAAATATTCCTATTTAAAATATTTTTATGTAACACGGATGTGGATGATAAATTTTTCCCAGTAGATAATCACGTAAAAACAACCTCAGATAATGAAGAGATTGTAGAATTACCCATTACCATGTACTTTCTTTTGGTTGAGGGTATGATTAACCTCATGTATAATGACCATAGTATGTTATTAATTTATAATATAACCATATTTATGTTCATTATATCATATATGGTTCATTTATGACATTATACTACCCATTTAATAATGACTTCCATGTTAAATTAACATTTTTGGTAATAATCGCTTTTTTTATCGTACGCGTTTTAACACATTATTCTTGATCATTTCATTTAGAAGATGATTTAAATACATCCAAAATAAATACCATGATTTATATATCATATATATATTTAGAATATTAATATTTATAATAGATATATATGTGAAATGGAAGGCACCGTTTATGGAGACGGTAGGCCATACGTACGCATAAACGCTCTTTCTGTTTTCATATCATATAGAATAGAAGTAAGTGAATAAGATATATGTAAGTAAATACATATATATACAAATATATATCCAGAAGAATTATTATTTCATATATTTATTACCTATTAATAATATATATTTTTATAATCATCGTTGAATCGTGAACGTGGGAATGAATCTCATCGCGTCTTGGAGACGGTAATCCTTACGTACGCACAAGCGACAATATAATTATATTGATGGTGAAATCATATTTAATTATATGATATGTCATATAAATATAACAATTAACATGATATATTTATTATTTACATTTTTTATACTCATTATTATACCCATCCAAATAATAACGTGTTTCAATAACAAACTATACCATAACGTGGAGAGGGTAAGCTGTACATACACACGTATGGTGACTTTTTAATTTATATGATTGATTGAATAATGAATATGGTTGTACTGTATTCATAAAAACAATAAATTATATAGATCATACTAGAGATATTATTTTATAACGGAAAAAACAAAGGAAGAGTAAGTGGAAGAATAAAAGATCTTGAAAGAGGTGATGAAATATTTTAAACTTCTTTGGGTTCTTTCATTTGATTTGATCAAAAGGGCTCCATATGATGGCTTTATGACCAAGGGAATGCCTATATGAGGAAAAGAGGAATGTTGGGAGGATATTCTTTCATGATTTTTATTAGAAAAAAAGTCTATGGAGGTGTGAAATTAAGATAAGGTGAAGTATCCTTTTATAAGAGAGGTGAGGGTCACTTAAAGAAAAGTATAAAATATTATTTTATAATAAAAACATTTTTGGTTTATAATGGATCAAAAATGAATTATTTATTGTATAAGGTGGGAATGGGTCGAAAACCACTCATCCTATAGGTGTTATACTGGGTTAGGTTACCATATTGACCTTATCTTTTAGAATTACCTCTTAGTTAAATAGTTTATATTTTACTATGTCTTCTTCTATTCTTAAACTATATGGTTAATATAGTTACAATAAAATTCCAAAAGAACCTAAACTATTTAATTAATGTCATATATAAAATTATTTACTCCCTTTGTCTGATCCTTATATTTTTATGATTATAATGCTATTTAATAATATAATATTTGTTTTGAAAACTAATTTATGTCATTTTTTACACTATTTAGTATTTGGTTATTTTAAAAGTCATCACAACATGATTAATTCTAAAAAATATATGTAATATACTCTAAAATTTCATATTCACCTTGAAAATTTGTGAATGTCCTAAGAACCTTGTAATTATATTTATTTTAATATTTATAACACAATTTTTTGGATTCTTTTATTAATAATGTAATTACTACATCATCATTGTGTCATAAATAAATTTAATTATATAAGGTATAAAAATAAATAATAAAATAACATGATGTAGGAAATAATTTTATATTTTTAAGGAGTATATATAGTCTAATTTATCATATGTATAACCTTATATTAAAAATGGTTCGGTTATTAATCATTGAATTTTACACTTTTAACACTTCATTAAATAAAATAATAATAAATTTCTTTATCTAATACAAATGGACCAAGGAGGATAATATTTTATTCCTAATGTTGTTTTTGGACTAATTAAACTTATCCAATAGAATTAGAACATTTGTTATGGTAATTATAATATCATTTTTAACCTTAATCATCCCAATTACTTTTAGTCGTGGTAAACAAAAGTCAAATGTTATTATTCACCAATAAAATCATTTATTATTGAACCGAATTTTACATAATGATGTAAACTACATCTCTCAGATTTTTGAAATTCAACTCATTGAAGAAGTATATTTATGTTTTATTCAAATTAGTAAATCATCTAGAAGGTTGGTAAAAGAGGGTAAAATTTTTTATAAAATTTTATATATCTCAACTTATTATAAAATGAATCCACTGAGTTTGGATTAAAATATAAAGGTATTATGTATCTATTTTGACCAATAATAAATTAAAATTTAATAACTAATTGTTTAAATAAATGGTCTATTTTAAATAATCACGATGTTTTTTTCACTATTCATCAAAATTTGAATATTTTCAGAAAAATACCGCAAATTACCCTATGTTAATTTTGATATACCAAAATCAAAAATGAAGTCTATTTTACCATATTAATAATATTGAATTTGTATTTATTAATTTAAAATTAATTCCCGTTGTCAAAACCAAAAAGAAGAGTTTTAAAATGTAAAAACTATCAAACGATTGACATGTATTTCTGTCAAATTTAAATGGGAAATTACTTATAAAGACCTATATTGTATTAAATGATAAATATATAATATAATTATACATCAAAACCATTCAAATGTATAAATTATCTGTATAAATTATTTCAATTAATAAATTTGTTTTCAATTAAAACATATTATTTTTTCAATATTCATCAAAATATAAAATCTATAAAAAAGTACCAAACATTTATAAGAACTACATTTTTATATTACTTCTCTAAAAAAGAATTTTATTTCATTAATTTGAATATATAAAAGTTTCAAATATTGGGTTTAAAAAGGGTTCTCCATTAAAAGGCGGTAAAATGGAATTTTTTGAAAAATAATTATTTTATCCGAATGAAATGAATTTGTTCTCATATTATTTCTAGCAAACTCATAATATGGATGTTAAAATTATATATAGTATATAATATTCAGAATTCAGTTAATATTATTCATAACCACTTTTTGAATGTTTGGTTTAGTATGTTTTGGTTCGCTCGAACTCGATGTTGTTTATAGCACAATCTATTAAATTACTTTTTTGAGATAACGTACTATGAAATCATGGGGTGTTACATTCTTCCCTCCTTTAATAAATTACATCCTCGCAATTTGAATTTTTTCTTCAAAAAGAAATGATTAAAATTTGAAAAATACCATTGATGAAAACCCCCATAAAAAATTGGGTTAATACAAATTTTGTCTTAATAAGAGGGAAAGGGAAATGAAAAGGTCACCACCAAATTATGATCTGGATTAGGAGAACATTTTTGGAAATTAGAAACACATAATTAGAGAAAAACATAGATATTTATAGGGGTGATTGAGGTCGTCAATCACAAACAAGTATATAATTGAGGGCCTCAAATCAATCAATCTTTGATGATTTAAAATATTGTTAGTTCTAAAAAATAGAAGGTATTAGGATATCAAATTATTTGTTTCAAGATCCCTTCCCTAACATTTAAGAATTCATTTATTCATAGAATAAGAGGAAATAAATATACTAGACAAATAGAGTTTATCCTTAAACTAATTCGTAACACATACGTATCATTTAATCCAAAAGTCAAAAGAATTAAAAAATATTCTATTTATCCTAATTGATTAAGGTTTAAAAAGATAATTTATATTCATTTTTTAGAATATTTAAAAATACATTATACAAACCAAGACATCACATATGGCACTGTTAGGTGATTCACCTTTGTAACCCTTCAGTTGCAGGTTCAAGTCTCACAACCTTTCGGGACGATACAAGTTGTCACCCAACCTTCAGGTTGTCCTTTTTATGAAAATCCAAATATAATATCATGAAATTATTTAACCTTAACAGTAGTATCCAATGTAAAATTTACATGATTCCAACCATTAGACGTATTCAATATAATTCTGTCCAAACTCACAGTCCAAAATTTATAATGAAGGTAAACACAATAAAGCTATTTTTTTCCACGTAATAACATGTGAATACCTTCATGATGTATTATGTTAAAACATGGTATCACCCTAAATTATCATATAACTATATTGATTACATTCATACACCCTTATTCCTTATATAATACTAGATATACTCCTTATATATAATAATGTTGTAAACTCAAACCATTATGGAATATACAAATCATTAATCTATTTCAAGGTAGTTAATAATATCCAATATAGTTTATCGAAATCAATCATATCATATTGTAAAATCACCACATTAGTAACAAAATCATATTAAGGTTTATCTTTCCCTCAAAAATATATTTTAAAAAATAATTAACCTTCCATTGAGTCTCATATCTTGGTTTTACACAATCTTAATTCCTTAATGAAATAGTTCTACCGTACAATCTTTATATACTATATAATTATTATAACATATAAATCTTTAATACTATACCCAAATGACACAATACATTAGTAACAACCTAAGAACACTTAATTGGCCCTATTCCTCTTTGGTAGTATCATAACTTGATTATTATCCAGTAGCATCATTTTGGGTATACTTTGATGATTTGGACTTTCATTCACGTAGTGTCCCAACTCCTTGCTGATTAAGCATTGTACATTTGAAAATTTTTTGTTACCCTTGCAATCATCTACATGGTGTCCTTTTTCTAGAAAATTATAACAAACTCTAATTCCCTTCAAGCATTTATGATGATTATTATTTCTATAGTTATCATATATAGGAAATATGTTCTTCCCCTTATTCATGTTATTCATCATTCCATATACCATCCTTTTCCTTTCTGGCATCCCTTCAATTGCATAAGACTCAAGGAATTCGTTACTTATCTTGTTAACACATAATATAATTTCATAATATGATGATAATACATGGGAGACTATTTCATTTCTAAATGACAGCTTAATACCATGAATGATATGATCATTGTTATTATTTGGATCATGCGTATTTCAAGAGATATAATTCCATCTATTGGGTGCCATTTCTAAACAATGGAAAATAATAGGTTAGTTTATGAATCACAATGCATAATTCCACACATGTAAAATAGATAATTTAAATTTTAATGATTATACATATAATCTATAATCATAAAATTTTTTTCTATTAAGACGTATTTACTCATAAATAATTAATAATTGCTTGTAATGAAAATTTGAATTATCTTAATCATATCCCTTGGGAGTGTCGTAACCAAGAGTGTAGCAAGGCACGTTGTCATGTACAAGGATACCCCAGGTCAAGTCTAAAAATATTTATTGGAGTTTTCATTCCAAAGTACATTTGGACCAGAGCCGTGTCAACCTACTCGTATCCAGACAAGCATATATTTCATGAAAAATTCCCAAAATATCTATATTTGCAAATATCTAGGATGTTCTTCCATACTAATCCCCAAGGTCTATCTTCAGTAAATGTTCTATAATTATGTTTTTTCTAAATATAAATTCCAAGGTTATTACAAAACATTCTATGATACCAACTGCACGCCCCAACCCCAAAAGCCCAGAGTAATGGCATTATTTTAATACATTGGAATGATTACAATTAATCAAGTCTCAAAAGACTGATCAGTTTAGTAGTCTTATAAAATAAATAACATAAATGAACGTTACATTATACATTAGAAAAAAACAACATAAATGATCCTTTAAGAACTCCATTAATCCTCTAACCTATCCCTTCTTATCAATCATAAAACACTTTTTGGAATCCTGGTGATATAAAACATAACAAAGGGGTGAGCTCAAACGCTCAGTAAATGTAACAATATAGCGGAAACCTTCACAAATAAGCATAATCATATAAGGAAATGTATAATACAAAAAAAATTCTTATAAAACATTAAAATAATCATAATATGGAAATGATAAATCAAATAATTTCATTTAATTTTTGACATGGATATTATACTAGTCGAATAATCACATGTAATATCAGTATCCATTATAAGGAGCCTTCCTTAAAACTTTACATAATCTTGAATTAAATGAATAATTCACATTGAGGATATTTTTAGGTTTAGATTTTTAGAGAGTTAGGCCATAACTATTACATTTCAAAATATTACAAAATAGACACTTCTATATAGTTTCCATTTTTTTCATAAAATAAAAACTCTTGAAAAAAAGAGTGATGTGTAGTTCCTTGTTTAAGATAGAATAACTTTTCCTTGATCTAATCCTTGGCCCTATTCCATATTATGTCCTGTGAAAAACATTTCAAAAACTTGGAATGAGCATAAAAAGAATAGTATGGGATACAAAAATAAAGAAAACAATTAGTTTTTCAAAATAACAAGTAAACCATGAATACTTTAACAAAAGTAATACTTTTCAGCTTTATGAAGTAGTAAATACTCTTCAATGAATAAAAGATCATTAATTAACCTTTTGTAACCAAAATATTTCCATAAAACTCATATAAAAACACATAACATATAATGTTAACTTGGGACATGAACATACATAAATGGAATAACCATACGGTCGACTTCCACACATATCACTAAATGGAATATCCATACGGCCGAATTCCATACCTAATGCATTGGAGGTTATTACGTAACCACCCATCTGGGTATTCACAACACCACCCGTCATTTTGTTTATCACGTAACCACCCATCAAATGTCCAAGTACATTATAATATCATAACACATAAAACAATTATAAAGGAATGAAAACATTACACATTTCAATCACAATATTTCACTTTAATATATTGACATAATAAATCCATTATCAAAACCATTTTCAATACCAAAATATGTAAAATATTATATGGTATTTATTTACATTTATAAAAATTATGACTTTTTGAGGAATCCAAAGATCAAATAATACTCATGGAGGCGGAAAATGTCGTTGTCACCGCATACGTTGAAGGAAACATTCCTCTTTTCTTGTCTATTAATGCGCTTTGTAGAAAATGATTCCATTTGAAATGTCAAGGGTGTTTATTCAGCATATAAAAGAATGTTTTGTATTAAAACAAAATATTCCTCAATGAAAGGAGATTGAGACGAAGACCCTTACCTCATTTCATACTTGACTCGATCATTCTTCAATCTCTTGAATAATAAACTGAAGATAATTTATACTTTCTTAAGAATCCTTTTCAAGTTTATTACTCTTTTTATATCACTTATTTCCATGTAATAAACATTATGTAATCATTCAAGTTAATAATGTTTGTTTTGTCGATATTTGGTACTTGATTAAAAAATAAACCCATTATATTTACAAGTTTTCCATGTGGTCAATATTCCATTATATATACATTTAAATTCATTACATAGATATCATATATATAATATATATCCAGTATATACATGTATTTATAATAGTACATAACATTTAGATGTAAGAAATGAAATGCACCATTCATGGAGTTGGTAAGTCATACGTATACATGAATGCTACTTCAATTTATATTTAATATTTAATTGAATTAAAAAAAATTATACATAGTAGTATTATAATTCTAGTACTTTATCAAATATAATATCATTAAATCTATCCTTTATACGTACCATATATGATGTGAATGAGTCATATCACTTTGAGGGGGTGGTAGTCCGCACTTCCTCAAATGAGATTATCGTGTTTACCCATAATGGAAACCATAAATGCATGATATAAAAAGAAATTACAGAAGCATAACGAAAAAATAAACATAATATATATCATATATAAATACAGTTCCATCATTATGGCCACCATGAGAGGCGGTATGAGATAATCGAACAA
Source organism: Viscum album (assembly GCA_963277665.1). Taxonomy (NCBI): domain Eukaryota; kingdom Viridiplantae; phylum Streptophyta; class Magnoliopsida; order Santalales; family Viscaceae; genus Viscum; species Viscum album. The sequence goes on along the minus strand of OY728138.1, from coordinate 576,299,315 downwards.
TCATTGTTTCGTGAGGCGTTAGTTTTCCATGCACAAAAACATTATTTTCTTCATCCATTACATGAAGGTGTGTGTATGTGTTGTTTAAATGCTTCTCATAAAAACATCCTCATATATTTAGGATAATGGTTTTGTTACAAAAGAAAGTAATAAAATGATTTCAGGGGTTGGATAAGTAAAATAAAAGAAAACAATTTAAGAGAAACCATTACCTTTAATTTGGGTAACTCTCTTTTGTATGAACCAATGGACTTATTGAAGTGCCTTATGCATAAGGTAAGGCATCTAGGAGGAGGATAGGGATGTAAGGAGCTTAATTGGGCAGAGTTTGGATGAGCTAAATGGCTTGAGAGGTGTGAGGAATTGGTAATAAGTGGGCTTTTTTATAAGGGAGAGGAGGGGCTCTTTAGGAAAATGTGGAAATATTATTTTATAATATAATGATATTCGGTTTATAATGGTCTAAGAATCATTATAGTAGAATATAAGATGATTCATGGTCGAAATAAAATCATCCAATCATAATTGGACATGTTTTGGATAATATTTTAATCATTATAATATTATTTATTTAAATCATTTATTAATGATGTAAATACTGCATCATTATTGTGTCATAAATAATTTAATTTATATGAAGTCTAAAAACTTTAAAACAAATACCATGATATATAAAATCGTTTTATCATTACAAAGAATATTTATAGTAGAAAATGGGACTTATATAAAAGCATATAAAAATTAATTACTAAAATATTTTTGTTAATGTCAATTTTGTCTTCAAATCAAATTAATTAATCTAAATTGTCATTATCACTCCCAAGTGGCTCAATGGGGTTCCAAAATAGACTCAAAGATGCCCATGGCCGTAAATGTCTCACCCAATACTGTTTGGAAAAGTGTTAAGGTAATTTTGAATTATTATAATATTCTTTTTACCTTGAATTAACCAATTTACCTTTAATCGCGGTAAATAAAAGCCAAATGTTACTATTCACCAAAAATTACTTTCTTCTTAATAAACCACGTTTTACTTTTTGATAACAACCATGTATGTTATATTTTTGAAACTCAATTCACAGAAGTGGTAAAATTTCATTTAAATGAAAATGTTAGTTTTTTTACTACCACTAAGTGGTTTCATTATTCATAAAAAATTTGATGTTTTTATAATAGTACAAAAAATTATGCTTAAGATATATTTGATATTCCTAATTAAAGGATGATGTTTTTTTTTCAAATTCAAAACATAGAAGTGGAATTAAATAATTTTAAAATTAATTCCTGTTATCAAAAAAAGCGTGTTTTTAAGAAACAATAACTATCAGAAGATTGATACTTGTTTAGGTCCAATTTCAAAGTGAAATTAATTCCAATGACCAACATTGGATTAAATAGTAAAAATATATTTTAATTTCACTTTAAAACCAATTAATAAGATAATCTAACCATATAAATAAATTAGATTAAAACATAGTTTTGAATTAAAATATAATATTTTCACTATTGATTAAAAAATGAACTTTATCGAAAAAAATTAAAAAAATATACACAATGTACATTTTCATGTCCCCATTATAAATAAGCAATTTATTTGGTCATATAGAATGTATTAATGTAACCAAAACTAGATTTAAATAGGGTTCTCCATTAAAAGGTGATAAATCAGCATTTTAATGCAAATTATGCATAACATTAGATTCATTCACATTTTAAGCCTCAAACTTTTTATTGGATAATGTAAACACATTATCAATAATGTATAATCATATTGTAGTTAGTTATTTTCATTCCCGCCAATACAACGGCTAGGAGTTAACTACAGTTTAAAATAATAATATTATATTTTTTGTACACAACGTAAGATTCCAAACAAACCCGTTTTTGCGTATCGGGTACGCTATCGAACATAGAAACCCCTTTAAAGTAAAATTAATATTTAATTCAAAATATTAATAAATATGAAAAACTATTATTATTCATTTAACTGGGATGTTACATCCTTCCCCCCTTTTAAAAATTTTGTCCTCACAATTTTTATTCACTTATCAAAATAAGTGGGGGTATTTATCCCTCATATCATTTTTAGATTCCCATGTTGCATCTTGAAACATATGGTTTTTCCAAAAAACCTTTACCTGGTGAATTACCTTAATCCTCAAAACTTTCTCTCCATGGTCAAGAATCTGGACTGGTTTTTCTTCATAAGAGATATTCTATTCCAACTAAATTAGCTCAGGGGTCAAAACATGAGATGGACCTGGCATATACTTTCTCAACATCAAAACATGACAAACATTGTGTACCTGGGATAAACTTGGAGGTAAAGCCTCTCTATACACAACTGATCCAACATTCTCCAGAATTTCATAATGTCTAATAAACCTCGGACTCAACTTTCCCTTCTTACCAAAACACATCACACTTTTCCATGGAGAAACATTGAGAAAGTCATGATCACCTACCTCAAAAGAAAAATCCTTCCTCTGGTTATCTTCAAAACTTTTCTGTCTTCTCTGAGATGTTCTCATGTGCTTTTGAATCAACTGAACTTTCTCGGCCATCTCTTCTAACAATTCTGGTCCCATAAGCTCCATTTCACCTACTTTATCCCAAAAAGATGGATTTCGACAACGCATTCCATATAATTCCTCAAATGGATCCATCTGTATACTGGAATGAAAGCTGTTATTATAAGAAAATGCAACCAAAGAAATATATTGGTCCCAAATTCCCTGATAATCCATCAAGCAAGCATGTAACATATCCTCCAAGGTCTGAATTATTCTTTATGATTTCCCATCTGATTGAGGACGAAAAGCTGTACTAAAATTAAATTCAGTACCCAATGACTTCTGAAGGCCTTTCCAAAAGTTAGAAGTAAACCTGTGATCATGATCAGATACAATAGAGAGAAAAAATCCAGGCAAACTGGCTATCTCTTTAACATAAAACTGAGCATGTTGATCTAAAGACAGAGTATCTCGAATAGGAAGGAAATGATTAGACTTAGTCAATCGATCAACTATAACTTAGATTGCAATATTACCTTGAGATGTCTTTGGTAACCCCACAACAAAAACCATGGATATATTTTCCCATTTCCACTCTGGCATCGGTAAAAACTGAATCATTCCTTTCAGCAACTGTCACTCTATTTTAACCTGCTGACAAGTCAAACACTTCATAGTAAAATCAGAAATATCACTTTTCATTACATCCCACCAATAATACTCTCGAAGATCTCTGTACGTCTTAGTACTTCTAGGATGAACTGAAAACGGAGAACTATGACCTTCACATAACAACTAATTCTTCCAATTTGAATCACAGGCCACACATAATCTCTTTTCAAATCTCAAAACAGAATCATTATCAATGTTCAAATCAAGAAACATACCCTTCTGAGCCAACTCAAACTTTTTCTGCAAATCACTATCTTTTTTCTGCGATTGCTTTATTCTGTCTGATAGAGATTATTTTACTGACACCTAAAAAAAATATGAACTCCCTGCACCATAAAAATCTATTCAAAGTTCATCAAATCAAAAACTAAAGGATCTCATTCCAATCATAACATGGTTAATGAATTATTACTTTTTCGACTCAAAGAATCAGCCACATTATTTACTTTTCGAGATGATAATGGACCGTGCAATCATAATCCTTCATTAATTCCAAGCATCACCTCTATCTTATGTTTAATTATTTCAGGATGAATATATACTTCAAAATTTTTTTATCAATATATATTTCACACTTTACTCCATACAAATTATGCCTTTAAATTTTTTAATGAAAAAACAACAACAGCTAATTCCAAATCATATGTCGGGTAATTTAACTCATTTGGTTTCAACTAACGTGGGGCATAAGCAATTACCAGATCATTTTGCATTAGGAAACACTCCATTCCTTTCAAATAAGCATCACTAGATATAACAAACTCACCATTTCTGGAAGGCAGTTCCAAAACTAGAGCATTCAGTTATCGTCATTTCAATTCCTGAAAACAATCATCACATTCTTTTGTCCAGGTGAACTTAACACCTTTTCGAGTTAAATTAGTCATTGGAATAGATAACCAAGAAAAATTATCAACAAAACACCATTAACAAACTACCAAACCCAGAAAACTATGAATCACATTTATATTTTAGGGTCATGGACATTCTTCAACAACATTCATTTTCACATGATCCACAGTTATACCATTTTTTAAAACAATGTGGCCAAGGAATGAAATTTGTTGTAACCAAAACTCACACTTTCTAAATTTCCCAAATAATTTCTTTTATTTTAAGGTTTTCAAGACAACCCATAAATGACTAGTATGCTCTACCTGACCAAAATATCATCAATAAGAAAAACTACCATTTATCAACTGAGTCAACTAATCCATCACTGCAATAAACAGCTCAATTCTAATTCCAACCATCTCCAGTTGCTGATTCGAAAGGCCATTCTCCTATATATGACTCCCTAGAAAAGCTACTCAGTTTCCTTTAAAAAAATCATTCTTAACACATACATATCTTAGATGAAGAAACATGGTAATATGTTAATGCTAAGTGATATCAATATTAACATAAATTACTTTATGGATATTAATTTAACAATACCCTAACTCCTAAAGTAATCTAAACCGACCTCTGATACCAACTATAAGGACCCGACCTTAAAACATTACATAATCTTGAGTAAAATGAATAATTCACATTGAGTATCTTTTCAGGTTTATAGTGTTTCAATGTTAGGCTATAACTATTACATTTCAAAATATTACAAAATAGACACTTTTAGATAGTTTCCATATTTTTTATAAAATAAAAACTCTTGCAAAAAAGAATCATGTGTAGTTCCATGTTTATGATAGAATGGATTTTCCTTGATCCCATCCTTGACCCTATTCCACATTATGTCCAGTGAAAAACATTTCAAAACCATGGGATGAGCATTATAAGCTCAATAAGGGATACATAAGGAAGGAAAATAGTTAGTTTTTCAAAACAACAAGTAAACCATGAATAATATAACATAGGTATTAATTTTCAACTTTATGAAGTAGTGAGTACTCTTCACTGAATAAAAGATCTTTACATACCCTTTTTAACCAAAATATTACCATAAAACCCATATAAATAACACATAACATATAAAGGTAACTTGGGACATAAACATACATAAATGGAATAACCATACAGTCGACTTCCACACATATCACTAAATGGAATAACCATACGGCCGACTTCCATACCCAATGCATTAGAGGTTATAACATAACCAACCATACTGGTATTCACGGGACCACCCATCATTTGTTTTATCACGTAACCACCCGTCAAATGCCTATGCACAATTATAATATCATAACACATAAAACAATTATAATAAAATGAAAAAATTTCCACATTTCAATCAATATATATCACTTAAATATACTGACATTACCAATACATTATCAAAACCATTTTCAATACCAAAATACATAAAATATTATATGGTATTTATTTACATTTAAAAACATTACAGCTTGTTGAGGAGGCCAATGATCAAATAATACCCGTGGCGGCAGAAAAGGTCATTGTCACCACGTATGTTAAAAGAAACATATCTTTTTTCATTTAGTAAAACATTTTGTTGAAAAATATTCCATTTTAAAAGTCAAGGGTGTTTATACAGCATATAAATGAATGTCTTGTATTAAAAAAATATTCCTCAATTAAAGAAGATTGAGACGAAGTCCCCTACCTTGTGTCAGACATGACTAAGTCATTCTTTAATCTCTTGAATAATAAACTAATGTTAATTTATACTTTCTTAAGAACCTTTTTCAAGTTTATTATTCCTTTTATATCACTTATTACCATGTTATAATCATTATGTAATCATTTAAGTTAATAATGTTCGTTTTGTCGATATTTGGCACTTGAGACAAAAATGAACACCTTATATTTACACGTTTTCCATGTGATCAATAGTCCATTATATCAAGAATTAAATTCATTATTTAGATATAATATATATAATATATATCCAATATATACATGTATTTATAATAGTACATAACATTTAGAGGTAAGAAATGAAATTCATCGTTCATGGAGACGGTAAGCCGTACATATGCATGAACGCTACATCCATTTCTCTTTAATATTTAATGGAATTAAAACCTAATTATACATAGTAGTATTATAATTCCAGTATGGTATCAAATATAATATAATTAAATCTATACATTATAAGTACCACATATGGTATGAATGAGTCATATCACTGTGATGGGCGGTAGTCCGCACTTCCTCAAATGAGATTATCGTATTTACCCATAATGGAAACTATAAGGGCATTCTATAAAGTAAAATTAAAGAATCATAAATAAAAAATAAACATAATATATATCATATATAAATATAGTGCCACCATAATGGCCACCATGAGAGGCGGTAAAAGATAATCGAACAATCATCGTTTCGTTAGGCGTTAGTTTTCCATCCACAGAAACATTATGTTCTTCATACATTAGTTGAAGGTGTGTGTAAGTATAGTTCAAATCAATATCATAACAACATCCTTGTATATTTATTATACTGGTGTTGTTTCAAATTAAAGTAATAAAAAGATTTCATGGGTTGGAGAAGTAAAATAATAGAAAACAATTTAAGAGAAATCGTTACCTTTAATTTGGGTAACTCTCTTTGGTTTGAGACAAAGGACTTATTGAAGTGCCTTCTGCCTAAGGTAAGGCTTATAGGAGGAGTAGAGGTATTTAGTGAGGATAATTGGGTAGATTTTGTATGATCCAAATGTATTGAGTGGTGTGAGGAATTGGTTAGAAGTGGTCTCCTCTTATAAGGGAGAGGAGGGGCTATTTAGGAATGTGTGAAAATATTAATTTATAATATAATGATATTCGGTTTCTAATGGTAATTAAAACATTATAGTCAAAGATAAGATGATTAATTGTCTAAATAAAATCGTCCAATAATAATTGGACATGTCTGGGATAATATTTTAATCATTATAATCTTATTTATTTAAATTATTTATTAATGAGGTAAATACTGCATCATTATTGTGTCATAAATAATTAAATTAATTTGATGTCTAAAAATTATAAAACAAATACCATGATATAGGAAATATTTTTAGATTTCCAAAGAATATTTATAGTATAAAGAAAGGACTTTTATAATACTGTATAAAAATTAATTACTAATTTTTTTTAATGTTAATTTTGAATTCGCATTAAATTAATTAATCTAAATTTTCATTATCACTCTCATGTGGCACAATGGGGTCCCAAAATCGACACCAAGATTCCCATGGTCATAAATGAATCAACCAGTAATGTTTGGACAAGTTTTAAGTTAATTTTGAATTATTATAATATTTGTTTACCTTGAATTACCATATTTACCTTTAACCGCGGTAAATAAATGTCAAAAGTTACTATTCACCAAATATTATGTTCATCTTAATGAACCACATTTTACTTCTTGATAACAACCATGTATGATGGATTTTAGAATTTCAATTCACATAAGTGGTAAAATTTCATTTGAAATTTTAAGGTCATTTTTTTTAACTACCACTAAGTCGTTTCACTATTCATTAAAATTTGATGTTTTCAGAAAAATTACCAAAAATTCAGCCTAAGCTATATTTGATATTCAGAATTAAAAATTGATCTCTATTTTTATAAATTCAAAACATAGAATTGTAATTAATTAATTTTAAAATAAATTCATGTTATCAAAACAAATAGCGTGTTTTTAAGAAACAATAATTATCAAAAGATTGATACTTGTTAATGTCCAATTTCAAAGTGAAACTAATTCCAATGACCAACATTAGATTAAATGGTAAAAATATATTTTAATTTCACCTTAAAAACAATTAATAATATAATTTAACAATATAAATATATTTGATTAAAACATAGTTCTGAATTAAAATACAATATTTTCACTATTCATTAAAAAATTTACTTTATCGGAAAAATTCAAAAAAATTACACAAAGTAAATTTTGATGTCCCGATTATAAAGGAGGGTTTTATTTGGTCATATATATTGTATTAATGTAACCAATACTAGATTTAAATAGGGATCGCCATTAAAAGTGGATAAATCGTCCTTTTAATGCAAATTATGCATAAAAATAGTTTCATTCACATTTTAAGCCTCTAACTTTTTGTTGGAAAATGTTAATACATTTAACAATATGTATAATCATATTGTAGTTATTTTTGTTCATTCCCACCAATACAACGACTAGGAGTTAACTGCGGTTTAAAATAATAATATTATATTATTAGTGTGCACCATAAGATTCTAAAGAAACTCGTTGCTGCGTATCGGGTACGCTATCAAAAATAGAAACCCCTTTAATGTAAAATTAATATTTAATTCAAAAATATTAATAAATATTAAACTCTCTTATTCTTCATTTACCTGGGATGTTACAACCATTTTCATAATGATGGAATGCATAATGTCATACATTATAACCACATACTAGAGGCCTTCTTACAAGAATAAAAATATGATTTTGTCAAAGCCTTGTTCCAAGACACTGGTTTGTCTCATGATATTTACCGATGCCTCGAGGAGCTATAGCGGGCTCCACCCGTCACTTACAAAGTCAAATTCATTTCACATATGAAAAGTTTTAAACACAACAAAATCATTTTTATTAAATCGAGCATATGAAATGTAAATAGTGTATCCATAAACCATGAATGGTACCAAAATAACACATCCATAGTCAAACATATCACAAAATATTCAATACAATATAGAAAATTTGTATCATAATAAATCAACTTCAAACAAGTTTAAAATTCATCACCCCATGTTGACATAGATGAAAATAATTCGTAAAAATCTTTGAGAGAAAAATACTTCTTTCATGAAAACATTTCAAATTAACACACTTTAAAAAGAAAGTTTTAATCCAATTTTCCCAGAACACATTGAAACATTTTAATGTCATTAACATTTTAATAACATCAATGTACCTATAAATAAATACTTAAAATCCATTTTGAAAACATAGACATTAATGGGAATGATTTAGAAGAAGAAATATTTAAAACACTTAAAATGAGGATCTAGATAAAGTGTCCCTTCCATAAAACCATAAAGTATTCATTTTGAAAATATTTTTATGAAACAAGGATATTGATGATAAAGTGGTCCCTGTAGATAGTCATGTTAAAACAACCCCAAATAATGAAGTGTTTGTCGAATTAACCCTTACCTTTAACTTTACATTGGTTGAGGATATGTTTAACCTCTTGAATATTGAAAATAGTATGTTATTAAATTATACCATTACCATATTCATATTTATCATAATTGATTTATTAATGACTTTATACAACTCATTTAATAATGATTTTCAAGTTAAATTAACATTATGGGTAATAATCGCTTTCATTATTGTATGTGTTTTTACATGTTATTCTTGATTTTATAATTTAGATCCTGATTCAAATAATTCCAAAAAATAAAATATGATTTTTATATCATATATATTTTGAATATAAATGTTTATAATAGGTTGTTATATGAAATGGAATGCACCGTTTATGGAGACGATATGTCATACGTACGGAAAAACATTTTTTCCGTTTTCATATCGTATTGAATAGAATTAAGTGAATAATATATATGTAAGTACATACATATATATACATATATATATCCAGTAGTATTATGATGTCATATATTACATACTTATTAATAATATATATTTTTATAATCATCATTTAATGGTGATCATGTAAATGAATCTCATCGCGTCATGAAGATAGAAATCCGTACAAACGCACTCGTGGAAATATCATTATATTGATGGTGAAATCTTATTTAAATGGATGGAGTATAATATATACAGAATAATTAACATGTTATATTTATTATATACATTAGTTATACTTATTATTATATCCATCCAAATAATAAAGTGTTTAAATAAAAAACTACTCCATGACGTGGAGACGGTAAGTCATACGTACACACATATGGTGACTTTGTAATTTATAGGATGGGTAAAAAAATTAATATGGTTATACATTTTGATAATAACATAAAAATATATAGAATATAATGGATATATTATTTTAGAATTCAATCACCAATGAAAGAGGAAGCGGAAGAAGGAAAGAACATGAAATAGGTGACGAATTATGTACCTCTTCTTCGGGTTCTTCATTTTGATTTTATAAAAAGGGATCTATAAAATGTATTTATGACCACATTAATTCCTCTAGGATATATGGAGGAAAGTTAGGAGGATATTTGGGATGGGTTTGGTAGAGCCAAATGGATTTGGAGGTTTGAAATTAAGAGATGGGTATGTACTCATTTATAAGAAAGGTGAGGGTCACATTAGGAAAAGCTTGATATATTATTTTATAATAAAATCATTTTTGGTTTCTAATGGTTGATGAATTATTTATTTATATTATATTATGTGTATAGGTTGAAAAACACTCAACCAATTGGTTTTAGACACGTTAGGTCACCATATTAACCATATTTTTTAGATTTAAATCCCAGTTAAATAGTTTATATTTTACCATCTCTTCTTGTATTCTTACACTATATGTTTACTAACAATACTCTAAACATACAATATAAAATAAATTGGTTCATTAATAAAATATATAATATTATTTAACACTTTTTTCCATACCATATATTTTTAAAAATACTATATAATTTATTTATATAATATTTGTTTTAAAAATTTATTTTTTCAAATTTTGACACTATTTAGTATTAGTTTTTTTTGAAAGTCAAAAAAAATAATTAATTCTAAAAAGATACATTGAATCAAGCCTAACATGTCATATCCTACATTAGAATTAGTGGATGACATAAAAACTTTTAAATTATGTTTATTTTAGTACTTATAACACTATTTATTTGGTTCTTTCATTAATATGGTAATTATTGCATCGTCATTGTGTCTTAAATAAATTTAATTGTTTGATGTTTAAAATTTATAAAAATAAAACCATGATGTATAAAATATCTTTATATTTCTATTGAATATTTATAGTCTAATATATCTTATGTATAAACCTATATTAAAATTGGATTAGTTGTTAAACATTGAATTTAACACTTTTAACTCTTCTTTAAATAAAATAATTATATATATGACCAAATCTAATTCAATTCGATGAAAGAGGATCATATTTTATTAAAAATGTTTCTTTTTGTTGACGTATGCTTATCCAATATAATTATCACATGTGTTAGGTAAATTATAATATCATTTTCACCCTTAATAACCCTATTTACTTTTACCGTGGTAAATTAATGTCAAAAGTTAGTATTCAACCAAAATTATTATAATCTTATTGAACCACATATTACTTACTTATTTCATCCATGTATCTATGATTTTTTAAATTAAACTCACAAAAGTTGTAAAATTAATTTATATGCAAAATTCTAATTTCTCCTAGAAGGTGGGTAAAAGACGGTAAAATTTCCGATAAATTTTATATATCTAATCTTATTATAAAATGACTCAAATGAATTATGTTGAAAATATATATGTATTATGTATATATTTTTACTAAATTAAATTAAATTAAAATAAATAATTATTTAAATAAAAAGACTGTTTTGAATAATAACGTAGTGTTTTTCACTATTCATCAATAATTAAATGTATTCTGGAAAATACCAATAACATACCCAAAAATAATTTTGATATTGTGAATTAAAAAATAAATCCTATTTTACCAAATTTGAAACTTAGAAGTTTTATTAATTAATTTAATATAAATTCTTGTTGAAAAATCCAAAAAGCGGGTTTTTAAAAAGAAAAATCTATCAAAAGATTTACACGTGTTAATGTCATATTTAAATGTGAAATTACATATGATGACTTAAATTGTATTAAATGATAAGAATATAATTTTATTATACTTCCAACCCATTCAAATGAATAAAATATCATTATAAATTATTTCTATTAAATTTTTTTTTCTATTTAAACATAGTATTTACCACTATTCATCAATATATGAAAGTTATCAGAAAAGTGACAAAAAATTCCAAACTAAATTTTTATGTCCCTCTTCTAAATAAGAATTTAATTTAATTAAATTAAATATATAAAATTTTCAAATATTGGTTTTAAAATGGGATCCCCATTAAAAGGTGGTATAATTGCATTTTTTGACAAATACTTATTTTATCCAAAAATATGAATTTGTTCTTATATTATGTATAAGAAACACATAATATGGATGTTAAAATTATATAGAGTATATAAGATTCAAAATGGAGTTAATACTATTCATAACCACTTTTTGAACAGTTAGTTTAGTAAGTTGTGGTGCGCTTGAACTCGGTGTTGCATGTAGCGCAAGCTGTAGAATTAATTTAATGAGATAACACAATATGAAATCTCGGGGTTTTACAATTGTGGTAAAATGTATACAATAAATAATATTATATTCCTAATATGATGATGAAATACTAAATTAAATAATCATTAATTTCATAATATGGTCATTATCTTCTTACATAATTTATATAATTAATTTATTAGACGTGTAACATCTAGTTATTATTTCTAGGTACACCTCATTTCCTCTTTTGAGAATGAATTTTTTGGTGATAGTTTATGGGTTCATTAGGTGAAATTTAAAAAAACATTAAGGGTGCTTGGGCTATGTGTATTTGGCCTATTATTTTCCCAAAACATGCATACTATAATTGGAAACAGTGTCATCCTATTAAGTGGGGGATTTCATGGTTATATTAAAAAATTTAAAACCATGCAACCCAAGAAGAAAGGGTTCACTATTTGAAATTTTTTTTGGTGATTCCAATCTATCCATTTCTGAATAATTCATTTATTGTGAATAATCTTATAAACAATCACAAAATATCATTTAGAACCCCCATGTATAACTCATATTAGTACATATTTGGTGGAATATGGGGCTCCCAATATCAAATTTTGGAAACTACAAACTCCATGATTGAAATATTAATGTGTAGAGAATCTCATTGGATCTCCTCCATGTAGGTTAATATTCTCTCCTTAGTCTCCCCACACTCTCTTCTCTCTTTCTTAGTGTTAGTTAGATCTTAGTGTTGTAAGAGGATTTAATCCTTGATGTATTAAATCATTAGTATATATTTTATTTTCAGATCACTATTGTAAACAATTTTCCTTTGATTTTCTAATTGTAGGAGTTGTGTGATAAGATCTCATTTTTTCTATAGGTGGATAAATTTTTGAATGGCCAAATAATTTAACCGTAAATTCTTAGGTTTATATTAAATATTCTGAATTAAATTACATTGATTTCAAAAAATTTATTATGATTCATGTTCCAATGAATTGTGTATTTGAATTTAATTTGTCATTAAATTGGGGAAGACACAAAATTCTATCGAATTGGGATGTTTTTATGAAATTTTATTGAAATTTGTAAAATTTAAATTGGAAAATTTAAATTGTGAAATTTAGTTGTGATATTTATTTGTGGAATTGATTTCAAATGTGTATTCGATAAAAGTGTATTAACTTGTTTTTGTTGAAACCCATTGGTTTTATCCTGGAAAAATGTATGGAATGATTAAAAATCTATGTCGTTTTTTTATATGTGAATTTTCATATTTATATAAAAATTTGGTGAAATCATATTTTGAAAAGAATATAATTAAGTTTCCAATTTATCGATTGTTTTATGACCACATGAAAGCCTAGGTAGTTAGTGGGTTATTTTGGAAAACAATCTATTGAATCTTTCCAACTCTAACAAAACATATGCAGTAGTTCACAGCCCTGATGGGATGGAGATTAGTCTTATTTCAACAGTGTAAGAGGGTTATTTGAACATATATTCCCATGATCACCTATTCAAGTGTTTGATGGTTGATTTTATATGGAACAATTATACATCTTTTCTAATGGCCATGTTTCTCTTATGTTATTAGTTTGATATATATTTGTCATTTTTTATAAAATAGGTCGAGAAGAATATGGTTTTTTCCATCAGATGAAACCACATCAGATTTAATGAAAAATAGTACAGGATGTGTAGTTTTGAGGAACATGGCGTGTACGTTCCCTTACAGAGACACGCATTAGGTGTCCTCCAAGACACCACACATGGATGTGTGCACATCCGTTACACGACCAACAAATAGCTACTTGTGGCATCCGTGTACACGTTGTGTACTCTTAAATTTTATATCATGCACTTAATAAATTTCATGAAATTCCCCTCTTTCATAAAAACAATAGAAAATGGAAAACATACCTGAAAAGTAGATCTGGGTTCTTAAAAACATCCCCTCATAAATAAATTCATCCCTGAATTTACTTTACAAGGAAGCGTAGAAGAATATTCCCCGAATAGCTCTGGCCACTACGATTTTACATCATCCTCCCTCTCCCATTTCTCATCTTGTACTCACCCATGCTGCCATAGCAGTTGTACCAGATGAATAGTCCATCCACGGATAACCATTGTACTATGATCAACAATCTGGATTGGATGCTCTACAAACGAGGCATCCACCTCAACATCAACCTTTTCGTGTTGAAAAACAAGATATGGTTCTGAGAAATAACATTGAAGCTGAGAAACGCGAAAGATGTCATGCATAGCCCGATACCATTGAGATAATGTCAACTGATAGGAAACCGGAACAACTCTCTCAAACATCTCATATGACTTGACATACCTCAGTGGAATCATACCCTGTCTTTTAATCCTGCTATGTCCCATCATCAGTGTGACACGCAGGAACACCTAATCTCTGACCATGTACTATAGAGGTCATCTTCATTAATCAACATAAGACTTTTGTCATGATCTTATGTTATCCATCTTCTTCTTAATCAAATCTATTTTCTTTGTGATCTCATGGACATGACAAGGTCCCAAAAAATTTGCATCCCCTTCCTCCAGCCAACATAAGGAGAATCAGCATGTCCTATCGTACAATGCCCCATAAGGTTCCATCTGAACCGTTGCATGAAAACTATTATTGTAGGAAATCTATAAAAGCGGTTTGTTCTTCTCCCAAGAACCTCCAGAATCTAGGATACATGCCCAAAACATGTCCTCAATCACCTGAATCGTACGCTCGAACTAGCCATCTCTTTGAGGATGGAAGGCTATACTCAAATGCACATGTGTACCCAATTATTTCTAAATCCCCTACCAGGCCTGAGAAGTAAAACGAGCATCCCTATTTGAGATAATGGTGTTTGGAACCCCATGTAGATGTACAACCTTCCCAAATCATCAACACGGAAGGTCTTTTTGATCGTCAAGAACTGAGAAACCTTCAAGATTCTATCACTGACAACACAAATTGCAACATTTCTTCGAGGTGACCTCAGAAAACCTTTCAAAACATTTATCACAACATCATTCCACATCCACTTGGGAATGGGTAATTTCTGAAAAAACCTTGTTGGTCACTCATGCTCCACCTTCACCTACTGACAGCTGGAACACGCCCTGAGGAAAACAGAACTTTCTCTCTTCATACCTATCCACCAATACTGATGGGGTAGATCATGATACATCTTGGTGAAAGAAGGATGAACTACCCACACTGAGGAATGAAAGTCCCGCATCTACTCCTCACATATGTCTGTTGGAACCTATACACACCAATGAAAATGTAATATCTCATCCTCACCTACTATTCATCCATAAATATAGTCCTCTATTGACACAGTTTCCCATTGGATTAGGCCTTCAAAATCTGATAGCTAACTCATTCGCACTCGATCAAGCAGAGTGGAGGTAACAGATACGGAAGATAGAAGCGTATACCCCATTTTTCGAGCACATCTAAATACATCTTAGAGATTAGAGGCCTAGGCTCCCACTCACGACTAGCCTCCTGAAATGCTTTTATTTGAGTCCTCCTACTCAGCGTCTTAGCCACAGCGTTGCCTTTTCTATGCGTATAGGCGAGATCAATGTCAATGGACTAAAGGTACCTAACCCACCATCGCTGCCTCAAATTCAGTTCATGCTGAGTAATGATGTACTTGAGACTTTTGTGGCTGATGAAAACCAAAAAATGCTCTCCCAGAATATAATGTCTCCAACAACATAAAGCATGAACAACAACAACCAACTCGATATTGTGTGTGCGGTAATTTCTCTCATGTGACCTCAACATTTGAGACCCATACACAACAACTCCTTCCCCCTTCATAAATATATCTCCCATAACGATATCTAAATCATCACAATAGACAGTATAGCTCTTTCCTGACTATAGAAAAACTAGTACATGTGCTGAATTCAACATCCATTTCAGCTCAAGAATGGCTGACTCACAAGAATATGACCCAAAGAACCTTTTACCCTTCCTAGTCAGACCCATCATTGGTGATGCTAAACATGAAAAGTTCTATATGAAATGTATGTAGTAACCATCCAGACCTAGAAAACAATTTACCTAAAAGACATTTTTTTAGTTTCTCCCATGAAAATA
Source organism: Viscum album (assembly GCA_963277665.1). Taxonomy (NCBI): domain Eukaryota; kingdom Viridiplantae; phylum Streptophyta; class Magnoliopsida; order Santalales; family Viscaceae; genus Viscum; species Viscum album. Next base: position 576,282,802 of record OY728138.1, on the reverse strand, counting down.
TTTATTTCACTTTCTCTTGGTCTACTGATACTCCTACCTCTGTGATAACATGACCCAAGAAGTGAATCTAGTCCATCCAAAAGTGGCATTTGGAGAGCTTAGCATATAACTTATACTCTCTCAGTTTACTCAAAATGTTCTCAGGATTGGTAGCATGGTCATGTTGAGTGTGAGGGTACACCAAGATATCATCCATGAAAACTACATCAAAAGAATTAATGAATGGATGTAATAATTGGTTTATCAGTTCCATAAAAACTACATGTGAGTTAGTTAGACCGAACGACATAACCACATATTTATATAGTCCATACCTACTCTGGGAGGCAGTAATAGGTTTATCAGATAGTGGGACATGAAACTGATGGTATCCAGATCCCAAGTAAATATTCAATAACACCTGGGCACCCTTAAGATGATTAAGGAGATTATCAATCCTTGACAAGGGATATCAGTTCTTGAATATCAACTAGTTCAACTTTTGATAATCCGCACAGAGTCTGAGGATATCTTCCACCTTCATTGCAAATAGGAGAGGCGAACCCTAAGATGAAGTACTGGGTCGGATAAAACCCTATTCCTGTAACTCCTCAAACAACTTCTTGTGCACCTGCAACGTAGGTCTAGAAATAATATAATGAAGAACACACACGAGTGAGTCTCCTATCTCAAGATCAATAGAAAATTCCAACCTCGCCCTGGATTCCAACATGAAAAGTCATCTGTAATGACATCCCTCAAGCATTCCACCACTAGAGGAAAATCTATATGTGAAGCCCCTGGTCATCCAGATATGGATGGGAAATATGGGTTGTAACACATCCCAACCCATGATGCTCGGGTCCTGATCTACTCGCCTAGAAATACCATTCGCCATTATAATGAAACGATCCTCCTTCTGGTGATGTGAATCTAACCTTACGGAGATAGCAATCGACAACAACCTGGAAGGGAACTAACCAGTGCATTCTGAGAATGATATCATAGCTTGTCATATCTAAGACATAATGGTCCCATAGGAAGTGACACCACCCAATATCTTCATGGAACTCCTTGCACTGACATACACTAGCCGTTTTAGTCCCCAAAGAGTGTTTAATATCAAGATATCGACCGAAGAAATGATTCAGAGCCCAAGGATCATCATAATAGAAAAAATAAAGCTATGGGAATCCACCATATCAAAAAGAGAAGAATCTAAAACTGCAGAGACTATTATTGCACCTCGAACTGTAGAGGGTCCGGGATCTTACTCATACTGAGTCTTCTCCACTACAATAGTATGACCTACACAGCGGCCCAATGTCCCTTCCTAAAAACTCTATGACGATCCACCTTGTTTTCGCTAAAATACTGGTGAATGAATACCCCGACCATGACCACCTCATCGGCATGAACGGTTGGAAGAACTTCAGTTCCCAGACTGATGAGAAAATGCCAGCGTTGCTCCTTTACGAGGAGTCAAAGAAGAACACCTATCACCATCTACTGGTGAGAATAACTGACAGAAGCGTTGAAGATGACACATCATTCCAAAAGATCAGAACTCCACTGGGTCTCTCAGGCAATGTGGACACGTATGACCGCTCTTCTCCCAATGGTAGAACACCACCTGGCTACCATAAGAAGTGTCTCGCTTCCTTGGATCACTACCCAAATACCCCCTTTGATGCTTCCTGGTATTAGTAGGAGGGATACTAACTATGGATATCGAACTTCTCTGGCTCACATCTCTAAAAACCATCAAACTGTGCTTCGTGATCAGAACATGATTGATAAATAAAGTGATGGAAGTCAACCTGAAGATTTTCACTGGATATCAGATGTCATAACTGAGACCATCCTTGAACTCCCTCACTAGGAAAAAATTATCACCTCCTAGAATATGTGTGATGCACCGAAGCAATAGGAAGCAAGAAGAATATTCCTTAACTAAAAGAGTACCCTTCTCTAGATTCATGAACTATCGGGCTTGATAGAGCCTCAAAGTATCTAGATAGAAGTAATTGTAGAAGGCATGCTGGAATTCACCCAAGGACATAAGCACCTGGCGTCCTGCCAGTGAGATCACATCCCACTCTCTATTGGTGGAATCTAGAAGCATATAGCTGTCATGCTTCACCCTACACATTGGAGGTGTCTCCAGATGCTTGATGATATAAGGAATGGCTTCCAACCATGAATCTGCAGCCCGAGGTCCTCCTTCCCCAGTGAAGGTGGGAGGATGCTGCTTTGGAAAAACCCACATCTGCTCTGCCATAGACGGGGCTGGATGTGGTACTCCATGGAAGGTCTGCATAAACCTACTAAAGACTTCTCAGAACTATGCGTCATCACTTGTGTCCAAAATGGAAGGTGGTACCAAGACTAGAACAACTAGCTGATCATCTTGAAGTCCCTGATCAACCATGTCTTGTGTCTAATATTTCCATTTTAATTAGCGTACAACTAGAGGATGTCATGGTAGCATGGCACTTCATGGTCAAACGCACACCTTTGATCGGGATTATTATATACTGAAAACTAGAAGTGTAAGAATGGAACAAGAGAATGAAATCATTCATGTTTTCGAAAACATGGATACACGGCGTGTAACATTCGTACACAGAGTGTTCTCTTAAGACATTCACATGGGTGGGTACTCCTACCAATACTGGTTGTGTAACACCCCAAAGACACGATGTGTTGTCCAAACACACAACATATACTTGACTTCTCTTCCCATACCTGAGTCCTTATACATGACTACGCTACACAGTTCTCCTAGAACAAGACTACATGACACGTTCTTTCCCGACACAGTTGTGTACTAGACGAGATTTTCCAAACCGTGTTGTTAGTGATACGGCCAGTTACACGAATGACTCTACATGTTGTGTTTGTGCCATACATGATGTGTAATAAGAGATTTAACCATCCTGTGTTGTTCATGACAGTACCAGATTTTTGGTTTACACTACACGGCGTGTTCTAGATGCCCATGATGTTTATTAAAATACACTCCATTGAACCATGTTGCTAGTCACATGGTCAGTTACCTGGTTCTACAACATTGGGTGTACAACCGGTACATGGTTTTCCCGACCATAGATTCTAAAACCCATGTCCCCACCCACACAATATGAGACACGATTTGCAATTACATGGTGGGAACATTCAGAACACTGTGTGTACTTAATAAATACGATTTCATCCCGAACAGAAGAACAAATGGCATGTATTCAATATTAAATAGTGTGTATCTTGGTTTTTTTATATAGTAACCCTCAGAAACTACCCCGGAACCCAGAAAAACCCTGATACATACATTAAAGTGCAAAATTCTTAACCGTGAGTTCCCATACTCCCCGCGAATCAAATCATTGCATCTTATTTATGTCATATACAAGGAAATAAGGCAACTATCCCCCAATTTTCTATACATGAGGGCCCATAACACCTTAGGAACCAATTTTTGGCATTCATTCAAATAAAGTCTTATGAAATTCAATTACCTATCAAATATAGGTATTCTATCAGGGAATATATCGAAACAGCAGGCATATCTAGTACACCATCTATCACAACAACATGAAATTGCTAATGAACCCTAATTGACATGGTAAGAATGCATGATTCTGATTTCTCGAATCTTCTTATATGTGCATGAGATGGCATGTCATCATCTCATCAGTTTCAACAGAAATATGATCTCGATAAAATCAATAATAACAACACAATACATGTGAATCACCCAATGGTGAAAGTAAAATCATTTGTAACATTAATAAACCATAAAATTGAAATAACGAGGTTCATTGGATTTTCCATGTACACGGGTGAGCTACTCCCTAGAACATCTTATTATGAATTACCTATTATGTCATATCCCTGACTATAGGCTCCAAACAATAACTCATGAAGAAAAGAATTCCTCTGATATCACATTGTAATTTCTTGAGTTCGGAAGCTGCCCATGGTTTCCTGGTACCCAGTTGGTCACATAGCCTCAAGTGCATTTCCTCGAATGCCAGAGACTAGTGACTAGCAGTGAAGACCTTGGGTGTGATAGGGAGAAAACTATTCCCTTATTGGCACAGTAACACAACGGAATTAAACAAATAGATATTCCCTAGAAGATGTAGTAATAACATAATAAGAGAGTAAATAGTGGAAAAATAAAAGTAAGAAAAAATAGATCACATATATAAATAATTCATGATACATATGTCTATGAAAACATCCAAAAAAGTCACAATTCTAGAATATAGTACTCAACCATGTATAAAAGAATGACAAGAATAAAATCCTCAACATCGCAAGCCTCGCCTTGTTACCGTGCTCTAATGATCTAAAACATTCATGTACCTGAAGTAGAAGAGCACATTACCTTATCTATACCTGCAACAATATAATATATTTTGGCCCAAAAGAATGACCCAAAAAGGTTGTGAGACTAAATCCTGTTTGGAACCACCAAGCGATCTGTGCATAATTGTAAGTGAATATATATAGCAGGAAATAAAAAAAAGTATCTGTAAACAAGGATGTACTCAATATTAAACAATTCTACAGATTCAACGTATTCAGTTCCACATAGCATGTAAATATATAATCGTAAAAAGGTAACACTTGAGGATGTACTCACAGCCACATCCCCTAAGGTCCTACCAAGATAACACAAGCAACCCTCTGAGAAGTGCACGCAGTCTAACCCCAATGGTTCCACTTTAGTATAGTCTCTCTTGGGAAGCACTCACTATAAATTCTTCATATATTCTCATATCAGTAACTAAAAGGCACTCTAGGAAAGCACTAATGTCACATTTTCCCTGTGGCCCACGTCGAGGAACTGAATACACTCCGAGGATGAACATACATCAATTCCCCTTATGGTATCACATCGTAACAATAATAACTGAAACTCTGGAGAAGCCCTTATGTATATTCTCCCTATGGTCTACTACTCCAGTTTCTCACAGACCTGTGTATGTCAAACAAGCATAGAAATACAAATACGGACAAATTAAACCACAAGAACAACTTGGATAACGGTCTATAGCATTACAACTATTCAGATAAACAAACACTCTATCCTATAGTACTAGGCATGGAAAACAACAAGGCATCCTAACAGGATTAGAAAGGCCAAATAGTCATAAACAAAACATTAATGGGATCACACTTGCAGATCATAGCAATTAACCATTTTCACATTCTTTTGACCTCTATTCTAGAAAACACGCATAATAATAAATTAACAGGGCTAAAAAAGTAAACGCTCAATACCCTGTTCAAGGGTATTGGCATGTTTTCACAAATAACTCAATTTCTTTCTGCAGAATGGCACAAACCACCAACATCGGTGTTATAAGATCAATATACGTGAACCATAAGCCTTGAATCACCTTAGAACATCTTATATCTATAAAAAACATCAAAAAAGATCAACCCACGATATCTCATGAGAGATAGAAAATTAGAAGAAGATGTTCAAGAATAAGAGAGAACTCACTAATGAGAATAAAACACAACCAACAGAGTTCGATTCGGAGAATAGATGCTCGATCGAGGGCTCGATGATGTTCTGTGTCGTATGGACACTCTCGAACGAACTAGGTTAGGAAGAATATGGCTCTATTAGCTGGACATGACCACGATAGGTTTATTGAAAAAAAGAAAGTACATGGTATGTACTTTGGGATATACGGCTTGTACATTCCCATACCGAGCCCTGCTTTAGGCTGCCTCCAGGTCACCACACATGGCTGTGTGCACAGCTGTTACAAGGCCAGCAGACGGATACCTACGGTAGTTGAGTACACGATGTGTACTCATAATGTACATGGTGTGTGCTTAAGTAATTTCCAAAAATTCCCACTTCTATTAAAAACACCATAAAAAGAAAAAAACCTAAAAATATGATCTAGGATCTTACACGTTTTTTAAGAAATCTTTTATATACAAAATTACTATATGTGAAATTAATTTATTTTGTTATGTTTTGGTCATAGTGATGTTTTATAATCTCTAAAAAAATTTAATCTATTTATTTTATGTTGAAGATTGAATAATGATACATAGTTTTTGAGATTCATTGGATTAGTTAATAATTATAATAGAATCATACATGTTTGTTTCAATATTTATATCTTCAGAGGCATGTTCTTTTATATTTCAATTTAAATGATTATTTATAGGCTTTTTATTTCATTAAAAAAGATATTATATAAGATAAAATAGAATTATTTCTATCTAAAAAAATATTTCTTGCTAGTTTTTTTTATTAGAAAATATTTTATTGTTTAAGTAATGAATTTTAGTAATCAATCCTAGTTTAAGACATCTATCATTAAGGCAAGATGAAACCTATTACACAGTGATGGTGGACCTTTTATATATTAGATCTGGGAATATATTCAGATACCACAAAAAAGTCTATTGACTACATTAACACTTTTTTAGAGAGTACCTAATAAATAAATCTTAAACATGTTGATTAGTGAAACATTTATATTTTAAATTTATATTTAATATTATTCATTTTTAATTTAAAATATGATATCTATATTTTTATCTAATAGAAACACTTGAATTCACCTCTTATAAGGCCCCATAGTTAAACATTACTTAATCTATAGATAATTCAATATTTTTAATTTAATTCACATCAAAGATAATTTTAGGTTTAGGGCATTAAATAATTATGTCATTATATATACATAACATATTGAATATTAAAATTAGACACTTCTAATCACTGTCCTTTTTTATTATTACAAAACTCATTAAAACGAAATATCACATCGTTTCGTGGTTTAACTACGCATCTTTTCCTTGATCCCATTCATGACTCTATTATTTATTATATCCTCTGAAAAAAATTTCAAAACATGGTATGATCATAAAAATCTCAAAAAGGGATATATAATGAATGAAAATGGTTAGTATCGAATTAACATATAAACCATAAAAACGTTATTATAAAGCAATACTTTTCAACTTTAAGAAGTAGAAAAAAACTGGTTATAAGACCATTGATTACCATTATTACAACCAAACGATTAACATAAACCAATAGAAAGAAACATATAATGTATAAAAGAAACACTGGACATAAAGATACATAAATAGAATGATTATATGGTCTACATTCACACATATCACTTAAATGGCATAGCTGTACGGCCAACTTTAATACCCAATTAATTGAAGGTTATAACGTAACCACCTATCCTTGGCTTATCAAAGAACCACCTATCATTTGGTTAATTATGTAACCATCATTAATTGGTTTATCACGTAACCACCCCTTAAATGTTCATGTACCATTATATCATCATAAAACATAAAATATATCACCATTTCAATAATAAAATTTCATTACAAATTGCAAGAAATAATATCAAGATAATAAAATACTCAATCTATTTCCTAAACCATTTAAAATATAAAAACACCCAAAAGGGAATAAGGGATATCTTTTCATTTTAAAAATAATTAATTCTTATAGAGGAATCCCAATGTCAAAAAATGATTATGGTGGAGGGGATGTTGTTGTTACTGCATATGATAAAAACATTCCTTTTGTCGTTTAGTAAAATGATTCTTAAAAAAATACCCCCTTTGAATAAAAATAGAATTCAAAGGGTTTTATAAGACAATGTATACCAAAATTACATATATAAATCAATTTATTTCTCAGTTAAATAATATTGAGATGATGTACCTTGCAACGTTCATATAAATGATGTAAGAATTTATCAATGGGGTGCTTTTGTGTAGAATCGTTATATCCACCAAAGCGAAGTGGAAATAATAGCATTAATAAGTAAATATCTATTCCAAACATAATCTTTGTATAAAATAATCAATTATGTATGAGTAAAACCCAATGATTGGAAACTGGGTTTAGAAAATCCCTTATGATAATTTAACAGCCAAACATTGTCACATAAAAATTTAGAAAATGAGTTGATGAGAGAGAAAAGGTTCTCTCATAATTTCTACATAAAATGTACAGAAATACAAATATATAATAACATACCCTACCATAATAAAATGTAAATAAAAATACATATCATAAAATATCTCTTTGACTAAAATAGTAGGGTGAAATTTTCCCTTTCAAAGATAATTTTGTTAATTAAAAAAATTGATTATGTGTATTAACTATAAATACACATAAGGAATTTATTAATAAAATATTTTATATCATTATTAGTTTTACATATAATTGTATAATGGCATATTCATGATGTAGAGGATCAACTCAAGGACTAATTATGTTAAGAGGTTCATATACCTTGAGTCTGATTTGTCATGTATGTTCCTTCTTCTTCCTAATAATAAAATTATGTTAACATCTAATTGATTGAGAACATTTTTAATGTTTATTTTTTTGTTTATATCAATTATTACATCATTAAAAAAATTACATACTTATTTATGTTAATATCGGTGGTTCTGTCGATATGGTGTACTTGAGTCGAAAATGATCATGTTATAATTACAAATTGTCCATGTGGCTAAAAGTAAATTATCTCCAAAATAATAATAATAATTAAAATATGATATATATCTAGTATATATGTATTTATAATATTCCATACCATTTGGAGATACAATATTAAATACATCATTAATGGAGATGTTAAGCCGTATGTACGCATGAACGCCGCTTTCATTTATTTTTCATATTAATAAAATGACAACTAAATGATACATAGGTACATTATTATTCAATTATAATATTATTTTTACATATTTTACATATTTTCATTAACACCATCTTTTATACATTCCTTTAATGGAATTAAAAAATTCATATCACTTTGAGGGGGTAGTAGTATGCACCTCCTCAAATTAAAATTATCGTATTTACACATCATGAAAAGCATAAAGGAATATTTTTAAATAAAATTTTTAATATCATAGATAAAATATAAATATATCATATATCATATATAAATACATTTCCATCATAATGGCCACCATGGAATGTGGTAGGTGAAAATCAAACAATCATCATTTTGTGAGGCAGCAGTTCGCCGTACACGGAAACGTTATGTTAATATCCATTAGATGGAGTTGTGTGTATGTGTAGATATAATACTTATAATAAATATCATATTAGTATATTTATGAAGCTTGGGTTGTTATGTAATCATAGAATAATAATTGAATGGAGAGTGAAGATGTAAAATAACAGAAAGATACTCTTTGAGAAGACACTACCTCTAAAACGTGTAACTCCATATTGATTAAATCCAAATGGATTTCTAGAAGTGATTTATTCCTATGGTAAGTAATGTAGGAGTAATATTGGGATTTTGGGATCTTATTTTGGATGATTTTGGGTGAGACAAGTGACTTGAGAGTTGTTATTAAATGGGTAGAGATTATTCATTTTCATAAGAGGAGGAGTGCCACATTAAGAAGGTATATAACTATTATTTTATTATAAATTGATTTTTAGATTAAAATGTTCACAAATCATGTTATTTTAAATATAAGATTAGTGTGGCTCAAATAAATCTCAACCAGCTTGTTTTAGACAAGTATAGGTCACAAATGTAATCATATTTTTAGCATTATCCCTTAGCTAACTAATTTGACTCTTATCATGTCTTCTAATATGCTTGTACTATATGGTTAATATATTTAATATAAAATACCAATATACCCTAATATTCTCTATTAATGAAATTTTTCAACACTATATATGTCAACTTTTTAATCTTATATTTTTAGGTCTATTATATGATTTAATAATATGAAATTTGTTTTAAAAAAAGATTATTGTGAATTTTTATACTATTCAAATCATGAATTTTTAATAATCCATAACAACCTTATTAATTCAAAAAAAATATTTAATTATAGTATAACAAATCATAATCATCCCTAAAATTATTTTATGGCATAAAATGATTAAATATATATTCGTTTTTATATTTATAATATCATTTATTTAAAATCATTCATTAATAAAGTAATCACTACATCATCATTGTGTCCTCAATAAATATGTTTATTTGATGTCTAAAAATTATAAATAAAAAACCATTATATATTAAATTATATTATCATTATAATTACTATTTATTTTCAAAAAACTGAATTATAAAACACTATATAATTTTTTTTACTGAAAGATACATTTTTATATTATATTTTTCTATAATTTAAATTAATTCTTATAAAATGTCTTTTTCACATCCAAGTGGAACCATGTGGTCACTAAATTGACCCAAGGATTCCTATGGTCAGAAATATGTCATCCAATAGAATTAGGAAATGTGTTATGGTAGTTTATTATTATTATAGTATTATTTTTACCCTTATTTACCAAATTACCCTTTTACCATGGTAAATATTAAAATTACTAATGTTATTATTCATAATGTATAAAAGTATATCTTTTTACAAAATTTGGACTTCATAATTCCAAATATGGAATCCAATGTTTCAAATAAAAATCATATAGTTAGCATAAATTAATGTAAAATTAATTTCCGTTGTAAAACCCAAAAAAACAGGTTTTTAATAATTAATAAGTATTAAAAGATTGACAAGTTTTTATGTCCACATTAAAAGTGAAATTTATTCCAATGACCATAATTAGATTAAAAGGTAATAATAAAATCCAATTATACTTAAAGATAATTAAATGTAAAATTTAACTATATAAATAAATTAGATGAAATGATAGTTTTGTTTTAAAATGCATTATTTTTTCCCTATTTATTAAAATTTAAACGTAATGAAAAAATACCAAAAAATTTCTTCAAATGTAAATTTTAATGTCCCTATTCTATAAAAAAATATAATTTTGTCAAATAGAACATATAAAAGTGACAAAATCTAGATTAAAAAATCACTATAAAAAAGCTAAAAACCATTATTTTTAGAAAAAATACTTCTTTTATCCGAAAAAATATTTTTGTTCTTATCTAGTATCTAGAAACATAAAAGATGAATTAAAAAAATTAGATTAAAAAAAATCTTACATTATTCATTAAATATAAATCCATACTAAGGTATATGGAAACACAATTATTCTCTTTTAAATTGGGTTTCAAAGAAACACATCTTTTATATTCAATTATTTTTTATTTCCATTTCTAATAAATTTGGTAACAAAGGAATAATTATTTAAACATGGTTTATCCATATTTTATAATTTGGTTTATACTATTCATTCCTGCCATTCAAATGGCAGATAATTAACTACCATTTAAAATAATATTATTTTTTATATATTATTTTTTATTATATCTCAATGTTGTGTGCAACGTAAGATTTTCGAGAGACCCCTTGTTTCCTATCAAGTACACTATCAAAAATAGATTCCTCTTTCACATAAAATTAATATCATATTTATAGGTTTTTTAATGGGAAATTTAGAACTTTCCTATAAAATAAACACCCCTTTATGAAAAAAACCATACACATTTATAAAAATGAGAGATTTACATTGATCCCTCTTGAGAATGAGAAGAAGATATTCCAGAAAATGATCATCCCATTGTATGACAAGACCATTTATAACCTTGTTTTCAAGACCATATTCTAGCATATTAGCCTCTCTTTATATATGGGTAACAATATGATCCATATAGTAAATAAAATCCAAAAATCTTTCCCATATTTTGGTTAGATTCCATAAGTGACGAATAAAACCAAATCAAATGGCAAGAACAACCTTGGTAGAATCACATTCTTGAAATATATTTTTACAACTACAATGTATATCCTGTTCAACCACTAAAATAACACAAATCATTTCCACTTAAAGAGAAGAGGCATAATCCCAAGATCCATGAAAAAAAACAAGAACACCTCCATGATGATCCCTATAAACAACACGAAAACTAGCACGTCCCGAATTACCTCTTAAGGGACCATCAAAATTTCTTTTAATACAACCATAGAATAAAGCTTGCCAATGAAATACAATCATTCCATATGGGGGTCAGATGTTTACTTTGACCCCAATCACAGATAAAACTGATAAGTCATGAATGGTGTTTGAACTTCATAATTGTTTTAGAATAAATGTATTTCGAATAGTAGATAGTATACCAGCTAGCGCGGCACCAACCCAGAAGATGTACTAGTCATGAATCGCTTAGTTCCGGGTACTCCAAATGTTGTGAATGACCTCCCCCATAGCCACATATAAAATACATGGAAGATGAGGTTATAAGCTGATATTTCTCAATCACTTTAGGAAATCTAGAATCATTGAGACCCGAGGTAAATACACTTCAAACAACTCAGACATTGCCTTCCACATTTCCGAAGAAGCCGCACAAATAAAGAAAAGATGATAAATATCTTCCCTGTGCTGATGACACAAAAAAATATATATATATATATTCTAAAATATTTCATGAAATCATCAGTTGGGATTTTTTATGTGAAACCCTCCATGCTAGAGTTGACCATGAAGGATTCTCGAAATTTCCCTTCAAATTATCATTCCAATTGAACTCATTTTTGTAGTGTATGAAATTATCATAGAACACATTAGAATACATGATTCCATTTTCAGCAAGTTCCCTTGCTAAAAATTCCTCCCTATGAGAGAAAAAATATCTATCAACATTGGAAATAACATGAGAAAACATGTTTTCCTTGCTCTAAAGTTTGTCCTTAAAAGATATGTCAGAATTTAGATTTGAGTTTATATCTGTAATCAAATCAACCAAAGGAACCCTGGTCTATATTCACTTCGAGAAAGATAATTATGAATCTTTATATATAATCCATCTTGAATCATTTTCATTAATGGGAAAAATATACTAAATAGGAGGCTATACTAAAGATATGAGATAGTTAAAATTTCCATCCTCGAGTTTATTCATGAATCAAACTTGAAGAAAGCTTATAGATTCTGAGTTAACACTAATAAGCCTCCACATAAACCTAGAAACTATGGAATCATTAAACTATCTAGGAATCTTAAAACCCAATCCACCTGTATCATAAGGTTTGCAAAGAGTTTTCCATGAAACAGTGGCAAGACATCTTTCCCAAATAGAACCACTCCAATGAAAATTTTTAATCGACACACTGATGCTCTTGATGAGAGATAATGACCCGTTATACACCATAAATGAATACTCAAATTTGGAGATGATAATGGACTTCACTAAACATACTAGTACATCCATGGACACCGATTTACCCTTCTAAAGTGAATTTTTTCTTCTGATATTGCATAAAATTGTAGAGAAATTATAAGACTTTGTCCCCCACCAGAACCTAGGGACCCCCAAATAAGTGAAGGTAATAACTCTTTTTGATTCTCATCTAACTAATAATGGAATTTTTTTCTTGTAGGGTTGAAATTCCTCCCAATGTACACAAATGATATGTTCAAGCAAATATCCTGACTGGAAACCATCTCATAATGTAAAAGATCCATCTTGTTGTTCTTTATATAAATCATAATTTATTATTCTACAAATTTTTGGGTTGTTACAATCATTCACCCTTTATCAAATTATGTCCTCAAAATTTTAAATTTGTGTACAGAAACAACATTTAATGTCGCATTTGGAAAAAGTGTCAATATAAATATCACATTAAAATAAATAAAGAGAAGTAAAATGGTCACTCGAGATTACACATACTAGGAATCTAAGTAAGAAAAACTGGATATGGAAGAGAAAAGATGTGTCAGTTAATGATATAGAGTGATAGAAAACATGATTATGAGAATGTTAACTACATCAAATCCATACAGTTATGATAGGTTAAACGATATTTGATTCCTTTATTAAAAAATTGAATGGACATTGCATTTTTTGTTAAGTTCCTTTTTATAAAGTTGAGTAATATATTTATTAGATTGAATAAGAAGGGAATAAAATATAATTACCTTTCAGGAATAATTTCATCCTTCAAAAAAATTCTACAAAAAACTCATATTTTTTTCAAATGATGCGTATATGTGATGACATGGTCACACATGAGGCTCTAGAATCATCTTCTAGAGAATAACATAATCCATATAAGATAAATTATATATTTCCCCTTTTTATACATTAATCAAAACCAAAATGGATAGTATGAGATATGATAATCTCCAAAAAGTGTAATACTTTATAAAAATAAATACAACTCTTAATCTTAAAAATTCCACAAACAATATCCAATGTTCAACAAAGACCATTCAATACACATTTTCCCTTAAAATATTTCACAATAATTCATACTATGAATTAAATTCATAATTCAGAAGCATTTGATCAAATAGTCTTCCACGATAAATCTTTATATTTATCTCCAAATTACATCAACTACACTTAAATCATCATACTTAAAAGTAATTTAACTAATCGCATATTTTCTATGTTATATTATTCATTACAATAACTAACCCAAATCCTTATAAGTTGACAAAAAAGACCAATATTCTTCTAATATAAATTTTCACCATTACCCCTCAAATAAAATACTATTGTAGTCTATTTTCCTTAGGCATATAGTATTCCCAAAAGAGAGATCAGATTACAAAATAAAATTTATCACATAATAAAAAAATATTTTTCCTATAAAAAAGATTTCCATTTGAAAAAATATGTTGTGAATTAAACTTATTATTGATCCCTAAAATCATATAACTAAAGTGAATAATTTATACTAACCAGGGACTTCGTAAAGGCTAGTGGTAGGCGATAAATCTTAGTTCTACTTTGGTTGTTGGTTCGATTCCTTTAGTTGTTTCCTATGTTATGGATTGTCACACTATCTTTGTATTATCTTTTTTTAAAAACTATATAATTTTATAACATTCCAAAAAAATGAAATGAATTCCTCAAAAATAACAATATCATATTTTCACCTCAATTGTTATCTCATACCTCACATTTTCATCCATATATTTAATAACCCTTAATTAAATCAAATTTAAGGATCATATAAATCCTAATAGTTCTTTATAACTATATATACAAAAGAGAAGATAGTTATTCCTCAATTAATATTTTTATATAACAACATAAGGGTTACAAATACTAGAAGTAATACAAATTGATACAATCATTATTTAAATTAAGCATATCATCATCCATAAATCCAACATAACTTATCAATTATTAAAATGTAGACATACTAATCATCGAACATTACTTAATGATCATTTATCCATGTTTTTCTATTTTATTATTTTATATATCAATCCTACAAATAAAATCATGCATAATTTCATATAATTGAATGATGTTAAAAATTGAGCTAAGAAATAATACATACCTTTCACAGGACATTTTCAGTTTTCACATCTTCAATTAGAATGACATTAGAAATTTCTAAACCTATATTTGTATGGTCTTACTGATCCAATTCATGAACATAATTTGTAGGACATATAATTTTGTAATGACCATGCACACTACATTTAAAACATTCAATTGATTCCACATAACGAACTTCTTTACCTTTCATAGAGTCAACTAAACACTACATTTTTCAGTGGAAGGTTTTACATTTATAACAATTATTACGACATATATAACATCTTCTTGTCCCATTGATGCATTTTCAAGGGTGTTTCTTTCCAAATAATTTTAACATAGGTTTTTTAAAATACATACCTTTATGAAGATTAGCTGAACTTTTAGAGGGATTCATTTCCCATATATATGATTCCTTATAAATATCACTAAGGTTCTAGTGGTCAATCATGACTCCAGATAGTAGGTTATGTATAACCACAAGTGTTCTTATTGAAAATAAAATTTATTTATGTTTTTTACTCATAAAAACATCATATTTTCTATCACATCCATTGTTTCTTTTGTGCCTACTAGATCCATCCATTTACTAAAACCAAAATGGTCAGTGTGAGTATATCAGTAAAATAATCATATACAATCTTGTCATGAATGTAAAAACTATGATATAATTATTCATGTTATCTTAATGTCATTAAATTTATCTAAAAAAATTATAACTCTTATAATATGGTAACCATTATGGGTTTTTCTATTATTCTTAAAAAGCACCATATCATCTAAAGGTATCTAAACCGACCTTTGATACCAACTATATGGCCTCAACATTAAAAATTAGCTAATCTTGAGATATGTCGATAATTTGAAATCAATTCACGTCAATGATATTTATAAGTTTAGAGATTTAGAGAGTTATGCTATAACATATACATAACATCATGAATATTACATCTAGACACTACTACTCAATATTCATTTTTTATAAAACTAAAACACTTTAAATTAAAATATTCCATCGATTCATGTTTTAAAGCATAACATATCCTTGATCCCATCCTTGACACTATTATTCATTATGTTCTATGAAAAAACATTAAAAAAACATTAAAAAAACATGGTATGAGCATAAAAATCATAAAAGGGGACACATAATTAAGGAAAACAATTAGTCTTACAAAAACATGTAAACCATGAAAAATTCATCATGATGTAATAATTTTCACGTTTAAGAAGTATAAAATACACATCACTGATTATAAGATCATTTAATACCCTTTTTTGTAACCAAATTACTACCATAATTCCTATATAAATCAAAATATAACATATGAAGGTAACGTAGTACATAAAAATACTTAAAGGGAATAAACATATAGTCGACTTCTACACATATCACTATAATAGAATAGACATATGATCGACTTAAATAACCAATGAATTGGTTGTTATAATGTAACCACTCAACCTTGGTTTATCAAAGAACAACTCTTTATTTTATTTATCATATAACCACCCATAATTAGCTTATCACTCAACCACCCATTAAATGTGTAGATAAAATTATAATATCATAACACATTAGATATATCAATATTTCACTAATCAAAATTTTAATTTGAATCACATGAAATAATTTATTGATAATAGAATTCTCAATCCATTTAAAAAATACTTTTCAATATAAAAACACACAAAAGAAAATTATGGAATATTTTCCTTTTAAAAATAATATGGATTATATAGTATATAAGATTTCAAATAACTATTACGGTGGTGGAGAGGTTGCGTCCCCGTATATGATAAAAACATTTATTTTTTCATTTAGTAAAATTCTTCATAGAAAAAATATTACATTTGAATGAAATTAAAATTAAATGGTTTTTGTTACACAGTGTATAAAAATGGTTCTTATATAAATCCATGTATGCTTTAATGAGATTATTTTGATAAGAAGTCCCTTAAAATGTTCGTATAAATGACCTAAGAATTAATCAATTAAGTGATTATGTGTAGCAACATTATATCCACACAAAGAGAAGTGAAAACTGTAACATAAATAAATAAATAATGATTCCACACATAATCGTTGAATAATATAACCAATGATTTATGTGTAAAACCTAATGGGAGGAAATTTATTGTAGAAATACCCATATGAAAATTATGCAGCTTAATAGCATCACCTAAAAATTTAAAAAAAATATTTTATGTGATAGAAAAGGGTCTCTCATCATTTCAACATAATATTTACATAAATAATAATTTATAATAACATACCCCAACTTAGTAAAATGGGTATTTAATGACATATCATGAAATAAATATTTGACTAAAAAAGGATGTTGAATGGTTCCCTTACAAAGATATTTTTATGAATAAAATATATCTATTTTGTGTATTGTATATAAATACTCATAATTCAAGTAAAAATATAATATTTGATATAAAAATTTATTTTACATATAGTCCTATAACGACTTGATCAATAAGTATAAGATCCTCCCAAATAATAGAAATTAGGTTTACAATTTCCCTTATATTGAGTTTGATTCATCATGTATGTTTATGGTTAATAATGAAAAATAACTTATTTTATAATTTCCTAAGAACCCTTTTAAATGTTATTATACATTTTGTATCTCTTGTTTCAATGTTATAAAAATAAAATAATTATTTATTTAAATATCAGTCAATTTTTTTGTATGGGGAACTTACGTTGATAATGATCTAGTTATAATTACAAATTGACCACGTGGTAAAAAGTAAATTATATCCAGAATAGTATTCATGATTTAAATAAAAATATATATCTTCTATATATATATATTTATAATAGTCCATAACATTTGGAGATATTAAAATGAAATACACCATTCATGGAGAAGATAAGTCATGCGTATGCATAAATGCTACTTTCAATTATTTTTCATATAAATGAAATGATAAATAAATGATAAAACGATATATTATAATTAAAATTGAATAAAATAGGATATATATGTTACATAAGTTCATTAATTCCATCCATTATACATTAAATTTATGGAATTAACATGTCATATCACTTTGATAGCACGGTAGTCCACACTTCATAAAATGAAATTAACTTATTTTCACATCATGAAAAACATAAAGGTAAAAATGAAAATACACGTTACAGAATAATGGGTACAATATTCATATAATAAATTCAATATATAAATAAATATCTATTATAATTACTACCATGATATGTAGTGGGGGAAAATTGAACAATCATTATTTTGTGAGACTGCAGTTTGTCGTACACAGAAACAACATGATCATATCTGTTAGATGGACTTTTGTGTAAAAATAATTAGAATAATTATCAAAAAACATTCTAGTATATTAAATATACTAGTGTTTTTATTTAATTAAATAATAATAATATAATAGAGAGTGATGGAGTAAAATAATGGAAACGAACATTAGAGAAGGCAATACCTCTAAAACGTGTAACTCCATTTTGATTTGAGCAAAAAAGGTTTTATTAAATTTCCATATGCCAATGATATTGAATATATGAAGAAGAGATGGATTTTGGAAGAATATTTGGTTAGATTTTTTATAAGACAAGTGTCTTGATAGGTGTGATTAAATTGGAATAGGTGATTCCCTTTTATAATAGAATTAAGGGGAACTTTAGGAAGGTATTCAAATATTATATTGTTATAAAAATATGTTCGGTTTCGAATGGAACCAATGTCATTTATTTCTAATATAATATTATTATCAGGTGAAAATATCTCAAATAATATGTATTATTCAAGTATAGTCACAAATTTAACCTAATCTTTTAGTTTTAAACCTTGGTGAAAATATTATACTCTTACCATGTCTTATTTTTATATCAATACTATATGGTTTATATAGTCACTATAAAATGGAAATAGAACATAAAGTTGTCCATTAATGAAGTTTAAAATTTATATAAGTCATTTGGCAGAAAAATATATTTTCATGACCATTATATCATTTAATAAAATAGTATTAGTTCTAAAAACACTTTTATAAAAAAATTTATACTATTCAGATAATGGATATTTGAAAAACCATTTCAAAATTATTTTTTCAAGAAAAAATCATTAATTAAAACATAAAAAGTCACAATAATTCATAAAATTCGTGTATGGAATATAAATATGAAATATAAATATATTTTACTATTTATAATCTCATTTATTTATATCATTCCTTAATAATGTAATCATTATATCATCATTGTGTCATAAATAAATTTATTTTCCTTTTGTCTAAAAATTATAAATAAAATACTGTGATGTAAGAAAAATATTTGTATTTTTAATAACTATTTATAGTTGAAAATATTACTTATATAACCCCATAAAAATTTATTGTACTCAAAGATATAAGTTTATGTTTCTTTTTTCATTATATTTAATTGATTCTTATATAATGTCATTTTCAAATCCATGTATCTCCATGTGGTCCCAAAATCATTACAAGGACGCAAGTGGTCATACATATCTCATACAATTGGATTATGGAATGATTTAGGGTAGTTCAAAATTATTTTAATATTATTTTATACCCTTATTTACCAGATTTAACCTTTAACCATGGTTAATATAAAAATTACTAAAGTTATTATTCATAATATCAAAAAATGAATGGTACCTATTTACACCATCTAGAAATATTTATTCCAAATATGGAATCCATTTTTCCTAATTCTAAACAAATAATTGGACAAAATTAATTTCAAATTAATTCCTTTTGCCATAATATTGGGTTTTTAAAAAGTAATAACTATCAAAAGATTGACATGTGATAATGTCCATATTAAAAAAGAACCTTCATCAAATTATAGTCGTTGGATTAAATGATAAAATTATAATAAAATTATATTTTAAGGCTAATTAAATTTACAATCTATCTATATAAATAAATTAGATGAAAAGGAACATTTGAATTAAAATACAACATTTTTTCACTATTCTTTAAAATGTTCTTTTTCCGAAAAATAAAAAAATATCATTCAAAATAAATTTTGATGTATTTATTCTATAAAATAAATTTAATGTTTAAAATAGAACTAATAAGAAAGATAAAAATAGATTTAATAAATGGTTCTCAATTAAAAGGCTATAAAACTATATTTTTTTAAAAAAAATACTTCTTATATCAAAAAACTTAATTTGTTATTTTATCAAATATAGAAAATAAAAAATATTATTTTATAGAATTACATTGAATATAAATATCATATATTTTCATTAAATAAAAATCCATAAACAATTATATGAAAATACAATTTTTTATTTTTTAATATGACATCATAGAAACAAATCATTTATATTCAATTGGTTTTTATTTCTATTTATGATAAATTTTTTATCCAATGAATTTTTAATTTAAAATTTGTAAACCATATTTCAAAATTAAGGTTATACTATTCATTCTCACTATTCCAATGACTAGACATTAACTACAATTTAAAATAATAGTAATATTACTCTATTATTTTTTCGAAATATCTCAACGTTTTGTGCAACGTATGATTTTGATGAAACCCCTTCTTGCGTGTCAATTACGATATCAAAAAAATATTCCCCTTTAATATAAAAATAATATCTTATTCATAAGTATTAATAGATATTTAAATTTATTATTCTTTAAATATCTAGGTCGTTAAACCAATCATCACTGTATTTTCTTCTCCACTATTTATGTATCTCATTTATTGATATAATAATCACCACACCCTCCAACATGAAGGATATACATGATAAATGATAAGTATGATCATTTATATAATTACATTTTGTCTCATTATTTTTTAATTTTTGTACATGAAATCTGTAACATTATAGAATCTATAAGATTTTCTTAACATATTTTTAATGAATTTTATTATTCTAAGAAAATCAATATGTGTTTTATAATAAATATATGAATGGTGATTTTATAATTATCCTATTGGTGTACTTGATTTACCTATTATTTAAAGGATCTATATCAAATATGGGAAATATGTACTTTATAATCTGGGGATTCCCACTAAAGGAGGTTTGAGCAATGATATGAGGCAGGCATTCCAGCCTGCTGGGGTGGGCAGTGGCCAAGTGCTGGTTTCAGTAGGGAGCAAGGAGGTAGTGGATACAACATGTTGTGTATGTGCAGGAAGAGGCTTCTACGAAGGAAGCTGATGGTTGGGTGGGGGCCTCTCCTAGGATGAAGACTCCTCATGTGCAGTAGGTGGATACCTTTGAATTAAGCAACTGCTTTTCTGGTCTGGTGAATGAAGAACTGGAGGTGGTTCAGGTTCAAACTGCTCCTGATTTTGCTCCTGGCCGGTTATCTACTGAAGCTCTTAAGACGCATGGTATTGAGGAGATGGGTCTGGGTCTGACCTGTGCTCAGAATGGAAACACTAATGGATAGGTGCAGGGGCTGGTTCCCTTTCATTATGCAAAAGATCAGGATCATGGCGAAATATGTCATGCTAGTGAGGATTCTTCAAGGACTAAAAATGGAAACATGCAGGTTGAGTTGCACTCCCAAGATGTTGTATCTAGTGATGGTCTTATACAGACCAGGGTGCTTGGAGATATCGAGACTATTTTAAAACCACAGTTCTTACCACTGATTGACCCTAACAGTCATGTAGATCAGGAGCAAGGAGTGAATAATGGTCATTAGATTGTGTGTTTACTTGGGAAATGAGGGTACTTTTCTGACAGTGAGAAAGAGAATGATGGTAGAGACCGAACCTCGTTTAGTGATGTTGTTTAGTATAGGAAGAAGGAGATAGTAGGGAGTGTGGGTATTATGACCCCCCCCCCCAAAGAAGGAATAAGAAAGACTACTCATCTATGCCAAGGCTGATGTCTAACAGATCTTCATTGAACAAAGGTAAAGGGATGAATTATTCTGAAGATTTTTTGCAATTTGAAAAGTTAAATCTCAGATGGAAGTATGTTATGATTATGAAGCAATAAGAAAGTTCAGAATGAGAGTCAGCAACTGCAGATGAGGCATTTGAGCATGGAGTTGGTGATGGGTACGACGACGGGTATGGTTTCTATCTTGTATTTTCATGCT
The DNA here is from genome assembly GCA_963277665.1 of Viscum album. NCBI lineage: Eukaryota > Viridiplantae > Streptophyta > Magnoliopsida > Santalales > Viscaceae > Viscum > Viscum album. The sequence goes on along the minus strand of OY728138.1, from coordinate 576,260,489 downwards.
CTTGTTTTCAATGCTTGTCGGTGTAACTATTCCTTTTATTTTAATAAACAGTAAGGGAATTTGTCTCTAGGTGAGCTTTTCTGGTATATTTTCAACTTTTGAATAATCATCTATTCTAATATTTTAGCATTTTTGGAAACCTTTTTCCAAGGTGGAATTAATACGGGATGAGATTTCGGGGTCACAATAACTAAAGAGGGATCCCAAAAATTCATTATATCCATTAGATTAAAAAGTGGTGTTTTTAATCATTACATATGGGATGTAATATTGATCACATAGTTTGATATGTTCAAATTTTCTTAAACATGTAACATTTTGTGGGTTAGGGGCCTTAATAGTTTTACTTATAAGGTGCATATCGATTAAAAATCTCGTATTTTTGCAAATGTATGATGAAAAATCTAGTCTACTTTTATGACTATTGTGAAAATTTATTCTCCACATATTTTTAAAATATTATAATCTCTCAACTTAAATAGTGATTAATTTTTAATATTTATTTGATATATTATAAGTGAGTGTTATGTCACTCACTATGATATCCAATATAGTATATTTTTCATATTAAAAACATGATGGGTATGTGACAAATAAACCACTCAGGAGAAATTTTAGGGTCATGTATGTTTCAAATCAGTTTAATATATACTTTATATATAATTAAACTAGGGGATTTTTAATGGGGATGTTTCATTCACCTAGAAGATATGTATTGATCATTTATTTTTCACCTGGGGTATATGGAATGGTGATTTTTTATTCAACTAGGTTATATATATTATTGTTAAATCATTATCTTTTGATACCATTTATCAAATAGTAACAATAATTCTATAGATTGTTTTTGAAATATAATTATTGTAGGGGTTATAGTTTGGTGATTATTTTATCACCATTTGTATTAGAATATATATCCCACAGTCGTCCTTAATTTTCATTATTGATATGAACATAATAATAATAATGAATTAAATGAGAAGTGTTTGATCACAATTGGTAAACTTTTATGCTAAGACAATGATATCCTTTTCTAATTCTAAACATAGTTAAATTAATGTAGAATATACAATGTGATATGATTCTTAGTGGTCTATCATGAAATTTAATATTATATTATATATACAAATAAATTAGTAAAGTCATGTAATTTTATATTATATATTTTTATGATGACGTCATTAGTTGGAATACTAATTTGTACTCAAACACGTATTAAGAATCTATCTCTGTCTGAAAATTAAATCATACAATATAAAATTATTGTAATAGATCATATAGTGGATAGAAAAGTTAGTACTTCATGGTTGAATTCGGGATATATAATCAAGTGGTGACTAAATTCTAGTTTTTGTTCTAATTATTTTTTTATAGTATACAAACATGATAAATTATTTGGTGATCATATTTGATCATTTATTACTCCTTTAATATTATAGTAATGTTTATTTTACTAAAACCATAGTTTTTATGTATTTATGATATATTTTACATTTTACAATCAATGTTATGTAGTTCATTGAGATTGATCAATTATTTACCATCTATATAAATTTAAGGTATCCTAAAATTAGGGATATCCTCATCTCTATACACCGCTGGACCCATAAACAAGTTCATGACCAATAACTTATGATGATGTTCATATATGAATATGTATTTCCATATATTCCGTTTTTATTAAGATCAACTGGTTAAACAATATTAAAAACCTAGAATCTTCCTATAAGGGATATTACAGTTTAGTCCAAGACTCTCTTATTGATTGATTTAATTTTCATCAGTTTATTCCTAATAGTATTAATGGTAATGAGTTAGTAAAATTGATTAATTGAAATTAGTAAATTCAAATTGAAATAATACATTGAAATATATTGGTTAACAATAAATCCAAATCCTATTATAATATTATTGTTGAAGTCTATACTAGATGGTGTTATTGTGATTATTACCATCCATAGAGGTGCGAATTATGGTCATGGTGTAGAGTGGATGTCATTAAACTCATTCTAAAAAAATAATCTTTCCAATTTAAACATGATTAAATACTATGACCTGGATAATGATTCCAAAAAATATTTTATTGGAATATTTTAATAAATATATTTTAGTTAATTTTTATATAAATGAATTTCCTCTTCTTGAAGTTATATAATTTTTTTCAAATTGGATGAAAAATATTTTCTTATAGTTCCTGATATCATGGATTAATGATAATATTCTCTCAATAACAATGCATATAGGATCCTTGGACCTCTAAATGTTCCCATCATATTTCCATGGTCTATTGTAGAATAACCATAACAATTGTATCCTTATTCACTAAAGACAATGATATTCGATTCAGTTTTGTATGGATTGAAACTATATCTCATGGTCATTGTAGGGATAAGGAGGATCATATCATAGTAAAGATTGAATAATCATATACTATAATTTATCTATAATTTAAATAATTATATAGATATAAATAGTGTACACAAATAATCAATATACAATGTTATGACTTAAATCAAGTTATATTCTCTTGTTGAAAAAATAATTATTTCCCAGAGGGCCAAAACCAATAATTAGTTCTATGTAATAATAATGTATAATAATAATGACATAAATAATAATTTCTATTATTTACATGGAGTAAAATAATATGGTAAATATGTTATTATTATCCTCCCCCATCAATCATACTCAAATTCATCAAAAAAATATAAAAGCACATATTTTAAATAGATAAATATCCTTGTTGTTTTCAATCAGTAAATATTTATATGATAACCTAAAAAATTATTATTCTTATGAACATGATAATATTATAAAAAATATATTAAATTTAACTAAAATTTATTTGAGCTTATCAATATACATATAGTGGTCCACTCTTATTCTTATTTTTGTTGGGATAAGGATAATAATTCATATTGTCTAAAATCATCATCTAATAATAAGTCAAGAAACCCATACCTAAACACTATAATTCCAAAATTAATAAAAATCTTATGGATGCTCACTATGTAAAAAAATCTCTATATGTCTGTGTCTTATCAATAAGTTTTCAATACTAGTTTCATCAATATAGATTCATGAATAACATTGATTTTTTTCTTAAAATGAACTCATCAATACAATAATATTTCCATGAAAATAATCAAATAGTTCTATTATAATGAAATTTCCTAATATATATATATAAATTATATCATAATGTAAAAATCCATTCATTATTTATTTTGTTTTCTATATCATTTATGACAAACAAAACTTATTCGGCCTCACCTCAAGCATATCTAATCATGTTTTTTGGTACCACATTGTACATGATTCATTTTATACTATACTAATCCTAAAATGAATACTATGATTCAAAACACACATTATCATTAGTGAATATATAATGAAACTTGGCCATGGAGATTTAGTAATGGATAGTATGGTCTCATAATATCATATCATGGATATTTCCAAGTGATAAATAAATAATATTATGTGTCAATGTGTTATGATCCTCCTATAGATGATTTTCAAAACACATCTATGTCATCTAAAATAAAATACATCTTAACATATATCAAATATTTAGGAGTAACATATATAAAAATTAATGTTTTAATCATTATAGAGAATGTCGAGGAAAATTTCATGTGAATGATAATATGTGGTAATTTCTAATTTGTGATTAAGATGAATAACATACACTATTTAAAATTAGTTTTTATAATATTAGTGAATTTTAATATATATGTTGATAATTGTATAACACATTTTTTTATATGATTCCATAATCAATAGTCTCCATAATTAATTAGTAAAAAATAACATCTTCTTTTCATGTCTTTTCACTCATGTGATATTTATTCTTTGTGTTAGATATGACAAGAATAATGTGTCTTCCATGTTCCCCATCATGTACATTGTACATATTATTAAATAATTATTTCTATACAAAATTCATTAAGGTTTGATACTTAAAATGAGTATTTTCTATCCATTGATGTTACCTTAGCTCCCTACATAGAGTTTCCTATTCATTATTATCAAAATTCATTAGGATCCATTATTAAATCAAAAAAAAATTGTATTATTCGATGAATATTAATATATATACTACTATAATAGAAATGTTAGATTATATACAATGATGAGATCCTATTATATAATCTGAGACAAGTTTGTACTTCAACATCTTCCATCTCGTGAATATTTTTTTAATATTAATAAATTACCTGATAATGATATTATATCTTATAAATCTATAATGAATCTTTCATTTTTATATCCACATATTACTAGTATCTCCTCTCTTTAGTGGACTGGGATTATATATATGGATTTTCTCAAATACATTATGAGAGTGTAAATAATAGTCTAATTTTTTCATAATAGGTATCCCTTATATTTTATTACAATGTTCATATTATAGGAAAAATCAGGCCTCATACATCTCATTACATACATGATAAAACATATCAACAATACTTTAGAAATCGTGCTCACTAATCTCATTCCAATTATTTATGATGAATCATTTTCATATGAATTTTTATAAAATAATATATTGTAATATTTTCAATAATAAACTTTTCCATATTTCATTTATTTATTTCATTGTTTATATATGTCTCTAAATTAGTCCAAACTTATCTAATTTATATAAAAAATTAATTATTATCTCTAGAATGTTGTTAGCTCAGCCTAATACAATTATGTAAGAGGTAATGTTGAATTTATTCTTAAAATAATGTATAAACTTTTTCCTAATTCCCACTACAAATATTATATCAAAATAAACTACAAGAAAAAGACAATTTAACTAAAAAATTTAAAGACGTGGAAAATATTAAATTTTCATGGAATAAATTTTTCGTATAGCATCATCAAAATGAATGTGTCAGGATCACTATTATTACATAAAATCACAAATGGGTCATTATAACTTGTGTAACACCCCAACTTCTACGGTACGTTTCCCTTCGAATAATGTGATAGCGTGTGTTGTACGCAACCTCGAGTTCTAACACACACCACAACTAATTAAAATAGCCGTTGTGAATACTAATACCTACTTTTTGAAATCATATATATTTTATATTTCAAAATGGACTTCATTTTTGGATTCGGAATATTGAAATTATCCTAGGGTGAAATTTTGGTACTTTTCAGATAACTTTAATATTTTGATGAATAGTGAAAATTACTAAATTTTAATTAAAAACAACTTTTTTAATCAAAATAATTAATAGTGATAAATTGTGAATTTGAGTGGTTTTAAAGTATATTTAGAATATATTTTTACCATTTAATATAATTTTGGTCATTGGACATAATTTTACAATTAAACCGAACATAAACAAGTGTCAATCTTTTGATATTTATTACCTCTTAAAAACACGCTTTTTGTTTTGACAGCGGGAATTAATTTTAAATTAATTTCTGCCACTTCTGTGTTTTGAATTTAGAAAAATGGATTCCATATTTGGAGTCAGGATGTCCAAATTGTGTAAATAGGTAACTTTTATTTTTATTCATTTTGAATAATTACTGTGGTAAATATTTTATTTACCATGGTTAATGGTAAATCCGGTAAATAAGGGTTAAAAAATAATATTATAATAATACACAATTACCCTAAAACGTGTCCTAACCTTATTGGTGGACACATACCCGACCATGGGCATCCTTGGGTCAATTCGGGGACCCCTTGGAGCCACTTGTATGTGGTAGGGACACATTATATTAATAAAGTTAAAATAAAAATAAAAATGGAATAAGCTTACATCTTTTAGAAGAAAAATTTTTACATAGGGTTATACATGTTGGATTTTCGATTATAAATATTTATTAGAAAGCTAAAAATATTTACTACATGATGATATTTTATTTATAATTTTTAGACATTAAATAATTTATTTTATTTATGACACAATGATGATGCAGTAATTACTATAATAGTGAAAAATTAAAATAATTGATATTATAAATACCCAAAAAAATATATATAATGAAACTTTTAATGGATTAAACTAATTTTCTAGGATAATATGATATATTAGTATTGATTTAATTGACTTTGTTCGAAGTAATCAATCTGTTATGAGTTTCACAAAAATCAACTATTGAATAGTGTCAAAATTGACATAAAAGAGTTCTTAAAACAAATATTATATTATTAATTGATATTAAATTCCTAAAAATCTAAGGTTCGGCCAAAAGACTTATATCAGGATAGGTTCATCATTAATGGACCACTTTTGGGTTGCTTGGATGTATATAGTAAGTTTATTAACCATATTATATAAAAATACAAAGAGACATTGTAAAAGTAAAACTAATTAACTTAGAGTTAATACTTAACGATAAGGTTAATATAAGTACCCAAACCTGTCTAAATTCTATTGGTTGAGTGGTTTTAGACCTATCCCCACCTTAGCCTTTGAATAATAAACTTTTGAGCCATTTGAAACCGAATATGAATTTATTATAAATTAATATTTCTAGCTTTTCCAAAGGTGCCCCTCACCCCTCTTATAAAAGGGCACTCCTCCTTCTCATTTCTTCACACCTCTCAAGCCACTTGGCTCGTCCAAACTCTGCCCAACTAAGCTCCCCACATCCCTCTCCTCCTCCTTGAAGCTTCCCCTTAGGCATAAAGCTTTTCAACAAGTCCTTTGGTTCCAACCAAAGTGAGTTACCTAAATTAAAGGTAACGTTTTCTCTTAAATTATTTTCATTTATTTCCCTTCTCCAACCCCCAAACTCTTTTTATTTCCTTTCTTTTGTAACAACACCAGTATCCTAAATATACTAGGATGTTGTTATAAGAATGATTCAAACTACACATACACACAACTCCATCTAATGGATGATGAACATAATGTTTCTGTGGATGGCAAACTAACGCCTCACGAAACGATGATTGTTCAAATACATCTTACCGCCTCTCATGGTGGCCATTATGATGGCACTGTAATTAAATATGATGTTAATGATATATATTTTATATATAAGCTTCTGTAATTCCATTTTATTTCATACCATTATTCGTTTCATGTTGTATATATACATACGATAATTTCATTTGAGGAAGTGCTGACTACCGCCCCCTTAAAATGATATGACTCGTTCATACCACACATGGAACGTATAAAGGATGGTGTTAATGAACATAAGTAACATATATAAAATATTATATTATATTGGAATATTAATATACCTATGTATCATTTGGATTCGATTCTTTTAAAATAAAAATTAAATGGAAGTAGCGTTCGTGCGTACGTACGGACTACCGTCTCCACGAACGCGATGAGATTCATTATCCATCGTATCCATTCAAGTATTATTCTCATTTTAGGGTTAAAAATAATGTTAATATCATTCTGATTATGAATAAGATTTAATCTATCCATTACAAACATGTCTTACGTAACCAAACATTTAAGAAGAACGAATCGATTATCACCTGAAACGACGATAATACTAAGATATTATTAATAAAGCAATGTTAAAAGATCATATATGATATCATATTAAAGTAAATGATTCTTTTATTATTTAATAACAATTATTTCACCATTATACAGGAGGTTAACCGACCCCAAAAAAGGAAAAGTACAAGGTAAGGGTTATTTCACAATCTCTTCATTATCCGGGGTTGTATTATACGTAATAATCTACTGGGATCTCTTTATCATCCACATCCATGTTTCTTCGAAATGTATTTCAAAACATTTTTACTATTTACAAGAATATGGGTTAAAGTCATTTATACCCTTGTTTGACTTTTTATAAGAGGTTTATAAAGGAATCTTTCCGTCGTTTTCAAAACAAGGTCCTTTTTAACCTTTTCGACAGAATTGAGGTAAGAATGTTTTTTTTAACTTATACGGCGGGTGCGGTTATTTTTCGCCGTTATAAAATCGTCGAAGCTTTCCATACAAGCTTATAAGAATATTTTCAAAGAAAATGTTTTATTTTATATGGATCTTAAATGATTTCAAAATAAAAAGAGATATTTCTTTAAAAAGAATTTTGATTTCATCTATGTCAACATCCTTTGATGGATTTTACGCTTATTTGAAGTTGATTTATTGTAATACAAAGCTTCTATATTGTATTGAAGGTTTTGTGATATGTTTGACTATGGATGTGCTATTTTTATACCATTCATAGTTTATGGTGAAATTATTGACATTTCGTATGCTAGTTTTAATACGAATGTTTATGTTATGTTTAAACCTTTTCATATGGGAATGCATTGGACTTAGTAAGTGACGGGTGGAGCCCGCTATAGCTCCTCGATGCATCGGTAGGTCTCATGAGATAAACTAGTGTCTTGGCACAAGGCCTTGACAAAATCTTATTTGTAGTCTTGGCACGAGGCCTTGGCTATGTGGTTATGATAGTCTAGCATTGTGCATTCCATCATTATGAAAGTGGTTATTGATTTTTCATGTGATTATTCGATTAGTAGAATAACCATGTGAATAAGTAAATGGAATTATTTCATTTTATTTATTCCATACTATGTTGAAAGTTCAAGTTTTAAAGGCTTTTGTTTTAGTTATACATTGCCTTAAATATTTATTCTTATTTATGAAAGTTTCCGCTATATTGTTATCCTTACTGGGCATTTGAGCTCACCCCTTTTCTATGTTTTATTTTTCCCAGGAAGTGAAGAAGTAAATAATGAATGACCCGCAGGGATATTATGTGGGGATATGAGTGTGTATTATGGAGACAATATGTTGTTGAAGTAGTTTTTCATTTAATGATGTAATGTAAACCTTATGAATATATCTAGTGTTTCCAAGGCTACTAAACCAATCGGTCTTTCGAGATTTGATCTTTCTTGTGATCATGCCAATGTTACGAAGTAATGCACCGAATCTGGGTAGCTGGGGTCGGGGCGTTACAGTTGGTATCAGAGGAAGTTTAGTAGAAACCTTGGAAACTAGATTTAGATAAACTCTGATTAGAGCACGTAGACCTAAGATGAACTTTGAGGATTAGTATAGAAGAACTTCCTAGAATTTTGGTATTGTAGAGATTTTGTGAGTTTTCCGAGAAATACATCCATGTCTGGATACGAGCAGGTAGAGGCGGCTCTGGCACAGATGTACCTAGGGGTAAAACCCGAAAACACCGCTTTGAGCTAGACTCGAACGGGAACTGGTGCACGACAACGGGCCTTGCTGTACTCTTGGTTACGACACTCCCGGGGGATATGCTTAGGATAAATCTCATTTTCTTTACAAATCATTTTGAAGGGATTATGAGTATATACATACTCAAAGAAAACATTCTTATGATTATGGATTATATCCATAAATAGTTCAATTTATGTTAAGTGTTTTATAAGTATGGGATTATGTATTTTGATTCATAAACTAATCTAGTTTATGCCATTGTTTAGAAATGGAGCCTAGTGGAAGAAATGGAAACCGTATCAATGCACGCACTCCATGTAGGGATTTCCCTCCTGCTCAAGATAATTATAGTGGGGCTGGTGATGCAACTGGTGCTGATCAGCTAATCACCATACTGGGACAACTTACTCAGGTTATGAATAATAACCTTACCCATATGGAGCACCCTGATCCGCAGCGTGGAGGATCAATGTTAGATCATTTCATGAGGCAACAACCACCAACGTTCAATTGGAATACAAATCCCTTAGTAGCTGAGCAATGGATATTTTCCCTAGAGAAAATATTTCAGGCTTTGGGGAGCAGTGAAAGGGAAAAGGTTATCATGGCAGTTTACCGCCTCACTGGAGATGCTGATCAATGGTGGTCATTGATTCAGAACATGAAGGAAGATGATGAAGTATCAAATATGGAATGGAGGGAGTTCAAAGATCTGTTTTTAGAAAAATACTTTCCTCGCGACCATCGAGCAGATATGGAAAGGCAATTTCTGAGTCTGAGACAAAAGGAGGATGATAATGTCACAAAGTATGAGGCTAACTTTACAAGGTTAGCGAGGTATGCTGGAGATTATATTCGCAACCCAAGAAGTAAGATTGATCGTTTCTTTGATGGGTTAAAACCATTTCTCCGTCGAGCATTAGTCTCACAATCCTTTTCATCGTACGAAAACATTGTCTCATGTGCTATCAAGACCGAAAAGGAATTCTCTAAGTCTTATGACTTTAAAGCAAAGCAAGAGAAGAAGAGACCTGCTGATCAATCTGGGAATGGAAATAAGGGGAAGAAGGGAAAGGTTGAATATCCATCTTGTGGTAAATGCGGGAAGAAACATCATGGTACTTGCTTGAAGGGAATGGGAGTCTGTTACAAGTGTGGTGAAAAAGGCCACCAAGCTCATGATTGCAAGGGGAAGAAGGAAGCTACCAACGTTCAGTGCTATAATTGCAGGGAGATGGGGCATTATGCAAATTCATGTCCAAAGCGTCAGGAGAACTTACCTCAGAAAAGGCCAAGGGATCAAGGCCAGGCTTATGCTATCACTACTGCTGAGGTAGAAGCTCCGAAAGACGTGGTGGCAGGTAATTTAATGGTTTCCTCAAGTTTAGAAAATGCATTATTTGATTCTGGATCATCGCATTGTTTCATATCTTCCCAGTTTGCTAAGAAAATTAGATATTTCCAATTTGATTTAATAAGGGAGTTGTCAGTTAAAACTCCTAAGGGAAGTATCGTTGCAACAGAGTTTTGTGAATCAGTCCCCATTAGAGCACATAAATTTTCTTTATCTGCTGATCTCATCGTCATACCTATGATTGAGTTTGATATAATCCTCGGTATGGACTGGATTTCGGACTATGATGCAAAGATTTATTGTAAGAAGAAAGAGGTTACGATTCTTGATGATAATGATAAGGAACACCTTATTTTTAGAGCAGAATCGTCACCACCTAATTCTTATTTAGATCCACCCCTAGTAGCTCAACTTAATTCAATTATTGGGGAGGAAGAGAATGAAATAACTGTCGCTGAGGAATGTAATGTTCAAATAGAGGATGTACCTGTTGTGAAAGAATTTGTAGATGTATTTCCGGAAGATTTACCTGGACATCCTCCAGAACAAGAAGTTGAGTTTTCCATTGATTTGATTCCTGGATCAAGGCCTATATCGAAGACCCCTTATAGAATGGCCACTGTAGAGTTAGTCAAACTAAAGAAACAACTAGAGGAATTGAGTAATAAGGGATTTATTCGCCCTAGTGTTTCTCCATGGGGAGCCCCTGTTCTTTTTGTTAAAAAGAAAGATGGATCTATGAGGTTATGTATCGACTACAGGGAGATCAATGCTATAACGATAAAGAACAAGTATCCCCTACCTCGTATTGATGATTTATTTGACCAACTGCATGGAACTCAATACTTTTCAAAGATTGACCTTCGATCTAGATACCATCAGTTGTGTGTGAAGAAGGAAGACATTCCGAAGACAGCATTTCGAACCAGGTATGGGCATTACGAGTTTACTGTAATGCCGTTTGGATTGACTAATGCACCCTCTGTATTTATGGATCTGATGAATAGAGTTTTCAAGGAGTATCTCGATGAATTTGTGGTGGTATTTGTTGATGATATCTTGGTATACTCCAAAACCTACGAAGATCATGAAAATCACTTGCGCATTATCTTGAAGACTCTGAGGAGGCATGAATTATATGGGATGTTTAGCAAGTGTGAATTCTGGCTTCAGGAGATTTCTTTTCTTGGCCATATTGTCTCTAAAGATGGAATCTCTGTTGATCCTTCTAAGACCAAGGCAATCCAAGAATGGCCAGCACCTACGAGTATAACTGAGGTACGTAGTTTTATTGGTTTGGCAGGTTATTATCGACGTTTCGTCCAGAATTTTGCCCGATTGGCTAACCCATTAACGAAGCTCACACGTAAAGGGGTTAAATTTGTTTGGACCAAAGAGTGTGAAGAATGTTTCGAAGAACTGAAGAGAAGATTAGTAAATGCTCCTATATTGACTCTACCATCGGGGAATGATGGGTTCGTTATTTATAGTGATGCATCAAAGAAAGGACTTGGTTGTGTCCTTATGCAGAATGATAGAGTTATTGCCTATGCATCACGACAGTTGAAAATTCATGAACAAAACTATCCTACTCATGATCTTGAGTTAGAAGCTGTGATCTTTGCTTTGAAGATATGGAAGCACTACCTCTATGGTGAAAAATGTGAGATTTATACTGATCACAAGAGTCTGAAGTATATTTTCTCACAAAAAGAACTCAACATGAAGCAAAGGAGATGGCTTGAATTACTCAAGGATTATGATTGCACGATACACTACCACCCGGGGAAAGAAAACAAAGTAGCAGATGCTTTGAGCAGAAAAGACCATGGAGTTCTGAACATGATGAGAATTGAAAGGGATCCAATTTTCATTGATCTAGAGAAGATGGACATGGGAATAGCCAGGGAAGGTGAAACATCAATGCTTTTTCAAATGGTTGCCAAACCATCTTTACTAGAAAGGATTAAGAGTTCCCAGACCGATGATGAAGAATTTCAGAAGAAGATTAAAGCTGTGAATGATGGGAGATTGAGAGACTTTGTGTATGAAGATGGAATTTTGAAATTCGGGAAGAGACTTTGTGTTCCCAATATACCTGATCTAAAAAGGGAATTGCTGGATGACGCTCATAGTTCCAATTTCTCTATACACCCTGGGAGCACCAAAATGTATAGAGATTTGAAGGAACATTTTTGGTGGTACAACATGAAGAGGGAGATTGCTGATTTTTTGTCAATATGTATGGTTTGTCAACAAGTGAAAGCTGGAAGGCAACACCCTGGAGGTGTCATGCAACCTCTTCCCATACCGGAGTGGAAATGGGACAATGTTACGATGGACTTTGTCATGGGGCTACCGAAGACTCCTAGAAGGAACGATGCAATATGGGTTATTGTTGATCGTCTTACCAAGTCAGCACATTTTCTTGCTATAAGAGAAGATCTACCCCTGGAACGTCTAGCAAGACTATACATTAATGAAGTTGTGAGACTTCATGGAGTACCCCTATCGATTGTTTCTGATCGTGATCCCCGTTTTACTTCAAGATTTTGGAAAAGTCTTCAGAAATCCCTGGATACTGAACTTCATTTGAGCACTGCTTACCACCCTCAGACAGATGGACAATCAGAACGGACTATTCAAACCTTAGAAGACATGTTGAGATCTTGCTCACTTGACTTTCAGGGTATGTGGGATCAATATTTACCTCTGGTAGAATTTTCCTATAACAATAGCTTCCATTCAAGTATTCAGATGGCACCATATGAAGCGTTATACGGAAAGAGATGTCGTACACCAACCTGTTGGGATGACGTTGGTGAAAGAAAACCTGTAGGCCCAGAACTGGTGGAGGAAACAGTGGAAAAGGTGAAGGTAATCCAAAATCACATCAAAGCAGCTCAAAGTAGGCAGAAGAGCTATGCCGATAATCGAAGGAAGGATTTGGAATTTTAGGTCGGTGATCATGTTTTCCTAAAGGTATCTCCATGGAAGGGAGTCATACGTTTTGGTAAGAAAGGTAAATTGAGTCCCAGGTACATCGGACCTTTCGAAATTCTAGAACGAATTGGGGTTGTAGCTTACCGATTGGCAATGCCGCCAAGTCTCTCCAAAGTTCACGATGTGTTCCACGTATCTCTGTTGAGAAAATACATGCCTGACCCAACGCATGTACTCACCTATGCGGAATTAGAACTGGAACCCGATCTGTCTTATTGTGTAGAGCCCGTCAAGATTCATGATACAAGAGAACAAGTACTGAGAAACCGGATGACATGTCTGGTAAAAGTTTTGTGGAGAAATCAAAAGATGGAAGAGGCAACGTGGGAACCCGAGGAACTTATGATGAAGAACCACCCGTGTCTTTTCATGTGATAAGTATTCTAGAAATTTCGAGGACGAAATTATTTGAAGGAGGGGAGAATGTAACACCCCAAGCTTCTATGATACGTTTCCCTTCGAATAATGCGATAGCGTGTGTTGTACGCAACCTCGAGTTCTAACACACACCACAACTAATTAAAATAGCTGTTGTGAATAGTAATACCTACTTTTTGAAATCATATATATTTTATATTTCAAAATGGACTTCATTTTTGGATTTGGAATATTGAAATTAGCCTAGGGTGAAATTTTGGTACTTTTCGGATAACTTTAATATTTTGATGAATAGTGAAAATTACTAAATTTTAATTAAAAACAACTTTTTTAATCAAAATAATTAATAGTGATAAATTGTGAATATGAGTGGTTTTAAAGTATATTTAGAATATATTTTTACCATTTAATATAATGTTGGTCATTGGACATAATTTTACAATTAAACTGAACATAAACAAGTGTCAATCTTTTGATAGTTATTACCTCTTAAAAACACGCTTTTTGTTTTGACAGCGGGAATTAATTTTAAATTAATTTCTTCCACTTCTGTGTTTTGAATTTAGAAAAATGGATTCCATATTTGGAGTCAGGATGTCCAAATTGTGTAAATAGGTAACTTTTATTTTTAGACATTTTGAATAATTACTGTGGTAAATATTTTATTTACCATGGTTAATGGTAAATCTGGTAAATAAGGGTTAAAAAATAATATTATAATAATACGAAATTACCCTAAAACGTGTCCTAACCTTATTTTTGGACACATACCCGACCATGGGCATCCTTGGGTCAATTTGGGGACCCCTTGGAGCCACTTGTATGTGGTAGGGACACATTATATTAATAAAGTTAAAATAAAAATAAAAATGGAATAAGCTTACATCTTTTAGAAGAACAATTTTTACATAGGGTTATACATGTTGGATTTTTGATTATAAATATTCATTAGAAAGATAAAAATATTTCCTACATGATGTTATTTTATTTGTAATTTTTAGACATTAAATAATTTATTTTATTTATGACACAATGATGATGCAGTAATTACTATAATAATGAAAAATTAAAATAATTGATATTATAAATACCCAAAAAAAATATATAATGAAACTTTTAATGAATTAAACTAATTTTCTAGGATAATATTATATATTAGGATTGATTTAATTGACTTTGTTCGAAGTAATCAATCTGTTATGAGTTTCACAAAAATCAACTATTGAATAGTGTCAAAATTGACATAAAAGAGTTCTTAAAACAAATATTATATTATTAATTGATATTAAATTCCTAAAAATCTAAGGTTCGGCCAAAAGACTTATATCAGGATAGGTTCATAATTAATGGACCACTTGTGGGTCGCTTGGATGTATATAGTAAGTTTATTAACCATATTATATAAAAATACAAAGAGACATTGTAAAAGTAAAACTAATTAACTTAGAGTTAATACTTAATGATAAGGTTAATATAAGTACTCAAACCTGTCTAAATTCTATTGGTTGAGTGGTTTTCGACCTATCCCCACCTTAGCCTTTGAATAATCAACTTTGGAGCCATTGTAAACCGAATATTAATTTATTATAAATTAATATTTCTAGCTTTTCCAAAGGTGCCCTTCACCCCTCTTATAAAAGGGCACTCCTCCTTCTCATTTCTTCACACCTCTCAAGCCACTTGGCTCATCCAAACTCTGCCCAACTAAGCTCCCCACATCCCTATCCTCCTCCTTGAAGCTTCCCCTTAGGCAGAAAGCATTTCAACAAGTCCTTTGGTTCCAACCAAAGTGAGTTACCTAAATTAAAGGTAACGTTTTTTCTTAAATTATTTTCATTTATTTTCCTTCTCCAACCCCCAAACTCTTTTTATTTCCTTTCTTTTGTAACAACACCAGTATCCTCAATATACTAGGATGTTGTTATAAGAATGATTCAAACTACACATACACACAACTCCATCTAATGGATTATGAACATAATGTTTCTGTGGATGGAAAACTAACGCCTCACGAAACGATGATTGTTCAAATACATCTTACCGCCTCTCATGGTGGCCATTATGATGGAACTATAATTAAATATGATGTTAATGATATATATTTTATATATAAGCTTCTGTAATTCCATTTTATTTCATACCATTATTCGTTTCATGTTGTATATACATATGATAATTTCATTTGAGGAAGTGCGGACTACCGCCCCCTTAAAATGATATGACTCGTTCATACCACACATGGAACGTATAAAGGATGGTGTTAATGAACTTAAGTAACATATATAAAATATTATATTATACTGGAATAGTAATATACCTATGTATCATTTGGATTCGATTCTTTTAAAATAAAAATTAAATGGAAGTAGCGTTCGTGCGTACGTACGGACTACCGTCTCCACGAACGCGATGAGATTCATTCTCCATCATATCCATTCAATTATTATTCTCATTTTAGGGTTAAAAATAATGTTAATATCATTCTGATTATGAATAAGATTTAATCTATCCATTACAAACATGTCTTACGTAACCAAACATTTAAGAAGAACGAATCGATTATCACCTGAAACGACGATAATACTAACATATTATTAATAAAGCAATGTTAAAAGATCATATATGATATCATATTAAAGTAAATGATTCTTTTATTATTTAATAACAATTATTTCACCATTATTCAGGAGGTTAACCGACCCCAACAAAAGAAAAGTACAAGGTAAGGGTTATTTCACAATCTCTTCATTATCCGAGGTTGTATTATACGTAATAATCTACTGGGATCTTTTTATCATCCACATCCATGTTTCTTCGAAATGTATTTCAAAACATTTTTACTATTTACAAGAATATGGGTTAAAGTCATTTATACCCTTGTTTGACTTTTTATAAGAGGTTTATAAAGGAATCTTTCCGTCGTTTTCAAAACAAGGTCCTTTTTAACCTTTTGGACAGAATTGAGGTAAGAATGCTTTTTTTAACTTATACGGCGGGTGCGGTTATTTTCCGCCGTTATAAAATCGTCGAAGCTTTCCATACAAGCTTATAAGAATATTTTCAAAGAAAATGTTTTATTTTATATGGATCTTAAATGATTTCAAAATAAAAAGAGATATTTCTTTAAAAAGAATTTTGATTTCATCTATGTCAACATCCTTTGATGGATTTTACGCTTATTTGAAGTTGATTTATTGTAATACAAAGCTTCTATATTGTATTGAAGGTTTTGTGATATGTTTGACTGTGGATGTGCTATTTTTATACCATTCATAGTTTATGGTGAAATTATTGACATTTCGTATGCTATTTTTAATACGAATGTTTATGTTATGTTTAAACCTTTTCATATGGGAATGCATTGGACTTAGTAAGTGACGGGTGGAGCCCGCTATAGCTCCTCGATGCATCGGTAGGTCTCATGAGACAAACTAGTGTCTTGGCACAAGGCCTTGAAAAAATCTTATTTGTAGTCTTGGCACGAGGCCTTGGCTATGTGGTTATGATAGTCTGGCATTATGCATTCCATCATTATGAAAGTGGTTATTGATTTTTCATGTGATTATTCGATTAGTAGAATAACCATGTGAATAAGTAAATGGCATTATTTCATTTTATTTATGCCATACTATGTTGAAAGTTCAAGTTTTAAAGTCTTTTGTTTTAGTTATACATTGCCTTAAATGTTTATTCTTATTTATGAAAGTTTCCGCTATATTGTTATCCTTACTGGGCATTTGAGCTCACCCCTTTTCTATGTTTTATTTTTCCCAGGAAGTGAAGAAGTAAATTATGAATGACCTGCAGGGATATTATGTGGGGATATGAGTGTGGATTATGGAGACAATATGTTGTTGTAGTAGTTTTTCGTTTAATGATGTAATGTAAACCTTATGAATATATCTAGTGTTTCCAAGGCTACTAAACCAATCGGTCTTTCGAGATTTGATCTTTCTTGTGATCATGCCAATGTTACGAAGTAATGCACCGACTCTGGGTAGCTGGGGTCGGGGCGTTACAACTTGCATACCATATTATAATCCATAGTATTTGGAAACCCTTATAGGGATGTCATAGACAGATTTTCATGATTTCCCCTTTATAGAGAAAACGTTTATATCTATTTTCTAAATTTCATAATCTATTTAAGCATATTATGAATTTTGAATTATGGAATATTTGGACAAAGAGAAAACCTAAATGTTTTCAATATTTTGTGTTACGTGAAAATGATTAATATATTTAGTTACAAATCATAATTTGTAGGATTTATATTTTCCTTCTATGTCTTGTTTATTCTTCAATATCCATTTTATCCTAAATTGATTTTTTTTCTACAAGAGTATCTAAAAATACATAGACTCTGTTCAAGTACATTTATTTAATTATATAAATCTCTTCATCATGATATCATGTTACCTATGAGGTAATTAATACTTATTTCTATGATAGTTTATAAAAATTACCTACTAATAATGAGTCTCTATACTCATTGAAAAACATATATCCCCATTTTTTTACATCTCATTTCACCTAAATTGAATATATTTTTTTTAGAAAAATATCATCCATGGTTTCATGTAGAATATTTTCTCTAAAAATTCTTATGTATCTCAATATACAATATTGAGAATGTTAATCATACTAAAATTATATAATTTCGTTATATACAACCACTCACTGAATATAGCTTATCAATCCAAATATACATATTTTTATACATAATATCCTCTTATATCATTAGGTAATCCAAAAAAATATAGTCTGTGCATCGTGGAGTGAGTTTTTTCTAGGGATATACATAACATAAATTAGGTAACCCCATTCATATATATATATATATATATTAATAAATTGGTATCATTCGAGTCCCTAACTCAGATGAAATCAGTTTTTCATCATTATATTTAAAGTGGTGACGTTTTGTAATGTAGTTTGTAATAAAAATAAAAATAAAATTAATATATTGTATATATGAATCATCATTGATCATACAATGTTTAACAAGGTTTTTTCTACTTTTTACCTACAAAAATCATCTTTAGTCTACCTATAGGGAAGTGATGATGTTAAATTCCAATCCATATTATATAATAAATAAACTATTTTTTATAATATTTTCTACTATGTTATGAGTGGACTATCTCTATATTATTAATAATATATATATATAATTATTTAAATACATAAAATAATCAGTGGATTTTTATTTTTACATTATTAGGTAATCATATCCATATAAACTACTGTCAACAGTAAATGTAATGAAGTAAGAGTATCCACCTCTATATTATACAATGAAATGTTCGATCACATCAATTTTAACTAATTTATAAATCTAAGAGGTACATGAAACCATTCAACTCAATCGAGTTGTGGTCATTTTTAGTTTTCAAAAAGAATGAGATAATTCATGTTATTGTAATAGAAAATATAAAAATGCATGTATCGATACCTCATTCTCATAAAAATATCATTTACATGACCATGTTATTAATGTCATAGTAGGTTCTGATAAGAGTAATGTTGTCCTGATTCATAAAATATTTCACAAATTTGGATATCATTTTACAATATAAAAATACCATTGGTTTTTTAACTATATGAAATTATATCTCTAATGTTTTGAAAATAGTTTTTCTATAATTAATGTACAAAAACATCCATCTAAAAACTGCAAATAGATATATTATTCCTAGTAATATTAGAACCATAATAATCTATCTGTAACACCCCAAGATTTCATAGTGTGTTTCTTCTTCAAAATAATTCAATAACTTGCACTACACATAACACTGAGTTCAAGCGCACCATGACTTACCAAACAAGCTGTTAAAAAGAGGTTATGAATTTTATTAACTAAACATTAAACTTTATATAATCCTTATAATTTTAGAATCCATATTATGAGTTTCTTAGACATAATGTAAGAACAAATTCATTTTCAATGTTGAACTTTTACCAAAATTTAATAGTGAACCATTTTTAAATCAAATATTTTAAACTTTTATATATTCAATTTGACTAAATGGGGACATCAAAAATTCCCAATGAAACATCCCATGCTTCCCTGGTACGCTTTCCTTTGAATATTACAGTATCGTGTGTTGTAGGCAACTTCGAGTTCTAACACACACCACAACCAATCAAACTAGCCGTTATGAATAGTAATACCTAATTTTTGAAATTTAATAAATTTTATCTCTCAAAATGGACTTATTATTTTGATTTGAAATATCTAATTTAGCCTAGGTTTAAAATTTGGTACATTTCGGATAACTTTTATATTTTGATGAATAGTGAAAATTACTAAATTTTAATTAAAAACAACTTTTTTAATCAAAATAATTAGTAGTGATAAATTATGAATTTGAGTGGTTTTAAAGTATATTTAGAATATATTCTTACCATTTAATAAAATGTTCCTCATTGGACAAAACATATCAATTAAACCAGATATAAACAAGTGTCAATCTTTTGATAGTTATTATATCTTAAAAACACTCGTTTTGTTTTAACAATGGGAATTATTTTTAAATTAATTTCTGCCACTTCTGTGTTTTGAATTTGGAAAAATGGATTCCTTATTTGGAATCAAGATGTTCAAATTGTGTAAATAGGTAACTTTTATTATCAGATATTTTGAATAATTCGGTAAATATTTTATTTACCATGGTTAAAGGGTAAATCCGGTTAATAAGGGTTAAAAATAATAACATAATAATAAAAAATTACCCTAAAACGTATCCTAACCTTATGAGTTGATACAAGTACGACCATGGGAATCTTTGGGTCGATTTCAGGACCCCATGGAGCCACTTGTAAGTGATAGGGACACTTTATTTTAATTAAGTTAAAATGAATACAAAAATGACACAAGCATATATCTTTTAGAAAAACAATTTTTAAATAGGGTTATATATGTTGTAATTTCAAATATAAATATTTATTAGAAATATAAAAAGATTTCATACCTAATTATATTTTATTTATAATTTTTAGACATTAAATATTTTAATTTATTTATGACACAATGATGATGCATTAATTACCATAATAGTAAAACATTAAAATAATTGATATTATAAATACCCAAATAAATATAATTGGAGACTTTTTATGAATTAAAAATATTTTATAAGATAATATGACATTTTAGGATTGATTTAATTAACTGTTTTCGAAGTAATATTTCTGTTATGATTTTTATAAAAATCAATTATTGAATAGTGTCAAAATTGACATAAAGAGTTTCTAAAACAAATATTATATTATTAATTGTCATTAAATTCCAAAAAATCTAAGGTTCGGCCAAGAGACTTATAAAATGATATTTGAATCATTAATGGACCACTTGGGGGTCTCTTGGATGTATATAGTATGTTTATTAACTATATAATATAAAAATACAAAGTGACATGGTAAATGTCAGACTAATTAACTAAGAGTTAATACTTAATGATAAGGTTAATATAGTAACCCAAACCTGTATAAATACTATTGGTTGAGTGGTTTTAGACCTGTCCCCACATTAACCTTTAAATATTACACTTATTATCCATTAGAAACCGAATATATATTTAGTATAAAATAATATTTCTATCTTTTCCAAAGGTACCCCTAACCCCTCTTATAAAAGGGAACTCCCCCTTCTCAATAATTAAAACATTAAAAGCCTTTTGGTAAGGCAAACCCTATCGAAATACTCTCTAAACTTCCCTAAATACATCCTAGAGTCATTAGATTGATCAGAAAGCCAACCTAAGTAGTCCTTTTGATCAAATCAAAAGGAAGAACACGAAGAAGAGGTAATGATTTCACCACACTTTTTCATGTTCCTTTCTTCTTCCACTTCTTCTTTCATTGTTATTACCATTATAAAATAATATATCTAGTATATTATATATAATTTTATGTTATTATGAATATGGTACATCCATATTTCAGTATTCTATCCATCCCTTGAAAGACATGTCACCATACGTGCGAACGTACGACTTACTGTCTCCACGTCATGGTGTTATTGTTATTCAAAGCATTATTATTTGGATGGGTATAATATTTATGTGTAATTCTTGTAAATAATAAATATAACATGATAATTATTCACTAT
The DNA here is from genome assembly GCA_963277665.1 of Viscum album. Classification (NCBI taxonomy): domain Eukaryota; kingdom Viridiplantae; phylum Streptophyta; class Magnoliopsida; order Santalales; family Viscaceae; genus Viscum; species Viscum album. Next base: position 576,238,498 of record OY728138.1, on the reverse strand, counting down.
ATATGATATACCATCCAATTATATATTATTTTAATATCAAAAGAATGATATTGTCACTCGTGCGTACGTAGGGACTACTGTCTCCACGAACGCGATGAGATTCATTCTCTATTCTATCCATTCAAGTATAATCATCATTTTATGATTTAAAAATAATGTTTAAGGACTTGATATCATTATGTATATGAATAATATATAGTCTATCCATGAAAACCACATCTTACATAGAAAAACATATAAAAGAAAATGAGTAAGATAACACCCGAAACGATGATAATACTAAGATATTATTAACAAAGAAATGTTAAAAGATCATATATGATATCATATGAATGTATATTATTCTTGTATAATTTAATAAAAATTATTTCACCATTATACATGAGGTTAACCTACCCCCAAACAAGGAAAATTACAAGGTAAGGGTTAATTTTACAATCTCTTTATTATCTGAGGTTGTTTATACATAATTATCTACTGGGATCTCTTTATCATCCCCATCCATGATCCTTAAATATGTATTTTAAAAAAATTAGTATTTACTAGAAAATGGGTTAAATTCATTTATACTCTTATGTGTTTTGAAAGGAATATTTCCGTCGTTTTCCAAATAAGGTACTTTTTAACCATTTCGACAAATTTAATGTACGAATGTCTTTTAAACTTATACATTGAGTGCAGTTATTTTCCACTGTTATAAAATCACTGAAGCTTCCCTTACAAGCTTATAAGAATATTTTAAATGTAAATGTTTTTTATAATTATGTGACTTTTAAATGATTTCAAAATGAATATTTTAAGAATTTGTGAAAGGTACTCTTTATCAAGATCATAATTTTAAATGTTTTAAAGATATATCTTTCTAAATCCTTTTAATTAATGTCTATGTTTTCAAAATTATTTTAAGGATTTATTTATATGGACATGAATGTTTTGAAATGATATTTCTTTTCAAAATTTTCAAAGTGGTATGGGACACTTTGATTCAAAAATCCCTTTTATATTACTTGATTTATAAATGTGTTACTTTTCAATGATTCGAGAAAAGATATATTTCTCTCAAATATTTTTTATTTCATCTATGTCAATATCCATTGATGGATTTTAAGCTTTTTTGAAGTTTATTTATTATGATACAAAACATTTGTATTGTATTGATGGTTTTTTGATATGTTTTACTGTGGTTGTGCTATTTTTTTTATACCTTTCATGGTTTATGGAGAAATTATTGACATTTCATATGCTAGTTTTAATACGAATGATTATGTTATGTTTAAACCTTAAAATATGGGAATGCATTGGACTTAGTAAGTGACGGGTGGAGCCCGCTATAGCTCCTCGATGCATCGGTAGGTCTCATGAGACAAACTAGTGTCTTGGCACAAGGCCTTGGAAAAAATTTATTTGTATTCTTGGCACGAGGCCTTAGCAATGTTATTATGATAGTCTGAATATTTCTTACCATCATTATGAAAGTGGTTTTTGATATTGCATGTGATTATTCGATTAGTAGAATATCCATGTGAATAAGTAAATGGAATTATTTCATTTTATTTTTTCCATACTATATTGAAGTTTATGTTTAAAATGATTTTGTTTTAGTTATAAAATTCCTTAAATGTTTATTTTTATTTATGAAAGATTCTTCTATATTGTTATCCATACTGGGCATTTGAGCTCACCCCTTTTATATGTTTTATTATTCCCCGGATGTGAAGAAGTAAATTATGAATGACCTGGTGGGATAGTATGATGGGATAAGAGTGTGGAATATGGAGACTATGTTGTTGTAGTTTTCATTTTTATGATGTAATGTAATACTTTATGAATATATCTTGTGTTTCCAAGGCTACTAAACTAATCGGCCTTTCGAGATTTGATATTTCAGGTGATCATGCCAATGTTATGTAATAATGCACTGACTCTGGGTAACTGGGGTTGGGGCGTTACAATTGGTATCAGGGAAAGTTTAGTACAAACCATGGAAGCTAGATTTAGATAACTCTGATTAGATCACATAGAATTAAGATGGACTTTGAGGATTAGTATAGAATAACCTCCTAAAATTTTGGTATTGTAGAGATTTTGTGAGTTTTCCAAGAAATACATCACTATCTGGATACGTGCAGGTAGAGGCGGCTCTGGCACAGATGTACCTAGGGGTAAAACCCAAAAACACCGCATTGAGCTGGTATCGAACGGGAACTAGTGCACGACAATGGGCCTTGCTGCACTCTTGGTTACGACACTCCTGGGGGATATGCTTAGGATAAATATCATTTTATTTACAATCCATTATGAATGGTTTATGAGTATATACTTCCTAAAAGGAGAAATCTTAATGATTATGGATTATATCCCTAATCTATTTAATTTATGTTATGTGTTTTACAAGTTTGGGATTAGGTATTGTTTTTCATAAACTAATCTAGTGTATGCCATTGTTTACAAATGGGTCCCAGTAGAAGGAATGAGAACTCCAGCAATGCACATGATCCAAAGAGAATGAAGGATCATATCTTTCATGGTCTTAAGTGAGAATTTATAAGAGAAATAGTCTCCCATGTATTATCATCATATGAAAAAATAATATAATGTGTTGATAAGATATGTAAAGAGTTTACTGAGTCCTATGTCTTTGAAGGGAAGCAAGAGAAGAAAAGGATGGAAAATAAAAAGATGGATAAATGGAAGAGGGAAAAGAAGAATTTTCCCATATGTGATAAATATGGGAAGAAACACCTTGGAACATTCCTAAAAGGAATGGGAGTTTGTTATAAGTGTGGAGGAAAAGGGCACAAATTATGTGACTGCAAGGGTAAGAAAATGGTTTCAAATGTAAAATGCTACATTTGCAAGGATTTTGGACACTACACGAACCTATGTCACAGTCATCAGACTATGCCGCAAATGATGATATTGGATAATAATCATGTTATGATACTACCACAGATGAAGAGGAATGATTAGAGTTCTTATGTTGATTATTTCATTTGAGTGTTGTATCAACAATGTACTTCTTATAATAATTATGGAGTATATAGGGATTGTACTACAGTACTATTTCATTAAGGACTTGAGATTGTGTGGAACAAAGAAAATTGACTCAATAGCAGGTTAAATTTTTGGAAAATATATGGTTGAGAGAAAGATAAACCATAATATGGTTCTGATACCGAGGTAGAGATTTTAGAATAATACATTATTGATTTGGATAAATTATATTGGATATTCGTGACTACCTTGAAAATGATTAATGATTTGTATATTCCATCATTGTTGGGGTTTAAAACATTTTTGGATTGAAGTAGTATATCAATTTTTATTTAAGGAATAAGGGATCATGAATGTAATCAATAATGTTTTATGGTAATACAAGATGTTTTAGTGTTTAAAAAAAATTAATGATGAATTTGTTCCTATGTTATTACATTTCAAAAAGGGTCTTCATTGTGTTTACCTTCCTTATAAATTTTGGACTGAAGTATTTTGGATAATTCTAGTTTGGATTATTTTGGATTTCCATAAAAGGTCAACGAGGAGGTCGGGCGGTAACTCATCGCGTCCGGCAAGACCGCGAGACTTGAACCCAAAACCAAAGGGCGACAAGGGTGTATCACCTACCACTAACCCACGTGATTTCCTGGATTGAATAATGTCGTTTTTTAATGGTTCTTCTAAATGAATTATAAATTCATTTTTTTAACCATATACGAATAAGATAAATAGAATATTATTTTTATGTTATATTATCTTATAGAGTGAAAGATGAGTTTGTGGTAGAACATAGTTAAAGGATGAGACTCTACTTGTGAAGTATATATTTCTCTTCTTCTATTATTCAATGAAGAAATTAATTCGTATACTTTAGTGAAGGGATCTTAAAACAAAAAATGTGTTATCCTAATACCATATGTTTTGCTGAACTGATGGTAGTTTAAATTATCATATATTGATGAATTTAAGGCCCTCAATTTTACACTTGTTTGTTATTGATGACCTCAATCACTACCTATAAATATTTACTTTTTTCCTCCAATTATATGTCTCTAATTTCCACCAATGTTCTCCGAATAGATATCATAATTTGGTGGTGACCCTTTCATTTCTCATTTCCTCTTATTATGACTAAATTTTATTAACCCAATTTTTGATGTGGGTTTTCCCACAACGATATTTTCTATATTCAACCTTTTATTTTCGCAGAAAAATTTCAAATTGTGAGGTCACAATTTTTTGAAGGAGGGGAGAATGTAACACGCCAAGATTTCATAGTGTGTTATTTCTTCAAAATAATTCAATAAGTTGCACTACACGCAAAACCAAGTTCAAGCGCACCATGACATACCAAACAAGCCGTTGAAAAGATGATATGAATAGTATTAACTAAATTTTAAACTTTATATAATACTTATAATTTTATAATCCATATTAGGAGTTTCTTATACATAATGTATGAACAAATTCATTTTTAGTATTGCACTTTTTTCAACTTTTAATAGTGAACCCTTTTTAAATCCAATATTTTAAACATTTATATATTCAATTTGAATAAATGGGGACATCAAAAATTTACAATGAAACATCCCAAGCTTCCACGGTACGCTTTCCTTTGAATAATACAGCAGCGTGTATTGTACGCAACTTCGAGTTCTAACACCCACCACAACCAATCAAACTAGCCGTTATTAATAGTAATACCTAATTTTTTAAATTGTATAAATTTTATCTCTCAAAATGGACTTCATTTTTGGATATGGAATATCGTATTTAGTCTAGGGTAAAATTTTGGTACTTTTCAGATAACATTTATATTTGGATGAATAGTGAAAATTACTAAATATTAATTAAAAACAAATTTTTTAATAAAAATAATTAGTAGTGATAAATTATGAATTTGAGTGGTTTTAAAGTATATTTAGAATATATTTTTACCATTTAATACCATGTTGTTAATTGGACAAAACTTTAAAATTAAACCAAATATAAACAAGTGTCAATATTTTGATAGTTATTATCTCTTAAAAACACACTTTTTTGTTTTAACAACGGGCATTAATTTTAAATTAATTTCTTCCACTTCTGTGTTTTTAATTTGGAAGAATGTATTCCATATTTGGAATCAGGATGTTCAAATTTTGTAAATAGGTAACTTTTATTTTTAGACGTTTTGAATAATTACATCGGAAAATATTTTATTTACCATGGTTAATGGGTAAATCGGGTAAATAAGGGTTAAATATAATTTCATAATAAAAATAAATTACCCTAAAACGTGTCCTAAACTTATTGTTTGATACATGTCCGACCATGGGCAGTATTGGGTCGATTTTGGGACCCCATGGAGCCACTTCTAAGTGATAAGGAGACTTTATTTTAATTATGTTAAAATGAAAACAAATATGACACAAGCATATATTTTTTAGAAAAACAATTTTAACATAGGGTTATATATGTTAGAGTTTAGACTATAAATATTCATTACAAATATAAAAGGATTTCCGACATAATGATATTTTATTTATAATATTTAGACATTAAATAATTTATTTTATTTATGACACAATGATGATGTAGTAATTACCATAATAGTGAATAATTAAAATAATTGATTTATAAATACCCAAATAAATATAATTTGAGACTTTTTATGAATTACACTAATTTTATAGGATAATATGAAATGTTAGGATTGATTTAATTAACTTATTTATATGTAATTATTCTGTTATAATTTTTATAAAACTAAATTATTGAATAGTGTCAAAATTGACATAAATGAGTTTTTTAGAAAAAATATATATTATTAATTGATATTAAATTCCTAAAAATCTAAGGATAGGCCGAGATACTTATATCATGATAGGTATATCATTAAAGGACCACTTTGGGGTCTCTTGAATGTATATAGTATGTTTATTAACTATATATTATAAAAATACAAAGTGACATGGTAAATGTCAAACTAATTAACTAAGAGTTATTACTAAATGATAAGGTTAATATAGTAACCCAAACAAGTCTAAATCTTATTGGTTGAGTGTTTTTCCACCTATCACCACTTTAACCTTTAATAATACAGTTTTGAGCCATTATAAACCGAATATGAATTTATTATAAAATAATATTGCTAGCTTTTCCAAAGGTACCCCTCACCCCTCTTATAAAAGGGCACTCCCCCTTGCCACTAATTCACACATTAAAACCCTTTTGGATCGGCCAAACCCTGTCCCAATACTCTCTCATCTTCCCTCAATACAACCTAGAGGCCATAGTTTGATCATAAATACAACATCAGGATTCCTTTTAGTCAAATCAAAAGGAATAACCTGTAGAAGAGGTAATGATTTCACCACCCTTTTTCAAGATCCTTTCTTCTTACACTTCTTATTTATTTGTTATTACCATTATAAAATAACAAATACGGTATTTTATATTTAATTTGATGTTATTGTGAACATGGTACAACCATATTTCAGTATTCTATCCATCTTTTTAATGACATGTCAACATACATGCGTACGTACGGCTTACCGTCTCCACGTCATGGTGTAATTGTTATTCAAAACATTATTATTTGGATGGGTATAATAATTATTTGTAATTCATGTAAATAATAAATATAACATGATAATTATTCTGTATATATGATATTCTATCAAATTATAGATTATTTTAATATCAAAATAATGATATTGTCGCTCGTGCGTACGTACAGACTACCGTCTCCACGAACACGATGAGATTCATTCCAATCGTATCCATTCAAGTATAATTATCATTTGATGATTTAAAAATAATGTTTAAGGACTTGATATCATTGTGGATATGAATAATATACAACCTATCCATGACAACCATGACTTACATAACAAGACATATAAAAAATGAGTAAGTTAACACCCAAAACGATGATAATACTAAGACATTATTAACAAAGCAATGTTAAAAGATCATATATGATATCATATGAGTGTATAGGATTCTTGTATAATTTGATAAAAATTATGTCACCACTATACAGGAGGTTAACCTACCCCCAACCACGCAAAAGTACAAGGTAAGGGTTAATTTTATAATCTCTTTATTATCCGAGGTTGTTTATACGTAATTATCTACTGGGATCTCTTTATGATCCACATCCAAGTTCCTTAGAAATGTATATAATAACATTTTTACTATTTACTAGACAATGGGTTAAAGACATTTATACAATTATGTGTTTTGAAAGGAATATTTCCGTAGTTTTCCAAACAAGGTACTTTTTAACCTTTTCGACAAATTTAAGATAAGAATTTCTTTTAAACTTATATGGCGGGTGCGATTATTTTCTGCCATTATAAAATCACCAAAGCTTCCCTTACAATATTAAAAGAATATTTTCAATGTAAATGATTTATTTTATAATTATGTGACTTTTAAATGAATTCAAAATGTATATTTTAAGAATTTTTTAAAGGTACTGTTTATCAGGATCATAATTTTAAATGTTTTAAAGATTTATCTTTCTAAATCCTTTTAATTAAATTTCCATGTATTCAAAATGATATTAAGGATTTATTTATATGGACATGAATGTATTGAAATGATATTTCTTTTCATAAGTTTCAAAGTGGTATGAGATACTTTGATTCAAAAATCTATTTTAAATTACTTGCTTTATAAATGTGTGGCTTTTCAATGATTTTTAGAAAAGGCATATTTCTCTCAAATAGTTTTGATTTCATCTATGTAAACATCATTTGAGGGATTTGAAGATTATTTGAAGTTGATTTATTATGATACAAAACTTTTGTATTGTATTGAAGGTTTCTTTATATGTTTTACTGTGGATGTGTAATTTTTTTATACCATTCTTGGTTTATGGAGAATGTATTGAAATTTCGTATGCTAGTTTTAATAAAAATGTTTATGTTATGTTTATACCATTTCATATGGGAATGCATTAGACTTAGTATGTGACGTGTGGAGCCCTCTATAGCTCCTCGATGCATCGGTAGGTCTCATGAGACAAACTAGTGTCTTAGCACAAGGCCTTGGAAAAATATTATTTGTAGTTTGGGCACGAGGCCTTGGCTATGTGGTTATGATAGTCTACAATTATGAATTCAATCATTATGAAAGTGCTTATTGATATTGCATGTGATTATTAGATTAGTAAAATATCCATGTGAATAAGTAAATGGAATTATTTCTTCTTATTTTTTCCATACTATATTGAATTTTAGGTTTAAAAGGCTTTTTTTAGTTATGCATGGCCTTAAATGTTTATTCTTATTTATGAAAGTTTCAGTTATATTGATATCCTTACTGGGCATTTGAGCTCACCCCTTTTCTATGTTTTATTTTTCCCAGGATGTGAAGAAGTAAATTATGAATGACTTGCTGGGATAGTATGAGGGGATAAGAGTGTTAAATATGGAGACTATGTTGTTATAGTTTTCATTTATATGATGTAATGTAAAACTTTATGAATACAGATAGTGTTTCCAAGGCTACTAAACTAATTCTTCTTTCGAGATTTGATCTTTCTCGTGATCATGCCAATGTAATGTAATAATGCACTAACATTGGGTAACTGGGGTCGTGGCGTTACACTATCAATAAGTCCAAATGAAATTTAATTATTAATATAAGGAGATATTATTTAATAGTTAGTGAAAATATGTCTTTCACAATTGAATACAAAGGTTCCGCCTACCGATTTAAATATTTAACAACATAATCTGTTCATATTTTTTTATTAAAATGTGTCCAAAACATTCTATATATATAACCAAACACATAGTAATGGAAAATTAAAATTCAATATGAAATGTAGTATTAGATTCACTAATCTTATCGAATGAGGCATAGTCTATCTTTTGTTAATCTACTTTCCACTTGAAAATAATTCTTAATAATGTTCATATTCTTGGTTTGGGATCAAATTTTTTTTAGTACGATGGTCAATAGAATACTTAGATATGGAAATTGTGTTATTCCCCATTTTATTTCTCTTATTATTAATCACTATATGTACTAATAGGCTTTCATTACTTTTATCCCTATATACTATATGGATCATATCTAAATTATTATTTAGTGACATATCAATATTTTCGTTCTATATGTCAAAATATAACTGGAGATGTTGCGATATAGTGATAATAGAATGTTGTTAGATCATAAATTAATGTGAATCAAAGAACTAAAAATATTACAAATCACATTATGTCCAATCATATTTACTATATAAGATTTATATACAGTAACATTTATATGAGTAGATGTTAAAATCTCCATCAACATGTATAGCCTCTCATGCATAACATTCTATTGAAAATGATCAATAGGATATAACAACATAGTAAATAAATCCATGTCTTAATGATTCACTTAGAGATCACAATACAAGGGAAACCACATAAGGAACGTGACATATATTTAATCATTGTTATATTTGAATAATAGTTTTCGATCATCCTTAGAAGACTCTTGAAAAGGATATTTATCTTTAATAAGTTACTCCAACACATAAATTTACTTCTCCAAGGATAGTATGATGTCCCAAAACATGTAACATACTTGGAATGGAATAACAATGAAGATGATGTGATTCACTAATTTTGACCACACAGATAATTTCAAATTCATTTAATTTATAATTTTATATAATTAGAAATAATTTTTCTGTATATTATATTGATTATAGAAGTTTTTCATAATATAATTTTATATTTAACCCCAAATTATTTAATCAATCTGTAATGGAAATTTCTATTTGATTTGTAATTCAATGTTTTGTGGATATTCATGTAGCTATGAATGATTATTCCATTATCATAATCTATAAATAGAGAATAAAATTTATTCAATGCTGTTTATTTTTATCATCATTTTTACTATATTAGATCATGGATCATTGAATTGTTGAGTTGACGCCCTAATCATAAAAACAAATTTTATATTTCATTACATATATCCTACAAGTTACATGGATTAATTTTTAGTTAATCGTTAAAAGAAATTAAAAGGTGAAAAAAATAATTTCTAATTCAATAATGTCTATATAAATACATACATAATATTATTTCATGAAAAATGTTATAGAAGAAATATAGTTGTAATATAAATCGTTAAAAACATTAAATGAGATTATAAGGTTAAGTGTGTATTTCCTAGATTCAAACATATCATATATTTTATATATCATCCTAAATAATAAATTTATTTTAATTCAATTTTTCTTGAAGAAATTATAATTTTAATCGTTTTATTCTTTCTGTTATCATTTTTCACTAAATTACATATTCATTTATGTTCATATTAGATGTTTGAACAATATTCAGCTTATATATCCAATATGAGTTATAGTTTGAGGAGGTTCAATGATATCATTATCTCTCTATATAGAAAATAATAATCCTAATGAAATTTTAAATTTTATAGATGAATTGTAATTTAAAAAAACGTGAATGGGGGTAATGTAAAATGAACTATGTTAAAATCATAGAAATGGTTGGACATATGTACATATCAGTAATTGTTTTATTTTATGATGATCATGATGGAAAGAAGATATTTTTTGTATTACAGTTAAAAATGTTTATTATATAATAAATATCATACATTATCAATGAATACAATAATATATAATGTCAGTATGAAGAGGTTTTAAAAAGATGAACTACATAGAATCATAGAGGTGAAAAAACACACATCTTCATAAAAGACACTATAATTTTTCAATAGAGGGAATGTATAGTAAATTGGTGATATATAATTCCTACCAAATGGTAATTTTGTCATTAGTATTGTATAAATAAACATTAAATCCATCATTTTAAAAAATCATGATGGGAAGTGGTGGAAAATATATTACATCGATTCTTGAGGCACTATCCATCTTTACTAAAAATGAATTTTTTTTTTCTATTTAATGTATGTGGATATGGATATACATTATTATATTAACCAAAAAAACATAGTATATTTTATATAATATTTTTATTTTTTCTAAATTTTTAATGAATATTTTTATGAAGGTAGAATAATAATTAAAACTATAACATTCGGTTAAAACATATACAACATATTTAGAAAATGTCTATTTCATTACAACTATAACCCTATGTGGATGTTACTATATAATACAGTCCATAATAACATAGATAGGGATATTTAAATTGGATTTTATTAGGTATTCTATTATTAAAAATGATTTCAAAGCCTAAATAAAAGAGGAGAGGAGACACCCTTTCCCAATATGGGGAGGGTTATTCATCGAATTTCATAATATTTTAAATTAATAATCACTAATAAATACATCCAAAATAATATAATGAAAATATATGATAATGTTGTGTTGAAATCCTATTTTAGAACAACAAATTGACATTTTAGGTTCTTTCTTAATAATTATAATTTGGTTTCATCATTATATTAACTTTTTTGACCATTACCACTATATAAAATATTTCCACATTTTAGAGGACATTATAGTTCAAATTAAAAGAATGTGGGAACATAAATGGACCATGGTTGATAATTTTTGTAATATTAAAATAAAATGTCTTAATATATAACTTTTTATAATTTTAATTCATTTATGAAAATAATTTTTTGTTAAAAAATATAATTTTTTCCATTTTTTAAAATAAGTAAATTAATATGTTAAGCAATGTGTCTGACTGATTAAAATTTGTCCAATGAAAAAACATATTTTTTATGAGGAATATGTGGTTTTAATAAAATAATTTTATCATATTTATACAGTTAATTATTTCATTTTATACTCTATCATTTAAAATAAAACCATAGATATAATATATTAACCTTAACAATTGTACATTATTTTCAATGTTATGGGTCATAATTTTAAGATATTATTAAAATGATACAAATTTAAAAAAAAATAATTCAAATTATATTACATTAAATAGTTTATAAAATAAATTATTTTATATTTCTTTTAATTGAATATTAATTGGGTTGATGATTTAAAAAGATTTTAAGGAAATTATATCAGTACCAAAATATATAAATTAATTTAATAATAATAAAAAGTTGAATTTATATTTAATTAATATTTATAACCGGGCATAGAATCATATTATCACAATGTGAAAATTTTAAGTCAGAAAAAGAAACTGACTTATTTACATTTCCTTAAATATAATAATATAAATTATAAATATATTGGAATTAGGTAGATTGTAACTACCTTAGGAATAGAGAGCCTCTCTATCTTTAATTTCATGTTCATTGGTTCAGAAATCATGAATTTTTCGAAGGCATGATGTTGATATTGTTGTCCACCAAGATGCCATTATAGTGTGTGGAACTCAACAACAATATAATGATTCAAGGCATGGGGGGGGGGGTTTACAATGGAAATACATTTTTTTGATTGAAAGGATGGCTCATAGATGGTAGAATTTATTGATAATGCCTTGAAAGATGATGAATTTTATGGAACATAGATGTTGGTGGATTGTGATGGCTTCTTCTTAGTTATGGATGATGATGGTGACTCGACAGATTTAGTTGGAAACAGAGGGTCGTATGGTTTTGATCTAAATTCCTACAGGAAGGGATAAAAATTATTTATTTTGGAATAATAGATCGTATGATTTGAGGGGTGTTTATCATCTTCACAATGATATTGAGTGTGAATTTGGCTCTTAATGATGAGTGGCTAGGATGTATAGCAGTATTTTCAGCCACACATGTGTTGATTTTGGGTGTTTGGGAGGATTTATTCTCATGATTTTATGTTTAGGCTACCTAGGAGTTTGCGAACCCTATGGTGTATGAAATAAGGGATGCAAGGAATAAAATAAGAATTTGATGGAAATAATATGTACAAGTTAGATGGATGTGAATCTTTCTACATACCAATGACAAATCATGGATCCTAGTGGGAACCTCACTAGTGCAACTTATTAATGGAGGATAAAGAGGCTCATCACATGGTGGTGGTGTTGATCGGGGGAGCTGCAACAATAATGGCAGTGACTGACATTGGTGATGGTGGTGACCATAGGATTTGTAGGGGTAGGTTTTAGATCGATGATGACAACTGCACCTAGGAACATGCAGGATATACTCGGTATACAAGATAAATCTTGAAAAATTTCGTTGGGATTAATTATTCCTACAGATGATATGGATGGTTTAATTGTGATGATGATAAGTAGAAGGGTTCAAGGATGACCTCGGGTGATGAAAGGTGAAAACCACAGTACATCTAGAGTTAGGAATGACCTCGAGATATGGCAGTGTCCCTGAGATTTGTAATGTGATGGGGGGTGGGTAAGGATTGATATATTGTTTATTTACAATTGTGTGAATGGTATATGATGAGATTGACTAAAGGGATGATAATTGGGGTTGGAGCGGTGAAATTTAGAAGGACACGATGTTGGGTGGCTATCAGAAAATGGATAACGTTCGAAATAGTAAATGTATTATTGGCTTGGTTCATTCAATGGATAATGTAAACGATCCATGTGGCCTCCTCTAGGTCCTATAATATGTGTGGGATCATTGTAATTTGGACTTCATGATGTCTATTTTATACTCCTTTGGCCTGATGTGACTTTTTTGTTTTTTGAGTTGTATTGTTTCTCTAATTTTTTTGATGGATCCATTTTCTCTATGTGTACGTTTATGTTTATGTAGTTCTATTTTCATTTATAATTTTTGGGATTGATTATTCTCTGTACTAGAATATTTCTCAATATGAATATAATTGTAACAATTAATTAAATGAAAAATAAAATTTACATAATTAAGAATCATGTATTTAAAAAAAATTTACACTCATCCAATTAGAAAATATAATGTGTTATGGAAAATTATAATTACATATAGTATTATTTTGTAACTTAGATACACGATTAACACTTAATGTGGTGACAATTATTTATTTCGGTATCTTTTAGTAATAAAAACAATAAAAGGGTATGATTAAAAAATATTGAACCTACTTATTAAAAAAATTTAATCGAATTATCATGATTCAATGTGTAGAAGATTCAAAAATTAATTGAATATTAAAACACAAAACACATCGAAATATAAATTTTTTTATAAAATACTTTTTTGAATTAAATATTTTATACCATATCTTTGTATAAATTTTTTTAAAAAGATAATATTTTATTTTTATTATTAAAAAATAACTAATGATATTTTAAACCTAATCACATAGATAATATTACTTTGTAAATATGTTAACTTTAATTAATGTTTTGAATAAAAATAAAAAATTTTGTTATTCGTTAAAAATTAAAACATTTCATAAAAAGGGAAAAACATCTAAAAATTTAATTTTCAAATTATTATATCAAAATTATTATCCTTTTATCAAATAAAAATTTCAATATTTTGATAAATTAATAATACTATTTTCTCACAATAATCAATATAAAAAATATAATATAAATATATATTTTTTCAATTAAATAGACTAAACAAAAAATATGGAAATTATATTACATGTAGTTATCAATAATTTTATATTGATTATGAAATATATATATACATTTCTAAATTTAGTTTTTATGAATCATACCCTCCATTTTAAATTCATTGTTATAATGACTATAATTAAATAATTATATATCTTGGGATGTTTAAACTTTCTGTTTTATTTACTATATTCTATAGATCATAGTATTATTTCAAAATTCCACGGTAATTATTTTATACACAAAATAATCATTTGAATCATCAAATTTTTATTGTTATCTCTTTAATTGGAATTTAAACATCAAAAAAATTTAATGAAATCACATATTGTAAAAAGGGATTGTAACAAAATCCTCTTCTACAATGGGAAAATAAAATATGAAGGTAGTGGATAATAAAACATAAATTTGTTTACAAACAGTGTAACATTAGTGGAATATAAAAATATTGACATGGAATAAAATTTATATTCCCCGATAATGATAAAGAGTGATTGCGGTCATTAATCACAGTAAATTTGATGATACTGAAATGTTAATAACCATAAAATCCTTAAACAAATTGGTTTAGTAAATAGCATAATTGTTTTAAAATTGAGGGTAATAAGATAACCTTATTAATGATTATAATTTTTCTATAAGCTGATAATTTAATTTTCCATGTATAATATGAACATAAGGTAATATAATTAAAGAGAAAGTTGAATTTAATAAATAGTCATTTAATAACAGAATATAATATTTTAAACCAATTTTTGAGTACTAAAGTTGTTTCCCTAATTCATGAAAAAAATAAACATCTAATAGATAAAAAATCCAAAAAGGATTAAATGATATTAGTCATATATTTATACATTATCCAATGAAAAATGTTTTCAATAATTTAAAATGACACTAGTGAATATTAAATTATCAAAGGAAAAAATAAAACATCAATATCTAAAGGCACATAAATTACACCCAATGTCCATCTTAGATAATTTTATAAATAAATAACACACACATTATAAAAATTATTACTAAACAATGTACAATCCAAGAATGGATAATAATTTGATAAAATATTTTTCTGGGAATAATTTAATATTTATATCCAACATCCTTGGCCTCTGATAAGTTGATATACCAAAAATGTATAATCACTATTTATATTATATTTAGAATATGATAATAATTTCTATAATTAAAAAATATACCCATAATACACATTTAAAACATATTTGATTGAAAAATAAAATTTACAATTTATTCCTTAAATTAAATGAATACTATTCTAATATTATTTTATCATATACTTTTACCCAAATTTATAATGATATTCATATATCATTACATTAATAAAAAACTCACTAGTTCATGAACATAAATAATTAGATAAATAAATATACATGTAATCACAATAACCTCAACAATAAATGTTAATTTAAAATAATATTATATTCCAATTAGTTTTACTCACATCCCTTATAATATAATAACATTATACTATAACTTTAATTCATTCTAAACATAAAAAATATATATTAAAAACACCTATAAAACATCTCCAAAAATAACATTAATCATCTAAAAATTCCATCCTATAAAACATAAAGGGAGTTTCAAATACCTTAAATATATGATCAATCATAAAAATAAAAACCCATATTGGTACATATAAGTCTTATGTTAATCTCACATTAATACATCACGATCACTTTAGTTATCTAAAATATTTATATAATAAAAAGAGTTACGACCTAACCATAAACATTGTGTAATAATTAATTTTAAATCAATAATTCATTCACATTAAAATTAGGATATTCATGGTTTAGAGTTTTATAGTATTAGGGAATCACATATACATGAATAAATATTACAATAAAATTTTTAACCAACAACATAACATCCAGTTTTTCTATAAAAATCATATTATATCATATAAATTTTTTAATTTTTAAGTGACGTAATCACATTAATCATCTTGTCCTCTTCCTTATCCCTAATCATTAATAATTAACACTATATAATTATAAAATTCGGGATTATCATAATGGAATACATGTAAGGGACACAATAAAGTAATAATTAAACATGTTATATCGTGATTTCATATAAAATATTATCATTTTAATGAAATTAAACATTGTTCTCAAAATAAAATAAAAAAAATACCCAAGAAATCAATTTTTCTACCTAATGATTCTCTGTGATATATTTATAACCAATCCTAAATGAAAAATAATTCTCTAAAATTATCCTTCTAAAAAATTAAATCATAGGACTGTTTTTGTAATAGATATATTTCACCTATAAAAAGTACCATATACTTTCTTTTATATTCCTTAAACATAAATAACATGGTATCATAAGATCATGGAGACTTAAGAAATGTGTCATTAGCACAAAACATGACATATAAAATTTTCAAGGTTACCTACAAATATAAAATCACCTGGTTGAAAAATTCCAATAATGGATTATCATTACACCTTAATCCCACACATAAAGATTCATGAGACTAAAAAAATACCCAATTAATTATATTTCTATCTAGGAACACACATCATAACATTTATAAAATTATGTGTTCCAAAATTGTAAATAAATGATAATTCATAAATATATGTGTTATCCATGTATACAATTCAATTTCAAAATCATTCCATATATTATAATCAAAATATATTACATAAGTATTCCCACGATAATAAGGAATTCAATATTCTGGACAGCACAACCTTCAGGGGCTGGTTAGCACATAAATGATGGGATTTTATGGTTATTTTCGATTTATGTAATCGAGAATTTTGGATTTTAAGTATTTTATTTTGTGTGGGTCTTTGGACCGTGTCTGTTATGGATTATAATGATTTTTCATTTTCTATTTGGTGGTAATTTGGTACCACACGTCCTATTGTATCTTATGCATTTTTATTTTTAATAACATTTTTAGGATCGAGTAGGATCGGTCCTGAACATTCTTGGTAAATACTTTCTATATAATTTTGTTTGATTTTAATGAATAAAATTTTCAAAATGAGATTATGTCATATATTACCACTAGTAATGGATGGAAAATTTAAATTCATATATATGGTTGATGTAACAATAATAAGTTTAGAATACTTATACAAAATTATGAATGTGTGGAATATTATTTGAGATAAAATTGTCATATAATAATTAAAAATGGATGTTTTGATAGGACAATAATAGCGATGAGAAAAAAACCATTCCCATTATAATATATCCTTTCAATTTAAATCACTTTTTTAAATGGAAAAAAATCAATGTTATTTTCCTACTAATAGAAAATTAATAATTATTGAGGAATTAAAAATTGAAATAACAGATATGGTTGTGAGAAAAACATTGACACCATCTTTGTTAAAATAGAATATTCTCATTTTTATGTTTTCAAGGAAGTCAATGTCTTCATTAAAAAAAGAAAAATTATTCATTTTGAAAAGATTTGAATAAAAGTACAAAATAGAAATTAAACTCCATTTATGTTTTGGCTATTAAAATATAAATACAACCATAAAATAAATTTAATAATAAGTTTATTAATGAATAATATTTTGATAATAAATATTTAAAATGGTTAAAATGAGTTTTTATGGTGTATTCTTTCATATATAGATTGTGACTTATCATGAAAATTATTTATCTTCATGATAAATAAACATATCTAAATTATCTACTTTCACACTGATCTTTTTCATTATTATTATACCATTTATTCTATCTATTTCCATGTTTTATTCAATTAATTAATCACACAACATCAAATAGTGTGTTTGGATGATATGGGCCTCATATATGTAAAATATCATCCATATGGTGACTAATGGAATTTATTTCATTTTACCACCATCTAAATAATAATAATAATGACATAATTATTATTTTCATAAATTAATTATATTATTAATTTATATTTTTATGTCTATTATGATAAAATTTAATGTGTTAAAATCATGGTGATGATATACAATATTTTCATGTGAGTATCATTTATATTTTGAAATAATAATGATTGAAAAATGATTAATATTATTTTATCCAAATATAATGATAATTATATAATAATATTTCTATAAATTTCAAAAATATTATTTTATATAACATCCAATTGATTTTGTTACCCAAAACAAATCACATAGTCTAGTGGAGGTGGTAATCCACAGAACAGAATGAAAAAAATTATCATCTTTAAATAAATGAAAATGATATATGATAGTTGATATATTATAATTAATAGATGGTAATTATGTCACAAACATCATATATATATATATTAATATATTAATTAATATTTTATATTTTCATGGGCGGGGGTTATTGAAACTGATTTACATCAGTTTTCTTATTGTAGTTCGACAGACAAATGAATGATGGTTTTGGTTCACATATGATGGAATTGTATATAGATGTTGAATCTGAAATTAAAATAAATAAAATTAGGTATATGGATAATTAATTATTTTTATGTAATAATGTTTTAAAATAATTTTATAGAGGTATAAAAATTTGTGAAACTAAAACATTCATTTAAATAATATACATCCTTTCCACAAAACGCCTTTTCCATTACACATTAAAAATTCAAAGGGTATATTATTCACAGTTAATGAATATATAATTTTTCTTTATATGGTATGATTTTAGTTGATAATGTCTCTATTGTAATAAATTTCTACTGATATTTCAATGAAACCTGAATAGAGTTTCTATTTTAAATTGATGGGCGGGGCATATTTTAAAAATCAAAATGTGTTGATGTAATAAAACAAATTTAATTATTCTAATTGATCAAAATTAAAATAAGAAGATGTGAAAATTTTTATCTGTATAAATAAAAACATTCAATAAGAACTGGACATGTATATGTTTTTTTCGCAACTTTTTTTCTTTTAACCCTCAACTAACCCCTTTAACAGTTATCACTATAGCATTGTTTTTAACTATTTATGGGTCATGATAATCAATATAAAAGGAACATTTTCTATATATATATAAAGAATTATATATTAAACTATATAAAAAAATAATTTTTTCTAAATAGTTTTTTATGTCTTTTAAAATATTTAATAAAAATATACTAATTTTGAAATTGCATTTATTATAGATATTGAAATTAAATAGATATAAAAATATAATATGTCCCTGAATCAAATAATTTTTTGTCATAAATGAAATGAATTATAATATAATTATGATATTTTATTAATATAAACTAATTAATTTACATGATTTTATATGATTTTTAGAATTATCTTTTATATTAACTTTGTGTTTATCAAATTTTAAATGTTAACTTCATCAATGAATGTTTCAATATTAAAGTGTTATAAATTTTATTAATAAGTTCAAAATTGGAAAATATATTTTCAATGACTGAAATTATACATCTGTTTTCAATATAATATTCATTCTTCAATATTTTTCTTAATTAATAAAATATTGATTAAATATTATTTAGCATAAAAAATCAAAAATGACCTTTTTAACATTATTAATTTCTATTTCACTTTGAAAAAAATATAACATAATATGATCATTAATATATTCATTTCATACCTGAAAAAATTTATATTTATGCTAAAATTTCGGGGATCATAGTCCATTGTCAAATTATATTATATTTATAACAATTAAATATCATTTATTTTAGTTTTCTATTAATTGAAAAAACAAATATTTTAGTGTTGGGAATGTATTTAAAAAAATAAATTAATAAAAATTATGGAAAAAATTTATGATTAAATGTATTAATATTTAACTAAAATGACCATATAGAATAAACATTTTTTTTATCCATATATAAAAAATAAATACATAATAAAATATAGAGAATGAATGTTTTGAAATTTCATTATTTAAAATAATATAATGGGTAACAACAACTATAAATGGCACAATATCTCCATATATAAAAAACATAGAAACAAATTTGGGAAATCAAATCATACAATGGTATAATGAAATGTTTTAGTGTCATTTTTTAGTCTATGTAATATTATTTTTAAAATTGATTACCTAATTTACCATTTCGTTGGTGATAATATATTTTATTATGGTTACCATTCATAAATAACAGATATTAAATGAATCTAAATTCCAAATTTGAACATCAATATTACAAATATTGAAAATATTTTTCAATATGAAATTCTTATAGTTTGAATAAAATAAATTTAATATTAAAATATAAAAAATGAACAAAATATTAAAAATAACATCTTACGTATAATTTTTTTTAAAAAAATCATGTTTAAAATAATTAAAAAACAATAATTGGACTATTTATAATCGAATAGAAAATATTAAAATATAAAAACTAATAAAAAATATCATTATAGTTTATAAATAGTTTAATATAATATACATTTTTCAATAAAAATCTTTATTTTCGAATATTCATTGAATAATTTTACTTCATAGAAAAGTATCAAAATTTCACTATAATATAATTTTAATATGTTGTTTTCAAAAACTGATATAAATTTTATCAGAATAAAATTTATTAGTGTTTATGAAATTCATTATTATATTTTTACACGAATTGAAAAAAAATATATCATAAATTTTTTTTGAAGACAAATATGACATGAATAAAAGGAGATTGATTATTTAAAAATAAGTATTCCATACATTAATATTTAGTAATAAATAAATTTATCATTTTAATAACTTTTGTAATGTTATTCATACCTCCCACCTTAACATCTAGATTATTATAGTGATATTAAAATATTAATATTTCATTCATAATTTACTATCATACGTAGATTTTGTATTTACATTCTTTGTTTCAAAACTACCTATGGTTCTTGGTTTTCTCTTTGTCTACTAGTGTTCTAGGTTTACATTTTGGAGTCTCCTTTATTATTGATCCATGACCATAGTCTTAGGGGTCTTGGATGGAGTTGGAATCCAATTTTGTTATAGGGATGGTATGAGGTTGAGGTGGTATGATGTTGTATTGAATACACTTCTTGTGGTACCCCTTGTGGGGTATGTTTTTAGGGTATCTTATACCCTTGAGTTTAATGAGTCTTGGGGTAACAAGGTTGTTCTATTTTGGTTATTATTTCCCCTTATCTATGGCCTATCAACCCCTAGGTTTCTCCTATGTACCCCCTTGAATATGAAGGTGTTTGGGCACTTTTGATTGTACAGAAGGGGGTGCACGGTATGGGCGTAGGGTTTTCTAAACCATGCAAGAAAACTGTGTTGCCTTGTCCAGGTCATTAAAAATGATTCAAATTTACAAATTTTCTCTGTCGAGATTTAACCAAACGTACCCCATTCTTCTCTAATTCAACCATGTCATCCATGGAAACCACTCAAGATTCCTAAACCTCCATTGGAACTTATATTTTTAGTGGGATTTTGAGGAGGAAACTACATGTTCTTCTCAAGTAAGTCATTTTATCTATGTTTTCTCTCCATTATATAGGGTTTGTTCCGCTGTCCATCATGATCCTTATGTCCATTAGTTAGGGTTATTAACTTAGGTATTAATCCTTTTTACCAATATTCTAGTTTTAGACTTGTTCTACCTTCCTTGCGGTGCGGCGGGGGTGCAGTTGGATTTTTACACAATGATTCAATGGTTTTTATTGTTATGGAAGGTGATTCCATTGGGAATAAATTCTAGATGAGTAATCTGTTCTGATTTTTTATTTATAGAACACATATTATTCATTATCCTTACTGTTAAATCTGGTTTTGGTGATGTTTTCTAGAAAATAATTTTTGGGTAACAATTAATTGCAAAATTGTGTGTTTCACATGTCTATTTCATGTCCTAAAAATTGGGATTGTTTTATAGCTCATGTTATGGATTTAAAAAAAAAATTTGGTTTTGAAAAATTATTTTTTTTGTGGATATGGGTTTTCTAATAGTGGTCATTGAAGGATTTGAAAGGTATTTTTTGTGTAAAGCCTTGTTAAATTTTGTGATGTTGTTTTATTGAAATTCAGATGGTTTTATTAAGTGGTTTAAGATGTGCAATGCTTTTTCCAAATGGAGTTCTTTAATGAATCATTTAATAGGTTTATATAAATTCATTCATTGCGGTAAATTCTGTTTTGATGAATATTTGTATGCACATGGTGTTCAGAGTGGTGTTTTTACGGATTATTTGTGAATGATATTTTTATAATTTGTGAAGCTATTTTATTAAAATTCCAAAGTTTTTTTGTGGTTTATGTGGAAAACATCACAGTAACTAATTATTTAATTGATTATGACCATAACTGATGTTTTTATGTGATAATGAATTTTGGAATCATGAGATAATTGTTTGAGCACAATACGGTAATCCCTGGAACCTTGGAGGGTGGATGTGTAATAGTGTGACTAGTGATATAGATGGTTTCCATCCCTATTCACTGAGGAAATTTTATAATGAAAACACTAAAAAAACCATATTGATTATTATTGGGGATACATTGGTTATGGTTATGTCCCCTACATGTGATTCGGGTACGAGAATGGATTTTTCTATGATTACTTTACACTGAGGTACGAGGTACATGCGGCCCGAGACTACCTAGTGCCTTGGGGTGTTCCCATGATTGGTGATAATTGAATCATTTGCCTTTATATTTAGAATATGGTGGGGTTTTATGTAATATTATGTAACTTAACTATTATATTGATATATTATTTTTTGTATGGAATTTTGTTTGAAAATTGTATACATTGAAATATTTAATTTTTTTGAAAATATTTCCACTACTTCTTGGTTTTCAAAAATGGCATGATTTTTATCATGTATTGCTTACCATATAGAATATCATGATTTTAATATATTGGGAATATTCCCACACTCCACATAAAACCCTTGGGTTTTAGTATACTTTCTCATGTATGACACAAGTAGATGAAAGGCTTTGGGTTATGGTGGTTCATGGTGTTAGTTCCCTTTTTGTGGTGTTGTGTTGTGGAGATGGATTGTGGATGATGTTCCCTTGTTGTGAGGATTCATTGGGGCTATTTTTGTCCTATTTTATTGGGTATTTGAGTATGTTATACATAATTTAAAACCATGTATTCAGTTCAGGATTTTTATTATGTCTTGATTGGCATGAATTTTTTAGATTCAGTTTATCAAACGATTTTGATGATTTATGTATCCATATTCAGGGAAATCATTCCAAAACAAAAATAAATGATACCCTGGACCTTTTTCTAGATAGTGAGGATAGTGAATGGCCTTTAGTTCTTTTCACGGGGTGTGTTTTCGGTCATTTATTATGGAGGCCAGATTTGGTTTGTGACATAATGGTTTTAGAGGAGGTTTGCTCTTGGGGTAATGTTATTTGGTGAAAAATTGGGATATACCTGAGCTAGAACTGTTGGGACTTGATGTTCCTATTATGGTTAGTGTTAATAGGGAAAACACATCTTTATGGGGTTCATGTCCTCATGGGATGTTAGTAATTATCTGAGTCCTTTGGTTTTCTTGGGTTAATGATGATAGGGGTAAATATAAAGAGAGTTGGGATAATGGTCTCAGTCACCTCCCTGAGATTTTGAAGCCCTATAAGGATGGGGATATTTCTCTATAATAATCACTATGATGGTGAAGTTATGGGAATTTTTACACCAACCATATTTATAATTCTCCCCCAAACACTATTTCCCTCTCACATTGTCTTCTGTCTCTATGTTTTGTAATCTTCAAATTTTTTTAAAGAAAAAATGAAACGACTTTAAAGATTGTGAGATATTATGAAGTTATTTTCTAGTAAAGTGAAAATGGTTTTAGTTCTGAATGTATAGAAATGTTATTTTATACATATTTCAAAAGTTTAAATTAAATTTTACACCTATTTTGAATGTATTAATTAAGTTAATGGGTGATTTAAAATGTTCTCCTTTTATAATTTTATAAAACGTGGAAATGTTTTTTGAACTCAATTTAGTGGTCTAGAATTTCTGTGTGGGGGTTTAATATCAATTATGATTTGGAAATTACTAAGAATTTGAAATGTGTTATGAAATTTTAGAATATTTCATTAAAATTAGAAGATGTGAGTTCTTAATTAAAAAGAAATTTATGAAATTATGTTCTTCATGAAATTTAAAGTGTATTGAAATATGTTGAAATGTTATGAAACTGTTGTGAATGAAATGAAAGTGAGTTTTGACTAAATTATGGGTTCTTCTCTAAATTGGTTTATATGATTAAAATTGGGTTCTGATTTTATGGTTAGAAACATTGACAAAGGGAAAGTGCGGATAAAAATGTTTTGATTTTGAAAAGAGGAAAGGTTGGTTTTTGGCCTTTAGTGTTCTCAAGGGTGACATCATGCATGGGTTTATATGGGAATATGGATGGATTTGTGTTGGTTTCCCAGTGTTCAATCTAAAAATATATGTGTAAGTCCATGATATACCATCATTATATGCTCAATCCACTCACAATGTTTTTTTAGATTGTTCTTAATGGAAAGTGTTTTGTTATGATAATGTGTGGTTGGGATGTGTGCTTGTGTGTTTTTGGGATTGTTGTTGTGCGATATTTTGTGTTCATGAACCCCTCTTTTTTAATTTATTTTTTGTGTTGGTGTTTCATCGAATAGTTGGAATGATGCATCGGTCAGTGGTTCATTTTGAGAAAATGTTTTGGAGGCCAATTTTATGGCTCCCCTCATGTTATCCATTCATGTTTTTGGTATGTTGTGACCAAAGGAGCAGATTTTTTTGGACCATAAATTTCTATGTTGTCTAGGGAACACCCCCATAAATAGATAACCCATAATTCATGTGTCGACAATGGTGATTCACTGTTGGAGGCTCCCCCATTTGATCAACATAAGTAATTGTTTATTGTGATTTGGAGATTTTTCTTACCCCACATCATTTTTAGTTACTTATATCCCCTTGTAGAGGGAGAGGGGTTATGGAGGATGAAATAGGCCACAATTTCTAAAGTTTCTAAGTTTTCAATATTGACTGTAATTCATGGTTTTAAGTGTGGAATGATGTCTTAAGGGGCCTTTGGGACTTTCGTTAGTATCATGAATGTAAGAGTTCATATTAGGCCACCAACGAGGAATGTCTTTCCAATGGTGGTTGTTATGGCCAGTTGATGGAATATTATGATGTGTGGGACTCATCATAAGGTCCCCCGCCTAGTTTTTATTGTTATCAGTCGCAATGGTCATGTTCGGTGAAACTATGTGATGTCATGTGATTGTTTTACTATAAGGTTGATGGCTGTGAAATCTTATGAGAGTCTCTATTTTGTTGGATGCATGTCTCCCTTCATGAAATTTTGAAATTCTATTTTCTAGAGAAATAATATTCATTTCTTCCATTCATTATTTTTTCCCCTTCGAAACAACAAGGGGTTATGTGCGTTTGTCCTCTATGCCCTTGTGTTTGTAAAATGATGGGTTGTGGTAATGTGGGTTTGATTTGGGTAATGTCTCATTGGGTCCATATGAGATACCAATGTATTTATTTGTGTCACTAGAATAATGAGTTCCATTCAGGGGTTTCAAAAACCTAACTGCAAGGCTGAAGACGCATAAATTATTTGAGCTCTAGCCATAGATCTGGGTGAGAAGATGGGGTGTAGACATGAGAAATCCCAAAGTCATTCAAACCATTGGTCAAGGTCCTATCTATAGAATTAAAAGTGGGAATAGTTTAAACCTATGATGTCATCGTCTTGATCTAGTTCTTTATGTTATGTGTAAAGAGACATTATTACCTTGTTCCTTGGTTATAGCATGAGTTAATGATTTTCCCCTTTGGGTTCCATTTGTGTGTTTTTTAGGAAAGTTTAAATTTTGGTATAGGAAGGTTAAAGCACATGATTTGCATGCGGTTAGCTATAACTGTGTGCCAACACCAGGGACCGTGCGATAAGGGACATTAGTAACACATGTTCTCTTCACAGCTATGTGCCTTGTACTATGTAAAATTTTGATGTTTCCCCTTTGGACATAAATATTTTCACGTTTAGCCCAATGTTTCATTAACTATGCGGACTAACCATGCGGTTGTGAAAAATCATTCAAATTTGGGTTCTTTTCAGGTCATCCCATGTTGGTTAGTTAGAAATGTTGGTTTTAATGGTGGAAAGACACATCATGGGTCTCATTTAAGTTCACATGGAAGAATACTAGTGTTAGATCACCTCCTTTGATGGGGAGAACGTTAACGCCTTCCCAATTGGTTTTTGTATTCTATCTTAGATATTTATTACTTCATTGTGGTGGGAAGTCATTTTGGGTCAACCCATATCAGTTACTCACTTTTCTCCATGGGGTATTAATGGTTTAATGTTGTCTCATTAAAGGATATCTAGACACCAATTTCTTATGTGGGTAAATTTGGGATTGGATCATGCCCAATGGTTTTGTTTATGTAAGAATGTGGTAATATTATTAGGGTTTCTTCCATTCAGGTGGATCTCTTGAGTAACATCATGTAGTGTTTGAGTTGTTTTATATTGCGGAATTATTTTGAATTTGATTCATCTTTTCAGGTAAGTGGGTTATGTTTTGGTTAATGGTAGTTTTCTCTTACTTTTTTGATCTACAATAGGTGTTTGGCCTATTGGAGGCTGGTGAAAATGTGGCAAGGGGGTCCTTCTTGGTCTATCGTTTGTGCTTTTTTATCAGGTGTTGTTGTTTCTTTTTAGGGGTAGAAAGCATTAGGGTGGGGAAAATTGACACACTAGAATTTCCAATTTCCAACATTTGAATCAAAACCTCCTTTGGATCTTGGTTTTCTCTTGGTCTCCAGGTGTTCATGGATTTTATTTTGGAGCCTCCTATATTCTTGATCAATGACTTTATTCATGTGGTTCTTGGATGGCAATTGACCATTGATTTTTTCAAAGGGATTGTATGAGGTTGATGTGGTTTGGAGTTGATTTAGTGACACTTCTATTGGATCCCCTTTTGGGTAAAGTGTTGGGCTGTCATGTACCCTTGAGTATGATGAGTCTATTGGTAAAAATGTGGTATTACATTGGTATTATTTCCCCATAACCTTGGCCTATATTCCCCCATAGGTTTTCCCTTGTGGAACCCCCTGTATTTGATGGAGTTTGGCTACTTTTTGAGTGGACATATGGGGGCACACAGTTTGCTAAATCGTGCAAGCCAACCATGCAGCCTTTCCCAGGTCATTAAAAATGAATCTATTTTACAAATTTTCCCTCCCAAGATTTAATCAAATCTCCCCTTTCTTCCCCCATTTGACCATTTTATCCATGGCATCCTCCCTAGCTTTCCAACCCTCCCATGGAACACATTTGTAAGTGGTTTTATTAATGGGGAAACATCATGTTATTTTCATGTAAGTGATTCTATCTTAGTTTTCTCTCTTTTATTTAGTGTTTCTTCACCTATCTTTGAGGATCCTTGTGTATTGTACGTAGGGTTTCAAAACTAAGGTTTGATCCTTGTTTTTTGGTCCACTCTTCTAATTTTAGGCTTGTTCTAGCCTATTTAAGGTGCGGTGGGGGAGTGGATGGATTTTCACACAATGAATCATGGTTTTTCATTATTTAGGTCGGTGATTCCATGGGTAATCAATTTTAGATGAGTTGGAATATCTGAATTTCTATTTTTAGCACACTTCATATTCTTTATCCATTCTGCGAAATCTATTTTAGTTGTGTATTTTCAAACAAATGATATTTGGGTACAAATTTTGTGCTAAATTGGGTGCTTTACATGCATATTTCATGTAATGAAAATTATGCGTGTTTTATAGCTCATGTTATGGATTAAAAAAATTGGTACTGAAATTTTTTTTTTGCGAATATGGGTTTGCACATGGAGTTCAATGTTGTATTTTAGTTGATTTTTTTTGTAAAGCCTTGTTAAATTTTGTGAAGATGTTTTAATGAAATTATAATGGTTTTATTGAGTGGTGTATGTGGTGAAAAGATTGAGCAAAATGGTGGTTTTTTATGAATCATGTAATGAGTTTATAGATATTATTTGGATGCCACAAATTTCGTTTTTATGAATATTGGTATGCACAAGGTGTTCAATGTGGTGTTTTAAGGGATTTTTTGTGGAATAAATTGTTAAAATTTGTGAATATTTTTTTATTGAAATTCTAATGGATTTGTTGTGTGGTTTATATGGTGTAAAGAATAATAGCTAATATTTTGAATTGATTACGATAAGATCTGATGTGTTTTTGTGATAATGGGTTTCAAAATCATGAGATAATGGTTTGAGCATAGTGGGAGAAGCCCGGATACCTAGGAAGGCGGATGTGTACTAGGACAACTAGTGATCTAGATGGGTTTTGTCCCTATTTCATTAAGAAAAATGGATAACTAAAACACTAAAAAAATATTGATGATTATTTTGGATCGATATGTTATGGGTATTTTTCCTACTAGTGTATCATGAACGAGAGCTGATTTTTCTATGGTTAACTTACATCGAGGTACGAGGTACATGGATCTCGAGACTAGTTAGTGCATATTAGTGTTCCCGATATTAGTGCTCCTTGACACTTGTGTGTTTATATTTATAATACAATGGGTTTTTTTGGAATATAATGCATCTTAAGTATTTTATTGATATGTTCTATTTTATGGAATATTCCCTTTGAAAAATTTTTACATATAAAAGTTTAAATCTTCTGAATTTATTTCCACTGATTCTTGGTTTTCAAAAATTGCATTCTTTTTATCGTGTACATATTACCATGTGGATTATCATAGTGGAATCCTACTAGGATTTGGATAACAATGTTCATACACCCCATGGGTGTAGGTAGGCTTGGTCATGTTGTACATAGGTAGAGTAAAGGATTTGGGTGATGGCAGTTTGGGGTGTTAGTTCCCTTCCTTGGTGTGGCGTTGTGGAGAGGGCTCGTTAGTGATGACCCCTTGTCTTGTGGAGTACTTGGGGATGTTTTAATTATATTTCCTTGTGTATTTGGACATCTTGTATTGACATTAAAACCATGTATTTAGTTATGGAATTTCCATTGGTCTCGTATGGCATGAATTTTTTCGATTTAGTTTATCAAATGTTTTTTATGTTTTATGTATCCATATTTGGGTAATTTATTCCCAAACAAGAATAAATGATAACAGAGCACTTCTTCCAACTCTTGGGGTTAGGTAATTCCCTTCAGGACTTGTCACAGGGTGGGTTTGGCATAGGTTTTGATGGATAAAATATTTGGTTATTGACATTTATGCTCTATGTTATGTGTCATATAAGTTGTTGAACTTATTTTTTTTGCATATCATGATGATAAGAAATAATCCTCATAAAATATGATTGGTTTATAGTAGAAAATATTTCTCAAATAAAATAATTCACATTGAATAACTCTTAAGAAGAACATATCATTGATGTGAGAGTTTAGTCAATATGCAGATTATGTGTTGCAATTGTAAATAGACATAAAAAAGTGGATATTTTATAAAATAATATTTCATTTAAAAAAATATAGAATAAAAATTACATTGATGAAGTTATATTACCAAATGAAGTTAAATTTACCTTTGAAACACATTACCAATGGACTAAAATGTAATGTATGTTCTTTATCTTACAGAATAATAAATAATTAATAATTCTTTAATTTAAAAAGACATCTTATTAGTAATTTTATTTTATTCATTACAGTGTTAGTTTTTTAGTTAATCAATAATTTTCTCATAATATAGTTTAACGAAATTGAATTCAAACAACTAAAATGATCATGATATGATGAATACAGAAAATGATGACATTGTTACATAATAACCATAGTGATTATCATGAATTATTTAATAGCCATGTTTATAATTTATAATTTTAAATAAATCTACTAAATATTTTCAAGAATCATTAAATATGTTACAATCACAGAGACAGTAAGCAGTACGTACACAAGAGAAGTGATTAATATTTTTCAATTCTCATGATTGAATGAATGTGAGAATTATTTTTTTTAATTTCATAATGGTCATAAAATCAAAAATACCATATTCTTTTATATATAAACGTATATATATCATCCATGTGATGTGGTTATGGGAAACGAATTACATTGTTTTGTGGAGATAGAAGTCAATGCGTATGAAAGAATAATGTTTTCATTTTTCAATGGATGGAATGGTATTATATTAGCTGAAATATTATATTCTCTTAATTTTTAATATTTATATAAAATAATATATAAATAGAAAATTCATCATTATAACTAATCGCTATAGGAAGTGAGGGAAAAATTACATTAATTAACACATTTTCTAATAAAAATAAGAAATCTAGTTTTATGAAAATGAATTTTGGAAGATAAAAATTACATTGATAAATATTGAGTGTTTACTTCCTGATAAATAATTTATACATTTGTAATGAGTGGGGATGGTATTTTTTCAATAATAAATGGATTCTATAAAACACCGACTAATTAAATGCCTATATTATACTTGTAAAATTGAAATAACATTATTTCCATGTTTTTCTAAGATCAATGTTGTGTATCATATACAATAAAAATATTGAATTTTTTAAAATATCATGGTGTGACAATTGGATCTCACATTGACACTACAAAAATGGAATAAATTTTGAATAATCTCTATCACTATAGAGAATTTATAATGTAATCAGGAACCACAAAATAGATAGCTTATATGGATAACCACATATACAAATTGAAATTAATAATATATTCTTTTCTTGATATTTTAAATCTAAATAGTTTATGAGGGATTAGTGGAAATGCTGATTGATGTATTGAATCTCTAATTTTATAACAATTTTTTACAAATTAGGTTTATTATTCTGTATTACATCAAGGATTTGGTTTCTTATTTAGTTATTATTTTGGTTCCTTTTTTCATGACAACGTCTCAATTATTCTTGAAAAAAAGTGGTTTGGAATTCTTATTATATATTTTGATTCGATTTTTTCATCATAGTGAAATATTTATAGTTTAAATTGGTTAATAATTTTTGTAGTATAACATTTTTTTAGAATAATAAAAAATATAATAGATTGTATAAAGAATATTTTATTATATTATTTTTTAATGGTAATATATAATTGAAGAATATATAATGTATAGGATCATACAAATTATATTTCATTTATTGTTGTTTAAAATTAATTATGTTTGTTTCTATTGATTGAATAAATATTATTTCAGTGATTTGTAAGAGATTAATAGAAATTATCATTACTAAATTATTAAATTTAATTATCATGAAAAAATTCATATTTCGGTTAAATTAACATTTTTTCCTAACCATATCATCTATTTATCTCAATGTCATAAATTTTGAAATAAAAAACAGAATCATATTTTTGAATATTCTTTACCTGAAATAATATTAATATAATATTAAACTAAATATGGAAATAATTAGAAAACATTATATAAAATGTTTAATTAAATTTAATAAATACACTCAATTAATTAGATAACTATAAGTTTTATTGTCAAATTTTTACCATATAATATTATTTTAAAATATACTTACAATATTTAACCTTAATGTGTTGAATGTTATTTATTATGTTATTAATTTATAATGACAACAAATAAAAAGGAAATTTATTTAAAATTTGGACATCCATTATAAATATATGAAATCCATTTCTCATGATCCAATTTATTCGAGATTAATAAATTAATGTAATATAATAATACATAACCCATTGAAAATCACATTTTTATAAAAATGAATTATGTATTATAATTTTGTTTATATACTATGTTCTTGTATAAAATTTATTACAAATACTATAATTGTATTATTATTATGATTAAATTACTAATGAGGTTTTAAACTTATTCCCAAATAGATTATATCATTGTAAATTCATTAATATTAATGATAATTTTCAATATAAATTATTCTATTCACTATTGGTTGAAAGGTAAAACATTGAAAAAATAAAAAAAATCATTATTAGTAAATTTTTAAAATTTGATTTTAAAATACAATTTTTTTCAATAAAATTAATAATAATTACATAAACTAATAACAATATTTTCTGGAAATTATAAATTAAAACATTTATAAGAAAACATATATTGGATGATTAGATAAGATATACAATATTTAGAGTAATTATTTAAAAATTTGTTATCAATAAATTTATATTGATTATGACCATTATATGTATATATATTTCAAAATTTATATAATCTAAATCATAACCCCCATTTTAATTCCTTGGTTATAATTCCAATAATTAAATACCAATAGTTCATTGGAATTTTAATCTTGATGGTTCATGTTTTTTATGAAATTGAACATGGTTTTATTTTTAAATTCCTAAGTAAATTATTTTGACCAAACATATTAATTTTAACCCTCAAATTTTTATCATGATCTCAATAATTTGATGTTAAACATCCAATAAATCCCTTTTTAAAATCCCACTTCTTCAAAAGGGGTTTTAAAACATAATCTTGAAAGGAGGGAAAGGGAAATTAAAAGGTTATCTAGAATAAACTATGAATTCATTTCCAAATATTGGAAAAATAGCCGAATGATAAAATATTCACATTTAATTATATTATAATGTCCAAATAATGATTGATATTGATTGAGAACATTGATAACAATAAATTGGAATTTCCTAAAAAGTTAATGACTATAAAAATCATAAACAAATGAGAACTAAAAATTGAAATCAATTCATCAGAATTGAGCGTAATAAGATAAAATTTTTATCGACATAATTTTCCATGATTTTAGGAATTTATATATCATATAGATAATGAAAATAAAGAAATAAAATCTTTTTTAAAATATAATTTAATCAATAGGTCATTTCCCAAATGATAAAATCATTTAATCCAACTGTTGGGGACTAAATATGATTTTTTTTCTTCCATGAACAACTAAAATTGACTTCTAGTTTATAATAAAAACAATACAAGGTTAGAAAAATATAAATCTTGTCTTTAAGAATGAGAAAAAAATGATTAGAAAAAGTTTATCTAATTGTCCTAAATATTAAACTATTATATGAGGAAATAAAACATCAATATCCAAAGACTCAAATATTAAACCCAATGTATATCCTATATAATTTTATAAATAAATAGCATTAAAATTATAAAAAATATTGCCATCCACGGTCAATACCAAAGAAACCATATGAATTTGATCAAATATTTTATTGATATTAATTCAATATTTATCACCAACATTATTGGATACTAATAATGTGATATAACATAAATGTATATTATCTAATCATATAATATTAAAAATATTATCATAGTTTCAATGAATTATACGTAAAACCATAAATAAACATTAATTTAATATCTTTTTGGAAAATGTAATTTTTCTTTTATTCCTTATATAAAATCACATAATATGTTATTTCACCTTTATCATATAGTATTCTCTAATTCTATATTAATCATATTATGAAATTAAAGTATTAAAAAACACATGATGATTAACTATCACAACCCCCACCCTCTAAATATACCCCTTCATGGTTGGAAATTTAAAAAATGAGATAATGAACCCGGATTTCCACCTCTAATAGTCCTCAGGTGGGAAAATAGCACGAATGATGTATAAATCGCTCAATATAAGAAAGATTATGCTTTATAAGAATCAAGATCTGTAGATAATATGAGTCATACCCAACAAATCCAAGACATTTATAAAGGGGAAATAAAAAAACTATCCCACATGTAGAAAACAAGTATAAATGGTAGAAAAACTGTAAAATTCTCTAGCGAAAATGCACAATTTAAGTTAAAGAGGAAATATATCTACAGACCCAAGGTCCATGCTACTGAAACCCATCATGGTTCGTATAATCATAAAAAATCTTGAAACCATTTTTATATATGTAGGATGAGCATGCATGTATACTTAGTATAAATTCCAAAGTCTCTCATTCACATGTGAAAACAGTATACTAATGCACCCATGAGAAACAGTAGAAAAACAACCCTTATATAGGTACACTAACAAAATACAACATCAATAAGAAACACTGACAATGATAGGAAATTCATGTAATATAATATATTATGAATAAAATTAATGATAGGATTCTCTACACAATATTCCCATTGCTATTATTCTATCTCCCAAAGTTGTACATTCTGGTTCTCCCATCCCTTCTATATATCACTTCACATAGCAGATGCACTCACCAAGGCCTCATGGAAGATTACTCTCACACACAAATGGTCCTCACAACACATCCCAAACTCACACCCCAAGGCCTCACAAAACTTCTCAAATTCGTAGAATGAATGTGGAAAACCCATCACAAATCATCTTGAAGACACATGGGAAATCACATCGAAACTCATCCTAAAGTCAACTGTCAAACAACCTCCTCTCCCATAAACACATGGGTTGTCACATCTATTCTGAAGACACCTAGGCCACAAACCACCCCAGTTAAAAACACGTAGTCCATCCCAACTAATATATAAAGAACTTACATACCTCTGTCTATTATAGCATATTTCATACCAACTTTTCCTGGAAGAGAGAGTGGAAAAGAGTGGGATCCAATCCATTCGTACTCCTCGTTTAATGTTGAAAAAACACCACATGTGACTATATAAGTGTTTGAAACATAGTTATAAACACCGGTGGGGTGAATTTATATATCAATATATATATATATAGTGTCAAAAACTCTAACCCAACATACGGGTTCAGAAAAAGAAAACCTTATAACAACATCATCAAATTTTTTGCAACCTATGAATAGATTAATTAGGTTCTGCAAAGTAATTATTAAAAATGGAGACCCTTATTGAATTATGGAGGATTCATATCCCTTCAATATTCAACACCCATTGATTTCATTATTGATCATTAATATTTTTAGTCACATAACAATTAGTTAATATTTCATTAACACCTTGTGTCTGAACAACAAACCATACACAAGTCATTTAAAATTTTATTAAACAATGATTCATTTATTTCATCACTACCTAGGGAAATAAAAGGCACAACACACATCGTGAAAAATTTTATAGTCATTCCAAATGTAATGTTCCATGGAAAATAGTTGTACATCACATTAATAACACATTATACCATTATTAAGTGAACCTTTCTAAATGTTATTAATGGAGAAACTCCAAGAGAATTAAAAATATAAATTACTACTTTACTTCTTCAAATTCATCTTTAATAAAAAAATATACAACCCAAAATATACCCCCAACTCAAAACCACATCTGTAGACTTATTAAAAAAACAAATTTCCACAAACCTACTGCTTAAGGAAACCACATCCATCACACCCCAAAATACATCCACAAATCATCCACTCCCCACCAATAAAAAAGCCACACCAATTACATGTATCTCTTCATCTCATGTACCAATAAAAAAAATTCATATTGCATAATTTATCCTTTATTTAATTACACTTTATAAATTTGGGGTTTTCACATAAATTGTATGATCTAAGGGCATACATTTATTATCCAAATATATGTGGTTAAATATATATATATATAATACTTCAACAATTATCCAAATTATTTTTCATTCCTAAAATGATACAATGCGCCAAAAATTTCCACAAAAATCTATGACTAGATGTGGTTTGTCAGCCCATACAAATAACAAGGAATAACAAAATAAAACATTCAACACGATATTGATTAAATTTTTTACAACCCCTTCATATCGATTTTTAAACAAATTCGATTATGATTATAAATATGAAAAAAAATCGTATAATGGGCTGATATCTATATACCCATTCCACATGATTCATAACTTAAAAATTTGTATGAGAAACCAACATAAAAAATAAACAGTCTACACATCCTTGTTGCACCAAAAATAAGGGTGTGCCTACAGCAGGTAACACTTCAGTGAATCAAGAACCAAACCCAGGAAAACTCTCCAAGGAGTAATCCTTTAGGGATGTATGGTATCAAGAGAAAGGATGGAGGACTGATCAAGGTAAATGTTATATTGTCTTGAGGATGATTGGATCTAAGTCATGGATTAGATCTTGTTTTAATTATCTATTAACAATGGATTTGACCAATACTACGTTATTTAACTATTTCAAAGCCTCTAAAACAATAGGTAAATAATGATTTTATTTATATCCTTTGAATCGGTCTCAAATATTTTTATATTTGGACTTAAATACATTTTATTTGAAATAAAACGATCAAATGTTAAAAAAAATTGGAAACACTACTCTCGAGGAACTGCTTAGCATACACTATCACACAAGGAACCACCAGATGAGGCACAGTCTACAAGACAACACCAGACAAGGAAAAACTGAATGGGGGAACTCTAGGATAAACTACCTACCACCATCAGTGAGTCACTTCCAGGTTATGGACTACCATTCGTGACACCACAAGTGTATTCCACCACCTGGAACGAGGCATTTCTAGGTGAGAAACTACCAGTCAAGCGGCCACATAGGTGAGACATCACAGGGATCCACTACCATGGTGATACACATCCATCAAGATACCACTAGGGTTATTCACCATTGATGTGACACACCAGTAGGGTAAGTCATCACAAGGGTGACACACTATTGGTGCACGAAAATTCCAAGGTGAGAGATTATCAAGAGAGAACATTTGAAAAAATGAAAAGGAATTTTAGAAAAGTGTTGAAATTAGTCACTCTTCTATCCCAAGAAACCCAACACATTATATTTACCAAATTTAAATGTACTAAAAAGGTCCAAGACACTAAATCATATACATATACAATTATTATAACCCTCATGAATTCAAAACCAATTCAAAGGGAAGAAGAAAATGTGTCTAAAACACCATCCACTAAGATACCTATTTAGGTTCCCATAAATATTGAAACACTTCCATCAACTAAATATGTCAATGTTATATTGTAATAATCTACACCCATGAACACTTCCTCCATCATCTACTAAGACATCCTTATCAACATGGGTACCGACATGTTATCCCAAATGACCACAAAAATACGACACATCCTAAACCCCATATTCTAACACAACCACACTACCACACAAACACTTCACAAGAAACAACAAACCACATCATTCTAGACAAATGAATCATGGAATTTTGTCCTCCATGTCAATATATTATTTTATATGGGTAGTAGTGATTCATCCACATGTGTTTACCCTCAACATAGTTAATGTGTCGTTATTAGGTATCATGTCCTCTAAATTTCATATTCCAAGACATTATTATACAACAAGACCAAGGGAAGAAATGGCTCAAATTATAATAAGAAAGGTTCAAACATCACATCACTATGAAAAGAAAAATGAGATAAACATAAAAAATAATGGGTACATGGGACACATATGACACAATGGACCTCAAAACACTAAGCAATTGCACCACATCATCCACATAATAATTATCAAAATAATCCACTTCACCCGACTCTTTGATAACTAATATGTGGTCTAATTTTATCAACTAATCCATGATTACCTAGATTGAAATCCAACCTCCTTGAGTTCTACGTATATCTATGCTGAAATTCATCAATATGATGTCACATTTCCACTTGAGGAAATCTAAAGCCTGCAATAAACCACTAGGAACAAGATTCTAATCCATTAAATATTGGAAAACCATGAAATTCTCTATAATATTTGTGATTTTCTATTTTATCTTGTCCCACTAAAACATTATCCTCATGCCAATTTAAATCATGGAAATTCCTGGTTGTACCACAAAATGTGAGTTATAAAACTCACAAATGACTTCATAAAGAATTTCTACCAGAAAAAATGACTTCCCATTGATAAATAACCAATTTATACCATCTTCAACCCCCCTCCAAGAGCTTCACCATTGATAACACAGTCATGAATCCCCTCTAGCTCTAAGTCCCCCCCATAGAGATTCCTCCACATATAGCATCAGAGTAGATTGCATAATCATCTAAAAAAATCTTCTACATTCATCTACCATTACATCAATGTGCAAGGCATCTAAATCCTCTATTTCCCTCCAAGCATCAGCTGATTCTTGAACAACATTGTTCTATGACATTATACTCAAAGAATCTACTAAAAAATTTCCCTTACCGGAGGTGTCGAATATTAAAACATAAAAATCCCAAATAAACTTCATCAACATCCAATGTCACTATATTATATCACATTTCAGAATGATATACCTTAAACTATTTTGATCTGTGAAGACCACAAAGTGATCCCAAATGGCTTAATGTTGCCAAAACATCATCCCTATCACATATGTTGCTAGATCCCAATCATGTGTGGAATATTTAGGTTCATGAGGGAATAAATATCTATACCCATAATATATCACCTATATCTAATACATCAGCACACATCCCATTCCCAAATAGGAAGCTTCACAAAACACCTCTTACAATTTCCATTCCTCAGTCAACAGAAGTACTAGATCATCGACAAACAACTTATTCAGGTAACCATACACTGCCTTATAGTGATTACTCAACAAAAAAATATAGTTCCTTACTATTATAAGTGATTAATGGGGATGTAACTCAAGAGAAATCAGTTACAGAAAATGGATAATAACTAACATGACCAAGGGAAGTTCAAACCTCTACCATGCTCTTCTGTAGTATACAAGAAACAATTTATTCATCCTTCAATAAGTCTACTACCACTCCCTACTGATATACTATATTTTTTATTAAATTCACCTCTCGTGTCTAGATATTACACATCAAAAACATACCTTAGATCTAGTTGCATCATTGAACATGCAACATATTTTTAAGAAGCTATGTTTTCTCATCCTCTGACTCTATTTATAAAAATATATCTTCAAGGAATATGATAATGAACCAATCACAGAACTCATGGAACATGGTGTTCTTAAGCCCCCATAACATGGCTGGTATTTTCATAACACCAAATAACACGACTATGATATCAATGTTCTCTTGCGTGTATTTAAAAAAAGCCTTTGGGATATCAACCTACTTCACCCTCAATTGGGGATATCTAGACCATAAATTGATCATTGAAAATGAAATCACCCCTCTCACCTGGTCAAAAATATATTATATCTTTAGAAGGGGGTAAAAAAACATGACCATGACCTAATTTATCATTATTTAGTCTTTATACGACCTCAAAAAAACATAAACCTTCATTGAGAACAAAATTGGACAACCCCATGTCAAGACACTGGTCCGGATAAAACCGTTATGCATCAGATTATCAATCTGAATATTCAACTCTCGAGACTCTGATGGATCCAACTGATAGGGATCCATTGAAATCAAAGAATCACTTTATACAAGTCCATCCAGAACTCAACATCACATCGAGGGGGTACATTACAATCCCCTTAGTTAAAACATCAAGGAACTACCCAACAACCCTGGGAACCTGTACCATTTTGGCATCCATTGTTTCCACCAAAATATGATCCATCAAGGAATAAAGGGGAACCGTATTCTGACTCTCCACCTATCAACTCCACTCAACAATGAAAACCATGTTCTCATTATCAACATCCAAAAAGATGAAATTACTACATAATTAGTTCATAACAACATATAAGAAATACAACCATTCAATATCGAGGATGACATTGTATATTTCCATTAGTATTAAGAAGAGATCCCCAGAGAACTGATGTGATCCCATAATCATTCTATATCACTAGAAGACATCAAACAAGGTTTTATGGCCCCTGATTGTTGTACTCAATACCATGGACAAGGGAAGTGTCTCTATGTATAGACCCATATCATGGGGAATCTATTTATTATACAAATATACATAGTTAGAAAACATTTATTATAATCATTCAATAAGTGTCTAAACAATCATGAATTCCAAAAACCGTATAGTTCACAAACAATGACACACAATTGAAAATAATTTTAGGTGGTTTTAGCCCATACAAATCTCAAGGAATAATGATATCAAACTTATAGCAAGATCAAGTGTCAATTTTCCCTAGAACCTTCATATTGATTCTTAAGATAATTATATTATTTTTATTAATCATGACACAAATATCATAACATTTAAAATCATCTATATTCGCATACCTTGATATGAACAATTTGAAAGGAAAAGTAGAGAGCCAATTTGATGAAGAATGATTGATACTTTTTAGTTGTGCCAAAAAAATGGGTGCACCTATAGTAGGTGACTCTCCTAGGAATCCTGAACCAACCAAATTAAAACACACAATGGAGAATGAAATTTTGGAATTAATCTCTAAAGATAATATAATAAGGAACAATAAAGGGGATGGATATTATAGCTTGAGGATACTCTGATCTGAGTCAAGGATGAGATACAATTTAGGGTTTTCATTAAAGGAGGATACGTCCAAGACTATGATGTTTGGCCACATCAAATCCTTTCGATACTTTGAGAAATTCTGATTTTATCTATGACCTTTTTTATATTAATTTCTTTTAAACATGGCATGAAATACATTGTACGTAAAAGAAATCCCTCAAAAGGGTATAACTGGAATAACTGGAAACATTTCCCAGGAAACATCGCTAGGGAGATATATTCGCACGAAGCACCGTCGAATAAGGAACTATCAGTGAGATACCCCAAATGAGGCACTACTAGATGATGCACATTTAAGAAAAAAAGTCCTCCACTATTATAGATTCACCTCCAGGAAATACACTGCATGGAAATACACCTTGAGGGAGTCTTACCTCAAGCCACAAAGCAATGCAATGTGAGACACCACTAGTCGAGTGACCAATGGGATGAGACACTTATAGAAGGCCACCACAATGGTGAGATACCAACACGTTGAGACACTATTTTCACGAGACACGATTCTAAATCATGGAAAAATTGTTAATTTTTCAATGTGCGGAAATGAGTATCCTGTACTTCCCAAGAAACCACAAAACACAGATTTCCCAAAACTTAATGGACTAGAAGGGTCAAAAACATTAAATAAGATGCCTCTCAAACAATTCTCACCCTAAATAATTCAAATCAAATTTAAAGTGAAAAATATGATGGGACCATGTAACCACCCTATGATATACCTCTCAGGGATATCATGAGACATGTAACAATAACATCAACTAAACATATCAAAGATGGAATGAAAACCACTACACCCAAGAACAATCTCTATGACATCTTCAAACCCAGACTTATCATTATAGATATCGACACATCTACTAAAATTGTAAAAAAACACATTGTACAACCACTAAAACATCCTCTCAAAAATATGAACTACCACACAACCACTGGACAACCACTACAAACTGCACTATCCCAAACACAAAAATTGGGAAATTCTATCCCATATTTCATGATATTATACCATGTCTTCTGAAATAGTAATTAAAAATGGATAATAACATAATAGTTAATTTTCCTAAATTGGGAATCAAGTAATACCATTTTCATATGTTAGGACATTATCACACATCACAACAAAGAAAAACCATCTCGTATTATTATCACCAATGTTCAAAAATCACATTAATAGGAAAAATAGAAAAATTAAATACGTCAAAACAACCTCATATAATAGGAATTAATATGTGTCTCTCACTCCCATGTACACTAATCATGTTCAACATGTGACTATAATACACGAACCAAAGTAATTGTTTTTCTACACAACACCTTCTCTTGATGATCCTGGATTTCTACTAGCCACTCAAAAAATGTCACGTCATCATCGAGATCTAACTCTCCTCAGCCAATGAAATGGGAGTATTTTTTAACATACCTATGTAGCTGAGTGACATTAATGTCCACATGTATCCTCTCTAATAGTGTTGGTAATTCCATCTAATTCACCACCTCGCCATCTTACCCCAACAACATAAAGATCCCTGAAAACTTGGGAGAAATCATTCTTCTTCTACCAAACCTCCACTACCCACATCAAGGGGAAACCTTCAAAAACATATAGTACCTAACCTCAAACACTAAAGGCATCCTTCTAAGAATAAAATTAGACATATTCCGGTCATACACTACTTTCATCCGCTCATAAGGAAAAAAGAATAAATGTTATCTGTCTTGCTCTACACC
The DNA here is from genome assembly GCA_963277665.1 of Viscum album. Lineage (NCBI taxonomy): Eukaryota > Viridiplantae > Streptophyta > Magnoliopsida > Santalales > Viscaceae > Viscum > Viscum album. The sequence continues at coordinate 576,196,051 of OY728138.1, read as the reverse complement.
ACATCTGGACTAAGAAAAACTATCCCCAACTACAATATACCACATAAGAGAATGTAATGGTCTATAATAAAAATCCTTAATCGGAGCCATGTAAATCAAATAGTGATAAATATTTTTATAATATAACTATAATAATGGAATTCATTGTAGCAAAGATACCCCAATGTCCTTGATGCATGATCAAGAAATATCCTCCAATGTATGGTTCGTTTATTTCATCTGATCATCAGTCAGAGAGTGGAAATCAGTGCAGAGAGGAAATTGTGTTCCATAAGAATTCTGTAATCTACTACAGACTCATGAGGTAAAGCGTGTGTCTTGATAAAATACATTATACCTATAAAATTAATTCAACCACACCACCTAATCCTAGTACTACTTATACACATCACCTACTACTCTATACTCTATAATCATTTTGAAATGGGATAATTTCATAAATTGATACCTAATCACGTAGATTCCATCATAGCCTTACTATGTTCTGAGTAACCCTATGAAGAAATCCATCGATATGTAATCCCATTTCCACTCATGAAGATCAAAGGATGAAATTAAAAACTAGGAACATCATGATTATCTTTACATTCTAAAAACCCAAAAATTCTCAACAAACTCTGCCACTTCCTATTTTATCACAGGCCACTATAATTGAAGACTCAAGCCATGGTAAATAACCGAAATTAATTAGTGTACCATAAAATGTTGTCTAGGAATATCACAATGTAATCTATATTGCAACACCACTAGAAAAAACAACATCCCACAAAACAATATTTGGTTATGATAGTCTTCCAACCACTCTTATAAAATATCACCATGGCCAACAAAGTCAGGCATCACCACTTCCTTTGCGTCTCCACATTAAGACTGATCCACCGATTACATCAGATAATTTTTCACCATAATTAAATATAAACATCTTATACCTCCATATAGTTCAACATCCTAGTGAAAGGCTTCCACCCCCTATTTCTCTCTATGAATTAGTAGATTTCTAAAAAAATATTTTCTGTGACATTATTCTCAGAGAATCAGCCACAACATTCACCTTTCCAAAGGGGTAGGATATCTCAAAATCTCAATCTTGAAGAATCCCCATCCACATACACTATTTTATGTTGGGATCATGCTAAAAAATATATACCTCAAGCACTTTTAATAAATGAATACTACAAATCATTACCTAATAAGGTAATGCGACCACAAATTCAGCTCAAAAACAACTACCGGTATCCCCTGATCATGAATGGCATGGTTATAATCATGAGAGACCAATTTTTATACACATAAAATATCACCTCCTTCTGCTTCATGCACACCCAACACAAGCCAAGATTGTATGTTTTTCAAAAAACCTCGAACAATTCCCCATCCTGAGGCAATTGGAAGACTAAATCAATGACTAATGTCTCATTCTAGTAACCTGATGCAACCTAGCACTAATTAATACTAATAATAACATATTCCTTAATGGTAATATATATCAATTGGTATATAACTCAATAGAAATATAGTATAAAACTTTTATAATATCCTACTAGGTCTAGGAATCTACTAACCTCTACAACCCTCTTGGGGAATCCAATGAAACAAAAACATCAACCATCGACAGTTCCACTACCAAACCATACTGAGACACCATATTCCCTATGATATGAACGTCTAATGTCCAGCATATATGCTTGGAAAAATACCCATAGAGCTGGTCGGACCGATGAACATTCAAGATAGTTCAAAGATCAGTGGTGTTATTCTCCTTGGAATATGGGTATATTAATATGTCATTGATGAATACAAAAAAGAACTGATCAAAAAACTCAAGAAACAAAAATTTCATAATCCTCGTGAAAAATACTATTGTGTTAATATCTCCAAATGGCATGAATACAAATTCAAAGTAACCATACCTTCACGCGAAGGTAGTCTTCGAGATATCTACCCCTATCACAAACAAATAGAGATATCCAAAAAATAGATAAATCAATGAAAAACAACTCACCCCTCCTAATGGTTCAAAAACACCATATATATATAAGTGGGTAATGGTTCATTACAGTCACCTGATTCGACCTACGATGTCTATATACAACCTCAGTCCACTATATGATATCATTTAAAACAACACAGAAGAACCACATGGTGACACATTTGGCCACATAAAACCCTTCTTCATCGGATCATCAATATATATCCTCTACACATGAAATTCATAAGGTCCATTTCAATTATTATCTATCAAAATCAGAGATGGACTAGGCTGAATGTCTATCTCAAAATCAACATCACGTTCAAGAGATAATGTGAAAACCTCATTGGGGATAAATTCCATGAACTCCCCAAAGACCATGTGAACCTCTACTATTTCTTATTCTACTGATTCAACTAAAAAACTAATCCAATAGTAAAATAATGGGCTCCATATTCCAACTTCTGATCTATAAAATCCACCCACCAACAAAAACCACACCTTGTCTATCCACGTCATAAATGATAACCCTCCTCCAGAGTAAATTGGTAACAACATATCTGGGATAAAACTAGTTCAAGTCAACAACAACATCAAATGGCTACCATTATCTAATGAATAGATCCCCATGGGATTGATGTGGTCCCATCATTAGTCTACACCGCCAGGACATATCAAAAAAGGTATTATGGCCCCTAACATGCATACTCAAAACAAGGGGAATGGGAATCCACTCTATTACTTCTGGTAGATCATGATATTTAGTGGGTGAATCAAAGGAGTTATATTTTTCGAATTCAAAAAATGAACAAGAATGGATATTGAAAAAAATTACCGTACCTCTGATGATCACTAGCCCCTCGGAAACTACTTCCTCCACTATGTGAAACTGTCTACACCCTCATCGTATACATATCTGCTAATTACCCCCTATAAGGACATGGTTAGGTTGTTGTCCATGAACCTAGGGAACATCCTGAGGATGGCCTCCACATGTTCCATATCAACTCAACATTGAAAAATTAAACTTCCATGCTATTTGAACAGTCTCACTAGAAACTGTTGTTATGGATTGAAATGGACCTGTCTCCCTACATTAAACTGAGCTCCGGGAACAACTAGTAATTTCCTCTAGAGATAAACCTAAACCCAACAACCAAAAAAATTATGTTCATAGATTTAGGAAAATTATGCTCAAAAAATCCAAATAACCACTATAACTAGATGGCTGAAATGGAATCTGTTGAGGTCAACTCCCTTCCAGATGAAACCTCAAAGGACATAGTTTATTATATCTACAAATTAAAACACTGACTCTCAAACAACACTTTTGGGTCTCTTCTTGTGGTATATATCATCATGATTTCATCCGATCGATCACATATTCCTTCCAATGAATCTCCAAATGTAATGGAAATGTAAAAGGAGTAACAAATATCTATATAGAACGATTGATTTCCACCTCAATACGTCTCAAACGAGACTCCTAATATGGAAAATGATATGGGGAAAATGATTAAGGTCATTGAACATGACCCCAGACTCTTCTGTTGACATAATCCCATATGGAAGGTAGAGTAGATCTTTCCTCTTTTCATCCTTTATGGTTGATAAATGAGACTATTCTTTGTAGTCCTTCTAAATTTCATACAATAAATTTCAACCTCATTCCTCTCCCCCAGATACAACATCCACCACTAATGTGCAAAACCCCACATCTGACTATCTGCCAAACATAACCATTACATCGTTGAGTCCTAGATCAAATTGAAATTAATTTCATGCTCCTACAACCATATATATGTATTCATGTATGAAACACTACCCTCATACTAACCGAAATCCTACCTTTTAAATCATGAAACATCTTCTTCCAGTGCACATCCACAAAAATATGATCAACCTTAAGACAATCAAATAGATCAACCTATTGATCCACAACTGTCTGTGCCACAAGTCGAAAACTACCAAGAGCCATATATGAAAGGAGAACGTGGATTTCTGAATAATGATTAGTATGGAAATATTACTATTTTTTAATTAATTTTATCCTTCCCAAAAAAAAAATTTATGGGAACACAAGTCACTATTATGCATGTTCCATTTCTATGTCTCTAATGTACAAGAAATTACATATAACATGGTCTATCAATATTCTTAGCTTCCATGAACTGGATCAAGGGATACACTGAAATCATATTTCCAAGAAGGTCTCCCAAGAATATGTCATAGACCAACATCAATAAGAACTTTTTCCACACCAACTCGTGCAATCCTCATTGCATAACTCCAAACTCCATCTTATCTCGCAACGGTCACCTACGATACAACTCTGTCATGACACCCTCCCTACAAAGCTACCCCTTGTATGATTGTATAAAAGAAAGGGAGTACACGACCCCCCCTATCCAAGTCCATCCTCCAGTAGGCCCCTAGTTGGAGACTTTCACCAAGGGTGTTGAAATATCATAATATGTGGGGAATTACGCATTACAAGAAACAAGATCAGGTGATAAGGTGATTCATCCACAAAAACTCCAATACATATATAAAATAGAAATCCAAAAAACAATACAACATGTATGAATAGTATTAAACTGAAAAAAAGTATACGGAGTTAATACCCAATGTATGATAATTTAGCAGCATAGAAATAATTCCATGGCTAGATCAAGTAATTCCCAACACAGTCCATGTAATCCTACTTGAAACCTGAAAAAATATTATATACACAGTGTGAGAATACACGTATAATCATTAAAAATTCCAATGTCATTGATGTAATATTGTAAAGATCAAAATAATTCACCTATGAGAAAACATAAAAACCAAACAACACCAATACATGTATACTAACCATACCCAACATCATCATGGAATGCTCAACAAGTAAAAAATGTCAATTAATATGATATGTTATAAAGCAAAATGGAGTATTTCATGGTTCTCCATTCCCTTCCATATATCACATCACATCTCACCCGCACACACCTGGACATCACATCTCATCCCACCCACATGCACCTAGGCCTCACAAAACAACCCACCCACACATATCTTGGCCTGAAAACACATCTTTCCCTCAAACACCTGGGCCTCACAACACATCCACCTGACACAAACATAATCCTCAAAACACATCAAAAATCATCTCAAAGTCACCTCGTAAAGAACATATCAACTAATCATGAAGACACAGGGGAAACTACCACCTCAAATACAAACACCTTGTCTATCACATCTCACCCAAAGACACCTAGGCCATAACCCACCCAACACTAAAACACTTGGGCCATCACAACCACTATATAAAGGACTAAAAATCCTTTTTTAATCAAGGCATGTTCCATACCTACATCTCATTGAAGAGAAGATAGAATAAAAAGGGTACATATCCTTTCAAAATCCCCAATAAATATTTTGGAAAACAATTTTAGTGTGACACTATGGGTGTTCGGCACCTAATTATCAACATGGGTGGGAGGGTATATAAATCAGAATAAAATAAAAATATATGTATAGTATCAAACACTCAAGACCACCCTATGTGATCACAAAAAAACACCTCACAACATCGTTGATTTTTTTGTGACACCTAAATGAATTTATTAGTATCTGTAATAGTCTTTGTAGAAGCTAGAGATCGTTGATGAATTATAGTGTCTTCACATTCTATCTACATTCAACGCCCATTTATTTCATTATTTAGCATCAAAAACATTAATCTATTGACCAAAATTTAATATATCACTAACCCCTTCAATATCATTAACCAAACCAATCTTGGTTTCTCCACACCATATTAAATAGTTATTCATTAATTCCATCACTACCTAGTAAACTATCAGGAAAAAACATTATGAAACACAGTAATAGAAATTCAAGTGGGGATGTGACCGGGTAAGTCAAAATACATCACATAATATAAACATCATAACAATTTCTGGTGATGATTTAGGAACATTAGTGATGAAGAATCTCAAGGTGAATTATCCATAAAAAACAATTTTAACTTTATTCAAACTCAACCTTCAAAAAGCCCCCAAACTTAAAAAACCCAACTCAAAATCACGTCTGGAAACATATGATAGGTCAACCAAACTCTATAGACGAACTACATAATCACCCCACACCCATCATATTCCCACATTACAACCAAATATCTTCCAATTTCCCCATACACACAAGCCAAAAAAATTCCACACATCAATTCACCTCATATAACGAGGAAACAAACATTTCCATACTTTATAAGGAATCCCTTATTTATGTTTCCTTGTTCATTTTTTGGTCATTATAGAAACTGTATGATCCCAAGGAATCCATTTTTTAGCTGAATATATGTTGATAACCAAATTTTATATATATTACTTCAAGAAGGATCAGAATAGTCATGCATTCTATATACTATACAATTTGAACACAAGACCCCCAAGGACCATGATTATTAGTGGGTTATTATCCCATACAAATCACAAGGAATAACGAAAAAAAGTATACAACAATATAATGTGTCATATTTCCCTATCCCCCGCATATTGATTCATAAAAAAAGTTGTCATCATTATTATTCCAGAATCAAAAATCATCATGAGGGAAAACATCTATATTTCCATTCCAAATTAAGAACTATTTAAAAAAATGAAAGGGAAACCTACTTTAATGATGAATGATCAACACATACTGGTTGTTCAAAAAACATGGGTGAGCCTATAGCAAGTGACTCCACATATTCATGAACCCAACCAAAAAAACACTCCAAGGAGAAATCATTTTGGGACTTCAGATTTAAAAATAAATGAAGTATGACTTATCAAGGGTAATTATATTTCATCTTGAGGACAATTTGAATCGAGTCAATAATTATATTCAGTTTTAATTTTGCATCAAAGGTGGATCTGACCAAGACTATGAAATTTGATCATTTCAAATCCTCCATACCCATAAAGAAATAATGATATGATTTATGTAATTTGAATCGCACTCAAAACCTAATAAATTTGACATTAAAAAAATTTATATTCAATTAAATACATAAAAATGGTAAACTGGGTGATTAGAAATGATGCTCATGATGAAATTCCAGTGAGACGCCATCAGAGAAGGCTCCATCAGACTCAACACCATCATTGAGACACCACTAGATGAGGACTCTCTAGACAAGGCACTATTAGGATGAACCCCATTACATAGTTTTTGAGTAACCGCTAGGAGAACCACCACCAAATAAGACACCACCAGTGCATCCTACTGTCAGGTATGGTGCACCGCCAAGAGAGACACCACCTGTCGAGTGACCACTGGGGTGACACATCGCCAGAACACCACCTACAAAGTGAGACACATCATTGGTGAGGAACCCACATTGTTCCACTACTAGCATGAGACATTACTAGGGTGAAACACTTTTAGCGTGATACCTAGTAAGAAAAAGTGAAAAACTGAGAATTTGTCAAAATTGTTGAAGTGAGACACCTTGACTTCCTAGGACACCACAAACACAAAATTTTACAAAAAGAAAAGCATTGGAACGGTTTTGGCCATTAAATAAGATACCTCACAAGCTATTCACACCCTCATGAATTTATAACAAACCTATTTGTAAAAAGAGTAATGTAATGTAAAACCATCCCCCAATAAACATCTGAGGAGCCTTATCATACATGAAACACTTACATCAACTAAACACATCCATTATGGAGTGTAAAACACTACCCACAATAAAACATCATTCAACATATGTTATCCTTGCCACATCATCATGGATATAGAAATGTATATCAAAATGACCACAAATGCATCCTCTCAAACAACCACACTACCACACTACCATTTCATAACCAACACAAACTGCACAGTCATGGTCACACAAATTGGGAACTATGTCCTCCATGTCACAATTTTATCCTCCTTAGGAGGTAATGACTCTTCCAAATGGGTTCAATATCATCATAGTTAATGAATCTATATTAGGATTCAGGTCCTACTATTTTAATATGTCATGACTTTAGAAAACATCAAAAACATGGGAAAAAACTCATATTTTAATCAACAAGGATCAGAAATTACCTCACATGGATAAATAGAACAAGGAAAAACATCAAAACAACCCTATATACTGGGTATACATATGTTTATCTCACTTCCAAGTAATATCCTCATGGACACCATGCTTCCACAACACACAACCCAAATTAATGGTCTGTACACCCAAAACTTTCTCTCGATGATCCTAGGTCTATACTAGCTACTCCGTAAATGTCGCATCATCCTCAATATCTAACTCTCCCCAGTCAGTAAAATTGGAGTCCTTGTAAAGATATTGAAGAAGTAGATAAATGTGAAAAATCGTGTGAATCCTCTCTAACCATGGTGGTAACACTAACCGATACACCACATCCCCAATTCGCTCGAACACCTTAATGGGCCTAACAAAACTCTGTGAATGATTACTCCCACTACCAAACATAAACTTCCCACGTCAAGGAAAACCCATAAAAACCCATATTACCTACACTAAAACTCCCAGGTCTCCCTTCTATGATCAGCATTACACTTCTTCCAGTCATGAACTGATTTCATCATCTCACGGCTAGGCTAAAAAGATTATGAAATCCCCTCTCGGTAAGTAATGTAAATCATGTGTCCTGATCTAAGTTAATGAATCTCAAAATTCATTGAAATTGCACCACCTCATCCACGTATATCTTATTTGCAATATCCATTGTTCCCATCTCATTTATCACTATGAGGTAGTATGATTTTGTCTAATAATTTATTATCACACAAATGGAATCACAACATATCTGAGTTTAGATTATTCTAGTAACTAAATACATTGACATGTCATCCAATTTCTGTTATTGGAAATCCATTTCCTTTAATAAATTACTAGGAACATGGTGGTTAGCCTTTACCGGATGGCAATCCCAACACTTCAACACAAACTCTGCCAATACCCGTTTCATCCTGGTTTACTAAAGCTGTATCATGATGCCATAGTACATCTTCAAAATTCCCAATTGTACCAAAAAGTAGGTGTGTTATGAAACTCATAATGTAATTCAGTATGCATCACAACTGGAAAAAAAACATCCCATAAAACAACATCTAGTTTTATCCATCTTCCGACCATCCATCTAGATCATCTGCATGTCTAACCTGATCATGAATCACATCTATCTTCATGTATCCCCACTAAGACTCCTCCACATAATGAATCAGATAAGATTGTAACACTTATTAAACAAAAGTCCCCTACCTCCATCTACCCCAACATTTATGGGCATTGATTCCAAATCTTCCATTACTCTTATAGAATCTATAAATTCCCATACATCATTCTTATGTGTCTTTTTGATTAATAAATTAGCCCCAAAATTCCCCTTTCCATTGTTGAAGGAGATTACAAAAACATAATCCTAAAGAAACATCATCCTACTCTATTGCCTCTTGTTTAGATAATGATATTAAAAGATATACCTCAAATTCTTGTGATCAATGAAGAAAAAAAATAACTCCACAAATAATTAATTACACCAAAACATCAATACAAAAAAAATAGCTACTTATTCAACTTCATGGGTGGAATAGAAACATTTGAGAGAGTGTAATATGCTAGACACATAATAGATCATAGAATACTGTTTCATATGAAGACATCCCAATCCCAGAAGGGATGTGTCATAATTAACAACAAATATTACACATTAATATGTTAAACAGAGCACTAGATCACAGACTAACACCCCATTAAGGTAACCGAACAATTACTATCATAGATCTCTCCACAGAAAATCATGTTTAATATTATTTCTATATTTAAAATGGTATGAAACGTATGAAAAATTGGTTAATGTTATTTATAATAGGCAGCAAGAGAATGTAAACTATGAAAATATAAAAATCTCTTATGTGCTACCCAATAAACAACTTTCACAACAATTGGATGGTCTACTACCACTCTATAATGAGACACCATAAACCTGATGAAGTGATCCTATTATGTCCATAAAAATACTTAGACAACTATACATTGGGATGGGGGCATTGAAGGTTGTGTGGGGTAGTTCGGAAATTCTCAGTGTTCTTCTCCTCCAAATCTGAGACGAATATGATATCATCGAAGAATACGATGACGAACAGATCCAAAAACTAATGAAACATAGAATTTATAGGAACCATGAACATGACTATTTCATTTATAATAGAAAATAGTAGTAATACATACTTAAATATCTCATACCATTATTTGAAGGCAGTCTCTAGGGAATTTCCCTCCTTCACCCTCATCTTGTGATATCCATACCATAGTTTGATCTTTGAAAACCAACATGAACCACTCTACTAGTTGAAAATATCATATATCCTTGGAAGGTTTTAGTAGTTCTTGGATGTCACAAAATTCAACCGTCAATTGTCTATATAAAAAGTAAGAACACAATCCTCATTCTTTGCGAACAATACTAATGCACCACACGATGACACACTAGCCTAGATAAAACCCTTTTTTATTAGGTAATCTATATAATTCTCCAAATCCAACAACATAGAAGGTTCCATCTGATAAGGATCCAAAAAAATCAGAGAATTACATGGCTACATGTCAATCCTAAAGAAAACATCATGTCGAGGGGTAGTTTCACAACTACATTGGGGGGGGGGAATCTAGGAACACCCCAATAAACCGGGAACCTATAGTATTTCAGAATCCATTAGCTACAATGAAAAATCACACACTAAAAAATGTAGGGCCTCCATACGGCGACTGCACAACTGAAAACATCACACACCAACAAAAGCCACACACTAACCATCCACATCTGAAAAAATTACTCTCCTTGATAAGAAGTTGATAACAACACAATTGGAATACAAATAGTTGATTCTGAGAAATAAATAATATGGTTGGAAATATAATAAGAGTAGATTCACATGGTACTGATGTCATCCCATCATCAGTATACACCCACAACACAAAACAAACAAGGTGGTCTAACCCCTGATTGGAGAACCCAATAGTAGGGGAATAGGAATCCTCTCTATGTCTATTAACACATAATGCGATAGAGAAGGTTAAAAAATGTTGTAAAAATATCCTAAATCCAACAAGGCATTGGAACATGTAATGAAAAAACTGATTGTACGTGTAATGATTTTCAGCCCCTCTAGAACTGTTATCTCTACCATGTGGAACTGATCACACAAATCTCATCTACCTCTTTCCTAAAGAAAACATCCATAGACATACTTAGGTTTTGGTTCCTAATCATGTAGAAAATCCTAACGATGGACACTTCCTTCTGTATATTCCTTCGGCAGAGCTAATTCCTACAACCCATTCTACTAGAATGATATAACTTGAAACTACTACTGAGGTTGGAATGGAACCTATCCCCCTCCACTAAACTGAGGTTGGGGATCCACTAAGAACAGGCTCTGGTGAATAACATGAACCCCACAACCAAAAACATGTGTTGAAAAGATCATAGGAACTGTAAGAATACCACTAGCACTAGAAGGCCAGTAAGGAAGCTGTTGAGAAAGACTAAATGATGAATGAATCCACAATGGTCTTCGCACCTTAGATCTATCACTAGAAACTCATGCTTTTTAAGAACTCTTTTGGATCCCCTATCATGTTATACATCCTCAAGAGAACATCTACTCAATCTCATATTCCATCTTCTGGACCTCTAAAAACATTTGAAACATAAAAGGAGTAAAAATATATAGGATAAAAGGATCAAGTTTCGCCTTAATACTTCTCATACAAGAATCATAATCTAGATAAATGTTTGTGAAAAACGGATAAGGACTTTAAAAATGATGCCCAACTTTTAGACTATCATAATTTCATGTTGATGGGAGATTATATCCTGCCTCTTCTCAACCTTCATGGTCAATGAAAGGCAATATACCTAGAACCCCTTTCTGGATGTCAACCCAAAAAACATATGACTCATAATACACCAAATATATATTTCACCACTAATGCATAACATCACTCATCTTACTGACTGAAAAAATGACTTAGTAACCTATTGGGGACCATATTAAACTAAATGTGATCATAATCTCTTTTACCCATCTCACTATCCCCATGTCAAGAACACTTCCCACATACATCCCCAAATACATCCACTTGAAAGTGCACAATATCTTCTCCCATTGATCATTCACCCCAACATGATCAACCTTACGACGATCAACTGGAATAATATGTTGTACATCAACTTCATATTCCACACGTAGAGGATGACTAGGATCCATATCATAACGGAAAATAATGATTTCATAATTGTAAGTGGTATGCAATTATTAGTAATAATTAATTTAATCATTTTTATCCTTCACAAAAACCCAATTTTATATGAGAACACAAATCATAATGATTCATATACCATTCATAGGACCTTACATGACATGTAGGTATATCTCACATGGCCATTAAATAATCATAGAATTCCTGCACTAGAACATCAGGGGCCTAAAAACATGTTTCCTAGCTAGTATCTCTAGCCTATGTAATGATCCAAGTTTAATTAGAAATATTTCCAAACCACGTGAAGAAATCATCACTATGAATAACTCTAAAATCCATCCTATCTCTCAAAAATCACCTCTGACACCACTGCATCAAGAACCCCTCCCTCCAATGCGACACCTCATAGGTTAGAAATGATAAATGGGAGATGATGACCCCAGAGTCTCAGCTCTAGTAAGACCTGAGATAAATACTAGAAAAAATAGTGTGCAAATCTCACAATATGGTAGGTGTTATCCTTTATAAAAAAACGATTAATATATTAGATTTATCATCCATAACAACACAAAGACACATATAAAATAGAAATTCAAAAAAAACATTCCACATGGTTGAAAAAAATTTAAAACTAATAAAAACATGTAATGTCTCCAATGTAAATACCAAATGTATGATAAATCAAGGGAAAACAATAATCCCAATTCTTGAGCTAGTAAATCCCCATGAGGTCCATGTAATCCTCCAAGAAACCCAAATGAAGTTATATATATAAAAATATATATGGTAATCATACATGTATACACAGTATAAATGACAATGTCTCTCATGAACATGTGAAAAGATAATACTAATACAGCCATGGGAAAACAATAGAACAAAAAATCAACTATACAGGTATAATAACCAAACCCAACATCCTCATGGAATGGTCATCATGTAATGAATTTCCATTAAAATAATATGTTATCAAGTATATCGATGATAGAGTAACCTGAATAACATTCCAACTAGTATACTTCTCTCTCCCAATGTCATATATCTGAGAGATACAATCCCCTATGTATATGACATAGCATCCCGCACTCACACACATGGACCTCACAACACATCCTCCTCAGACACACCTGGTCCTCCCAACACATCCCTTTGAAAAACACGTAGGCCTCCCAACATATCCCTTCCACACAAAATTGGGCCCCAAAACATGTAATATCACATCCTAAAATACACTTGTAAAAGGACAACACAACTCATCCTAAAGACACCCTGGAAACTAACCCATCTCCCACAAACACTTGGGTTATCACATCTCTCCCAAATACACTACGGCCATAAACCACGTCGTCCCAATCACCTGGGTTATCACAACTACTATCAAATGTACTAATATACATCCTAAAATCACAACATGTTCTATACATACCTCAACTGGACGAGAGAGAATAAAAGAGAAGGTAACCCTCTATCTGTGCACCTCACCAGACATTTGAAAAAACACCCCAACATGACAATGTGGGTGTTTGACACATAGTTCTCAACATGGGAGGTGCAAATATATAAATCACTAGAATATAAAAATATATGTATAACATCATGAAATCTAGACCAAATTATGGGTTCACAAACAAGAAAAACTTCTCATAAAATCATAACTTTTTCTAAAAACTATTAAAAAAATTATGAACTATAATAGTCAATAAAAAAAGGTGAAGAGCCTTGATTAATTAATGAAGCTCCACATTACCTCGGTATTTATCACCCATTAATTTAATTACATTGCATCAACAAGATTTATCACACCACTGTCATTTAATATTCCATTAAACAGTTTCATATCATTATCTAAACAGATTCTAGTCTCTCTAAACATTATTAAATTGTTATTCGTTTTTTTATCACTACACAAGAAACTGTCCTGATAACAAAACATATCAAGAAACACAGTAATAGTAACTCGGGATGTGAAGTGCCGTGGAAAATCAATGCACATCACATTAGTGAGACATCAAACCACAATGGGGTGAAGCATTGTGAATGTTATTAATGGATAATCTATGGATAATTACCCATATAAATAAATAATACCATTTTTGAATATCATCAAAACCAAATGACCATACAAAAAAAATAACCCACAACTCAAAACCACATCTGGAAAATTATTATTGAAATACAAAATTAAGCATCCCTTCTGTATAATCACACCAAACAGATTACACCACCTCTATTTGGACACATATCACCCACTTCCATTATACACACAAGACTCATAAATTCCATAAGTCTCTTCGCCTTATGTACCTTGGAAATCAAATTTAGATTTCATAAGGCATCCCTTATTTAATTCAACTTGTTTGTTTTGGGTTATCACCGAAGCATTATGATCCTATGAATTCATTTATTACCAATATATACATGGAAATCCATCTTTAATAAATAATCTTCCAGCAAGGAACGAAACAATCATGAATTCGAGAAACAGTACAGCATGAAAAATATTACCCCCAACATCTATTATTTTTAGTGGGTAGCTATCCCATTCTAATCATATTTAATAATGAAATAAAAATATATTAAGATATTGGCTCAAATTACCCCATACAATGTATTTTAATTTCTAATTCTATTCAATTATCTTTATTAATTCAGAAAAAACTATATTGGAAATGGAAACCATCTATATAACCATCTTACATTATGTAAAACACAGAATGATTATAGACATACCTACTTTGAAGAAGTACTATCTATACATCCAAGTTACACCAAAAAAGGGTACACATATAACATGTGACACTCTAGGGAATCACATACCAAACACAGAAAAACTATATAAGGAATATGAATTTGGGGATGTCTAGTCTTAAGAGAAATGAAGCAGGAACGATCAAGGGGAAGGATATTTCGTCTTGAGGAATATTTTATCTCAATAATGAATTTCGTGTAATTTTTATTTTCCATTAAAGTAACATCTCACTAATAATACATCATTTGACAATTTAAAATCCTAGAATCCCTTCGGTAAATAAATAAATGATTTGTGGCCTTTCAATCGATCTCTATGCCTTTGGAATTTTTACATACATCCATTTTATGTAAGAGAAAGATGTATAAAGGGAAAAATAGGATGAACTGGAAACAATACTCATGAGGCACCTCAAGTTAGACAATGTCACTTGAGACGTTCCCTAACGAGGAACCATCAGTGATACACTTCAAGATGAGGTATTGCAGATGAGGCACCATCTAGATGAAAAACCTACCACAATCAGTGTGTTAACCCTAGGTGATACACCGCTATATGATACAAGACCAGGGTGCCATACCACTAGGAATGATAAACTTCTAGGTGGGACAATACAAGTCATGAAACCGCGATGATAAGAAACCTCCATGGTGGGAAACTACTAGGGTGAGATGGCACCGGTAAGCCACCACAAGGGTGGGACACCATTGGCATGAGCCACCTCTAGGGTGAGGCACCATCAGGGTAATAAAATATTTGTGTGAGGCACTAACAGGATGAGACACTATTGTTTTGATATACTATTGTAAAACCTGAAAAACTATTAATTTTTTAAATTATTTTAAATGAGTCACTAGGGATTCCCAGTACACCCCAAACACCATATTTCCCACTAACTCAAATAATTATCACCATCAATAATTTAAAACCATCCCAATAAAAAAAGAGAAAGAGTCAAATAAACAACCCTACAAGATACCTCTTAATTATCTCCTCACACATGAACTGGTTCCATCAACTAAACATGTCGAATTTTGAGTGGAAACCTCTACATCCAGGATCACTTCATCTAACATTTTATAACTAGGTCTTATCAACATGGCCACTGACAAATCAACCAAAAGGACCCAAAAAGACATTGCAAAACCATATATGGCTCCTCTAACATAGCCACACTACCACATAACCACTAAACAACAACAAGAAACCACACATTCGTGGACACAAAAATCAATAAATTCCATCATCCTTGTCATGATATTATCCACTTTGGGAATCACTGACTCATCTTTATTGGTTTAATATCATCATAGTTAATGTATCTCAATTATTAATCATTTAATCCCCTTTTCATATTATGTAACAACATCAAAAATCACAACCATTATAAGAAGACTCATCTTATAATAAATTGGGTTCAAACAAAACAACACTAGGGAAAACCAAACAAGGAAAAGCATTGAAAGAACCATTAATACTTGGGATGTATCTGTATCTCTCACTCCTAAGAACTCTCTTCCCAGCCACCATTCCACTACGATAGAAGAACAAAAGGAATGGTCCATCAATGTATCATGTTATCTCGATGATCCTAGATCTTTAATGGCTGATCCACTAACATCACAACATACTCGTTATCAAAATCTCTCTATTAAATGATAACAAAGTTATAGTGAAGATAATAATGAATCAGAGAGACATAAAGTATGGAGTGTATCCTCTTTAAACACAATGGTAATGATAACTAATATTCCACCTTGAAAACTCACCCCAAAACATCTAAGGTCCCAGCAAACCTGGGAGAAATATTACATTCTCTGGCGAACCTCCACTACCCGAGTCGAGGGGAAAACATCATAAAAATGTGGCCCCAACCTCTAACTCAATGGGAAATTTTATTCTATTTGAATAAGGTTTCGTCTAGTCTTGTGATGCTTTCATCTTCCGAATAACAAGACAACCACTCACAATCGTGCTCATCACAACATCGGGACCAAGAACAGATGTTCCCCTAACCTTTGTTCAGCACAATAGATATCATCATGGTCTCCCATACAACGCCTCAAAGAGAATCATTATAATAGAAGGGAGATATCTATTTTTATTGGAAAACTCTACTGAGGGACTCGGTTGCACCAAAAATCTACCAATGTCTATGATGCATAATCGCAACATGCCCAATAACATCGAGATTGTTTGTTCCATCTGTACATCTGTTTTATGGTGTAAAGAAATGCTAAGATTCTACAGTGTGATAAAAACATACATCAATCACCTCTAGACTCATGAGGTAAAGTATATTTCCCAATATGAGACAATGGACCAGGAAACTACATGGAACAACACCACCTCATCCATGTACTTTTTGTCCAAATCATTCACTATGCCCCAGTACTTGATCACTGACAAGTGGGTTGATTTCATTAACAAATACATGATTACCAAGATATCATCCAAAAATCCCTATTTTATTGGTATCCCTGTGATGAAATACATCAAAATTTTATTCCATTTTTACTAAAGGACATCCAAATTTTGCAATAAGCCTCCAAGGACATGGTGCTTGACCTTTGCCATCTATAAAACCAATCACTTCACCACAAGACTCTCCAATTCCCCTTACTTCTATGACCACAAAAACATGAACCTCATGCCACGATACATCTTCAGAATTCCTAGTTGTACTTCCAAAGGTGTGTTATGGAACTCATAATGTATTCCATAAAACACCTGCACCAGAACAAAAAACATCCCTCAAAACAAAATTCTGTTTTAACTATATTTTGACCATCTCTCCAAATCAACTCCATGGATAAAATGATCAGACAACACCTCAACCTCTATGTATCATGATTGAGACTCCTCCACCAAATGTTTTAGAGAATACTGGGTCCTCATATAAAACAAAAATATTCTACATCCATTTACCCCGGCATCTATGTTCAAGGCTTCCAACTCCAGTATTTCCCTCCAAGTATCTATAGATTCTTGAACAACATTCTTCTATGAGTTTATACACAATGCATCATCCAAAACATTCCCCCTTCGTGAGCTGAATATGATATCAATATTATAATCATTATTTCAATTCATCCACCTCTAATGTAGAAATTTAATATCACAATGAGAAATGATATACCTCATCATCTTGATATATGTGAAGACCACAAAGACTTCCCCCATAAGGTAATGTTTCTACAAAATAATAAAAATCATAACTACTTGTAGTAATAGATCATGGGTGGAATATTTATATTCATGAGGGATAAATTTTCTATACCCATAATAGATCACCACATTTTACCAAATCAGTATGCATCCCATTCTCATTCAGGAATTATCTCAAAACACCTCAAACATTACCCCTTCATTAGGACACTGTAGCATTGGAGAATAGACTAAATTTTAATGTTGGTAAATTAATTCTACTAGGAACTAATCACTCCATAAAAAATACATTTCTTTCCTAGTCAAAGCTATCATTGCAGCTTCAAATCGATATAATTCTGGTAAAATCCTTGGATAATAGCATGTGATACAATGAAAAGTGTGAACCTCTGCCATGCTCTTTAGTACAAACCATGAATAAACTTCCTCAAGCTTCATTGGGTCTATTACCAATCCTTGATGAGACCCCGTATTCCCTTGTAAATTCACATATTTTGTCCATAACTTACACTTGGAAGACATTACATATAATTGTTGGCATCAAAGAACATACAATAATGTTCTGATATACTCAGTGTGCTACTCCTCAGACTCCAAATATATTAAGATATCATCAATGAATATGATGGTGAACTGATCCATGAACTCATGGAACATGGTGTTCATAATCCCCATGAACATGGTTGGTGCATTCCTAATACATAATGCCATGAATACAAAATCAAAGTTACCATATCATCATCTAAATGTAGACTTCAATATATAACTATCTTTCAACCTCAACTAGTAATATAAAAATAACAGATCTATCATATAAAACAAACTCACTCCTCTTAAATTTTTATAAATATAATCTATAATTTTGAGAGGTTAATGGTTCTTTAATTTCAACTAATTCAACATTTAAATTATTGTACACAACATCATTCCACCATACAATTTCTTTTCGAACATTGTTAGAGAACCCCATAGTGACACACAAGGCCTGATAAAACCCTTATCTATCATATCATCTATCTGAATCCTCAAATAATACAATTAAGAAGTTGTTATCTGATAAGGATCCATCAATATTAGATTACCATCGAGCTTTATGTCTATCACAAAGTCAACATCATTTAGAGGGGGTAGAATCAAAATCTCATTCAAGAAAAAATCCAAGAACCCCACAATGAACCTAGGAACCTATACCATTTTGGAATTAACTAATTCAACCAAACATCCATCCAATGAGGAAAAATATTCTCTATAAACTCACTTCCCACATGAAAAATCTTCTCGTTAATGGAACCCCAAAATGACCATATAAATCCATTAACACAACTACCATCTAGAAGTCGTGGATAATCGCTTGTACAGAATAAAACCATTCAATGTCGATGTTGATATTGTATGGCTACATCTATATATATTGAAGAGGTTCCCCTGAAACTGATGCATTCCCATTATCAGTTTATACCCATAACATGCCTCGAACATGGTGGTATAGACTCCAAAAAATGTACTCATCACCAGGGAAGCCTCTCTATTTTGGGTCCTTGAGCATGGGATAGAGCATGTTAAAAAAATCAGTGTGTTGCTCTTGAATCAAACAAGGAACAAGAAAGGGTACTGAAAAAACTGATCATACCTCTAATGAACTTTTTCCCCTCTGGAACTAATCTCTCCACTACATAACTGACAATGTCTATATCATATACCACTCTAATGATGACCACATCAGTAGCACCAAACCTTGGACATATGAATCATCCAGTGGTCTGGCTCTACTTCTTCCTTCTACCCTTGTTGGACCCAATACCTTCTACCCCTACTACTGGAAAAATCCAAAAAGAAACTTTTGTTGTGGCTAGTGTAGAACCTCTCCACCTCCAACAAACTGATCTCTAGTAACCACTAGGAACTGGCTCTGGTGATGATGATAAATCCCAAAACAAAAAACACACTGCATCAACGGTTTGAGGATAAGAATTGAAGCAACAATCACTGGAATTCTCGAATGAAATCTGATAAGGTCGACTCTCTTCTGGTTCAAACCTCGACGGCCCTGTTGCCTTATATCTTCCACTGAAAACATTCCCTCTCAATGAACTCTATTGTCACCCAACTCTAGGTACACCTCATTGTGAGTACATCCACTCGATCCCCACTTCCTTATTTTGAACCTCCAAAAATAATTTCACTATAAAATGAATAACAATATACTGGATAGAAGGAATAAGTTCCTCCTCATGACCTCTTGTATGAGAATCCTCTTTTGGAAAATGGTTTGGGAAAAAACATAGAAGGTCCATGAACTTAAATCTCAACTCCCTCACTGAAATAATCTTTTATTGAAGAGGGAGTAGCTCTAAATACTTCTCAAACTTCATGGGAAATAAATGTAACTCTTCATTGATCTTCTTCTGGAATTCAACCCAAAAAACATTAAACTCCTTCTACTCCCCCAAATATTGTGTCCACCATTTACACACACCACCATGTATCTGACTGACTTCCAAAGGAAAACAAAACTCAATTAGGGCCCAAATAAAACTGAAAGCAATATCAAACTCTTCTTGTGAGATATCTTACTCCACATAAAAAACACTACCTCAAAAATACCCAAATCCTACTGCCAGAAATCACACAATGTCTTCTGGAAGTAATCATCCTCTCCTATGGGATCAACCTTTTAGAGATCAACTTGATCATCAAGATGTACCTAAATTTCATGATCCACAAAAGGATGATGACCATGTGCCATAAATTAAAGGCTAACAAGTATTTACTAAGCCTAACTTGTATGGAATTTTTAATATGATTTATTTTAATTCATTTTATGCTTCCCAAAACATCCAAAATCAAATTAAAACACAAATAATTATGATACATGTACCATTCCTATGTCTCTACCCACTAGGAAGGTCCATCTTAATTGGTGATTAAACAAGTTCATATTCCCTGAAATGGATCATGGCAGACCAAAATTCATATGTACTAGTAGGTCTTCTAAGCCTATGTCACACCCCATGGTCAATTGAAATTATTTACATACCACCCCCATGAAATCATCACTGTGCCTGACTCCAATATCCATACTATCTATCATACATAACCTCTGATACCACTTTATCATTACCCCTCCCTCTAAAGCTACCCCTCAGCAGATTGAAATGATGAAATTGAGATAATACCCATGAGTTCTTCCTCCAATAGGCGTTGGTTTAGCAACTTGCACCAAGGGTGTACAAGTATCACTATACAAAAGTGATTACCAGTTATATGAAACAAGATCTAGAGATAAGAATAATCATATAAATCAACAACAATACATATGTAAAATATAAAGTCAAAATAATAGTCCAACATTTATGAAAAATGTAGAACTAATCAATAATAACGCCTACAATGTAAATACAAATTGTAAGATAAATAAGTGACAAAAAATCAATCCCAAGTCATGATCTAGTAATTCCCATCATAGTCCATGTAATCCTCATAGAAAACTGAAAATAGTATTAAATACATTGGGTTAGTATACATTAATACTTAATATAAACTCTAATTTCTCTCGTGCACAAGTGATAATAGCATACTAATGCACCTGTGAGAAAACAACTGAACCAAATGAAACCTATAAAATTATACTAACCAAACCCAACATCGACAAGGCACACTCACCAAGTAATTCAAGTCATGTAATGTAATATGTTTTAAATCACATAGAATATAGAGTTATCTTCACCAATTTACCATTGGTATGATGCTCTCACCCTACATCATATATCCTGGTTCTGAGATCCCCTCCACATATCACAACACATGTTGAACACACATACACTTGTACCTCACATCATGTCACACCCACACAGACCTAGGCGTCACACCACATCTCCCCTACCCAAAACAATGCCTCACAAAACCACAAATTTCATCCCATAGACACTGGTGAATTCACATCACAACTAATCCCAATGAGACATGGGAAAAAACCAACTTTCCCACAAAAAACATGGATATCAAATCTCACCAGAATACAACTAGTACACAAACCTCCTCACATTCAAACAACTGGCCCATCACAACCACAATTTATAGCACATGCATACATCTCTCCATCATATTATGTGTCATACCTACCTCTCCTACATGAGATAAAAGAAAATATTACATACCTAGACATATGTACAACTCACTAGATGTGGGGAAAACACACTTATGTTACTATATTAGTGTTCATTACCATGTTTTCAAATGGGGGGTCTCATGGAAAAATCACAAGAATATAAACATATATGTATATTATCAAACACTCCATCCCACCTTACAGTTTCCCAAAAAACAAACAATCTCCCAACATCATCCCTTTTATTGAAACCATTAATATAATTTTTTATAATTTGCAATAGTCATTAAAAAAGGTGAAGATCATTGATGAATTAAGGAAAAATCACATTCCTTCTACATTCCACACAAATTCATATCATTTTGAGAATCAACTATATTAATTACAGCACAATCATTTAATATTTTATTAACCAAATCCATCTCATTATGAAAACCACACCAAGTAACTCTAAACATTACTAAATAATTATTCATTTATCTGATCACTATATGTGCCACTATCAGGTACAAAACACATCCTGAAAAACAGTAACATCCATTCAGTTGGAGAAGTTCTATGGTAAATCAATTCACTTCACAATAATGAATCATCATACAACTATGGATGAAGCATTACGAATGTTTTTAATGAAGAGACACAATGTGAATTACCTATAAAAATCATTAATTTTCTTCTTAAAACTTATCTTACCCAATCCATCATACAAACCAAAACTATCCCCAAACCAAAAACCATATCCAACAATATATTACAACGCAAAAAGAATTCTACAACCCTATAGCGTAATCACACTACACCTATCACATCCCCATTGTAGAACCTCATATTATCCACTTCCATAAAAAAAGTAAAAGAAATTTCACACAACTCATCACATCACATACTCAAGAGAACACATTTTAATATTTTATATGGAATCCCATATTTAATTCCACATTTTAGTTTTGGGGTTATCACATGAACAATATTATTGTGGGGGCATCCATTTATTTGATGATTATTCGTGGTTAACCAACCTTTATATATAATCCCTCAATTTGGATCCAAATAAGCTTGTGTTTCCTAAACCAACCAGTTATTATAAAAATAACCCCAATAGGCATGATTTTACAGTGGGTTGTTATCCCCTACAAATAATAAGGAATAACAAAATAAAATATATAGCATGATAATGCATTATTATTACCCAAATCCTGTATATTTTTTCTTTGGAAAAATATATTGTTTTTATTAATACAAAAACATCTATATTCACAATTGAAAACATATATATACCTATCATTCATGATTGAAAATTTATTATGGTGAAATGGAAACCTACAATGAAGAATAAAAATTGACACTTCTTGGTTGAATGAAAAATAGGGGAGCACCTACAATGTTTGACCCTTTAGGGAATCTCGAACCAAAAATAGTTAAACTATCTAAGGAGGAAGATATTGGGGACATCTAGTCACAAGAGAAATTAAGGAGGAATGATCAAGGGGAATGATATTTCAACTTGAGGATGATCTGATCTGAGTCACAAATTTGATATAATTTTAAACTTCCATTATAGGTGGATATAACAAAGACCGCTTCATTTGACTATTTCGAAGCCTACATACCCTTAAGAAAATAGGGATATGATTTAGAGCATTTTAATTGGTCTCTAATACTTTTACATTTGACCTTAAATTAAATAAATGAATGAAATTAAAAGAGAACCAAATGATGATTTGGAAACATTTCCCCTGAGGCACCACTATCGAGACACTGTTACACGAGGAATCCCATGATGAGGCTCCATTTGTGTGGAACATTCAATCAGGGGGAATACTGGATGAGACACTGTTAGGATGAACCACATTCCACCATCAGTGTGTCACTTCTAGGCAAGACACCTTCAGATGAGACACCCCTTGTTGTCATATCGCAAGGAACAAGGCACTGATATGCATGACACCACAAGTACAGTGATCTCTAGGGTGAGACACCGCCAGTGAGCCACAACTTGGGTGCGTCACCACCAAGGTGAGACACCACTAGTGAGCCACCACTAGGGTGAGACACCAGTAGGTTGAGACACTGTTGGCGCGAGACAATTAGAGGGTGAGAAACCATTGGTGTGGGACAACATTGGAATACATGAAAAATATGTATATTTTCTAAGTGTTGATATGAGTCACCGTGACATCCCAAGACTCCTGATACTCCATATTTACCACCAATTAATTTAATTTAATGCTCTATCCCATTACATTTACACACATCACTAAATAAGTAAATAAAACTACAAAATCCATATCATAGACGTTAAGAAATGATTTATCATAAAAACATTACTAAACAAATTGAAAATTATATTTACTCATATGAAGTCACATGGTGGAAATATTTCCATAATCTGTTAGGATTACACCATAATCTCAAACATAATATCTCAAGAGATAATAACATTTTCCAATACATTGAAGCATATTCTTGCAACACACATCGTAAAATGTATCTGATTATGTGTTCCAAAAATCTAAATAAATGATAAGGAATAAATTGATTATTTAACAATGTATAAAAGTGGGTTTTAAATTATTCATTATATGACAAAAAATGGTATTTTATAAATTTTCCAAAGATGATAATGATTTCAATATTATTTAAATTAATATCTAATACCATTAGCATAGTTCTACAAAAATGTTTTCATTTTGTAATAGAGACTTTAAATGAGAGTGTATTAAAATTATCGTGTGATAAAATAATTTATCCTTAATTGTGTTTGATTTTAATAATGAAGTTTTGGGAAATAAATATAATTCTTGTATTACTGAAATAATGGAATTTATATTTAGATTGAAATATATGTGATATGTATATATAAAAATTCCAGGAGAATTCCATAACATTATCCTCATATGGATTGAAATTTAGAGAAAAATGGATATACAATAATGAAAAGCTGATTTTTGGAGAGAACCCCAACCCCAATAAGAAAAAAAATCAATGTATCAAAACATAGTTTCTATTTATTTAACTTCGTGAAACAACATTGAACAAATAGAAAGAAGATTTTTTTAACTTAAAAAAAGGTATGATAATGGAGGGAAAAGAACAAACAAAACATTTATTATTGTGGAAATAAAATTGACATCATACATGTTAAAATATGGTATTCATTTTTTATTTTGTAATAGAAGTAAAGTTGTTACATATAAAAATAGTACAAATATTCATTTTGAAAAAAATTGAAATAATGTATAAAATATAAATTTAATTTAATTTATATTTAAATTATTCACATATAAATACAATCCAAAAATAAATTTATGAATATGTATATTGGTGTATTTTTTTTAAAAACACATTTAATACATTTAAAATGAGTTTTTAGCATGAATTCATCCATATATAGAGTCTGGACTGCTATTTATATTCTTAATCATCCTATATTATAAAAACATTTCAATTATTTACTTTATTGTGGATCATTTTTATGTTTGTTATTCCATTTCTACTATCAATTATCATGTTTTATTCAATCTGTTAACCACATTACATCATATAGAATATTTTGATGATATTAATATCATATATCGGAAATGATTTATATATTTTTACTATGGTAAATTTGGTCATTTTATACACCATAACCAAAATAATAATAATGTAATAATAAATTTATTCATTCAAAAAATATATTTTTAATCCCAAAATTTATGCATGTATTGAATAATGGACTACGTTCCAATCATGGTAATGGTATGTCATACATTCACATGAGTAACATTACAATTTATTAGATGAGTATGATGAAAATATGTTTACTATTATTTTAACCCTATATAATGATAATTATATGATATATTAATTCAATCATTGTAAATAGTCATGACTGGGGGTGTTGAAAATGATATTCCTCAATTCACGAGGTCGTCGTCTCACATATACATGAATGATGGTTTTGTTTTCAATTTCGTTGTAGTAGATGTGGATATTAGTTTTGTAATTAAAATAAATAACATTAATTATAAGCATAATTATATTATTATTATTTCATTATGTTTTAAAATATTTTAATGTTTTTCGATGAATGATTAAAACTAAAACATTTAGTTAAATATTATACATTTTCTCATGAAAACCACCAATTCATTACTCATGAAACACTATAAGAAAATATTATACCCAATATAAAAATTATATAACAAGTACGTGTATTTTAATAACATATTTGATAATTTCTTGACTGAAATAAACTACCTTTGATGTTCGATTAAAAGAGGAAAGGATATTCCTTTTTAAAATGAGCAGAGTGAAGTTAAAGAACTTTCATGAAGTATTAATGTAATTCAGTTTCATTTTCATTCTCATGTTGTTCCAAATTAAATCAGAATCATAATATAATACATTAATTAGTTTGAATACGTACATTTAGTAAAAATTGGACATGTTTTGGTTATTTTTTCACAATAGTATTTTTATTTTAACTGTCGTCTGATCCTTTTGATGTTATTGTGATAACAAAGTTGTTCGATATTTTTGGCCTATAATACTTACTATAATAAATTAAATCTTCACCATAAATTGATATCTAAATAAATACTAAAATATATCACAAATCATTTGTTGACAATATTTATTTATAAATTTATAATCATTTAATTAAATAATAATATATTTTAAAATATCATTTTTGTCATATTTTGAAATAAAAAAAAATATTATAGTATATTATGTCTCTAACTCATATAAAATTTTTCTAAAATTACATTCAATATAATATGAGGA
Source organism: Viscum album (assembly GCA_963277665.1). NCBI lineage: Eukaryota > Viridiplantae > Streptophyta > Magnoliopsida > Santalales > Viscaceae > Viscum > Viscum album. Next base: position 576,169,023 of record OY728138.1, on the reverse strand, counting down.
TGATATTTTATTAATATAATCTTAAAAAATACATGTTTTGATATCATTTTTAGAATTATATTTTATATTATCTCCATAGTAATAAAAATTTGAACATTAACTGTTATAATAGAATTTTCAATATTAAAGAGTTATAAATTTTAATTATAAAGTTAAAATTTGAAAATAAAATTCTAATGGATTATTTTTTACATCATTTTTCATCCTAGTAGTCCTTTTTAAAAATTTTATTAAATTTTAAAAATATTGATTAAATATAATTCAAAATAGACTATCATTAATGCCATTTTACACATTATCAATTTAATTTGATATTAAGGACAAAAAAATAGAAAATGAGTTCGAATATAATAAATTCCATCCTAAAAATGAAATAAATATATATATCTAAAAAATTCATGGATTGTAATTTTTTTTTAAATTATATAATATTTATAAGTATTTTAAATATTTTTTTATTAGTCTATTAATTGAGTAAATATTATTCCTATGTTGGGTATGTATTTAATGTAATTATATCATTAATAATAAGTATTAATAAATTAACAAGATAAAATGTAATTTTTTTTATCTAATATTAAAATTTCGAACTAAAAATATCTTCGGATATTCTGTATATTAAAAATAAAGAGATAATAAAACAAAGAGAATGATATTTTGACTTTTCATTGCATAAAATAATATAAAAGGAAAAATCGATGAAATTTAAAAAAAAATTATTTCCATATTTACATAACATAGATATAAATGTTGAAAATAAAATCATAAAATAGGAAAAAGAAATGTATTATAGTTAATTTTTAGTAGCATAATAATTTTTAAATATTGATTACATAATTTACCCTTTCATTGGAGAAAAATTTATACTATGGTTACCATTCATTATGAAAAACAATTAAAAAACTATTTAAAAAATTCAGGAATCATGATTCCATATTTGAAATACATTTATCAATATTATCTAACATTAATTTTCATATTTTAATTTGATAAGAAATCAAAAGTTACAATGAATATCAGTTTTCATGAAAAATAAAAATTTATGTAAATTTTATTTACAATATTGAATTATAAAATTATTTCTAAAGTCTATAATTGGATTAATTTTAATCAAAAAGTAATATGTAAAATTAAAAACTAATAATAATATAATTTAACTTTATATACTCTTTAAAAGAATTTATCTTTTTTCATTAAACATCAGTATTTTCCAATATTTATTGAATATTTTAACATCATTGAAAAATATCAATATTTCACTATAAGATATTTTTTATATGATGATATGAAAAATATATATAAATTTTACAAAAAATCATTAATAATGTTTAAGAAATTAGTTATTATATTTATACACAAAAATATTTAAAAACATTATTTTAATAAGAAAATTGAAGAATAAAATCACTTAAAATATTGAGTAATTATTTACTAAAAAGTTATCAATAAATTTTTACTTAGTCTGAAATAAATTTAACGTTTTCATAATTATTTTAATCCAATTCATACCCAAATAAATTAATTACATTATTATAACAGTCATATTAAATTAGCAAACTACAATGAGTCATTTATACTCGGTGTTGTGTGCCTTATACCGTATCGAACATAGAATTTTTAAATATCATGTTGATACATGAGACTCCTCATAAAATAAGATACATGTATAGCATAAAAGATTTCCAAAATAAAATAATCTGATTGGGAGAACCCATAAAACGATCATATCAAAAGGGTGGTAATTTAATCAATGTTGTTATTTTTCTTCAAATGTAAATACATATACCAATGTGGAAATATAAAAAAAATTAACATTTCATTATATAAAAAATCATAGACAAAAAAATATAATGATGAAGTAAAATAACCGAATAAATTGAAACTGATCTGTGAACCCCGTTATGTATACTCAAAAATGTAATGTTCACTATTTATCATATATAATAATAAACATATGATAATTATATAATATGAAAATTAAAATCATATTATTAATTTTATTTTATTTATTAAAATTTTATTTTTTACGTGATCAGCTATGTTCTCATCCGATGGTTTGATGATATTCGATTCATACATCTCCAATTATTTTTGTATAATGGATATGTTAAATAGGGAATTGTTACTTAATTTTCAAAATAACAATCATGAGATATTTTTTACTTTCTGTCATAAATTTTCATTTTCAATACAATCATTATATGTTAGTATGAAAAATTATATATGATTTAATCATGGAGATGGTGTTTAGTACGTAGGTATGAGTAAAATTTAAATTTTATTGATGTTCATGATGTATAGAAAGTAATTATTATTTTATTTATTTCAATAATTATCATTTTATTGTATATAACATATTATTTCTTAATATAAACATACATATATTATCCATGTGATGTGGTAATGTAGAACGATTGAAATTGTTTCATGGAGGTGGTAGTCCGCACGTATATTTGAATGATGTTATCAATTATAAATGGATGGAAAGGTATGATATCACATGACATATTATATTTTCTTAATTTTTAATATTTCTGTAATAAAATATATAAATATTATATTTATTTTTATAAATAGTCATTAGAGGAAATGTTGGAAAACAAATCACATCAGTTTACGATGTGGCAGTGCAATGTAGACACAAATTATTGTTTTATTTCCCATTTAGTGGAAGTGGATATTGATATTGTGTACTAAATTTACATAAAAATCAATTTATAATTAAAATCATGGTGTTAATATTTAATCATATTTGATGAATATTTTATGGATGAAAAAGTTGAAAAAAATCTAAAATATTTAGTTAAATTTTATACTTATTATTTAGAAAAACTATTTTTCATAACGTATTAATATCTCTATGGTTTATATTATTTTCAAAACAATAAATCATGAATTTATTAAGGGATGTAATGAAATCATTTTTTCATCCTATGGAAGTGAAATTTATTTACTAATCATTACATAAAGAGGATTGTTGATGTCCTTTTATAATGAGTTGAGGGTAATTCATGGAATTAAATATTGTGTTAAATTAATATAAATTAATTCACATGTCCAAGTGTCTGAAAATTGATATAATTTTGATATATAATTATTAGTAGAAATTATAACATAAAAAATAATTAGAAATTTTTGGGATATTTGTTTCACCATTATTTTTTTTAACCCTATGATAGCCCTTTTTTGAAAATTAATAGGATGACTGTGTTTGTTACTCATTATGTTTAAATATAGTTAATATTAAAGATAACTTGGATAAAAAATTAGAAATGGTCGATATTTCTAGCCACACACAAACAAAATGGTTTATTATTTTATTTTATGTAATTATAAATAACTTAACAAAATCATTTTTATTAAAACATATCTATAATAAATTTTTTGATAGTATTTATTTTATGTATATTTGAAATAAACATCAAAGTAGTAGATTTTTATTGCAATGCATTCACACATCCTAAAAACATTATATTTATCTATAAATTTCTTTAAAATCAATACTTTTAATAAATTATATTGCCTATTTTATTTTAAGAATCATCTATTAACTTTTTTTATTAGTGGAATATATAAATTCTCAGCCTTATATCAAAATGTAAGCTAATAATTTAATTCTAAAAACATTTAAATAAATTTATATGATGAAAAATATTTTATCACATAAATAACTTTTTATAAATGAAAAAATAATTATAATATTCAAAAATAATATATATATTGAAATCATGAAAGTTATTTTTCTTACTTTATCATTTATGTAAATTATTTAAATGAAAATATCGATGAAATATAAAATCATGTGTCAATAGTTTTTTAATAAATTTTTGAAAATGGTAGATCTAAATCTTAAAATATGATAATTCAGTATATTAGTGTCAAATTTATTTTAGCTATAATATTATTATCAACCATAATTACTTTATTTACCCTTACCATGTTGATACAAATATATTATTGTAACAATAAATAATTCCGAAAATAAAATGGACCAATTCATTATATATAGACTTTAAAATAATAAATTAGTATTAAATAATATAATATAATATTTTAATATTTTTTAATAAATAATTTTATTTTAAAATGAAACTTTTAATGAAATATAGTTATTATCAAAAATGGTTTTTTATATACAGACTTGTTTTCACAGCAATATAAATTGTAATATTGATTTCCATGAGCATATTTTTATTACTAACAATATTAGAGACCTAATTTTAATTTATATCGATTCTAATATAAATTTTATTTTTTTAAATTCTTGAAACTGAAATTTAATTTTCAATTAACATAATTCATTTTCACTATTCACTAGAAAATAAATCGTTTTAAAAAAACACATAAAATGAACCTTAAATTATTTTTGATATAATGATTTAAAATACGATATTATTACTATTAATGAAAATTTATAAATTACATGAATTTAATTAACATATCGTATTTGAAAATTTAATAAAAACTAGTTTTTAAGAGAATAATTTTGTGAAGAAAACGATGACATTGATAAAATTTAATTTTTTACTTCTGAATAATTGAATAATACATTTTTCTATGTGGGAAAGTTATTTTTTTCCAAAAATACAGTTAATAAATAACACACTAAATAATTCAATGACAAGGATATAATTGTAAAATTCAAATAATAGTATTTCCTAGATTATTTAATGTTATTGTTCGGTATAAAACAATACAACAAAATTTTTGAATTTTTAAATATTAGCGCATCACAATAAGTTCTCACCATGATGCTACAAAAATGGAATACATTACAAAAAATATATATCCCTTTATTTTAAGAGGCTATTTAGTGAAATGTGATCTAAATTACATCTTCTCTATTAGATTTGATTTGATTCATACCAAACCCTTGTTTTATTATAAGAATAGTTATCACATACTTACATTAACATGATTGTAAATTGACAATATAATCAGGAACCAACGGGTATTTATCTTGTATAGATAATCCATTGTCTAAATTGACTATAAAAATAAATTATTTGATTTTTATATTGTAATTAAAAAAATATAGGTAAGATTTTTAGGAAAGGTGACTAATTTATTGATTCTATATTTATATAAATATTTTTTATGAATAATGTTTATTATGATTTACCACATATATGATTTGAATTTTTCTTGGTGTAGCACAGTGTTTTCATTTTTTATGGATCAAAATTGATTTTTCACAATAGCATTCCTTCAGTATTAATGATATATAGTTTTTTTGTGATTAAAAATATTATTTTATAGAGATACTATCTTCATGGTGAAATTGTTATACGTTTTATGCGTTAAAATGAACGTATCATATCATTTTATAGAATTACAAAAAATTGAAAAATATTATAAGAAAAATATGTGATTATATTATTTTTTAAGATCAACTACAACTGAGGATTATGTATTATGGTTGATCATAGATTAAAAACTCGTCTTAAAAAAATGTAAATGGATAATTTGAGGATTGGAAAAATGTTAAATGAATAGATAGTTGTGTATATTATTTAGGATTCATCCTAGGGACAAACGTTCCTTTTTAATTTTTGATTTAATATTATTTAACTCAGAGATGTATTTGGTCACAACTCAACGATATGGTGACTAGATAAATATTAATTTTTTTATGATGACTCCCAATAAGATTTTTAATTATTGAAGTATATTAGGTCTTTTTTGAAGGAATAATAATTATTCCTTCGAGCAACTTCATTTAGTATTGATGTAGTTTTTTCACATATAAATACTAGTGAATCAAGATAAAAACAATATTTATCATAATCATTTAATCATATTTTCTCATGAGGATAATGATATTAGTGGACTTTTATTTGAATATATACTACATGTATAGGTACATGGGTGATAACCCTGTACTATTTGGTTTATTGTACCAATTGAATAATTATGATTGTATGTTGGAGAATTTACGAAATGAGTTTGGGGTGAGTTTACATTATCCATTTTATGGTAGTGTTATGATTTTCAAAATTATAGATAAGGAGCATAGGACAAATAATTTTATTTGAATTTAGAATAAATTTATATATATAGATTATCAATCAATTATATAGTGCATGTTGTATAATATAATGGTGTACCTTACGGGATCGTATAATACCATGATTCCAAATTTAAATTTTTATATGGATACATTCACAACATGATTATATTTCAAAATAATTTTTTAACAAAAATATATCAATATATGTATAAATGGTTAAGACAACTAATCAAAATGGGTTTCATATTTTTTTTATTATGGGTCTTATAATTTAGTGAATCTATAAATGAATATTTACCTTTTTTTCAATACACATGTATTTAAATTATTTATTCATGTATTAATATAAAATATAATAATTAATTATAAATTACTATTTCAATAAACATATTATGATATATTTAACTTAATTCATCATATTTTTTAACATAATGTTCCTAGAAGATATAAAATAGTATATCAATTTTATATTGTATCATATGATTACTAGTTGATGTAGATATATTTTATATGAAAATAATAGGAAGAGAATATTTAAAATCATGGTTATTAGACATGTGTTCCGGAGAATATAACCTCAACTAGGTTATTATTATTTTAAAAGAGCTATAAAACATTCAAAAGGTTGGATAAAACATTTAAAAGTGTCCAACATAATGAATAATTTTTTATTAATGAGTAAATTCATCACCAATTGATTGAGATTCATGAAATTATTATTATCTTATTATATCCCTTATATGTTATAATAAATATAATCTTATTCATTGGGGGATAATATTAGTTTTAACAAGAAAAACAATTATTTGGATCATCCATCAGTGGTTTTGGAGTATATGGATAACATTTTTTATAGTTTCAAGGTCATTTGCTGCTTTTTTTAGAATATTGGCATCATTAAAATGTATATATGAAAACAAATATAAGTTGTTAATAAAGTTCCTCGTATTTTTTCAAAATATTTTTATAAAATTTTTACTAAAATGATTAAATTAATATGTAATTGAAATAATGTTCGGGTTCTCATCCTTTTAATATTTATCAATCTTTCACAGGATAAAAATTTATAATAGGATATTTAAATTCTATACATGTATATTTTATTATATATTTAGAATGAAAATTTTAAAAACAATTATCTAATAATGATACAATTGAAATTTTTTTATTTTGAAATTAATATTTGATTATATAATTAGTTTCAGAATGAGATACTAATATTTGTGAAATATTTTTTAATTTTCTAATCCAACTAGAATATATAAAAAATTTAATGTTTTTTTTGAAATATAACCTTTATTTACATAAATAAAATCTAAAAATTATTATTATCTATAATTTATTCCAATTTTATGATATACACACACAAATGATCCTATTGATAATTTATAATGAAAAAGGATGGATGTATATTATAAAGTAGGTTATGGAAATGTCATGATAATTTATATAATAACTGTTTTTATTTGGGGAATATATTCAAAGAATTATAGTGTCGTAATATTATGGAAATAATTTGAATTATTATAACACCTTGATTTTGTAAAAAAAGTATATAGTTGTTTGAAAATGTATATGAGACTAAAATTGGATATTAATAGGACCAAAATATATTATTATATAAATATATTCATTATAATATTTCCTATAATGCAATGGTAATAAATATTATTTACTCAATTTTGAAATATTTATAATTCATATTGTAAATAAAAATTTATTAATAATTTTTAATTAAATAAACAGTCAATATTTATGAATCATTTTTTCATCAAAACAAGGTTTTCCTCAAAAATGATTTTTATTTCATTATTAGTTTGGGTAATAAAAATAACTTAAAAAATTAATATAAATGTTATTTTTTATAAATAAATTAAATTTTTATATCATCTATTCTAAAATATTTACAGAATAATTTTTTAAAAAAATTGAAAATAATTATTTTTTCCATAAATAGTGAAAATATTATTTTTATCGAATATTATGTTTTTCATTTGTTTAAAATGTTAAATTATAATTTTAATAATTGAAAATTTTCATTTCCCCCCTTTTTATCAAAATCTATTTAAGTTGTTTTTAATGAATTTTATATATGAATATATATGAAAATCATTTTTAATTTAAAAAAAATTATTAGGAAAAAATGATTATAATCACCGATTTCAGGAATAAATTTAAATTAAATTATTTAATAAATATTTATTAGTTTTTTGAAATATTGATTCAATGTTTTGAATTAGTCTTTTAAATTTATTAAATAGTTTAGTTTTAATTTTGTACTTTATGAATAGTATGTTTAGGGATTTATATTACCATAAAAAAAGATGAATTATATAATTAAGGTTACAATAATGATATGTGTAATGGCCCAAATCTCTCCAAACCTTGATTAAATTTGGCGTTTTAGGTGGGGGAGTAAAGGGGACCTATTCACAACACTTTTCAAAATTTCTACTTTTTTGAACATTGTTTCCAAAATAGTAGCTCATCTCGATGTTAATGGTACTCGTTCAAATGGTAACAACAGCTCATTCTAATGACAATAATAGCACATTCCAATGACAACAATAGAATATTCTATTGTAAACTGTAGATACTTCTAATAGAAATGATTGCTCATTCCAAAGATAGACCATTCAAATAGAAACAGTGACTCGCAAATGATGACTCATGAATGGTGAGTTGTTGAACGGTAGCTCACAGTTTGGTGACTCGTCCATTGGAGACTAACATAATCATGACTCATTTGATGGAAACGCATCCCATGATGATCCACCCAATGGTAATCATCCAATGATGACTCATCCAATAGAAACTGATTTAATAATGGGGTAACTCGTGCACAATGTTTCCAGATTCCTACAATTTCACATTATTCTAGAATTTTCTTTAATGTAAAACACACTCAAAGCTTTGTTTTATAGTATGCAAGCCCAATTAAAATCTTACAACACATATCATAATTTTTCTAATGGGTCAAATGTTTTTACCCCGTCAGACCATGTGATCTTTAACAGATCCGATCATAATAGAATATTTTACGAATCTTAAATGGATTCTTTGTTTGGAGTTTCAAAAGGGAAAATCTATATTAACCCCTTGTTCTTCCTTCTCTTTTTCCATGGTATGAGATACCCCAAAACTAACCTTCTTATAGGTTTCATGTGTTTTGTTGTAACATAGATCATGTTTCCCCTGGAGTTCATACTCCTCAATTTACACCCCCTATTATGGTGCTATTAGGAGTTATCAGTATGCCTTTGATATAAGAAATGTTCTACCCCAAATATTGTTTTCTCCTTGTTCTGTTTCCCCTTGTTTATTCTTTCCTTTTTTGGGAATGTGATCACCATGTTTCTAGTTGTGCTTTCATGGGTGTTGGCTATTGTGGTTTTGTTGTGGCGTCCATTGGTAGATATAGTTGTCGCAGGAGATGTGATCATGATTTATTGTTTTGGCATGTTAATGTGATAATAATTTTAGGATCATTTTTATTTATGGGATTCATGGATTATCTATTATAATTACATGCAGTAGATGTGTTATCATGTTTTATCCCACTAGATCACAATGGAATTGACAGAATAAATTTTTAAACTAAATTAATGAATTGGTATCAATAAAATGTTTTTGTATACTGATTCTCTTGATAGTATGATATCTATTTCTTATTATATAAAATTTTGGTCTTTATGGTAATTAGAATTTACTGTAAAGATGGAATTAATTATAAATTAATTGACTAAAAAATAAGTGGATTGTTAATGAATCCAGTTGTTGTTGCTAAATATCGATGAATATCATATTGATTTAGTAAAAATTATTAATCTTATAGATTTATAGACCTAAATAATGTTGATTGTTGTTTTTAATGGAATTTCAAGTTAATTATTTAATTAATTCATTATAGATGTAATATCTTTTTTCATAAGTTTTCCTTAGTTGGAAACTAAATAATAAATTAGTTAATTAGAGATGGAATAAGGAACTAGTCGTGATATAAATATAATTATATACAGCATTCTCAGTTACCCATATGTATGTATAGTCCAATCCCCTTATTCTTTGGTGTTGTGAGTTCTCATTTTATGCGAAGGTTGATTACCTTGTATAGGGCCAAGAGACAAGTTTCTAGGTTGTTTATTTCTGGAAGCTTGAGTAGCGATGTGAGCCTAGGATGGCTGATCTAGGATAACTGTTGTGATATGTGGGGGAAGGGAGGCTTAGGGATTTTGGTATCAGTTGAAACCTAGAGTGGTTAGATCCATCTTTTAATGCATGTGGGTGTCAGGGAAGACATCATGAATAATAAAATGTGTCGAATTTAGGATTTCCCACTAATTTGAAAGTGGTTTCTACTGAATCTATTATGATTTTATATGCTTTTCATTAACTAAAACTTCATGTATATTATCATGCTTACCTCATTTCCAAAGTAGGATAAGATTAATGGGGTTTTCCACAAGGTTTATTTATTTAGATTCATGAAGATTCATGGGTCAATCCTATTTCAAGATGTGATAAAGACTCAATAGGGAGTTCACCAACTCACAATGTCGATCCCATTTTGTTTGGTATCTTATATTGTTTTCTTAGAATGCCTGGAAATATAGAAATTGATAATATTGTTAATAAATGATTGAATAAATGTTGTTGAACCATTGGGGTTGGAGATTTCATCGATACAGTTATGAGGTTATGTTTCTATGTATATTTGGACTCATTTTGGTTATGCCTGGAAAGCCTAAATATTTTTTTATTTATATTTATTGGAATTTTAAAAATGATAATATTTAATTAATGTTTAACGAATTAATTAACATAAAGTGCAACTAACACAAACAGACAAGATGATTAATAATTATATTTAAATGGTTGTGTGCTTATAGGATATCTTATCTTATTAGTGGAATCAATGATACAAATAAATGTTAGTTACTGGTTGAGGAGAACTACTCTGGAGGATGTCACCCTTCTCTCCCTAGACTTCTCTCTCGAGTGTGGTTCTTTTCACTTCAATCAAGGGTTTCATCCCCTAGAGGTATAGGGTTCCCTTCCTGCTACCGTTTCTAATCTCATTCTGGTTGATGATGATTTTTGGCATATTTCTCATTAATTTGTAGGATTATTTTTATTTTCATGTTTCTCTTTATCTAGTGGTTGTTTTACTTCTTCGACAATCATGTTCATCTATAAGTACTCCCTCTTCATGCGTTCATTCAATGATCTCCTCTGCTCTCTTTTCGCCTGTCCTGATCGGGTGTTTCTTTTTTTGACCATGGCATGCTATCGGAATAAAGTTAGTCTCAATCACTGCACTGTCTCCCTGTTCCATTTCATTAGACTCCATTTCGGTCTGATATAGTGGATCTCATGGGGGTGTGGTATGTGTGCGCTATGTGCTTATTGATTTTCCGGGAGTTGTGGTACATGACATTTCTCTCATGACTTAGGGTTTTATTCTCCTTAACTGGTTATATTGTGGTCTTTTCATTACTATGTAGGGATTCTGATTTTGGTGTTATTTTTCGGTTTCATTTGATGTTTTTCTATTTACAGTTTTGGTTTTTGATCATGGTTTTCATCATTATCATCGACAGTAATTTTTGGTGGCTGTGTTTCTGTACACTGGTGAATGATCCAACTCTACTATTGATCCATGATTCAATCACTATCCACCAAGATGATTTTTGAGTGGTGTATTTCAAGGTTTCTTGTGAGTTGGGTTCGATTGTCCGATGGTGTATTAATACTTTTCAGTTATCAATGATGTTGATTTTTTTATGATATTCTGATGTTTTGTGTGCTTGTTCGGGGTAGATTTTTTCATTCTCAATATTGAGAATTATGATCTCATGTTTCTCCCTTTTCAATTTGAAGGATTTCATTTATGACCAATAATGATATGTGCTTCTCTAATGGGTTCCAATCACTAGTAATGGTAATGAAGATGATGTGATTTCTGTATCAGGGTTCTGAATCAGGGATCGTGGCTCAAGGCGGTTCTCGCCCCATTATGTTGACTAGTTTCCCGTTATTGAATTTCAAATTGGAATATTAATTTTGTTGTTTAGGGATTTTTTTCGAATCATGTATCCTATTAATATTGTTTTTAAAAAAAACCAATATTGTGATATTCCCACACATCCATAAACTGGTATATTCCAAAAATTAAAAATAAATATTTGGTTAATATATGTTATCCATAGCGGAGTCTAAGAGTAGGTTATGCTCATAATGTTGTTGTGAGCTACTCTATATTGTAATATTTTTGTGTTTCTGTATACTAGTCCACCCTTTAAGTTAGGGAAAGTTACACACTATAGAATTTGGACCATGTTTGTGTTTTCCCCAACATCCCAGTGGGAGGATGGATGGATGACTACCCCTGGATCATCTCTCTTCTCTTGGTAGTTATATGTGTTTCTATAGAGAGTCGTTAGTTTTACAAACATATGTTTGTAGTAGGTTTTAATGTGTTGTGGTTATTTCACACACATATATTTTGAATAATGTTTCCTATGTGAATCTATAGGCATGCCATGTATTGGATGTGATGGCTTGAGGATCCTTACTCAATGTATGGGATGTATAGGGTTGAGGTATAATACCTAACCATGGATATGAGTTATGTGGGATATGGTGGATCCCAAAAACAACTTGGTTAACTTTCTTTTGTTTATATTGTGTGGTTATTCCCCCTGTTTCTAAGGGAATGACATTGTGTTGCATGAGATTCATGTTGTGGTTCTCACCCATTTGTCTTAGGTAATTCTTTTTGAGATATATTCTCTAGATATGTGATGTTTGGTAAAAGTGGAAAACTACCGGGGAAGTGGTAGAAGGGGCCCTTGAGGTTATTTATTATACAATGTACTCTTTTATGTGATAATTGGTGAGAGTATCTATGGTGAGGATGGGAACATAGTATACCCCTTTAAGGGATGATTTTGTTTTTGTTATTTCTCAATGTGCTTCATCATGCTTTCTTTACTTATTCTGGAGAGGATCCTACTGAGTATTCTGTTATATTCACCCTGTAATATATAAAAAATAGTCACATGGATAAGGTTAGAGATTATGGTAGTTACTACTAGCTTATAGGTTTTAGAGGATTTGTTCAAGCTTCATGGTCACATTTGTTTTACTTTCGTTTGGTAATTTCCATTTTCCATTCAATTGTAGTAGTACTTTCATGACATTACATATGTGTACTTGTGCTTGATGTTGTATTGTAATATAAGAATTAGTGGGATATTTTCTATGTTATATCTATCATTATCATGTGTTATCTTAGAGGGTAATGTATCCCATTTATGTGTTTACTATACCCTCAATGCTAGTAATCATTCCAGGTCCCACTAAAGGTGGGACTTGAGGATATTTATCTCTTGTATCACATTTCCAACTGAAGAGGGGTACACTTTATGGGGATGGGGTCATGACATAGTGGAACTTTATTTTTATTTAAGGGATATGGTGGAGTTTGGAGTTAGTCACAGGTGTGGTCGCATGGGTGGGTCGGGAAATGGGGTCAGTTATGTTTAGCATGAACATTTAATAGTAGATATTAACTAATATAGAGTTACTTTGGTCCCTCTTTGATCTAATGCATAGAAAATTAATATTATGGTCTCTACTAATTCATATGATAATAGTTTTATTATAGATACCTAGAAAAGGGCCATGCATCATTCCTCCTTGTACCTTTGTTTGAATGGGTAATCCTTGGGATATGTTACCCTAAAATTATTAAAATAAAAACAATTAATTTATCTTTATTTCATCCATTATCTAGGTTAAGGATACATAATAGTCTATTGTATTGAAGAAATGGCTCTAGGTAGACATCCTCATCAGGTTTGTATAGAAGATTCTTCACAGGATGCAACAACAGATCAACACAGAGTAGAGGTTGACGACAATGACACTTGCAGGAGGACACTCTGAGATATTCATCACCGGAGACTGTAAAAGAATAAGGGATACAATTTTTATATAGTCAAAGAGGATTGGATAGAAAATGTGGAGGTATTTTTTAGATTTATTCAATATTGGAAGGAGAACTAGGTGTCATTAGTTGTGACGATGCTATGTGGGGTAGGGAGGAAGTGGTGGTTTTTTCTACTTCGGTATCGTGAGGAGCCAGTGATCTCCATAAGTAATTTCTAAGAGTAATTTAGAGTTGAGTTTCTTTCATTGACCATGAATGTTTCTAGTCACCTTGATTTTCTTAATCTTTTTTAGGGGAGCTCGAGTGTGCGAGATTTCAGGATCAATTTCATGAACCATATTTGATATTCATCACACCTATTTCTAGATGATGATGCTCTGGAAAGGAATTTAACGGTTGGTTTTTGTGTAGATATACTGTTCTATGTCCCTCTGTTTATACTGATGACATATCCAAGGTTCCAGAGAAAGTAGAGGTTATTGGGTTAATATTTTCCAGAACAAGATCATTATGAGAACAAAGTCACCAAAATTCCTCACGATGTAGAGATACCATATAAGGTTCTTATATTTTTGGGTAGAATAGTTTTTGTTCATCCAAAATTTGGTCCCAACCATCTATGTCTTTTTCCATTAGGGGAAGCGGATCTTGAGCATATGCTATGAGATCACACCCTTTATTTTCATATTGAGGATAAGGTCATCAGAAGATAGTGTGCCTAAAATTTCAGATCAGTCAGCATACGACTTCTCTCCCACTTTATGTTCTTCCATTGAGGCTGGTTTTTCCGAGGCAGCAGATGCATGTCACTATAACATAGGATTAGTAGAGAGAAGATAACGAGAGCATAGGAAGGAAACGAGAAGCTCCCAATCCTCAAAAAGTAGGTCATGGATGTGGTGGTGGTTGTCATCATGGTCAGAGAGGCCATGGAGTAGGTCAATGACAGTTTCATACTTCAGTGTTTCCAGTACAATGAGATCTAAACAACATTCTAGGTATACCATGCTTATTTTATACTAGGATTTATGAATTTTTTTGATTCATGAGTTATACACTCTTACATATCACATATAATTATCAATGCCTTGGGACTTGATTTAGAGATGATTCCATTTCCCTTGGTCATTAATATTGTATTTGGAGGTCAATATAACTTGTTTGATTTATGTAGAGACTGTGATATAGTGATGGGGTAGCACCACACATAGAGTGATTTTATATTCATATGAATAAATCCATATGATCTCATATAAGTCATGGATTGGTTTTATTTGGTGCTGGATATTTTGGATCTCTTTCGGAGGTGGGTTGTCTTCTTTAATACTTATGGAGAGCTAGAATTTTTTGTTAGAAAGTAAGACCATTAGATGGGTCAGAGTAATATTCCTCACATTCTATCCTTGATAGCTGAGCTCTTACAGAGTTCATTGGTGGTTCTTTATTTTATATTTCCTTAGGTCATGGAAGAGTACCATGATATATTTCTAGAAGAGGTTGTAGAATTAGACCATCAACGAGAGATCATGTTTGTGATTGAGATATAACCACGTGCATCTACTGTCATGATGTCTCTATACAGGATAAAGCCTTCTGTGTTATGAGATTTGCAAATACTTATGGATGGATTTTTGTACTGTAGTTTTGTTTGGTCGAGTGTCTCATCGTGGGGTTCACATGTTTTATTAGTGAAGAAGGATGATGATAGTGTGTATTTGTTTGTTCATTATCATTTAGTGATCAATGTGACTGTGATTAACCGCTATCCTCTTCCATGGATTGTTTATTTATTTGACAAAATTAATTATGAATGCTTGTTCTCATAAATTGAATTTTATCCAGGATATCACTTTATTCATGTGAAGGATGAAGAAATACCAAAGACTGATTTCTGTTTTCCCCATTGGCATTATAAGTAGTTGGGGATGGCATTTGATGTGATGAATTCTTCAGATATGTTAATGGGGTAGATGAATGCTATGTTCCCTGAGTTCCAGTATAAGTTCATGGTGATCTTTATTGATGAAATACTTTTGTACACTATGAGTAAAGATATAGACATAGATCCTTTACATGCCATTTTTGGAGTCCTTCATTGATAGTAACTATTTGGGATGTTTTCAAAGATTGAGTTTTGGGAACGAGAAGTTTGATGCTTAGGGAATGTTGAATCCAAGTAGGGAGTAGTAATGAATCAATCAAAGATATAATATATTTTTACTCGTGTAGACCCAAGAAGGTGGAAGAGATACAAATTTTCCATGTCCTCATGAGATATTATAGAAGGTTTGTGTTCAATTTCTCTCTGGTTGTGACTCCCCTAATAAAATTGAGAAGAAAAGATCATTCAATTTTGTGGGCTAATCACTGCCAATTAGAATTCAACTGTCTATAGAAGAAGATGACCAGTGATTCTGTTCATTTTATTCCATCATAAAGAGTTCAATTTGAGGTTTTCTATGATAAATCATGTCTAGGGATAGGTTGTGTTCTGATAAAGATGTTATAAGATGTTTCTTATGGGTATCATTAGTTACACCCCCCTAAGAGTAACTATTCCACCCATGATCTTGTGTTGATGGTGGTGATTTTTTACCTGATGTTGTAAAGAAATTACATCATCAATGAGTATTTTGTGGTCTATACTAATCATAATATCCAAACTTCTATTTTTAAAAATTGTGACATCAGCTGGTGCTGTTGTTGGTGGATGGATTTCATATAGAAATATGACATCAAAATTTATTTTACACTTGCGAAAGGGAATTTTATAGTTGGAATGCTAAACCATAAGTCATGTTGGGATGTTGTTCATGATTTTGGTTATTTTTTGAGAGTGATAAAAGAACATTATTCATTAAAAATGTTTGTTAGATGAGTTCCGGGAAGAAGTTATATTTTTTATATGATTGTGAAGTCATCTTTGGTGTGAATGGTTGAAAAATCCTAGTTTGGGGATATTTAATTGGTTATCTGGAGAGGCCGAGTTGATTGTGGTGAGGCCCCTGATGGTTGGACCGAGGAAGAACAAAATTGTGTTTCATTTCTGAGAAGGATTTTTATACCATTGAAATCACATGAGATGGTTCTGTAAGAGTTCCATAGTTCACTCTTATAGGTATATACTAGAATGAAAAAATTGTACCAAGATTTGTGTACACAGTTTTGGTGGCCTGGGATAAAGCGTGAAGTTGTATATTTGTGTCTCATTCATGGTCTGGCAGAAGCCGAAGGCCATGTACCATGTTCCCCGGGGTTTTCTCAAGCCATTAGTTGTCCATCAGTGGAAGCTTGATGACATCATGATGGAATTTGTTACGGGTTTACCTTGATCTTAGGGGGATATAATTTCATATGGGTGGTAACGAATCATTTGACAAAATCATCCCACTTATTATTAATAAATTATTCATGCTTAGTTGCGTTTTTTCTAGGTAGTAGCTAGATGAGGTGGCAAGACTACAAGGGATCCTGAGTATGGTTATTACCTATCAATATACTTTTTTTAACTCCATGGTATGGAGAGGTATCTAAACTGATTTCGGTTCTCATTTATTCCTTAGCAATATGTTTCATCTACAGACAGCTGATCAAATAGATCAGACAATCCATAATCTTGAAGACAAGTTACACTCTTGTGTCCAAAATTTTTTAGGTTCATGTGTGATGTTCCACCCTTTAGTAGAGTTATATTAACACAACAATTTTCAATCCACCATAGGAATTGATCGGTATGAAGCCTTGTATGGATGACCTTTTTGTTCTCTATTGTGTTGGATTGAGGTTGGAGAGTAAGAAATTCTCAGGGCGAAATTTGTACAGAACACATCAAATATAGTCAAATAACTCACTAGTGGATAAAGGTATCACAAGTTCATTAGAAGACAAATATATATCATTGGGGGAGACCTATGGAGTTTGAAATTGTGGATCATGTGTTTTTAATGGTGTCT
This sequence comes from Viscum album, assembly GCA_963277665.1. Taxonomy (NCBI): domain Eukaryota; kingdom Viridiplantae; phylum Streptophyta; class Magnoliopsida; order Santalales; family Viscaceae; genus Viscum; species Viscum album. Next base: position 576,151,106 of record OY728138.1, on the reverse strand, counting down.
CCACAATGTTGTAAATGAATGTTTGGTCGAGGAGTAATCATTCTTTCTAGATTTTTGGGCCTATTGAGGTGTTGAATAACATTGGAGTTGTGGTGTATCAGGGAGAACGTTCCTTGTAGATGGGCCAAATAAAAAATGTTTTTCATGTGTTGCATATCCTTTTGTATCTTCATGATGACTCACACATCATGGATTTGGGTGAGATAGACTTAGATGATGATGCGACCTTCAAAAAGAGGCTTATAGGGAACCTGGACTACAATGAGAAGGTGTGACGGGGGTGATATATTCCCTTGGTTTTTGTATTGTGGTGGTATAGTAGTGTGGAGGAGAGTACCTGGGAATGTGATATGTAGATATGCACTTTGTATCCCATGATTTTTTTATTCTTATACCTTTTCTTGTAATGATGATTTTTTCTAGTTGTATACCTCTATGATTTATTAGATGGATTTTTATTTTTTATTTTTGTGTGTTTATATTTTCGGAGATATATCACCCCCATGATAGTGTTTAAGAACTAGTTGTTGTTATCGTGTGCTTTCTCATTGTTCTTTTGATGAATTGTGTTGATCTTTATTAAGATATCTGGGAGAGTTATCTCGAAGCGTTTGTCATTTAGACCCCTTTTCCATTTATTATCTAGGTTGGTTTTTTATTTTCGAGGATGATAATGTTTTGAGAGTAATATTATGTAATTTAATGTAACTATGGTCCATTCATTACTAAAATCTAGTATTACCTGATGAGAAGGTTTTGGGAGTTATCTGATTTGATGGCCCGAACCCTTGAATAGTGCTCCCTAATAGTAGGTTGTCCCAATGGAAATAGTTTCTTATTCCAACAAAAATGATAGCTCATTACAATGTAAACAATATCTCAGTCCAATAGAAATGGTATCTCTTCCAATGATAGATCATTCCAATTGCAACAATGACCCGCGAACGGTGACACAAGTATTTTGAATCGTCGAATGGTAGCTCACAGAATTGTGACTTGTCCAATGGTGACATGTCCAATGGTGACTCATTCAATAGATACCCTCCCAATAGTTACTCATCCAAGAAGGACACGTACAATAGTGAATCATCAATAACTACTCATCCAACAATGACTCGTCCTAAAGTAACTCATCCCACTATGGAGGTGACTCATAAAAACTTTTTATAGCTTCCTACACTTTCTACCCTGTTTTCATTTTATTTGAAAAATGAATTGAAATCTTCTTTATATGGATAAAATGATTATAAAACCCCTATAACACGTACCATATTTTTCCTCAGGGTCCCAGTATTTTTTATTGGTCAAACAGTGTGATCTTTGATAGATATAAAATTAATGGTAAATCTATGGTATCATAAATGGATGATTCATTTAGATATTCCAAAGAGATGAGATATATTCCTCCTTTGTTCTTCCTTCTTATTTTCCTTGGCACGTGACACCCCATGCCAACATTTCCCATTAGAATCATGCACTATGCTATAACATGGATCATGTTTTTCACGGAGTTCTTCCAACTGCATGTGCACCCCCTATTATGGTACAAGCAGTAGGTGTCAATCAGTCATTGATATAAGTTACGATCTAACTCTACTCTTCTAGATTCCAAAATTTATGTCCTCATGTTTCTCCATTCATTATGATGGCATGTGATCGTCATGTTTCTAACAGATCATTCTTGGCTTTTGGTTATTGCTATTGTGATTTGAATTCCCCATGTGGTTGAAGTTATAGCATGATATGAGATCCCGATCCATTGTATTGGATTTTTATTGTGAAAATAACGTCAAAATTCTTTTTTAGTTAGGGGATCCATGTCTTCTCTATTATATTTACTTGCAGCATTTGAGTTAGAATGATTTATCCCACCATTTTATAATGGAATTGAAATAATAAATATTTGAACTGGATCAAATAATTGGAATAAATCTTATGTTGTTGCCTCATGAATTTCAAGAGTGTGTGATATCTATTCTTGGATATTTAGAATTTTGATCTTAATTAAAATCTATAATGAATGTAAATTCTGAATTAATTGTATATTAACTCACAAATGATAAAGAGGCGTGTTAATGAATCTAGATCTTTTTTGATGAAAATTGATGATAATTAAATTGAGGCAGCAAGAATGCTTAATTTAATAGATTAATAAACATAAATCCTGTTGATTTTTTTGTTTAAATGCTTGTAAAATTAATTCTTCAATTTTTTTGGGATAGTTGTGAAATGTGGTTTCATAGGTGGCACGTAGATAAAATAGGAATAATGAATGTGTTAATTCATTATAGAGTAAGGAATGGGTTATGTTATAAATATAATTCCATATAGGGTTCTAAGGTACTTTTATAATTATACAGGATGAGAACCTAATGCTTTAGATCTGTGAGTTATCGTTGTGTGTGAAGGATGAATGCGTTATTTAAGGACAAGATCCCAGTTTCCATTTTGTTTGTTTCAGGATTCTTGTGTTGGGATGTGAGTTTGGGATGGTCGAGCCAGGGTGGAGGTTAGAGAATATGGGGGCATGAAGGCCTAGTGGTCGTGGTAGCAGTTAATCCCTATAGTAGAGAGATTCATCGGTTTATGGATATGGGTGTCAATTAGGAGACTAGGGATGATCGAACCGTTTAAATCCAGTCTTGTACAAGGATGTGAAAGTGGTTGTTGTGGAATCTATTAGTAGTTTATCAAAATTACTTTCCCCCTAATTAAGATAGATATTCTTTCTTACCCTACATATAAAAGTGGTTCAGAGGCATGGGGCATGCGATGTGTTTTCCGTGTTTATCATCTTGAGGATGGAAGGGTTTTTTCTCTTGCTATGGGTGGAAACAACTCAATGGGTTGTTCACCTACTCACCATATTGATCCCTTGGTGTTTGGTATTGTAAAAATATTTTCTAAAATTCAATTAAATTTGGAAGATGTTAATTCGTTTAATAAATGATTGAGTAAATGATATTTAACCAATAGGGATGGACCTTGTTGGAATTCATTGATGAGGTTATTTTTATAAGGAGTTGATGACACTTTTTGGTTTTTTTGAGAGAATGGATCATTGTTGGGATGCTAATTTAATTGAATATGGAAAATTATTACAATTAGTAGATTTTTAATGAATTAATTAATGTAAAGTGAAACTTATAAAAAGAGATAAATTGATTAATAAATCTCTTTAAATGGTTTTGTTCTTATAGGGTATCTAGTCTTTGTAGTTAATGTCAATAGTCTAGGAGACGTTAGCTATAGTTGAGTCTAAGACATGGTTATATACATATATTCATTGTGAGCAATACGATATCATATAATTTTATTACTTCAATATGCTACACCACCCTATCAATTAGGTAAACTGGCCCCTAAGGATTTTGATCCCTAGGGGGGTTTTCCAAAAATCATGGTGTGAGGATAGATGGTTGACTACCCCCATTTTCTCTTACTCTTTTCATTTGGTAGTACTTATATAGGTATGCACGGTGGTTAGGTTTCCACTTATATGTGTATATAGGCTTGTAATGGATATGGTTATTTAGAACACATATATTATTGACATAGTATTCTAATTTATACTATAGGTATGACGTTTATGGGTTGTGATTACATAGATAACCTTACTCAGTGTATGGGATGTAGTGTATTGAGCTATAATACCCACCGTTTTACACACTTTATATGGGATGTGTTGTATCTTGGAAGCTACCCAGTTAACATTGGTTTTGTGGATGTGGTGGTGCTTCACCCTAGTGTCTGTATGAAATGCATTGGGTGGAATGTGGTTCAATGATGTGGGGCAAGTCTAGGTGTCTTCGGGGAAGACATTTTTAAGAGATATTCTCATGATGTGGAACATTGGGGTAAAGTGGAAAACCAGTGGGGTACCCTTGAAATTATTTATTATATTATATACTATTGTATGAAATAGTTGGCCATACATGTCATGGTGAGTTTCAGAACATAGTATACTTGTTTAGGTGATTAGTTATTTTCCCTTGTTGTTCACTTTTATTTAGTTTGATTTCATTATATTAGCACTAGAGCCTACATGGAGGATCATATTGTATATACTGTTATTATCACCCTAAATTATATATATTTTTTTAGGTCACATTTTCATGGTTGGAGAAAAGGTTGGTTACTACTATATTGTTGGTTTTGGAGGAGTTGTTCAGATTTCATGGTTTCCTCCATATTACTTTATAGTTGTACATGTAGTTTTCTGTTTTAGTTGTAGTAGTTCTTGCATGACATAATATATGTGTACATGGGTTATCTTTTACATCATTATCATAGAATTATTTTTGTAGTATATATATTATCTTTATCTTTTTAATTTGTTATTATAGACGTTAATGCCTCTTATATTTGTTTTTACTAAACCCTTGATGTTGGCCACCAACCCATGGCTTGCTGGATGTAGGACTCGGCGCGTCATGATATCTCTTCTCACAATTCCGACCTAAGAGGGGTACACATTTTGTGGAGGGGACATGATAATAATAACAAAGAATTTCTTTTAAACATTCCATATTATTATTTCATAAATATATCCTTTCTATCATCATTATAAATTCTAATAAACAAGATTTTTAATTCTTTTTACATTTTTTATCATTGTATTATTTTATATATGTAGAATAGTAAATATGTTATTATATTTGATAGATATTAACCAATATTTTAAAAAATGGATAAAAAGAGTATATATTCTATTCTAAATATTCATATAAAATATAATTTTATCCCTCATGGTATGTTTTTTTCAATTTTATGTGTTGAAATAATTTCAATAAATTTTTATTGAACACTAACATTGTTTTAGTAAAATAAGTAAAAAATCATTAAAATGATTATAAATTTCTATAAATAATAATATTTTATTGAATTTTATGTTTTAAAAATATTATATACAAATAAATTTTTGACATCTTTTGATCCATTACATTGAAATTTAATTATTTTCCTATAGTTATAATGGTCCAATTAAATTTATTATTTCAATGTTTTCATTAATGTTATTTTATAATAACTATTATTTTATTAATTTTTTATAATTCATAAAAATAGTATATTAAACAAATATAATTGAATATGTATGATTAAATCTTCCATTTTTAATATATAGTCCATTTTTACTTTCATCATGACTATAATAACGACCAATGCATACAAAACCATTGATATCTCTGTAACTATCAAAATAGTTGACGAAGTTCTAAAACTAGAATATAAGTATAAAAAGTTAATAAAAAACTATCCAAATTATATTATATCAGATTATTTAAACTCACTTACATATTTATTTTTAATATAATCAATTTTGTGAAATTTAAAAAATTAAATTAATTTTAATTAATTTAATATGTTCTATTATTACTGGGTTGTCCCTCCACTCTCATATAAAAGGGTACCATATATTTTCATTTTATCCCTATAATAATTATATTTTTTGAGACAAGACCTACTCAAATACCTTCCTAAAATATATACTCATATATTATAGTAATGTATTATCCAACATCTATCATATGAATGAATTTTATGCCAACATTTTGAGTTTTTATAAAGATGATTTTGGGTTATTAACCAATAATTATTTATTTTATTTTTTCATTAACATCATCATATATTATTAAATCATATATAAATAACAATAAAAAGATCCTATTATATACATAGTTATTACTATATTAATTTTATTAAATATATCTATATACTCGACCATCAAATTGGTTACTAAACCACCGTTCATGTATACGGAGGAAAACCTCCTAACAAACCGTTCTAACTATTTTCCATCACCACTATTAATGATAGATCATCCCATGTAATTAAAAAATATATAATATATTAATGAATCCTTTATAAGTATTATTATATTTTATATCATTTAATTTCATACATTTTCATTTAGTAGAAAAGGACAACATTGTTCAAGCATACTTATAGAAGACAACATCCATGATGTGAAGTGATTCGTTTATCATCACCAAATAACATGGATGATAAAATCAGTATATTTAAAGAAAAAATATTATATATATGATTTAATTATAATTATGTAAAAATAAAAAAACCAACCTTTTATCATTATGATCTTTAAAAAATAGAAATGTTACTCATGCATACGTACAACACACCATATTCATAATTGTAATGTACATTATTTTTAATAAATGTCTTCCTAAATTTTTTTAAATTATAATATATTTAATAAAATGATAATTATTTCATTTTCCAATTTCTTACATGATGATCAAATGACACCATTTTTCACAGTCATTGTACTAAAGCTATTTTAAAATTATGAACCAAATGTCCTCAAAATAGTAAACGTTTCCATAACTAATTAAGTAATCAAATATGTAAATAAAATAAGTAAGTTAATATGTTTTAAGGATAAGGTATTAAAAAAGAATGATGTAATTAAAAAATATATATTTCATATATTATTATTATGGAGAAGCTAAAGGGCATACAAATAATGATAATACTCTATGAAAGGGATTTCATATTTGTTTTCATTTAGTGTTCCATATTATATTATTAAGCTCCAAATTTATTTAATATAGGGTGTATATATATTGTTATACACATTATATCTTTAATAATAAATAGAAAATTATTATTTCTATTATATGTTTAATTATTTTATCCAAATGTATTTAACTTTAAACGTACCATGTGGTGATGGTTTATTAACACAATTTAATTTCATTGTGTTATGATATTTCATCATTAAAATTTTTATTAGATCAATATTTTTTGTATAAATATCTCAATTTTATTATTATTTTTCACTTGTTTTTTCATCAATTTTCAACATTTTTTATAATCTCACAAATTATTAATTCATGATTCAAATATATAATTTTTGCAATGGAAGTTCGTCTCAAGTTTTCATTCAATGTTATATACATTTTTTATATGAATAATTCATATTTTATGATGATATATACATCCCTTTAAAAATATAGTATAATTAACCTTAATATGATAATGATATATAATGTTTCAATTTAATTTATTATTTTATGGTTTATATGATTTAAAAGTTACAAAAGTGATAATGGATTCAATTACAATCTCTTATCTTTTTTATATTTTTATAGTTATAAGTAAAATTAGGAGAAATAATATTTTATTATATTCCTAAACTAGGTATATTTTAAATATTATGGTTTTATAATTTTTTCGGTTTAATTCCTTTTTCAATCCTTATTGATTAATATAATACCAATATTATCCTCTATAAGTCATATTGATCATCTATCTTCTTTTACATCAAGGATCATTATCTTATATATATGTGTTTTCTAGATTTCATTGAAAATGTAAATTTAATCAAAAAATTATTTCAAAAATCAATATTTTATGAACAATTATAATCTTCTAAAAAATTAACATGAATTTTTTTTAAATATTATCCCAACTGGTCATTTATAAATAATTTTTTATTTTTCTTTAAATATTAAGTTTTTTTCAATTCTAAATTGAATTAAATTTACAAAAATAATGAAAAATTATTTTCATGAAAGAATATATTATATGTTTTTATGGTTATTTTAAATTAATAGGTTTTTCAAAAAAATTATGATTTTTTTAAATTGTTATGTTCATTGTAAATTGTTTGTATTCTTTAAGAATGTATTTTATGATAAATTAATTGTATTTCTATAAAGAATTTCCTATAATAAATGATGTAAATTGTTGTTTACTAGGGATAATTTTTAGTGAAAAAATCAATATTCTTAATCTAGATATATTATTAGTGTTTAAAAGATATTTTAGGGAACTCATTTCATTTACACAGGTTGATGTTGTATGAAAAAAATACTCCATTTTAATTTATATGGAGGAAAACATTTCATAATCCATTTACATTTATATGATGTTTATATTACCCTATATGATTTTTAATTTTCATTATACAAACATGCTATTTTACTTGTTTCTAGTGATTTATATTTTAAAAATTCCATTCTATAAGAAAGTGGAATATCAATATTTGGATGATTTATTCTTATAGGTTGAAAAGTTTTTGAATGATTTTTTAATGTTTTATTCATGATATGGTATATGAGAATTCAATTATTAAATTGTGTAAGAACAATAATTCATTTATAATTGGTGGATAAATATTTTATATCCAAAAAATATGGTGATCCCCATATATCATATATGAAGTGTGATACAAAATATATCCCTTTAATTCATTATGTTATTTTCATTATGATGAATATTAACAATGATTGAGATAACTAGAGTAGTTTACCTAATTTTTTTATATTTTCACCTGTTATTTTTGAAAATAATTAAAACATGTTATTAATATTATTATATATGTTGTTTGAAATTGTTTTTGTGGGATTGATATGGTTTTTAATGATCCCTTTAATAAATTTTATCAATACCAAGTAAATGATTATTTATTTTGATAACACTTTCATTTATTGAAACATTATTAAAGTATTCATTATTTATTATCTATCGTTTTATGTCTATTAATACTCTTATTTTATTTTCAATAACCTTGATTATTTCATCATACTTATATTATTGTTATATTCTCACTAATGAATTTGAATTATAAATTCTTATACATACCCAAACTGATAGTTTGATTTATTTTCTATTATAATTAAATTTACATTTGACATGAAGAATTTATTTTAGTTTTTTCTGACAAATATTTTTAATATTTTTGAAAAAAATAGTGGGAGGTAATGAATACCTTTATGAAACAGTTGATTATTCATCCATATTTATTTTATGTTTTTTTGAAGTTTATAAAACTCAAAACCTAAATGGTTTTTGGGTATGTATGTGAACCAAAATTTAAATTTATGTTGATTGTGTTTGAAGGAAAAAATGATTAAAATTTATCATTATCAATAAAATAAATGTAATTCAAATGTTATTAGCACTATGTCCTAGAGTGCAGGTCCAGTGTCTGTTATATTATGTATCAATGTCGGTTTTTAAAAAAATAGAGATTATAATGTTTTTCTTGTAAGTTTATCTTTATAGTTATGGAATCCTTCATGGGTTAATATGATTCTATTTTCTAAGAAGATATATAGTTTGGTAACCTCAATGAGGATTTATTTCCTAGGATTTTATTGTGATTAATGATTTCATGGTGGAATTTTGTTTGGTTGAAAGATCATGTAACCCTTAGGATTAACATGAAGTATTATCAAATAAATATATTATTAATCTTTACAGAATGTAAAATAAATTTTATTAGATAACCATTTATTCCAAAAAATTCATTAATGATTTTTTTATATATATTTTTTACTTAACGAAATTTTTTTCTTATAGATTAGATTATTTGATGAAGGAACATAAATTTTGTGTATGATAATGTATGAAATATTAGAATTAATGTGGGGAAAATATTGAACTAATCTTGGATGAATATGAGATAAAATCATTATAATTTTGGTGTTTCAATTATAATATATAATATTATTATTTATGGAATAATATTTGTTAGAATTTTTTTGTTATTAATGAATTTTAAATATTGTAGTATTATTTATTTATAAGAATGATTGATAATTTTGAGAATTTTATTACTTTTTTCATACCATTATTATTTTCTTCAATGCCTAAACATAGGAGGAATATATTGTTATCCTTTTGTTAAAATATTTGATATGTTATAAGTTGTTTACAATTAAATTGGATGGAAAATATCATACGGATGCTCATCATTTTTTCAAGAAGATGAGATTGTTATTAGAATTCATTAATTTATGAATCTATAATTTTTATGAATGTATATATATTTATTTATTTAGTCTTTATGGTAATATATTTTAACAAATAATGGTAATTTTTATTAAAAAATTATATTATGTTAACATTATCTATAATGATTCCATCGACACTTCACCCATCATATTTTTATGTTTTTTTCTTCATTAACATTATATTGGAAGTGTTCTATATCAATTTATATCATTATTAAGGTATCATTTTTATATTCAATGTCAATTTTTTCACTCCCCCAATTTTTTCTCCTTTCAAAGATATTTATTTATTATTCCCATTGACATCCTTACTTACCTTATAGACTAAGGAGGAATTTTTTATGACATTATTAATGATGTGGGATATCAATATAGATATTTTTACATATAAATAATTTTCCTATCAAGAACGTGTTCAAATTAATATGATGAAATTTATTATATGGTGGGATTATCTGACACTCCATGGTTTTAAAATAACATTATGTTCTATAATGTTTATGAAACACAACTCTCAACTAGATCAAGCCACACAATATAAATATTAGAAAAACTATTCTAATCTTTCTATTAAAATTGATGGAATTAATTTGAATAAATTCATTATGAAATAAATATAATGGTTATAATTGATAAAAATTTATTGATAATATTATATAAAATAATATCTCAATATAGGGAAAATTTATTTTATAAAATATTTCAAAATTTATTTGCATTGAATATTATCAATGGTTAAAATAATGTATTTATGACACTTTTTGAAATGATATTTTAGAATATGTTAGTAACTTAGAAAATCATAAAATTAAAAATATCATATGTTAGATTTTTTTTTCAATTTCATAAGAATTTATGTTTTTTCAATGAATAGTGAAATAATAATTTTTTTCAAAACTATATATTCATTGATTTATCTAAAAAATTAAATAAATTTTCTTATTAATTTTAACATTTAATTTGTTCCCTAATATGTATAATAATAATATTTTGTTATTTTAATAAATAATTTAATTTAATTCAGTATAAAACCAATGTCATACGATCAATGACATATTTTTTGAAAATTACTTTTTATCTTATATTGAAAGAAAAATTTTAAATTAAATTCTTCTACCACTTCGGGATTATTTTTATATGATTCATTGCCTATTTTGATTCAGTGTGTCCAAATTTTTATATTATATTTCCTCTACTTTTTACATTATGAATAGTAACATTAGTAATTTTCGTTAACATAGTAATGTGTAAATCATGGAAATAATGTTAAAAAATTTATATTGTCTAAACAAATGACCCTAGTACTTGGCTTAATATTACTGGATTGGTTTATATAATCTATAATAATAAATTCAATTATATGTAATTCTTTTAATTTTTCATGATTTTTACGTTTATCTCATTAAATAAAAGAATATAAAATAAAATTTAATCTCTTTATTTTATGATCACAAATTCTATGAAAAATTTGTAAAGAAAGGATATGATCCATTATAAATAATCATTTAAAATAGAATATATTTTTATCATCATGTTAATTTATTTATCAATTTTAATTAAATTATAATTGACTTTTATTATTATAAAAAATTGAAAAAATCTCTTTTAATGTGTAATAAATAAAAAATTGTTATTTAATCAAATAAAAATATAATAATTTGAGTGATATTATGGTAAAATTTTATAGATAATACAATAATATAATATATGTTTATATGTATTTTATTTTAATTCTATTTTTACCATTTGGTTTAGAATGTTAAAATAAATGAATAGTTCTAAAATTGATATTAATTTCTTTTTAAAAAATTTATTTTTTATAAAATGCATTGAAACTCCAAAAAAATATAATATTCAGAAATGTGAATTGGATATGGTTTATGAAATCCCATATTTTCCATATATGGAAAATGTTTTATTTTATAGTATATATATTAACAAAATCATTTTAAAAAATCATTTATACCACTATAATTTTCAAAACTGTTAACGATGTGTTAAAACAAAAAGATAAGGGTAACAATTTTCTCCAGACATATATAAATTTTATTTAAATAAAATATTTATACACATCCAATATTAACATTTAATCATATAAATTTGTAATATTTGTATATCGTAAGAAATTTTACAGAGATTAATAATTTATGAAATTTCAAGAGTGTCAATCCCCCCTCTTATAAAAGGGATCCTCTTATTATCATTTAGTTAAAATAACAATGAATTTTTGATTTTTCAGTATCTTCCAAATAACATTCAAACTTACCTAATTAATTTATAGATGAATTTTCTTAATGTAAATTGATTTCTAGAAATGTTTCTATTATAAACTGTAAGAGGTTGTATGAATAAGTTTTGTAGTTCATAACCGTGAATTTGGAAACAGTTTCATTTTCTAAAAGCATAAAATATTTTTCAAACATGATTAAAAAATAAAACTACTATCACACATATAAAAAGATTTGTTATGTTAATTTTATAATGTATATCAATATCATATTCCATCAAATGGGAAAAGAACTCGCATTTTTTTGTGGACTGTAGACTACCGCATCGATAACAGATAAAATTCGATTTATATCACCTCCTCTTATAGCTGGTTGTAATGATGGATATTAAGAATATATCATAATTTTGTAAAATATTTATATTTATTATATGATATTATTTCAAACAAATTTATAAACATATATTCACTAATAATGATAATTTTTTCTATGAATTAGTGTTAAAAACCACCTCTAAGATGAGATGTTATCCATTTTTTCACCAAACAAGAAGGATGATATTTATGTGACACCACAAAATTTAAAAAAATTAATATCATATTTGATAGAATGTATGTAATGAAGTAAAAATAATATATGGTATTATATAATGCTGAAAAATTAAAATATATTTACTATTTTAGATAAATTAAATTTATAATAAAGCTTGAAATGCATGAAACACTAAATAAGCATTCATTACATGAAATAACTACGTTCTTTGAGAGATTATACTACATGTAAGATCATGTTTTACCACATAATACTAATATTATTATTTTACATGATACTTATCACTTGTATGCCGATTTATAGGTTATATGTAGGATAAACTAACATATTAAAATTAATATCTGAAGAAACTAGTTATAAATTATCTAGAAATTATTATAAAACCCAATTGAATATAAAGTAAATGTTTTTATAAAAAAATGTTTTCATATCAAACCACGTTTTTAACTTAATTAATTAAAATAATTTATATTAATGAATAATTTTTATTAAATTAATATATTATATCAAAAATTTTGACATTATTCTGATAGATTTCAAATGCATAATATAAGAACAAATAAAATTTTATGTATAAAAATTTGAATTTTTTAAAATGTAGATTTGACCCCTTTTAATGGTAAACTTGTTTCTAAACTATATTTTGAAAATTTCATAAATTTTATATGAAAAAATAAAAATCTTTTTTATAAGAGAAATTTCAATATTAACATAGGGTGAATTTTATGATTTTTATTAAAAGATTTAATTTTTATGAATAATGAAAATAATGAATTTAAATTCATATATATAATTTAATAAAAATAATTTATTTTTTGAATTTATATTCTAAATTCATTTTTATGAAAAATTACATTGACTATTCAAATATAAAGCCAATTTATTTCATTATTATAATTTTTATGTTCAATTTTTATATAAAAACATAATAAATTTATGAATATTTTTCACATTAAATCACATCATTAAAGGTTCCTATGTGAACATAATTTTAAATTAATTTTTTTTAATTATGTAAATTTTATAAGTGAAATTGGATTCCATATTTGGAGTTAACACAATTCATATCATATAATATGATCATATTAATTTTTGAACAAACTTATTAGTTAAAATTGTTAAAATTAATTACATTGAATAAGAAAAAATAGAGTTCACTCGGTGGTTAAAAATATAATATATGTTTTAAAAATGAAAAAACACATGTCCAACACCATTGTTTTGAAATATTTCTTCATTATCAATGTAGGTATATTATTTGATGAAATATTTATAACTCCTATTATGTTAAAATATTTTTGAACTTATTTTAAAAAATTCTATGTATGTCCTCACCCATTCTTGTAAAAGGCCACCCACTTGACACATTCATCAAAACTATAAAACACATTGGTTTATCCAATACCTTCCAAAATAATTACACAAACTCTCTTCTCAAATAATATATAATTTAGTTTGTTAATAAAGAAAATATATTATGGATCTATTACAATACTATGGGTGATACCTAATGAACTGGTAATGTTTTTTAAAACGCGTTTCTATTTTATTTCCTTATATATCTCCATCAATTATTCCTTTATCATTCTTATATAACATCCTCTTCATCTAAAATATTATTAGATGTTTCTATGTAATGGGTACTCACAAAATTCCATCAAATGAGTTAAGAAAACATTGTTTGTTTATATATCAGACTACAACCTATGAACTAATGTCATTAATTTTTTCATTTCCACCTATATAAGTTGGTAATAATGATGTAAATTTAATTTATATATAATAATTAAGATATGAATTATTCAATTATGAATTATGATTTTTTATATATCACACACCTTCATTATTTATCTTATATGGGAATATGAAAACAACATTCCTATGTATGTAAGACTACGAACTCATGATACAATTTGACATATTCAAACATTACATGAAATATATTAAAAAGGTTTATTCTATTCATCCAAATATTATAGGAAAAAAATTGCATGTGTTTATTTTAAATTTATTTGGTAATTTCTTTTTTGTTGAATATTTTTATTATTTTGTGTCCCACTGGATGAGAGGGGGGTTTCTATGTTTGTGTGTTTTGATATCATGTTCTTCATCCACTTTAACCCTTCCTAGAATCTAATGCACATCTCCCCATTCCTTGTTTTTCTAGAGTGATGTATCAAGAGGAGTTTTTCAGGGGTATTGTTTGATAATTTTAATAATTTCTAAGAGTTTCATATGGCTTGATATCAATCTCATTCAGATATACTTCATGTTTTTAGTAGTTTATAGTTGTATGATTCATCAAGTAGGTTCTAGTAGGCATTATATTGGAGAAGGATTAGTCTGGTTCAATTGTATGGATGGTGTATGATTTTCTATTACATATATGTTAACTTTTGTTTTGGCCACTTTCATGCTGATGTTAGGATCCTGATGATGATGAAAATTTCTTCTGATGTTGGTGATGACACAAGTGATGTTGCTTTGACCTAACATTCATTGATGACTGAGGAGACTCATGTCTCAGAATATATGGTCTGTGGTGTCCTGGAAGAGTTGTTTATTTTCATGATTTTATATCATGGATTTGTTTTAATTTTTGTGTGCAATTTTTAATTTTTTAGTTTTGATTCCCTCTAACTACTTTTGTTTTTTGGAATATTGTTTAGTTGTAATTGTTCTTTCAAATTGTTGGTTCCTACTTAACATCAATATGTCTTGAAATAAAAATTAGGTATATATATCCCATTGATTTGTAATATCCTGAATATTTATTTATTGATATTTTTTTATATATCAATTTGAATAATTTCATCTAATGGGATTTGAAAATAATGTTACCAAGTGGTAAATAGTATTATAAAAATTGTCTGTGGCATTAGTTTATATAAAATCTTCATTCTAATTAATAGACTATGATTTTTTGTATAATTAATTTTGACTATCTGTTTTTTTATTTAAATTGGTTTATATGGATTTATTGAAGTTAATATTAATCCATTCATTGATTAATTATCACTTAAAAATTATTATTATTTTATAATACTATTTTAAAATGTCATTATAATCGATATTGTATATTTTTTTATTTCAATTAAAGAAAATTATATGATCATTATTTAATAAAAATTAATTTTAATAACCAATATTAAAAAATTTGATTTTTAAATTTATAGTACCCTTATTCCACTCATAGATGAATTAAATAATTTTTAATTCATTTTAATAATATCCATCACTATTTCTCTATTCGGTTTGAAATCCATTTTCTCTCAAAACCACGTTTTATACAAAAAAAGTCATTAAAAATTTATTTTACCCATTCAAAATGACTTATTAAAATACATGTTTATCCATATGGTATTTTTACAAAAAAATCAGCAGAATCATCTTATCTCTTTTCAAATAATTCACATTTTATCTTTTTTACCTTGTAAAAGGAATGTTTGTTATGTTATATGTGGAATTAAACAACTACATGACTATCATTTCATTGATGCCTCATAAGAAATGTTACCAAATTATTTTTAAAGATAATTGTATCAAAATTAGGTTTTTAAATAAATGGACTTTTAAAATGTATTTTAAAATGAAAATAACACTTTCTTGATGAATGCTTTTAAATATCTTTTTATATTAATTTTATTCATCAATGAAAAGAACCACTTTTAGTACTCTTATTGGTATATGTTAGTAAAATCATTATTATTTATAAAGGTGGTTTATGATTATTAAATCTAAGTAGTGTATTGATATTTACTTCTTCAATTCAATTTTGTAATAAATAACATTCTGTTGAAATTTTCACTTTCCTATGATCACTAGACTAGAAATTTCCCCTATATATTTATATTATTTATCATTGATATCTTCATTGATATAATTGTAGACCATTTTTACATATTATGTTTACATTGAATGTTATTTTTATCATCAAGGAAAATATTGAAAAATAATTATTATTTAATAAATACAAATATTTGATAATTCACATTGTCTACAAATTATGTGGAATAATTGATATATAATTATTGGGTTTGACCAGAAAACCTGGGTGGGTAATGGTTAATGATATCCCCTCAATATATCAACATCCCTGATGATAACAATCAGTTTTCCAAATAAAATGGGGTTTAATATATAGTTTTAAATCTCATTTTGAAGGATTGGAACAGTATAGGTTTTCATGTGCTTCAGACATGAAGTCAAAAAATTTAGCATTTCCTCATTGAGTATTTTTATTATTATTATCCATTATAATTTAACTATGATAAAATATATGGATGAATTTCCATCCCAATTTATTGATTAAATGGAATGTGTTTTCAAATATTTTTTATTCTATATTGAGTATTCATAATAATGTTATTTAAATGATATGTGAATTCAGTTAATTAACATTACATATTATTTATGCACCTTATTCTATGTTTAATGATTTCATGGATTTTGTGATCAATTATTTACCTTTCCATATTGATTATACTTTTTTATTAATAATATCTTCCATTGAACTTAATCATTATTGAGCATTTGTGATCAACTTTATTTTGTTTCATTCCCCCATTATTCATTGTTGTGTATAATGAATTGTATGAAAAGATATTATAGATTGAATAACATTATATTCAATTTTTTTTGATATTTGTGTATTATTTTCTAATAGATGACCCAGGTTATATTGTTTATTGAGATTTCTAAATTGATCGGTCCATTGTGATAAGTTTCTTGTATCTCTGTCAATCTAATGATAAAAACCAATTATCTGAGAGAATCTGTGTTTGGGGTCTCTTCAGTTTTTACTATATAATGTTTATTATAATATTTTTTAAGTAGATTTTAGATAACATATATTATGTAAAATAACCATATTATAAAATTCTAAGATATATATAATAAGATCACAATGTTTTGGTATGAAATATATTGTGTGGGTAATCCTTGAAATACTTCCATGTTAAGATACTACAGGTGGACATGGATATACAACAAAGATAATTAGCTGCAATAAGTCCAAAAATGTGATTCTAGCACAACTCGACCATTACCTGGTAACAAAAAATGGGCCTTACTGCACACCTAGTTTGACACTACCAGCGTAAATGATTACGATGATTCATATTTTCATTTAAGAAATTATAATGGATTTTAGTAGATAATTAAAATATATTACATAAATTATACAATATACTATATAACGGTCTATTTGGAAATAAAATTTATTATGTATTTATGTATTATGATTCATGAATTAAATCATAGAATTATGTTTTTAGTGGAATTTCAGTTACAACAATCATAAATAATAGAAGTATTGTGAGAAATGTGTTGATAATTTTTTGGATTCATCAATAAAGGTTTTATGGAAACCATAATGGTTTTAGAAGAATAATATTCATCATATTTGCAATTTACAAAACACTCTATATGTTTTATGTAATGAGATTCAAAAATTATTTATAACATTTAGCATAAATTTTGGAAATGTTAGTTTTTTAGTGGAAATGTTTTTTGAGGAATAATACCTTTATAATTTATCGGATTAATTTTAAAGTTATCAATAACCATTGGGGTTAACATTATAATTAATGACATTGTGTTAATAGTAAAATAATATCATTAGTCTTTTTTAATGAATAGTATACAATTTATTATTAATTAATTTTTTATCAAGTATTCCAAAAATATTTCTAGGAACAATATATTAATATATTTTAGAAAATTGACAACCAATTTTTCGGGTGAAGACCCATCATGTTTAGAATTTTCATAGGTATTGAGCCCATTATTAATGAATGTTAAGGGTTTTACACCTACCCTGGACTAAGTGATGTTTTATATAATGTGTCATTTTTTATCTATTTAATTTTATTAAAAAATATTATTGCTGAACTGGTTTTATTAATTATTATGTTTAGATATTAATGTGTTAAAATAATGGTTTTGGAAAATAGTTAATGACCTATAGAATGAATTTTCACTCTTTTATGGATCTTATAATCGGTTATAATTAAATTTTATTACATTAGGAATAAAGGTTCATTTTTAGAAAATCATTTTTTTAAAAATGTTATAAATTGTAAATTTATCTAAGAAAAAAATTATTCTACTATGTTAATGAAATAGAACTATATGAAGCATAATTCATTATATTTTTAGAGAGTGAAAGAATTTCTCAACTCTAAAAAAGGGCCTAGAAAGACAAAAGACATTCTGATATAATATTTTTTGGAAACAATAGTATTTTAAATTATCAATGATATATAGTTTGAATCCCATAATTAATCAATTGATCCCTTAATAAATTTTTATCAATTAACTCAATCAGTCCCCATAATAATTTATGAGCTTTTTTTATGTTCTTATCATCACGTTTCAGCATTTTTCTCCTACATAGAAACCTAGTTTTATGATATTCTAGAAGATTTTCGTGCTTCTTTTCCTCGTTTATTAAGAGTTTATTTTATTAATAGTACTTCTATGTGTGTTTTTAACAATGTTATTTTCAATTATCAAATTCATTATTACTATGTTCATTCTAAAATTGTGATGATGAAAAATATTTATGGTGAGGAGAATTTACACCATGATGTTTTAAAATATGAATATCATATTAGATAGAAATTATGGCATTAAAACAAAAATACTATAAGGTAATTTATCATCTCAAGACTTTACAATTGATTTACTATTTTACATAAATTCAATATACAATATATCTTCTAATTCACTCAATATATAGTAAACATTCTTTAGATGAAATAATGAATTTTGTTGATATCTTGCATTAAATGAAAGGCAATACTTCACCAAATGATATAAAAAAATTGATTTTACATTAAAATTATTTACTAGAAGTTAATTTACTAATTATAATTGGATTAACAATTATATGATAGTCTATGGTTGAATCAATTACTAAAAAATTAATTAGAAGTTTATATAAATAAAAATTTAATATATTTTTTTATAAAATATATTATTTTTATTCTCTAAAATAGTTATATAATAATATAATAAATATATTACTATTATTAATTTAATTTATGAATTATAATATATTATATAATTTTTTAGAGTTCATTAAATATATTTTATAGGTCTAATATAATTCAAAATCCAATTTTACAGAAAAAATGGGAATTCTTTTCAATATAGTTTTTGTTGTATTTTTAAAGAAATTTATTTTAAAAAATAAATTATGAAACATTAATAAAATATTTTTTTGAAAAAAGAAAATAAATTTAATTTAAATATAAATATTAGGTTAGGATGATTATTTCTATCAAATAAGTTTCATTTATAATGAATATTGAAGGATACATCATTTTCATTGAAAAGTGACTCTTCCACCAAATAATTTATTCTATTTAATTATAATTAAAATTGTTTTTAAGTAAAAAATATATTAATTACAAATATATTAATCTAATTTCAGTAATTATAATATTCTTATAGTAAAATTATATATAGAATCATAGAAAAAATTTGAACAATTTCACTTTAAAAACACACATTCTCATAACCTCTATTAGATTAATTTTAAATTATATTTTTTAAATTGTATGAATGAAATATCAAAAATTAGATTCAATATTTATAATCACAATAAGTTATATTTTAAAATAATTTCATATTAGTTTTTTATCAATGTGATTAGTGATAATAACTATAATTAAATACATTAATTAAGGGAATATAGGTTTACATAGAAGATAAACAAGAATATAAGGACTACGAATGACTCAAAACATTGTTAACAACTACTTGTTGGACATGTATTAACCTAAATACTTCATGGATCTAACATTTTTCCTTATTAAATCCACTTATTATGTAAAATGTGGGTACACCTATCTTCTATTATACAATGCTATATTTTTTTTATCCCGCACTTATTAAAGGGCTCCCACTCTCAACCATCCTCACACCCCTCAATTCAAATGAGATCGGACAAAAAATTCTTATATATCATCCCAAAATCCATAAAATAATCCAATTATCCATATTTATTTATACAATTCATTCCTTTAAATGTAATATTAAAAACCTAAGGATGATACCTGAAGAAGACGTAATTTTTTTCTAAAATCATTCTTATTTTATTTCATTATCCACATACCTATACTATTCATAAATAATGAATATATAATAACAGACTTATCCTAAATATACTTATATTTTTTCATGAAATTTTATTATCCACAACATCAAAAAAATCAATAAAATTGTTAATGAAATTCTCGGTTGTGGGTATAGAGGACTACCTCCTCACGAACCTGTGTCATTCATATTTCGATGACCAGATTTCAAGGTTAGGAAAAATGAGGTAAACTGATTATATATGACACTTATAATATTTATGATTTTTTATTATATAATTATTTTCTAACATATAACTTCATTCATTACATCTTGTGGGGATATGATAACGTTGTTTATGTGTATAACAGACTATCACCTCATTAAGTGATGTGATCTGAACATACATTCCACGAAATTAATTAAGTATTGTTTTAATAAAATTATGTGACATATATAATACATATCCTATCCTTTAACATATAACATTAAATTATTTTGAGCCTGAATATACATAATTGTACAAGCCAATGATCATGATGTCTAGGGTCTTTGAAATCTAGGTACATAAAACAATAAAAAAGGGTATAAAAAACACATATTTTTTAAATATCCATAATTATCTCATAACATCCATTACGCTCATACATTTACATATAATATCCCCGGGAATCACATGAATAAAGGGACGAGATAACAATCCCAGAAATGGAATGAACATACGAATAAAGCGTATCAACTGAGTTAGGAGGCATGACATAATGATATCAAAAGAAAAAAAGATATAGAATCGTATCATATAAACATGGGATCATATAAACATGGAATCATATAAATATGTAAGATACATAAAACATGACATTAGTACTAGTCAAGGATAACTGACACGATTGTTTCACAAAGTAGCACACGCCAAGCTTAACCGCCAAGACCATTGCACAAAACATCTAAATAGACATAAATTTACCCAATGGATTAGAGTGATATCTAATAGAAAACAACATAAAATGTTGATAAATTTAATTTCAACAAAAATAATCATACATAATACATCATAATTAAACATAATGGAACCCATTGAGAGAAATGGATATGACATTCATGTCATAAAGAATAATGAATGAGTGTATCATAAAAGTGTCTGTGAGAGAAAGTAGATAAAAAATTAATGTATATTATTAAGGTAAAATAGTCATATATCATGTTATGTTATTTAAAAAACAAGTTCCAACATGTAATAATAGTATTTATGAAATTATTAGCATTAAAACATTCTAGTGCGGTTTTTAGGAAAATACTATAGCGCATTTAAAATTCAAAAATTGGAATACTATTTTATATAATTCCAAGAAGTTATATATTATTTATTTAATAATAAAAAGACTTATTTTATAAATATAATGATGTATTAAATCATATGATAGAGTGAAATTGAAATTTGGTATAAATTCATGACGGTCCCTCAAAGTATGTTTTCTTATCCGGATAAATTAAAAAGGTAATAACATAAAAACATTTAAATTTCTGAATGATAATGAGGGATGGATTTTAAATCATGAGTTTGGAAAATGTAATATATTTTTTATTTTCCTTAGAAAAATAAATTATTACTTCATTTGGGTGAAAAAAATGATAGGGAAACCCTAAAGAATAAAGGTGGTTCCGGTGTAATCCATTACATTAAGTCTAATGGTGTTCTCTACTAGATATTAATTACTTGATAAATAAAATTATAACAATTAATTAATAATTACAAAGTCTATTATATATAAAAATGATTTAGTGAAACTTTTTTGTGTTCATTCATAACCTTTTAATTTGTTACTAGGTTCAATTTCATTGTTCCGGTCTATTTGATTATTTGGTTTTAATGAACTGTTTACTTATATTCATGTTTGATGAATCAAGTCAAATGGTGATGGTTGTCATGAATTGGAGTTATATTTTAGTAGTGAAAATAAATTAGGTTACATTATTTTAAATTCCATTTGGTTACATGTCATTATGATGCTTCATTATAAAAATTATTTAATCATAACTATTTGGGTTAATTGGCGGATGTTTGACCATAAAGAACTTTCATTATTTTATAAATCAAAACCTTATTTAAAAAAGGAATCCAAAACCAAGGAAGGGACATAATACATATATTTTGGTATATTTTAACTATTAATATAGTTTCACAACCATAATAAATGATGGTAATAGAAATTGAAAACTCATTATCCTTGAATGTGGTAAATTGTCACATCTTGGATGGTGTTTTCATTTTTAGTATAAATGAAAGGGAACAAATATATGATAAATAATTATCAATTTCAAAATATATAATTCTAGAAAATGTTTGGTAATGGATTCATCATAAAATTTGGATGAAAGGAGGTGAGTAAAATAAGAACTGAAATTATCATGAAAATAAAAGAAATGTTGAGTGACCCCTTATGAAAATTCGGCAGCCTAATGGAATCGCTTAATATTTCATAATATGAATTTATGAGAGAAAAATGGTAACTAAACATATGGATATAAAAAGAATAGTAATACAGATACATAATATCAAACCCCAATATATGATAATGGAAATTCAAAAAGATAACATAAAAAGGTGTTGACTAAATGAGGAAGGTGAAAGGTTCCCTATCCTTGTGGAGTATCTCCTAAAACATGAAGGTTGGGACCTTGGGGGAATGAGAACACCTTGGGAGGGCTCATATTTTGGTTAAATCACCAGATTATTGAGGATGCGGGATTCAAAATGAAATAATACTGAGGTAATAGTGGGTATTTATAGAGAAAGAGGCCGAGTTTTTTATTAATATTAAAGGTCACCTTGTCAGTGGTTTTTCAAAAACCATGGGATTGCTCGTGGTATTTGAAGGTTCTATAAACCACTTAGGATACCTCATATATTATTTTGTTATACACAAGTTGACCATCATTTTTTATTAATTATTAAATCATTATGATGTCCTCAAACATACCAAAAACTCACAACTGTATTTTTATTATTAAAGGAAAATTCATGTAGTTTAGAAAAATCCCAAAAATTCACCATAACCATATTTCAGTGCATATAAGTAAAAAATGAACTCCATTTTTTGAAAATAATTTCCTAAATATTTTTAATTCAATTTTTAAATAAAATCACAATTTCTTCGACAAAACCAACATTAAAACTATAACTCATTTTATAACACCTTAAAAAATTTATCAAGGTCCCATAAAATTATATTATAACTATAATAAAATAAAGTTACCATTTATTATTAAATTTTATAAAAATAAATTTTAATTTAAAATTATTAAATTAAAGATAAAATTTTTAATAAAATAATTTTGACATACGAAATATGAATTCTTATAAATTGGTCATTTTTCACATTCATGATGTATGAATTATATTTTTACATTAATGGGTTAGTATTATATTTTTTGGATGATTTTCTAATCATTATTATTCATTACAATTCAGAAAGGCATGATACTATTCATAAGGGTATGTTATTATTCATCAAAAATTATGTCTGTCTTACATACACAAAATGACATACTAATCACAAATGTGGATAACCGTTTTTCGAAATTAGAAACACACACGTGAAAAAATATTGTTTAAAGGTCACATATTACATATTAGTTTAATATTTTAAAACTCCATGTAATTATATGATATAATTATAAGAAAGGAATTTATTTAAAAACCTTCGTTCATTACAATCTTCCATACATAAAAAAATTATCAACTGAAAGTTAAGTTAATATTCTAGGAAAAAAACTATTACGGGTATTTTTCCGTTATTTCATCCTCCAGTTCCCATGTTTCCTCTTTGGACTTATGCTTCTGCTATAGTACCTTGACATGGTGATTAGTATTGTTACATAGAACATTATCTCTATGATCCAATATCTCCAATGGCTACTCCTCAAAATAATGATCATCCTCAAATTGTACCACCTCTAAAGAGAGTACATGTGAAGAGTCTGGTAAGTACATCCTTAAGAGGGTATATGAAATAAATCATGTACTTTGGACATGGTTGGGGGAAGTGCTAGTTGATAGGTCTTAGCTCTTACTCGATCAAGGAACATGAAGGGTTTAATGTACCTAGGACATATCCTCCCTTTCTTTCCAAACCTCGTGACCTTCATCCAATGAGATTTGTATAGAAATACCATGTCTCCCACTTTGAACTCATGGTCTCATCGATGAATGTTTTCATTACACTTCTATCGACATTGGACTACCTTAATATGTTGATTAATAGTTTTCAACATCTCATAAATTTCTTCGAACATTTATGTTCATAGAAGCTTATTCTCACTAACTTCATCCCAACACATCGTTGTTCTGAACGTTTTCCCATAATGGTCTTCGTATAAAGCCATTTTGATTCTTGAGAAGAAATTGTTGTTGTAACCGAATTCAATCAGTGTAAAATGTTGGTCTCATCCTCTATTGATGTCCATCGAACATTTTCTCAACATAGATACTAGTTTTTGAATAGTTAACTCTGATTGGACATCATTTTGTGGGTGAAAGACCATACTAAGATTTAGTTTTGTGCTCAGAGCATGTTAAAAGTCTTTTCCTGAAAATCTAGTTGAATCTCCGATCCCAATCATATAGAATAAGTAGTGGTACTCAATGTAGCCTTACCACTTATTTGATATATATCCATGCAGTTGATATAATGAGAAGTCATCTAGAATTGATATAAAGTGAGTTGTCTTCATAATACAATCCACAATGACCCATATAACATTATTTCCTCTGTATGTTCCTAGAAGTTCGGCGACAATGTCCATGGTGATGTTCTCCCAGATCCTTGTTGGTTTGGGTATTAGTTGCATCATCCCCTAGGACTTCTGTGATTCATGATTCCCTTCTTGACATAACAATAACATTTATGTATATTTATCAAATCTCCCATTTCATATTGTCCCACCAAATGTTCTCTCTAAGATCTTTATACATCATTGTGCTCCTTGGGTTAATAGAGAAGGTTTAACTATATGTGTCATTCAAAAGATCAATCTTTAACTCTGGAATAGATGGTATACAAAATCATGACCGAAATCTTCTATCTCATTCCTCATCAATCATAAGCATTGAGGATTTTCCACATATGATAGCTTGCACCCTTTTTAGAAGATCCACATCTTTTTTGACCATCCTTTATTTTTCTAAGAGGGATGGTTGAGGAATCATTTAAGAAATGATTGATGATGTTCCTCCTTTAATTATACCCGTGGTCATCCTCTAAAAATATAAGATGATCGGATCCTTTTCAATTCACATCATTCATAATTATGCATGATCATTTCTACTTTCAGTATCATCCACCATATTTTCCTAACTGAGATGGAAGTGGATTGAGTAGTCATAATCCTCAGTTAGCTCTATCAATCATTTCTATAAGATAGTCATCACAGTTTTTGTGAAAATATATTTGAGACTCTTTGGTTTAGTATACATCTCACACTTTTCACCATGATGATAATTCCATCATATTTACACCGCAAAGATCACAACCGCCAACTCCCGATCATGCGTGGGATAGTATTTCTCATGTATTTTCAAATTCCTTCAAGCTTAACCTATCACATTATAATTTTTAATCAGCACACATCCCATTCCCTTATTTCAGGTGGGATCTCCAGTGGGTAGCTCGGTGTAGCGGCTTTTACTTACAGTTGTTGTTTTCCCTTTCGAGTTGTACTTTACTTTCAGTTTGGGTTTGTATACTGGCCCATTTACTTTTCCGCACTTTCAGTTGTACTCTGTTTTTATTTAGTGTTTATCTTCCGCATGCTTACTCTGTGGTGTTTGTTTACTTTACAAAGGCAATACCTTCCCTTTTTACTGGGATTTACGCCTTGGTGCTAGTCACCAGCCCCTGGCCTATGGAAGGCGGGCTTGGGGTAGTCACGGCAGCCAGCTAGGGTTCCGAGAGTCGAGTGTGACGACAGCCCACCGAGCGACGAGGCCTCGGTGCAGGGCCCTTTGTCAGCAGTGGCACCGACGATAGCTCTACCAGCCGAGCCACCGATTCTTCCAGCACCAGCCGCTGACGATGCACGTCGCCTCAGTGCACTGCATATGTTTCAGCGCCAGCGACCACCCAGGTTTCGCGGGGAGTCGGATCCCCAGGCAGCCAAGGACTGGCTGGAGGAAGTGGTACGTGTGTTTAGGCTAGTGAGGACACCAGCAGACCTCATGGTGATCCTCGTTGCGAGCCTACTACACGCAGCAGCAGGACGATGGTGGATCTTGATGCTCCAGGTGCATGATGAGGCATCTCTACATTGGATGGACTTTGAGAGCCTCTTCCACTCGGAGTTCGTCCTAGGCACCCTTCATGAGGTGCGTATCCAGGAGCTTCTCCAGGTGCGGCAGGGTAGCATGATGGTCGCTCAGTACTCGGCGAGATTTACCGATCTCTCGCGCTACTCGACTGACATGATACAGGACCCATTCTTACAGGCCCGGACCTTCGAGAAAGGTTTGAGACACGAGATTAGGGCATCACTGATCTCCCTCAGCATACCGACTCAGACAAGAGTACTGGAGCGAGCCCTTTTGATCGAGAGCTTCCTTGGTGAGTCTACACCAGCACCGAGACCCACCGCAGGGAGGCACGTGGTAGAGTCATCTGCAGCAGGCTGTCGACGGATGACTCAGGGGTCCAGGAAGACCAGACCATCGGGCAGATGACCTCAGGACACTGGCTCAGCAGTGCGGGGCACACAGCGAGGGGCCAGTCTTTCTAGAGGCAGGAAGTGCTACTCGTGCAGCGGGCAGGGCCACATGGCTTGTGACTGCCCGAACCACCGTGCCGAGGAGCAGCAGACGGTTGAGGGACCACCGAGGCAGAGGCAGAGGGTCGACCGTGGTGGTCCGTAGGGAGGAGGTGGACGAGGCAGAGCAGCTGGCCGAGCAGCAGGTGGTGGGCGACGCTTTGAGGCTCTGCCACCACCACCACCAGGAGGTCCACCCCGACCACAGGGAGCTGGCGGGCAGAGACAGGCACAGCTCCAGGCAGTAGAGGCCTACGACCACGACGCACCTGAGATGATTCGAGGTACTATCTGTGTCTATTCCACCCTTGCTGCAGTACTTATAGACAATTGAGCGAGTCACTCTTTCATAGCCGCTTCCCTTGTTCGGAGCACGGAGATTCCGACAGAGCCGTTCGCTCGATCCTTACGGCTAGAGACTCCTACGGGAGCAGACTCGACGATTACGCACTGGTTCCGGCAGTGTGAGCTTACTCTAGGAGGCGAGAACTTCGGCTGGGATCTTCTTGTAGCAGCGTCGAGGCCTTACGACGTCATCTTGGGCATGGATTGGCTACCTACGGTCCATGCGCAGATTGATTGTTTTAGGCGCAAGGTGCGATGTGTACGCACCGACGGAAGCAGGTTCACCTTCACCGGCGAGAAGGGACCCTTCGCAGCACAGGATGGACTTCCGCGGAGGAGAGGACATCCCATCACTCATTTGTTAGCTAGCCTCATCCTTGGAGCAGTTGACTTGCGGAGTCCTGGTTTTCCTGCAGTGGTGGATCAGTTTGCGGATGTTTTTCTCGACGACGTTCCAGGGCTACCTCCTCGCAGATAGGTAGACTTTTATATTGACTTGTACCCCGGGACAACCATGATATCCACTCTAGAATATCGGATGGCCCCTGCCGAGCTTCGAGATCTACGGGTACAGTTGGAGGACTTGCAGGGCAAGGGGTTCATCCGACCCAGTGTTTCACCCTCGGCTTCCCCGATATTGTTCGCCAAGAAGGAGGACGGGAGCTTGTGACTTTGTGTTGACTATCGTCGCCTGAACCAGGTGACAGTGAGGAACAAGTATCCGCTACTGAGGATCGATGACCTCTTTGATCAGCTCAAGGGAGCACGGTGGTTCTCGAAGATAGACCTCAGGTCAGGCTATCATCAGCTCAGAGTCAGAGACGAGGACATGCAGAAGACGACCTTCAGATGTCGGTATGGCCACAATGAGTTTTTGGTTATGCCTTTCGGCGTAACCAATGCTCCAACAGTGTTCATGGCTCTCATGAACAGGATCATTCATCCATACCTTGATCGGTTTGTCGTGGTCTTCATCGACGACATTCTGATTTACTCTACGAGTGAGGAGGAGCATGCCTATCACTTGCGAGTTGTACTAGACACACTCCGAGAGCACCATCATTATGGTAAGCTCTCTAAGTGCCAGTTCTGGATACGAGAGGTCCACTTCTTGGGAAACGTTATCTCTGAGGCGGGATTTGCAGTGGATCCTGTGAAGATCGAGGCTGTGTTAGCATGGGAGCCACCCAGGAGCGTGACTGAGGTTCGGAGTTTCTTGGGACTAGCTGGTTACTATTGGAGATTCGTGCCAGAATTCTCTAGAGTTGCGGCACCACTCACAGCTTTGACGAAGAAAGGGAAACCCTTCGTGTGGTCAGACAGATGTCAGCAGAGCTTCCAGGAGCTGAGACAGAGATTGACTAGTGCACCTATCTTGAGGTTGCCTGAGGAGGGAGTAGGGTATGTAGTCTACTGCGATACATCAGGGACTGGACTCGGATGTGTTCTGATGCAGGAGCGGGCCGTGATCGCCTATGGATCACGTCAGTTGAGGCCTCATGAGCAGAACTATGCTACCCATGACCTGGAGTTAGTAGTAGTGGTCTTCGCTCTGAAGACATGGTGACACTATCTGATGGGCGAGCGCTTTACAGTCTTTTTTGATCATCAGAGTCTCAGGTATATCTTCTCGCAGAAGGACCTGAACCTGAGACAGTGGAGATGGCTCGAGTTCCTCCAGGACTATGAATTTGAGATAGTCTATACTCCTGGGAAGGGGAACGTGGTAGCCGATGACCTCAGCAGGAGGACGGGAATTCAGCTACTTGAGGAGGCGACAGAGCAGCTAGCCTCTTTACAGATATCCTTCGTGGATAGAGATGGAGCATCCTTCCTCCAGTCTCTCACAGTCACCCCTCCACTACTACAGCGGGTCAGAGGGGCACAGCGTGAGGACGCTGACTGTGAGACACTGTGTGTACAGTTATCCTCGGGACAGGCACCTGATGGTTTCTCCCTTGGAGCATAGCACGACATCCTTTTCAGAGGACGTACCATGGTACCAGTTTCTTTGCGAGAGGAGGTGCTGAGAGAGTTTCACACTTCTCCTTTGGCGGTACATCCAGGAGTGGCGAAAATGTACCAGGATCTCAGACGACAGCACTGGTGGCTGGGCATGAAGAAGGTAGTAGCAGAGTTCGTTTCTCGATGCCTCACCTGCCAGCAGGTGAAGGCAGAGAATCAGGTACCAGCAGGCTTGGCACAGCCCTTGGAGGTTCCAGAGTGGAAGTGGGACGGCATATCTATGGACTTCGTGACTGGACTTCCACGCACTTCCATAGGTCACGACTCCATCTGGGTGATTGTTGACCGACTCACCAAGTCTGCACACTTCTTACCCATTAGAGAGAAGGGCTCAGTAGAGAGCTTGGGATGTCTCTACGTTCAGGAGATTGTGCGGCTCCACGACGTGCCATCATCTATCGTCTCCGATCGAGATACTCGCTTTACTTCCCGGCTTTGGAAGGGGTTACAGGAGGCGTTCGCGACGTAGCTACGTCTGAGCACATCTTTTCACCCTTAGACGGATGGTCAGACGGAGAGGACCATTCAGACTCTCGAGGACATGCTCCGTGCATGTGTCCTCGACTTTGGTCGAAGCTGGGAGGACCACATACCCTTGGTGGAGTTTGCGTACAACAACAGCTACCACTCCACCATCGGGATGGCACTGTACGAGGCGTTGTACGACCAACCTTGTAGATCTCCATTGTGCTGGACAGACCCTGGGGAGTCAGCACTTGTGGGACCAGAGATGGTCCAAGCCACGACAGAGAAGGTCCAGGTCATCCAAGAGCGGATGAGGACAGCTCAGAGCCGGCAGAAGTCATACGCTGACAGGAGGCGGAGGCCACTGGAGTTCAAGGATGGCGACCACGTCTTCTTGTGGGTCTCAACTCGACGTGGTATTCGGAGATTTGGCCGAGGCGGCAAGTTATCTCCGCGCTTCATCGGACCCTTCTAGATCCTCAGTAGGATTGGCGAGGTGGCTTATCGCTTGGCTCTACCACCTCAGTTGCACCGGGTGCACGATGTCTTCCACGTATCTCAGCTGAGGAGGTACGTGCACGACCCGACACACATCATTGACCATAGGGAGCTTGACTTTGATGATGGGGAGACTTTTACGGAGGTCCCGGTGGAGATAGAGGATCGACAGGAGCGGGTCCATCATGGGCGATCGATTCCTCTTGTGCGCATCAGATGACAGCACGGGAACCTCCAGGAGAGAACATGGGAGCGGGAGGCTCAGATGCGTGCTCAGTACCCTCATTTGTTTCCCTAGTTTTGGATGTATCTTTATGGGGACGTAAAGCCCTGAGGTGGGCGTAATGTAAAGACCCGTAAAATTTAAGGGAAATTTTATCTTAATTTTCTTTGGAATTTTACAAGAGTGCGGTTTCTGACGGCACCTGATTCCGAGGCCTGGAGTGCCTGGAATCATTTTCCGATGTTTGGCTCGGGTACGTTCAGTGAACGAACGAGCGGGAATTTCTAACTTTTGATCCGGTTCTCGGAATTGAAATCCGAGGACACTGATGAACTCGCAGCGCCGTTATTCGCTTAAGGGGACCTTTTCCGAGGTTGCGTTTTATGCGAGACGAAAGTTAGTTTTGGGAGAAATTATAAGAAGTTAAATAAAAAAAATGTGGAAACACTTTTTTTTTATTTTGTTGGTTAACTTCTCTCAAAGGAAGTTAGGGGTGGGACCCACACCCACTTAACCTCCCTTGAGAGGATTAAGTGTGGTGGGGCCCACAAAAACCCTATCTTTTCATGTTCTCTCAAAACTCCCTTTAACCCCTCTTTAAATGACATGACAACTTGTTATTTATTTTGGAGTTATTTTTAATTTGAATTTCAAACCATTGAAATTAAATTTGTTAAGTCTGTGAATAAAATAAGACTCTAACTTATTTTATTTGGTTAGATTTCTCTAGCCTTCTTGAGAGGATTTTGGGAGCTTCTTCTTCTTCTTCAAATTTGATGAAGAACGCGAAGAACCTTCGAGCTCCAACGATGAACGCCGCTCCTCTCTTCTTCATAGCCGGCTTGTTTCTGAAGATCGACGACGCCTTCCATGTCAACGAAAGGGAACGTCGCTTCCTCCTCGGACTTCATTCATCGGCTTACGAAGATTCACCAACGACGTACCTCTTCGGACGTACCTCTTCGTCAACGGATTTGTCGAACGATTACCGCGACGCCCGACTTCCGCGACGTTTTCTTCTGTGGGTCGTTGACGATCTTCGATATTGAAACCAAGGTAGGGGTTGTTGTTGGTTATTTACTTTCTCGTTCTTCGTTCTAGAATGATAGTCTTGTGGATAATTATTTAAGAGTTATCATCTAACGAGAGGGGGGTCAGACCGCACAAACACGGCCGAATCCCCCCTCCTTTGTTCGTGATTATTATTATTTTCTTGTGGATGACGAGATGGCGTGGTGCCGTCACACAACACGGGAATTTGCACGGTTATATTTTGCGACGCCGTCGCGTCATGCCATGGAAGGATCATCATGAACGCGACGCCGTCGCACCGCGTCGAAGAAAACCGAAGGCGCCGCGGCCGGAGCGGGGCCGCGGCGGAAGGGCGCGGTGCCGTCACACCGCGCCGAACGACGAATACCGCGGCCGGTTCTGGGCCGCGGCGGAACGAGAAGACCGGCGGCTTGCCGGGGCGCCGGTGTCGGAAGCCGGAAGGGGACCGGCCTTTCCGGTCCCGTTGAGGAAGGACCGGTCGGCCATGTCGGGCCGGCCGGAAGAGAGGTGCCGGGGGAATTAATTCCCCGGCTGGCCACAAGAAGTCCCCCCACGTGAGGGGGTGGGGGGGTTCACAAAGGGGGGGGGGGCAGCGCCCCCCCCCCATTTTTCCAAATGGCAGGCCCCCACGAGGGGGGCCGGTTTCTTCAAAAGGCGCGGCTTAAGCCGCGCCGCATGCCAGCAGAAGCGGGGGCCTTGCCCCCCGCGCGTGGCACCGTGCGGCTCCAGGACGCGTCGCCTCCGGCCGGGCCGCGCCGCCGTGCCTATCTGCGCCGCCGCGCCAGACCGCCGCCGTCCGGGTCTGGTCGGACCCGGTTCGGGCCGACCCAGGGGGGGGGGGTCGGGCCGGGTCGCCCCGGACCCGGACACCCGTTTTCAAGACGACTTCGGTCTTTTGGCCATAACTTGAGCCACGAACCTCCGATTGACGAACCGTCTGCGGCAATGCGATCCTTGAATCGAGGTAGTCGATTCGGTATATCTCACTCAAAGTTTCGGAATACTTTGAGTTCGGCCGGGTTGGTTCGTACACGAAACCAATCGGGCCCTCGTAGCTGAAACGCTCATATCTTGTGCTACGGACGTCTGATTGACGTGTCGTCAGCTATGTTGTGTTCCTCTTAGTGAGACGGATCTTTTTGCATACTGCGCCCAAGGTTTGGATGAAGGTGGAGTACGGTCGGGCTGGTTTTGCCTTAAAAACCAACCGGGCCCCTTAGACGAAAAAGCCAATAACTCTCAGACCGGGCGTCCGATCGACGCGCCGTCTGTTGCGTTGAGTTCCTGTTGACGTTACGGAACTTTTGGATACATCAACTCTGGACATTGTGACAGTTGATGTATCAGCCTCTCGGCTCGTAGAGCGGACCCTCCTGAACGAGCTTGCTGTGTGCGGGAACCCTAGTGCTGGCTGCGACTGTGACTACTACTGCTACTGCGACTGTTACTGTGACTGCTACTACTACTGCTACTACTACTGTGACTGCGATGACGACAGTACAGAGATCCTGTGTGGATTCGACGACGACTACAGCACTCAGCGATCCTACGTGGATTAGTGCTATAGGTCATGTGTGGGCCCGATCCTGTGTGGGTCTTTGCGCTCAGCGGTCCTGTGTGAACCAGCGCCTACAGGTCATGTGTAGGCCCGATCCTGTGTGGGTCTTTGTGGGGGTTAGTTACCTATCGATCCTTCATGGGTCCGACGACTTAGATGGATCAGAGATCATCTTTATCGTCCTTTGAAGAAGTATACCTGTGTGAGCTGAATCCTGTTACTTTCCTGTGTGGATTGTGTTGTTCAATCCTGTGTGGATTTCTTTTTCCTTTCCTGTGTGGAATACGTATACTTTCCTGTGTGGAATGAGTTGTACTCGGGCTCGGAGGTTGGAGCGTATTGGAATTGATGACTTAGGTATATGTATGGGCATATACCTAAGAAGTGTTGGTTGTTACTTCGTGTTTGAATCTTCCTTGTGGTTTATACTTTGTGGATTTTTGGAGACCTTCAGGGGTCTCAGGGTCCCTACTGAGTAGCTTATACTCACCCCTGCACGGGCTATACCCGCACTACATTGTGTTGGATGCAGACGACGAACAGCGTTGATCTTGGCTGAGGCTTGCAGAGCAGGATGGTACCTGGAGGTGGACCACTGGGCGGGACGTGTTCGGAGCGGACGACGGGACCCGTGGAGTAGTGGAGCTATCTGTACCCACCCTTCAGGTGGGATTTCCAGTGGACATCTCGGTGTAGCGGCTTTTACATTACAGTTGTTGTTTTCCCTTTCGAGTTGTACTTTACTTTCAGTTTGGGTTTGTATACTGGCCCATTTACTTTTCCGCACTTTCAGTTGTACTCTGTTTTTTACTTAGTGTTTACTTTCCGCTTGCTTACTCTGTGGTGTTTGTTTACTTTACAAAGGTAATGCCTTCCCTTTTTACTGGGATTTACGCCTTGGTGCTAGTCGCTAGCCCCTGGCCTATGGAAGGCGGGCTTGGGGTAGTCACGGCATGGACCCCGAGGGCGGGTCGTGACAAATTGGTCGTCGGGTCCTGGCCCACCAGGTACCACCAATTGCCCCGCAGACACGTGGGACCCACCCGAGGGTCCACCCACATGCCTGAACGGGTCATCTGATTAATGGAATCAGAGCCAATACCCAGCCGGAAGTGCTTAGGCACTGCTTGGGTTTGAGGCTTGGGGTCCACAACGAGGGCATTGTGATTTAAAGGGGTGTATATTGTAACACCCATGAAAAAAGTGAGACTTAAAAGGCTAAATGTTACTACCCATGTCAACAAGGTGCACCTTCCTTTTCAGGAGCCTGTCTGATTAGAACTCTGCAGTTAAGCGTGCTTGGCCTGGAGTAGTGATCAGGATGGGTGACCTTCTGAGAAGTTTCCAGGATGTGTGTGAGTGAGGAAAAAACACACTGAAAAGGACATGTGTTGGCCTGTGGGAATAGTCATTAGTCTGATAAGCGACCTTAGTGAGTAATAGCCTATGGTGTGCTAAGAAGGCAACCGAGGTATTACAAGAGA
The DNA here is from genome assembly GCA_963277665.1 of Viscum album. Classification (NCBI taxonomy): domain Eukaryota; kingdom Viridiplantae; phylum Streptophyta; class Magnoliopsida; order Santalales; family Viscaceae; genus Viscum; species Viscum album. The sequence continues at coordinate 576,116,034 of OY728138.1, read as the reverse complement.
CCCATGGGGTCAGATGATAAGGTTCATGGCCCGGGAGGCGGGTCATGATATGTACACCACAAAGGGTTCTCCACTTATTGGAAGCATGAGTACTAGTGTAATGATATTACTTTTTTAACATCCTTGAATTAGTATTCAAATTCTTGAGTGTATACAAACTTTACTCCCTTCTATTTAATCCTGGTCATTGGGTTTCACAATCATTAAATAATATTCACATATTTTCAATAATACCCAACTAGTACCAGAATTATATTGATCCCCATTATAGATAATGGCATGGGCCACTCCTCAATTGCCTTTTTCGTTGAATGGTCTATAGATATCCCTTTTTTGGTGATAACATGCCCCATGAATGATAATTCCTCTATCTAGAAATCACATTTATTATACATTTCATACAACTCCCCCCTTCAAAAATTCCATAACTCATTATTCAAAGGCCCCTCACATTCATTCTTGTTCTTGGAGTATATCATAATATCGTCAATAACTAATGAAAAAATTTGTCAAGGTATATTCTAAAGACTGTATTCATTAAATCCGTGAAATGTTTTGGAGCCTTATTGAGTCTGAAGGGAATCACAATGAACTCATAATGTCCATTCCTTGTTTGAAAGGAATTCTTTGGAATGTATTATTTCATAATCATTAACTAGTTATATCACGACCGAAGGTCCACCTTAGTGAAGTAACATGCCCCCCCAAGGTGATCCTACAATCATCTATCTGTGGAAAATGGTATATTTCTTATTTATTTTGATTGTATTGAACTCATTTTAGTCAATGTAGAGGAAACTTGATCCATCCTTATTCTTGAAGAAGAGGACTGGCTCACCCCATGGTGACGCACAGTGGCATATAAAACCATTCTCCAAATTTCCTTATAACTATATCTTCAACTGTTCCAACTCTACGGTGGACAACTTGTATGGTGTCTTTGAGAAAGGTAGTTATCTGGGGTTATGTTAAGTTGAGAAATGAACCTCCATATCATCCTGAATGTCATGAAACTCTTCATGGAATACATTACTTTAATCCCACATGATAGGCATGTAATCAAGCCTGATTCTCTCCTTTGTCTCAATCATTTGAGAAAAATATTCTTGTTTATAAGGAAACAATATCCACACATGGGATGAGGATTCTAAAAGAGATTCACCTTCCTCATTAACCATGTAATGAATTGGAATATTCTTCAAGATGTGAAGAGTGAAATCCCTTTCCCAATAGTTTATGTGGTCCTTGTATAAAGATATCCAATACATGAACAAGATTTTGTTGAAATCCACTAAAGGAAGTATGATGATATTTTCTAGGAGGATCAGTACAAAAATGATAACTGGGGATGAGTTATAAACCATGAATTAAATAATTGACCCATTCACTATTCAAATAGAAAACTTTTCCTCCAAATTTTGAGGTGGTGGTCGAATAGTTATACTAAACATCATAGATATGAAAGAATGTGTGGAACCCAAATCAAAGAGTATATTCAACATTCTGAAATTAATAACTAGGGTACCATCAACACATAAATTTTTGGATCCACCTCAGCAGTAGTGAGAATATAATCCCTTATTTATTCCATTGTAGGTTGTTGTTGATTTCCTCTAACAACCCATGGATTAGGGAAATATTTTTCATCATGAATATTCTTCTTGTAGTTGTAACATTGCACCACTGGCTGAACATTGATCTGAACCTTCCATTATTATTCCACGTTAGTGGAATTTTTCACATCCATTAACCTATTTTTAGCTAGATGAGCAATCCTTCGACATTTGAAGCTATTATTGGTTCTCCTTAGATAGTTCCCAGGATGCTTCTTCCCACAACTTTTATAATTGGGATATTCTAGCTTCATTCAACCATGGTATTTGTTTGTTGAATAGACCATGTGGTTCTACATTTTTTCTTAATATCACCAGGCCCACGAAACTATTGTGTGTCTCCAAAAACCATTATAACCATGAGGGTATAATAGATAATCTCCTCATAACAGTCAAACTATTGGATCTCTAACACCTAATGTAGACCTGCCTTTAGCATGCTAAAAAAGTGATCCACCATGCCTTCGGTGTTCATGAAAAAGTAATAAGAGTACCTTCCAGCCTTGTAATTCTTTCTTCATACACCCCGATGGACTCATTTTCCATCTACATGAGTCTGAGTTACTATATTCCCATATTGATATAGAGGGTTTGAGGAAAATATTTATTGAAAAGAATCTTCTTGAATTCATCCCAATATGTGGAATCAATTTTTTCAGGGTAAATTGTATTCTTAATCAGTGTCACCACCGATCAACTTCCCCATAAAAACGATAGACCACTGGTACAAAATTATCTTCTTCTGAGTACTAGAGGATAGGGAATATATTTTAATTAGAGTTATTATACAATTTCACGAGGAGGGGATCAGAATATCTGCTAAACATGGGAGTCTGTTTCTATATGAATGATTCCATGATTACATTCTCATTCTATAGACGAGGATGGAGTTCCACATGATTCAAGTTATTATTCATAATGTGATCCACCTCGGAAAGTACTGTCACAATGTTTTTACAACTTATTCCTATCATATCAGGCATATCATTTGTAAATTCTTCAAATTCCCTTTCACGTGATTGTTGTAATGTGTTCTTCTATTTCATTCAATTATCTTATAGAAATAATGTACAATTATATTAATTTAATACTTAACTATTAAGCAAAAAAACATTAAACATAATGGGATAAAGTTTTAAAGGGGGAGTTTATGATAACTTATGATTCCCAATGATTCAGTCTAGGTTATCCTTAATCTATTTCATATCTTATATATTTATTTGTTTTTTGTTTCCATAACTAATGTATGTACCAAGCTCATGAATTAGCAATGTATATCCCCTGGGAGTTTTAATACCAAGAGTGAAGCAAGGCCCATTGTTTTGTACCAGGATACCACATGTCATGCCTAAATCTCTTTGTCAGAGTTTTCACTCCTAGGTATATTTGTTTTAGGGATTCATATACCAATTTGTATATAGACAAGGACATATTTTCGTGATAAACCACTTACTCTATATTTACCAATATTTTGGGATGTTGTCTTATGTTTTGTCTCATCCTTAAGGTTCCTAATAAAGTTATCTATTATTTTTGTCTCAAAATAACTAGATCATCCTCTAATTCTAACTATAGATACCCTTTCCTTTTACATATAACATTACATGATTTTAGGTATAAATATAAATAAGAGTACAGTCCAAGGATATTGAAATCTAGTTTCATTGAAAACTATGTACTTAAAACATAAAACATGGGGATACAAAACACTTGTTTATTTAATCACCATAATGATCTCCTTACTTCCACTGTTCTCAAACATTTCAATAGGATATCTTGGGGAAACATATGAACAAAGGAATGATATAAAAAGCCAATTATGGGAATGAACATATAAATAATTCTTAAGAACATGAGTTAGGAGGCATGGAATAATGATATCAAAATCATGGAACATATGGAATCATAATATATAAACATGGGATCATATAAACATGAAATCATATAAATGTGTAAAAAACATAAGACAATACTTTATTATGAGTCAAGGATAACGACAAATCTCGTTTCACATATTATCACAAGCAAATGCTAACCGTAAATATTGTTGCACATAACATCTCCTGATACATAACACTACACAATGCATTGGAGATCTCTTGGTGCGCTTTCATCCTAAAATTTCCATTAATATACATTCAAAATAAATAATCATGCATTATTAATCACAATTAAACAGTAGGGAACCCATGGAGAGAAATGGCTATTTCATTCATGTCATAAATCATAAAGAATGGGCATATCATAAAAGTTTCTATAATAGAAGTGAATTAAAAAAACATGGACATTAATATGTTAAAATAGACATATATCATTTTATGTGATGTAAAACATAAGTGAAAACATGTAAGAAGATTATTTAATAAATTATTAGCATTAAAACATATTTGTGCGGTTTTTAGGGAAATACTAAATGTCATTTAAATTAGAAAAAGTGAATAATATTTTATATAATAGTAGATGAAGAAAACGTTTTTTATTAATAAAAATACTGATTTTATAATGATAATGGTCGATTAAAAAATATGATAGAGGAACTTGATATTGGGTATGAATTTGGGATGTTCCATCAAAATTGGGTTTCTTATCTGGAAGAATTAAGGAGGTAATCTCATAAAAACATGTATATCCACAAAATGAAATGATATATGGATATTTAAACACGAGTTTGGAGTATATAAATGAATTTATAAGTTTATCATATGAATAAAAAACTTCATTTGGGAAAAAGTAATGATAGGAAAATCCATAGGAAAAAAAGGTGTTTCATGTAAAATCCCCTACCTTAAGTCTTATGGAGTTATCTGCTTGATATTAATGACTTGAATAATAAAATCGTGTTCATTAATTAATAATTAAATAACTAATTATATATGAAAATTATTTATAAAAAACCTTTTTCAGTTCATTCAAAACCTTTATATTTCTTACAAGGTTCAATTTCATTGTACGGGTCCGTTTGTTTCATCAGTTCTAATGATTGGTTCACTTATAATCATCTTTAAAGAATAATGTATAAATGGGGATGGTTTTATAGACATTGAGTTATATTTTATTAGTAAAAACCAAATAGGTTAAATGGAAAAAATTACATTTGTATACTTTTCATGACGATGAATCATTATATATATTATATCATTATAACTGTTTGGGGTAATTGGATGATTTTTTACCACAAAGACCATGTTTTGTTTTATAAATCAATGACTTTTGTAAAAAGAGATTCCATAACCATGGATGATATATATTAAAAATATTAAGGTCCATTGCAACCATATATATGGTTTCAAGACCACAATTGAGGATAGTAAAGGAAAATTAAATCCCATCGTCCTAAATTGTGGTAAATTCACACATCTCGTATGGTGTTTTAATTTTTAGTATAAATGAAAGAGATAAGAGAGATAAGGATGAATTATTGCTCTACCTCAGAAAAATTATAGTACATTTAAGGTACTGGAGTCATCAAAACATTCTATTTAATGGAGGTGAGTAAATAAAAGAGATGAATTGATCTGGAAAATAAAAATAATGTTGACAGATCCCTATTAAAATTCGGCAGCCTAACGACGTTTCATAAGATTCATAAAATGAATTGATTAGATAATTATGGTATGTCATATTATGGAAATAAAAATTAATGTAAGAGGGATGTATAATATCACAATTCAATATATATGAATGTAAATTGAAAGAGATAATATAAAAGAAGTGTTGACTAAAAGAGGAGGGTGAAAGGTTCCATTACCATGTGGAGTAACACATAAAACATAAAGGTTGGGACCTTGGGTGCCTGAGGAAACATTTGTAGGGATCCTTGGGAGTTAAAACCACAAGATCATTGAGGATGAAGGATTCATAATGAATTAAAATGAAGGTAATGTGTGGTATTTATAGTAAAATAGACATAATTTTTTTATTAATTCTCTTGGACACCTCATTTGTTATTTTTTCAAAACCAAAGATTTCCCATGTTTTTACCATGTTATTACACACTAGGGAAACCTCATATATTATTTTACAGTTCACATGTATACAATATTTTTTTATGAATTAATAAATCATTATTATGTAATCAAACATACCAAAAACTCAAAACTGTATTTTACAATTCACAGAAAATTCATTTATTTTTTAAAAATCCCAAAAATTCAACCTATCCATTTTTCAGTGTGTATAACTCTAAAATAAAATCTATTTTTTGAAAATTTTTATTTTATTTAATTTAAATTCAATTTTCAAATAAAAATAATAATTCATTCAACAAAATCAATATTAAGACTGTAACTTGTTTTATGACACCTTGAAAATTCTATCATAGTCCCAAAAAAATATCTTATAACCATAAGACAATAATGTAAAAAATTTATGAATAAATTTTATGAAAATTAATTTCCATTTTAAATTATTAAATTAAACATTAAGTTTTAAATAAAATAATTTTGACATATAATATAAACAATTCTAATAAAATGATCATTTTTTTACTTTTAAGATGTCTAATTTGTATTTTTACATTCATGGGTGATGTTTCTAATTTTTAGAAAATTTTTTATTCATTGCTATTCATTACTAAAAATAAAGGTATGCTACTATTCATTAAAAATTATGATAGTTTTATCAGACTCCAAATCAGTTATCGATCAAAAACGTAGATGACTTCTTTTAGAAATTAAAGTTAGACAAGTGACAAACATATGTTTAAAGGTCACATAGCACTTAGTAGTTCATTGTGTTGTGATTTCATATTAATATATTACATAATTATAAAATGGGGTTCCATTGGAAATATTGGGTCATTACATATATCTTAAAAAAATTATTATTAAATTATAATATATATATATATATACATAATTTATATTTTTTTTAGTGATTACGGAGAGAAAATTGAAACAATGTTCATGTGTACGTATAACCTAACATCTCCATGAATAATATATTTCATTTTTTCTAATAAAAATTTGTGTATTTAAATAAATATATAAATATATATTTAAATATATAATACATTTAAATCATGGTTTAAATTTATTATATGATTAAATAATTATCTGTTTAAGAGGAACACAAAACAATATGTCACAACATACTCAAAACAATAAGGAAATTAAAACCCAAAACAATGAAAATATTCAAAGATAAATAGAAAAATGAAAATAAGATCATATATAATATTATAAATATTAATATGGTTGTATTATAAATATAAAAATTTATAAAACCATGAAACATCATTTTAATCAGCATTCCACCAAATAAGAGTGTATGGTAAGGGATTTTTCCAATTTTCACTTCATTACATTATATTACAATAATATGAAAAAAATTAGTTTTATATAGTTTATTTACTACCACTTGACATGTGATATCATAAATAATTCACTATTTATGGTATTTTATTTTTCAATTTGATTTGTTTCATCCCAGGGTATTTGAACTTGAAGAGACCAAGTGATAAATATTTTTACAACTCAATTATTATTTCATGTCTAATATCACTACCTAATTGTCAGAAATATTATGCGGTTAGGTGTATAATTACTTATGAAATCACATAGATATAGTCAAACTAATATTAAGTGTATTTATCATTTAATAAAAAATATATTCATTTATTAAGCCTCACTTCAATGAGAAAATCATTTTAATGGTTTATATAGAAATCTCATTTTAGTTGTGATTTTTTATTTTAAAATTTTCATTAAAGGATATTCATTGATCATGGTATAGTAAAAGCTTTAATTTCACTATACACTGAATTAATCAAGAAAATTGTGAATTTATTTTAAAATATTCCACTATCTGGTACAGAAAATTATTGAGATTATGTTAAAATAAAATTTTGCATCATTTCAATATCCTATTAGTAATACATTTTCATAAGAAATTATAAAAAATTAAAAACAATATTATTTAACCTTTCCAAAATGATTTTTAGAAATAAAGTTATAACCATTTATTATTTTTATAATGTATTTTCAAATTAATCTTGTTGTTTATTTGTTAACAGGTCACCTTTCAAAAAAATTCTATTGCAAAGGAATAATCATTACGACATTTTTAAAATTTCTTGTCATCATTACTATCTGTTCTCTAAGTCATCGTGTTTGATTTTGATAAAATATTTTTAGAATAAATATTTTTAATGTGGGTTTCAATGAAAATGGATTTTCAAAATGTTTTTAAAATTAAAAAGAATATTTTCCTCAATAATTCATTTAATGATATTTTTATGGTAATTATATTCATCAATGACAATGAACCTCTTTTCATAATCAAATGGGTATATGTTAATAAATTCTTTATTCTTAAATGTGGTGTTTTTTGTTTTTTTAATATTGTAATTATTGAAATTAAATTACATAATTAATTTCTGATACCAATAATGTTCCCTTAAAATTTTCAATTCCCATAGATCATTATTTTTTAGATTTCACATAAGATTACACAATATTTATTATAGATATGTTCATAACCTAAAACATATACAAATTTTACATATGATTTTTAATATGATTATTAATTTAATATCATGGGAAATATTTATAAATTAGTAGTCTTCACATAATATGAATTTTAAATAAGGAATATTATTTATAAATTAAATAGATTATTTGATATACATGGAATGGTTTTATATTGATGACATGGGTTGGGACGGATTAATGATATAACCTTAATAAGTCAATATTTCTAACGATACAAAACAATTATCCAACATAAATGGGTTTAACATGTTATTTTAAACCATATTATCAACATTATTGACATTATTGTTTTTCATGTTTTGTATACTTTAAATCCAATAATTATGAACTTCCATCATTGATATTTCTCTTATTATTATTATTATAAACAATATTTTCACTATTTTGAAATAAATGAAAATATTTAATTACTATATTATTTATTAAACAAAATGGTTTTTAAATTTATATACATTTCTATATTGATTATTCATTATCAGGTAATTTATATATCATGTGTTTTGAGTTATTTATCATTCCATATATCATACAAACTTCCTTCCTATTTTAATGATTACACGGCATGTGTATTCAATTATTTGCATTGATTTTTCAATTAGTCATATTGATTAATGATAGATTCTATTACACATAACCTATACTGGTTTTTTAACACACACCTTATTTATTTCATCTCACATGTATTTTGTAAATATTAATAAGATTAATGTTCAAGGATATTCTAGATGGAATAAAGTTATATTCAAAAAAATATTTTTTCATTTCTGTTTTCATTTGTAATATAAGACTAGTGTATGTATATGGTTTTCCATGAACACTGAAATGATTGTTACATTTAGATACAAAGGTTTTATCCATTCATTTATAATAATAAAAATTCACTATAATCGGGCTTCTAGGGTCTAGGTCTCCATAATATATAACTATATTTAAGGAAATAATAATTTATTTAGGATATAATTAACATTATGGAACGAAAAAATAATAATTAACATCATCCCATTATGATCATTGATAAATGGAAGTGTTATTATATTATCCACATACAATTTATTTGGTTTTTATAAAACCATGTTTTTATCATGATTTCATTGGGTTTCATTTTGGAGTGTTTCAGTTGAAAATTAGAATGTTTTTAAAAATTTTGGGACATGTGTTATTTTTGCATAAATTGAATTCATATTCTTAGACAAAGATAAACCAAGCAACCCAAAATAATGGTGTGAATTTTTAGGGCACATGGGGTTTCTAAAATGTGTATCTACCCTACTTACCGTGTGTGCCACTATCAACCACTCAAAAAATTCATTTTAAAATCCTGAAACCCCCAATTTATGTTCCTAATTGGCCAATACAACCACAGTTTGACAACATATTCCATGGAGGCTCCCATGAGTTGATTTTAGACACTCTAAAAACAACCATAAGTAAATAATAGAATTTATGATGATGTTTGATATCTTTCCAATTATGTTTTCTCCTCTCATTCTCTTTCCACTTTTCTCTATTGTCTCCTCTATTAGTTTTAATAGATCTTCGTGATGTTGGATGATCTAATCCCCATTTTGTTGGAAATTGATTCTATGTTTGATTCTTGGATCATCATTTCTAATGTTCTTCATTAATATTATATAATTAAGGATTTGTATATAGAGATCTTGTAACCAATAGTTATTGGTTCAATTTTTTATTTTTCCAATTTATTTTACCCATAATTTCATGATATAATATTATTTATTACAATTATATTTTGAAAAACTATATTTTTTAAAATGGGTAATGGAATTTGATTTGGCATGAAATTGTTGGAATCCACCAATTATAATAAATTGGGTTGTGTTTTTGAAATTTATAAAATCTTGTAAAATTAAATATTTTGATTTTATATTGTGAAATTTATTTTTTGAAATTAATTTCAAGATTTTATATGAGAAAAATTCATTAAATGGTTTATTTAGAAACCCTATGGTTTTATCATGAAAAAATCATGTTTTTATTAAAAATATGTTTTTGTTTTTAAACTGAAATTGGAATACTAAAATGGAAAATGGGAAAAAAATTGTATTTTAAACATTTTTAAAATTAATTTCCCTGTATTGATATGTTGTTAATGAACATTAAATGCAAGGATGTATGTGTTTTATTCAAGAAAAAAATTTATTGATGCTTTAAAACACAATCAATACATATACAAAAAATCAAATCTCTGATGGGATGGTGACATGATCGATTTTTACCAGTGTCGAAGGGACATTTGTCCACATATTATTCTGATAACTATTCGCGTGTGAGGAGGTCACAAAACCTAAAACTATCATACATCTTAGAAGATGTCCATCTTTTTCAGTGTTTCTATATAAAATATATGATGATTTTGAAAACTATTTTTCATATTCCATATGAATTTTTATTAACTAATAGATAAAAATTGTTAGAAATTTTTAGATTTATTTCCATCATTTTAAATTTGAAACCCGAGTTCTATAAATATGAAATTCAAATTAAATGGTTGTTTTTCAATTTAATGATTTTTTGGATAATTAATTAGGGAATCATATTAATGTTCCATGGTGAGAATCTATTAAGACTTTACCATACGCACTACCAATTCCTTTGGGTATTTGTATATTTTTACCAGCAATGTTTGAGAAACGAAAAAGATTCACATAGAGGTTGTAGTTGTTTTTGTTCATTTGGATCTTGGAATCAATGTCTATTGTGAATGGGTTTTTCAATCCCATATTTAGGTACATTGATAATTTAATTTGGGATTTTATTATATATTTTACTTCAAATATAGTTCTTCTAGTGGAGATTAATTGTGTTATTACTGATATGTGTCTTTTTTATTCATCTTTTGAGGAAAAAGTGTTCCCATTTTCATATTCTATGATTATATGTTCTTCTCGCCAACCAATACTGATTCATAATTCCCATAATTATGTTTCAAGACAAGTCTAATAATTAGGGTACCTAGATATTTAAGAGGATGAAACTAAAGAACCACTGTAAGAAAATACTGTCATGAAACCGAGTTTGTTTTAGGTGGATTTGTGTATTCTTCATGCATTGGGTCAGGCACCACCACCAGCTTCTATTTAGGAAAAAGTTATGGAACCACATATGGATGCCTTATGGAATATTTCATAGGATTTACTTTTCCATAAACCCACATCATTTAATGGTTCTGAGGACCCTCATGATTTTGTGGAAGGTTTGATATAGACTGATCATTTATTGAAGGTTTTTATAGGACTTATGAAATAATGGTGAAGTGTGTTGCCTTCATGTTGGAGAAACGAAGAAGGAGAAGGTCAGAAAAGATGGTGACAGAGTGGATGAAAGGCTGATTATTATGGAAAGACATTAAAGCTCTTTTCACTAACCTATTATATAAAGATTCAATGATGTTGGACTAATTTATATATTTTCTCTAACTTGATAAATTTGACATTTACATGATAGAATATGAAATCCATTTTGTGGAGCATGTAGAATTTTCACCTGAGATAATATCAAATGAAAATATGAATACTCTATAGATCAACCAGGGAATATGATCTAAAAATTTTTATGATGTTTTTTATAGTGCTTCTTCTAATAATGATGTTGTGGATATGGGAAAGATGGTTGAAATGGAATTGGATAGTTTTTCAATGTTGATGGGGGTTCTTATTTCTCACTGTTATAGTTCTATGAGAACACACAAAGGGAAGAGGAAGAATAATGATTCACATATTTATTCTTAATAGATGGGTTCTTATACAACACTTATAGTTCTTTTAATACGACCTTTGATGTTATAATAATTTTTTAATCTAGGGAAACAAAATAGTATTTCCATTGAGTCTTCCAAAATATGTGGATCTTATGGATTTTTAGGATACATGAAAAGGTTCTTCCATGTTTATTCCAGTCTACAAAGTGGGATATGGTCATCAGAACCTGTTAAAAATGGGATGATATCATATGGTTCATAAAAAAGTGGATTCAACCACATGAATCTAGAATGATGCTTCTTCGTGCAGTTGAAGAGTGTCTAGAGGAAAAATATGTGGGACCATTGATTGTAAAAGGTACCATTACTATAGCTTAATCATTAATTACTTATTTATTTTAGAATGGTGTATCAGATTAGTTCATTTCAACTAATATTATCAATCTACATAATATTTCTATTTATCATATATCTTATATGATAGATATTGTTACGCCCCTCACAATAATGATAGATCATGGTCTTCATAGTCCTTCTAGTGTTTTCTATTTAACATATATCAATATTGTATGGATATATATGGTCCTCTACATGAAAATTATTGACATAATATTCAAAAAGGATTGGATAATTTCTAAAAAATATTGAGTTGATTTATATCCTCAATAGGTCTCCTTTACTATACATGGAGGGTTTCTTCGTCACTGTCATGGAAAATGGGACTTGAGGTCAATTAGACATGGGACTTATAATCTATAGATTGGAAAAGTAAGATCAATGTATGATTTAGATCCTAAGTGAGAAATGTTGAGTGATGGACCCTCTCTAGTATATTTTGATTTTCCAAAAATATTATCTACAACCATTTCTTATTTTCCACTAGTAAGAGTGCAAGAGTTTTATATTAACATACTACCTAGAATTAATCTATTTTCTATTCTTTCTCACTATATGGCACCGTCTTAAATGAAAGAGGTAATGACCCAGTTGGATGATCTATTAATGAATTTATTTTACACCCATGTGTATTAGAATTAGTGGAACTATTCTGATTTTCATAGAAAGATAACAATTCTCTTCTCCTTTGCATTTATTACAATAAATATAATATATTTACCATAAATAAAACTTATATTCTTCCATGGATAGATGACCAATTTTTCAGGTTGAAATGGATGAATTTCCTTTTGAAGATTGATCTATGATATGTTTTTCATTAGTTACAATTAATGATTCTAGCATTCCTAAAAATCATTTAATAAAGTAAAATCCCTTTTGAATAACCTGTCATACGTTTTGGTCTATCTAAGTATCATTAAATATTTAGTAATTTAATGAGAAGTACTATCCATGAGTATCATGATACCATTATGGTTGTATTTGTGGATGAAATCCTTGTTCACTCTATGTTTATGGAGGATTTTGCGTGTCATCTAAGATCTATTTTTAAATGCTTGAAATATTACTAACAGTAATCCAATCATTCAAAATGTTATTTGTTGGATTTAGGGAGGAAAGTTCTTACAAGACGTTGTTGCAGAACATGGTATTTTATTTTATCATGGAAAAGAAAAAAATGTTTCATCATGGGAAAAATTGTTGAATGTTTTTTATATTCTGGTCATCATCTGATTAGTTTGATACTATCATTTGTTTGAAAAATACTTCTCATTGTTGGATTCTCCATTTACTGATCTATCTCATAAGGGAGTGAGGTAATCTTAGGATGAGAAATGTCAGATCTCTTTTGTTGAGGTAAAACATCTTTTGACAACTATGATTGTGTTTACACTTCTAGAGGGTGGTCACGGATATGTGGCCTTCTCTGACTCACCAGGTCCGAGTTATGGATTTGTTATTATATAGGGTGATCTTGTTGTTTCTTATGGATCACAAAATCATAGGCCATAAGAGAAGAATTTCCTAACACATTTCCTTAGGGTTATAGATGTTATGCATGTACATAAGAGTTTGTGACAATATCTTTATGTAGAATGGTATTTCATGTATTTTATCACAATTTCATTAGTTATATTTTCTCCCAAAAATATTCAAATCTTAGACAAATTTGTTTGGTGGAATACTGAAAATATTTTATTTTGAGATCACCTACACCGTAGAGAATTGGAATGTGATCACATATGATTTGAGTAAGAATCCTTCATCCCAAACCATGAAATAATAATCAGAAGAGTAGAAAATGATTGCTTTTTTACCAATTTCCTAATAGAATCTAGGGATTGGGGTTTGAGGTATCTTTAGACAGTGTATATTTGAAATAATTTCCTCTACAGTTTAACCTTTCGGAATAATATCTTTAATGAATGTTCCATGGAATTAAAAAATTCACATAATGGTGGAGAGACCATAGACGACTGGTTGTACTCAATAGAGGGAATTCAATGTTGTCCTTATTATTTTGTTGCAACATTAGTGGTAAGGAAATATTTCATGGGGGATTTATGTAACACCCAATTGGAATTTTAGTCAGGAACCATGAAGATGTTCTCTCACATGAGACATATATTCTTGTGGTCATGTGTGATAATGGGAATTATTTGTTTTTTCTATCATTGTCTAAATTGTCTATTGGTCAAGACCAATAACTAGATACATTTAGATTTACTTAATCAATATCATTTTCGGACTTGGAAGTGGGATGATATCTCTATGGACTTGGTTGATGGGTTTCCATATACCCATATAAAGAATACTATTATATGGGATTTCATTCATAGGAAAACACAATTAGATCCTTTTATACAACATCATGATACAATCAAAGTCATGGAGTTGGAAAATAAATTATGAATGAAAATTTTCATTTTCAAAGAGATTCATCCAATATAGTCTCTAATTGGGATCCTCAGCTTACTTCATGGTTTCAGAGAGGCCATCAAAATGCGTATGGATCTTAGGTATATTTATGCAAGTCATACCATCCATAGTCTGGTGGCTGGAAATTAATAGATGTACATATTCTTGATTATATGTTATATTACCCTGTAATTGAAATCAGAAGAGATTGGGATGCTCATTTGTGGATGGATGAGTTTTATTATAAGAAATTTTACAAATACATGATCAATATGGATTTTTGAGTCATTGTTTGACCATCCATGTTGATCTTTATTATGCGGGTCAGAAATTGGTGAATGTTACATGGTTTGAAAAAGCCTTGTTGAAGTGATGATATTAACAATTCGGTTTACATATCATAGAATGTTTAGAGAAATTTGACGATATAAGACCACTGATGATCATAATAATAGAATGTCAGAATTTTCATATGGTGAGTAGGTGTTCATGAATGCCTCACCTTGTTTGGATAATAGATGTCTTGTGAGGAAAGGGAAACATGGTCCTTGTTTTTTGTAATGTTTTGAGGTTGTTGAATGTATGTATAAAGTGTTTAACCATTTAAAACATTCCACACAGCTGATGTTGATACATAACATGATCCATCTATTGCATGTATAAAAGTTTCTTTCTTATCCATATCATGTTCAAAGCTAAAGGGATCTTGATTCAGAAGCTGATTTATCCATGATTGAGCATCTAGTTATGATTTGGTAATTAGGATACCAATTTAATTCGTGGGATTATTATAAATATTGTTCATGTGATGTGGAATAATATTTCGGATACTCTGGATACATGAGAGAGGGTGGAATTTATGATGGAATAATGGCATCATTTTTTGACATGGATTCCCTTTAGTAGTATTTATGGGGACAGAAAGTTTCTATGCTTTGATGGTTACAACACCCTTTTACTATTTGCATGTATTCCTAAAACACTAATTTGACCATTATTTTTTGGGTTTCATTTAGGGGTATTTCAGGTTAATAATTAAAAATTTTCTGATGTTCCTATGTGATGCACACTTGGTGAACCTTTATAACAAATTGTGTGCCCTATTTTTGGAAAATATCAAAACTGATATAGTGAGGTTTTGAATTGATGGTGCATCGATTGGAAAAAATGCACCCAAAAAGTAAAAAATGTTAATCCCCACAGAATTGGCACATGGTTGGGGAGGGTAGTTTTTCTAACCATGCATACCTTCTTAGCTCACCATGCACATGAATTTTAATTAATCAAGAATTATTTTTAAAATATTGATACCCATGTGTGATGTTCTTGATAGACTTTTGGGATCCTAAAATGATTTCTTCTTCCTTGGATTCCACAAAGATGTTATTTTGGCCTCTATACACCCCTCCAAATGTGAATTGATGTTATGTTAATGATGTTCAATCTCTTTCCCAGTTAGGTTCCTCTTCCAATTCACTTTACCCTAGTCCATCATCTCTCTTTTATAAGGTTTAATAGATATCTAGGTTGTTATATGGAATAAACTAATTATTTTGGATATTTAATCTATGTTTTATTCTTGGATTTTTGAAGATAATATTCTTCATTGGTTTTTTATTTTTATAAATTTTTGTATCAAGATCCTGTGATATTGAGGTTAGTGGTTCTGTTTAACATTTTCATATTCATTTAAAAATAAATTTCATGATTTATATTATTTTATTTCAATAGTAATTTGGATAAAAAAAATTAAAATGAGGGATTTGAATTGGATTTGGTATGAAATTGGCTAAATACTAACAATTCCAATGAATTGTCATGGGTTTAATATAAACTATGAAAAATAATTAATGAAATATATTTTAATTGTTTATATGAATAAAATGGATTAAAATGGTTTTGATAGAAACCTATTGGTATTATATTTTAAAATGAAGGATTTTATTAAAAAAATTGTTTTTTCAATGGAAATTGTCATATTGAAATACAAAAATTGGTAATTTATTAATACTATTTTAAAATGAATTTCCTATTATTTTTTATTATAGAAGATACAGTCCTAAGTAGTTATTTAGTTATTCTGGAAACCAATCTATCTATTCTTTACAACACTAACAATAAATATGATGATGGTCACATGTAAAGACCCGTAAATTTAAAGGAAATTTTTTTTCTTAATTTTCTTTGGAATTTTACAAGAAGTCATTTTCTGACGGCACCTGATTCCAAGGCCCGGTGTGCCCGGAACCATTTTCCGATGTTTAGCTTGGGTACGTTTAGTGATCGAATGGTCGGGTTTTCCTAACTTTTGAACTGGTTCTCGGAATCGATATCCGAGGGCACTGATGAACTCGCAACGCCGGTAATTTCTTATGAAGACCCCTTTCTGGAGTTGTGTTTTCTCGGGATGAGTTGTTTAAATAATGTGAGGGATAATAATATAATTGTTTTATAATTATATTTTTCTTTTCATGTTAAGTGGATTAAGTGTTGTGTCCCAACACTTTTCATCTCTCTTATGTGGTTATAACCTATGTAAGGGAGTTAGGGGTGGGACCCACTTGTTGATAACTACATTTGAGAGGATTAAGGTGGGGTGGGGTCCACACGAGCCCAACCCCTCACTTTCCTCTAACGTTCCTAAATTTTTCCCTCTTAATTTTGTAACTCTCAAAAATAAACCCCCCCCCCCTTTAAATAAAGTAAACACATTAATTGAGTAGGTTTTTCATGTAATTAATTCTTGGATTCGTTTGAATTTCAAATTAATTCCTTTGGCTAGTGTGTTAATTAAATAAGACTATGTCTTATTTCGTGGGAGGATAGTTGATGGTTCGAATGGATTTGGGGAAGAAAGCTCGAAGTTCCGAAGGACGTTCTTCCGCCTTGAAGAACGCAAAGAACGCACCATCACTGATGATGAACGCTGAACTTATACGAAGGACGAAGGTGAGAGATTCCTTCCTCGGAGATCGACGACACGTTGCCGTGTACCGCGACTCCATCGACCCTCTCCTTCTGCGACGCCTTCTTCTGCGATGAACCTTCGTTCAACGATTACATCCAGTACGAGTTAATTTTGTGTTAGTTCATATTCCCGTGGTTCTATCCTTCTAAAACAAAGAACTCTGATCAACTCATTCACAAGTATATCTGCGAATGATTTCTTTTGCGGGTTGAGAATATTTATTTGCTGGGAAAACTATTGGGGTTGATTTCTTTTGTTCGTAAAAAAAATCCTTGGTCGTTCTTTGTCTTTTGGGCCACTTGTTATCAACTTAACGGGAGGAGGTCGGACCGCACGAACACGTCTGACTCTCCTCCCCCTTTGTTGTTTTATTCATTGTGGCACAAACGAAGGCGGCACGGTGCAACGGGACCTCGCAGAAACAAGAAAGAACACGACAAAGAAGCGTTGCGCCGTTGAGGCCAAATGAAACTGCGGCCAGAGTCGGGGCCATAGAGGCGATTGAAGACTCCACTGGTTGATCGTTGTGCGTGGATTTATGGGTGATGAAAAACGGGGCCGCAAGGTCATTTTGAAGCATCCGCAGTGAAGGTCGGGTCCCGGGAGGACCGTTGGCGAAGGCGGAGAGCAAAACAGACCACCAGAGCGCGTCCGGTGGTCCGGGACCGAAACCCCCTATTTTCGGGCTGTTTCAGTCTCTTTCCCATAACTTGGGCTACGTCTTCCGATCGACGCATAGTCAGCTGAGATGCGATCCTTGGATCAAGTCGGTCGTTTCGGTATATTACATTCAAGGTTTCAGAGAACCTTGAGTACGGCCGGGTTGGTTCGGATACGAAACTAATCGGGCCCTCAGAGCGGAAACACTTATATCTTGAGCTCCAGATGTCCAATTGATGTGCCGTCAACTTTTTTGGTTTCCTATTGGTGAAACAGACTTTTTGGCTTACTCTTCTCGAGATTTGGACGTAGTCGGAGTGCGGTCGGGTTGGTTTGCACATGAAACCAACCGGGCCCCTAGAACGAAAAAGCCAATAACTCACAGACTGGGCGTCCAATTGACACACAGTCTGTCTCGTTGGATTCCTCTTGATGAGACAGAACTTTTGGAATACTTCGCCTGAGGTTTGGATGCAGTTGGATAGTTTCCGAGTTTGATTGTACCCAAAATCCAACCGGGCCCCTGGAACGGAAAATTTGATAACTTTCAGACCGGACGTCCGTTTGACGAACCATCAGCTGTGTTGGTGATAACATTGAGAAACGGTCCCTATGAACTTACCCTATGAGAGTTTGGGGTACAGTTGAGATACGGCCGGGTTGGTTCGCACACGAAACCAAGCGGGGCCCTCATATGAAAAGGTTAATAACTCACATAACGGGATTCTGATTGACGTGATGTCTGTTGCATTGAGACCCCTATGACAAGGTGGTCCTTTGAGATACTTATTCGCGGGACTTTGAGATACTTGGAGTATCGACCTGTAGATCATGGATCGAACCCTCCCGGAGACAAGTGTACGGAGTACGGAGACCGTGTAGTAGGCTGAGACCTGACAACTGCTTGACCGACTCGACTTGGAGTGAGTCGACTAGCCCAGTGGACGAAGCACTACTTTGTTTGGGTGAAGACCCATGGCGGACGAAGCACTACTGTGTGACAGTGCAAACCCGTGATACTTGTCCAGAGAGTACCTATGCAGGCTATTAGGGGGTGTGCACTACTGTTTTTGGGTGGCATACCCAGCAGGGAAGCGCTACCGTTTTTGGGTGGCTGATACGCGGTACTCGACAGGAGGAGTACTGTAACACCCGAGACTTTTATGAGAAATATTTTGTTTTTAAATCATCAAAGTAATCTTTCACTACACACAACACTAGATTGGCTTTATTTACACACAATCGTGTCCTTCCTCGATAGCTTGTGTCGTACGCAATACCGAGTTTCACTAAACAATGATATGCTATTAAAATATTATTAAAACTAGTTGTTATGAATAGTAATAACCACTTTTTGAAATTTAATATATTTTATTTTTCAAAATGGAATTCATTTTTGGATTCAGAATATCGAAATTAGCCTAGGGTGAAATTTTGGTATTTTTCTGAAAACTTTCAATTTTTGGTGAATAGTGAAACCACTAAGTGGTAGTTAAAAAAACTAAATTTTTCATAAAACTTAATTTTACCACTTCTGTGAGTAGAATTTCGAAAATACGAGAGACACGGTTAATATCAAAGACTAAAATGTGGTTCAATGAGAGGAAAATAATTCTTGGTGAATAGTAACTTTTTACTTTTTTTTTCCACGGTTAAAAGTAAATAGGGTAGTTAAGGGTAAAAATGATATTATTATTACCCTAACACATGTTATAATTCTATTGGATAAGAGTAATTCGACCAAAAACAGCCTTGGGAAGAAAATATGACCATTTATTCCAATTTGGATTAAATTATGACATTTATTATTAATTTATTTAAAGAAGGGTTAAATAGTTAAAATCAAAGTTTAATAAGTAAATCATTTTTAAAATGGGGTTATACATAAGATAAATTAGACTATCAATATTAATTAGAGAGATAAAAATATTTCCTACATAATCGTATTTTATTTGTAATTTTTAGACATTAAAGAATTTAATTTATTTATGTCACAACGATGATGCAGTAATTATCTTCTTAATGAAATATTGACATAATTGATGTTATAAATACACAAATAAATGTAATTTGAGACTTTTTATGAATTCCACTAATTTTATAGGTTGATATGACATGTTAGTATTGATTAAATTAACTTTTTTTGATTTTATCATTCTATTATGATTTTCACAAAATTCAATTACTAAAGAGTGTCAAAATTGACATAAAAGAGTTTTTTAAAAAAATATTATATTATTAATTGTTATTTTATTCCTAAAAATCTTTGATTCGGACAAATGACCTAGATATGGTTATATATATTAATAATAAACAACATGGGGTTCGTTTGGATTATTATAGTATGTTTTTTAACCTTATAGTGTAAGAACACAAAAAGACACGATAAAAGTAAAATTATCTATCTTAAAGTTAAATATAAATGATAAGGTTAAAATAAGAACCTAAACTTTTCTAAATTCAATTGGATGAGAGGATTTCGACCCATACCCACCTTATATTCTAAATAAATCAATTTTGAGCTATTTAAAACCGAATTTGGCTTTATAATAAAATAATATTTTTAGTTATTCCAAAGGTGCCCCTATCCTCCCTTATAAAAGGGAACCTCCTCCCTCTCTTCCTCACACCACTTTGAGCCTTAAAGCTTGGCCGACCCCTGACAATTTCTTCTCTCCACTTCCCTATAGACATCATAGAGGTCCTGTTCTTCTTCAAAGACCAGTTTTATTTCCCTAAGAGGTGGTCTCAAAGAGGCGCTTCAAAGAAAAGGTAATGTCTGTTACCGATTATTTGAACCTTATTTCTTCTACCACTTATTCTTCTTTAGTTGTTTCATAAGGAAGTAATAAAATCAGTATCACTCATATACTTATATTTTGTTATAAGTATGAAACAACCCTATTTCACCATCTATCCATCCTACGGAAAATGAAATCACCGTGCGTGCGTACGTACGGAATACCGTCTCCACGTCATGGTATAATCTATTTTCCGCCACCACCTTACATGGATTGGTATAATGGTGTAAATAATGGCTATATATGATTATTTTAAAGTGATATTGATTCGGAAATAGTATACATACACTCAAATACAATTACACGATCATGGGAACGATATCATCGCTCGTGCGTACGTACGGAATATTGTCTCCACGATGTGATGCGACTCGTTCTACATGATCTTCATTTCATAATGATTATATAAATGAATTGAATGAATTAATATGATATGTATTAAAATAATACAACTCTTTAAATGAGGTATCTATAACCTAGAAAGAAAATTAAGAATTTATTTGACAAAACACGCATAAGAGTAAAAATTAATAAACAACCGAATAACAAGTAGTAATGAAATATTACTAATAAGAAGCTAAGAATATGACCATATATGATATCATAAAAATAAGTATGATTCTGGAATAAGTAAATGAAATTATTTAAATCATTATATAGGAGGTTCTGACACTTACGAAGCAAATCAGACCTAAGGTAAGGGAAATATCACAATCTCATTTTTATCCGAGATTGTTTATACTTTGGTATTAACTGGGGTGTATTTTATCATCCACATCCATGTTTCCTCAATATGAAATATTATTTCCATCCACCTACAATTTTTTAAATCCATTTTTACCCTTTGGTGAGTTCATAGTAATCGATATGAAAGGAATCTTTTGTCGTTTTTCGTAAGAGGTACTTTTTGACTTTTCCGAGAAAAGTACGAGAAGAATTTTTTTTAACTTATATGACATGCATGGATTTTTAAAACATTATTTCCAAGAATCTTCCTTTACAAGTTTTAAAGTTTATTTTTAATCAAATTCTTTTAGTTTAAAATTGTATGACATTTTAAGAAAGGAATTTTTTTTTGAAGTAGTAAGGATATTTTCCTCCAGAATGGAATTCAAGTGTTTTATCAATATTATTTTCCATCTAAGATTATAAAGGGTTATGTTTCTATACTTATTATTACATTGATTTGATTATGTTTTTATGGAAATATTTTTATGAATTCCATTATCTTATATGAATTTTTTTTATGATTTCATGATGTTTAAGAATCTCATTTTTATTACCTGGGTTATGCTATGATGTATGGTTTATGATTTTGTGGCACACATAAAAATGGTATCATTATGAGATGGGTGGGACATATATCTCCCTCCAATGAATTGGGTAAAGATTTTATATCTCATGAGATAGACATGGATGGAACGGCAGGTTAAACCGGTTCAGTGAAATAGGACTGAAATGAGAAATGAACTCGGTTCAGAAATGGACTTTGTCCACTAAGATAGTCTTGGCAATGAGTCATGACTAATAAGAAATGATTATCTAGGATTATGTGTGTATTCCACAAGTTTCATGTTTTATGTTATGATTATTGGGAATAAATTTCACAACTATGATTTATCCAATGTTATGATATTATGATCTCTTTTGCATGTTAGGTTTTCCAAAATGTTATGTTCTTATGAATATGATGTGATGGATATTTCTTTGTTTACCCTAACTGAGCATTTGAGCTCACCCTTTTGTATGTTTTCTTTCCCCAGGTCAGGAAGAAGGTTATTAAGTAAGATATTCCAAAAGGGACTATATATATGATGAAATAAATGGGAGACAGTGTAGACGCTTTATGAACCAGTTGTTTATGTTTCCCAGTTTCTAAAGACACTATACCTACACGGTCCTTTCCTGGTTTTGTTATATGTTGTAATATGTGTGCTTCAATTTTGAATTAGTAACCATGTATGTAAAGTATGGGTTTTTATAGTTGGTATCAGTGGAAAGTTATATTCATCCTTTGGAAACTAGGATGTGAAAGCCTTAGTAAGAGCCCAAAGGATAAGTCTAAGCATAGAACACAATCTTAGTGTTTTAGAAATGGCCAAGAATAACCTAGGATAAGACCTTAATTGTGAAATTTTATTCTTGATTATGTGGTTTTCCTATTATAATTAGTGTTTCTCACACTATTCTTCTTGGTTTTAGTCAATGTATGGAGCCCGAAGGAACTGTGTTAATGCGGAATGCGACGGGCAATGCAATTATTGTCCCCCTAAGAAACCAAACGTTATGGGAGATGGAATGAAAAATATTGTAGCCATGATCACACAACTTTCTCAAGCTATGAATCATGCAGGACTTCCAAACAAGCAAAGGAAGGTGCAACATTCTGTTGAATCCTTCATGATGCAGCGTCCACCTTCATTCAGCAGGTCCTCTGATCCATTAATTGCTGAACAATGGATTAGTACTTCTGAAAAGATATTTTTAGTTCTTCAATGTTCAGAACATGATAAAGTCATCTTAGCAGTGTATAGTTTGGAAGGTGATGTTGATCAATGGTGGAATCTTATTAATAATATGAGGAAAATAGATGAAATTGAGTCCATGGAATAGGACGAGTTCAAGAACATATTTTTCAATAAGTATTTCCCTCATATTCTTCGAACAAATATGGAGAAGGAGTTTCTTGAACTGAAGCAAAAGGATGATGAATCTGTTGGTACCTATGAAGAAAATTTTACAAGACTTGCAAGGTACGCTTCTGGTATTATTATCCAACCTGAGAGTAAGATCGATTGATTTTTTAGTGGCTTAAAACCAAGCCTTCAAAGGGAATTAGCCATAAGGGACTTCAATAACTAGGAAATCGTTCGATGTGCTCTCAATGTCGATATGAAGATTGGAGTAACCCATCAGTCATATGGGTTTTTTTAAGAAGAGGAAAATGGAATTCAAAGGAAAATATAAAGATCACACTGAGAAGAAGATGAGTTTTCCCTTATGCTCAATGTGTCGAAAGAAACATGGAGGGAGTTGTCTTAAAGGGACAAGTAAACGTTTCAAATGTGTAATGGAAGGTCATCGGGCATTTGAATGCTGCAATGATGGGAAGAAGACATCTAATGATGAAAACAAAGGAAGGGATACACAGAATGATCCTACTACACTTCAATGTTTCAAGTGAAAGGAGATGGGGAATTATGCCAATCAATGCCCAAATCCAAGGGTTGATGATGATGGTCGACGTTAAAAAACTCTTAAGGCTAAAGAAAAAGGAAAGTTACATGCAATTTCTATCTGTGATGTGGAGTACGATAACGATGTGGTGAAAGGTACACTTACCATCCAATCTAAAGTAGAAAATGTTTTATTTGATTATGGATCCACCCACTCTTTTATTTCTGAATAATTTTCTAAGGATATCACTGTATTACATCAACAATTAGATGTTGAGTTAGCTGTGACAACCCCTAATGGAACAACAGTCGCATCAAAAGTTAATAATTCTTCCCCGATTGAAGTTTGTGGGAAAATGATTCCTGTAAATCTTGAGATCCTTCCTATAGTGGAATTTGATGTGATTCATGGCATGGATTTGTTTTCTTTATATGGAGCTCATATCAGTTTCCAAATAAGGGAAGTCACATTTCATATTACAGATCAATCTATGATCGTATATCGATGCAAAGATGAACATAACATTCCAGTGGAAATTTCTTCCATCTTATGGATCTTGATTCCACTAAATGAAGGTTATTTATCTCAAATGGTTGGTGAGAAACTCACGATTAATAATATGCCCATTGTACGGGAGTTTTATGATGTCTTTATAGAGGAATTGCCGGGTCTTCCACCAAATCGTGAAGTTGAGTTTTCAATGGAACTCGTACCAGGTGCTTTACCTATTTCAAAGACACATTATAGAATAGACCCAATTGAGTTTCATGAATTGAAGAAGAAACTCCAAGAGAATCTTGATAAGGGATTCATATGCTCTAGTGCATCACCTTGGGGAGCACTTATTCTATTTGTTAAGAAGAAAGATGGATCAATGAGACTCTGTATTGATTATAGAGAACATAACAAGATCACTATCAAGAAAAAATATCATATCCCACACATTAATGACTTATTTGACCAACTACGCGGAGATCAATACTTTTCCAAGATTGATCTTTGTTCAGGGTATCATGAATTAAGGGTCAAAAGGGAGGATATACCAAAGACGGATTTCTGTACAAGGTATGGACACTATGAATTTATAGTGATGCCATTTGGTCTTACTAATTCCCCTGCTATCTTCATGGATCTGATGAATAGAGTCTTTAGTGACTATCTTGATCAGTTTTTGGTAGTCCTTATAGATGATATTCTTGTCTATTCAAAGAGAAAGGAAGAACATGAAGATCACTTGAGAATTATATTAAAGACCCTGAGAAAGGAGAATCTTTATGCCAAATTTACCAAGTGTGAATTTTGGCTTCAAAGAGTTTCATTTTTGGGTCACATAATCTCAAAAGAGGGGATATTTGTGGATCCAGCAAAAACAGAGGTTATCAAATGATGGTCGAGACCAACAACAGTAACTGAGATCCGATGTTTTCTTGGTTTGGCTGGATATTATCAACGTTTTGTGAATGATTTTTCATGATTATCTAATCCAGTCACCAAGTTGACTCGGAAATGAGTTATGTTTGTCTGTACGGAGGAATGTGAAGAGAATTTCAAGGTGTTGAAAAGAAGGTTATCTAGTGCACCTGTGCTCACACTGCCTTGTAGTGGAGAATGGTTTGTGATCTACAGTGATGCATCCATGAAGGTATTGGGGTGTTTTCTTATGCAAAATGATATGGTGATAGCTTTTTACTCATGATAGATGGAAATCTAGGAGTAAAATTACCCAACTCACGATTTGGAGTTAGCTGCGGTAATATTTGCATTAATGATTTGGAGGCATTATCTTTATGGAGAAAGGTGTGATATTTATAATGATCATAAAAGTTTAAAGTTTATTTTCACAGAAATGGAGCTGAATATTCCCCAAAGAAGATGGTTAGAGCTGATTAAGCATTACGACTGCTCAATCCATTACCACCCTGGGAAAGCAAACAAGGTGGCAGATGCATTAAGTCGACAAGACCATCCCAGTTTATCCATGATGAGGATCACAAAAGATCCAATATTTATGGATTTACAAAGGATGGATCTTGTAAATATAATGGAAAGGGAATAATCTTATCTTTATAAAATTAATGTTCAACCATCTATACATATGAAGAATAAATAGGCACAAAAAGAAGATGTAGAGTTACAAAAGAAGGTGAGAAATATTCCTGAATTCAGCCTTGATTGTGATGGGATAATAAAGTTCAGGAATAGGGTTTGTGTTCCTCCCATCCCCGAATTGAAGAAGGAGTTGCTGGATGAGGCTCATAGTTCGTCATTCTCTATTTATCCTGGAAGCAAGAAGATGTATATGGACCTGAAAGAGTACTTCTGGTGGGATGGCATGAAAAGAGATGTTGTTGAATATGTCTCTCAATGGTTGGTTTTTCGGCAAGTTAAAGCATAGAGACAGATGTCTAAGGGGATGTTACAACCATTACCCATACCCGAATGGAAATGGGAAAACATCACTATGGACTTTGTCACATGAATTCCTAAAACATCCTATGGCAATAATGCTATCTGGGTCATAGTTGATCGTCTTACAAAGTCTGCACACTTCATTGCTATTAGAGAGTATTTCTCTCTAGATCATCTTTAAAGGATATATGTAAAGGAAGTGGTATGATTTCATGGAGTAACACTTTCTATTATATCTGACCGGGCTCTGAGATTTACCTCGATGTTCTGGTGAAGTCTTCAGCATACTCTGGATACAGAGTTGAGTTTCAGCACTGCTTATCATCATCAGACAGACGGTCAGTCTGAGAGAACAATTCAATCTCTAGAAGATATGTTGAGAGCTTGCTTTATGGATTTCAAAGGTGGTTGGGATCATCACCTACATTTGGTGGAATTTTCTTATAATAATGTCTTTCACTCCAGTATTCAGATGGATCCTTATGAAGCTCTCTTTGGAAAGAAATGCAGGACTCCAACTTGCGGGGATGAAGTTGGGGAAAGAAATATATTAGGACATGATCTTGTTGATGATATGGAAGAAAAGGTCTGATCAATTCATCATCACATAAGAGAAGCTTAGAGTCGATAGAAAAGTTATGCCGACAACTGAAGGAATGACCTAGAGTTTGAAGTGGGTGATAAAGTGTTCTTACGAATATCTCCGTGGAAGAGGGTCATGAGATTTGGAAAGAAGGGGAAGTTGAGCCCTAGTTATATCGGCCCTTTCAAAATACTGGATTGTTTTGGAAAGGTAGCTTACCGATTGGCGCTTCCACCGAATATCTCTCAAGTTCATGATGTGTTCCATGTATCTCTCCTGATAAAGTACATACCTGATCCTTCACATGTACTCAGCTCAGAATTTGTACCGCTGGAGCACAATCTTTCTTATGAAGAACAACCGATAGAGATTCTGGATCATAGCGAAAAATTCCTATGAAACAAGACCACTCGATTGGTGAAATTTTAATGGAGGAACCACCAATTAGAAGAAGCTACATGGGATCTTGAGGATATGATGAGGGAGAGGTATCCTCATCTGTTTGTTATAAAGTGACGAATATAGAGGGAGAAATTTATTTTAAGGGGGGTAGAATGTAACACCTGAGACTTTTATGAGAAATATTTTGTTTTTAAATCATCAAAGAAATCTTTCACTACACACAACACTATATTGGACTGCTTTACATGCAATCATGGCCTTCCTCGAGAGCTTGTGTCGTACGCAATACTGAGTTTCACTAAACAATGATATCCTATTAAAATATTATTAAAACTAGCTGTTATGAATAGTAATATCCACTTTTTGAAATTTTATAAATTTTATTTTTCAATATGGACTTCATTTTTGTATTCAGAATATCGAAATTAGCCTGGGGTAAAATTTTGGTATTTTTCTGAAAACATTCAATTTTTGATTAATAGTGAAACCACTAAGTGGTAGTTAAAAAACTGAATTTTTCATAAAATTTAATTTTACCGCTTCTATTAGTAGAATTTCAAAAATCCGAGAGACACAGTTAATATCAAGGACTAAAATGTTGTTCAATGAGATGAAAATAATTTTTTCTGAATAGTAACTTTTTACTTTTTTTACCACGGTTAAAAGTAAATAGGGTAGTTAAGGGTAAAAATTATATTATTATTACCCTAACACATGTCCAAATTCTATTGGATAAGTGTAATTCGACCAAAAACAACCTTAGGAATAAAATATGACCATTTAGGCCCACATGGATTAGATTAGGACATTTATTATTAATTTATTTAAAGAAGGGTTAAAATAGTTGAAATCAAAGTTTAATAAGTAAATCATTTCTAAAATGGGGTTATACATAAGATAAATTTGACTATAAGTATTCATTATAAATCTAAATATATTTCATACATAATGGAATTTCATTATTAAATTTTTGACATTAAATAATTTAATTTATTTATGACACAACGATGATGCAGTAATTATCATATTAATGAAATATAGACATAATTGATGTTATAATAACCCAAATAAATGTAATTTGAGACATTTTATAAATTCCACTATTTTTATAGGTCAATATGACATGTTATTATTGATTTAATTAACTTGTTTTGAATTAATCATTCTATTATGATTTTCACAATAATCAATTACTAAATAATGTCAAAATTGACAAAATATAGTTTTTAAAACAAATATTATATTATTAATTGTTATTTTATTCCTAAAAATCTAATTTTTGGAAAAATGACATATATAAGGTTATATATATTAATAATAAACAACTTGGGGTTCTTTTGGCTTGTTATAGTAAGTTTATTAACCTTATAGTGTTAGAACACAAAAAGAAACGGTAAAAGTAAAATTATCTATCTTAAAGATAAATATAAATGATAAGGTTAAAATAGGAACCTAAACCTGTCTAAATTCTATTGGATGAGATTATTTCGACCCTTCCCCACCTTAGCTTAGAAATAAATTAATTTGGAGCTATTTAAAATCGAATTTCGCTTTATAATAAAATAATATTTTTAGTTATTCCAAAGGTGCCCCTCTCCTCCCTTATAAAAGGGAACCTCCTCCCTCTCTTCCTCAAACCACTTTTAGCTTTAAATCTCTTCCAACCCCTGCCAATTTCTTCTCTCCACTTACCTAGTGACAACCTAGAGGTCCTGGTCTTCTTCAAAGACCTATTTTAGTTCCCTAAGAGGAGGTCTCAAAGAGGGGCTTCAAAGAAAAGGTAATGTCTGTTACCGATTCATTCAACCTTATTTCTTCTTCCACTTCTTCTTATTTAATTGATTAATTATGATTTAATAACATCAGTATCAATCATATACTGATATGTTTTTATAAGTATGAAACAACCCTATTTCACCATCTATCCATCCTACGGAAAATGAATTCACCGCGCGTGCGTACGTACAGAATACCGTCTTCACGCCGTGGTGTAATCTATTTTCCGCCACCACCTTACTTGGATGGGTATAATGGTGTAAATAATGACTATATATGATTATTGTAAAGTAATATTGATTCTGAAATAGTATACATACACTCCGATACAATTCCACGTTCATGGGAACGATATCATTGCTCGTGCGTACGTACGGAATACTGTCTCCACGATGTGATTCGACTCGTTCTACATGATCTTCATTGAATAATGATTATATAAATGAATTGATTGAATGAATATGATATATATTACACTAATAACATTATGGAAATGAGTTATCTATAACCTAAAAAAATTAAGAATTTATTCGACCAAACACGCATAAGAACAAAAAGTAATAAACACCTGAATAACAAGTAGTAATGAAATATTACTAATAAGAAGCTAAGAATATGAACATATATGATATCATAAAAATAATTATGATTCTGGAATAAGTTAATGACATTATTTAAATCATTATAAAGGAGGTTCGGATACTTACGAAGCAAATCAGACCTAAGGTAAAGGAAATATCACAATCTCATTTTTATCCGAGATTGTTTATAATTTGGTATTTACTGGGGTGTATTTTATCATCCACATCCATGTTTCCTCAATATGTAATATTATTTCCATCCACCTACAATTTTTTAAATCCATTTTTAACCTTTGGTGAGTTTATAGTAAATTATATGAAAGGAATCTTCTGTCATTTTTCGTACGAGGTACTTTTTGACTTTTCCGAAAAAAGTACGAGAAGAATGTTTTTTTAACTTATATGAAATGAATGGATTTTTCAAAAATTATTTCCAAGAAGATTCCTTTAAAAGTTTTCAGGTTTATTTTTAATCAACTTCTTTTATTTTAAAATTGTATGACATGTTAAGAAAGGAAATTTTTTTGAAGAAGAAAGGATATTTTCCTCAAGAATGGAGTTCAAGTGTTTTATCAAAATTATTTTCCATCTAAGATAATAAAGGGTTCTGTTTCTATCCCTATTATTACATTGATTTGATTATGTTTTGATGGAATTATTTTTATTAATTCCTTTATCTTATATGAATTGTTTTATGATTTCATGATGTTTATGAATCCCATTTTTATTACATGAGTTATGCTATGATGTATGCTTTATGATTTTGTGTCACACATAAGAATGGTATTATTATGAGATGGGTGGGACCTATATATCCCTCCAATGATTTGGGTAAAGATTTTATATCTCATGTGATAGATATGGCTGGAACGGCAGGTTAAACCGATTCATTAAAAAATGATTGAAACGAGAAATGAACTCGGTCCAGAAATGGACTTTGTCCACTAAGATAGTCTTGGAAATGACTCTTGACTAATAAGAAATGATTATCTATGATTATTTTCATATTCCACAAAGTTTCATGTTTTATGTTATGATTATTGGGAGTAAATTTTACTACTATGATTTATCCCATGTTATGATATGATGATCTCTTTTGCATGTTAAGATTTCCAAAAAGTTATGTTCTTATGAATATGATGTGATTGATATTTCTTTTGTTTACCCTTACTGAGCATTTGAGCTCACCCTTTTGTATGTTTTCTTTCCCCAGGTCAGGAAGAAGGTTATTAAGTAAGATATTTCAAAAGTGACTATAGATATGATGAAATAAATGGGAGACAGTGTAGACGCTTTATGAACCAGTTGTTTATGTTTCTCAGTTTCTAAAGACACTATACCTATAAGGTCCTTTCCTGGTTTTGTTATATGTTGTAATAAGTGTGCTTCAATTTTGAAGTATTAACCATGTATGTAAAGTATGGGTCGTTATAAGTACCTCAACAGTCTTAGGTTAGTGAGAAGTACCTCGGTGTCGTGATAGGACCACTGTACACTCCAGAGATGGGGATCTTCAGCAGTTACGGTTTCGATAATGAAAATCTTGGTTTGAGCTGAGTCTTGACCTTTGTGTTCACAACATGATTTAGATGCATCACTTGATATCTTAGGTATATGTATGGGCATATACCTAGGTAGTGGTTATCCGTTTATTTCATAACCATTGTGTTTCTCATGATTGAGATGAGTTACTTGATAACTTAGGAATAAATATGGGATTATACCTAAGTAAAGGTTATCTGTTGAGATCCTTTTTTGTGGTTATCCTTGTTGGATTTAGTGAGACCTTGAGGGTCTCGAGGTACCTATTGAGTATCGTATACTCACCCCTACACGGGCTATGCCTGCACCTCGTTGTGTTGGTTGCAGACAACGGGCAGCGCTGACAGAGAGAGAGTGCTCGAGGACTGGACGGTACTCGGATGTGGAACACATGACGAGTTAGTATCCGGAGGTGGACATCATAGCGATACGACACTCGGAGGAGTTTGACGGGAATGTGCGTTGTGGAGGCAATCTGTACCTACCCTTCAGGTAGGATCTGTGGTGGACGATCCAGGTTCTGTGCTATATGTACCTATCCTTCAAGTAGGATCCATGGTGGATGATCTAGGAGCTGTGCTATCTGTACCTACCCTTTAGGCAGTATCTGAGGAGGATTACCCAAGAGCTGCTTCCTTTATTCCAGATGTTTGACTTTTTCTGTTGTACTTTCCTTCAGTTGTAGATGTACTTTCAGTTAGGTTTCTATTCTGGCCCATTTACTTTTCAGCACTTTCTTTTGTACTTAGTCTTTTACTTCCACTTGTACTCTGTGGTGTTTTTTTTACTTTTATTAAGGAAATGCCTTCCCAGTTATCATGATTTACGCCTTTGGTTCTAGTCGCCAGCCCCTAGCCTATGGAAGGCGGGCTTGGGGTAGTCACGGCACGGGCCCCGAGGATGGGTCATGACAAATAGGTATCATAGGAGTCGGTTCTACCGCAGAAATTATAACACTGATATTTTCTTTCTGTGAAGAAATAATGTTAATGGTACCGAGTGTGGCTTTCAGTTCAGGGAGTCCAGTGTTCGTGCGGCGGCCGACGTATCCATACACCAGGACCTTGACAACTGATTTCCGACTTTGTGCACGAAAACACTGATTGCGTGTGTGTTTCCAGAAGTTTTTAAAAGTCATCTCAAACTAGGTCATCTCACCAAGTATAAAACGTTTGACCGTGTCACGTATGTTTCTTTCAGGATGCATTTCCACGGACGACCAGATAGAGCCCATAGGTATGTGCATACTGACAGCCTGCCGAGCGACAATGCTTCGGTACATGGCCCTCTTGCAGTTGAGGCACCAGCGGTACTACCAACCGTTGGTCCACTGATGCCACCAGCCCCAGCAGCAGAGAGTGAACATCGCTTGAGCGCACTGCACGAGTTCTAGCACCAGAGGCCACCCAGGTTCCGGGGAGAGATGGACCCGCAGGCATCTAAGGATTGGCTGGAGACTGTGCTGGGAGTTTTCAGGCTAGTGGGGATGCCAGCAGACTTCATGGTGATCTTTGCTACCAACCTTCTTCAGGCAGCAGCAGGCATGTGGTGGAGCCACTTGTTCCAGTTTTGCGATGGGATGACCTTCACATGGGAAGACTTCAAGACCTTCTTCAGGGTGGAGATTGTGCCAGTAGCTCTTCACCCCGAGCGTGTTCAGGAGCTGATGCCTTTTCCACATGTCTTTCTATCAGTAGCCGAGTCATCTGTATGCAGTAGACAGATGATGTAGAGGTCCAAGAAGACCAGAGCCATCTGTACGAGGAGCAGGAAGTGTTATGAATGTGGCAGGAAGGGTCACATGGCACGTGACTGTCTGACCCACCGCACAGTTGATCCGCAGGCTTTGGAGGAGCCACCGAGGCAGAAGCAGCGGTGGGTGCTTGAGCAATAGCTGGGCAGTGGACAAGGCAGTAGAGCTCTAGGAGTAGGTGGAAAGGAGCTGAACTAGTGGATACGTCCCTTGTACTTCTAGTTCCATGTTGCTGTTGTATTCGTGTCTTTGTACTATGAGCTGCAATAACCAAAATACACTTATCATTTTGATGTTTTATTTCCTGTCCTTTTGTTTGGTTGATACTGAGAGGTCCCGGTTAAAATTGTTGTCTTGACCCTCACATTCGAGATTTCTACTGGAGGAGACCCAGTTACCTCACACTGATACCGACTGCGTGACTCTACCCTTGGAGGCGAGAGTGATGGTTGGATCTCTTGTTAGTTACGTCGAGGCCTTACGACGTCATCCATGGCATGAATGCATCATTCATGTCAGGATTGAAGATATTAGGAAATGGGCGTGGTTCATCCGGGGGATGAGACCAAGTTTCTCTTTTCGGCATGGGAGAAATCTTAGCAGCTCTTACAGAGCATGGGCAAAGAAGGTGCAGATCATCCAGGAGCAGATGAAGACTGCACAGAGCAGTAAGAAACAGAAAGATGGTGCCAGTCTTAGAGACTTGGGCGTGTTAAATGTTTCAAGAAGGGGAAGATTTAAGGAAATATGAGTCTATGAAGCAGCAGAAGTGGAGGCAGATCTAGGAGAGAAGAATGAGGTGGTGTACATTATAACATGATACAACCACCCACCTTAGTTTTCCCTACCATGCTTCGGGAGCTGGAGGGCTGGGGAAGAGTGCGGATGCATGCGGTCAATGAGTGTGACCCAATGGCTCCAAAAATGTTTCAAGGGACAGTCTGTGTCCACTACTAGCTGTCGTAGTAACAGACGTCAATATGAATCATTCCTTCCTTCCACGAATCTTTTCCCAAACCTAGAGTTTCTGGTAAGCCGTAGACTTTACCCTCATGTCTGGAGATAGCTTTGAGGAAGACTCGATAATTACACTTATACTGACGGTGTGGTCAGACCCTCGAGGTGAGAGTTTCGGTTGGAATCTATTGGTGGTAGCATCGAGACATTATTATGTTGGTTTGAGTATGGACTAGGTAATCATAGTTCATAAACAAATTGACAGTATTAGGAAAAAAAGGTTGTGGTGTAACTACAACGTCGGGATGGGTTTTCCCTGGTCGGCGAAAAGGAAACCCCAGGCAGCACAGGATAAACTCATGCACAAGAGGGTGCGACCGATCACTCTTATGCCGATCAACCATACCCTTGTGGAAGCAGTCCTTTTGAGTTTTATTTCTAACCGGAATTGGAGGCCTCTTGAGTTCGAGGATGACAATCATGTCCTTTTACGGGTCTCACCACGATGAGGTTTACGGAGATGTGGCCAAGGCGGCAAGTTATCCATGAGGTTCAGTGGACCTTTCTAGGTCCTCATCAGGCTAGGTGAGGTGGTTTACTGATTGACGCATCCACCTCAGTTGCACCGGGTGCACGGCGACTTCCACGTATCTCAACTGAAGAGATACGTGTTTGACCCGACTCATATCATCGACCATGGGGAGCTGGAATTTGGCATTGGGGTGACTTTTACGGGGTTCCAGTAAGAGTTGATGATCGATAGGAATGGTCCTACGAGGATGGTCGATTCTTCTTGTGTGCTTTAACTGGTAGTACGAGAACCTCCAGGTGAGCACATGGGAGCGGAAGGATCAAATGTGTGCTCAGTACCTCTTTTGTATCCCTAGTTTGGGTTAAAGCTTTACGAGGATGTAAATCCCTGAGGTGGGAGTAATTTAGAGACCTGTGAATTTCAAGGAAAATTTTTTTTTCTTAATTTTCTTTGTAATTTTACAAGAACGTAGTTTCTGACAGCACCTGATTCTGAGGCCCGGTGTGTCCGGAACCATTTTCCCAAGATTAGCTCGAGTACGTTCAGTGAACTAACTAGTGGGTTTTCCTATATTTTGAACCGGTGCTCGGAATCGAATTCCGAGGGCACTGATGAACTCACAGTTCCAGTAATTGCTTAATAAGACCCCTTTCTGGAGTTGTGTTTTCTCAGGATGTGTTGTTTAAATAAAGTGAGGGATAATAATATATTTGTTTTACAATTATTATTTTTTCTTGTTAAGTGGATTAAGTGTTGTGTACGAACACTTTTCATTTCTCTTATGTGGTTATAACCTATGTAAGGGAGTTAGGGGTGGGACCCACTTATTGATAACTTCCTTTGAGAGGATTAAGGTGGGGTGGGGCCCACACGATCCCAACCCCTCACCTTCCACTTACGTTCATAACTTTTCTCCTCTTAATTTTGTAACTCTAAAAAAGAACCCCCCCCCCCCACTTTTTAAATAATGTCAACTCATTAATTGAGTAGGTTTTTCAAGTAATTAATTCTTGGATTCATTTGAATTTCAAATTAATTCCTTTGGCTTGTGTGTTAATTAAATAAAACTAAGTCTTATTTCGTGGGAGGATAGTTGATGGTGTGAAAGGATTTGGGGAGGAAAGATCTATGTTCCGAAGGACGTTCTTCGTCCTTGAAGAATGCAAAGAACACACCATCACCGACGATGAATGTCGACCTACGACGAAGGGCGACAGTGAGAGAAGCCTTACTCGGAGATCGACGACGCGACGTCATGTTCAGCGACGCCAACGACCCTCTCCTTCCGCGACGCCTTCTTCTGCGATGAACCTTTGTTCAACGATTACATCAGGTAGTGGTTAATTTTGTGTAAGATTATATTACCGTGGTTCTATCCTTCTAAAACAAAGAACTCGGATCAAATCATTCTCATGTTGATCCTTGAATTATTTCTTTTGCGGGTTGGGAATATTTATTTGCGGGGAAAACTGTTGGCGTTGATTTCTTTTGTTCGTAAAAAAAATCCATGGTCGTTCTTCTTCTTTTGGGCCGCTTGTTATCAACTTAATGGGAGGAGGTATAACCACACGAGCACGGCCGACTCTCCTCCCCCTTTGTTGTTTTGTTCGTTACAGCACGAACAAAGGCGGCGCGGTGCAACGACACCGTGCAGAAACAAGAAAGAACGCGAAGAAGAAGCGTGGCGCCGTCGCGCTGCGCCGTTGAGGCCAAACGAAACCGCGGCCAGAGTCGGGCCGCGCCAGGCCGGGCCGATAGACCGGGCTACCAGGCCAGGCTGCACCCAGGCCGGGCCGAGCCGCGCCCAAGAGGGCCGGACCCGGACCCGGGTCGGGTCGACCCGGTTAGGGCCGACCCAAGGGGGTCTCGGCCTGGGTCGGTCCGGGACCGAAAATCCCTGTTTTCGGGCTGTTTCGGTCTTTTTCCCATAACATGGGATACACACCTCTGATCGACGCATCAACAGCTGCGATGAAATCCTTGGATCTAGATGGTCGTTTCAGTATATTACATTCAAGGTTTCAGAGAACCTTGAGTACGTCCGGGTTGGTTCGGATACGAAACCAACCGGGCCTTCGGAGCGGAAACACTTATATCTTGAACTCTAGATGTCTGATTGACGTGCCGTCGACTTTTTTGGATTCCTCTTGGTGAGACAGACTTTTTGGCTTACTCCGATCGAGGTTTGGATGTAGTCGGTGTGCGGCCGGGCTGGTTCGCACACGAAACCAACTGGGCCCCTGGAACAAAAAAGCCAATAACTCACAGACCGGGCGTCCAATTGACGCACCGTCTGTCTCATTGGATTCCTCATGATGAGATATAAATATTGGCATACATTTCCTGATGTTTGGATGTAGTTGGATTGTTTTCGGGTTGTATTGTACCCAAAATCCAACCAGGCCCCTGGAATGGAAAAGTTGATAACTTTCAAACCGGATGTCCGTTTGACGAACCGGCAGCGGCGTTGGTGATCACATTGAGAAACAATCCCTATGACTTTACCCTATGAGAGTTCGGGGTACAGTTGAGATACGGCCGGGTTGGTTCGCACACAATACCAACCAGGCCTCTGGGATGAAAAAGGTTAATAACTCACAGACCGGGCGTCTGATTAACGCGCCGTCTGTTACGTTGAGACCCATATAAAGAGGTGGTCCTTTGAGATATTTCTTCATGGGACTTAGAGATACTTGGATTGTCGACCTGTAGCTCGTGGAGCGAACCCTCTTGGAGATGAGCGTACGGAGTACAAAGACCGTGTAGCAGGCTGAGACATGACGACTGCTTGAACGACTCAACTTGGAGTGAGTCGACTAGCCTAGTGGATAGAGCACTACTTTTTTGGGTGCAGACCCAGGGCAGACGGAGCACTACTATGTGACAGTGCAAACCCGCTGTACTTTTCCGGAGAGTACCTCTGCAGACTATTAGGTGGTGTGCACTACTGTTTTTGGGTGGCATACCCCGGCGGGAAGCACTACTCTGTTTGGGTGGCTGACCCGCGGTTCTCTATAGGATGAGTACCTCAACAATCTTAGGTTAATGAGCAGTACCTCAGTGTCGTGACAAGACCACTGTACACTCCAGAGATGGGGCTCTTCAGTAGTTATGGTTTCGATAATGAAAATTTTTGTTTGAGCTGAGTCTTGACCTTTGTGTTTACCTCATGATTGAGATGGGTCACCTGATATCATAGGTATATGTATGGGCATATACCTGGGTAGTGGTTTTTCGTTGATTTCATAACCTTTGTGTTTCTCGTGATTGAGATGGGTTACTTGATAACATAGGTATAAGTATGGGCTTATACCTAAGTAAAGGTTATCTGTTGAGATCCTTCTTTGTGGGTATCCTTGTTGGATTTAGTGAGACATTGATGGTCTCGGGGTCCCTACTGAGTATCGTATACTCACCCCTGCACGAGCTATGTCGGCACCTCATTGTGTTGGTTGCCGATGACGGGAAGCGCTGACAGAGGCCGAGTGTTCGAGGACTGGACGGTACCGAGAGGTGGACCACACGACGGGTCAGTATCCGGAGGTGGACTTCACAGCGAGACGACAGTCGGAGGAGGTTGACGGGCGAGAGCATTATGGAGGCTATCTGTACCTACCCTTCAGGTAGGTCCTGTGGTGGACGATCCAGGAGCTGCGCTATCTGTACCTACCCTTCAAGTAGGATCTGTGGTGGACGATCTAGGAGCTGCGCTATCTGTAACTACCCTTCAGGTAGGATCCGAGGAGGATGACCCACGTGCTGCTTCCTTTCTTCCAGTTGTTTGTCTTTTTCTGTTGTACTTTTATTCAGTTGTAGATGTACATTCAGTTGGGTTTGTATTCTGGCCCATTTACTTTTTAGCACTTTCTTTTGTACATATTATTTTAATTTCTCTTGTACTCTGTGGTGTTTTGTTTACTTTTATTAAGGCAATGCCTTCTCAGTTATCGGGATTTATGCCTTTGGTGCTAGTCGCCAGCCCCTGGCCTATGGAAGGCGGGCTTGGGGTAGTCACGACACGGGCCCCGAGGACGAGTCATGACATCACATTCTTGATGAGACAATGACAAGCCCCCTTTTTAAATGTTTTATACACATCATATCATGATAACTATTCAAGTGTGAGGGGAACCAAAATCCTAGAACTATATTACCTCTTGGAGGATGGCCATGTGGCTAATTTATTTTATTTGAAATATATTACATTTTTAAATACTATTTTACACATTCCATGTGAATTTATGTAAAATATTTTATAGAAAATTTTTATTTAATCCATTGTTAGAAATATTTCCATCATTTTTAATGTAATCAATGCTTTGTTTTATTTATTTTTTTCAAATACGATTCATGAATATTTAAAATTCAAAATCATTATTTGGTTAAATAAATGTGGTATTTTTTTTATGGAATCATTTGATGTGACACTGTTGTAATCTTTCCCTACACCCTATCGATGTGTTTTGAATTTTTTTTATTTCCACCTACCAGGTTCATGAAAGGGGAAAGCACCACATGGATTAGGTAATTTTTGTTTACTGTTCGTCTCTTAATAGATATGTCCATTTGGACATGTGTTGTTGAACCTATTTTATAGTAACATAGTGATATAATTTTGGTTTTTTCAGATATTTTACATCTATTTTAGTTATCACTGTGTATTTTTCGTTATTACAAATTGACTAGTAACTTTACTTTCATTGTGTTTGTGGAAAATTAATTCCAAAATTCCTATTCAATTATGCCATGTGTTATTCACCAATATGTTTGGATCGGGAACTCCCTTTGTCCAATGATAGGAATGATTTTTTTTCATTGATCTTGGGTATCTAGGTTATTTTATGATTGTTATTCATTTTTACGTAGGGCATACCAATTTCCTGATTAAAACATTGTTCAATTTTAGAACCATGTTCTAATTTTTTTTAAATTATATATGATTAATTAAAATGAAAATAATGTAAATGTTATTATTTTAGATGTTAAAGAAAAATAACGCACTTATAAACATTCAACAAAACTAATTTATTTTGAAATTATGAACAAAACATCCTAAGAAATGAATCAAATGGTATAAGGATTAATTATTTTATTTATAAAATTTATTAATAAAAAAATAATTTATATGAGTTCATTATATAGGAGAATAATAAAACACATGAAATGTATAGACACAATCTAATGGATTTCACCTCAATTTCCATTTATTTGGGAATATTTTATTATTATGAATGTAATTATTTTGTATTTCTAAAATGAATCCCCTTATATATACGATTGAATGAATTTTACACACATTATGACATTTTATGTAATATTTTAATTTATTTTATTCATAAGGATATAACATCATGTTTACAGGTGGAAAAGTGTTTTTTGACATAATTTGTTTCTATTGGGTTATTACTCTTCTTCATTTTTTCCAACGATTATTTGCAAATAGATATATTAATTTACATGTTCTATATTTTCCACTTTCTTGGGTTGAATGGAGTTTTTTCACATAATCTACCCATTTATTAGTCTCTTATTTAATTATATTATCAATGTAATGATAATTCATCCCAAATTAAATTTATTTAGAACATATGTAAGATCCCATATTTTTCAGCTATGTCCCACTATGAGTTTTATAAATTCATTCAATCGTGCTTATCCTTGTATTTAAACATTTTGTGTTGTATTTTCACGATGAGAGTGTGTGTGTATGAATAAAAGTAGTTTTGGGTTGTAAAATATTTTTAGAAAACCAGAGAGGATCAACATGGAGATCTATTGATGGGGAATATGACATAATGTTCAGGGGTATATTATTTATTGAATTAATGGAGTCCATCTATAGATGCATCATGAATTACTATAGGTCCATGGTATGTTGAGAAGCATTTATGGGGTTCGGATCGTTAATAATGAAAACGGACTGAAATCCCATATTTAGG
Source organism: Viscum album (assembly GCA_963277665.1). NCBI lineage: Eukaryota > Viridiplantae > Streptophyta > Magnoliopsida > Santalales > Viscaceae > Viscum > Viscum album. The sequence goes on along the minus strand of OY728138.1, from coordinate 576,075,315 downwards.
TCATTTAAACACCATATAAATGGATAATTCATTGTGTAATGTTAGGATGAATTTACCAATAATCAGAGGTGATTGTTTTTTCATGAATACCTCTAAAAATAATTATAGGATATGTAACCACACTACACATCATGTAATCCCAGTTACTTTAGTTTTAATGTTTTTAGTGTTGTAGATTTTATTTTTCATACTCACATTTAGCTTCCTCCTCTCGACTAAATGTGAGAAACTAAGTGATTTTGGTATTCCTCCCTTGATTCCAAACATCCTGGATTTACATTTGAACAGTGAGAAGTGATTTTGGTTCAGTTTTCACATCTCTTCTTTTGATCACTATCTTTTTGAGTTTAATCTCTATATCATGTTCATTGTTGGTTTTAATATTCATCTGTATTGATCATGGGTCATTTAACAAATCAACCACTCCTTCTTCCTCATTAGTGTTTTCCTTTGGAATCATTCGTTGATAATAAATGAAAGGTAGGGGTATAAACATTAATATTATGGTTTTATAATTATCATGATTGTGCAATATATAATTTGAATTAATACATTGTGCAACATATTAATAAAATGTTGAAGTGGGTTGTTGTTTGAAGTCCCATCGGATCGAATTCATTACTCACCTAACTTATGGCTATATTTCGTCAGAGTGAGTCCTTGATTATCAAATAAATTATTGAAATGTATTATAGTGTATTTAGAATGACATGAGATATCAGTGTTTTTGTGATATAGACTCACCTTGGTATGACATGGTAATTGAGATATTTGGAATGCGAGACCCCCATGTAGGAAAAGAGGATCCACGAAAATGGAATTTCTTGGGAGATTAATGCTAAAGCCCAGGGTAGAGGGTTTAGTTAGATGCACATTATGAATAATTTTCCATCTATTATGGATGTAAGACAATATACATTCATGTTTATGATTCTTATATAATTGGATGGTCATTCATTACCACATCATTATAGATTGGATTATCCCATGGCATATAGATGAGGTATTACAATAGATGACGGTGGAACGTATCATGATTTTATTCCTCTAGTGGTAATATTTTTTTACATAATTTTAGAAGTTTTATATGAATAACCACCAAATATAGTAATAATTTTTATGATTTTGTTGATATCGATACATATCTAGTTCCTATTCTACCTTATAGAATTGCACTAGAAGTGATTTGGGAGTTCAAATTTCACTTTAAGGTTTAAGAAGTTAATTTTTTCATATGTCCTATTACATAACCTTTGGAATCAATATTTATCTTCAACATGATGGTTTATGGGACTTTGTGATTTTGTGTGAATTATCATAGATTTAATGAGATGATGACCGATAATTAGTGTCCACTTATGTTCTTGGATGTATTTTTTGGATAGTTGGTATATTCTAAGTTCTTCTGCAAGATCTAATTTTGTTTAGGATACCATTAGTTTTGGGTGAGACCAAAATAAAGTCTTTAGACTAATATTAGGAGTATCTATTTCTTGTATGAGTTTATAGTGATGCCATTTTGCTTAACTAATGCACCAATGGTATTAATTTCCTTGATGAATACGATCTTTTATCCTTTTATGGATCAATTTGTGGTGGGTTATTTCAACGGTTTATTAACAAAATACCAGTCATCAATGGATCATACATAATATATTGACAACATCATGAGTATATTTAGATAGAATCATCTATACTCTATGCTAAAAAAAGTAGTTTATGCTTTAATAAATTGAACATATTTGGCTTTATCGTCTCATTGGAAAGACTATCAATGGACTTAAATAATGCTTCTTTAATAGGAACATGGGAGCATCTCAATAATGTATTTGAAATTCATATAATTATGGAATGGTAAGGTTATTATTAGTGATTTTTCTATGTCATATCCCATATAAGATACCTTATATCATGTCTATCAAAAAAAGGGAGGTATAAATGATTAGTCTGATTCTTGGGTGAGATATTTAATAAGATAAAATTGATATTGACAATAGAAATGATACTCAATTTACCTATGTTGCGTAATGAATATACAATGTACTGTGATTCATCTAGAGTTAGACATTATATAATTTTTTTTGAGGATGATCGTGTGGTTTCTTATATCTCTATATAGTTGAGACGGATTAAGAAGAATTAACCTACTCATGGTCATGAGTTGGCTACAATGGTACATGCCCTAAGATTATGGATTACTTATATCATGGTAGAGTGGTTTATTGTATACACAATATAGATGATCCTCAGTTTAATATTTTCTCATCATGACTTGAACCTTTATAAGGGGTTTTGAGTCATGTTTCTTTAGTCTTTTGAATTCAATATGGATTAGACACCATAAAAGGGATATGTCATTGAAAAATATTTGATCTAGGATACAAAGATACCGGTTGTACATGATTCATGCAATGAGTAGTGGATAATGGATCTTTTTATGAAAATACATCTTGATGCTAAAGAGTTCCATGGATTTGTAGCCTTGAATTCAGCATCATTCATACATTTGATTTTTGTACTAGAAAAATACAATGAAATTATCTTTTAAGGATGTAGTAGTAATGAGAGAAAACATATATTATAGGGATACAACATTAGGATGTTCTTGTGGATGTCTCAATTCTATTATTTTCTTTTGTAGACCATTTGTTCCTTTGGGCTTTCCTAAGAATACGATGAGGGAGATTCATGCCTAAAAATGTGTTGTACATCCTCATTATAGAAAGAAATATTGTGATTTTCACATACAATCTTGGAGTTTTATGATGAAGAAGGAATAAATATAATTTTTTGGTGAATTGTTTCAAATTTTAATAGGTTAATTTTGATTATTAGATGTTGGATAGGATTTTTTTTCCTTTTCAAATTCCAATGTGGAAAGAGGATGATATGTCAATTGAATTTGTGAAAGGATTTCATAGGAAAATCCAAAAGATTGATGATGGATTGGTGATTGTGGATTGAATCTAAAATGTAAATCACATATTTTATATTAGGTAGACCATCAATGTTTATTATCTGGGTGGTCTTTACATGTGTGATATGCATTGATTTCAATGTGTTATGAGGAGTACTGTTTCTGACATAGATACTCATTTTAGATCGTAGTTTTGGTATGTTATATAGAATGATTTGGGATCACATGTTTTATTGATCCATTCCTATCATCCTATGATTGATAGTAAAATTTGGAAGACTATTCTAGCTCTGAGGGAAATTTTATGGGCATAAGTTTTGGATTTTATTGGTTTTTCAGAAAATAATATGAAACACATGGAGTTTTCATATAATAATAGATACAAAGAATTAATAAAAATCAAGTATTTTTAGGATTTGTATGGAATCGTGTTTTATTTACCTTGTTTTTGTTAGATTTTGGTGATTCGTTTATTAATTTTCCTAGTAACATATAAGAGACATATCTTAAGGTTTAGTTTATTAGTTGATATCCAGTGAATATGAAGAGAATGATAAAATAGAATGTTGGTCAAAATAGATGAACACAAGAGTTTGAGGCTAGTCATCATGTATTCCTTTGGGAGTGTCATAGTCTAATGAGAGTTCATATTATAAAATAATAAATTATATCACCTATGTTTTTCTGGTCCTTTCAGATATTGAATAGGGTAATTCTAGTGTAATATTAATTTTCCCTTGCAAAATATTATAGTTTAATACATGACTTGTCCCATGTGTCACCTCTTTAATGATATTATCTAGAACATTCTACTACGATAGACATAGTAGAAATCAATCGTCGTTTTGATGTATCAATTGAGTATAATCTAATATTGGCTATGGAATGTAGTGTGAAATGTATCAATGGTAAATAAATACTATTGTTTGGGATGTAGTGGTAGCATTGACGAGTTAAGGAGGAGATATGGGAAAGGGGCTCTTATAAGTGATCATAGAGGCCAGACATATTCACCATGACCCAATATTGATGCTTGCAGAATCCCAAGGACATGTTTTTATATGTTTTAAAGGTTATAAGGTCTTGTAATTTTCTAGTAACGTCTATCTTTTAATTTTTTATTGAATGTTTTTCATTGGATTTTTGCATCATCTTTAATCTATGGTGGTTGTGTTTTCTTCATTAAATTTGGTGTATTTGAATAAATAAATCCAATGGTTGATTGGTTTTTGAAAATCTTGATAGTATCAACCCATTTAGCCTTTATTGGGGAAAATTAATTGAAATTCATAGATGTATATATTTTTATAATAAATATTGTCAGTATATAAATGGTAAATCGTTTTCAATGTGTTCTCGATTAGTTGAGAAGACTTAAAATGGTTTTGGGAAATTCTTAAATAATATGGATTGAAAACCCATCCTCAGAACAATTAAATGACTTGTAAATTGATTTCCCATCATATAATGTTTAGCTGAATTAAATAATAATCAAAGGTGATTGTTTCTTAATTGTGTACCTATAAAAATAAATACATGATTTTTAAAAATACAACATTCCATGTAGTTCTCTAACCTGCAATTTTGAAGTTTTCAATGAAATTGAATTTATATTTCCATCAAACAAATAGTTTCCTCCTATTGACATACTGTATCCTTCTATGTGATTTTGGAGTACATCTATTAATTTATAATATCTTTTTTCCTATATAATCCACGAGTATTGGTTTTGGTTCAGTTTTTCCTTTTCTTACATTGATCACCAATTGTTGTTGTGTAATTTTTTGATGGGGTGTGTTGTTGATTTTTAACAGGATTGGGTCTGATATATGATCCTTCTGGAGATCGACTACAACTTTCTTCCATATGGGAGTTTTATGTTGGAGTATTTGTTTTATCTTTAATTGAAGGCATTGGGTTTAAAATATATCCATGTGATTTGATATTTTTCAATTATACAAAACATTTCTATTGATAAATTATTTCGTAAACTATATAAATTAAATAATGAATTTGTTTTCATCATGTGAGTCCCTTTGAATCAAATTGTTCATTGACGTGGCATGTGGAAACAATCCAGAGGAGATAACCCTTGATAAATAAATAAATTGATTAAATAGATTGCGGTTTTCATAACATTAGATGATATTTTGGTGTTCCCATAATGTAGAATCACATTTTCATGACCTAGTGGTTAAGATAACTGGAGTCTTATTGGTTATGAAAAAGTGATATATAATATTTTAAATAGAAATATAAATTTTCATTATCATAATTAACCATTGGTGATGTGATATTTATATATTATTATTATTATGGTATGTGATTTTATTTTATTAATGATTATATGGGCTGTTGGCCCAGTTAACATGCTAAATTGATTATATCATGCACTTGGCCCTAAAAATGGTTAAATTATTATATGTAGGGCTTGACCTTGAAAAATGGTAAAATTATTAAATTCTGGGATATTCCTAGTGATACTTATTGAAATGATTATATACCGAGTATGGCCTTGATAAATGTTAAAATGTTTATATACTAGGATTAGCCTCGACTAATAGTTGAAATGCTTATATAAATGGTTTTTACCCAAATTTTGTGATCTATACATTGGTTATATGGTTATGATTTACCATGTTTAAATTTTTGAGGTTTTCATCATTAGATGAGATTATTAGAGACATTATAGCACGATCCTGAGGTAGGTTATGAAATAAAAAATTTTATGGTTGTGGTTGGCATGGTTATAAGGCATGCGTAGAGATATTTTGGCATGGGGAGGATGTAGGTTGTTGTGGTATTAATGTAATTGTTTAATTAATTAATACATTTGTTCATTTCATTATTTCATTCACTTTTTAATGGAATTGTAATATTTATACTCGATGGTTCGACCTACTGGGTTATATTGACACCGAATTCAGGTCACGGTTTTGAGACCAAAAAAGAAAACAAGTATATAGTATTGAAAAATGTAAAAGGAAGTCATTTTTCATTGGTTTCTTACTTGATGGGATGATGTATGTATATGGGACCATCGTGAGGTTCAGAACTACATTGTCTATTAATTATTAGTCAATTATTGTGTACTTTTTCTTGCATCCAATTAATTTAAATTACGGAAGGTCATTGCATTATTATTTTATTATTATTATATTTTTGAAGTTGGCTACATTGTGGGTTTTCTATTTCATTATGTTGTTTCCATTATTTCTTCACTTTTTTATTTTTTCATTTATTCATAATTATTATTTATCTTGTGGTGTAACATTTCAAAAAAGATGTATAATATTCTCAAAATACACATCACACCCCCACTGTTAGTCTACATCCTCTAGAAGATTAATATATACAGTTAATGGATCTTAACAAACTATATTTGGTCATGTGGGAGTCCTCCAGATCGAGAGACATTAAAAAATATATTTATGATTTAGTCCCATCTTTTTTATCTGGTGTATATAAAAAACATTTGAATTTAAATATTATGAATCACATTATTATCAGGATATTTAATGTTTCATTTTGTCTTATTCTTTCATGAGTCACATTATTGAAATGTTATAATGTTCTAAAGAGATTTGTGTTTCAATATCCATTTATTTCATGATTATTTATGTTCAATGTTTATTTTTGAAATATTATATTTTATTATTTTCATTAAAATATATATTTGACTATATCTTTTCATTGAATGTTTTTATGCTATTTAATTTTTTTGTACTTCCTTATAGATTAATAAATCATCAAGAATTTCGTTTCATTGTTATTCTGATCATATATTTTATTTTATTTTAGTATTCATTATCTTCCTTATCTATGAATTCTAAAATGTGTTATTAAAAATTTTATTTCATAAAAATTACTGATTACATGAATAGAAATTTCAATATATTTTTCAATTATTTTAAAATTTTATTTAAATGAATATTTAAAATATTTTTTTAAATAAGTCGCATTATACACTTTTTTCAAAATGCATGAAAATATTCATTAATTTTTAATTTTAAAACTTGAATAGTTTTTCTCACTATTATTGTGATAATATTAATTGAAGATATCATTATAATATTCCATTTGTGTTTTATATTAAATCAACATGAATATATAGTTCAATTTTTTAGATTATAAAACTTCATTTCATAATGATAAGGGGATTTTCCTCATGTTGTTTTAATGATATTATAATGATACTTTGTTTAATAGATTCCAATAATGTCTGACATTATATATTCTGTAATTGAGTTATTTTTTAGTTGTATTGTCCTCATTATTTCTTTATATGTATTTTTTTGGAGAATAGATTGTCCTGGAACCATTTTATTTTCCTCTGGTTAACCATGTTATGAAAAAATAATATATTTTAACCTATAAAAAGATAAAAATTTTCTAAGGACCATGAATATTATTTTATGTTTGTATTAAATTATAATATTTAAGGATTTCCTTAATGAACAAGTGATATCAATTTTTCTGTGTGATTTTTATATTGAATATTTACATTATAAAGAATGTTTATGTCAATATTGAAAATTGTTTTTTATATGGGATCAAAAGAGTTTTTCAATAGTTTTTTATAGAGTTTTAGGATGTTTTATTCATGATATAATACATAAACATTATATGTGAGAAACTGGTTATCATGACACATAATATAGAATGGGTTGATACCCATTGTTTCTCATTAAAAATAAATGATCATGATATATCTTATATGATAAGAGAGCATTATTATTTCAACTCAATGAAATAGGTTAGGTCCCATGACATAAAATAAAATAAGGCAGTAGTTATGAATTATTGTTTCTCCTATATATTTTACTATAATTCTATTATTCCAGAAGTGTTCCTAAAATGGGATATAATTATGATACCATAAGTTTTGTGAAAGGGTTATTATTTTCCAGCTTGTTGTTTTTATTAATTCCTTTAATCAATACTGAAAAAAATTGATCCTGATTATGGATTATTTCAAATCATGCCTTTTTTATTTTCCTAAAAGTATATTTCCTATTTAATGATCATGATATAATGAGTAAAATTTTTATTATATTATTCCCATGAAAATTTTTCATTTAAATATAACATAATTGTCATCATACTCTCATTAATGAATTTCAATTATAAATGATTATTTTAACACTAATGTGGCATTTGATCATAGCCTTCCTATGAATCATTTTCCAATGGTTTTGAAGAAAATTTTAATTGTATTATTCTTATAGAGATTATTAGATATTAATATATATGATATAGATAATTTATAACATTTTAAACAGATTTTTTAGGCATCCTTGTGTCGTAAATGTGATTTTCCTAATTCTACATGTCTCTAAAACTAATTGTTCAATTTATATTTAAGTGAATTAATATATCCTATTTATGTTGTAGGATTTTTTATGTAAAATTTTTGGGACACATTAATCAATATCAGTGGATAAAATTTAACTTTTATGTATTTATGACACATGTCATAGTGTGTTAGTTTGGGCCAACTTACACATTCTTATCACATGGAAATGATTTATCCTCAACTAGTGTTATTTATTATTCCCTATATTCTTATATTATATTCAGGAATAAATCCTTTCAGTTTTAGTATAATTTACAAAATTAATGTTATTAAAAGTACCCATTTTTTATAATTAACAATAAAATATGATCATTTGAGTTTTATATTTTACATATATCTTTATATTTAGATGGTTCACTTTCAAAATTAATTTGACTAATTTTTCAGTATAGAATAATTATTAAAATTTTCATTTATAAATGATAAAATTGTAATATTACCATGATAGGGGGTTTACAAGAAATTGTGTTTTTCGAGATTGAATTGACGATGTTGTTCTATTAATAAAAAATTAATAATGAAAAATATATTACTTATTTATTTAATAGAATAAAACTATATATCCAGAATTGATGTTCATTATTTATTAAACAATATATTTGATATTATTAAAAGAATAAAAAGATAATATAGTTATTTTGAAGAAAAAATATTTAAATTTATAAAGAATAATTTTCAACATTTATTAGTAGAAATTTGATAAAATATTATTATATTTCGTGAAAACCCTAAAATAACCATGTAATGACCTTAATGTATTTGTTCCATGGGTCTTGTAAATAAATCATGATTTATTTAGCTCAAATAAATAAAACAAAAATATTTTTTTGGGTGGTTTGGATAAAATAAAACTGAGTTTCATAAGGTCAGTTATACGTTGAACTTGGGTTATGCAATAATTTTTAGAAAATTGACTATTTTAGTGTGTTATAGGATTTTGGATAGAAATACATAGGGTTATCCTTGATTGGATTATATTATTCAAAATATTTCAAAGGGGCTTCGAAGAAAATAATTTATTATTCGAATAATATTATATCTATAATGATGAACGTTATGTTTATTTTATTATTATGGTACAAGTTAACACTTATGACTATTAAATTCAGGTAATGTCAAAGGAAGTATATTTATTGATATTATGTGGGAGTTAATTATAGATAATCAAGGATGTGTGTACGATATAATATAAGTGGTATATGTGTACAAATAATTATATAGAAGCATACACCGATATATTTTTCGATACATGAATGTACTAAGATTTGTATGTTGTTTTAGTCACTATTTAGTTATTTGATATATATGATGATGTATTTAGTTTTATTTAGTTTAGTACTTAAATTATTATAATATAATAAAGGTTACAATGTTTTTTAAATTAATTTTTAATAATTAATATCATAAATTATTGATGTCATTTCCCCTTGGATAAAAAAAATCTTTTATATATTTAATAATTTGCAGTACTATATGATTTATGATAGAATTTATTACTTCATTAATAACCAATTTTACTCATATCTATTTATTCTGATAGGGGAATAATATTAAGTATGTATATATGGTTCTTATATGTCATATGGAATGACACATGTGGTTGAAATTCTAAATAACGACAAAATATTCATATAGTATATTAAAAATAATGCATTTAATTTTCCCAAAATTTATTGATGGAAAAAAGTAGAGGATTATGTTTGTTAGAGATTATTAGGATATGATTTTTTTAATTTTACATCTGTTCCTATTATAAGAGTAGTGATACACACTAATATTCATCCAACAAATAGTCACCTAGGATTTGAGTTCTAGTATGAAAAAAAATTAAAGGGATATATTTTCACAATATGGATAGATACTATATTTATATATCACCTTCAACCGTGAAAAAATATGTTATTTAGAGAAAATATTATAAAATTGAAATACGAATTACAAAAATTGTTAGAGATTTTTTATTATATCAATTATTTATTTATAGATTACACAATATCGATGATTTCTATATTTATAATAATATTCTACACAGAATTTTATTTAATTAATATGTAAATATAAATTATGATTTTTATTTTGGATTATTGTTTTTATGTAATTATTTTACAAAATTGTGGTATTATCTATACATAATGACATGTTTTTTAACTAGATAAGCCTAATAGTAACATTTTCTACTTATTAATATGAATTATATATTCATTTTAAACTTTTTAGGAGCATATTATCATGGTTTGAGGATATTAGATTCAATTTGTGTTGACTTATATCATATTAGGGATTGTTATATGTTTTTATCGACATATAATTTTGGTTCAATTGTGTTATCCTCACAACTATTACATTAAGGATTTATAATTTTGTATGAATTTATTTATAAGATTAAATTATATCCATTTCAATTTGGTAGTCTTTTAATATGGTTTTTAGCAATATAAATTTATACATTTTATTTCATCTAATTTTGTTTTTTTTCTGATAATTATAGTGATAAGTTACAAAATTTATATTTTTGGTAAGGGGAAATAAGTTCTAAATTAGGTCTCAAATTCTTCCCTAGAGGAGTCACATAGGAGTAAAATTATCATTAATGTATAATGAAAAACAACTATCATGATAAGCTATGGTGTGTGGAGGCATTTATTAAATTTGAATAAAGTAGTTTAAAATAACACCTTAAATTCCTATATGGCCCATTGAGGGATATATATGAAATGGATATATTACAAAAACAATTAACCATGTAGTTTGATTCACTAAGATGGTTAAAATTGATTTAACAAACGACTCTGTGTTTAATGGGTTTTTATGATTACTTCGTTATTATTAAAATGATCTATTATTAAAATCCTAAACATATACAATCTAGAAATATAAATAAATAATTTTCTAGATACACCATGCAAATAATATTTTATATATACATAAAAACATATATAGGAGACTTGTATTGGATATCCCGAATGATAATATGTTATAAATTTGAAATATTTTTTGTTAGTGATGATTTATTTAATTAATAGGTTCACATATTTCATGAAGTGGAAATAATTAATTAATATTACATAATTAAATACATTAGTAGTGGAAACATGTTTATTAGATAATATTTAAACAATAAATTGAAATTTAATGTTGAAACATATAAATTTAAAAAAAATAACTGAAGGTGGGTGAGAGAAAAACATAAAATACATTTAACATTCTAACATTTGAAGAAGAAATAAAGAGACATATAATAGATTCTTGATGACATCAATTGATGTGAAAAAGGAGAATTTTTATATCAATAAATTCATAGTTAATATAAATGTGGTTGAGTGGATAGTATTTATTATTAATAATGTAAAATTTCATAATAATTTTTTTCATATATCCATTGTAAAATAAGATTCAGGATATATTAATTAAAATTTCCCAAATGACATTTTGTTCAAAAAAGGAATCCTTTATTTGAATGGTTCATTTTTTAAAAAAAATTAAATAACAAAATATAAATCTTTTGAAATTATTCTACCAATATAAATAGAACTCAATTTTAATAAATGAATATATTTAGGTCAACATATTTTTTGGTGTCTAATTTTTTTTTGATCTGAAAAATAAATATAAAATTATTAATTATTAATTTTGCTACATACAATTATATTAAGATGTGAAATTGGGATATATAATATTTATAAAATAAATTAATCAAATTTCATATGAATAATATACTATACATGTCTATAATATTAAAATATTTATCTCGAAAGTTACATAATTTATTTCATTTATTCTTAATGGTAAAATAATTAAATTTTTTGATTTTTATTTAAATGGTACATGATTATTAGATTGGTGCTAAAAATTGTATGTCTTATATAAGTTTTCATAAATTTATAATATTACATGGCCTTCTTCCATATCAATAAAAAATTAAACTATAATAATAACTCCATTTATTGATATTATTTTTACTCATTTTAAATAATATTCATTAATTAATATATTTTTTAAAAATATAATATATTTCACTACAATATTATTATTAAATATATGGTTTTATGTTTCCGACTTTTGATAATTCTATAGGAATTTAATTTATTTATTATTTTTTCAGAAAATCAATATCATCACATATTAAAAAATATACTATAACGCTATAATTAAATATTTGAAATTGTATATCTTGAATAGTTCGTACCCATCATAAAAAACCATGATAAAAAATTATATATATATATATATATATATTTATATTTCCATTATCAATTCAATTAAACATAATATAATTTAGTAAAAAATAATTATTAAAAATAATATATAAAATAAATTATTATTTATATTGTATTTAACAAAATAAAATTCTAAAGAAAATAATCCATTCCATATTAATCTATATCTAAGGCCACAAAACAAACAGTAATTTCAATTATTAACATATTACGATTTTACCCAACATGTTCATTGACCAATATACTCTCATACAATGATACATACAATGATGCTTAAATTTTAGGTTTTATATACACGCTTGGTAATATCAAATTCCATAATTCGGTCCACAAATAGTAGCATCTAATTTTTTTTATATGAAATTTATGTATATAAATACTACGGTGAAATTATAACATTTAGACCATAGAAAAATTTATATATTATTTCATTTCATAAGAAATTGATGATAAAATATATTTCACCACATTAATACATGTACAATGTGATAATAAAAATATATATGAAATACTAGTAAAATTATCATTTCTAATTGGTCCATGCCACCTTGATATACATATGTGTTTGAAGTTACTATAAAAATGTAATTTAACATTATAAATATTATTAAAATATTATAAATTACTTATAGAAACCGATGAATTTTAATTGAGTGAATAAATGATTATTCATATTTTTTATGGATATGAAAAGATTATATGGATTTTTTAATAGCGTGGCATGAGTACTAATCAAGCTTTCAATATAGGGACCTGACTATTGAAAATATATTTTTTCATTAGGGTAAAAAACCTGTAACATAAAAAGGTTAATTATAACTATAATAATTTATGTAAAAATATTTATCTTAATAAATTAAATTACATTTTTAAATTAGAGAAATTTTTTGTTAAAATATGCATACATTGTAAAAAAATTTTACATTTTTTATTATAATAAAAAATTATATACAATAAATAAATTTTATAATTAATAAATCTAGAAATAAAAATTCACAAAATTGATAAATATTTTCAAATAATCAAGTTTATATAAGGTAGTGATAATGTTTTGGTAATTTCAAGAATATTGAAATTAGGAGTTGAATAATGAAATATATTAAAATTTGGTATTTTACACCAAAATATTATCACTTAATTAGTTAATTTTGTGTCCAAACATATATCTACTAATTAAAATAGACACATTAAATAATATTTTTAATATTCTTTAAAATTGTCATATTTCTATCCATATTCTATGCACACACACCTTCTCCAAAAAATGCATACCTCCCCTAGCCATTCCTTTTTCACTTGAAATTCCCATTACCATTGAAACATATTAATTCATATATCCATTGAAGAACTTTTAAAAAAAAATTTAATCAATTTTTTTCACAACGAAAATTCCTAGAATCTATTATGTGGATTACAAGGTTTTTATCTCGAAAATGAAAAATACGTTTCCCATTAAAACCTCTAGCAACTCAAATTTAATTTAATCTTACACATATATTATCTAGTATACATAATGTAGTGTATTTTTAAAAAGTAAATGAAATAATATTATCTTCATATGATTTTTATCAGCACCTATAAAATTTAATCCATTACATGTTTGGTTATAAAAAACATCCTGTCATGTCCATTTTAACTAAAAAATATGAAAAAACATTGGAATCAACTATTAAAAAATAATATGACTAAAATTAAAATTTATATAATTTAAAAATATAATTTAAAGAAATTAAAAATGGTTTTGTGATAATTTATCACTTATAAAATTAAAAATTATAAAAATAAATAATCATGTATATTTAAAATGTTGGAAATAAATTGATCGAAAAACATTTATGATTAAAAATTTTATTATAAACTCATTAAAATTATTTTACATTTATGGTACATGAATGATAATTAATCATCATATATTCTCTTCAAGAGATTACGGTGGTGTTTAAAAATAACATGACTATTACTATTTTATCAAAGGTGTTTGGGGGAATTAAACCATACAATACCATGTGATAAAAATAATTTATATCAATTTGATGAATTTAGAATATATGATAATTAATGTAACAACCCTAAATAATGTACCCTAGAGTTGATTCCATAGTTTATTACATTTTCATAGATACAATATTCATATCCCTATCAATATTTAGTTTACCAGTTTTGGAAAACTCAATTAAATGCATATTCCCCATTTACATTGATAATAAAAAATAAAACAAAATACATTTCAAAAAATAATAAACTGGGTCGTTGATAAATCCTTCAAAATACTCTTTATAATAGCCTAGGGAAACGAAAAAAATATGGTTGAGCTCAAATTATATTTATGTATTAAATATTATGGAATAAATATTTACCTAGTGATAATAATAATCATGACAAGTTAAATAACTAATAAGATGTTCAATTTTTTTAATAACCTAATAATGAAATCCATCCATATAAATATTTTTTGTATTGAAAATCCACTAGATTATAATTGAATAATTTTAGATATATTAGATTCTTATTTATTAAACATCATGTATTTTTCACACGAACCACTACCATTAATACCTTTCACAAGACGTATTCATAACAACCCTTCTCTTCATTACACATTAAAACATTATTTATTAAATAAAATAGAACTTAATATAACTATGAAGATCTAGAGGTCTTGTGTCTTTGGGGTATTAGAACATTACATGACAAATTAAGACATAAAATAAAACATCTTTATTGAAAATATTGTTTACATGACAACAAAATTCCCTCATGTATAGCATTGAATAAGATAACCCAAGGACATAAAAAAATGGGTGACCTATAATGACCAGTTATTGAGTAAACAATGATGAAAAAGAAGAATAGATTAAATGTTAGGTAATTATCATATCAATGGAGAGCAAGATAAACATGATCATAATTTTATGATATAACATGATTACCACCACATGAAAATGTTGAATCAACTTAAAACACTACATAATTAACATAAAATAATTAGGTAAACCCCTTTCCCAAAATGAATGAAAATTTCCCAAAATTAATTACGTAAGCATATTTTCCAACACAGCATATCCTAATACTAATCATTACCCAATGAATTATAGTGCTATCAGGGTGCACCCTCCAAATTCATTTCAATCATATTCTCAAGTGTGCTACATAGATCATATAACATGGATTCATTCAACATAATTATTTTTTACACAATAAAATAATTTTGAATAAAAAAATGTAAGTAACATAAATAAATATTTGTCCATAAATTTGAATCCACTTGAAAGAAAAATGGATATGGTATTCACTACATGATTATTTTTTCTTGGAAAATCGTGGTGCAATTTCGGTAGCATAACGTCATTATATAGAGATTCATAAATTTTTTTGATTAGATAGAAAGGGTTATATCATAATTTATAAATTAATTATACATAAATGTAATCATGTAACATAATAACCCTACATATGAAATGGAATTTATTTTATTAATATTGAAGAAATGATTGAATGGAAATAAGAATATATAAACCCCTTACAAAATATAGGCAGGCAACAAATGTACACGGAAAGAATTAAAAATATTGAAAGGTGTATCTAATAATTAATACATAAGGATGGATGTATGTGTAGTTTTTAAATCACACATAGTCATTTTTAATTGAAAATAAAAGGGTATAACAACACAAAAAACTTGGAAAAAATGGGAACGGAAGGAATCTATTACATGAATGTGTGATCCCAATGTTTTTGGAGAGTCTTGAGAGAGAGTTATTGGGAGACTTTTGGCACATTGGGATGACTATATAGAGTATGGGATAGAGGTTGGTTGATCTGCAAATGGTTTCAGTGTAGATAAATGAGAGATTGGGTGGGTTTATATAGGAAATAATAGGAAATACATCTTTATTTATGTTTTAGATATTAATCATTAAAATATTAAATAACAAATACCATAAAACGTTTTATTCTAATTGTTTGTGCCAAAGATATGTGTTATTAAATATTTTATATACCATAGACCTAAAATATTAAAATATTCGGCATGATTATGTGGATATGATTCACACTCTCAATGAAATTATTTTTAATATGATAAAATATATTATATGTATTGGAGGGTCCACTAAGACATTATAAAACTAATAAAAGTATTCTAAAACAACATTATTTTTAATATAAAAGAATTATTGTCCCAATATAACTTGTATTGTTTTTTATTCCATCACTATTGGGTCATTAGTATGTCATAAAACACATTATATATTTATACGATATTTAATTTTAACCTAAAAATTTGATAGTATCTAAAAGTTATGAAAAAATAACCATTGGATAATTACGATGTCCTGATTCCAAAAATAATATTCTATTTTTATAAATAATTTTCTAAATATTGGAATTAATATTTATCAAATGAAAACATATATTTATTAAAAATACGTGGGTTTTGAAAAAAACTATTTTCAATCAACAATAAAAATTACATTTGATTTCATAAAATTATATAGTCATTTAATTTTCATAAAATTAATTGTATAATAATATTTTATTAAAATATTAATTAATTAAAAAGTCATTAATTCCATAAAATAGAATTTTTAAATACACTTTTTATGTTATCGTATAAAAAATATAACTCATATCAAAAAAATTACATAATGATTTACAGATAATGAACTAATTTAATCCTCATTTATAAGAATTGTTTTAAAAAACCATTGTTTAATTTAATTTTGTACAATTCTTAAAATTTCTATTTTTACCCAAAAACACAATTTATCAAATTTTACATTCATTTAGGAAAAAATATTCTCATAAAGGAATTGATTGAAAAATATATTTATAATATGGTATTACACAAAACTAACTAATAATTTGTGACATATCCTCTTTTAAAATGAATATAAAACCTATGGGTAAGCAGTTTGATGGTGGATATCTCTTGGTGCAGATCAGATAACATCGTCCATGTGGTAATATTTGTTAAAATGAACTTCACCCGTAAGAGATTCTGTTCAAAATTGACATGTTAAAGCTCATCTTGGTCTTGGTGGAGTGTGAAGGCCAATAATGCTACCTCTTTCCCATATTCTAAAAATGATATTTGTATGTCCTGAGTCAACTGGATTAGGCCATCCTCTCCATTGTGCGGGTTAAAAATATTTTTTAAAACCTTATATTTATATCAGCTGAGTGATCAATTTTCGACTACTATATTATCAATGGTAACGATACATAATGATAATTAAACCCATAAAAAAATCATTTGTTTTCTATATGCATAAGACATAAAAACGAAAGTAATTTTATTAAAAAATGTTGGGTTTGTTACAACATTCCCTCATAAAAAATTTTACCCCCAAAATTTCTATTTCAAATACTAAAAAAGTTGAGGGTAAATATGCCTTGTCCCTTCCTCTAGTTCCCATGATGATTCTTCAAACTTGTGGTTTCTATACAACAATTTGATGTGGGGTATTTTCTTATTTCATAGAAATGTTTCCGTTTGAACTATGATATTTACCAGATTCTATTCATATAAAATTTCATTCTATAATGGTACCACCACTAGATTGAGTACATATGATGGGTCATGTATGTACTTCCCCAAAATTGATACATTAAATACATCATGTACTTGAGATAGGTTTAGTGGGTGTCCCAGTCGATATGCCACTACTACGATGTGATCAAAGATTTCAAAAGAGTTGATGTACATTGGACTATGATTTACCTTCTTCCCAAATCCCAACACTCTCTTCCAAATAGATATTAGAGGAAACTCATATCTCTAACATCAATCTATAGGTCTCTTCGATGGTTTTCGACATAACTATTATGTCCTCTTTGAGTATTTTTGATGTGTTGTTGTATGATCTTAACCTCCTTTACCATTTCATTAACCATTCATGTACCAAAAATGTTTCTATCCCCATCTTCATCCTAATATGTCAGTGTTTAGAACCACTTCTAATAAAGGGATTCATAAGTATCCTTTTGGATGTTTTAGTATATACTGTTATTATATAGGAATTCATCTAGAAGAAGTTGTTGATCCCATCCTCTATTGAAGACCATTGAGAATTTAGTCAATATGTCCTCTAGTGGTAGGATAGTTCTCCTAGATTAGAAATCATTTTGGGGATGTTAATTCTTTCTGAAGTCCATCTATATATTCAGAGCATGTTGGATACACTTCGACAGCATTAAGATGAATTTGGATTTCGATCAGATATAATCGATAGTGGTAAACCATGAAGCCTTAACACTTTTATGATTTATATCTGTGTTATTTGATCCAATGATAAGTCCTGTCAAATTTAAATAAAGTGTCTAGTCTTTGTAAGACAATCCACAATAACCTCGATAGCATTGATTCCATTGGATGTCTTCATATGTATAGAGACAATGTCCATGGTGATGTTTTAAAATTTCCTTGATGGTGTGGGTAATGGTGGCCTCATCCCATTAGTCTTTTTCCTCTCAACCATGAATTACTAACATATGAGAAAAATTAATGTATATTCGGTGACCTCTTTCTTCATTTCATCCCTCCAATAATACCCTCAAATATCTCGGTACATATTTTAATTATTATTGTGTGGATTGAGAAATTCTATCTAACTGAATCATCCAAGAGTCATTTCATTAACTCTTTATATTATGGAACAAATTTTCATTACCCAAATATCCAAATTTATTATTCATTAACATTGAACTCTGATGATTTCCATTTTATAATATATTCCACTTTCTATTGAATCCCCACATCATCTTTTAGAGCATCCTTTGACCTTTTTAAAAGAGATGGTTGAAAAACCATTTATGAAAGGATTGATGATGTTCCCATATTTATGATTTTCCTCTCCATCTTCATCAAATCTATGATCATTGGATCCGTTTCAATTCCCATCATTGATATGATTGATGGGTTTGTTCTACATAGATCAAATTTTATCTTTTTTTCTTTACTAGGGTAGTAATGGATTGAGAAGTTGTAATATTTGATGATATCTAACCATATTCATTGGTGCATTTTTATCTCTTTCTATGTGAATATAAATTTTAGAATTATTTGATCTGTATATGTTTCACACTTTTCCCCAATAATATAATTTCTTCTTCTTTTATATGAAAAGAACATAGATGCCAACTCCCAATAAATTGTGGGATAGTATGGATACTGTATTTTCAACTACCTTGTGGAATATGCAACAAAATTATCATTCTTCATCTACAAAAAACCCAAAAAATTCTCTGAACCATCATTTAAGATTATGAATATATCCCCCCATTGTGAGTAGTGTGATCATAGGGGGACATATAATACTCTTCTTTAACTTCATGAAGCTTTAATCACATGCATCATTACAAAAAACATTACTCCTTATTGAGATAGATTGGTATGAGGGTTTGATAATCATGAGAAATTTCTCACAAATCAATTGTAAAAACTAGATAAACAGAGGATTCTACGAATATCCATTAGAGATGTTGGACTCAGCCATCATTAAATTACTTTTGTTGTTGTAATGATACACATATATCTCTTTTCTTGTGATGATATGCACTAATAATGATTCTTCATTAAAATGGAACTCACACTTGTTTTACATTGCATATAGCTTATCCTTTAATAAGGTCTCCGGTACAATTCATAGATACACCCCAAGATACTCTATTGTATTGGAGTATATTAGAACATCTTCAATAATGAATTCATTGTGTTTGTAGAGGTAATCTCTAAAGACATTTTTCATCATGTTTTTGATGATTTCTAAAGCATTAGTGTGTTCGAAAGGAATTACTATGAATTCATATTGCCCAAACCATTTACAAAATTAAGTCTTGGGGATATCCTCCTTCACTCATAAATTATAATATCCAAACCAAAGATCCTAAATGGGGAAGTATTATTCTATACATAAGAGATTTACCAAGTCATCAATACGTGGAAAAGAATACTTTTTCTTTATCTTGATTTTTTTGAGATCAAGATAATAAATAAATAGGTACATCGATACATCCTTCTTTTTGACGAAGAGGACTGGTTCACCACATGGTGAGGCATTTGGGTGTATAAATATTTATCTAGATTAATCTATATGTTTTTCTTTAACTTCTCAAGATCCACAACAACCATTTTATATGTAGTCTTGGATGTTAGAAATCCCCAGGTATAATATCAACAGAGAATTAAACATATCTACTTTGAGGAAGACCAGGGAATTCCTCATGAAAAGCATCAGTGAATTCCATTAAAATGTGACTATATTTGAGGATGGTTCCTTCCTTAGACTCGACCATCTGAAAAATATACATGTTCTCACAATCATGTAATATCCATTCTAGATATGATGGTGAAAAAATAAGATTTATCCCCCTCCTTTCACTTGTACAGAATAGGGGGTCAATTTTCCATATGGAGAATGATTTAACTCTCATGGAAATTTGTGTTGGCTCCATATATGAATTATCAATCCATACCAAAAAAATTACATCAAATTCGACTATAGGAAGTATGATGAGGTTTTCATGAAAGTTCAATCCAGAAATTTTGACATGAGATGAGTTATATTCATGGGATGAAATAGTTCACCTATTTTTTGTTCTCACCAACATCTCTACTTCTATGATTTTCGGTGGGGTTTGGATTGTTCAACTAAACATTCGAGATATAATATAAGGGATAGAACCAGAATCAAAAAGTATGTTTTATATTCTTGAGTGAATAACTACAGTATGCATCAGCAATTCATTGTCAGGACTTTCATTGGATATAGTAATGGTAAATTCTCACCTTTGCTGACATAGAGGTTGTTGGTTTCCTCTAATTACCCTTGTATTGGGGAACTAGTACATAATGATACCTACTTCATTATAGTTTTTGCAATGAACAATGCGCTGATGGTTGACTGGAGAATTCCATTACCCTGCCACACTAGTGGGTTTATATCTTTGGGAATTGTTAGCTTGTTTCTTTTATCATCAAAACGTAAAGCATTTCCTCATCCCCTTCAGTCAATTATCAAGACACTTCTCCCCTCGCAATTCGAAAGTGGGATGTTGGAATTTTGTACCACCATTGATTTTGTCCATCAGACCACCAGAATTAATTTCCAATTTCCACTTCTTATCTCCATGATACCCTTCATATTCTCTGATATACATCTTGAATTTAAGGGTATATTATATAAAATCTTTATATATATTAAGTCACAGATCTCTAGGGGTTTTAGTTTGCTAGGAGTTTTCCCAAAAAAGAACCATTTAACATTTAATTTAGGGTTAAAAGAAATAAGAGGCGTATAGTGAATGTATGGTAATTTTTTCCTCACACACCCCAACATATTTTCCATAATTTTTATCTAGTGCAAGTAAATACCTTTCCAAATAAATATAGTGTTTGTGGGGAAGATATTTATCAAAAAACTATTTATAAAAATCCTTCCATTCCAATGCCTCAATATCTTCCTCAAGGTTTGAATTTTTGAATAATGTCCACCATTGATTAGATTCACCCACCATAAGACAACCACACAAAAGAACATTTTCATATTCGAAATATTGAAGGATGGAAAAGATTTTCTAAATGGAATTGATACATTGTTATGAAATTAACGGATCAGATGATCCATTGATTGTAGGAAGACGTTATCTCATAAAGCTCTAGATTGCAAAATGTTCTCTATTTGGGGGGGGGGGGGTTATATTCCTTAGGATCCATGGTTTTATTCAATAATTTAGTTAACTAAGATAGTATCATGGCATATTTTGGTATTCCTGCTCACATTGAATTGGGAATCTCACTAGAAAAATAGTCACATTGATCTTCACATCAGTTGTGAGCCTATGTCCTCTTATAATCGGCCACATTCTAGAATAAATGGAAGAATTATGGGTATGTATTTAAAAATATTAAACAGATAAATGTGAAACCAATGAGAAAAATGTAAAACTTATACAATACATTGGTCTCCATATCTTATGAATTTATATGCTTCAATCTATGTTATATGTGATCTATATACTAATGTATAATCTTGTGGAATTTTTTTCCCTTAATAATTGTTCATTTTATGATTATTAATTTACCAAATCATATACCCCCAGAAGTATTGAACCAAGAGTGAAGCAAGGCCCGTTTTCATGCACACATTTTATTTCGAGTGTAGCTCAAAGTAGTGTTTTCAGGTTTTTCCACTAGATACTTATATAAGAGTGCCACATATACTTGTTTGTACCCAGATAGAGATTTATTTTCTTGATAAACCACTTACTCTATACTCACCAAAACATAGGGATAATTTTCTAATACTCAGTATTATCCCTAAAGAATTCACTAAATTTCTATAACCCCAATCCCGAAAATAAATAAACATATCCACTAATACTAACTATAACAACCCTTCTCATTATTAAAAATTTAAACTTGATTTGTGACATAAAAATAGATGTAGTACGACCTAGATGATTAAGAGGTTCTACTTTATATTTGGATATGGAAGAATATATTGAAAATTAATACATAAAATTAAAGATCATTTTTGAAATCATATTTTACCAGACCATGACATTACCGCATACTTATAATTGTCTTGGATAACCTAAAGACAAAAATAAGAAAGTAGTGAGTTATAAATCCAAATAAGTGAGTTAAAAAGGCATAACATGAAGAATACGATAAATTTTAGGCAATTGTATTATCAATTGAGAAAAATAAAAACATTAACATAATGGAGGGATATAGCATTATTATCCAAACATGGAAATATGGAAACAACTTAACACACTACATCATTAGAGAAAGAATATGGTAAAACACTGTCCCAACATGGTGGAAAATTTCATAAAAGGAATCTGGTAAAAACTTATCCCAACCTGACATGTCATGATACATAACATTACCCAATGCATTGGAGCACTATCAGGGCGCACCCTTCATATTCATTTTATTCTCATTCTTAAGTGGGCCACATAGATCATATAACATGTGTGTTCCATTAAAAAATATATTTTCATAATATTGATAACCCAATATTATAAAATGGGTGTGGTATTCACAACACGTTGATTTCAGCTTGGAATGTTACAGTGCAATTTTTTTTGCACAACACCATTATATGGATTTTTATAAATTGGGTTCATTGGAAAGAAAATTGTTTCTCATAATTTAAAAATTAAATAGAATTCACAAGAATTATATAACAAAATATCCATATATATGATGTGTAATTTAGATGAATAATATAGAAGAAATGATTGAATGAAAATAAGATGGGATAAATAACTTATGGAATTTTGGAATGGTAACAGGTGTACATAGAATCTATTAATGGGAGATAAATGGGACTATAATAAATAAAAAATAAGTAGGGAAGTATGGGAGAGGTTGAAAATCATTCCAAAATATTTTTAATTGAAAATATAATGGTATAACAACATATATAACCATGGACAAACATAAGAAAATATGAGATCCCTTACTTGGATGTATGATCCCAATGGCTTGAGAGAGGCTTCATAAAGGATTATTTGAAGCTTAGGGGAACCTTGGGAGGAATATATAGAGTGTGGGGTTGAGTTTCCTCAATCTCTAATTGTTTTGAGTGATGAGGAATGTAGGATTTGGTGAGTTAATATATGAAATGAGAGTGAAATCTTTATTATTTTGGTTTTTGACATTATACAGTTAAATATTCAAAAACATATACCATCTTAGGGTTTCATAAAAAGGGGAGTAGAATAATATATTTTATAAGGCCAAGGGCTGAACATATTAAAATTTAAGGCTCGATTATGTGTAGGTGAGTCACACTATCAAGTTCATTTTAAAATGAAAAAATATTTTATATGTATTAGTGGGTCCACTAAGGCAGTATAAAATTAAACAATCCAATATAAAATCACATTATATTAGAGTTAAAACAGATATTGTATGAATACAAATTTTATATTATTTTATTACCCAACTATTTGGTCATTAGGATATCATGAATCACATAAAATATTTATACATTATTTAATTTTTACAAAAAATCAATTGTCTATGAAAATTATAAAATATTCATCATTAGATAATTTATATATCCTATTTCCAAAAATAATATTAATTTTTTCTATATAAATTTCTAAAAATCTTAATTTTCACTTTTAAAATGAAAACTGACATTTCTTGATAATTACGGGTTTTGAAAAAAAGTCATCAAACCATAATAAAAATTATATATTACTTCATAAAATTATATACTCATTTAAGGTTCATAAAAGTAATTTTATAAAAATATTTTATTAAAATATTAATTAATTAAAAAATTCATTAATTCGTTAAAATAAATACTTTTAATTACACTTTCAGTTTGTTGTGAGAAATTTATCTCTTATCAAACTGATTACATAATCATTTATAGATAATGAAATGATATAATTCTCATTTATAAAAAACATTTTTATGAGACTATAGATTTATATAATAATGTATATATTTCTCAAATTTATGTTCATTACCAAATAACCCATTTTACTAAATATATCATTCTTTTAAGACAGAACATTCTCCTAATGTAATTGACAGAATACCAAATTAATTTATAAAAATGGATTAAACAATAAGTAAATAATACCTTTTACATGACCCCTTATAAACCTTGAATAATACCTAAGGGTAAGGTGTGAGATAGTGACAGACTCTTTGGGTTGTTCGGTTAACTTCACCGAGGTTGTAATCCCCATTAACATGAACATATCATGTATGCGATTCTGTTCATGGTTAACATGTTGAATCTCAGCATGGGAATGTTCATGAATGAATACCAGTTATACTACCTCCATCCCAAGCTCCAATAAATTAGCTTAGTATGTCTTGAGTCTACTGGATGAGGTCATCCACTCCTTTTTCTGGGTTGACTATATTTTTTTAAAAAACATATATTCATATCAGTTGTGTGATCAAAGTTGAACAAATATATTATCAATGGTAATGATACCTATCTATAATATAAACCCATAATAATAATAATAAGAGTGAATGTGTTTTCTATATCCATAATACATTAAAATAATGGAAATTTTATTCATAAAGGTTGTGGTCATTACAAGATTAATCTAATTGTATTAAACCATTTAATACAAGCTTAAATAATTAATCCCATTAGACTACCATTACATTATAGGGATACCTATAACCTAGCCCCACCCATGTTTTCATGTTCTAATAATTCATCATATAAGTAAAATTTGATTTAATATTAAATAATTTTCCTTATCATCACCGACATGAATTTAATGAATGATACATATATACAAATATTTCCAAAATTTTTCAAATTATATTCAATGTGGATACTATATGTAATAAAAATATAATATTGTTTAGGATATAATCATATACAACATAAACGTATATGGATATTAAATTGAAATATATTGTCTCTTTAAAATTTATTATATAAAAGTTATTTTATCAAAATAATCTTATAACATAAAAATAATGTGAAATTATGAAATAACTTTTATCACATGGTGATTTTCAATTGAAATCCCCTGGATGAAATAATTTTATGTGAATATTAAAATACTATAAATAATGTGTAAATTAGAATATTAAATGTCAAATGAATATTATATAAACAAAATAAAATCGATTTGGTGAATAATAATAAATAAGTCTCAATGAAATATAAATTGTGACAAAATCCTTTACAAAGATCGTATTTTTATCAGATGAATCAATTATGTGAATGATCGATAAATAAAAATAATACTATTGGAAATAAAACATGATATAATCCCAATTCATTTCATACATAATCTTAGAATGATTTATTCAAAGAAATATAACTTCATCACAACGAATAAAAAATTAGTTATCATATCCTTTACAACTTCTAATCAATCAAATCGTATGATCCATAAAATAAATTATAATAAAATAAAATATTTAATATCATAATGTTCATGTGATTCAAGATAATATATATCAAATGGAATATATATACTACATATACATAAAACAATCATTGAATAGTTCATACATATAATTGAATTATAATTGAGATGAGAATCCCATACATCACATTGTGAATTAATTTTATGTACACATGAATCTTTTATAATTGTTTAAAAATTATATTAATTAATTATAGAACAATAATAATATTTATAATACCTTATATGATAATTTTATATCCCATTTCCACATATTCATGAATAATATTTATTTATTTAAATTGCTTTGGGTGTGTTTGTTTCATGGTTTCATTATCGTTTTATTTGTGTATAACTATATATATTCTTTCGATATAGAAATAAATTCCATATGTTTAATAAAATTGTATTATTTATATTCCATATGTTATAATTTTCCCATTTATCATTTTTTTATACATGAAGAATATTTTCTTGATAAAATATTAATGGTAATTGTGTGTTTTATTATTTACAGGGTTTTCAAAACATCATGATCTCCTATTGTTTTTTACTATTGTTTGTATATATTAGTTATAAATATAAAATATAATATAATATACCTATTAACATCAAATTTAACCCTAATAGTATTTTAATAACTATCCATGAAGGTCTTAATGTAAAATGAACAAAAAAATCATTCATAGAGATGATTAATAAGAATAATTTGTATAACAGTTTTTCTTCATTGAATATTAGGATGTAATAAAAATGATGGATATAATATATTTAATTATAAAATAAAAATTCTATTATTTATGTTATTATTAAATTATTATGAATTCTTTCATAAACTATATGAGGAAAAAATTGATGAAGAATAGAAAATAAGAGAGTTGCATTGACAAAATTACCTCATGAATATAACCTCCTTGGATGTCACATTGAGGACTGTAAATTTTTTTTGTTTATGGATGGAAGAAAATGGGAATGGGTAGTGTTAAGAGGATATATTTTGGTAGATATATGGGTCCATTTTTAGATTATTCATATAAATTTGGTGGTGAATGAGATATTTATGCTTGAGGAAAGGAGGTTATAAGTGAATACATAATGAATATTATACTTAATATCAACCACATTGGGGTGGAATTAATTTTAATTAATATTACTGATAATAAATGATTTAATTTATTTATATGAACAATAAAAACGTAATAGAACCCTTAAATTTTGTCGTTTTTTGTATTTTGACCCTTTACCATTTCACTTTAACCTTTCCCATTATTTTACCAACACTATGATAAATATTTATTTAACCAAGGTATCATTTTATATATAAAAATGAAAATTACTTCAAAGGATTATTTGGAAATTTCGATCCAAAATATGGAATTCATTATAATTAATTCAATTCACATAATTAAAATATTTACATTTAAAAATAACCCCACTATCAAAATGGAAAAGTGGTTTTTATATTGAAATGTTTGAATGTTTCAAATGTTTTTATATCAAAGTTCAATTTTTAAAAGATTAAAATGAAATAAATTACTTTTATTGATATATAATTTACATAATTATAATTTAAAAACAATATGTTTTTTAATTTGTTTATAGAAATAAATTAGGCAAAAAATAATATTGTAATTAAAATTTAATATTTTTCAATATTTTTCAAAAAGTGAAACATCTCTGAAATATAAAAAAATTTACCAACAGTATAGTTTTAATATTATAATATGAAAAATAAAGTTTAATTTTTCAAATAATATTTATAGAAATTGAAAAATTATTTTTAAAATACCTTGTCCATTAACAGGTGGAACATGTTTAATCTAAAAAATATGATTTCTTTGCTTAAAATTGGATGTATTATTATATTAATAATATAAAACATGTTGGACGAATTTTAAAAGATTTTTTTAACATATTTTATATATTTTTCATTAATATATTTCATGAAATATAATTAATTTAATTTAGTATGATAAACATCTATTATGGGAAAAAAGTTTTTTATAAAAACACATCCTTTATGTCCAATTGGGTTTTAAATTCATTTATATTGAATTTTTTTTATAATAAGGTGTAAATATATTTTAATAATTTATTTTATATATTTTATTCCTAAAATTCTATTGTTTAGGTGATATCTATCATAAATTAATAATACTATTTCATTATTTGTTTATACTTGTTATTCTGTGTAACTTAAGATGTAAATGAAAATTAATTTCTTTAAGAAGATAAATACTTAAAAATCATGTGGTGTAACATTATCCACTCCTTCAATAAATTTACTATTCTATATATTAAAATTCACTTTCAATAATCAATTATTGACAATTGAAAATACTTTTATAGAAGTCCCACCTCATAAATATAGATAAAAAACTCCCCCTAAATAAGTGGGAGTGGGAAATGTGATGCTTAATACATAATTTAAATTTCAAATAAAAGGACATTGGTGTAATACGAAAACTAATACATAAAAGAGAAATATAACAATCATATTTTTTTGAAGAATTATAGAGTAAATGTTCATTATAAAGTTAAACATTAAAATACCAAAAATATTTTGATCTATTAAAAGACCACAGATTTAAATTTACAAAAGTAAGATCATGAAGTTTTGGTTCCAAAATCATTTCCCTAGAGTTAATATATTATTTTACTATATATATATGAACATGAAAAATAAATAAATAAATTAATTTTTTTGATTTATTTTTATATCATAATCATTATTTATGCTTTCATTTTTCTTTGATCTTCTTCCCTATCCTCTATTATTTCATGAAATGAATATTTAAAATACATTTTTATAGCTGAATAACATTCAATGAATCATAAGAACCATAAAACATTTCTCGAGTGCATCACTATTTTACAAAACCCAAATGGTTATAACATGTTTTCCAATATGATAAATTACACTTTAACAAAAAAATCCAATGTACACCTTTATACATTCCACAAGTAGTTAACTTTTAGATGCCTTGAAAATAAATCAATAAAAAATTACAGAACAAAAATTTAGATGGTGGTTTCAAGATTTCAAGACATCGTCATTAGATTCAAAGAACAACATAATGCAATTCTTATTATCATATAAAAATGTATGAATACCTTGATCACTTTAATCCCTTAAAATAATAATTCAACAAAAAATTAAATATTAGGTTATTCAATACATTCCATAAATACAATCCTTTTGTACACCAAGAAAATATTTAATAAAAAACCAAATCACAAACCTAATTTATCTTTATTGGAAATATCCCATTACCCTTAATTTATCATTATTATATAAACATCAATCACATATTATGTTTATCTTTATATAATAATGGGTTTTAAAAAAGGTTTGTATTCCACAAAATAAAATATCTTGGTTACTAATACTGATCAACTACTACTTTAAACTATTCGATGAAAATTTACTGCTATAAAATCATTATACATTTTCAAATTCATATAAAAATGATATTATCAATAAAATAATCTTACTATATTTTTCAAGGTTCTAATGAATTGATAAAATTAACCATTCCATTTTATCACTATCAATATCACATTCTTGACATGGATCATTTAGCTTCATCTGAGGTAGATTCCCTTATTCCTTGTGCAATTATTTGGAATAGTTCCTCATCTCCTTGAAATTGTACTATTAAATAATAGAAAATTTTTAATTTCAATTTCAATATTTTTCTTATTTACCCTTATAATCTCACATATATCAAACTTCTAATCACATCAAGCAAATCGTTGGGTGATACGTTCCATAATTATCACATGAAGAAAAGTCCTTCTATCTATTCTTCCCTTTATACATATTTTTTTCTAAATTTCTCTTCATCTCATTCTTACCTTATATTCCACATGACATCAATAGTTATTTATATTCCTTGATAAAGAAAAAAAATATTTCGTCATCTAAAGATATTTTTTGTGAGACCATTTCCCATCGAATAGATGGATTATGGCATTCAAATAAATTTCTAATAACACACTCTATATTGCCTATGTAATCAATATTATACTATGTTAGACCTGTAAAGGAATATCCATAAAATCCAACACATTATTTTTTTATTTCATTTAAAATATAACTATCTATTCATTTAAATTTTATCATCTTAAGGGAATTATTTCTTAAATAATGTATCAAGAAAATTCATTAGAATCATCCATTAAAAATTATGTTGTATGTGTGACAATTTGATTTTTAACACATTCAATAATTCAAAATTTATTCTCTAAATATTTAATCATTTTCTCAACTATAATTGGATTATTTATCCCACTAAATAATAAGGGATTATGTCACATAACGAAATCCAATATAGTAATGTCTCATTGTGGAATATATCTCTCTATTACTGAAAAGATATTTTTCCTAACATAATTAAACGTCCCTAAAATATTCATATATTCCACTACTAAAATACTAGTTGAATTAGTTCATTGTGAAGATAAATATCTATGTAGTCCATGAGTATTGATACCATTTTTCCTACCATGTTCCATTTCAAAATAACGTCATACACTATATTCGATCATATCACTATTAAAAATATTAAAAAATCCCCAAAATAATTAATCACAAAACATAAATTGAAAATATATTTATATATAACAATTAATTCTAAACATGTAATCTTTAGGAATATTCTCAATGTGCGATATAGGGTTATATTTCCTTAATATATATTGTTCTAAATCTAGTTCCCAAGGATTATACTAAAAATTATTCAATAATAACTATATGAAACATGACTATAGTTTTCTTGAGATAGTGCCATAATTTATTATATTTGCATAGATAAAATATTTTAATCCCCACGGTCTAAATAGTTGATCAGTTTTGGAAATGTTGACTATATAAATGATACTCATTATACACAGGGAATATAAAATTAAATATATTATGTAAAAAATGTTAATAAAATTAATCCTTGAAATCTCATTCAATGTTATCTTATTCATAACATTTAAAATGTAAAAAAACGTGCGATCAAATTCCAAATACAAATTAAATATAGTGAAATAAATAACTAATTATTGAGTATAATATATATAAAATGTTAAATAACTAAAAACACAAGACATCAAATTAATAACCTGAAAGTAAAATACACCCCTAGATTAAGTCATATTTAATATCCTATGGATAATAATAACCAAATTCAATATATATGAAATTATTAATTTTTGGATGTAATGTGTTGTTCACGTGAACCACTACAATCATGACCTTTCATATGATGTATTAATCAATACGTAATGACCTGTTTAATGCTACCTTAACTAATTCATCTTTAGAGAATAATGTTGCATTGAGGGGATATATCAAATAATAAATTTAATTAATTAAAACACTACATTATCATCACATGTCACTATTGGATAAAAGATACATATCTATCTATACATTCAAAATTATTCAAAAAACATTAAAAGTTAACAACATATGTAAAAAATTTGAATTTGTATTTTGATATAATCATATCCATAATAAAAAAATATCATTATTTATGATAAATGTTTTCTCCTATGAATATTTAATATAAAAATTTTATGTATTCTAGATAATGAAAACAATAACATAAGAAAGAGATATATTAAAATAATGTTTATTACTTGGTAAATGTCATGTCAAACCCCTTTGTATGAAATAATATAACGTGGAAGATAATATACCATAGGTATTGAATAAATCATAGTAAAAAAATTTAAGGGGATGGTATATACACCACATATGATTGAATTGGTTTATAATACCAAATAAGCCTCAATGAAATTTTAGTTGCAACTAAATCTATTAAAAAGCTCCAATAATGAATCCAATAAATATATTATGTCTATTTGATGAAAAATTCAATTTAAAATAGTGTGTATGAAATTTTAGAAAAAAAAATTCTCACAAAATCATAGCATGACATAATAAATTAAATTTATGTTTAGACCATTGAATGAAAATTTAGTTACAAAATCTATTACCAATTTAAAGTAGTCAAATCATATGCCTCATAAAAGTAATAATTATCAAATGAAACATGTAATATCATGAATTTAATTAACTTCAATATATATATATATATCAAAGTGATGTATACGTACACCACACAGAAGAGATATGTGGTGAATAAGTCATATATATCACAAATGTAAAAGCGAGATGAGAACTCCTTGATCTACATGTTATTTAGTTTTGTGTACATAGACTAGGTTTATGATGGTTTAAATAATATTTTTTATTCATTAAAGAAATATAAACATATTTATAATACATTATATGATACATTTACAAAATATAATATACAATTAATTAATAATATTTCATTATTAACATTTCTTCAGGTGTGTTCGTTTCATGGTCTCATGATTGGTTAATTTATTTAAATTTATTGATTTTATTTCAAAATTGAAATAAAACACCATAAATTTAATGAATTGGTGTTAAATAAATTTAATAAATTTTAATAGTTCCATTTTATAATTTTCCTTAAATAAATGATTATTATTTTTTTGATAAAATTTTCAGGATAAATGTTTTGTTAATTTTGGTGTTTTTTCCAAACATCACAATTGATTTTTGTTTTGTTTACTATTATGTTTATATATTAGTTCCAGATAATTATATAAGATAATATATACATATTAAAATCTTATTAAACCATAATTATAGTTTAATTATATTCTATGATAGTGGTAATGGAAAGGAAAAAAATCATTATTCGCGATGACAGTTAACCAATATAATTTGGGTAATAATTTCATTCATTTGAATAAGTGGGCGTAATAATAAAAATAGATATAATATAGACCATAATGAAAATAAAATTTTAGTATATACTTTATTTTTGAATTATTACACCTTTTATTGTTGAATTATTCTAGGAGAATGTTGCAGAAGAGAAGAAAATAAGATAAGTATTTTGAGAAAACGACCTCTTAAATATCACATCCTTGGAGAACCCATTAAGAAACATGGAATTTTCCATATAGTGAGACGAGAGGTACATGGATGTAGGGAGAGTGAGTAAGATATGTTTTGGGAGATATATGAGGATCTTTATGTTTTTTGAGTAGAAATGGGGAGATATTTATACTTAAGGAGAAGTGGTTTTAAGAGATTAAATAATGATTATATTATATTTATATCCACCAAAATTGAGGTGAAATTAAATTCAAAGAATTTATTAGATAATTAATTTTTTAATGGATGATTATTTTAAATAAAAATAATAATCAATCATCATATTCTGTATTTTTTAGTTATATTAAACCATTAAATTTTGACATTAACCATTTTCATCATTTTTTTATAATGCATAAAATAGTTTATTTACCATGGTAAAATTATCATATACATTTGAAAGAAATTGGATTTATTATCCCATATATTTTTTCTATTTTACATAATTTGATACATTTAATTTGGAAAAATATATTTATAATTAATCTATTTGATATAAAGAAAATAAAGGGTTTTAAAGTGAAAAGTTCAAATGTTTGAAAATTTTTATATCCAATTTAAATGTGAAAACAATAAAAATGAATTAAATTAGTTTTATTGATTTTGGAATTATATATTTATACATTAAATATAATTATAAATACATTTTTATCTTTATAGAAAAATTTGTTAATAAAAGTAGTTTTCAATTACAATTTCATATCTTTAACTATTTATTAATAAAATGAATCTTCTTTGAAAAATATGAAAAATTTATTCTAAGATAATTTTCATATTAAAATATTAGTAAAAAATTATTATTTCAAATAAAATTTATAAGTTTTTCATAATATTGTTTTAAAATAGGTTGTCCATTTGAAGGTAGAAAAATTATCTTCTTGACAAATATAAACATTTAGGCTTAAAATTTGATATATTTTTTCTTATGACCATAAATATTATTGGATGAATTTAAAAAAAGATAATATATAAAATATATATTTCATTAATATTTTTCACTAATACTGATTAATTTAATTTATTTTAATAAAATTCAGTTGTGGGCATAAAAATTGTTTTCTAGCGAAACACATCATTTGGGAACAATTTTTTTTTATTTCCATTTA
This sequence comes from Viscum album, assembly GCA_963277665.1. Classification (NCBI taxonomy): domain Eukaryota; kingdom Viridiplantae; phylum Streptophyta; class Magnoliopsida; order Santalales; family Viscaceae; genus Viscum; species Viscum album. The sequence goes on along the minus strand of OY728138.1, from coordinate 576,040,835 downwards.
TAATGAATTCATTTGATAAATATATGTAAACAATGATTTTTTAATTTAGTTAATCTCATTTATTCCCAAAATTTAAATGGCTTGTAGATAAAAATTATTATTAAAACAAAATATTTAATCATTTATTTTACTCATTGTGTTCTGAGTACAACAAGCTACCGATGAAATTGATTATATTTAAGAGTCATACCATAAAACTATGGGATGTTAAAATAAATTGATCATAAAAAATAAAATTCATTATTAAATTATCTATGATATTGTATTACAATAAGTAATTCATCCATAAAATTTATTGTAAGTTTTTTCTAATGAGACATCACTCGAGGTTAGGTGATACCATTCACTCACATTAATTATTTTTTTGATCAATATTAATCCCAATTATAAATTTATTTATATATATATAGAAAGATTACTCTTATAATTATATTTTTCACTATTTTTATAAGTATTTATATTTTATTCAAATTATGATGTAAATAAATACATTAATGTTAAACCATATCAATTCATATATAAGAACACCTTTTATCTCTATTTTTTTCAAATGATTAATTTAGCTTCTGATTCTAAAAAAATACTCCTCTTATACAAAATAAAATTTTTATTTGATAGTAATTAAAAAATTATCATATAAAAACCCTATCCTTTTATATGTATTATTACATGATTTTAAATTTAATTATCAATTAAATACAAATAAAGGATTTTAATGTATATATTCCTTGGAATATTTGGTAGATGATTAGAAAAAATGAATCCAAAATATAACATATTGTATTTAATGATATCGTAACTATATTAAAGCTCATTCAGCTACATATTATTAAATTTGAAATTACATAAACAAATTGATTGTGGTAAAAATTTAAAATATTGGAATAAGTATTGAAATAATATCGAATACATGAGATAGAAGGTATAACATGATATAAAATGATTGAATCGTGAATAATAATATATATTCCTATCACATAGAACAAGGAATTATAGGATCATGGTATCTTATTAATATGGAATCAACATATACCTTCACATATACATTAGTTAAGGATATCTTCTAAGACTATATCGCGTGTTAGACAAAGTCCTATAATGGATTGGGTTTACTCCCTAATCCCATTCATGACATATAATGAGACCAGACATTACCCAATTAATTTTACATATATCTAGGTGAATCCATCATAACATGATCATTAATATGTGTGACACATTAATAATGGAACATAAGTAATAAAAATAAGGGATACTCATGGTGTGAAATGGGTTTCATAATCATGTCATATGGCACAACGAAATTGAATATCATAATGGTGTTCAAGAAATAATAGATTTATTTCATACATGGAAACTAAAATGGTAAAATACTCATATATAATGATAAATAATATCCAAATTTATTGAAAAAAATAAGAAAAGTGTTGACTAATCATTATAAAGAGTCACTTAATTGCGATTTAAGGGATAATATTAATGAATCGTTAAAGTGGAAAAATTAATAATTTTTCGTAATAAGCCTGAAATTATCAAATATTGATATTTATAATAAAGGTATTGATTTCATAAAAATATTTTTTGAATAATATATATTATTGAGTGTGCTTGAAAAAGGGCATGAAATTAGATATTTTTCCTTCAATCAGGATTTCTCATTAGGTGGAATTGAAAAGGGAAACTGATAAAATATGTATTCCCCCAGGAAATAAGGATGATTTTATTTGGATAAAGAATTTGATAAAATACTCACATAATATATAATATTTATATAATAATAATATAGAAATTAATTAGTGTAAAGAGAGATATAGCGCAACCCAAAGGCAATTTGATGGTTTGGAGAGATCCCATTCATTTTTTTCAGATTGTGTTCTGTCGTTGCACTTAGTATCCATTAAAAAAAATTAGAGTCATTAATAATTTAATTTAGAGAATATTAGTCATATATTATATTTCTTATAATTAGATTATGTTAATTATGGTAATTTTTATGGGTTTGAATTTTTTATTTCATTATTTTATGAGGATTCGTTTCACGGTATTATGGTTGGTTCACTTGTGTATTATTATAAACGTTTTTTCATATGGAATAAAAAATATAGTAGTTTAATTATATGTTATTAATTAATATAAATAAATTTAAATGTTACCATTTATAATAATTTACAATATTAGAAAGATTTATTATGTGAAATGTTATAGAAAAATGCTTAGTTGATTTTGGTGGGTTTTTATCATCACAAACAAGTTTTTTTATGTTATTTAATATTATAAATATATATATGTGTGTGTGTTCTATAACACAAACCAGTAATAATATGAAAATTTCCAATCAATTTTGACAAATATATTGTTTCTATGACCATCCATGAATGTAACAATAGAATATGAAAACTCGTCATCCACAAAGGTGGGGAATGTACACATCATAGATGATTTTCCTTTTATGAAGAGAATGAGAAGATAATGGGTTTGATTATTTGATATTACATTAACACACTAAATTATCAATATATATATATATATATTATATTTTGTTAACCATGTATTTTTATATAGATGTTATGATAGGAGGATAAGAAATTAATATAAATAAAAGGATAACGAAAAATGATTTTACTTCATGTATGTCGTCTCGTTTATAACATCATCAATGCACATGGAATTAATTTTTTGGTGACACCATTAAGACCATAATGTGGGGATGAGTGTTGGGAGATAAATTTATATGAATATAATCAAGATCTGAATCTTAGATCATGTGAGGGGTGTATGTGGTGAGAGGTTGTGTTTATTAGGGGAGGAGATGGTTGTTCTATGTTATTTTATTAATTGTTTTATAAATTTGGCACAAGAATATCTAAAGATTCTATAATTGTCACTAAATACATTAAATAAGGATTTATAGTTTGATATAATTGTGTTTAAATCATCCATAAATCATAAATGAAAATAAATTGTCTTATAATTATTAAAATAAAAAAATTAATGTATTATTCTTTATTATGAAGATTAAATCTCTTATAAAGAAATATATTATATATAAAAATTTATATAAAAGTTTATGTTTCACAAAAATACCAATACATAATTTATTATTTTAAAACATTTATTTACATATTTTATTATATAAATAGTTCTATACTTATTATTAAGATACATAAATTTTATTACAACTTTAAAAGGAGATGTTACTATTCTAACTACAAAATCACTATTCTAAATCGATGTATTATGATTTCAATGGTTATGTTACTAATCCAATGGACATATATCCAACATTTTTTATAGATTACTACTTCTTATAAATACCTCTTATTTTATTCACCGGTCACTTATTTCAACTCAAAGTATATATAAAATTTCTTATTAAAAATCAATGTTTTATTATTAAATTTGTTTTTATTTTTAAAAATTTATAACAAGTTTGGTCATTCAAATGGATTGATTATATCCATGTTTTCATATTTTTTAAGTAATTTTTTTATAAATTATCATGCGGTAATATTTCAAACTCTTCTTACTTCATTTTATTTCTAATTTATAATTATTCATTTATGATATTAATAAATAACATCTCCTTATACGTGATGTATATGATTTATACAATATAAAACAATTATAAAAAGGGAATTTCAATTTATAAAATCAATGTGGATTTCATTCTTCAAAAAAATTTGAAATTTCTACCTCAAATTTTCACATTCTAAACTAAGATAAAAATATTTAAATGTACTTAATTCATCACATCCTCTAGTTACCATGTCATCTATTCATAATTTTGGATCCTCTATAGTAATTTGACCAGGTTTGTAGTCTTTTTATTTATAACATTATCTATACTTTTCATGATCCCCACTGACTTCTCCACATAAGAGGGATCATTTTCTAGTTATACCATAAAATAATGTTGTTCAAGTAAGGGATATGGTATATACATAATAAATAGGTATACTGGGAATACATATAGAAAATGAGAAATATATGGTGTAAGTGGTATTTGATAGGGCATTGCTCTGACATGATCAAGAATATCGAAGGGGACGATGTACCTATGACAAAACATTCTTTTCATAAACAATTTCCTGACATTATTTCCTAGAGATATGTAGTGGAATACCATGTCTACCATATAAAAATATAGTTATCATCTATATTTTTTAAAATATAGCAATTATTGAATCTGAGCATCCTTGATGTGCTGATAAATAATTTTAACCTTTTTCACAATTTCTTTGACCAATTTAATACCTTGTAGTTTTTGTTCGATAACCACATCACTTTATTCAGGTGTTTGTTTAACTATTTTGATAGATTTTTTGATAAATATCCATCTGTATTCTTGAGGATAATTTTTTTTATTATAACACAAATAAAGGATGATATTGATCCCATACTTCTTTAAATCCAATTGAGAAATCTCTCATCATGTCCACATTTGTCCTTAAAATCCACTCAGAATGGACATCAGATTGAGGGTGATATGACTAGATGAACTTCATCACATTTTTTGGAGCATGTTTTAGATTCTTCCATATCATAGAGTAAAATCATGAATTCTAATCAAATACAATCAATAGTGGGGTTCCATGAAGCCACACCACTTCTCTACTTTATATCCTTGCTAGTTTATTGAGTGAAATATTTTCTCAAATCTCAAGGAAGTGTAATGTTTTTATAAAATGATCCATTATAATCCAAATAGAATTTCCAAAATAAATTATAACTATAATTTAACTATTATTAAAATTAATATAATCACAGTTTATGAGAAATAGATATGTTCTTTGACAATTAATTTCAAATCTATATCACATATTTTATAAATATTATTTTAAAAAATAGTATTTTGGAGATAATGATTTATTTGAATTTTATTATTGTAAATAAAAAGTACATTGGAAAACTATGAAACATGGATTGTAATCGCTATATACAAATATTATGGAAATAGTGTGATGCAGTAACTATTTAGAAAGTCTTCAAAAATTTAAACCATTCTAAATATAATAAAAATAATTAAATAAATATAATCATAAAAAATATTATAATTTGGGATATATACATCACTAATATAATTTTAGAAACAAATATTTTCATAGAATAAATATATTCATGATCTAAAATAAGAGGAATGCTAAATTCCATATATATTCATTATTTTGATGGAATTATTATCCATCATGGGGTGAAATTTTGAAATTTAATAGAGACCCTAAAAATAAACATAATCAAATAATATATATTATCTTTTAGAGGGAATAATCATATAATCTTCCATAATATAAAATTATATGTTAAAAATAATGATTAGAGTGTTTTTAATGAAATGAAAATTTTGGGGAACTAGTAATTTTTTATTAAGATTCCATCAAAAGATAAAATGTGCAATGATCCTTTAATAAAAAAACAAAAATTCAATTAAGAAAAAATAATTCTATGGTGCTTTATATAAACCATATAAATGATAATATTTTCTTCATATAAAACATGAATCGATGATGGGAAACTATGATCCAAACCCCTTACCTCCAACATATAAATTTTCATACATTGAATAAATATTTGTAAAATATTTTTTTATTATTATAATTTATTATAATAATATTATTTACATTTTATTTTCTTAATATCATCCATTTATAATTATTTTATATACAAATCATAATATTTTATTATTAAAACTAATAATTTTGTGCTAAATACTTTTTCCCCACAAATAATTATATTTTTTGGGTTTGGTCCTTGCTCATTAATTGTGACTATACCAACACTAAATTTATAATAATTAAGCATTATATGTGTTTGAAAAAATTATTGATACACATGACATGTTAATGGAAGTTATGTTAATGCTCAATAGGAATTCATTAATATTTTCACTTCATTGTTTATTTAATTAATAAAATAATTGAGTCTATTGTGGAATATAATTTGGAGTTTTGAAATTAATCATTATAAAAACATATTTATAAAATATTGTTAAATAATAATTGAATTAGTAATTTTTTCAGAATCTTTAATGATATAAATGTTATAAAAAAATTTGTTTATGGTGGAAAATATTCCCAATTAATAAAATGTTATAATAACTATATGATTAAGAACATATAATTGTATTGTATTAATAACACATTTAAATTTTATTGATGATTTCAAATAAAATTTTAAAATTCTAAAATATTATTTTCAGACATGTTGATGATAATAATAATGTTGAATAATTAGGTAAGGGAAAACACTTTTGTTTTAAAAAATGAATTTTCTAATTGAGATAAGACCAAACCATAGCTACCCTCATGTTTCCCAATACTGTTTGTTTTGGATTGGATACATTTTTACATATCCTATATTTATTTTAAATGTTAAATTACTATTTTTTATAAAACAATTTTAAAACTAGAATTTTTTATAATAATGGTTATTCATGCAATTCATGGTGGGAACATACTAGGATCTTGTTCTCATATCCTACATATTCCAAATGGGTGTTTGTTGAAATTATTTTGTAAAACTAAGGTAAAATAATGGTGTGACATGGAGGTGTTCGGTACTCTAGCTATTGGAAAATTTTTTAGTAAGAACAATAACCATGCGGATGGTTCCCTCCAAGACAAATTGAGTTGGACATGTCCATTTTAGATTATTTTTTATCCATTCACATAGTACCTTGTAAACATATTCTGTGTATACTCTTGCATTCCCTTCCCATTATAAATATAAATATATATATATATTAAATTATTGTTTTGTAATTTTTGGATTTTTATATTAGTACGTTGAATCTTATGGTTATTTTTAGCTATTATAATTATTTTCTATATTGATATTTCAGAAAATAATTACCATGGGATGTTTCTAGTTCATAGAAACTTGTTTCTATCCTAGGAGAATCAATAGTACCTTTCAGGGATATCCAAATACTAGTTTGGTATCCAGATTCCTTTTTGAAATGGTATGGTTCATGAAAAACATGAATCAATCCCATAATTATTTTAATATATGGGACATTGAATGTTCAGAAAAAACAAATATGAGATTTTCAGGCCAGAATAAAATGGTGGAAATGGTTGTCTAGAATAAAATATTATTATCATAACCAGATTTTATATATTATGTTGAAAATGGTATATTGTTGTAAGATTTCTTTGGTATTCCTTGTGGGTAGGTTTCATGAGTGATGGAATGTGATGAAATTAAGTGTTTTATAGAGTGTTAGGTGTTAATTTATTAATATTATAATTTTTTGATTTAGAAATGTAATTAATGTTTGTGGGTTGACAGTTTGATTCATTCCTCATATTGAAAATTAATTTCTAGTCTTGAAGGTTTCACCTTTTATTGATTTAACATAAAAACATTCTCTCTTGAAAGAGGCATATGAACCCTTTGAGGATATTGAGGCTAACATTCCATGAGATGTTTTTCCAATTGATCAGAATATAATCGATTCATTGGTATGGGTTCTTCATATAATATACCAGGAAGTAGTTTTTTGTGAAATCTAATGATAAAAAAGATGATTAAGCTCTTTATTGTTATCATTATCTAGAATATTTCAATCCATAAAATACCTTTTTTATGTGATGTAATGATTCTAATGAATCTAAGGACATGTTAGAAAAAACTGAGCAGATCAATAATTTATGAAAAAATATAGACATCATTCCCATGGTATATTGAACCTTTATTTATTATGGCCATTGAAAAAAAATACGGGATTCATTTTTTTTAGGAAAAGTTTCATGAGAACCCATAAAATAAGGATTTTATTTGATCAGTATTAAATATTTCAACACTAAAGTGTTCTTGTTGTTAATATCATGAGAATTTGGGTGCTTCTAAATTAGAACTATGTTCGATATGGAATATTAATATAGATTCATTTCTAAAATAATATTCTTTTCATTGTGGATATTAAATATACGAAACATGAAATTATAATATGACCATAAATTAATAATGAATTATTCATATTGATGGTCAGAACATTTTTAATATAATTATTCTACCCATAATGGGAGAGTTTTAATAGGAAGAGATATCAGAGAAGAAAAAAAATTCTTACGTGCCTTAGTGTATTTTGGATAGTACATTATATTAACATAGGATGTGTGAAGTAAAATGAAAGAATAGAAAAAATATTCTTTTTGTTTTCCTTAACATTAATTGTAAAAAGTTACAAGTGGTGGATATATTATCTTTCACAAATATTAGATTCATTATCACATTATGTATTCCTATTTAATGGATACCAATTCAATTTCTTTATATATACAAGTGGTACATATCCATAGAATATTCAAATCCACCCTTCATTTTTAATTATATTTAGACCCTTCAAACCTCGAGGATATGTGGTGATGTTTGATGTATCATAGGGAATATTTAAATATCCTCATATATGTGGTGGTAAGAGTTGTTATATATATGTGAATATTATTTTCAAGAGATATCCTTAGTCAAATATAAAATCTCAGATTCAATCAAATATTTATTATTATATGCAATGTTTAAATACCATTAAGGGTCTAATGTTGGACTATAGATTGTGAGTTGTATTTTTCTATTTGATTTATATATTTATAATGTTTAATTAGATACTAATTCCTGTAAATATTATAAAAAAATTTATAATGTAAAATTCATTATAATATAAACTGATCACATTCCCTATTTTTTTGAAAAAGAACATTTCCTCTTGGAAGATAATGTTAATTATTTTTAGTTCCCTCCATCGATCATATCTTGTTCAAGAGTGTTACATTAACTATTCATGAACATATCATTTGTGTGTTTCAAGGATCATGGGACACATGATATATTTTGGTTGGACCACCCATTCCTAATAGGGATAGAATCACTTATATGATGAAGAATCATTTTATTGAAATAGATTGGGGAAATTACATATGTGAGTTACCCATTTTGGTTATAGATTTCGATGAGTATTTGTAGATGATTTTTATACTTATTCCTTTGTAATGAAATAGATTTAGATTTTTAAATACTACCATGTAATATTCTAATTGATATCTCTTTATATAATATGGGTCCCATAGAGTTCGATCAGTTATTTACTCAATTGTTCGTCTTTTAATCTAAAGGATTTATGTCACAAACCAGCCTAGGTACCCTAGTAACCCTATAATAGAGCCAGTACTAATAATTATTAAAGGTAATTATTAATCTATATGGGTTAGAGAATAACACCTAGAATCATAAAACATACAAGTTTAAATAATTTTCCACAAAATAAAGCGTAAAAAAATAATGTCGAAATGAAAAATAAAGAAAATCTACTACGAGTAATGTAACAGAAGTCAACCATGTACTAAAGTCCAATGTACAACAATGGTAGGAACCCAGCCTTGAACATTACATAATCTTCAATTAATTGAATAATTCACATTGAGGAGATTTTCAGGATTAGAGTTTTAGAAAACTAGGCCATACCTATTATATTACATTTCAAATAATACAAGGTATACACATCTTCTTAGTTTCCTTTTTTTCACAAAATATTCAATCTGAAAAAAAAATCATGTCTAGTACCTTGTTTTAGGCATCATGATTTCTCATTGATCTCATCCTTGAACCTATTCATTTTTTATCCTGTGAAAAACATTTCAAAACATTGGGTGAGTATAAAAAGCTTAGTAAGGGCTATAAAACAAATAAAAAAATCATTACTATATCAATACATACATAACCTAAGAGTTTTAACAGAGTGAATGAAATCATGAGATTTAACATTGTAAACATAAATCATAAATGTAACTTGTGGAATCCATAACATAAATATGTTGTGGCTTTCAAATCTATGTAGGGAGATTCATTTGAAATAACCATCACAGTATATTCGCTAAATATCTTAAGAGAAACAGTCATGTTTACCTCCATCATGTTACCTAATGCGTGGGAGAGATATCTCGGGCTCACCCACCTTAGGTTTATCATGGAACCGCCTGTATTCGTAAACAATACAGAATAACCATAACGTATTCCTAACACATAAGATAAGAATAATGGAAATATAACATTTCCACATTACAATCACAATATATTATTTCAATATATTGACATAATGAATTATTTATCAAACCATTTCCAAAAACCATTTAAAACATTTAACAATGAGATTTTTGAATCAAAGTGTAACATCACACATTGAAACTTTTAAATAAATAATCATTTAAAAACATTAATTTCTATATAACTAAATCCTAATAACAATTCTTAATTAATGGAAATTAATGACAAATATTTCGATGAATATATCTATTAATCATTTAAAACAATATTTTAGTTAAATAGTTTTTAACAAAATTAGAGATTCTTCAATAAAAATAATTGAGTTATAAAATTTAATAAACATTATATGGTGTATGTACAACCCATGATTGTAATCATTCGAGTCATATGACCAAAAGTTAATAACCACTAAATGAATCACAATATACCATGCATATAAATATAAACATGAAAATATATATCAAATTTCAGTATAGAATACACCACATGCAACAAATAAGTGGCGAACAATGTAAATCTCATGGAATTAAAAGTGAGATAATAAATACATTTCCACATAGTAATCAATCGTGTCATATGACCAAAAGTTAATAACTACTAAATTAACAAAAAAACTCCTTGAATATAAATAGAATAATGATAATATATATCAAATGGATGTACACAACCCACCACATGCAATAAATAAGTGGTGAACAATCGAAGTCTCACCGAATTAAAAGTGAGATGAGAAACCACTTAACTCGTGTTTTACTTGACCCGTTCATTGTTTAATATCTTGAATAATATGCTAAATTTAATTTCTAATTTCTTGAAAATATTTTTCAATTTAATTATTTCATTTTTATAACTTATTATCATGTTATAAACATTATGCAATCATTTATGTTAATAATGGTCATTTTTTCTAAATTTGGTACTTTAGTCAAAAAAGAACTATTAATAATTACTAGTTGTTTATGTGGTCAAAAGTCCATTATCACTATAATGGTATTCATGATTTATAAATATTATATATCATATATATCCATTATATTTATGTATTTATAAAATTACATAACATTTGGTGATTAGAATTGAAATGCACCTTTCTTGGGGATGGTAAGCCGTACGTACGCATGAACGTTACTTTCATTTCTATTTCATATTTATTTAAATGAAAACATAATGATAAATTGGTATATTATAATTTCGTATAATATAATAGGATATATATTTTACATAATATCATTAACACCATCTTTTATGTGTTCCATGTATGTTATGAACGAATCATATCACCTTGAGGGGGTGGTAGTCTGCATTTCTCAAATGAAATTATCGTATATAGTTATATTGTAAATCATAATGGTATATTTGTAAATAAAAATTACTGAATAATAGATAAAACATAAACATAATATATATCATATATAAATATTGTTCCATCATAATGGCCATGATAAAAGGCTGTAGTAGAAGATTGAACAATCATCGTTTCGCAAGGCGTTAGTTTGTCATCCAGAGAAACAATATGATCTTTACCCATTTGATGCAATTGTGTGTAAGTGTAGTTATAATACATATCATAACAAATACCTAGTATATTTAGGATACTAGTGTTGTTATATAATCATGTAAAAAAGAGTTAATGGGATTGGAGATGTAAAATAAAAGAAAATAACTTAAGAGAAGATGTTACCCTTAAATCTGGTAACTCCTTTTGGTTTGAACCAAATGGGTGTATTGAAGTTCCTTATGCCTAATGTAAGACATCTAGGAGAAAGAAAAAGATCGTGAAAGCAAATTTTGGATGAGTTTGGACGAGCCAAAGGGCTTTATAAGTGTGAGAAATGGGTTAGAGGTGAGGGATTTTTATAAGGTGGAAGAGGGGATCTTTAGGAAAGTGTGAAATTATAATTTTATTACATAATGATTTTCTATTTATAGAGTTTCAAAACATATTATAGATGAATATAAGATGACTCATGGTTGAAATAAATCATCCAATAAGAAATGGATAGGTTTTGGATATTATTTTAATCTTTATAATCATATTTATTTTAATCATATATTAATGAGGTAAACACTGCATCATTGTTGTGTCAAAAATAATTTAATTTTTTTAAGGTCAAAAATTTATTAAAATAAACCATTAGGTAGGAAGTAATTATAAGATTATAATTAATATTTATATTCAAATATATCAATTATATATCCCACATTAATATTTTTTTTCAAAACAATACTTACTTATGATATTTTTAGTTTCACTTTAAATAAAAAGTTATTAATTTCATTTTCTTACCCATGTGGCATTAAAAGGCCAAAAGTCTCACCAAAGGATTGTAATGGTCAGTCATTACCTATATAATACATGGGAAAAAGAACAAATGTCTCATGTCATATAACATCTTAGTAAATCATGGATTCATGGACTACTAGGAATTATTATAGTCTCCGATAATACCCATTCATGCAACTATATGTATAATTATGGGATTATGATAAAATAGAACACCCTCTTTGGAGATTTTTCAAAGGGAAACTTTGTCCTCACCATAATGAGATCTTGTTAGGATATAGAAATATTTATATAGTCATCGGACCTAAAAAATAATCTCTATAAAGGAGCTTGTTATAGAATGTTGTTTAGGGGAACCTCATCCTAGGATTCCTAGAATCTAATATTAAACTATGCCTATTGAGTCATAAAATTTCTCCCTTTCGAAGATTTATTCACTCACTGAGTTGAATGCTTCTTGATCAATGAATCTGCAATGAAATTCCTATTAATTAGGGTTTTGGAAATTTCAACATCAAAATATTTAATAGAATCTACCCAATTCCATTATTGGAGATTCAAATTATTTTTTGGATAAGATATAACTCGTGATTTTATGGTCTGAATACACCAAAAAACTTTCTCGGTAAATCTAATGTATCCAATAGTTATGTTCATACATTACAGCTATACGTTCATGTTCATGGTTATAATAATTCCTATCATGTGGCCTTAGATGATAATATCAATAAGAAATTAATGATCCACATGAAAAATAACTTATCCCAATATAAACCTGATGTACTAGAAAATACCACATAGTTATACCCGTCCTCTTGATGAGTCAACAGGTGCATACTAGTTGAAATTAATTTCATCTCAACAAAATAATTATAACATATATCATCCAAAGAAAATATTACTCCATTCTGAGTAAGATTATTCATCGAATAGCCAACTTTATGAAGCCCTTCACAAACCGATGATAATATCTAACTATGCCCTAGAAGCTATGAATATTGAAGACATTACTTGGTTACTAAAAAGACATTAGAGCCTTCAACTTCTCCAGATCAAATAATATTACTTGTTATTTCACAACATATCTTGAGAGTTTCACTTACCAAATAATAAAATATCACTTCAAATTTATGTCATAGATTTGGTGATTTCTCAGTATAATCAGAATAATTCTTAAATGACTAACATAATCCTCCACCAACAAATATTTAATGAAGCTATCGTCCCTAAATAACACCGAGAAGGTATATATATAATCATTGAGAATCTTGTTCAAAAAAATTGTATAAATGTATCATAATTAGTTAGACCAAAGGGAATACTATGGTACACATAATGGTTGTACCTGCTCCGAATGGATAATTTCAAAATGCCAAATTATGTTATCCTCAACTAACGCTAACCAGATCGAACGTAAATCTATGAAAACCACTCACCCCTTTAAATTCATCAAATATATCATTAGTCTGTGTCAACAATTATTTTTTATTTACCATAAAATTATAGGTATTTTTTAATAAACACATAAGAGAAGAGAACCATAAGCTTTATTAGTGAAGAGAACCAATACAACCCAATGTGACACAATTGGACAAATAATGTCTTTCATAAGATAATAATATATTTAGTATATCAACTATTTCATTTTAGTTAGATACATGTGATAAGAGTGAATGGAAATTTGTTATGTACCTGTCATTAATTCAATAGAAAACATGAGCCCCATATTTATGAAAATCCATAGAAATCAAAAGGAAACAAATTTGGGAAACTCAATAGAATCTGGATGGTGATTACCACTCAAAGATTCACTCTCTAGATCAAGATAAAACAATGATATTTCCTTCACCAACCCCAAATAAGAATGCTTAGCTCGGATTTACATTGGCCCCCAGTTTTCTTGAAAGTGAAAAGACACACCACTGGTTGTAGTTAGGTAGACCGATCAAAGATAATTATCAATCAAAATTATATTCTAAATTAACCAATATATATGAAAAATAAAATCAATAAGATTCATTTCAAAGGATTGAAAATTACATGCCTGGTTAATATCTGATATAGAGAAGACACAAGTGGGACTATGAAGACCCTACTCAATCTTCATTCCAAGGGGTGTCGTAAAATCCATTTCACATGATACAATATCCATATGAATATTGAGAATTTAGAAAATTATGGTTGAAATAAATGAACGAGATGAAATAGTATTAAATATAGAAGTCCTTAATAATGAAGCTAGAGTAATGATACCTCTCATAGTCACTGGACATAACTTCCCTTCCTCTAGAGACTCTTCCATTGTGTGAAGAATTATCATTAAAGATTCCTTTGTCTAGAACCCTTTAATACATGAGGCATCCATTTTCCCTATAGTTTTATTAGTTGATAATAATTTTCCACTACACATAGTAGAAAATATGTGGCAGAATCTCTATAAGATTTCTAAACATCCACATGAACTATAGTTCTTGGGTACCTCAAATCAAACCACCATAGAGGTTCCTAGATATCCAAATTGATATAAAATAAGTATAATTCCTCCTGGAAATGTAATTTGGCCTTGAATAACTATTCCATCATGAAATTCCATGAAATTAATCACACATAATCTTTCCCATGAGGGAACTCACACTACCATTGGGAGAAAAAGAAAATCTCATCATCGTTTAAATTGCAGCCAAGTCCATCCCACCCATCATCTCTCTATCCAATACATCAACATAAGTGGGAATATTTAGAAAGAATACTTGAGAAGAAATATCTGATCAATGTCCCAAGTCATTCATTAAAACCTTCATTAACTCATTAGATAAGATCTTAGGAAAAAATTGCATGAGTTTGGAGAAGTCACTTGAATACTCGATTATGGTTCTATCAGAATACTTGTAACACCCCAGGTAAATAAAGAATATGAAATATTCATATTTATCCATATTTTTGAATAAAATATTAATATTACTTTAAAGGGGATACTATGCTCGATGGCGTACCCAATACGCAACAATGAGTTTCCTGGGAATCTTACGTTGCACTCTAATAACAAAATAATATTATTTTAAATGATAGTTAATGCCTAGCTGTTGTAATGGCAGAAATGAACGGAACTAACTACAAAATTATTATATATGTTTGTCAAATATTTTAACTTTTTACAATAAATTATAGAGGATTAAAAAGGCGAATGAATCCAATTTTAAGCGTAAACATTCTAATATTCTTTAAAAGGTCAATTAACCGCCGTTTGAGGGAGAACCTCTTTTAAATCCAATTTTTGACAATTTTATGTGTTATATTTTACAAGATAAAATTCTTCTTTAGAATCGGGTCCTCAAAATTTACTTTCTGTAAATTTTTGGTATTTTTCGAATAAAGTTCATTTTTAATGAATACTGAAAAATGTTGTATTATAATTCAAAACCTCTTTTTATCTTAATATATTTATATGATTAGATTATCTTTTGAATTGTTTTTAAAGTGAAATTAGAATATATATTTACCATTTAATCCAATAGTGGTCATTGGAATTAATTTAACTTTGAAATTGGACTTAAACTAGTGTCAATCTTTTAATAGATATTGTTTCTTAAAAACACGCTATTTGTTTTGACAGTGGGAATTAATTATTAAATTAATTAATGCGACTTATATGTTTTTAATTTTTTAAAATAGAAATCATTTTTTAATTAGGAATATCAAATATATCTTATGGTGAATTTTAGGTATTTTTCTGAAAAACTTCAATTTTTGCGAATAGTGAAACCACTAAGTGGTAGTTAAATACTGATTTTTCATTTAAATGAAACTTCACCACTTCTATGATTTGAATTTCAAAAATCCGACACACATGGTTTTCATTAGGATGTAAAATGTTGTTCAATGGGATGAAAATAATTTTTTTGTGAATAGTAGCTTTTAAGTTTTTAATCGCGATTAGAGGTAATTAGTGTAATTTAAGGTAAAAATAACATTTTAATAATATAAAATGACCTAGAAACATGTCCTACCCTAATTGGATGTGTCATGGTCGACAAAGACAATCCATGGGTAACTTGGGGACCCCATGGAGCCACTTTGGTTGGAAAATGACATAAATAACTTTTTATTTAATGTTAAAATAAAAATGTCAGAAGCATGAGTTGTTTTACTAAAACAAATTTTAAATGGGGTTATACAAGTCATATTTTTTACTATAAATATTCATTAGAAATATGAAAAGATTTCCTACATCATTATATTTGTTTTATAATTTTTAGACATTAAATAAATTAAATTATATAAGACATCTTGATGAAGCAGCGATTACCTCATCAATAAAGGATTTAAATAAAATGAAAATATAATGTTACAAATATAACATACACTTGTCAAGACCCTGTTGGATGAGTATATTTCGAACCCTTACCACATTATCCTAGAAATAAATTAATTTGGGACCTTTAAAATCCGATAATCTTTTGAAAATAATGTAACATTTTGTAACATTCCAAGAGTGCCCCTCCTCTCCTCTTATAAAAGGCCCCCACCTCTTCAACCTTACCCACACCATTCAAGACTTTTTCTCTGCCAAACGCTGCACATTTTGTCTCTACACATCCCTATATAACTCTTATAATCCTCAATTTGGGAAGAAGTCTTTCCAAGGAAGCCTTTGAGCTCAAATCAATGAGAGATACCCGATTTTAAGGTAATGTCTTTGCTGGTGTTCTTCTGTTTTATTTTTCTTCTCCAACACCCTAAACTCTATTTATTAATTTATTTTGTAACAAATACAGTATATTGAATATAGTAGGATGTTTTTATAAGAAGTATTCGAACTACACTAACACACACATACATATAATGGATAAAGAACATACTATTTCTGTGGATGGTGAATTTATGCCTCACGAAACGATGATTATTCAATATTCTTTTAACACCCTCAATGGTGGCCATTAATATGCCAATATATTTATATATGATATATAATATGTTTATGTTTTACTTAAGCTTCTTTATTTTTCATTTATGGCATACCCTTGTGGTTTCCATTATGGTTAAACGCGATATCTTTATTATAGGAAGTGCGGACTACCGCCCCCTCAAAGTGATTTGATTCGTTAATACCATATGTGGTACGTATAAATGATAGATTTAATGATATTATATATGATAACATACTGGAATTATAATACTATTATGTATAATTATGTTTTGATTCCATTAAATAAGAAATAGAAATGGAAGTAGTGTTCATGCGTATGTACGGCTTATGGTCTCCATGAACGGTGCATTTCATTTATTTCCTCTAAATGTTATGTAAAATTATAAATGCATGTATATAATGGATATATATTATATATATTATATCTACATAATGAATTTAATTCTGGATATAATATATATTTTACCACATGAACAACTTGTAATTATAAAGAGTTTATTTTTGACTCAAGTAGCATTGATCTACAAAACGACCATTATTAACTTAAATAATTACATAATGTTCATAGCATGGTATTAAGTGATATAAAAGGAATAATAAACTTGAAAAAGGTTCTTAATCAGTTATAAATTAACTCAAGTTTATTATTCAGGAGGTTAAAGGATGATCGAGTCAAGTCGGACCTAAGGTAAGGGAACCCACCCCTCTCTTTCTTTTTAAGTAGACTCTTTTATGTCATTCCTTTTAAGCTCATCATTCATATGATTGGGATATTCTTTTATATTTTTCTTCCTGTACATTTTATATCCAAGTGATGAGATGCCCTTTTATCTCTCATTAACTCATTTTTTGAAGTTTGAAGTGACGCTGTTAGGCTGTCAAATTTTTTCAAGGGAACTTATTAACCCAATTTTTATTCTTTGGGATAAACTTGTACTCCTTGAATATGTGGGTCTATGAATATGTGTGAATGACCTCTGATTTTTTTACACTTAATATCCACTTATATTAGGTGTATTCATTTGTCACACATAAATATGTAATTGATTTATCCTTAATCCAAGGATACCGTCTTTATATGGGACTTCATCTCAATCTCTATTCATTGAGGAATATTTTGGTTTATACACAACATTATTTTTTACGGTGTATAAACCACTTTGAATTTTACGTTTATCTGAAAGGAATCTTTTTTTACAAAGCATTTTACTAAATGAAAAAAGTGAAGGTTTTTGTCGTACGTATGCGGCGACAACGACTTCTCTGCCGGCGTGACCATTATTTATGTTTCGGCTTCCTCTACAAGCCATTACTTTTTTAAAATGAAAAATAAATAACATGTTTGACTTTTATTTTGGTATTAAATATGGTTTTCATAATGTTTTTATATCAATGCAATGTATTGATATCTTTTAATTGAAAAGTGGAAATGTTATGTTTCCTTTATGCATGTTTTTTGTGATACGATTATGTTATGGTTCTTGGGAATTATTATGAAGATGGGTGGTTCCGTGATAAACTAAGGGCGGGTGAGCCCGATAGAGCTCTCCAATGCATTGGGTAATGCGAAGGATTTAAACGTTAAGGTTTCTCCGAAGATATTTAGGGAATATACTGTTATGGGTATTCCAAACGTAACCAAGAGGGTTACTCCCTACGTAAGAATGTTATGAACGCCTCAAGTTACCTTTATTCCTTATGATTTATATGGTTTATTCATTATTTGATGAGGTATGTTAAAATGATTATGTTTTATGAGTAAATTATGATTTCATACATGGAATAATGTTTTCTTTTCGTACTCTTATACCCCTTACTGAACTTTGTATGCTCATCCCACGTTTTTGAAATGTTTTTCACAGGTCAAGAGAATGGTGCATGTTATTATGATAATGTCAAGGAAGTTTCAAGAAATAATCCGCGTTTTATTTTAAATATGTTTCCGTTGATGGGGAAAAAGGTATACTATTTTTTATATAACCACTTTATTTAAATTTGGAATGTAATTCGTGATTTATGATCTAATTCGCTAAAACTCTAAACCTGAAAATATCCTCAATGTGAATTATTCATTTAATTCAATATTAAGTAATGCTTAAGGTCGGGGCCTTATATTTATTATTAGATGGGTGGTTTAGATGACTTTAGAGGTTAAAGAGTTGTTTAAGAAAAAGTGACAAGTTGTGTATAACCACAATGGTTAGTATATTAGATTGAGTCATCGTTTTTTTAAGTTAGAATGAGTTTGAGATAACTTGGATAAGTATAACTTGGACTTTACCTTACTCTTTTTTATTTTATGATTCTAATAATATACTCACATTGTCCTTTTTGGTTTTATTAAATGGTAGGTTCTAGCAGGCACCAAAGTAATAGTGTATTTGAAGAAAACTATGACGGTTTTATGAAAGAACAACTAAATGATATGGGTGCTGCAATGAGAACTCTTGTGGTTATCCTCAACCAACTATCTGGTGTCATGATTTACCACCTAAAACTTTGTGATCCTTGTAAGGCTTCGTATATGTGAGAAAAAAATCCCTACGGAAGTTCAGGTAATAATCATAAAGGTAAGTATTTTCAAAAACCTATGTGTCAAATATGTGGAATGAAACACATAGGAAAATGTTTCAAAGGGACAGAAAGATTCTATAGATGTGGAAATGAAGGTCATGAAGCAAGAACCTGCCATGGAAAAAGGAAGAATCTAGTTGAATCTAGGAAAGGGAAAGAAGTTCTTTCTGAAGGATAAATTGAATGTTTTAAATGTGGTGTGCATGGTCATTTTGAAAACACATGTCCTACAAAGATGTTTCAGGAATGGGGTCACCAAGATCGTACGAATATACATTTACCAATACCTAATTCCATTCCGATTGAGGATGAAGAAACTGACAATGAAGAATGAAAGGTATGGATTATTTCAGAACATATGTTTTCCTATTATTGGAATCTTAGGATATGATTCATGATTTTGTTTGTAGTAAATATGTATTTCAGAATAAGTTGAAAATAAATGGATAATGGATCATGAAGAATGTTGAATGAGTAATAAGTCATCATATAAGGGATTCAAGAGTTATGGTAGATTTTAGGATGGTGAAATTATTAGATGTATTAAGTCTCTTTTGATGATGGGTTACATTAGAAGACTTCTTATAATAACCATGATGTTTGATATAAGAAAATTTTATTCAAGGAATAATTATCCTTTCTTTTGTGGATATAGTTATAAAGAACCATTTGGGTTTATATGATCCTTGAATTTGAGGAAATTACTGGTTAATACATTTTGGGTTGAAAAATGGAAGTTATTATATAACCATTGTTGTTAAAATATGTTATGGTTATTTTTTATGAATTAATCTATTTTTTAGGAATGTTATAAAATTATATAGATTTTGAAAAGGGACAACACGCAGACCGTGTGACAACCCGTCGCGTCAGACGAAGCTGCGGGAATTAATCCCACAACCAAACTACAACTGCTATTTATCGCCTACCACTTGACTACGTGAAATCCCTGGTTAGTTTGAATGATTCTTTTTAGTTAGATGATTTTATGAATTAAGAGTAAGTTGATTTTTGGTTATCAATGGAAATGATTAGCCTATAATGGAGGATATGTGATTAGGTTAATTACTTTTCAGTATGATACTATAAGAGTAACTGTTGTTATTTTGGAGAAAAATGTTAAAATTTATCTTAGGAGACTATGTGATTAAATACTTCATATAATTGGGTTTCAATCATAGTTTGGGTTACATTGTAGAATTTTATGGATAGATGTTTATTGAATGGTCTTTGTTGAACTTTGGGTTTTGTTTGACAAATTTTGGAGATTAAGAATAGATTTTGTTTTTATAAAGGATTATACTTTTTTGGTATTATCTGATCTCATACTAACCTTTTTGGTTTTAGATTTGGATAAGGTCTAAAGACATGGGAAGTATATAGTTCTCTTTTGTGGCTTAGGTGATTCTCTAGATGTTTATTATAGCTCTCTTAATGTGAACAAGTCATCCCAAATACTCGTCTTTTGGAGAAAATATGAGTTCGTGTAAGAAATCTAGTAAAAGTTGAAATTCCACATGACAATTAAGTATACTTCCTTATGTTTTAGTTAAGCTCATAAATAAATTCCTCAATGAAAATTAAAATAAAACAAAAATGTTGTCTGTTACGTTTTCCTACTGGGGAATCAAATACCATGTAACCCATCACAAGTTTGTGATTTTTTTGTTGTTAACTTTCTCCTAGACATGTTTACTATCACTCTCCATCAGAACATGACCCTTTGTTTTTTCCTCCATATCCATTTTTCATACTTAGAATCCTAGTACGGGTTAACTCGGGTGACATTTGTACTTCTCTTCCATTATTTTAAACTAATAGTTTTTCTGACTCTTGTTCCGATGTGTGATTTTCAATGAAGCTTCCAAGACCAATATTAAAATTGCGAGGATGAAATTCCCAAAAGGGGGGAAGGATGTAACACCCCAGGTACATAAAGAATGTGACTTTTTCATATTTATCCATATTTGTGAATAAAATATTAATATTACTTTAAAGGGGATTCTATGCTCGATGGAGTACCCAATACGCAACAATGAGTTTCATGGGAATATTACGTTGCACTCTAATAACAAAATAATATTATTTTAGATGGTAGTTAATGCCTAGCTGTTGTAATGGCGGGAATGAACACAACTAACTACAAAGTGATTATATAAGTTTGTCAAATATTTTTATTTTTTACAATAAATGATAGAGGATTAAAAATGCGAATGAATCCAATTTTAAGCGTAAACATTCTAATATTCTTTAAAAGGTCGATTAACCGCCTTTTGATGGCCAACCTCTTTTAAATCCACTTTTTGACAATTTTATGTGTTATATTTGAAAAAATACAATTCTTCTTTATAATCGGGACCTCAAAATTTACTTTTTGTAAATTTTTGTTATTTTCCGATAAAGTTCATGTTTTAATTAATAGTGCAAAATGTTGTATTTTAATTCAAAACCTCTTTTTAATATAATTTATTTATATGATTATATTATCTTTTGAATTGTTTTTAACGTGAAATTAGAATATATTTTTACCATTTAATCCAATATTGGTCATTGGAATTAATTTCACTTTGAAATTAGACATAAAGTGGTGTCAATCTTTTAATAGATAATGTTTCTTAAAAACACGCTATTTGTTTTGACAACAGGAATTAATTATTAAATTAATTAATTCAAATTATATGTTTTGAATTTTCTAAAATAGACATCATTTTTTAATTCTGAATATCAAATATAGCTTAGGGTGAATATTTGGTATTTTTTTGAAAAACATCAATTTTTGATGAATAGTGAAACCACTAAGTGGTAGTTTAAAAACTGATTTTTCGTTTAAATGAAACTTCACCACTTCTATGATTTTAATTTCAAAAATCCGACATACATGGTTGACATTAGGATGTAAAATGTGGTTAAATGGGATTAAAATAATTTTTTGCTGAATAGTAACTTTTATGATTTTAATCGCGATTGGAGGTAATTAGTATAATTTAAGGTAAAAATAATGTTTTAATAAAATGAAATGACCTAGACACATGTCCTACCATAATTGGATGTGTCATGTCCGACCAAGAAAATCCATGGGTCAACTTGGGTACCCCATGGATCCACTTTGGTTGGAAAATTACATAAATAAATTTTTATTTAAAGTTAAAATAAAAATGTCACAAGCATGAGTTTTTTTACTAAATCAATTTTTAATGGGGTTATACAAGTCATATTTCTTACTATAAATAATCATTGGAAATATAGAAATATTTCCTACATCATGATATTTTTTTTATAATTTTTAGACAATAAATAAATTAAAATTTTTATGACATCATGATGATGCAGCGATTACCTCATTAATAAAGGATTTAAATAAAATGAAAAGATAATGTTAAAAATATATCCTAAACTTGTCAAAAACCTATTAGATGAGTATATATCGAACCCTTACCACATTATCCTCGGAATACATCAATTTGGGACCTTTAAAATCCGAAACATTTTTGAAAATAATGTAACATTTTGTAACTTTCCAAAGTTCCCCTCCTCTCCTCTTATAAAAGGCCCCCACCTCTACCACCTCACCCAAACCTCTGAAGGATTTTTCTCAGCCAACCCCTGCTCATTTTGTCTCTCCACATCCATCTCTTACTCCTAGAAGGCTCAATTTTGGCAGACGTCTTCTCAAGGAAGCCTTTGAGATCAAATCAAAGATAGATACCCGATTTTAAGGTAATGTCTTTAATGGTGTTCATTTGTTTCATTTTTCTTCTCCAACCACCTAAACTCTTTTTATTCATTTATTTTATAACAACTCAAGTATATTAAATATACTATTATTTTTTTATAATATGTATTCGAGCTACACTTACACACACATACATCTAATGGTTAAAGAACATATTGTTTCTGTGGATGGTGAATTTCTGCCTCACGAAATGATGATTGTTCAATATTATTTTAACACCCTCAGAGGTGGCCATTAAGATGTAAATATATTTTTATATGATATATAATATTTTTATGTTTTACTTAAGCTTTTTTATTTTTCATTTATGGCAAACCTCTATGGTTTCCATTATGGTTAAACGCGATATCTTCATTTTAGGAAGTGCGGTCTACCGCCCCCTCAAAGTGATTTGATTCATTAATACCATATGTGGTACGTATAATGGATAGATTTAATGATATTATATATGATACCATACTGTAATTATAATACTATTGTGTGTCATTATGTTTTAATTCCATTAAATATGAAATATAAATGGAAGTAGCGTTCATGGGTACGTACTGCTTACCGTCTCCATGAACGGTGCATTTCATTTCATACCTCTAAATGTTATGTAAAAATATAAATTAATGTATATAATGGATATATATGATATATATGATATCTAAATAATGAATATAATTCTGGATATAATATATATTTTACCACATGAACAACTTGTAATTATAAAGAGTTTATTTTTGACTCAAGTGGAAATGATCTACAAAACGACCATTATTAACTTAAATAATTACATAGGGTTAATAGCATGGTAGTAAGTGATATTAAAGGAATAATGAACTTGAAAAAGGTTCTTAATCAAGTAGAAATTAACTCAAGTTTTTTACTGAGGAGGTTAAAGAACGATCGAGTCAAGTCGGACCAGAGGTAAGGGAACCTACCCCTCTCTTTCTTTTTAAGTACACTCTTTTATGTCATTACCTTTAGGTTCATCTTTCTTAGGATTGGGATGTTCTTTTATATTCCTCTTGCTTTAAATTTTATTTCCATGTGATGAGATACCCTTTTACCTCTCATCAACTCATTTTCTGAAGTCTGAAGTGACGCCGTTAGGCTGTCGAATTTTTTCAAAGGTACTTCTTAACCCAATTTTGATTCTTTGGGATAAACTTGTACTCCTTGAATATGTGGTTCTATGAATATTTGTGAATGACCTCTGATTGTTTTACACTTAATATCCACTAATATTAGGTGTATTCATTTGTCACACATAATTATGTAATTGATTTATCCTTAATCAAAGGATACCTTCTTTGTATGGGACAACGTCTCAATTTCCATTCATTGAGGCATATTTTGTTTTATACACAACTTTCTTTTATACAGTGTATAAACCACTTTGACTTTTATGTTAATTCAAAAGGAATCTTTTTTATACAAATCATTTTTCTAAACGACAAAAGGGAATGTTTTTGTTGTACGTATGCGGCGACAATGACTTCTCTGCCGTCGTGACAATTATTTGAGGTTAGGCTTCCTCTACAAGCCATATCTTTTTTTTAAATGAAAAATAAATACCAGGTTTTACTTTTCTTTTATTATTGAAAATGGTTTTCATAATGTTTTTATATCAATGTGTTGTATTGATATCTTTTGATTGAAAAGTGGAAATGTTATGTTTCCTTTATGCATGTTTTATGTGATATGATTATGTTATGGTTCTTTGGCATTATTATGAAGACGGGTGGTTCCGTGATAAAATAAGGGTGGTTGAGCCCGATATAGATATCCAATGCATTGGGTAACACGAAGGAGTTAAATTTTAAGGTTTCTCCGAAGAGATTTAGGGAATATACTGTGATGGGTATTCCAAACGTAACCAAGAGGGTTACTCCCTACATAAGAATGTTATGAATACCTCATGTTACCTTTATGCCTTATCATTTCTATGGTTTATTCATGATTTGATGAGGTATGTTAAAATGATTATGTTTTATGATTAAAGTATGATTTAATACATGGACTAATATTTTATTTTCGTACTTTTATATACCTTACTGGTCTTTTTATGCTCATCCCATGTTTTTTAAATGTTTTTCATTGGTCAAGAGAATGGTTAATGTTATGATGATAGTGTCAAGGAAGTGTCAAGAAAGAATCCATGTTTTATTTTAAATATGTTTCCGTTGATGGGGAAAACGAATACTATCTTTTATGTAACCATATTGTTTAAATGTGGAATGTAATTCATGATTTATGATCTAATTCTCTAAAACTATAAACTTGAAAAGATCCTCAATGTGAATTATCCATTTAATTCAATATAAATTAAGGTTTAAGGTCAGGGGCTTATAATACTCATGCTTGAAAATATCCAAATCCTTGGCCAAAAACATTTACAATAGATATAATTTTTCACTGAAGAGAACATTTATGTCTTTAAATACTATGCCCTCATGATTTATTATCATCACCATCGTGTCAGATCATCTCATGCTTGATCTCTCTAGCAAGATGTGGGGAACAAATTACCATGATCTCATTTGGTGTATCCAAGAACTCAAATTGAAATTCTATCTGACCCAAAGACTCTTCAACATGTTGATGATCATTCAGACCTTTGAAAACTCATATCATATGGTGAAGATACTATTCGATATCACTTCGAAGAACATCCCCCAGAGGATATATAAGAGGATCCTAGAAGGGTATTAGTAGTAGTTCATGTCAAAGATATTGGATAGTGCAAACAATAACATCAACTATATTTCAGTACTCTGGAGGATTCTCTCACTACAGTTCAGCAACACCATCCTACTAGAATAGATTCAAACATCTTCATGGAGGCATGATGCTACACATAATTGGAAATGAACAAGGAATACATTGATAATTATAAAAAAAGAAACAGTGGAAACAAGATCATTGTTAATATAATAACAAATATTTGTATTTCAATATATCGAAATAAAAATTGGGAAATTATCAACAAGAACCTCCCTTTATTACAACTCCATCTCGAAGCATCCCTGGTAACCTAGTAAACTGATAATCGATCCAGTCCTAACATATCTCGAAGGGAATTCCTGATCACTATAGGTCAGTGACTATCA
This sequence comes from Viscum album, assembly GCA_963277665.1. Classification (NCBI taxonomy): domain Eukaryota; kingdom Viridiplantae; phylum Streptophyta; class Magnoliopsida; order Santalales; family Viscaceae; genus Viscum; species Viscum album. Next base: position 576,014,181 of record OY728138.1, on the reverse strand, counting down.
TCTGGCATCATACAACATTAATGTGGGAACAAATTTTCTAAATAGCATTATAAAAGAAAGACAAGCATGTCAATATTCATGTGAAAGAATATACAACAAATTTACCAGAAGTCAACAATGCATTAAAACCCAATGTACTTCAATCTGGGAACCAAAATAGATCAAATATCCCATGTCACTGAGGACACAACTCTCCATGTCAAAGGTTCAACAACTTGATCAAACTCTATGATACCCTTTCCCCTTACTCGATCATTGAAGTATATAATCTACAAACACCTAAGTGAGCAAGCATGGAGTTATCTAAAAGGGCCAGTATTGTCTCACCAAGGATTCCATAGTGATCCCAATAATAAATTACTCAAGTAATGCATACAATTTTAAAAATAAATAGGTTTCGGAAGTTTAAATAATATTTAATCAAATTATACTATACTGATATACTAATGGAAAATTACATCAAGAAATGTCTTTACAATGATGGAATACTTCCAAAAATTGCTTAAAAGAAACATTTTATGTAAGATAGTTTATATAAATTCAAAAGTCATGTAAAAATGTTTAAAAACATTGGAATTAAATTCTAAACAAATATAAAACAAATGAGTATCGGGGTCAACTTCAAGATAGGTACAAAAGTTCCTAGATATAAGAATATGAATTCTCTAAGTGATCACAACAATATGTGTATACACACTCCCCTCCAAAACTGGAAAAAAGTGATTTGTCACCATCCCATCAGCTATGTAACCTGCTATTTTTATGTTTTAGAACATTTTATAATTGTAATGAGTGTCAAAATAACTCAAAATGTACCTAATCCTTTCTCGTGATCTTACATAATCAATGAAGTGAAATTAATTTTATGATTTCTCAATATACAATTAAATCGAATCCCCACATTTCATATTCCAATTTTCCATTTAAAACCAAAATAAATGTTTTTTAAAAATAACATGGATTTACACCAAAATTAAACAACTGGAATTATATCGAAAAAATTAATCCGTTTTTAAAATTAATTAATTACATCGATTCCATTTAAAAATTCAAAAACTAAAAATCAATTGAAACAATTTCCATAATTTATTAAACATAAACTAATTCATTTCAATTGTGGTCTTTCCAAATTTCATTCCAACATAATTTCAAACTTCTCAATTCATTATATATTATTACAAAAACCAATTATAATCCATTTCTAACATTGGAATTTAAATCAACAATTAAATTATGTCATCAAATTTAATGTTACTAAATTTGGGAAATTGGGATGAAACCACATACCTTTATTTGTGAGAAGCCCTTGAAACCGAACCAAGAAATGAGATCTAGAAACATGGAGTATAGATCAATCAATTTTAGGATGATATATTGAAATCCCAAAGGATGAGAAAGGGAAAATTTTTATGAACATGAAATAATTTACAACTGAGATTCACATCGTAAGCACAATGATGATCAATTGCTTAATAAAAGGATCTGGAATTGACTGAGGTATCCAAGATCAGTTGTGCAAGAATATGGGTCAATAGAAAGGAAACTAGTGCGGAGGATAAAAGATGACCTTAGTCATGATGCCTATTTAAAAACAAAATTTGGGGTAATACACAATGTTTTTATCACATTACATGTCATAAAATAGTTAATTTTCATAACCACCAAAAAATAAAAATCCTCTAATTAGAAACTGATATTTTATTTAACATGCGTTGTGCAATGAACCATTACATTATTTAACATTAATTGTGTGAATATTTAAGTCCATGCACCCATAAACCATTACATAACATGTATATTATTTACACAGAGTTAATCATCATATAGACTATATAAACAACTAGTTTAATCTAAGAGTCAAAAAAGCTTCGACTTCATCATTACAAGTTTCCTACCAATTCATTAAAAACCCTACCAAGTCAATGAAGAGGAAAAAACCAAGACATCGTTAAACTTTTAAAATTCATATTTGAAACAAGTTGTTCTAACTGATTGTGGAAATCCCACATTGAATAAGGATGATCATGAAGCACCCCTTTATAAGGTGGTGTGGATACATCCCTTGTCATGAGGCCTTTTCATATGCGATGCCAGAGGGCCACATCATTGGGAATGAAAAAGTAACTGATCTAGGATCAAAGTGTAAAATATCCTGATTGGGGGTTGGACTAAACCATTACAAATGACATCAGATATAGTGTTCAATCAATGTGCCTGTGAGGATGTGGGGCCCTTATAGGGGGAGGATTATTGAAATCCAACATCAAAGGAGGAGGAGCATGAAGAACCCTTGTATATGTTTTTGTGGATACTTATCCCGTCATGAGTCATTTTCCTGGGGATTTCTAGAATGTCATATCCCAGGGAATGAAAAACCATGTGAGCTAAGCTCAAAGTAGACAATATCATGATTGGGGGAGGGACTGGTCCGTTTCATTTTATTTTTTCTATTTTATCCCATTCGAAGCCCATTTTTTTTATTTAAATGGAAAATTAGTACCTTATTTTTTCTTCCAAAAATAAAAAATTGTTTGGATATATTGATAAAAAAGTATTCGTTTACCATTATTGACTACCTCTTTTGTAACTTACATGAAAAAATGTAATTTTATAAAATCGATCAACATTCATGAAATTAGTGGTTTTGGATGAATGTGGTTGATGTTCTAATGATATAATTTAAAATTATGAATAGTCACTCAAATACATTTTCATACATTTTTTTCATGACCAATTCTCCTACCATTCTGAATGGAATTATGATTCTTATATTATATAGATATTTATACACCTTCATTTTTGTATGTGTAGATGTCATCCTAGTTTACTCGGGAATACAAGTGAAGCATGATGCCCTTTTATGAGATATTCTATAAGAAATTAATGATTATATTCTATTATCCATGTTATCTACATGTACTTTATACATTGAATATATCTTGGTTTTAGGTATGTCATGTGGGAATAGGGTATCTCATTGTATTTTGACAAGATCATTGACAACATTCCTTTAACAGATCCCTTGATGTTTTTCAATATTAGAAAATTATTGGTTTATAAGATACTATAATGACCCATAATTTATATACATTGTTATTTCTTAATAATTAAAGCACACTTATTACAACATATAACAAACCCATGAAAGGACCATATAGGTATAGTGTCTTTAGAAACTGGGAATCATCAACCACTGGTTCATAAAGAATCTACATTGTCTCCTATTTATTTCATCATATATAGAGTTCCTTTTGGAATATCCCACTTAATAACCTTCTTCATGGCCTGGGGAAATGAAACATACAAAAGGGTGAGCTCAAATTCTCAGTAAGGGTAAACAAAATAAATCTCAGTCACATTATATTCAAAAGAACATAACATTTTGGAAATCTTAACCTCCAAAAGAAATCATAATTTCATAACATGGGATAAATCATAGTAGTGAAATGTAATCCCAATAATCATAACATAAAACATGAAACTTTTTGGAATACACACATAATCATAGGGAATCATTTCTTAGTAGTCAAGACTCATTGTCAAGACTATCTTAGTGGACAAAGTCCATTTCTGAACTGAGTTCACTCCTCGTTTTAGTCCTGTTTCACTGAACCGGACTAACCAGTAGTTTCAGCCCTGTCTATCTCATGAGATATAAATATTTAGCCAATTCATTGGTGGGAGATATAGGTCCCACCCATCTCATAATGAAACCATTCTTATGTGTGCCACAAAATCATAAATCATACATCATAGCATAACCCATGTAATAAAATGGGATTCTTAATCATCATTCCATCATAACCCAATCTATATAAGATAAAAGGACATCATAAAAATAATTCCATCATAACATAATCAAAACAATGTAAAAAATAGGGATAGAAATTGAACCCTATATTATCGTAGAAGGAAAATAATTTTGATAATACACTTGAACTTCATTCTTGAGGAAAATATCTTTTCTACTTAAAAAGATTTTTCCTTTCTTAACATGTCACACAATTTTAAACTAAAAGAAGTTGATTAAAAATAATCTTGAAAACGTTTAAATAATAATTCATGGAAATAAGGTTCTAAAAATCTATTCATGTTTTATAAGTTAAATAAAAGTATTCTTCTCATACTTTGGCTGGAAAAGTCAAAATGTACCTCGTACTAAAAAAACATCAAAAGATTCATTTCATATCTTTTACTAAATACTCAACGAAGGGTAAAATTGGATACAAACAATTTTAGGAGTATATAAATAATATTACATATCTATGAAACATGGATGTGGATGGTAAATATGTCCCAGTAATTACTGAAGTATAAACAATCTCGGATAAAAATTGAGATTGCGAGATTTTCCCTTACCTTAGGTCTGATTTTCTTCGTAAGTGTCCGAACCTCTTGTATAATGATTTAAATAAGGTCATTAACTTATTCCAAAATCATACATATTGTTATGATATCATATATGGCCATATTCTTATATTCTTATATTTTATTAGTAATGTTTCATTGCTACTTGTTATTCAGGTGTTTATTGCTTTTTGTTCTTATGTGTGTTTTGTATAATAAATTCTTATTATTCTTATTAGGTTATATAAAACTAATTTCCAGAATGGTATTATTGTAACATATATCATATTTATTCATTAAATTCATTTATATAATTATTATTCAATGAAGATCATGTAGAACGAGTCGCATCACATCGTAGAGACGGTAGGCCGTACGTACGCACGAGCGATGATATAGTTCTGATGATCATGGAATTGAATTGAAGTGTATGTATACTATTTTAGAAACAATATCACTTTACAGTAATCATATATTATTATTATTTACACTATTATACCCATCCATGTATGGTGGTGATGTAAAATAGATTACACCACGGCGTGGTGACGGTATTCCATACGTACGCACGCGCAGTGATTTCGTTTTCCGTAGGATTGAAAGATGGTGAAATAGGGTTGTTTCATACGTATAATAACATATTAGTATATTATTGATAATGATGTTATTACTTCATAATGAAACAACGAAAGAAGAAGACGTATAAGAAGAAATAAAGTTGAAACAATCGGTAACGGACATTATCTCTTCTTTGATGCGCCTCTTCTTAACCTCCACTTAGGGAACCAAAGATGATCATTGAAGAAGACCAGGACCTATAGAATGTTTCTAGGGAAGTGGATATGAGAAATTGGTAGGGGTTGTCAGAGCTTGATGGATCAATGTGGTGTGAGGAGGGGAGGGATGAAGTTCCCTTTTATAAGGGAGGAGAGGGGCACCTTTGGAAAAAATAAAAATATTATTTTATTATAAAGTCATATTCGGTTTTTAATAGCTCCAAATTGATTTATTTAAAATCAAAGGTGGGGATGGGTCGAAATACTCTTATAAAATAGAATTTAGACAAGTTTAGTTTCCAATTTTAACCTTATCATTTAGATAAAACATTAAGTGATATAATATTACTTTTACAATGTCTTCTTGTTTTCTTACACTATAAGGTTAATAAACATACTATAACAAGCCAAATGAACCCCAAGTTGTTCAATATTAATATATTTATCCTTATCCGAACCTTAGATTTTTAGGAATAAAATAACAATTAATAATATAATATTTTTTAAAAAAACTATTTTATGTCAATTTTGACACTATTTGGTAATTGATTTTTGTGAAAATCATAATAGAATGATTAGTTTGAAAAAATATAATTAAATCAATACAAACATGTCATATTAACCTATAAAATTAGTGTAATTCATAAAAAGTCTCCAATTACATTTATTTGAGTATTTATAACATCAATTATATTAATATTTAATTAATAAGATAATTACCGCATTAAATTATTTAATGTTTAAAATTTATAAATAAAATACCAATATGTATGAAATCTTTTTAACTTTATAATGAATATTTATAGTCAAAATTATCTTATGTATAACCCTATATTAAAAATGTTTTAATTATTAATCTTTGATTTTAACTATTTTAACTATTCTTTAAATAAAAAAATATTAAATGTACTAATCTAATCCAGGTGGGCCTAAATGGTCATATTTTATTCCTAAGGTTGTTTTAGGTCGAATTACACTTATAAAATAGAATTAGGTAATTTGTTAGGGTAATAATAATATCATTTTTACCCTTAATTACCCTATATACTTTTAATCGTGGTAAAAAATTAAAAAGATACAATTCACCAATAATTATTTTCATCTCATTGAATGAAATTTTATTCCTTGATATTAACCGTGACTCTTGGATATTCGAAATTCCACTCACAGAAGCGGTAAAATTATGTTTTATATGAATTTACAAATTCTCCTCGGAGGTGGGTAAAAGACGGTGAAAAGTTCAATACAATTTTTATATATCTAAAATTATTATAAAATGACTGCAATGAATTACTTTGAACTTATATAGGTATTATATATCAATTTTGACCTAAAATAAATTTAGATTAAAATAAATAATTATTTAAATAAATAATCGGTTTTAAAATAGTAACCAAGTGTTTTCACTATTCATAAAAAATTGAAATTATTCAGAAAAATACCAAAATTTCACCCCAGTCTATCTTCAATATCCCGAATCCAAAAATGGAGTCCTTTTTGAAAGATAAAATTTACAAAATTTCAAAATGTTGGTATTACTATTCATAACAGCTTGTTTTAATAATATTCTAATAGCATATCGTTGTTTAGTAAAATTTGGTATTGCGTACAACACAAGATATCGAGGAAGGTCGTGAATGCGTGTAAAGCAAGACAATATAGTGGTGTGTGTAGTGAAATATTCATTTGATGATTTATATAACATAAAACCAAAATATTCCTCATAAAAATATGGGGTGTTACATTCTACCCCCCTTAAAATGAATTTCACCCTCGAAATTCATAGCATTGTAACAAACAGATGAGGATATATCTCCCTCATCATATCATCAAGCTCCCATATAGCTTCTTCTAATTGGTGGTTCCTCTATAAATCTTTCTCTAAGCGAGTGGTCTTGTTCCGTAGGACTTTTTTGCTATGATCCATAATCTCTATTGGATGTTCTTCATAAGAAATATCATGCTTCTGCAGTACAACTTCTGAGCTGAGTACATGTGAAGGATAGGGTATGTACTTTCATAGGAGCAATACATGGAACACATCATGAACTTGAGAGAGATTCGGTGGAAGCACCAATCAGTAAGCTACCCTCCCAACATGATCTAGTATATAAAAACAACTGAAATACCTAGGGCTCAGCTTTCCCATATTTCCAAATCTCATTACTCCCTTCTAAGGAGATATTCATAAGAACTCTTTACCACACACATCAAAATCTAGGTCTTTTATTTGGTTATCGGCATAACCTTTTTGTCGACTCTGAGATTCACTAATGTGTTGTTGAATAGATTGGACCTTTTCATCCATCACATCAACAAGATCTGGTCTTAATTGCTTTCTTTCCCCAACTTCATCCTAGCAAGTTGGAGTTGGGAATTTCTTTCCATAGAAAGCTTCATAAGGAGCCATCTGAATACTTGATTGAAAGCTATTATTATAAGAAAATTCCACCAAAGGTATGTGTTGATCCCAACCACCTTTGAAATCCATTGAGAAATCTCTTAACGTATCTTCTATAGTTTGAATTGTTCTCTCAGACTAATCATATGTCTGAGGATGATAAGTAGTGCGGAAACTCAACTCTGTATCTAATGTATGCTGAAGACTTCGCCAGAACATTGAGATAAACATTAGATCCTGGTCAGATATAATGGAAAGTGGTAATCCATGCAATCTAACCACTTCCTTTACATATATCCTGGAAAGCTGATCCAGAGATAAATCCTCTCTAATAGCAATGAAGTGTACAGTCATTGTAAGAAGATCAACTATGACCCAGATAGCATTGTTGCCTTGAGATGTTTTAGGAAGTCCAGTGACAAAGTCCATAGTGATATTTTTCCATTTCCATTCAGGTATGTGTAATTATTGTAACATCTCTTTAGACACATGTCTCTCAGCTTTAACATGCTGACAAACCAAGCATCGAGAGACATATTCAACAACATCTCTTTTCCTTCCATCCCATCAGAAGTAATCCTTCAGGTACCTATACATCTTCGTGCTTCCAGGATGAATAGAGAATGAAGAACTATGAGCCTCATCTAGTATATACTTCTTTAATTCTAGTATGGGAGTAACACAAACTCGATTCCTGAACTTTATTATCCCATCACAATCAAGGTTGAATTCAGGAACATTTCTCACCTTCTTTTTTAACTCTGCATCTTCTTTATGTGCCTCTTTATTCATCACTTGTATATATCGTTGAACATTCATTTGAGAATGATAAGATTTCTCCCCTTCCAATATAATTACATGATCTGTCATTTGGAAATCTATAAATATTGGATCTTTTGTGATCCTCATCATGGATAAGCTAGCATGGTTTGTAGACTTAATGCATCTTCCACATTGTTTTCTTTCCCAGTGTGAAAATGAATTGAGTAGTCGTAATCCTTAATCAGCTCCAACAATCTTCTTTGTTTCATATTCAGCTCCTTTTGTGTGAAAATATACTTTAAACTTTTATGATCAGTATAAATATAACACCTTTCACCATAAAGATAATGCCTCCATATATTTAATGCAAAGATTACCACATCTAACTCCAAATCATGAGTTGGGTAATTTTGATCATGGATTTTCAACTATCATTAGGCATAAGCTATAACCAAATAATTTTTCATGAGAACACACACTAGTTCTTTCTAGGATGCATCACTCTAGATCACAAACCTTTTGACACTACAAGGATGTGTGAGTACAGGTGCACTGGATAACCTTCTTTTCAACTCTTTGAAATTTTCTTCACATTCCTCCATCCACAAGAACTTTACTCCTTTTCTAGTTAACCTGGTGAGTGGGTTAGATAATCGTGAAAAATCATTCACAGAACGTCAATAATATCCAGCAAGACCAAGAAAACTATGGATCTCAGTTAATGTTGTTGGTCTCGTCCATCTTTCAATAACCTATGTCTTTTCTGTATCCATAGATATCCCCTCTATTTAGATTATGTGACCCTAAAATGAAACTTTTTGAAGCCAAAATTACCACTTGGTAAATTTGGCATAAAGCTTCTTCTTTCTGAGGGCCTTCAATACAATTCTCAAGTGACCTTCATGTTCTTCCATGCTCCTTCAATAGACACGAATACCGTCTATAAAGACTACAACAAAGTGATCAAGATAGTCTATAAAGACTCTATTCATTAGATCCATGAAGATATAAGGGTCATTAGTAAGACCAAATGGCATCACTATAAATTCATAGTGTCCATACCATCTACGGAAAGCCATCTTTGGTATATCCACCCTTTTGACCCTTAATTGATGATACCCTGAATGAAGATAAATCTTGGAAAAGTATTGAGCTCCGCGTAGTTGGTCAAATAAGTCCTCAATTCGTGGGAGAGGATATTTTCTCTTGATAGTGGTCATGTTAAGTTCTCGATAATCAATGCAGAGTCACATTGATCCATCTTTCTTCTTAACAAACAGAACAGGTGCTCCCCAAGGTGACGCACTAGGGTGTATGAATCCCTTATCAATATTCTCTTGGATTTTCTTCTTCAATTCTTGAAACTCAATTGGGGCCATTCTATAATGTGTCTTTGAAATAGGCAAAGCACCCGGTATGAGTTCTATTGAAAACTCAACTTCACGATATGGTGGAAGACCCAGCAGTTCCTCTGGAAAGACATCATCAAACTCTCGTACAATTGGAATATTCTTAATCATTAGTTTCTCACCAACCATTTGACATACATATCCTTCATTTATTGGAATCAAGGCGCATAAGATGGAAGAAATTTCCACTGGAGGGTTATATTCATCCATGCATCGATATATGATTGTAGATTGATCGGAAATATTAAATGTAATTTCCCTTCTTTGGAAATTGATATGAGCTACATATAAAGAAAGCCAATCGATGCCAAGAATCACATCAAATCCCACTATAGGAAGGATCACAATATTTTTAAGAAGCACTTTCCCACAAACTTCAATCGGAGATGAATTATAAACTTTTGATGCGACTGTTGTGCCGTTAGGGGTTGTCACAACTATCTCAACATATAATTGTTGAGGTAATATGGCTATACCCTTAAAAAAATCATCAGAAATAAATGAGGTGGTGGATCCGGAGTCAAATGAACATTTTCTACCTTAGAGAGGATGGTAAGTGTACCTTTCACCACTTCGTTTTCATACTCCACATCGCTAGTAGAAATTGCATTTGACTTTCCTTTTTCTTTAGCCTTAAGAGTTTTTTGACATTGATCATCATCAATAACCCTTGGATTAGGGTGTTGATTGACATAATGCCCCATTTCCTGGCACTAGAAACATTGAAGTGTAGGAGGTGCACTCTGTGTAGCCTTTTCATTGTTCACATCACTAGATATCTTTTTCCCATCATTGCGGCATTCAAATTCCCAATAACCTTTCTTTACACATTTGAAAAATTTACTCGTCCCTTTAATACAACTCCCTCCATGTTTTTTTCCACTATTTTAGCATAAGGGAAAACTCGTCTTCTTTTCAGTGTGCTCTTAATATTTTCCTTTGAATTCCATATTACTCTTCTTATCAAACCTATATGACTGATGGGTTACTACAATCTTCATCTGAAAATTGAGAGCACATAGAATGATTTCCTCATAGCTATTGAAGTCCCTTATGGATAATGCCCTTTGAATACTTGGTTTTATGAAACTAAAGAATCAATCAGTATTACTCTCAGGTTGGATAATAATCCCAGAATCTTACCTTGAAAGTATTGTAAAATATTCTTCATATGTACCAACTGATTCATCATCCTTTTGCTTCAGTTCAAGAAACTATTTCCCCATCATTGTTTGAAGAATACGAGGGAGGTACTAATTGAAAATTAAGTTCTTGAACTCATCCCATTCCATGGACTCAATTTAATCTCTTGGCCTCCTATTCTTGACAATATTCCACCATTGATCAGCATCACTTCCAAATGATACACTTCTAAGATGAATTTTTCATGTTCATAACATTGAAGAACTGAAAATATCTTTTCAATAGTATTGATCCATTGTTCAGAAACTAATATATTAGTAGACCCGCTGAATGAAGGTGGACGATTCCATAAGAAGGATCCAACATAATGTTTCCCCTTCCTTTTCTTGTTTGAAATTCCTTCATGATTCATATCCTGAGAAAGATGTGTGAGCATGGAAACATGATTTTGTATTCCAGCTCCCATAACATTTGGTTTCTCAGGAGGAAAATCATTTCATTTCCCATCACATTCCGCGTTAACACGGTTCCTTTGGGTTCCATCCATTGACTAAAACCAAGAAGAATAGTGCCAGCAACACTAATTATAATAGGAAAACCACATAATCAAGAATAAAATTTCACACTTAAGGTCTTGTCATAGGTTGTTCATTGCCATTTTTAAAACTCTAATATTGTGTTCTATGCTTAAACTTATCCTTAGGGTTCTTACTAAGACTTTCACATCCTAGTTTCCAAAGGATGACTATTCCTTTCCTCTGATACCAACTATTATGACCCATACATTACATACATTGTTATTGATTCAAAATTAAAGCACACTTATTATAACATATAACAAAACCATGAAAGGACCGTATAGGTATAGTTTTTTTAGAAACTGGGAACCATAAACAACTGATCCATAAAGCATCTATATTTTCTCTCATTTAATTCATCATATCTAGAGTCCTTTTTGGCATATATTCCTTAATAACCTTCTTCCTGACCTAGGGAAAGAAAACATACAAAAGTTGAGCTCAAATGCTCAGTAAGGTTAAACAAAAGAAATATCAATCAATTCATATTCATAAGAACATAACCTTTTGGAAATATTAACCTGCAAAAGAAATAAAAATTTCATAACATGGGATAAATCATAGTAGTGAAATGTAATCCCAATAATCAAACAATAAAACATAAAACTTTGTGTCATACAGACATAATCATAGAGAATAATTTCATAGTAGTCATGACTCATTTCCAAGACTATCTTAGTGGACAATATCCATTTTTGAACCGATTTCACTCCTCGTTTCAGTCCTGTTTCACTGAACCGTATTAACCAGCCATTCCAACCATTTCTATATCATGAGATATAAATCTTTACCCAATGAATTGGATTGATATATAGGTCCCACACATCTCATAATGAAACCATTCTTATATGTTCCACAAATTCATAAATCATACATCATAGCATAACCCATGTAAAAAAATGGGATTTCTAATCATCATGCCATCATAACACAATCCATATTAAATAGAAAGACATCATATAAATAAATTCCATCATAAAATAATCAAAACAATGTAAAAATAGGTATAGAAACAGAACCCTATATTATCTTAGATGTAAAATAATTTTGATAAAACACCTGAACTTTATTCTTTGGGAAAATATCTTTTCTACTTCAAAAACATTTTTTCTTTCTTAACATTTCAAACAATTTTAAACTAAATGAAGTTGATTTAAAGTAAATTTGAAAACTTGTAAAGAAATATTCATGGAAATAATGATCTAAAAATCCATTCATGTTGTATATGTTAAATAAAAACATACTTCTCATACTTTGGCCGGGAAGTCAAAAAGTACCTCATACTAAAAAAACGACAAAAGATTCCTTTCATATATTTTACTAAAAACTCACTGAAGGGTAAAATTGGAATTAAAAATTGTAGGTGGATAGAAATAATATTAAATATTAATGAAACATGTATGTGGATGATAAATATTCCCCAGAAATTACTGATGTATAAACAATCTCGGATAAAAATTGAGATTGTGAGATTTTATCTTACCTTAGGTCCAATTTGCTTCGTGAGTGTCAGAACCTCCTGTATAATGATATAATTGATGTCATTGAATTATTAAAAAATCATAATTATCGTTATGATATCATATATGGTCATATTTATAGATTCTTATCTTTTATGAGTAATATTTCATTGTTACTTGTTATTCAGGTGTTTATTGCTTTTTGTTCTAATGAGTGTTTTGTAGAATAAATTCTTATTTTTATTTTTTAGGTTATTGATACATCATTTATAGAATGGTATCAGTGTAATATATATCATATTTATTCATTAAATTAATTTATATAATCATTATTTAATGAAGATCATGTAGAACGAGTCACATCACATCATGGAGACAGTAGGCCGTACGTACGCACGAGCGATGATATCGTTCCCATGATTGTGGAATTGAATTTAAGTGTATGTACACTATTTCAGAATCAATATAACTTTACAATAATCATATATAGTTATTATTTACACCATTATACATATCCAAGTATGGTGGTGGTGGAAAATAGATCACACCACGACGTGGAGACGGTATTTCTACGTAAACACACAGTGATTTCGTTTTCTGTAGAATGGATAAATGGTGAAATAGGGTTGTTTCAAACTTATAATAACATATCCGTATATGAGTGATACTGACGTTATTACTTCATAATGAAAAAACTAAATAAGAAGAAGTAGAATAAAAAATAAAGTTGAATCAATCGGTAACAGACATTACCTCTTTTTTAAAGCAGCTCTTCTTAACCTCCTCTTAGGGCACAAAAGATGGTCTTCGAAGAAGACCAGGACATCAAGAATGTTTCTAGGGAAGTGGATATGAGAAATTGGCAGCGGTTGGATGATATTGATGGTGCAAAGTGGTGTGAGGAGGAGAGGGTGGAGGTGCCCTTTTATAAGGGAGGAGAGGGGCACCTTTGGAAAAACTAAAAATATTATTTTATTATTAAGTCATATTTAGTTTTTAATAGCTCCAAATTTATTTATTTCAAAGCTAAGGTGGGTATGGGTCTAAATAATCTCATCCAATTGAATTTAGACAAGTTTAGTTTTCTATTTTAACCTTATCATTTATATTTAACTTTATGTTAAATAATTTTACTTTTACCGTGTCTTCTTGTTTTCTTACACTATAATGTTAATAAACTTACTATACCAAGACAAAAAACTGAATGTTTTTTATTATTAATATATATAACATTATCTTAACATTATTTCTTTAGGAATAAAATAACAATTAATTATATAATATTTTTTAAAAAAACTATTTTATGTCAATTATTTTACACTAATTGGTAATTGATTTTTGTGAAAATCACAACAGAATGATTACATTGAAAAAAGATAATTAAATCAATACTAAAATGTTATATTAAACTATAAAATTAGTGAAATTAATCAAAAGTCACAAATTACATTTATTTGACTATTTATAACATCAATTATGTTAATATTTCAATAATAAGATAATTACTTTATTTAATTATTTAATGTCTAAAAATTATAAATAAAATGATATTCACTGTCGTAATCTAATCCAAGTGGGCCTAAATGGTCATATTTTATCCCTAAGGTTGTTTTTTTTCAAATAAAACTTATCCAATAGAATTACGACATGAGTTAGGGTAATAATAATATCATTTTTACCCTTAATTACCCTATTTACTTTTAACCGTGGTAAAAAAAGTTAAAAGTTACTATTCACAAAAAAAAATTATTTTCATCTCATTGAACCACATTTTAGTCCTTTATCTTAACCATGTCTCTTGGAGTTTTGATATTCTAGTCACAGAAGTGGTAAAATTATGTTTTATGTGAATTTTCAAATTCCCTTTTGAGGTGGGTAAAAGACGGTGAAAAGTTAAATAAAATTTTTATATATCTAAAATTATTATAAAATAACTCTAATGAATTAAATTGAACTTATATAGGTATTATGTATCAATTTTGACCTAAAATAAATTTAAAATAAAATAAATAATTATTTAAATAAAAAGTCGGTTTTTAAATAGTAACCCAGTGTTTTCACTATTCATCAAAAATTGAATGTTTTTAGAAAAATACCAAAATTTCACCCTAGGCTATTTTCGATATCCCAAATACAAAAATGATGTTTATTTTGAAATAAAAAATTTAAAATATTTCAAAAAGTGGGTATTACTATTCATAACTACTAGTTTTAATAATATTTTTATAGCATGTCATTGTTTAGTGAAACTCGGAATTGTGTATGATGCAAGCTATCGAGGAAGGTCGCGATTACGTGTAAACCAAGCCAAGATAGAGTTGTGTATAGTGAAATATTCTTTTTATGATTTATATAAAATAAAAACTAAACATTTCTCATAAAAATCGCAGGTGTTACAGATAATATAGGTCAACTAAGAAAAATATATAGTATCAATCCTTACCCATAAAAATACTCACAATGAATGAACTAAATTTCTTATCTTCCATACTATGGTATATGTTCATTTTTAGCTAAAAAATATTACCAATTAGCTAAAATTTTGATTTTTCCATATATTGGTCGAGATTATGAGGATTTTTGTGATGAATCAATCCAGAGTATAATTTTTTATATTATATTCGGTGAACTAGTCATGATATATGGGTATCACCAAATTTGGACAAACACGAAGAACAACCAAACCAATGATCTCATCTAATAGTTGTGATGTATTCCAATAACTATTGCTACAACTATGAATTTTGGGAAATTATCCTGTTATATTCTGATCAAAGGATCATGAGAAAAAATTTCTATTAAAAGGACCTAAAACGAATTCATAGGTGATGGTTGTAATATCATATGGGACTTGATTTTGACGTCACCTATACAACAGAATATAGAAACATGGTTTTTAATTCTCATAGTTAGATGATACATTCATAAGAAAATAACAATTCCTATGATTATAGAAGTTTTATGGAACTTTTTGTTCTAATTAATTGATAAATGAGAGAAGAAAAAGAAATTTATTTTTTTATAGTCTTAGTTTACTCATTATATCCTTTGGATTAATTTTAAAAATAATGTAGGTGATAATGAATGTTAATGAATTAATGTAATTTTAAATATTAGGGAGAAAATAAGTGATTTTTCTCAATTATAAGATGTTATTTAATTCTTCCAAAACTAGTATGATGGTCAGTAATCTATGATTATGATACAAAAAAATTTCTTACTAAATATTTATGAGTTATTGAAATAGTTAGAATGAATATGTTATATAATCCTGATAATTTATTATAGTGGAAATTTGTGATGAGGGATAAATAAAAGATCCTGATTTTGTGCTTTTATTTCGAAAATAAAAATGTTGAGTAGAAAAAACATCCATGCTCTAATCAACATATTACTACACATTTAATTAAGTGGGATGAGGAAACAATAGATTTTATCATCAAGATGCAACATATATAATAGTGTAATAATGTCACATGGGTAATAATTTATCATATCATAATGTTTTCACTTTTCATACCTATAAAAAAATAATTATAGTGACATTTAATTTTCATATATTTATTTTACATCTTAATTTGTGGATAATTATGACATAACATTACATTACATACTATAAACATATAGTTAATGTGTCATTCAAGGAATAGATACCTAAAAAATATATTATAAGTGTATTAAATCATTTTCCACTAAAATCTATATAACTATATATAATATTATAGATATAAAACATAGTACCATTCATCATTACTTGGGTAAAATAATATATGAAAGGGTGAAATTTAATTGTCAGTAAATTTTAGAAAGAAAGACACCAACTACCAATTAACCATTATATGAACATAATAGTATAACAATTTGAGCATAAATTTTAAAACCCATATCATAAAAATAATATATCATAATCTTCAGTCATGAAATAAATGTGGTACATCAAAATATTTGAGTTATAAAAGAATCAATTACAATGATCTATATGAATATTACATTGGAATACTACTTGTATTAGTTTAATACACCTAATAAAAGAAAATAATATCTATATAAGTAAATGGTCACTATCAATACTAACTTAGTGGATTGGTTGAACTCCCCCAAATAATTTTTGTTATTCACCATCAGTCATAAGACTATCATAAGGTAATTACTCACTTTCTGGACTAGGCTTTCTCCCATTTCCCACCATGTTTATCTTTTGAGATATAAATTTTTATGAATTGAAATTGAGGTATATTAGATATTGGGAAAACCCATAACCAAATTTAAAATACATAAATTGTTGTCAAAAAAATATTAACAATTCAACATTAAAAAAAATTAAATTTAATAGTATAAATAAAAATTTCAACACGTCCTAACCCATGGATGTGAAAAAGGTTTCATAAAATTTATAAAATTTAATAAAACAATAAACCATTTAAATGTAATGTGATTAATAAATACATTATAAACATAATCATAATGAAACTTGAAAAAGAATAAGTATGGTAACATATGATCAAATCCTTAACAAATCACAATTGAAACAAAGGGTTTATTACTATTATGTATAGTAATTCCTTCAATGGATCATTGAAATATTCATGGGGAATATACCCTTAAAACATTTAAAATCACATTTCAATAAATATATGTTCATGAAATATATTGAATATTAATTCTCATTAAAATACACATAGTGGATTAAAAATAAATTTTTACACTATTGAGAATTCATGTTGGTGTTAAAATTCCATTCATGCTTTATAGGTTATAATAAAACATTCATTTTACATTATTATAAATGGTTAAAAAGAATATCATTCAGAAAATGGCACAAAGATTAATTTAAAAAATTATAAAAACAAAATAATATAAAAACATAACTTAAACTGAAATATTATAATATTAATAAAATTCTAGAAACAATTATTAGAACATATCTATATGGATGAAAACTGTTTTTTGATCAAAGAGGATAAAATTTAGGTTTCATTAAAAATGATCTTAATGTATCATGATTATGTAAAATGAATATAATGCTAAGATAACATGTATTCTTATGAAATAAAAATATGATATGAAATTTTATGAATTTCATTATACGTATATCATAATAAATTATCATTTTAATCCCAATCATTAACAATCATAATCTATAGTGAGATTATAACAAACAACTCTTACAGAATTATAAACTATTGAATCATAATCCCAATGAGAGAATTGCATAAAATAAGAAATTAAATATAATAAAAACACAGATAATACCAATATAACATTTAAAAGGGAATCATATTCATCCAACAAAACAAGACAAGTGCATGACATATCATACATCCCAAAAAAATATTTATAAAAAATAAACCTTTACCTCAAGTTCAATTTACTTTGAAGGAAATATAACATCATGTATAGTAAATTTATATTTACTATATTAATATAAAACAATCTTTAATATACATATAACATCATATATGATCCGTAATTAATATTTAAATACATGTTTATCAAAAATTCCCTATAAAAATTATGGTTTCTTATTCCTAACTATTTCCTTTATAAATAGTATTTTGTTCAGTAGTTTGTGTCCTTATATTTTCCTCATATTTATATAATCTCATAAATGATAATATTAATATAAATATAATATATATTCATTATACATATAATTTTTTCATCAATTGGTGTTAGAGACATAAAAATGAATTACAAAATTTATTGAGACGGTTTTTCATGCATACAAATGAACATTATTTTTACATTTCAATATACGGATCATAAGAAAGGTCAATGATGAATCATATTTTTATATTCATTACTAAAAAATATATATAATATAAATTAATTAAATATACAATTCATTCCATAAAATATTTATAAAAATTAATGACCATATTACATCGCTTCGTGGAGATGGTTGACCATAATTATGCATGAGTGACATTATCATTCTCCAGTGGACCAGATGGTAAGAATGTGGATGTGAGGTTTTTATTAAAAATTTGTAATTATATGATAGTATAATAAAAAATAGTAAATAATAATGATTTCCTTCCATTAAATATGTTCATGAAATATGAGTAATATCTCTTTGTCGAGACATTATATCATGCATATACACGAGCAATAATTTCATATCACATTCTATTAGAAAGCGGTAGATAATTGTTGTTTAATAATAATAATAACATTTAATAACAATTACAGAAAATAAATTATTATTTTATTATAAAAATAATAAATTTCATGACATTGAGGGAGAATTAAAGATAATGTGATCGATTACATCAATTATATATTCATTGAATGAACTCCTTTAGATCTCCTATAAAGGGTCCAAGGATATGTTTTTTGGGAATACCAACAACTGTAGGATGTGGATAAGGATTGCAGTGAGGGGTCGTTTTAGGTTACGATCCTAAATTAAGTCTCTTAATGTCTGAATAATTAATGGGATGTTGTTCCCTTTTATAAATGTGGTGAGGATCACTTTTGGAATATCATAAAATATTATGTTATAATAGAGACATTATGGATCCAAATCAATCAAAATTATAATTGATTCTAAGATATTATAGGCTTTTTTACTCACAACAACCAATATAATTTTTATAGGTTTTTCTGGTGTTCTAATCCATACATTTTTATTTTGCATCTAGTTAAACATTTTATACATAACCAATGTAACAAAATTTTCCCTCTTTGCGAGTTATAATTTTAATTGAGAGGAGAATATTGAATTACAAATGGAATATTTATGACATTTTTTGACCATATAGTATCTGATTTGTTCAATTTTAACATTTTTTATTATAAACATATTTAATGAAATATTATTTATATTAAATATCATTAAAGTAATTTTTAAATTATTTATTTAATTTTACTTTCAATGACATTAATATAGTTATGAATGTCAAATATTAACCTTTTTAAAACATCCATTAATATAAATAATTGTATAAAAATATCATCATAGTCACTAATTTTTTAAAATTAGAATAATTTTAGTTTTTTTTAACAATTTATTTTATACGTTTATTAATTGAAAAAATACTATATTAGAGTTTTGTAACATTTAAGTTACAAATATCAATCCTAATATAGTGAAAATATTTTAAATGGTTATCATTATAAAACATATTTGGAATAAAAAATTTACTTTATAAATCATTGTCTAATTATTTGGGAAAATGGAACTAAAACTCAATATATTCATCAAATGGATATAAATACATGATATTACCTATTATAAATCTGAAAAATTCTTGTTTTGATATAACTTTCGATATCTTATTATATTAATTTTAAATATATTTTCCCAATTTTAACATAATCATGATAATAACACAAAACAAAATGAAAATTCATTTTTCATAACAAATGAATCTAATTTATAATAATGTTCTTATATGAAACTACTGTATTCAAATAATTAAATAGGTAATAATTATCCTTTTTAGTAATAAGGAATTAATTTTATATAAAAATTAATTAATAATTTGAATTTGACAATATTAACATAGATGAAAAAATATGGGTTTCAATAGATATCAGTATTTTCACTATTCGGTGAAATTAAATCCTTTTAGAAAATTCTCCAAAATAAGTCATATTATTATTTTGATATGATTACATCAAAAATTATATAAATTTTTATCATAAACAATTTATAAATATCCATTTATTAGTTTTTATATTTTATCAAAAAATAAATAAAAATCATATTTGATGAATAAAATGACGTTGATAAATATTCAATGCCAATTCGTAATATTTAAACAATACAATTTTGTTATGTATGATCTTTATATATTTTTTTCATTATTTATTTAATCATATTCATACCATCCAATTAAACTATTATCTTATAATGATATTATTTCAGGGTTTGGTTAAGAATGGTGTTCTGAATCTTGTATCTTATCAAAAAGAGTCTTATTCTATGATATTGAAATGATTTCCATTTAATGTAGAATATATTGTCACATTTTATTTGTTGGTAATTTTTTTGTTGTGGTTGGTTTCCTTACTATTTTCACCAATATAGGACTTTGGTTTAACTCTCATATTTAAAAAGGAATCTTGGTGTTTATTGGTTCATTGGTCAATCTAAGCATTGACAACTATCCTTAGACCAAGGTTCAAATGAATCCACCAATATATATTACAGAGGATATAATCATTTTTTTAGACTATATAGGTTTATGGTATTCAAATTTCGATGTCGATAAATTCTATTATAATAATAACTACCTATAATGAAGGATGATAGGTCTATTGGATGCTCAATATGATCAGTGATTTTATCATCCCATCTACATGATAAAGGATCGAGAGAAATCCTTAGTGTGGAAATTCTATGAAAAGGTGAAAATGATAATGATTTATAATATTCGACAATAATTTGTGATGGATTAGAGTCTTAAAAAGTCTTTAGTGGGCTGTAGTGTCCTCTTTTAGAGTTTTTAATTATGGAACAATTGTTTAAAAATAATCATGGCAGTCTGTTCATTAATGTGTCAAGATGCTGGGGAATATTTCCCCAATGTATTGTGGTACCTTATAAGGTTTTGGGGGAATTATGAAAATGTTATAAAATATTTTAATTCCTTTAATACTATATGTAATCATGAAAACATCCAACACTCTTACTAAAATTGAATATTATTGATCTGTAAAATGTCTTGGGTTGTGAGTATCATGAGGTTGTGTGGCACTGCTATTTTAGGTAGTTAACCCTTTATTTATGTATTTTAATTATATAATGTCATTAGTATAAAATAGGGAATGTCTGGAAGAATTTTAGAATGTTTTTGGGATTTTATGGAGCTTGTAATTTTAAAAATGGTTAGTAGAAATAGTGAATCACATGTAAGAAATTATGCAAGGAGAAACTGAAGTCACTAGGT
This sequence comes from Viscum album, assembly GCA_963277665.1. Classification (NCBI taxonomy): domain Eukaryota; kingdom Viridiplantae; phylum Streptophyta; class Magnoliopsida; order Santalales; family Viscaceae; genus Viscum; species Viscum album. Next base: position 575,992,408 of record OY728138.1, on the reverse strand, counting down.
TGTTGCATGGTTGGCACGCGATTTGATTAAACCATGCTACCAACCATAACGAATAGTGTGATGAAAAATATAAAGCCAGAGCATGGATGGATCATTGTTAGTCTAACCATGTGGTCCAACTATCTGAGCAGATTTTGGAGGTAGTTTTTGGTTCATGGTTTTCAAACAACTTGCTTAGTTTGCACCTAAATTTGGCATTGTTAAAATTAGATTTAAATTTTTTATATATAATCAGAATCATCCAATTAAGCCAAATTTTTTCCATTAATACAAAAATAACACAATTTCAACTACTATAAAATGCTTGAGAGACCCTTCCCCATGATCCAAGAGAAATCTATTGGTGATTCATGTTGAATTGTATGCCTGAAATCCATGGTATAATCATTATTGGTAGTTTCCCTTGGGTTTCTTATTTTTCCATATCAGGGTATCATGGATATATTATTTTCGGCATAGATCCATTGTGTTTAAGAATAATCCTGATGTTATATTATTATTTTTTTATTATAGGGAACAAGAATTGTTGTAGTTTTTTGGATGATCTAATCCATGATTTAGAGTTATTTAATCATTATTTATTCTCTCATAATATGTTAGTTATGTGGAAAAAATCATAAATCCCCCTATGGATGTGAAATTCTAGATGGAAACCCTCTTTAGTGGTGGTTTTTGGAATTATATGAATTGGTTATTTTGAAAGTGAATTTATAAATTGATATTAAAATAATTATTTGAAAATTGTTGTATTGATTTTATTAATGGAGAAATTATTCCAATTTATTTTCGATAAAATTATTTTTTGATGAAATGGTTTCTATAATGGGTTTTTCTTATGTTATGTTCATAACATTTGGAATACATTCTATGGGAGGGATCATGGTCATAATGTACCACCATCTATGGGACGAGTTTTCGACATGATGTTACACTATCAATGGTGATGCCAATCTTGTGTGTGTGAGTCTCTCTATAAGGATCCATTAGTTGAAATATAATATCCTATTCTAAATTTAATTGAGAAATGATGTTAACGAATTGATTGGTTTCCATCATTGGAAAACTTATTATCATGGAAATTTGGTTTGGATTTGATATAAACTGATTTAAAATTTTTTATATGAATTGTATTATATACATTTTCTGACATTTTATATCCTAGTGAGATGGGTAGCGATTTCATTGGGTAAATCCTAATGAGTTTTACACACACCCTTATTTTGGTGACTTTGGTTCATTTTTATATGTTATATAGTAGAATATATAATGGAAAGATATCTCATTTCATTGATGATTTTTTTGATAAATTGGGAATGGATTGTGAATTTTGATATTAGAGATCATGTGGGAGTTTCAACAGGGTATCTTCGTTTTCATTGAGTTGTGTGTTTTTGTTTCTTCATTTTACTGTGATTTTATTTTTATTTTATTTTTCATTTAGTTATTTATTTATGTAAAAAAAATCTCAATAATCATATAGTGGTTTTTTCATCGTAATATTGGGGTAGTTTCGTTATTTTCAAATGTAAAATCATCCACCAGCAATTCATAAATCTTTTTTTATTTAATTCCACCTTTAGTGAATTATGAATGCTATATAATGCCTATTAATGTCACTACCTCTTCCAAATACAAAGAGGATGTGTGGAATATTTCAAATGGAATCATTCATGGCATGTCATTCATTCATTTTAGGATAAATTATATTGGTTTTTTGATACTGGATTTGGTATGGTAGCAAGGAGTACCAACTCCAGGACATGAATTGTATATCATAACGGCATAACAGATATATATATTCTCATCCTAAAGTGTATTGGGATTGTATATAAGTGTTTTCAGTCACATTGAAGAGTTTTAACATTATCATCATGTGTATCCCTAATGATAGTACATGTCATGAATTTGTATACATATCATCAAAATATGATTTAATATTTCATTATTAATTGTCAATTAGGATTTGTGAAAAGAAATTCATTCTTAAAAACCAATTAAAAATTTATTTATTTTAAAATTCCTGATACAATTTTAAAAAATGAGTTTGAAAATAAAAAAGTGTTTAAATTTTAAAAATATTTTTGTGATATGTGTGATGTGGGATATTTTGAAATTTTTATGCCTTCAGTTCTATGAGATAGACTAATTTAGGTTTTGTTTTGGATATAGAAAATGGAACCAAATACCCATGGATGAAATCAACATGATGTGGATATTAATAATGTTGTTTAAACTTATTCATAGGTGAACTGACAAATATTTTAGACTATTCTCTTAGATTTTCATGACATGGAAAGAGGGAACTAAAGGGATAAACCAAAGAACATAGATCATTCCACCTAGTTTTAAATGGTGAATCCTCCCATCATTTAAGATGAATTTGAATTTGAAAAATAAGTGGTGTGGTTAAACTTTATTAATCTAATCATCAATTTTATTATGTACACTAGTTGATATGATTATCATGTTTGAAATTTGTAGGATGGAGGATCTAGATCGAAAGAGGTTGGATTTAGAATTTTAGGATATGTTAAACCATAGAATTTCATGGGAGTAATTTGAAGAATGGTTAAATAATAAATTCTATCATCATACATTTTGTATTTCTAGAATGACTAGATTTTTTTCTATTATGCAAGAGAACATCTTGTTAAATGATTATGCTGTTTAATTCATAAATATAGTCCACTTTTCACCCGATGTTGATACAATTATTTCTTTCAATGAATGAGTTTTCTATTTTGATTGATTAAATTTTTTTTTCAAAAATATTAATGATTTTTAAAACTAATTATATAATAAATTTCAATAGAGATACAATGGATGAAATGGACATTTGAGGATTTATATACAGGGGAAGTGTGTTGAAACCTATAGGAAATGGGTGGTGTCTAATGTTTGAATGAATTAGAAGAGTAAATCTTATCTCCAAGTTAGTGGTATGACTTTGAATTATATAGATATATTGGTGAATCTTACTATAAAACAGAACTAAAATATTGTATGTTTTCAATGTGGTTTTTTGAACCATATGATGTGACATTGTCTAGAAGCACCAAGAGAATGTAACAATTACAACGAGGCAGGACATCTTCAATGCTATTATCACAGTGCTCCATAGTCGGGTGCATGAGAAACATATCATGTTTCAAAAATTTCATATGCTCTAACGGGATGAGGGTTGTATAGTAGTTCTTGTTTATATATATGAGCTTTAGATAGTGATTCAAAAAATACCATGACGGCTCAATAATGGAAATTCGATAGGTTAATAATGTACAAAGTGTACTGAGAGAGTAGTTGTATGGATGTGATAATGTTATTTTGAATGTTCAATCTAGACCATTGACAGTGGCAGGTATGATTATTTTGAAATCCATAATTATGAATGGTGTTATTATATTTATTAATCCTATTATTTTATTAATTTTCATTCTATTAATATTCTAGATATTCATGTTGAGATGATTCCTTTTGTTTCAAAACATCAAAATCCACTTGTAATAATAGAATTCTAATACATTCTGTGGAAATAATGATGTATAAATTTTTATTGTTCATAATTGATATGTTATTTATCTATTGATGAGATGGATTTCTGTGATATAATCCTTGGTATAGATTTCATTTCAATGACCACATCTCTCATCGATTGTTATATATAAAGGGATTGTTTCATAAATGATGATGAAATATAGCATCTCATTTATAGAGATCAGAATGTAAAGGCTAGTTCATTTATAGTTTTGGACGTATTGGTCCTCAATATGTCATACTAGTTGGAAGCCATCAAATCAATGTATGTGAATTTTTTATAGAGTATTTCAATAATTTTTCGATTAGTTTGCACATGTTTTTATTAATAGTTTATCTATGTTTCCACTGAAAAGTAAAATTGATTTTACGATAGATCTCTTATTAGGGGACATTTTTATTTCCATTAAAACATACTATATGGAACCAAAAAACATAATCAAATAGAATTTACAGTTGTAATACATTGAGAGAAATGGTTTCATTCATCCTAGAACATCTCTGTGGGTTATTCTAGATTTCTATGTTAAAAATGAATATATGAATCACAGTATTTCTAACTATTATTTAAATATGAAAAAAGTTACAATAATGAATTAGTATCAACATCCTTGCGTTGATGAATAGATATATCAAATTTTGATAGCCCTGTGATTCTCTAAAATTAACTCATGTTAAATATATCAATAATGTAATGTTCATAAGGAGGATTCTCCAAAAACAGCTTTCTATGTAAGTTAATACCATTTTGAGTATGTGTTTATACCTTTCTATCAAACTTGTTCACTGGTGGTATTTATGGAATAGATGAATCACGTATATTAATGGTATCTAGATTAATTTTTAGTGGTGCTTTTGAATGATATATTCTTGTATTCAAGAACAAGTAATGAGCATGAGAACAATGTTTAATCTAATTTTGGAACCTTGGATACCAATTGATTTTGGTATAAACTGCTTTTGTGTCTATTAGAGGTCAATACATAGAAAATTTATCCATTACAAAGTGAAATACGTATTATTGTTGTATAGATTATCCTTTAGAAATCTCTATGAATATCCCTTACTGCGGAGTGGTGATATAATATACTATATACTACATCATATTGACCAGGGAGTTTGTAACCTCATACCTTATACATATATGTTGTGTTCCATGATTTATCGATAGCTCTATTTCCTAGATTTTTATAGTTGAGGGAAACCCTTATCCAATCCAGGAGACTATGTCCTGGAGACATCAGGATAGGTGTTGGGACCGTCTTCCTCTAGAATTTGCACCCCTGTCTTTACCAAGGTGAAAATACACATATGGATCTTAGGAAATAACCCCATATCATATTTCATGGGATAGTCCATGATATCCTCATTATAGTTTTGATAAAAATTGAAAACTTGTAATAACTCATATACCATTCATAGAAATGAATAGTAAAATGATATTTTTTTTATAAATTTCACTCCATAATCTCCTAGAGGAAAAAATAGATATCACACGTCCCAAAAGTTTTATTTATTTTGGTGGGTGTTTTATATATTATTCACGAAATACCAATGTAATGGTTTATTATTCCTTATACATAACTTTTTTTCTTTCCATCATTAATCCCTCCCATGCACGTGGTCATGAAAACATATAGATTGTTCTGGTAGATTTTTATAATGTTGGGATTATCATGTATGATTTATATTTTACACTATAAATTACATATTTCTATTTATATATATTTTCTCCTTTGGAAATGTTTATGTCTTTTTCAAAGGGAGGGGGTTTCATTTTATGCCATTGTTTGATGATCTAAAGAATCCCACCTAAATTAATAAATTTTATTTTAGTTTTTCTGGTGGGAAGGGGTTCACTAGGATTCATTATTTTGTATTTAAATTATATAAAAATATTTCTCCTTGAATTGAAGAGTTAATTAATAAAAGGATCCATGTTTTTTTGTAATTTTAATTGGATTGTAAATGGGGATTATTTGGGAATGGTGTAGAACATGAAAACCTAGAGTACATTGTGGGATGACTAAGAAAAGAATTCTGGTCAAAATTCCACCCCCATAAGATTTTTAAAATTAGAAAATAATAATTAAGAAAAATAGTCTTTTGACGTGGTTACCACTAGGAGTATTAATTGTTCATCCTTATTCTCTTTATCATGGGAATAATTTTAAATCGATTGATAAATTATGTATTAGTATTTGGCTCTAATGTTTCAATCATCGGATCTCCCATGGTGATGTATATTTTTTTTAATACTTTATTATTAATTATTTGATAATATTAATTATTTATAGCATGAATGATTTAAAAAAATCAAATACATAATATTTAAAAAAAATTAATAATAAATATTCAAGGTATTTTTCTTGGGATTTTATCAGGGCCCTATGATCACATTGTACATACACCAAATGGGTGTTTACATAGTGTGTTTTTTCAATCATATTTAATATGATTGTGTCAAATAGATGTGGTGGGTATTGTTTCTAATGGGTTTGGGGATGATTGTGATAAAGATAGAGGTCAACCAACAAATCCATAAACTGTTAATGTCTAAATTTTCAATTATTTTTATTATCTCTTATAGTACCTTCCTAACATATTTTTTTTATACTATTTTCCCACCATCATATAATTTGATATATTTTTGTTGAAGGTTTTGTATTCTATGATTGTATAATTACTATATTATATATAGAGTTATTTAGTGTTATTGTTTTTTTTATATTGTACAATAAAAAAGTCATTCTAATGATATGTTATTGATTTACAGATAATTTATGGTAGCCTATGAGGATCATAAATTCTCTTTGACACTTTATAAAGACCAATATATGTCCCTAGGTCAATGATTTTTCTAATTTTTTCATGTCAAAATTTTATTCTCACCAAAATAATTGTTGACACATTCCATGATATAAAAAAAATTAAAAATGGATTGACCAACCATGATCTATGGATTGGAAAATAAAATTTCAAAAAAAATTCACTATTATTTCAAGGTGACTAGAGAAATAAATAGAATTAATTATGTATAGGTTTGATTAAAATAATATTTAATTTATTAAATAATTAAGAAAAAATAAATATAAATCATGTTGTGTAAATGTATTTGTAATAGGAATTAAAATAGAGGTATTCAATTGTAAGCATTAGTGACAATTAGGGCCTTACATGGGTGGGGTTTGATGAATTTATTGATAAATAATTAAATCCTAATGCAATCCATATATCAATGAAAATATATTTATTCAAGATTATGAATATTTATATCATAGGAATGGGATGGAAACCTATTTTTAATTACTCATATCACTTTTCAAAAGACTTTTATGCTATTAAATCACTTAATGATAGCATATTCAAGTGGTGTCTAAGGTATAAAAATTTCTCTAGAGTGTTGATGTTAAGAATTGAAAATAACTGGAAAATTATTATTAAGGATATGTTGGATAAAAAGGATATTGTATATAATCTTAATAGAGGAAACACATTAGTCTTCCCAACTATATATGCAAATTAATATCATCAGAATAAGAACTAAAATGATATATACTCATTGTTTAGTAGGTAACTAAAAAATAAATACATGATATCAGTTTATCTCCATAGAATATTAAAATATTATTTCCAGTTATAGTATATTTTAGGAAATTATTATGACATAATTTACATCATTATCTCAAGATTATCATGACTATAGCTAATTTGACGGTCTCAAACATTATTTTTCATAATATCTGAAATAATATAGATGATAATTTTGTAAAATTAAATATTCATATAGAACTAAACTAGTATTATCTCTTCTAATTTCTTTTTTACTCAGAATTGATCTAGATATTACTTTTCTATAAATATTGGAGAATACGGGCATCCACCCATATCTTTTGGGGGTAGTAATAACATAGGTGGGTAAGATAGACTACATTTTTAAGCTAATTGGGCTATAGAAATTGAGGAACTGGGTCCCTCGATGTTGTGACATACAATTATTCTTGATTAAAATATAATTAATATTTTATTAATAATCCTCGAACACTTTGTATGCTTCATGTGTTCTAAAATCAAATTTCTTTCAAGTTTGAAACATGATTTTTTTATTTATCATCAACACAGAACTCATGAAACCAGATTTTAGATAGTTTATTTTTCTATCATGTTCAATTAATATAATCATCTAACAATTTCTATTGGCTTTTACAATACAGGGTATGTCTATTTTTTATCTAATTAAGGGAATATAATGATTGGTCACATTCAAATTTATGATTGACTAAAATAAATTATGGATTATGATCAAATTTATTAATGGTTTTGATCATCAATTAAATTGGTAATCGTAAATTATTTTGTATAAGAATAAACCATATTATAGGAGTCATTAAAATTCATATATTAGTTAGAAAGTGACATTATTGAATATTTATGATAAAATATCAATTTCCTAAAATATTTGAAGAACCACTAGAAATTAAACATTTACTAGATTTTTATTCAAATGAATGGGAATTTAGAGTATTATACCTTAAGATACAAGGGTTATAATCATGTGTTCATAGAATATTTCAATCAATTGAATCTAACTGTGGGTTATCGTTAACATGAATTTGGTTTATAATGAGGAAAAAAAATTCATTGATTTTTAGTTTAGTTATTATTGTTCCGAACATGGTTGATAATTTAGTAGAGGATTAGTAATTAGACATAGGATGCATTAGTAATAGTGAAGTCATTAATGGTTTAGAGATCTTTTATTGAAAGAAAGCGGATATAAATTTTACATTTTCTTTTGAGGATGGATTGTATTTAAAACATTTTTTGAAAAACACCATCATGATTATAATTATTTAATATGGATTATCCATAAAAATTTGTAAATTTTATTAGGATATTAAATAAAATTTTTGTGATATATTATGGAGTAAAGGTGGTAGGGTATCTTATAAAATGTCACACATGTCCAAAGGTTAAAACTGAACAACAACAATCATATGATATGTATCACTTATTATAAATACCAATATGGGTGGTGTAAATTTAGATAATATTGATCATAGGGTTTTAATGAAATATTTTTTTGAATGATAATATTAGGATTCTTGTTGAATAATATACCAACTCAGTATACTTCATTCTAATTAGGGAAAATACATTAGTTGATGAATTTGAAATATATATTGATATGTGTAGTGGTGATGTTACATCATCCACCATGTCTAATATTCAATAAATTATATTAATGGATAACTCATATTTTTGGTATTCCATTCCAAAATATCAAGGAATTTAATTAACTATGATAATAATTATCATACACTTCCCACACACACATCCCAACACATTTGCATTACATCCATAATATCATTGAATCTAACCCAAAAAACACAATCATGTCCACAATAATATTAATGCACATAACTGAGAAAAAAATTCTTTCAGATTTAGTAGGGCGTACCTAATTTAGTATCACTTAATTTAGGTTGTCATCACATAATCTATTTAATCTTGAGGAATCCATTAGTTTTAAAAAATGTACATGGTTAACTAATTTTATAATAATTTATATAAAAACCCACACAAAATGTATGTTTTCCGAGACCCACAAACTAGTGAACAAAAAATGACCCACACCGGTCATGATTTCCAGTGCCTATTTAGCTTATAAAATTCACAACATTGATCCAAATATCAATAAAATAGTGAGAAAATATGTCACATTCAACATCACCTTTAAATTCAATATAAGCTGATTATTTATCTTTATTAATCTCATGGAATCCATGTTCACAAGATTTAAAATTAATACGACCATCTCACGGGATAAACATTATGAGAAATGAAGGAAAAACATATTATGAAGAAGAAGAGATCAACAAAAACTTTTTGCGCCAATGTAGGGGTGCACATGCAGTAGAAAATTCCATAGAAAACATGTCAAAATTGGTGAAGCATAATGGCATGAATGCTTAGGGAAGAATATTTCTAGGAGACTCATTCCAATAGAATGGATAAATAATGATTGAAGTGATGTCCTCTGAAATTGAATTATTATATCCCCGACTGATGGGATATAAAACGGTTTAAAATTCCTTTTTAACTGTTGATCAGGAAAAAGACCACACATTTTGACCTATTATTGGCCTCATTATTTTTATGAGTTTAATGATACGACTCATAAACATTGAAACGAATCAAAACCCACATAAATATGGTATTTAATTCATTTTATGTAAATGAAATTGTAAAAGGGGTGAACATGGAAAAACCGGAAGATATCTAGAATTTTGAAAAACTAATAGAAATGAATTTCCATTATGTGAGTCACCACTGTGAGACAACAGTGCGAGTTAATGGGGTGAGCTACCAGTGTGAGCCACAATTCAGGGAGCTTCCAGTTCATGTCTTCATCATGATATACTATTGTGACTCACCAGTGTGACACACAAATCGGAGAGATACTGGTGTGAGTCACGGTTCTAAGCTATTGTTGTGAGAAACCGTTGAGAATAATAGTTTTGAATCATCGGTCCCAACTCACTATTCTAAATAACCATTCTAGCTCACCATTGTATCCCACTATTGAGACTCACCATCTTGAATCGCCATTGGATAGCTAAAAAATGTAAAATTTTCAATGATTTGAAAGAGGTCACCTTGACCTCCCAAAACACATCAAACACATGTTTTTCACAATGTAATGGACTGAATGTGTTGAAATAGGTCACCTTGAACTCCAAGAATAGATCAACCTCCAAATTTCTACAATGTAATTAATCATAGAGGATTATTCAATTACATCAGATACCTATCAAACTATTCTTTTCCTTGATAATTCATAACTACCAAGAATAAAGGTGGGGAAGGGTCTTAACAATGACCCCTTGAGATAACTCACATATTGTTTGATATAGTTTGATCACATCAGCTGCAACGGAAAGAACTTCAATACTATATAAAACATTAAACACAATATATTGGGGGATATAACTATCAAATAAGAACAATACCACATGGGTAATTATAAAATGTATAGTATGAAATGCAGAACACTAAAACAACCACAGTAACAAAAGGAAGGGATCATAAAAAAATTACACATTTTTCAATTATTATTGTTGTTATAGATCAGAATGTAAACATTTTTATACATTTTATATAAACAAATTCACATATAAATTTCATTGAATAAATATATATACTTATATTTTCCCTATTATTTAATCTATAAATATTTAAATTCAAAATATTTAAAACATGTCATGCTTCACATATTAGGGTGAAATAGATTACTATGCTTGAGTAAAAATTTATTAATAACATTTAAAATCTATTTATGATACTTTAATAAATCATTTTGGTGGAGTTTAAAAGCTAAACATAATTTTTAATTGATATATTATATTCCAGGAATATATCTGAAATTTTTTTATTTTGAAGTATCATATATTTGAAAATATGCCTATTAAATCATTTCCATGAAAATATAAAAAGCATTCAGTAGGAAAAGAGAACGAATTTGAGCAAAACCTGATTTTTAAACCCCTTTTATAGGATGGAATTTATCAAAATACACTTTTTGAAAATTCTTTGACATTTTTTTAAAACCACATCTATTTAAAATGTTTCCAAAGAGAACATACAAAAATTCGAAGCGTTCATGCTTTCTCAAAAATTTTCAAGTCATACTATCAGAACTATATCACGATCTTTATCATGATATTATGAAGAAAATAATTAGAAAAAATGGAATAAAAAATTATATGAATCACAATTTTGAAAAGGGTTTTAAACATACTAGCATATCAATGTTTCAAATTATTCCCTGTTTTTTATCCAGACATTAATTATAAGTAACATTCTTACATAGAAACCACAATGGGTTCAACATTTTGAATTTTCATTGTTTCATTTTTGAATGTAATTACTTATAGGATTTTCAAATTTAATTACTCTACCCAATCAAAAATGTATATAAATATAGTTAGAGTTACCACAAGAATTAAAATCAAAGAAACCAATCCACCACACCTTAATATTGTTTTCTTTGGGCAGAACTTACTCGCTTGAATAGTTTTAGAATGTGTCGTAATATAACTTTTGTTGATTCGGGAAAAGAGTTTCAATTTCTATATAATTTTTAGATGATAACATGTTCCATTAATATAGGATAAACACACAAAAACATCAACCAAAAGTGAATTGGTTAATCATCTCCATCAATTCCTTATCAAAAAATGATTTAGGCATGAGAGGCAATCCCTTCATTATAAATTTCTATATCTCAAAAAAATGGTTTATTTTATTACCATAATTATATTTTTAACCCTTTATATGATTGGTGATCAATTCAAATAACCTAATCACCACACATAACAAAAAAACACAATGCATATCACTACATCAACCACACATATCATCCACCACACATCAAAATCACTTTATAGCAGAACCATTGTCTGAACACTCTATCCAACCAAAATTTCCACCACACATATTACACAAACACATAACCACACCACTTTACCATCCCCATGAAAAATAACCTTTTCATGTAAACACATTATATATGTCATCCTCCACCAATTCCGAACTATCTATCCTAATTGTTACAAACAAACCCCAATGAACAAATATCAAGGAGTTCCATCACCCATGTCGAGATATTCTTCTCTTTAGGTGGCACTGAAACTCCCTAAAAGTTATAATCATGTAAAAGTATAAAGTGTCTTGATTAGGGATCTGGATTACCACCTCTTCATATTATTGACGTTTTAAATCACATGCTACCTAGGTAATCACTATAAGATCAATCATACATAGTTCTAATACATAAAATCTTCTATAATTATCATGGGGATTATATAAATTTCTCTCATTATTTAGCAAGGGTGATTTCAAAAAAATTTAAATCCTTCATGGGAAATCATTTCATCATCCATATTTCTGTGATTATCCTTTTTAATATATCGTGATTTTAGATAAGAATTAAAATCAAGGGTCTCATTTTCTACAATAGTCACAATACAACATGTTTTCAAACAACTTCCATTTTAACCAACGCATATCAACACATTAATTCAATGATTTCAATGAAACAACACTCAACATTACAAAATTATTTTTAGTGAAATATCATGTCATGAATTAAAATATCTCAAATGTGCATCTATGTTAACGTAAAGAATTGAAGTATTTTTTATCACATAAAATGATTTATATGTTTACAAAAGCCATTCTGGGTTCATATTATTTTCAATTTAATACTCCTCATACTCCATCTGAACAATTCTACATGTTATTTTCATGTGTTCAATTCAAATATTACATCACATAAACAACATGCAGGCATAATCATCAAATTAAAACATGATTTCGCACAATAATAATTGAAATAAAGATGTTTTATTACTATTTTTATGCTTTATCATGCTCATGGTGAGTATTCTGACATCACTTCAAATCTAAAAAAACATTCTTTCAAATAACATGATTAAAAATAAACATGTTATATTAATAAATATCATGATTTTCCGTGTTCAAAAAAACATTATTTATTTATTTTATATTTCAATGAAACATTTTAAAATTATAATAAAAAGGACAATCAGATTCTAATAATTTTTTTAAATGTAATGTATTAAACATGCTATATATGAATCCCTCAAATAGTAGAATTAACATATTTGACAAAAAAACATATATCCACTTTAGGCATGATTCCCCTAACAAAGTACCCATGACATAACATGTGAGGTAAGGTTATTTTAGTACATAATAATTATTACCAGCCATAAATTAATAAGTTTAATCACATAAGCTTTCCTATGTAACCAAAATTTACCACAATGTAGGCTTACCATCTTCAAAAATTTATAAATAAATTCCACATGGATTTATATCCCGAAACAATCATACAAGATATAGTAATATAAATACTTTTTAACTAAAATAAATGAATTAGAAGAAGAAATTTATTATTGTCATGTATTCAAAATTCAAAAGATTTATAATCAATTAAGATTTTTAACTTAAATGTTTTTGATATAATTATTTAAAAACACATTCTTATGACCAATTATAAATGGAAAGAAAAAAAGAGACATTATCTCACATGGAAACTAATATACTAATAAGTATGGTTCAATGTAATTTATTTTATCATGACAGTATTAAATCTACTATAAGGTTATATGATTTATAAGGGTTTCCAAAATTAAACAAGTGAACATAAAAAATTAAACATTGGATGTTTCAATAAAAAATGTAAACAACAGGAAAAATATATGGCATGTTATAAATTTATAATAATTGAATCAAGACTAAATTTGTTAATATTGATGCTATAATAGGGTATAAAACAAATTGTTAGAATATCTAGTGTTTGTAATCATACAACACATTCCAGTTAATTATAATACTAATCTTCCCCATTAGGATATATATTAATAATATTGAAAAATTTTATAAGAATTTATTAACAATAACAACATGGAAAATGTTTGTGAGACCAACATATATTACCATGGTTCATTTAATTCATATTAACTGCACCAAAATCATCCAATTCAAACTAGAATACAAGTTGTTTTGATACATGTACCTTTCTTTGGACTCTACCCAGCATAGAGTTCCCCCTCACATGGTCATTCAGAAGGCTCAGAGTCATCAAATGGATCATTAGGGGCCCTAAATTCCCATGTCCTAGTCGGTCTCCAAGTCCTTTGTAACACACCAAGGTCAAATTACACTATTTCCATAGAAACTCATGCATTCCTCACTATTCGTATCTCTAAAGTCCACCCTATATCTCATCCATACCCTCTGATACCATTCTCTAATGACACCTCCCTCCAAAGATACCCCTCTTGGTCTTAAAATGATAAAAGGAAGATAATGACCACCCGAGTCCCGTCTCCAATAGGATCTAAGGAGGCAAATAAACAAATGGTAAGTAATATCAAAAAATCAAAGGCATTTCCATTTTTACAAAAATACGATCATGAGATAAGATAGTTCATCTGATGAATACTCAATGATATATATATAAATGAAATCCAAACCATCTTAAAATTCATTCATTAATAAAAATGTTACATATCAAAGTCTCCAAATAAAATCCAAAAATAATAAAAGTTAAGGAAACAAAACATAAATATCTCCAAAGTCTGAGCTAGTAAGGTCAACCATGCTCTATATAGTCTTACTAGAATCCAAAAATTAGTATTTATATAATTATGGTGAGAGTATATGTATACTCAGTTGGAAAACAATGTCCCTCTTGCACATGAGAAGAGAGAACACTAATTCACACATGTGAAAGGAGTAGAACCAAATATAACTAACACATGTATACTAACAATGACAAACTCTCCAAGGAACACTCACTAAATAATGCATTTCATTTAAGGTAATATAACAATGATTTATAAAAGGGAACCCTTCATCACATTCCCACTGACTAAACATTCAAAAACCCTAATGAAAATGTCCCTGACTCTCATACCTAATCTGAACATACCACATCATAACCCGCCCACACACAGCTAGGCCTCACATTTAGTCCCATAACTAGGGAAAATGAATCATATCACATCTATACCACACACTCTTAGTCCAAAATGAAAATAATATCCCACCCACAGATACATGTTCAACAAACTAGATATCATCCCACCCACAGACACTAGGGCCAAAAACCACATCTCATCCCGAAAACACCTGGGAATGCAGAATTAATCTCATCCTGAAGACACCATGGGAGGAACCACTCGCCCGCAAACACATGGGCCTTAAAAACAACAATTTACTCAAGGAATCTTTAGTTTTACCTACCTTGAATAAGGAGTAGGCAAGAGTGGGTTTCTATCCATCCATCATCCCACCATTATGTTTGGAAAAGGCACCATCCCCAGTGATGATGGGGTGTTCAAAACATAGTGCTCAACTCGGGTGTGGTGTGTATAGAAATCGAGTAAAAATTCAAGCAATACTTATATAATACCAAACACTAAAGAACAACCTATAGGATAACAACATCCAACTAACTAACAATACCAACATGGTTTCTACATATAAATGCACCACCTCATAAAAAACCCACAAACTCAAATCATACCCCCAACCTATTCATTTAAGTAATTCTCATTTGATTTTACAAAATAATTTATTAAATTCCTCACTAACTGAGAATATAATTTATACAATGCACAATAAGAAACAAAAAATATAGTAACAAAGAGTAAATGAACCTTGGTAGAATTAACCAAATCACATTCTTCTCTATTTAACTGCCACACCAACCACTTCCATTATCAGTATTCAAAAATTTATTCTAGGGTTTTAATTTTATCTAATAATTCCCACATTATCATCCAAATAGATAAATTCATAAATCATTTCATAAAAACCCTATTTAATTTATAAATCCACCTTATTTCATATTCCAAATAACATAGAATAAGTACAATATAATACATGAAAAACAGAAAGCATGAGTCACATTTTTCTTTTAATCCACATTTATCTACATAACAGATTTCACAAATATTGAATAATCTCATATCAACAACACCATGGATCATTAAATTTTAATAAGTTATCATTAATTAATTATCCATTCACATTAAATATTCTATTTAAAATAAACCAATTTTCTTATTATTCTTAGGAAATGATATTCAACATTAGTTCAATACTTCCAAAGAAACTAGAAATAATTCACACAATAAAATAAACAACACATAGTACATAGCACCACATAAAAACCCATTACTACCTTACCAATAATCCTACATCATAAAAAATTCATAGCCACATCCCATTTTTCATATCCCCATATCATAACCACACCAAAACCACCATTGTATCGCCACTAAACCATTTTACAATTACAATAATCAAAACCCCTCTTAACATCTATATCTCATCCACTTCCCCTACACAAATAATAATACATTTATATTCCATCCATCAAATCACTACATCCAACCTATATAACACAGTCATGTACAAAATCCTGTTATAGTACATAACATAGAAAATCATATATTCAGATTTAGTAGGGAATCCCATTTTTAGTTACACATAATTTAGGTTGTTATCAAATAATTAATTGAATATTAGGGCCTCCATTTATTTAAACTAGATGTATGTGGTTAAAAATTATATTATAAGTGAAATCAACACCCATAGAACATGTATGTATTCCAGGATCCAAAAAATAGTGCACAATCAATTACCCCCAAAGTCCATGACATTCAGTGAATATTTAGCATATACAATTTACATTACTGATCTAAATATCAATAAAACAATACAATAATTTTTCACATTACCCATCCCCTTTTAATTAAATATAACCGGATTCATTATCTTTCTTAATTAGGTAGTGAAAATTGTTGTAGGAGATAATAATAATAAGACCATCCCACATGAAACTCATAAAGAGAAATAAAGGAAATCCCTACTTGGATGAATAATCTATCAACACTTTCTTATTGCGCCAATGATGGGTTGTGCATGCAACGATAAATTACATGGTAAACACAAACCAACTAGAACTGCACAAAGGAATGAATCCCTAGGGAAGAAATCTTATGGATCCACATACTAAGTGAAAGAAGAATGAATGAAGTTAATGATGGGACTCAGCCTAAAAGGATTATATTTGAGACTCAAGGGATATGAAATAGTTTTAACTATTATAATACAGTTGCATCATGACCAAGACCATGTTTTTTGACCATCTAAAGGCCTTGGGATTTTTTTTAATTTATATATATGGATCATGGCCCTTGAAACGGCTGAAGGAAATTGTAAATATTGTTTTGAATTCATTTTATATCCAAGAAAACATTAAAGGGGAGAAACTGGATAAACATTATGATTTCATGAATTTTGTCAAACGACATGAAAAGACTCACTATTAGGTGAGTCACCTCAACCAGTTACTAGTGCGAATCACCAATATGAGATATCGGTGCGAGTTACCATTCGCTGAGATACTAGTGTGAGTCACTATCATGAGAAACATTTGCGGCACACCAGTGAAACTCACCATTTGATGAGATACCAGTGTGAGTTACTGTTGAAAGCTACCATTGCGAGATACCATTAAGACTAACCATTCCGACTCACCTGTCCTGACTAATAATTCTAGCTCATCTTTTTGACTCACCAATTTAAACCACCATTCTGACCCACCTTCACGACTCACCATTGGGAAACATGAAAAATTGGAAATTTTTTAGTTATGAAATATGTCTCCATGAACTCCCAGAACACTTAAACCACAAGATTTTCATAAAGTAATGTACTAAAGAGATCTGAACCATTACAAATTAAAATATTCCTATTTGGTGGATTCCCTTACTCATGATAGATCATAGATGAGTTTAATACACATCTTATGAAAATTAAAATTAATTAAATAAGAGGTCACTTATACGGTTATAGAATAAGATGTAATGTGAATACAACACTAGGAAATATAATGATTGAATATATAATTACCAATATAATAATTTAAAATGATCATAATAATAAATTTTAATGGTATTTGGAATTAATAATATAACTATGAAAATACCATGGAGTAGTTACTACTTTATTAACATCAATATAATTGGATGAAGAATTAAAAAATAGTGTGTAAATCATGCAATTATTGATCATCATAATTAGGTTCATGTGGAAAACATCCAATTATCTTATTTATTTACATGAAATCCACATCATAATCTAAATTAAAAATTCATTTTTGCATCAATCCATTGATTGAATTTTTTTAATCAGTGTCACCACATATCAAATTCTATTGGTAGGTTGTATCAATAAAGATTAGTGGCATAGACTGGCCTTTCACTGCTTGTGTAATTCCATGATAATTGACATATTTTGTTATAGTATCTTTTATTACATGTTATAATTAATTATTAGAACCAAATCATTATCAATGACATAGTTTGAATGAATAAAATTATGATAATAGCATTTTCATTTTTTATTTCACTAATTCAATGATAATCATTCTAATTTCTATTGAATTCTAATAAAATAATAAAGATGATTATAGTCATTAAATAGTATACAAATAGTATCTTATAGACTAGAAACCTAAAAAATTAATATTAGGATAAAAATTTAATGGATATTTTAGGAAAATTAATCCTTCACAATAGCATAACTAAATAAATCAATACATTGTTTTTTAATATCATATAAATCTAAGAAACTATCAATCTTACTCTATTTATAATGTCAAAATCATTCATATAATTGACGATGTACTATTAAAATTTGAGAGTGGAATAATAGATAATTAAAGTTCATAATGATTATAATTTAGATAATTTAGAAATAAACCCCATGAGAGGTCTTGATAACTCAAAATAAGAATCATTGTCAAAATCAACATCAATTTTTGTGAATATATTGACCATTTGATATAGATAATCCTCCACAACCATGTAACAATTTTTATATATGGTGAACCCTAATATATATTTTACATCAACCACTATGTATATTTCATCTATGAGTCCTTCATTAAAAATATGGGTTTCATTAAAAAACATGATGACAACATTTGTAACTTATTTAATATAGGATGAGGTGAATCTCTCATCATTAGAAGATAATTAGGGACCCTCAACAACCATTTTATGTGAAAAATATCTAGTACAAATTCAAGAGGAACTAGTATTGAATTTTATCTCCAAATTAGAGTAATAATTTATCTTCTTGGACATCCTATTATGTAGGGAAAGAAAACCATCAGAATCCACCATTAATTACATGGTTTTTATCACTTTAGTGTCAATAATATTCATCAATTTGGCATTTTTTTCTAATGAAACATTATTGGAATAACTAGAATCCTTACGAACCACTTGGAACATCTTCCGGAAAACATACTTTATCTCTATAATAATTTCATTCACTATGCCTTTACCACTAATTATAAGAGCGTTGAGCATCATAAATAGAATTCAGAAGCCCATAAGTGTCCCTTAACACTGGTGACTTCAATAATTGAGGACAATCCAGGCCCTTATCTATCAACTAATTAGGGGAGATAATTATATAATCATTATTTCCGACATGAGTTTTCTCTCCAATATGGACTATATGCTTTTCTTTCCAAACGAAAATGGATTTATGACTGACTGTGGGAATTAAAGTGTGTTCCTTACAAAAATAACCTGATGTATATTAATCATGAAAACAAGATAGATAATAATAATGATTGTTTTCATAAGTTATTTTTTTCTAAACTCCCGTAGTACATTGTATGACTGAAGATACAGAGGTAATAAGATTATAAATATTAACCTTCATGCAGATCCTTATGAAGGAGGGCATGGAGAGCATGGAGGTTGATGTATCATGTTAAACAGTTGTTCCAATAATATTCAGATTAGAAAAACACAAAAAGACTGAAATAAAGATCATAATGAATATGGAAGACAATAAAAATAATAATAACATGGGGTCAAATATCCAGTTCAAAATTTGGTTACCATATAATCCTCTTTATCCAGAATTAATAAAATGACCATTTTCCATAGCACCAACATCAGTAGTAGTATTTTTATGAGGTGAAATGAATCCAAACATGTCAAGAGTCAGGTATCCCATAATAAAAAAACCATGATAGATTCAATTAACCTCTTAATAAATATTATTGAATATATATGGTTCGAAAACATACCAAAAATTGAGTGTAGAAGATATTTATTCATAGGGTCAATTTCCTAAGAGGAAAAAACCACAACATACCCCTTTTACTAAAATTAAACAGAAGAAATTTAATAATGTATGGAATCAAAATCATGCCTGAAATATATCTTTGGAACAACATCGGTGCTGGTTTGGTAAGAGTTTACATTCAGATCACTATTGGGTACATAAAAAGTATTTCTCATCCATATATATTTATCATATTTTTTATTTATATAAATATTTTGAACATAATTTTTAAAAAAAATATACTTAAAAAGTTTTTTTCAATTAGTAAATTTATGATTTTTATTTTTCATATTCTATATCTAAATTTTTGTTAGTCACTATATAATTTATAATTGTATTTTCATAATTTTATAATATCATTAATTATTTTATAAGTTTAATTCTAATGGATTTTATTATTATTTTTAAATTATTCTAATAAATATTATATGATTCTCTAAAATTATTTTTAATCTTATATTTTTGTATCACATATTATTTTAAATTAAATTTGAAAATTAAATTTTTATTTTTATCCAATATTTTATTTTACCTGTTTTGAATTTATTTCATTGATTTATCTTATACTTCCATTTTCTAAATAACTAATTTTTTCACTATTATAATCATTGATTTAATCTATGTTAATTTTATTAATTAATATAATCGTTGTTTGAATTTTATTTACATTTCAGTTGGTTTATTTTAATTAATTCAACATCCTAATTTAGAAAAAATTAAAAAATTATCTATTTATATTTACTAGTCATTTTAGATATAATTAAACCCATATTTTTATTTATTTAAAAATACTAATAAATTGAATTTCTTATTTAACTATAATATTGTAGTAATTTAAATACTGGGATTTTTCAAATTTATTTTATCTTTATAGGTTACAAAATTTTTGGATCCATTAGTGGTGGTTGAGCTACCAGTTTCTATTTATGCTAAATACACACATTTTGGTAGAAAAAAATTGATAACATTTCTCAACACAATGGTCGTTCTAGTGGTAGCTAATTGAGCAACCGCCAGACTACTTCCACTGGTAGGGAAATAATCAACTATCAGAGTGATACTCAACTCCTATGTTTCACAACACCCACCATTACTAGGATCCTGCCTCTAGCACATTCCACTTCATCCTGACTTGCCGCTACTCTATTTACCGATCATTGGAAATCCTTTAACTAGTCTCAAATTTACCCACTGCTTCAAATTTCCCACTAGTTGACCAATGTCCCACTACCGGACTCCTCTTTTCTAAAAAGCCATTGGGTTCCAATGTCAATTCCTCACCCACTAATGGATTTAATCTCACAATTATAAATCATTCCTCTCCCATCTATAGATTACAACAATCCAATGTTGCCCAATCCATCATCCCCTCTTTACCTACCATTGGTCAGGTATGCACCGCCCTGGTGAATAACCACCGAAGCTACACACCATTGGTTTATTACCTTCCTTCTGCTCCAATATCACCCAATTTTGAATATACTCACTACCATAAAACTAGTGACTCACACAACCCCCCACTAGGAACAACATGTTATCACCCATGACCATATGAAAGACCATTCTCCATGACCAAAATCCATTGTTGGAACCACATTATACCATCCATATTAGTTCACCCACAACCACCTCCAAATCTATAGATCCAACGTCGATCCCTTATGTACTAATTGAATCATATGAGTTTTCTACCACCTCTTCTCATTGATCACAACCTGAGCCAGCAATGTGATATACTGAACCCGATGCCACCATATATGAAGATCTTATTATGATTTAGAGGTTGTGCATTCTAATCCACCACCTACATCGATGAATGTGAGATATGATGTCAAAATTTTGATTCTCCACCAAAAATATGATTTCTTCATCAATTCCAACTTTTACACCATTCAAATCATGTCCTATATACCAAATAGATTCCTCTCACCATCCACACCTCACATAAAGACATCAGCAAGGATGAACCACATATTGTGGGGCAGAGGATTTTCCTTTGAGTTTATAAAACACCCTGACAAAAATATAATCTGAAAGAGGAAAACAAAATAAAAATATTAATAATTAAAATAATATAAAACTTATAATAATTATTACTAATGGTTTTAAATAAATTGATGATTAATAATAATAAAATAAAATAAATAACTAAAATTATTATTTGAAACCTATTAATATTATATATTTCTATACGTATATATATATATTAATAGTAGTAGTAGTAATAAAAATAATATGTATATAATTATATAATTATAAAAAGAGTTATAATTATGCCTCTAATAAAAAGATTAAATATAAATTTTTTGTTAAGATTTTATGTTTTATAATTCTATTTGTTTATTATTGTTTTTTTATTTAAATTATTATAATAATTCATTACCTATTCTTTGTTGTAAATTCTACAGAACATTTCATCAAACTTGACCTGATGCATTTTTGACAGACTACTCATCATGGTAGTTATAAAGCCCCAACAATGATCAAATATAGGTAATCATATTCCCAAAATAGTGACATATAGAGGAGGAAAAATTAATCAATGACCTAATTCATTGTACATAAATGATGAAAAAAATATTAACATAAATTATAAATAGGTGATAAATTTGTATAAGGGGACTGATTATTCATTATTTATTCTAGTGACAGGGATGAGGATGATAGATTCCCAAAGATAAATAAAACAATATATAAACAAGAACACATCAACATTTTTCTTTTGATAAATCAATTATTCTTCTTATTGTATTAACTTATTCCTATAATTGTTCGGTTTAATTAATAATGACTATTGGATAAACACTTTTTCTTGGGGTGTTTCAGCTTTACAGGTTTATATTTATTTATTCTTCTCATTATAATTAATTGAATGAAAATCTATTAATTGTATTTATTATTATTTTGTGAGAAAAATTCTTCCCCTTTCCTTTAAAATTAGAAACATCATGTTTAATCTGGATATTGATAAATAAATTATTCCTTCAGCTTTAATTTCATAATACACTATTAGAAAAAAAATCATCGATATTGTTTATCATATTAATTTTTTCAAAACCATTATCTTAAAATTCTTAATTGATATGGATAACTATATAATTTTTTTAGTTTTATTATTTAGTATCCATGTATTGGATAGTAATCCTTTCATTTTTTGAGGGTGGATTGTGATTTGAATAATATTTATGTGTAGAAGATATCTATTTATCCAGTAGTTTAATCCGTCCCAAAGATATCTAATGGTTCCCTCACATCTTTTATATATGAATGATAAAATTTTATTCTTTCAAAGTGATAATAAAAATATGGAAAACATAATTATGTCTTATCCCACTCTGAGGATGTATATGGTCAATGCATAAATTGAAGCAAGTCTTCTATATTCTTTAGTAATCATTTCTGGTCCCTAAAAAATAAATTCATGAAATAACTTGGGGGTAAAATAAGTATTCATACCTTTTACTTATCTTGGGGTACACATCATTGAGGTAAATCTGAAAAACACTTCTCAAAAATCATTGATCAGATCAGTAACCAACTCTTCTCCTTTAATGGATAAACATTATCGATGGAAGGATAGATTTTCCTTTTCGAACACAGAATTGTTTCTAAAATGGTATACTCTATGTTGATGTAAATATTTCATATTGATTTACATATAAAGATCAATAGAAAAACTCTGGAGTGGAAGCACTCTAGAATGAAATCATGTCACAATTCCATAGAAAACATGTTACACTCTAATTAATATTGGGGGGCTTCGTATTATGAACCTCAACAATTTTAATTAATCCCTTCAAAACAAACATACACGAAATATTTAGTGAAAAAACAACTAAAAATATGATTTTAATCATTGTATATTTTAAAATAACCTTGGGAAAGGAAAACAATTATATCTGGGATTCTCAATATGGCATTTCATTAAATAAGTTTTTTCAGAAAACTTGTTTAACTCTTGATGGGTAGTCAACATGAATCATTATCTTTTTTTAGAGTAATGGAATGGAAAACCGCTCTGTGACATGATTGAACCCATCCATTTGTACACAAATTCTAACATCAAAATAATTTTTTTTGATCTCTCTTGATTTTGATTTACCTGATGTAATCTCTTATATTATTAAAAAATATACATTTGCCAACACTCATGATTCTATGTTTGGGAAATATCTCATAATGGAGTGATAACCTCAATACATTACTATATTTATAATGAAACTACCAATAAAAGTTATTTTAATTGTTAATAAATTTTAAAAAAAGCATTAGACCATCTTAAATCACCTTAGTTAGAATAATTTCTCATAATAGAATTCCCACATATTAAAATATTTTGATGTGTGGTATAAAAAAATTTTCTAAATGTTTCATGCGTAACCCGAATAGAGAGGATATAGATCCCATGTTTCTCTCTTGTTTTACTACTTATGCATTATAAAAAAACATTTTTGAGATTTTTTATCTCAGAAGGGTAGGTTTGTACTTTATTGGATTTGAGGTTCATTGTTTTTCTATAATGGATTCCACTCCCCAAATTCCTTATCTCTTCATTTCTATTGTGTAAGAAATGATACATATTAATTTTTATGAGGAAAATGAATTAAGCACAAAAATAATACCTTTGATTTTGGTGAATTTCAAATAAATATCCACACTATGATCAGGGATTATAGAATCATGAAAACATGATATTGCCACAATTTTATTATGGATTTCTGTATCGTGCGTCAGATGGGTATCAATGAATGATAAAAGCCACTAATAGGTTTACTGGAAGTATTCTGGAATCCACCTATTATGGATGGATAAAAATTAATGTGGATTGGGTATTAAAAAGAAACCCAGGTCCTACTGGCTAAGGTATCATATTTATAATCACAATGGAGACATTCATGGATGATTCTATGGTTCATTTGGTCATGCCTCCTCGCTTTAAGTAGATATGTACAATTTCATCATTGTAGTTGACTTTATATGGAAAAAAATATGAATCAATGTTTGCAATGAATGTGATTATACTATCATCATCCATGATCTTAGTCATGGAATAATTAACCTTGTTTAGACCCTCACATCTAAATAGATTGTTTTCCTATAATACATATCATGATTCAAACATATTTTCACGCACACCTATCGAGAGGTGAATAAGGCGAGGGATTATCTCGCAATACAAGTGTTGATAGTAATAGTATATACATAGGGAACCATTTTGTTGATTTAACTGATATTTAACATAATGATTGTAATAAATTCCTATCTTTAAGACTTTTATAAGAATTATTTTTTCCTTATTTCTCATTTTTTGGCCTTTTTACCAAGGCATCATCTTTAAAAAAATTGGGTTGATAAAGATGAACAGAATAGAACAAATTCATAAAATAATTGACTCTCAAAAGGAATGGTATTATTCACAATAATCTCGACATTGATATAATAAATATGAGGTTGATTATAGAATTTACAATTTTTAATTACACATTATAAGTTTATCTATTTATATTACATCTAGGGATAGGGGTAATCTATCAGGCAGAAATTATATTTACCATGGGGATAATCTCATGTATGTTGTCACATGATGTTGGATAAATTCACAAATATAATATGGAAATGTCTTTAGAACATCCCAATCTAATAAACTACTTCAATCTTGAAATAACATTCTTGAATACAAAAAAATCAATAAATAATTAAAAAATGATAAAAATCATTAAAATCAAATTGTTATACCTGAAATATGAATCAAATATTATTTCTACCCAAAAAAAAAATAAGTAGAAGAAGAAAATTATTGATGTAATTAGGGATATGAGTTACTTTACTATGATCTATTCCACATCCATACCTTTGCAAGATAAAATTAATCCCAAAAGATAAAATGATTCTAGAGTTATGTAAGAACAGGTGAGATCAGATTCTCAATAGTTTTAAATAAATGAAATGTGTAAGTATAACATGAGATAATGGTATAGAACTTTAGCATAACATTTTATGATCATAACCTTCCTGTTAAAGGTCGTAATATATATTTTAAATTCATAATACATGGATAATAATAAAATTAAGAGCATAAGTCAAGAAATAACTATAGTGGAATAAAACATGGAATTTTTGTAGACGCATTAGAATATAATATCATTTCAATCATAACACGTAATCACTTCCATGACCATTTTGGTAGTATGGGTTCACTCCACATAACATCTTCATAGTCACTTTTCACTCACATGCCAATTTTAGTCACATGAGATTACCCTCATACCATATTGGTTGTCATGGATCACTCCAATGGATATATTAATAGTCAAAGTTCATTACCAATATAATTTTTTCTTATCACATGATATATAAATTATTACAAAATGAATTGGAAGGAGAAATTGGCCCCACATATCTCATAATAAAATCATAAATACATGTTCTAGAAGTTAATAAATAATCATATCATAATCCATGAAATTAAAAGGGTATTATAGACATGTAATCATATCGTTACCTAGGAAATAATATAGGTTTCATAATGATTTCCTCAAAACAACATCCAATGAAAAAATAAATGTATTTCAAAAACACATAACTTGTGAAAGAGAAATGGGTTTCATACAAAATATAAAATTAATATTAACCAACTAACATAAATAATATGAATGTATCCTTTAGAACATTTTCTTGAAGCGCATGGGTAACATCAAAAGATATCAATTAGATGGAAAATAATTTTTAAATATCTTTCAGAGACATTTCTTGAGTAAAAAATCATTTCTTATATAAAAAATAATTTTTAATAGATAAAACCATCTGGAAATAATTTTCTAAGAAAATAACATGATAAATTATAAATAAGGATTAAAATATTTGTGGATAAATTTTTTCTTAAATACATATTAATAATTATTCAAAACATTTTAAAAACATTATTCTTTAGAAATATCTTTCAAAAAAAATTCTTCATTAAAAAATCATTTTTTTATAAGAAAATATTTTTAATTGATAAATCCATCTCGATATAATTTTCATATAAAATACCTTGATAAATTATAAATAAGGCTTCAAATATTTCTGGATACATTTTTTCTTCAAAACATATTAATAATTATTGAAAACATTTTCATAAAAATAATCCTTTTTAAATTTCAATGAAAACATCATAGAAATGAAGATGTGTAAATATTTAAATGTCATATGAGGTAATAAAAAATTCATTTCTTGTGAAAAAAAGTATAAGAAAATGCATTGCTCAAAAATTGATATTAATATCTTTTTTAAGTGATAATTTAAATAGAAAACGGTTAAAAATATCATTTAAGGATTAATGTATAATAGAATAATATTCATTGATTTTGTTTTTATAAAACAAGGTTTCAAAATATAATAGATTAATGAATGAAGAGAGAGAATGTCAGATTTTGCATAAAAACATAATATCTTTTGCTAAAGAGTGGAAAATGGAACTAATACATGAGGATATCATGAATATCTAGATTATGAAATCTCATGAGTGTTATTAAGATATGGATCAAAATATTTCATCAATGAAGTATAATCTTTTGTATCTTTAAAAAACTATGATATTTTTCATTAAACTCATTCCACATGGTCACTCAAAATCATACTCTCCATGTAAGAAAATTTTTTAAATGAAGCATGAAATATAATGAAAATAATTATATTCATGATACATAATATAAAATGTGAGAATATACAACTAAAAAAATTTAAGTTCATAAAAAACATTACTCTCAAATTAGGGAAATGAGACCAAACTATTTTAACAATTATATAACATTTGATACAATATCCTCATGAAATAAATATCATAAAATAGATATGTTAATACCTATACAATTTATTATTAGTTTCATATAATATTTTTATGGTTAGTATATACACCATTCGAATGGTATCAGTGGTTAATAAAGCATGCATCTGAGAGAAATAAATAATAAGATGAGATCCCCTTACCTTATGTATTGAATCTCATCATACATAATCAAACCAGATGTAAAATAAATATTAATTTATATTAGATATATTAGGGAACAATATTCTTATATCTAATATCATATATTGTTTTATTACAACCTTATATTACCCTTCTTGTTAATCATACTTTGTTAAAGTTTCACTTTGGATAATATTTACTTTGTTCTTTTGCATGTGTCTTAATTTTTTATATCATTGGTAATTATACTTATGTAATGATTCAAGAATTTAAAACATGATATAAATATCATTTATATCCATTATATCTATATTATAATAATTAATATAATATATAATTATGAATTGGAATACCACATTCATGGAGATGGTAAGTCGTATGTACAGATGAATGATGCTTTTATTTTTATTATCATATTGATTGAATTTAATAAAATGAAATATATTTATATATATAGATAATATCAATATAGTAGAATTATAATTATATATATCATATAAATTCACTAAACCCATCATTAATAAATTCTATGTATTATGTGAATGAATCACATCTCTTTGAGGGGGAGGTTGTCTAAACATCTGCAAATGAAATTATAATATTTACACCAAATAGAAAATAAAAACACATGATTTTTTAAGCTAATATATATGATTATGGATATAATAAATATAATATATATGTATATATAAACATTTTTCTATCATATTTCAACCATGATATGCACTAGGTAAAATTGAACATTCATCATTTTGTTGGGAAAACTTCGCATTATGCAAAAAAAGTATCTTCATTAACAATTAGATGTAGGTATATGTATGTGTAGGTATAACCCTTATAATAATAAAATACTAGTATATATTGGATATTTTTATATTATACAACCATGTAAAAACATAATTTATGGGTGGATCATGATAATATTTGAATGGACCTTGTAATAAGGTGTTACCTCTAAATTTGGTAACACCATTGGGTTTTTCCAAAATAAATCCTTGGAAAAATGTCTGCCTAAAGGGAGGTTTAAAGTATTATTTTTGGGATGTTTTTAATTGTATTGGGAAGATATTTTCTAAAAATAAGTGGTTTGATCTATTTGAAGAAGGAAGATAGTTGGTGGCCTTTTATAGTGATGATGTAGGAATCAAATTGTATTTTTGAAAATATGATAGGAGTTCCCACATATTTTTCTAATAAATAATAATAAATGAGACTAATCTCAATAATATAATGTTAATTTATGAATAATTTCAAGTAAATTGGTGTTGGAAATATTACTAGGTCAATCTTCGATCTTAAATGTATGGTTTAGTTCTTGGTTAAGCTTAATTTTACCTGAACGGAATTAATTTTATTTACATTCTATAATAATTTTAGTAAAAAAATAAGTTGAACATATTAGAAATCATAAATTATGATGACTCAAAATTTGAAATTCAATTAACAAAATTACAATAATATTATTCATAAGAACTAATTTATAATTAATCTCACACTCCGATCGACAATGCATATTTTTTAATTAAAACAAATTCAAAGATTTCTATGTTTTTATTACCATATGGAATATGAAATTGATTAAAATTACAAATATTGAATTAATTGATAATAATATAATATAAATAAACATTTAAAAGAATTTAAAATTTAATTTTTCTTTATGAATAAATTAGTTGAAAAATTGGTTTTGAACTAATATTTAGTATTTGTAATTATTCATTAAAAATAAATCCATTTAGAAAAATTCAAAAAATTATCCTATCCATATTTTAAGTATTATATTCAAAATATAATTATTTGTTTCATATTAAATCTATAAATGATCAAAAATTTGACTTCAAATTAGTTATCCATTAAAAGGATGTATAAGTACCTTAATAAAAAATATTTATTTTATGCATAAAATTGGTTTTGTTCTTATATAATGTCCTTATAATCTATAAGACGAATTCAAAAAAAATGAATATATAACATATATATTAAATTAATATAACTCTATAGTTTTATTTAATTTAATTTATTAGGGTAAATCTTATTTGTGACTTTAATAATATTAATGTTTTTTGATAAATTCAATGATTTTTCATATTCATTTCTTATTAAATGATAAACTATTAATTCATATTATATTTTTGTATATCATATATTATCATAAATAAGTTAATATTTTTCATAACTACAAATTTAACTAATAGGTTATATCTTATTTTATATATATATAAAATTTAGTAATAAATTATTATTTGGTAAAAAATGGCCATGTGTGTGACTCAAACCATCGATGAAAGTCATTTTTTCATGTAATGGAAGCTCACAACAGTGTTCTATGTAGAGAATGCTAAAAATAATTTTCTTTGTAGTTCCCTATTAACTTGGTATTTCAAGAAACTAATTCTATTACATTGTTATTTAATATAAAATATAATATTTTCATTGTGATGTGAAATGAAAAATATCAAAAAGGTTATATTAAATTGAAAAAAATATTTCACAAAATCTCAAGGTGTTATATTCTACCCTCCTTAAAATTAATTTCTCCATTGAAATTAATCTAGTTTATTAATTGTTTTATAATGGAATGTTTCATTCATAGAAACATACATCATAAAATTAGATTTTTAAACTTCCTTTAAAAAAGAGAATGTTGGAAGCATAAGAGTTACCTAATAAAACATATAACTGGGTTTAGACATGGGAAATTATAAGTTGAGAATGATTATTAGACCTGAAGGAAAGACATAAATATTTATAAAGAGTGATCAATATCTTTAATCAATAATAAATAAATGAGAAATTAAAATTTGAGGGCCACAATCTCAGAAATTTATGATTATTTAAAAGGCCATCATTACAAAAAATAAGGTATTAGGATAACCCATTTTTTGTTGATAATTATCCAAATGATGAGTAATTATTTTATTGATCAATAATATAAGGAAATATTGTTTCATTATATATTTATATCATATATTTCTTATTTATTTGTGATTTAATTAAATTATAATTCATCCATTACTTTATGTAATGGACATTCATAAATTATCTTTGATGCCCAAAGAGCTAAAATGCGCTATTAGAAAACAATAGGGCCCGTAAAAGAATGATAAGTATAGCTATTTAACGATTAATATTACAAAAAAAAATTTGTTTAATACATTAATATCTAAACATATAATTAACTCAATTGTTTCATCATAAATAATTACTCATAAAAATTAATTATACATTTACCAAGTCATCGTGTAGGCTAGTGGTAGGTTTGAAACTCTTATAATCCTTGGATAATGGGTTTAAGAGATTTTTCCATGACAGACATGATGTTTTCTCACCTAAAAAACATTATTTCTTTTCTGAAACCATGATATTATTATTTATAATTATTATGGACATCCTTGAAATAATGTTAATCCCAAAATGGACCTTTACCCATGGTTTTCAATAAAAAAAACTAGTGTATAAATACTTATCCGGAATAATAACATAAAATATTCATGAATTTTTTTACCTTATAACCATTTATAAATATGAAAATACAAATGATTAGAAAGAGATTCATGAAATCATCTTAACATTAATTCCCCATATTTAAAATGTAGATCTTGGTTTTCACATTCCCAAATAGTGAATACCCTCAACAAATATTCAATTGAATCATTATAATAACTGGGATTTCCATAAATAATTTTTGAAATATGAATTATTATTTGTTTAATATATTTCTTGACATATCCTATTAATCTAATAAGTTGTAACCTTTATCCATGATATCATAAACTACTTATAAACATTTCCTTAAATAGTTACAATGAAAAAATTACCTTTATATTTATATATTAATATCTTACATATCATTATTAAAAACTATCATAAGGAATACATTAAGGTTTATATTTCCCTTAAACCTATGTTTTTTATGGACATCACCTTTCCATTATATCACTCTTGTTTTCTACAGAACCCATTAGGCATGTTCTTGTAAATATATAGAAAAAAATAAAGTTCAAAATATTTCTATATTTCACCATTCATATAACATATCTCATGAATAAAAATACCTACAATATTTTATTATTTCTCTTAATACATATTCCATAATCAAGGATACATCATCAAATTAAACTATACCAATTTCCTTTCACATTTCATTTGTAGTCTTTCCATAATAAACATTATTACCATTACTCATACTTCCTTCTATATCCTAAATTATATCTATCCATTTTGTATGTTGAGTTTAATAATGACCTTTACTTCCACACATAAAACACATAATATTTTATGATTCTTTAGGAAGCCCAATATTCCCTTTCATTTAGTTAAGTGAAGTATTCATTTTTACCATGGTTCCATTTTCTATCATTCCTTAATTACCACAATAATTACATACTCTTAAACCTCTACTATATTCATTAGTTCATTCATTCCACATTATTGGTAAAGAAGGAAATCAAATCTTCTTTCCTCTAATGTATTCATTACCTAAACATTTACCAAACACCTTCCTTCTCTTCCTCGGTGAGTCTAAGTGTTTATTAGGGTGCTCTTTGTTAATCCTGTTCTTGGAAAATTGATTAGGAATGATCACAACATCCATCACTTGATAGATAATCCCACTTCACTTTTCAAAAAAAATCATCCATCACATTCAATGTTAATCCATATTCTTCTATTGTATAAAACAAAAAGCATAGTGTGATCATAACTTATTATAGAATATAAAAAATTATTATGAGAATAATTACTCATAGGATTTATAAATCTTGAAACATTCATTAATATATGAAACACTAGGCCCATGATATGTTTTTCATAGGCAACTTATATATAAAACCATCATGATGGTTCGTGAAGAGTATGTGAATTCA
The DNA here is from genome assembly GCA_963277665.1 of Viscum album. Classification (NCBI taxonomy): domain Eukaryota; kingdom Viridiplantae; phylum Streptophyta; class Magnoliopsida; order Santalales; family Viscaceae; genus Viscum; species Viscum album. The sequence goes on along the minus strand of OY728138.1, from coordinate 575,959,306 downwards.
AAATTCATATCCCATTAGAGTGTCAAACTAGGTGTGTAGCAAGAATTGTTGTGATGTACCAGATTACACTGAGTTAGGCCCAAAAAAACTTTTCAGAGTTTTTACCCATAGGTACATTTGTGCTAAATCCACATCAAATTATAGTATCCATAAAGGGATTTTATTCTAGCATTTAACTTACTATATCCTTTAACAAAATTCTCATAAATTTTTTGAATGTTGACTAATCCTTGTACTCATTCTTAGATAAATCACTTGACATATCCTTATAAGTATACATATGGATCTCAATAATTTTTTCTCTTCCTAGTTTCAAATTGTTGTATAAACATGTCCTTTGATTATAACTATAGAAACCTATTATTAACATATGTGTGTATTACACCATTTTAGATTAATATTTATTACATTGTAATAATACATCCTCGAGAAATGTAATAGTTTAGTGTCATCGGAAACATGGAATCAAAATCATTATTACTTGTAAAATTTATTCAACATCTCCCATAAATATCTCAACCATTATTAGTACTATCTAAATCAATTTTTCATAACTTGTTTAATGGAATAATAATAAGGGGTGAACTCAGATACTCAGGAAGGGTAAATAATGGAAATGTGTAACCATAACCTGAAAAATGGGTATAGAACTTCATAATGACATTTTAACGTTATACACTACATATTAGATATCATAATAATGATTGTAACCTCATAAGACATGTACCATAATATAATTGAGTTCAAAATTCATGAAATCCTGACATAGGAATTAAACATATAATTGTGGAAAACACATAAGCATATAATATGATTTCCAGAACTGCAAAGGAATTTTTTCCAAGACCATCTTAGAAGTATGGGTTCACTCCCCATACCATCTTTTTATTCATTTTTTAACTCCCATAGAAATATATGTTGCATGTATTCACTCCTCATACCATCTTGGAATTCCTGGTTCTCTCCCATGGTCGTATTAGTAGTCAAGTTTTATTATGATGACTCTCTTATTCTATCCGATGAGATATAAATCCTTACCCAATTCATTGGAATGATATATTGCTCCCAACCTTCTCATAATTAATTCATACATTATAGTTCCACATGATCCAAAATAATCATGTCATAACCCATGAACTGAAATGTGAATTATAAACATGCAATCATATATCAACCTATGAAAAATAATGGTTTCATAATCATTTCATCCAAAGAATAACCCATTAAAAAGAAATATGTTTCATATATACCCTGACATTAAGAATAACCCATTCAAAGAAATAATATGAATAGAACCAGTATATCATTTAATATAAGGGAATAATTAACATCAACTAAAGACATCTTATATAGAAAATATTTTTTAAATATATTTCAAAAATGTTACTCTAGTAAAATTTCCTTAAACATTTGAAAATTATTTATAATACTTAAAACTGTTTGAAAATAATTTTTTTAAAAACATTACATGATGATATATAAAAGAGACATGAAATCCTTTTGAAAACATATTTCCTTAAAAATATATAAAATAATCTTCAAAAAGTTATAATTGTTTTTGAATATAAATTGAATATATATAAATAAATCAAGAAAAGTTTTTGAAAACAAATTAATTTAAAACATATGAAAGTGTCTTAATTCATTTTTTGAAAACTATTTATTTTAAAATACTTTGAAAACACATAAATAAGGCTTGAAATATTATTGAAAACTACTTTCCTTGAAAACATAAAATTGAAGGTTGAATAAAAAATGAAAAAAATTCTTTTAAAATATTTTTTTAAAACATTTTCATAAAAAATATCCATTTAACAATGTAATGAAATATTTAAATAAATAATTGTAGATAAATCTATATGTGTTGTATAAGGCAAAAAGATCATTCCCTTTTCATGGGAAAAATGATTGAAAATTCCATCATTAAAAAGAGAAAAAGATATAAAATTGAAGAGATTGGTAAAAGAAAAAGTGTTCAAATTTCTATTAAATATTCAAGGATAATGGTGAAATATTCTTGGAATCCCTTTTTATAAATAAAAGTTTTTTGAATATAATAGGTTTCTGATTGAAGTGATAGTTAGATAGTTTTTACAGAAAAATTTATCTAAAGTAAAAAATATTGGAAAATGATTCTAAAAAATGAGGATATATTTATTAACCAGAATATAAGAATCTTTATGAGTATTTATGAGGGATGTATCATAATATTTCATCAATGAAGAATAATAAATAATAATCTTGAAAAACAATGATAGGATTGTTTCAATAAACATTTACCTTTTGATCACATGGGATCATACTCTCCATGTAATAAAGATAAATAGACTAAAACATAGAATATCACAAAAATAAGTAGATTAATTATATAAAATGTAAAATGAAAATATATATAAATTAAAAATAATTGAATATCAAAACAAAACAAGAGTCACAAAAATGGAAAATTAAGACAAATCTTTTTTTACCAATTTGTTAACTTTGGAAACTCAAAACCCATGAAATAAATTTCATAAAATGGATAAGTGAATACTGATTAATATCATTATAATATAATTATAATACATTAATGGTATGTGAATAAAACATAAAAAAGTAATGCGCGGTTAATAAGTCATGTATCTCAGAGAAATAAAAAGTGAGATGAAGTCCCCAAACCTTGTGTCATGACTCTCGTCATACTCGTTCAGACCACATTTATAATAAATATAATTGTTTTTATAAATATTTAATATAAAAATATTATACAATATGTTTATAATTATAACCTTATAATAACCTCTTGTTATCCATATTATGTTATGTTTTTGACTTCAGATAATGTTCTTTTTGTTAATCACATGTGTCATAGCTTGTTATATCATTGGTCCTTGTACTTATATGATGATTACCGAATGTAAAACATGGTAAAAATATAATTTATATCATGTATATATGTTTTATAATAATCTATAATATATAGATTTATGAAATTTAATACACGATTCATGGAGACGTTACGTTGTATGTACGCAAGATTGTTTTTTCAAATTTTATTGTCGCATTGAAAGAAATAATAGAAATTATATAAATTTAGATATGTATATAGTATCCTTATAGTAGTGATATAATGTTATATATGTAATATAATTTCACTAAACTCGTCTTTATTACATTTAATGTAGTGTGTGAATGAATCACAATGCTTTTAGGGGCCGATAGTCTGGACATACTCACACAAAACTGTCTTATTTACAAAAAAAAGAATGTAAAAGGATATGTGTTTTAAAAGATATAAATAATATTAAATACAAAATAAATATAATATATAATAAATATAAATATATTTTCCATCATGTTTTCCACTGTGAGAGGCATTATGGAAATTAAACAATCATTTTTTTTGTGAGGTAGAAGTTCGTCATGCACAAAAATAGTATGTTCATTCACCAGTAAATAGATGTGTGTGTATTTTTTGATTAAAATCATATCATAAAATTATATTATATTGACGTATAATTTATAATACAGTGGAATAAAGGTATTGGGGGTTTAGTATGAAAATAAATGAATGGATTTTAAGAGAAATAGTTACATCTTAATCAGGCATCCCCTTTTTGTTTGTGGCAAAATAATTCTTTGGAATACGTTATTCGAAAAAGGAAGTTTCAAGGAAGAATTTATGGATTTTGGTAATTATATTGGTCATATAATAGACAAAGATATGTTCTATGATATTTTTGAAGAAGAGGAAGAGGTGTTTCCCTTTTATAGGGAAGGGAAAGGAGTCACTTGATATTTTTTAGATCAATTTTGGTGTACCCACGTTTTTACATAAAATTCATAAAAAAACAACCCAAATAAATAATGGTTGGTTAATTTACGAATAATTTCTATAAAATCAGTTATTATTAAGTGTCTTAGTTTTTTTGGGTCTGAAATATTTGGTTTAGTCCATAATTAATATTAATTTTACCTATATAGATGTAATTAATATTTATTACTTTCACTAATCGTTTGGTTATAAAACTAAGTTATACAAATTATATATTATAGATTATGATTATTACCAATATGAAATCAATTTTTCAAAAATATAGTAATTGGAGTGATATAAATTAATTTATAATTAATCCTACTGTGGGGTCGACAATGCTGGTTTTTAAAGTAATAACATTCAAACAATTTTTATTTTTTTACATCCACTTTTAAAATGAAAACTGTTGAAGTTACCTATATTTAATTAATTAATAAATTAATAATAAAATTATAAATTTATATCAAAATAAAATATAATTTTTCTTTAATCAAATGTGATAAAAAAGAACTTATGAAGTAAATTTCAAAATTTTAAGTATTCAATAAAAAATTAAAACATATGGAATAATACTAAAAAAAATTATCCTAACCTAATTTTTATTATTTTCTTTGAAAGTTAAATTTTATTGTAATGTATCAAATTTATAATTTCTCCAAAAATTGAATTAAAATGGTTTTTTCATTAAAATTTGGTACCACTACCTTTTAAAAAAAAATCGGTTTGTATACATAAAATCGGGTTTTTCTTATATAATCTCTACAGAATATATTAGATGAATACTAGAAATATTTAATCTACTACATATAATATATAATTAATTAATTTTACTCACATATTATAATTAATATAATTTATTATGGTAAAACAGCTTTGTGAGGATAAAAATATAAATATTTTCCTCTAAATGAAATCATTTTTCATATTCATTTTGAATTAATTGATAACCTATGAATTAATATTAATTTTTTGTATACCATATAATTTATTATATTGGTTATTACTGTTTATTATTTCTAATTTAATAACTAGGTTATATCTTATAATATTATATATTAATATATTATTATTTAGTAAAACTCAGTCAAGTGTGTTACAAAAGCCATCAAGGATAGACCTTCTTGCATGAAAAAAAAGCTAACATCAATGTTCTGTAGAACAAGATACAATTTATGCTATGTTTAATGAAATATTAACATAGATTTTTTATAATGCAAGCCAAAAATAATTATTTACTCTAAAATAAACTATTTTCACTTTTATGTGAAATGAAAAATATCAATGAAGTTAAATTAATTCTAAAAAAAGAATTAAATTTTTTTGGGTGTTACATTATAGATTCACCTTCTCACATTAAATCTAAAATATTCTTTTTTAGTTCATAAATGGTCACTACATTTAATAATTTTCTCTAAAATGAAAAAATATTAGGATGAATATTTTGTTTTTTTATTTAAGTAAGTTAAATATTCAATTGTATGGTCCATGGGTAATATCAAAGGTATTTGACATTAATTTTTCATGAATGTTCTCCCTATGGAACCAAACCATAAACCAAGAGCTTAGTTTTAATAGAGGCTGGGACATAATATGAATGAGGTTGTGGGAGAGTAGGCTATCATGTTGTTGAACACTGGAATCATTTACCCCATATTTCAGAGTTCATGGGTATGTCTAGTTGAGATGGTCCCAAATACTAATGGTTTTTCTACAGTTATCAATAGAAAATATTTTAAAAAATGAATAGAGAAAATAAAACAAACGGAATGAAATTATACATTATAGGAAGAATAATTGGACAAATAAAAAGACCTTTTTCCAATTATTTTTTTATATAAAATTATTGAAAAGATTTATAAGAACAAATTCATTAATTTTATATATGTCTATTCTAGTTACAACCAGATTCTTATAGTATTATAGGACTAAGAGATAACTACATTCACAATACCGTTCATGAAATTTTCCTAGCATCAGATTCCCTATGGATTGTTTGGTGTGCCTAATGATTTTAGATACTTATGTCATCTAATTTATATATCATGATAAACAAGATTATAGATGTGTTCTAGTATAAATTATCTATTATTTTTACTGTATTTGAGGCATTTATAAAAAATTTGAAATTGGGAATAGAATTATTCATAGAGGCCAACATAGTTATAAACCCATTGAAATTTTAGTTTACCCTTACATTAAAAATTTTATAGGGAAATACGTTCTCCAAAAGGGGATTCTTGGTAGACACAATCATTGTTTTAGTTATTGAAAAATTAAACCCTCCTGAAAACTGTTAGGGTGTTAGATATTCAAAGGTAATTTTATTTACCTTAGTTTATCAATGACATATGAAAATTTTAATTTTTTTGCCCTTTTCTTGTGAACAATTCGCACATTCTATTTGATAAAAACATCTTGGAATTATTTAATTTTCATAATAATAACTCTTTTCATCCCCAATAAAAGATGAAACAAATTATAAATTACCATTTGAAATTGTTTATGATACTAGTGAAGTGGATTTTGAGGCTATCATAGGATAGAGGAGATATAAGATGTTTCATATGGTTTATTCTTTTTATAGGCTTCTAGATGAAGCCCAAAGTAACTACACAACTACAAAGATAGAGGTTCTAACTATGGTAGTTTCTCAAAAGATATTTATTCCTCACCACATTCGTTATAAAGAGTCATTATTTATAGTCCATAATTCCATAATGTATTTAATATCAATGAATGAGGAAAAATATAGGCTCATTAGGTGTCTTATATTTTTACAAGAATATTATATGTATATTAAAGACAAATATGTAGTTGATATTATATTTTTATGTCATCTTTTTTGAATGTTCAATACCAAATGTTATGTTTCAAGTGAGGTAAATTCTTCTTTTCCAGATGATTAGTTGAAAAATTCCACCTTTAGATAATATTTCTGGTTTTTAAACATTAAAAAAATTATGTAATGCAATTTCATTTCTAAGGATTTTTTAAATATCCATATAAATAAATTCACTTCAAAACATATGTCTTATATTTGGGATGAGCCCGTAATTTTTAAGATATGTGTCGATCAGATTCTGAGATGAGAAATGCCAGAAGAAGAAAATATGATTCTACTAGAGAGTTGTAACTCCTCACCATATAAAGGAAATCATTGTTAATATTTAACTACCTAATAAGTTCCTCATGCTAAATTTTTCCCCTTTAATTTATTTAATGATACCATGAGTTTTGTATTAGGAAGTGGCAAATATTAAAGGATTAAGAAAGTTTGGAAATATCAAAAACTGCCTCAAAATTGTATTGTGTAATTTAAGATGTTGGATTTTGGGGTTATTATTTTGTGGGACCATTCCCATAATCTCATGGGAATGAGACTATTATGATTATTGTTGATAATATATACATGTGTTTTGAGGCATTAGCATCGCCTAACAATGATTCCAAATGTGGGATAATTTTTTTTAAAGTAAAATACATTTAGGATTTGGGGTTCTAATAACTATTATCACTGATAATAATTCTGACTTCAAGAACATAAAATTTAGTACTTTGATTGATAATTATGGATGTTACCATTATAAATGAACTTCCTACCATCCATGATGTAGTTGTAAAGTAGATGTTTCAAATAGGAAACATAAATATATCTTAGATAATAATGACTCAAAAACGTGGAATGAATGGTCTATAAAATTATATGGGATATTATTGGCCTATATAATTTTATTCAAGACCCCAATTGGTATTTATCCATATAAGTAGTTATTTATAAAACATATCATTTTACTATGGTGTTGTAGTGCATGTATTATTGCGAATTAATGGCTTTAAATGTTGATTTTATGATTGTGGGAGACTGAAAGGCACAGGAGTTGGTGACTTAGATAATATCAAGAGGTATTATTATGATAACCGTAGGATATACAAAGAGAGGTACAACTATTTTCATGATTATATATTTTGAAATAGATATTTCAAACCATGATAGAAGTCACTTATTGTTAATTAAAGACTTAATCACTTATCTAAAAAGTATTAATCTATGTGATTAGGACCCTTCACTGTTGTTACAATATTGAGTAATGGAGCTGTTGAAACTACTGGGATAAAAATATACCAATTCAGGTAAATTGTTAAAGAATAAAGCATTATTTCATAGAGTATAAAATGGTATTAGATGTCATCTCTATGGATAAAAAATAAATCTAATTATGGAATAATTGAATAATTAATTTTTTTTGTTCATGGGAATCAACCAGGATCTGTCTTGGTTTTTTATTTTACTCTAATTTTGATATTTATAAAATGTTGATTTTTTGTTATCTTTTGGACTCATTGATTCTATTGGATGAAATTTCATTGTTTTCCAAGACTTTTTTGTTATAAAATTTCATTTCTCAGTTGATTAATATAGGATTATGGTTCCCATTATTTATCAGTAGACAAGAACTGTCATGTTGGAGCCTTAGTTGAGTAAAAATGATTCATTAATCAAATGATTTATCTTTTAAGATTTCGCCTCTATTTTCTACTCTTCAACTTGATGATATTTCTTCTTTATTGTTGGATGTATTTTATTACTAAAAATGGTACTAAATTTATTATAAATATCGTCATTACATGAATTTTTGTGTTTGTGTGGGGGGGAATGTAATATCCACAATGATGGTTGTTTATTTTTTATTTGAATTTTCTTTTCATAGTTTTTTATTGAGAATATTATTTTATTTGTTTATGAAAATTGAATTGAATCAACTAATCACAATTTCTAACACCAATTTCATATTGCTATAAAAATTTAATAAAGTAAATAATTAAACATAATAAAAAATATCTTACCATTATTTCTTATCAATAATTCATCAGATTGTATTGTAATGTTCTTATTGTGAAAACATCTTATTTGAACTTCACATTGACCTTAAAACAAGTAAAAACTATTGAACTTGGAAATCTATTTTGAACATTGAATGTCCAATTTTTTTATACCATTAAATTCATCACTGAGGAAAAAAGTTTTGTTTTATGTGTGGGGTTAGGGTCATAAAAATCTGAGTTAATCTATACATAATGTGTACCCATCAAATTCCATTAAAAAATATTAAAATTATTTTTTTCATGTTTTTTCTTCAGTTTGGTGGGTAAAAATTATTCTATAAGTTAAAAGATGTGATTCCACATTAAAGAGGTTCAACCTTGATTACCCCATGGGTTGAATTGAGTAAATAAATTTTATTCCTCTTCAAATCATATGTTTTGGGTAATATTTTTGAGATTATTTTATACAAGTATAGTTGAACTAAAAATTATTGAATTGAATCAAAATTCTATGTCATGAATTTAAATGATCTATGAAATTAAAATCCTAATATGGTTTATGATTATTTTCCTAACTCATTCATTCTTTTATCGTTAATGTAAAACAATTGGGTGAGTTAATTACTCTTTTATGTATTTATTGAACCCACTCATATATTCATTTTTTCTAAATTATATGATTTTCAATTATGTGTGTCTTCTCTCCCGGAGGTAAGGATTTGTTCTAATGTCTTAGTTAAAATCTTTTTAATATTTTTCTTAATTCAATTAAATAAATTCTATAAGAAATAATTTTAGAATAATAGTAATTAATCTTAAAGCATCTTTTTTTAAAAGGTGTCAAATGGAAAAATATTTTTCAATTAATAAATTCTTTATTTAATGATAGTTCTTTAATTTTGACATTATTTTGTCCTCATTGAATTTGATTATTAACATTTTGAGGAAATAATTCTTTAGTATAAGGAAAGTTTAGGCGGCCTTACAATTTATTGTTATAAAATAACTTTTTATTAGGTTTCTATTGATTTAAATAAATATTATTCCCTCAATTTTTATATAAATGAACTTATGTAGTTTTTTATTTAATATTGTTAAATTGTCTTTTATAGGTATAAAATTGAATTTATATCTATTAATTATTTTTTACATAAAGACTAATTTTATTTTCATTATTTTTAAATTCATTTTTTATTTTTAGAAATTTATTTTTAAATGATTTTTACGTTATTTTTTTATTTGGTAAGACTATTAATTCATATATAATTATTCTTTAATTTATTATGATTATTTTATTTCTACATTTTAAAATATTTTAAATTTAATATACAATTGAAATTTTTATTGTGATCTCAAAAATTACATTAACTAATGTGAAATTAATTCCATAATTCAACATATAATTCAAGTTTCTAAAGAAGAAATATTTCTTCAATTTTAATCATAGTTTTCATGTAACATCTTTTTTCAAAATTTTATAAATCCTAATTTTAATTTTATTATCCTTCTGGTTGGTTTTTATAAATTAATTCATCATTTTAATTGATTATGATGAAAATAATTTTCAACATGTATTTGTATGTTATTTTATTTTTTAAGTTAGTCCATCTATTAATTTAATTTATCTATCAATTTCTGGGAAAAAACAATATATTGAAATTGGTTTTTATTTATTTCCAATGTTTTAGATATTTTAATAATATTAATTGAAAATTTTTATGTATCTAGAATGTGTTTATGTCGTAGATCATCTTGTATTAGTTGAGCTATTAGTCACTATTTTTTCAAAAGCCAATCCATGTTTTACAAAAATAGAGTCGTTGCCTCAACATCATGTACCTTCTAGTGGTAGCAAAGTGAACCATCACCAGACCATTCCCACCATTATGAAAACAAGCCACCTTCAGGGTGAGACACAAATCACATGTTTCACACAACCCACCATTGCTACGAAATGACCACCATCACATTACACTACCTCCTAACGAACCACTCATCATTTTACCCACCATTGTAAATCCTAACAATGATAGTACATTTACAACCCATTGGGTATTCCTCCCTGGTGAACCACCGACCCACATCTAGACTCCCTCTTTCTCACCAACTGTAGAGTTCCAATGGTGATTCCTCACCATCATGTAAATTTAAACCCATCATTTCTTTGAAGTATTTAACTACCTAATTATTATAATCATCCCATGTAGCTCTATTCACTATCTCATTTTTACCCACCATTGGATGATTACCCACCGTCATGGTGTATCACCGTAGAAGAAACCCACCATTGGTAGAGTACCACCCTTCCACTCCTATATCACCCAACCCTAAATACACTCACCAACATCAAGATGGTGAATCATACAACCCACTATAGGGAACAACCCACTCTCACCAATAACCTTAGAGAACCTACCATATGTGAGGGACATGATTCACTAGTTCCATCACAATAGATCGTCCATTGCAGTTCACCTACATAAACCTCGACAACAATGGATAAAATTTTGAACCCGTGTATCATCATTGAATATGTGGATTTCACTAATACCTTCTCTAGATAACACTAACTAAAGATACCAACTTGATAGTTTGAACTATATGCTATCAAATATGATGATATTCAGCTGATTTCGAGCTCATGCATCCAGAGACGCCAAATTCTGCAATTAAGATGAGACATGATGTCACTATCAGATGTCTCTATCGAATATCTCAATTTTGTGTTAGACACATCCATATTAACCTTTTATAGCTTATCCACTCTACCAATATGAAGGTCGTTTCCATCAGTACCAGCACCTGGAAGACTACGGTATGGTCGAAACCCCTTTGGTAGAGAAGTTGAGATGTGTTCAAGTCCCCCCCCCCCCCCTATGACATAATAAATACAAGAAATAATAAATTAAAATAACTAAAATATAATAAAAAATACTATAAATATTATAAATAAAAATTTAGTAGAAACATGATAATCGAATAAATAAAAATTGTAATAATATAAACATAATAACATTATATGTATATATAAATCTAAGAATAATTATTAGTATTATATAATTAGAAACATATAATTATATTTATAATTATTAGTATAATATATATATATATATATTTACAAATATTTATATAATTGATTATATAATTTATTTATTACCATTAATTTTTCAATTATATTAATTCTCAATATTTTTTTAACTATTATTTATTTTTAATTGCATATAATGGAAAATGAAACTCAAACATATGGATTTTCAATAGACTACTCACTAATCTAGTTATAAGTGTAATTTGAAGATCACATGCATGTTATGATATTCTTAGACGACTGACACATAATGGAAGTATAAATAAACACTAATTGATTTTGGTGTACTTCTTTAGTGTAAATCATGAGTTAAGTTGATAAATAGGTGAAACGATTTTACACTATTATAGATTATTCATTCATGATTCTAGTGATATGTATATCGAAGAAGTGTCCCTAAGAACCGAAGACCTAATGAAAGATAGTACTATTTCGATATTATTTTGAGGGAGATAACTTATCCATAGTATTTTCTTTCATCTATTTCGTTCTATAATATTTTATTTTATTATATATGATTGATGAATAAATAAACGTTTCATTGGTAATTTCTATTTTAATAGTTTATATTTTTTTCAAAAAATTATTATTCTTTGTATAACAATAATTGGTTTACAAGGTCATTTATGATTTTATCAAAAACAATTTACACTACTTTTTATAAATTTAAATACACCAATATCATTTGGATTGATTTATCACATTGAATTTATTTGGATTTAGTTTAAAAAGACATTATTAAACAATGAATTAGATTATTTATGAATTTAATTTCTCAAAATAATTTTGTTACTGAGGTTTCTTGATGTGGAAAACATCATGATTCATTAGTCTGATGATTAATATTTTAAAATTTTAGAATATTTCATTTATTTTATGTGTTTTTTATTTCACAAAATATTTCATTGAAGAAGATATCTGCTGAATGTGTAATTTATGGTTTCATTTATAGATTTTCATGATTAATTTTCCTAAAACCTTATTCTCCCTTCTATTTCATCATCAATCCAATACCAGTTAGTACATAAAAGAGGTAAATTTCTCTTAAAACAAACTTATAATAGAAAAAATAAATAAAATATTTTCATCCAATCCATGGATTAGATAATTTTGTTGAAAATTATTGTCCATACCATTTCCTTGGCATTGATACCCTACAAAAGACATGCAGTATTATGAAGTATTTTATAAATAACTAAACATTCGTACAAAATGAAAATATTATTTCTAATCACCTCTTCAATCACCGGACGGTGGAACAACTTTAGTGCTAATTAGATACATGCGGCATTAGATAGTTTTTGATAGAGTCCCTTAGGGGTTTGGGTTTTCTCAACATTCGAAAAAAAATTCAATTCTCATTGTGGTTTGGGTAATACCCCCTATCCCATTTTAAATATTGGATATAGTCACTTATTTTTTGGTTTTACATCATATTGTCACATACATGATGAGAATTTTCCTATGATATTTTTAAAAAACTATAAATTCCCTTAGTTTATTTGGTTATCAAACCATTATCTCTAATTTAATGAGACATAAAACAAAAACAAATTAATTGGTTGTATATAATATTTTTCCCCACTCATAACATAAAAAACTATACAAGAGTGTGTCAAATAAAAGAATTTATAATTCTATAATTTAATTATAACATAATATAAATTAATATCATAAAATAAAACTATCACCAGACAATGTCATACGAAATTGGGATAAAGAATAATGGTGGAATAAATAAAGAAAACCCCAACTAAGAGATAAAAAATATATGGAATTTAATAAATTTGATAATAATTTTTTAAAAAATTATAAAATTGTATTCTAAAATAATTAGAAATATTCATTTCAATTTTTATATATTTTATATTAAATATAAAATAAGTATTCAAAACATATTTTTTTGATTTAACCTGATAAATTAATTTAAAATCAATTTTAAAAACCAAGAAATCATGGAAATCACTCTTCATAAAAAATATCAATGAAAATGGTGTTTAACTAATCCGTATAGAAATTGATAAAAAAATATATTTCACATATTTCTAAAAGGAAAAAATAAATTTAAAACGTTATGATTAAATCATATAATTATATATAAAATATATTTTATATAATATGAAAAACAAATTATGGTTATACGAAATAATATTTTCAACTGAAATGATTTGGTAAGTTTAATTACACTAATATGAATTATTTTTGTAGAATAAATGGATAGTTCCATAAGAAATTACTTCAATAATTATAAAACCAAAAATAATACCACATTATTTGAAAATGGACGGGTTTCTAGAGTGAAATGGAATATAATTTTCCTCAATATAAATTTATCTAAAAATAATCTCGATTTCAAAGTGATATTTGAAAAGAAACTCTTATAGTTTCAGAGAAATTGAAATAACAAGTCCATAAAATATTGAAACAGAAATGCAACATGAAAAATGGTTAAATATATAAATATGATGAAATATATCAAATTGTAATTATATTAAATGTATGAGATAACTAATACCTATTACATGAAATATGACCCAAATAAGGGAAATTGATATTAATAACCCTTAGCTGAAACTTATCCTTGGTTGTATATTATATAAATACTTGAATAAAAAAAATTGGTTCATTATTTTCTTTATAATTAACATATTAATATTTATTTTATAGAATCTCATTAAATTTTAGTCCCATATAATACATATACTAATGTTATATTGATTAAATTTAGAATTTTATGTTAACATTTATGTTTTATCACACATTATTTGGAATTAATTTTTTTTCTCTTATCTCTTTGTGTTTGGGTTCATCACCTCTACAATGTTCAGGTAGATTTTATATATGATTTTAATCATGTTATTGAGTCCCATGGTCATTCCATATGATTCTTTCTGATGATTCACATGGAAAAAATAATAGTATTCTTTTTTGTTATCATTTGATTAATGAATTATTTATGATTATTTTTGAATATATTATAATTCAAATATATAACAATTATAAAAAATTGATTAATTAATTATTAAATCATATAAATATCATTTCACATTTATTAGTAATTTTTATGGTAAATGTTATATCATATTTCACATAGGTAGTAGTATTGACCCAAATAAGAACATGTTATTATTATTGAATAATTAAGAAGATGATTTAATATAATACAAATAAAAGTTTTCTAGATTTTAATGTTTTATAATTATTATTAATGTTGTGAAAAATAGATTATCAGTGGTGGATAAAGTAGGTAATGAAGATTTTCTGATTATTGGATGGCACTTACATTGAATACATGAGTCTTCTAATATCTAGCCTCATATAATTGAATTATTTGGATAAATTTATGTGTCCAAAGGATTAAAAGTGTGGGATTGAATAGTTTAGGATATAATTGTAATTGGGAGTCAATACGAAAACTAATGAATAGTGAGGTTCGATCTGTGTGGTGGATGGGTCATTTAATAGCTTTGATTATGTGCTATTTTTTAAAAATATTTATTTCAAAATTTGAATGGAATGTATCCTTTACATAGAAAGTTGGTGCACAGTTAATTAATAATATTTATAGGATACATGGGACTCTATAATTCATGTATACAATAATTTATTTATATTTATTTTTGATATTATTGGTCTTATACCCTTACAAAAATCTATTTTACCAAATTTTTCAATTGCATTCATAACTTAATTTCTAGGTTGGTAACATATTTCCAAGACAGAAATTTTAATTGACAAACATTAACTAATTTGAACAACATGGTTCAAAATATTAATGTTATTATATTATAATAAACATCATAAAATTTTCAAAAGTAGTTTTATTATATCAACACATATTGTATAATATATTTTTATAAAATATCATTTTTATTCTTAAAAATTACATTTTTATTATTTTATACAAGGTAATAAACAACGTATGATTTGAAATTGATTTAAATATAAATATATATATTCAATTACATTATAATATTTATTCAGTAATGATCTATTCAATTTATATAAATAAAAATACCTATGAAAGAAAAATAGTTTATATCAAACTATAATGTTAACATTAAATGATTTTAATCGTAACCCATGATTTATAGAAATATATATATATTTAATAAATCCAATTTTTTATTCTATAACTTTTTGTTATTTTTAAATTACATTATTGTTTATTTATTACTAAAAATTACATGAATGAAATTTATCAATTTTTTATATCAATATCCAATCACTTTATATTAAACTATAATACTTCTAATATCTATATGAGAAACAAACATGTTTATAATGTCCAAATATATAACTATCACAATTTTTTTTATATACATACAGAAATAAATATCTAAAATTATCTATCATATTCTATAATTTTTTTTTCAAAATAATTATAATACTTATATCATATTTTTTTTCTTTCTATAGTCTTCATTTGTGGTATGTTTATCATTAATAAACATTATGATGATTCTTTAAATGTTGTAGAATTTTTATTTAGTAGTTGTCTAAATTCTACATTAACATAACTAATTAGTTTTTATTTACTTATATTCTAATATATAGAATTATTTATTTAAAAATTCTATGTAAATTAAATTAATCAATTCTATTGGTTCATTATTGTTTGTGTTATAATATATAAATTGAAATATTATTATTATGGGAAAGAAATACTAAAATAGTATTATCTTCTAATTATTATCACTGAATATAATATACACTTTTCCAAAAAAAAACCATTGTATTTAGAGAGGAAATACTGAATCAACAAAAGGATCTTCTCACAATAACAACTGTTGTCTTCCATTGAAGGTAAATAATGTGCATTATCAGATAGATGGGTTTATGTAGGGATTATAAATCTTGACATTGTGAATATAGAACCACATAGACAATAGATATGGCAAAACATGAGGATCACAAATTAGATTTAAATAAATAACTTAAGTTAATCCAAAAATATGGATATATGGATCTAAATTTATGTGTTGAAAATTGAATTTGTTTCCAGAACTATAGACCAATAATGGATATGATATGTTACAATGATTTGATGAATCAAATCATATGAACATTTATTTATAGTATTCATCAAGTAATATAATTCTAATTTTTTCCATTTTGCTAAAATTTCTTATAACTATTATAAGGGAAGTCCATATCATGTTGTTTTTATACACTTTTTAACTCAATTAATGAATAAAATTATCTATCACACAATATCTATGTAGTGAAACATTCCAAACAAGAAACAAATAATTCATTAATCGCATTATTTCTCAAAATGTCTCTCATACCACGAACCTAATGATTTATTTTATTTGTTCTTAGTTACCTAAAAATCATATATTACGATTCATGAAAACATTTCTATATAATTCTATTTCTAAATACCCAATAATTTTATACAGAAATATTACATCATATTCAATGAATATTCATTATATAACATCACAATCGATAGATGAATCTTTTAGTTACATTCCCATAGGAAGCATGAATATATGAAAATATATCTCTTAATTGACTGACATAAACTCCCACTATGTTATTTATAACAAGAAACCATCTTGGATATATCATTCATAATTATTATCAACATACCATAGGAAAGGAAAAAATAATAAAGGGTGAGATAAGAAGCTCAATATGGGTAAATAAGGTCGATACCAATATATAAGTTATTTAAGGGTATGAGAACATGATAATATCATCTCAAAACTATAACATAAATATAACTGATCCTAAATGTAATGCATGGAATATATATTGTTATTTTTTAAGTCAATAATTAAATTGGTATCAAACTGAATGATCAATGAGATCATAATTTTGGAATAAGCCATAGATTTAATGCATACACTTAAGAATATAAAATAATTTCCTTAGTAAATCAATGATAACTTCCATGACTTTCATAGTATAATAGGTTCACTCAAAAACCATCATACTAGTAATATTTCATAGCCAAGACTAAAAAAGTGGAAATTTTTCATTACTAAACAATGTTCACTCCCCATTTAAGTCATTTTTGTCTCAGTATATATCAATATATACACAATGTAAAGGAAGAGACATAAGTTAGTCCCGTGAAATAAAAAAATCCTATATATGTGTTCAAATAAGTTATAAAACATTAATCATATAATAATCCATGAAAATAAATGGGTTTCATTAACATTTCAACCTAACATTAACTATGGGAATGAAACTGGTATAAAAACATCTCTTTATTTTTTCAAATCATAAACCATTGAAAAAACAAGGATTCTTAAGACGTTTATCATGGTATAAACCATGGATGATAGAAAATTTTTATACAAATATTTTCATCATAATAATAATTTATCTAGATAAAGATTAATAATTTAATCCATGGATCACATCACTAGTAATGAATAAGTAACATCAAAGGATATCTTCATATTGTATGAATGATTTTCAATATCAAAACAAATATTTCCTTCTTCAAAATTCATTTCCTTTAAAAAAATTGACTAAAAAGTAATAAAAAAATTTATTAAAAAAATTATTTTTATATAAATTTACATCTAAAAAAATGAATTATATGGTTTTGGCCATTATGTTTTAAAATTTCATAAACATTATACACATTAAAAAATTTCTATATGTTATTGAGGCATTGTTTTGATGAATACATGGAGATTAATTTCAAAAAATTTCAAAATATCAAACATGGTTACAAATGCCATTAATAAATAATTTTCATAATTTCAATAACATTTTGAATTTCAAATTAGAACACATGGTTTTAAGAGAAAAATGATTTTTTATCAAATTGAGAAATATTTATTATTTTTCAAAAAAACATTTGTTTGAAATATTGAGTATATAAAGAGATAAAAAGAAAATGAAAACAGGTTCTCCATTGAATTAACTATATATTATTATGTTGTATATGTTTCCTGAGGGATATTCCATAAGATATCATTATAAGACGCATTAACATAAAAAATTCTAATAAACACTGAAATTGTTTCATGAAATGATTACAATTTTTGCAACATTGAATAATGAGCCAAATTAAAGTGGGATCATAAAATGTATAAATAAAATACCATAATTTTAAGAAACATATTCTTATAATGAATTATTGTTATGTACATACATCATATTAAATAAAAAGGAGGTGAATATGGCATGTTTTCTATAGCAATAAAAAGTGAGATTGAATTCCCATATATTAAGTCTATACATAATTCATAAATATAAAATTCTCATATATAATAAATATATATTTATTATAAAAAAATAAAGATTCATAAATATATATTTCATACCATATATGATTTACTTGTTACATTTTATTACACGTTTATTATGAATTCCTTGTTAAAATAAAATTAAAAGAAATAACGTCTTTGTTTTTCGTGTTTCTTTTGATTTGTTATTTTTTATAAAAAAATTTCACAATAGTTAAATAATATTATTAATATTATGAAATATATTAATACAATATATATTCAATATATATATTTTAGAGTATTCCAAAAAAGAATAAAGATATAAAAAGAACTACATTAATCATGGAGACGGAAGGCATTACACATGCAACAATGTTGATTCCATATTCACAATTGATTGAAGATAAATAAAGACAAATAATATATTACAATTAAATAATTATTTTTTATTTAATATATATCACATATTATCATTAAAAATATCCTTATTTTCTTCAATCAAAAGCATGCATTTATCAAATCGTTTCGTGAGGTTGTAGTTTACTATACACTCAAGCGACGTTATCATATTCTCAAATAATGGAATGTAATATGGTTTGAGTGATATAAAAATTAATGAAGAATAATAATATCAAAAATATCATATAAAAACATTTAATACATAATTAC
This sequence comes from Viscum album, assembly GCA_963277665.1. Lineage (NCBI taxonomy): Eukaryota > Viridiplantae > Streptophyta > Magnoliopsida > Santalales > Viscaceae > Viscum > Viscum album. The sequence continues at coordinate 575,939,730 of OY728138.1, read as the reverse complement.
ATCCATATATGACTATTGTTGATTTAAAATAAATAGCATTCATTCATGAGGATATAGTCCAACATACACATAAATGATTAATTGATATCTAATTTGATAGAATAAGAGATTGATATATTTTATTAAATTATCATACATATATGTAATGATATTTTATATTCTAGTTTCATTATATCATCATAATTTAGAAATGTTTTAATGAGTTAGAATAGAATGTATCACAAAACGTATTGTAAAAAATGTAACATCTTCATTAGAAAACTCATTTATGTTTAACCATAGGCCTTCATAAATAAGATTTATGATATATGATAAGAATATTGTTTTTGTGGAGGGAGATAAATTATATATTTTGTATTTTATTATAATAACAAGTGGGTTCGTGGTGTGTGAATACGAGAGGATAAAGTGTTTCCATTTATAAGTGAGGTGAGTGGCACACTTGTAACTTTTGATATGAAAAATGTGTGCCCATGTATTTCACATTCCCAAAGGCTCCATAAGGGACCAGTATCGATTGATAGATTTTATAAGGATGAAATATATAAATCAAGAATATTTTATATATTTTTTTATATTATTTTAATGATTATCTTTCTAGTTTAACACTATGTAAGTTTGTTTTAACTATAACTGCATTAATTAACTATTAATTTTTACGCTCTTTGTTTTGGTTAAAAATTAAAGTGACCTTATTAAATAAAAATTATTTTATTGATTATGATTATATAATATATTTTTAAAATTACATTTATTGATGTGAGATAATTAAATTTAACATTAATTTCATAGATGTGATAAAAAAGTTTTCTTCCGAAAACAAAATGTTGAAAATTTTAAAATGTTTTTATATCAAAATTAAATCTAAAATAGATTATAACAAAATAAATATGATTAATAAATATATAAATAATATAATTTTATTTTTAAATACTTTAAAAAATTAAAAATGAAAATTAATTAAACAGAAATTAAATTGTTATTAAAAACATATGTTTGTCACTATTAATCGAAAAATTAATAATTTTAGAAAATTCCATAAAATTCACAGTAAGATAATATTGATAGGAAGCTTTTACAAATTATGATTATTTTTTCAATTTATTCTTAATTAGTTTGAAACATTATTTTATACCTTTACACAAAAAAGAATTTTTTAGAAAATCTAATCTTCAAAACACATAAATATATTTTTAAAAATTAGGTACTTTTTAATAAATATTATTTCATAGTATTTCAAATTAATTATTAATTTTTAATTTTTAATTATTCATTTTCATTACATGATTATTAAATTAATGGTAATAATGCTAACTTATAAATAATAATATTAATTATTTGTCTTGATTTGTTAAAATTTGGTTCTTAGTGGAACATAAGCTCTTATGAAAGTAATTATATTCAAAGAAATGTATCATGAAATATAGTGTTGTCAAATTCTATCACCGCCCAAAAATTAATTTTTTCCTAAATATTTTATTACTATGATAAATATATGTGAGGATACTTCTTCCTTATTATATCCTTAATTTCCCATATAGCTTTCAAATGATTGTGGTTTCACTACAACATCTTAAATAGGAATGTTGTGTTATTTTGTAGACTATTGTCTATTTGATAGTGAATTTGTATCAGTTATTATTAATGATAAGTATCACTCCCAATAGGTAGAACATTGATGTTCATTATATATGAAGGGTTTGATATTTACTTCTTCAAGAGATAAAATGTAAACACATTATTAATTTGATATAGGTTTAGTGGAAGCACCAACTGATAGGCTACCTTCCCGATGAGATCAATAGTTTACAAGGGAATAATATACATAGGGATTAAACATTTAATATTTTTAATTATGAAATATTATTCAATGGTGATATTCATAATTATATTCTTCCACATACTTCAAATTATAAATCATACCACATATTTTTAGCATTTATTTACTAAAAAATATAAGATTCCTTAAAATGTTACTAAATATATCTAACATTCAATTCCATTTCATAACCATTATCATGCACCAATAGATATATCTCTCTAAAATAATTCCATAAAATTTTATTTCTACCCATATATCCAAATATGGCTTCAAAATGAGCCATCTAAATTCCCAATTGATATCTATTGTCAATAGAAAACTCAACTTGATGAAGGTGTTCATTGAAACCACCTCAGAAATCAATAGAAATTCCCTCATCATATCACCATAGATTTTAATTTTTTACTATTATTTATTGAAAAACTAAGAATGAAGGTTAATGATGAATCATTACTCTATATTAAGATAATATAGTAGACTTATTTATAACATTGAGGTAATACTCAGGTCACAAGCATACACAATAGGTTGTGGTACTTTATGTATATTACGACTTACATAATATATATTTGTAAATGATGTTCGAGAGAGAAATATTATTTAATAGTATTGATGTATAATGACTTTATATGTTGATTGAATAAAACCATTATATTATTTTCCATTTTAATTTTTTGAGGAGTCCATCGATAAAATAAATGGTGATGTTTTCACATTTATATTATGGTGTGGGTAATGGATGTAAAATCTCCTCATAATTTTTCATCTCAGTCTTAACTTGTGTACATACTAATGAATGATATATGTAGTCTCTAATATCTCTCTTTATTCCATCTATAAAATTTACCCTTTTACAGCTCAATATATATTGATACATATATGATTAATAGATATTGACAAACTATGATCTTCAAATAACAACCCCATAAAATTTGGTATTGATGGAACATATACGTGGTTTTTGAATAATACCACTAAAAAATTATCAAGCATAAACTCAAGAAAATATATTCATTTTTTAATCTCTACATCTTCCTTATTTTTCTCTTAAATCACCATTTGGATTGATTTTTGAACATTCAACTGTGAAAGAGAATATTTTTACCATACCTTCTAGTTTTCTATATCAATTCATTACAAATCCAAAAAGTTCTGTTTTTTTAGCCTTTTCGTATACCATCAAGCTTGATATTTTAAATATCAATCCATCAGCCACCGGTTTAAATTTTTCATGGTGGTAATGTGTTGAGCAGTCATAATCTATCATTAAATCAAACCATATTCAATGGAATATATTGAACTCTTTAGGAACAAAAATATACATTAATCATTTTTTATTGGTATATATTACACACTTTATTCCATAATATGATATCCTAATAATCTAAAATGAAAAATTACAAATTTCTAAATTAAATTATTTATATGTGTATTAATCCCCATAAAACATAAATTGTAGTGATTAATAATCTATAAATATGTCATTATTCCAAGCAACACATCACAAAAACTTCATGGATTCATTACTATAGATTATAAACACTTATATATTGTAGATATACGTAATAATATGTTTACTAACTATAATTATCTTGCATTACTTGATATTTTCCTTATACTCATATTTCCAATGGAACGTGGTTCCATTATGAGTTAACATCGTTATTAGAAAAGATAGTCATTATAAATTCAGTATAAAAAAATTAATTATATATCACAATACAAGATAACTATTGATTTCTATGATTAGGGTTGGTCTATTCTGACATTTAATATCCTCCTTCATTGATGGATATATATACACCCTCCTTTGAGATATTATGACCAAAAAATAAAATCTTTTTCTACCAGAAGACACATTTTTTAAATATTACATATAGTTTCTCAATCTTGGATGATTTATTTAATTTCTTTTGTAATAGTCATTGTCTTCCATGATCTCTAAATAGATAATAAAATATTATATAAAAACTATATCAAAATGATCAATGTAATAACTAAAAACTATTCATAACATCCATGACTATAGTGGGTGAAATAGTAAGGGAAAATTAAATAACTATATATTCATAGTGTATATACATGGTACAAAATAATGTATTAGATATATTCTCCTTCATTAAACTAAATTGATGTTATCTAAAATGAATTTCAATATTGTAAAAGTATTGATCTCCACATATTTGATCAAATGGGTCATCAATACAGTGTAGGGGATACATGTTCATGATCATGATCTTTTTTAACTAAAAATAATAAACACATATTTTTATCTTCACATTACAAATGTTAATAAGATTAATATGTTCACCACAAGGTGAAATAATTGGAAGAATGAATCACTTTAGAGGTTCTCTTGGAGTTAAATTTTCAATTCTTACAACTCAATTAGTACAATTCTATGGGGAGACCTTGAAATTAAATTTAGTCTTTGTATGAGTTATATTGGGAATTCAACATCAAATTTTATTTCATTCTATGTAATGATTCTAGAAGACAACAAAGAACTCCCTGAAATAGTTATGTCATTTATTTTGAGTTTCTCCCTGAAAATATGAGATAATATCCCCTCTGGATTAAACACCAAAAACCAAATTATATATGTGATTTCCATCATATTTTCTAATTTATTATTTCACTAATAAGTGATCGCAGGTTCGTTTATATCATAAAATGTGACTTACCATCTAAAAAAATGTGGTAATTATGAAGTGATATCCAATACATTTATAATGTAACATTAATTTCATCCAATACAAGAATAGCAATATTTTTTGGATTCACATTCAAAAAAATATCTACCATATAGGAATCCTATACTAGATATGTAACAATCATATCAATATGGGTTTTCATGTATTATTCTACATCAAATCATTTTGGTGGCATCATTAAACACATTAAAAATTATTCATATATGAAATAATGGGTAGTCATGGTGTCAAATAATATATTAATAATTACATAGTAGATGGTATGTGTATTTTTCATTGTGTCGTTACATAATCCCTCTCTTTAATAAGTTGTAGAATGATATTTCCACTCATCTATGGTCTTATGTGGTTGCAGATTTCAATCATTACCACTATCCTTTATATTTGGGCACTAGTTAGTATAATTCCCAAACTTATTTCATTTGAATTAGTATACAATTTGATGTCAATTTTGTAAAGCTTTCATATCAATTCACATAATTATTTAACATCTTAATATAAATTCGATATTCAATTTCTTATTTACATTACATTAGACATGTAAAAAATTTACCAGAAACAATATAAAAATTTCCTCCATCTTTCCTTCCACACCCTAGTAATTATGGAATGATCATCTTATTCTCTAACTTATTTTTATAGATTAGTTTGCGCTACAAATTCCTTTTCTGGATATAATGATGAGATTCATGGGTTACTCTGAAATCCATCTCCTCTTTGATATAATATCCAATGATTTATTCACAGAAATTAGGGACTCATTTTGATAACACCAATTAAATACATGGTTATAATAAATGGTTATTTAGATCCAAATTCATTTCAGGATTTATTATAATTCAAAATAAATACCACACATGTATTCATAAAATTTAAACATAGGTCAAAATAAAATCATTATCCTACAATATTAGATCATGTAATTCTTTTGTTTTATATGAATTATATAAGGTATTTATTGAAAAATAATATCTTAAACTGATACCACTCTATAGAGTATATATCCAAATTTTCACTTGTATTATTGAACAAAGTACTCCATTAATCTTCTTCGCCTTCTAAATGATAGATAGATAATATTAATTTTTCATGTTATGATCACTATTGAATAAATAATTTCTTTTTTGTGGTGCTGATCCATGACTTATTAAATATGTGATATACAGAACCACTAAATGATGGTGTCTGTTCCCTCATGATAAAATCAATAGATTTTTGGTTCACCATTTTTTTCATTTGTAAATTCAGCAAGATTTATGTCCTTATAAGTATTTTGATAACACCAATGATATTTTTCATTCCATACAATGAAATAAATTGGCTATTCATGGGGAATATCATTTAATTTCACACCAAACTATGTTTTTATATGATTTTTTCATGTTCTATTATTCTACTAATAGAACAAAAACATAGTGTAGAAACAAATAATCACAGTGGGGAACCAAAAAATAAAGAAATGTTTTTATCCTAGGTAATCCAAAGTCATCATCTATTTAAATAATTCATTTTGTATTATAATTGGTTTATGAATTTCCAAGGAATATCACATGGGAGTTTCCACAATGGTCTACATCGTGGTTTTTTTCATGAACCAGGTGATGATTGAGTTTATAATAATGTTCATTTTTCAAAGTTTTTGACCATATTACATCAATACCAAATCAACATTAAGTATTTATATCATGGAAGTGATGTAATTTCATTGAATCAATTCTCTCTATCATTTATCAATATTATAAAAAAAATTATATACATTGAGTCATCTAGATACATATCCTTAGAAATATCCATTTTGATAACACTAATGTTTTCTCATCCTATTTTAAAAATTATATCTAAATAATTCTATAATATAAATTTTATAATCACAAATGACTCATAGATAAATATAATATGTTAATAGATAATTTTTCTTTCCATAACATAAAAATACATACTAGAATAATTTCTGCAATGTTCCATTGGAATCATTGAAAAATATTAAACTATTTCATATGTGTGATACATAGTCTCCATCTATGTTAATCATAACTATAAATATCTCTACATAAATAATACATAATAACATTCATTTTATCTTGGGTGTAGGAAACATAAGAATTAGTAAGATAAGATACTCGTAAATGTTAAACAATGGATATATCAACATAACATAATTATAGGGGTATAGTTCCTTTAGAATAACATTTAAAAACTTCAAATTTTATATCAATGATCATAAAAATGAGTCTTGTAATAAATCATGGTTTATCTACGACATGAATCATAATTTAATCAATGATCATGGACTATGATAACATAAAATTGGGTGAACGTATAAATTTTTGGGATACATATAATAATCTAATATCATTTCCTCAGTAGTTCAAGAATCATTTCCAATACTATAATTGTATAATGTTTTCACACCCAATACCATCACACCAGTAATGCAGGAAAACTCATTCCCATAGTATTCATTGTTCACTTTCTTTATAAACTAGGTTCACTCTAAATTCTAGTATATTTTATCTAATTAGATATCAATTTTGTCGAATAGTAAGGTTGGAGATATGGGTATCATCAATAACATAATGAAAATATTATATATGGGTTCTACCAGATCACAAAACATTCATCACATTAGAAAAAAATGGATTTCATAAAAATTTAATCATTATATAACCAAGAAAAAAAAATTTCTCAAAATATATTTACTCATTCATCAATGAGAATACTTTTTAAAAAAATTTGGTTTCATATGCATTTTATCATGGTATAACATGTGGATGATAATTGGGCTTCATAAAAATTATTTCATTAAAAATATAAACAATCCAGGGAAATAATAATAATAATGCTATACTTTGATCATATACAACTAATGATTAATTAACATCAAAGTATTCCATCTTAGTAGGAAAATTATTTATAATGATGGTATGCAATATTTTTTGATGAATTTTACTTCTCATTAAAGAGGGATATTTAGAAGTAAAATTTTTAAAACAATGGTTTTGAATTTTTTTATATCCAAAAAACATTAAAATAATAATATAATATTTAAAACATTTGTTGTTATTGATCTTAGAGATTTTTGTACATGTCCTACATATAACATCCTAAAATGTCATCTTATAAATCTTGTAGTTATCCCAGTCACCACATGTCCTAAAGTACACCTCCCCATATTCCAGAGGATTCCAAAAATTTGAGAGGGTTTAATGATGGTATAGTTAGGAAACTATAACCTCATAATCAGTGTTTCACATTCATATATAAAAAAATAAATAATAGACAATAGTGGATGATGTAATGAATAAGATTAAATTGGTTATATTTTTCATATATATTATCTTAATTCTTAATTAATTGATATTAATTTTAATAATTCATTTATATTGGATGTGATACAATGATAATGGGACTTGTTGAGCATGAAATTTCACTCTGCCAAACATCATCTGTTGAGAAAGATGTCTTGCTGCATTGAAATTCTTTTGATGCTGGACATGGTACACCATGCTCCTTGCATATGGTGATGAAATGATGACCCAACCACAATTTCATGTTTTTACCTGAATAATCTTATTAATTATGATATGTAGGGCTTATAACCTCTTATTGATCCTAATGGATTATTTATACTTGTTATGGATTCCTATGTCAAAGCCTAGTCAAGGCATAACATAATATTCTAGGTATATTGTTACTTATGAACATACATAATTTGTACATATATATGGATAATGTATATTACTACACTATATATATTCCAATATATATATAAATATTTACTGATCAGAATATCTTTTATTTCCTATTATGAAGTCGGTATAGTCGGCCTGGTGTCCTATTGGAACTGGAGTCGACTGGTATTAATTTATTCGATATAGTTTTTATACATTATACCATCATACTATTGTACCTTATATTCAAGGGCTCAATTTTTCTGTAGACATAGTTGGAGGTGTCCAACCTAGAATATATCTCACCCTTCTCGGGCTACCATTACATTGAGTTTCCTGTGAAGATCTCACATTTGTTGTACTATAATATTTTTCATATGATGACTTTCTTATAACTTAATGTTATGTGTACTTCACTAAGCTGTAACTCATGATGTCGGTAGAGTCTTCCCTCATGGATTTAATTTCTTTGTTTATTTTTTTATTTCACTATATCATGTTTCCTATTGTGTGAATTTTGATTTAGTTTATTTATAAACATATTTACATGTTTTCATTATATTATATAATCATTGTCCATTTCTATTTAGTTGACACTAATCTTACACTGCTTTATATTTCATTTATTAATACTTATACTATTCATTTCTATTTTTTATGTACACTGTTGTGTTACTCGGATCATGGGGATATAATCTTTACACAATTACATCATTGGACCCTTGTTTTTCTTTATCAACATCTGGCTTTTAGGTAGGCACACATGTGGTCATATCATGATAGTTTTGACTTCTATTTTATAGTATGTTTGGTCAGGACACTACAAAGTGGTAGAAAATGACAATTTTTCCCTTTTCTTTATAATATTGGCTGGTTTATATTAGACTAGGAATATTTCAAAGATTGCTAAATAGTCAGGTCTATATTGATCAACCTAGCCATGGGGAGAAGCCTATGTGGCTAGGGATGGAATTTATATCATGTCGTTTGTTGTTATAGTTGACTACAGATTCACTTTAAGGGATTAGTGTCTTTTATAATATTTACTAATCTATGATAATTTTAGAGTTTTTACATAGCTTGATATTGAAAGGATATAGAATTAAATGAATCATTATATGAACATATAGATTCACATGATGTGGGTAAAGACTCGAAATTTATATATAATGTTTGTTAATAATATTAGATTATTACAAGAATGAGAAAACTGATGACATGTGATTTGGACTCTTGGAGTGCTCTGAATGATATATTGAAGAAATGTTATGAATTAAATAGCATGTGTGAGCACATTTCATGAAAAATTTGAACATCTATTAAAAGGATCCCAGATTAGAAATCCAAGGGCACTTTTTCATTCAGGATGACAGGTTTACCATAGGTGCGACTTATGTTTAGTTGGCGCAATCCTCTAGTGAGAAAACCCAATAATGGAATTACCATAAATGAAATTATTAATTTTTTTTACTTTTCAAATTCTTATAATTAAGGAATGGGGACTCATATTAAGAATCTCATACCACTACTGAGCTCTTGAGTGTTTGATTTCCTTAGGCAGATCCAAACCTTGGTTAGCGTGGGCCGACAATGGAAGTTAGTTTTTGGTCGTAAATATAAAAATTTAGTAACAATGATTTTATGGTTAAATTATTTGATTCCTAATAGGTAACTGAAGTTGGAAATTCGAGAGTAGCGTTGGGCTTGTGAGGTAGTGTTTCCCTTAGACATAGCATATCCTTGACAGATGCGTGTCGAGGGTGACTGTTAATAATTTTTTTAACTTTATAAGTTATGTTCAGTAAACATGCGGGTGAAATTTTATATCATTTTAGTTTGTGATTGGATTAAAAATCTAACGGCACCATGTAATTCATAGCATTTGAATTATCTTAGTATAATCTTAACTTCGATCGGAAAGGGTAGGAAGAAAAAGTTAATTTTTGGGAATTACAAGAAAAATAATAAAAAAACTCAACAGGTTATTTTTTTCATTGTAACTACTGAGCGGTGGTGGCAGGACCGTTGGGATAATAGACCATTTAATGGATGGTTACACATGTATGTGTAACTTAAACATTGGAAGAATTAATAGGTTCATTAATTATATTTACTAATGAATCTCATTAATTTTGCGATGGGTTGATATCCTCTTTCATTCAATTTAAACAAAACTAAGGATTGGATTTTTAGACAAATGGGAGGAACCTAGGATGATGTGCCAACTATGAAAACCATGTTTTTATTACAACTTAAACATGAATAATTACATAAAACATCACTTGATACAACCTAGAATATCGATAGGTTTAGTGTATTTGTGTCTTAGGATCATTACATAAAAACATTGAACATGAAATACAACAGCTTTATTGAAAACTTCCTTTACATGACCACTACATTCCTTTGTACCTATCATTGCATGGGATAACCTGAGGACATGCATAAGAAAAGGGTTAGCTATAAAGTTCAGTAAGGGAGTACACATGGAACAACATGAGGAGTACAATACATCTTAGGTAATAGGCATATCAATAGGGCATAAGAGAAACATTAACATAAAGGAATGATGAAGCATGATAATTATAACATGGAAATGTGGAAACAACACTTAACATGGAATTAGCATGATCCAAGGACCATTTCACATGGAGCATGAGTAAATAATCATTGTATATAAAGCACAAGTAAACCCTAGTTGCACTTGAATTATCATGAGTCTAAACTCATTGCATGTGACGTATCATGATAATATACTTTACCTAATGCATTGGAGCCCTATAAGGGTGCAGCCTTCTTAAACATTTCATGCATAAGTGTGCCACTTGGATCATAAAACATGATCACTTATTCCATGATAAAGGAATGTGTAATTTATACATGAAACATTATAATCAATATGTAAATGTGAATAAAGTTGAATACCCTTGATGGAGAAATGGGCATGGTATTCACTACATAATAACATTGGCTTAGAAAATCGGCGTGATTTCAGCAGCGTAACGACATGACATAAGAATTCATAAAAAGGGTTGATGAGAGAGAAAGCGGTTACTCATCATATTTAAATGTAATGGACAGTAATGAGGTAATATAGATACATTTGCTAACAATTTTAATGGAATTTAGTTTCATGATTCAAAAGTATTGCATGAATGTAAATGAGGAGAGAGATGTTCCTTTCTGAATTTCGGCATAGTAACGGGTGTATGTGGGAGGCATTAAATGAGAGATAAAGAGGTCTCCAGTAATTAAAACATAAAGAAGACAGTATGAGGGAGGTGAAAAACCATACCCCAACATTCAAAACTGAAATTAAAATGGCAAAGCATCTTAATGAAAATTGGACAAAAATGAGAAAGGAAGAAAAAATCCATACTTGGAAGTATGCTTCCAAAGGCTAGAGAGAGGCTTGTGAGAGGCTTCTTGGGAGCTTGGGGCACCTTGGGAGGTTTCTACAGAGATTAGGGCAGAGGTTGGATGAAATTAAAAAGCTTTGAGTGAGGAGGAAGTGGGAGCTTGGGTGGGTTTGTATAGGAAAGGTGAAGGAATTCATTATTGTTTAGGTTTGGGGCCCCTTATATTAAATTAATCCAAACCACAAACCATCCCATGGTTTTTGCCCAAGGTTTTAGGAAAAGGGAAGAGGAAAATAATATTTTATAAGGCCAAGGTCCGAATTTCTTAAAATATTAGGGTTTCTTATGTGGAGGTGAGTCACACACCCATGGAAATTAATTTAAAAAAGACATGGTGTTTAATAAGTTTTGAGGGGTCCATTAATGCTTTGAAAAGTAAGCCAAACAAACCCAGAATCACATTATTTTAATGTTAAGACATATATTGGCGGAAAATAAAGATTATAGTATTTTATTACATCACTATTGGGTCATTATGATGTCATAAAACAAATTATATATTTTAACGGTATTTAATTTTTACTCAAAAACTTGGTTGTCTCTGAAAATTATGAAAAATTCACCGTTGGATAATTTCGACGACCTGATTCCAAAAATAACATTTATTTTATCTAAATATTTTTCTAATTATGTTAATTTTCAATTTTCTAAAAAAACCGACATTTATCAATAAATCACGGGTTTTGACAAAAATGTTCTTCAAACCGTAATAAAAAATATAATTGCATTCATAAAATTACATGATCATTTATTTATAATAAATTTAATATAATAATAAAAATAATATTTTATTAAAATATTATTTAATTAAAAAAGTCCCTTAATTTAATAAAATATATTTCTTAATTAAATAATAAATAAAAACACCAGTTGTACTTTAAAAACTATTTACAATGTATCAATAATGACAAGAAATTATATTCATAGTTATATACAAAAATAATGTACATGAACATAGTACTATCGATTAGTTACATAACCCTTTAAAACAGCCGCATAAGACCTAAGGGTAAGGTGTGTGATGGTGAAATACTGTTGGGGTGGCTCAGATAACATCGCTCGAGTGGTAATTTCTATCAACTTCCACGTCTCCCATATACGATCCCGTTCGAGCATGACATGGTGAAGCTCATCTCGGGCTTGGCCAATATCAAAGGCCAAGGATGCCACCTCTTTTCCGAGCTCCGATAAATGGGCTTCGTATGGGGAAATTCTACTAGATGAGGTCATTGTTTCCTTTGTATAAGTAATATTGGATGTGTTAAAGCCCTATATTTATACTAATCATGTGATCACTGTTCAACGGCTATAAAAGTAACTGTCACAATTCTTATCATAAAACCAATTAAGTTTACATTTTATAAAAACATTTTATATAAAGAGACATCTAATAAGATCAAGAGGGATTTTCGATTAATGAAACCTTGGGTCATTACAATATTCCCCCCTTAAGAAATCTTTCCCTCGAAATTTACCTTTTCCCACACTCAAACAAGTGTGGGTAACTCAGCTTCATCACTTCCTCTGATTCCCAAGTTACTTCTTCAAACATGTGGTTTCTCCACAACACCTTGCCGAGGGGCATTGTCTTATTTCGTAGAACTTTTTCTCTATGATCTAAGATCTTCACTGGTTGCTCCTCATAAGAAAGATCGTCTTCCAATTGAACCACCTCAGAAGAGAGTACATGTGAAGGGTCCGGTATGTACTTCCTTAAGAGGGATACATGAAAGACATCATGTACTTTGGACATAGTAGGCGGAAGTGCTAGTCGATAGGCCACAACCCTGACACGATCAAGAATCTCGAAGGGGCCGATGTACCTTGGACCTAACTTCAATTTCTTTCCAAACCTCATGACCTTATTCCATGGAGATATGCATAGAAAAACCATATCTCCAACTTTAAACTCAATGTTTCGTCGACGATTATCTGCATAACTCTTCTATCAACTCTGGGATTCCTTGATATGCTACTGAATGGTTTTCACCTTATCCACCATTTCCTAGACCATTTCTGGTCCATGCAGCTTACGTTCACCGAACTCATCCAAACATGCACGTGTTCTGCACATTTTCCCACATAGGGCTTCATATGGTGCCATTTGGATGCTCGAGTGGAAACTGTTATTATAAGAGAACTCAACCAGAGGAAGATGTTGATCCCATCCTCCTTTAAAGTCCATTGAGCATGCTGTCAACATATCCTCAAGTGTTTGGATAGTCTGCTCAGATTGGCCATCATTTTGAGGATGATAGGTCGTAATGAAGTTCAGTTCAGTATTCAGAGAATGTTGAAGACTCTTCCAAAACATAGAGGTGAATCTTGGATCTCAGTCAGACATAATAGATAGTGGTACTCCATGCAACCTTACCACTTACCTGATATATATCTGTGTTAGTTTATCCAATGTGATGTCCTCCCAAATAGCAATGAAGTGTGTAGTCTTTGTAAGATGATCCACAACAACCAAGATTGCATTGTTGCCTTTGGATGTACTCGGATGTCTGGTGACAAAGTCCATGGTGATGTTCTCCAATTTCTATTCTGGTATGGGCAATGGCTGCATCATCCCCTTAGACTTCTTCCTCTCTGCCTTCACTTGTTGGAACACCAGGCACTTTGATGTATATTCAGTGATCTCCTTTTTCATATTATCCTACCAAATGTTTTCTCAGAGATCTCGATACATCTTTGTTCTCCCTGAGTGAATAGAGAAATTTGAACTATTTTCATCATCCAGAAGTTCCTTCTTCAGCTCTGATCTTGATGGAACACATAGTCCTTTCCCAAACTGCACAATTCCTTCTTAATTAACATTAAACTCTGAGGATTTCCCTTTTTCGATAGCTTCCACTTTTTGTTGAATTCCCACATCATCCTTTTTTGCATCCTTTAACCTTTCTAAAAGAAAATGTTGATCAATAATTTGTGAAAGGATTGATGATGTTCCCTTATCTATGATTCCCATGTCCATCTTCATCAAGTCTAAGAAGATTGTATCCTTCTCAATTCTCATCATTGATAGAATTGCTGGATCCTTTCTACTTTGGGAATATGCCTCCTTGTTCGCTTTCCCGTGGTGGTAATGGATTGAACAGTCATAATCCTTGACAAGATCTATCAATCTTATATAGCGCATATTATTCTCTTTCTATGTGAATATATATTTAAGACTCTTGTGGTCTGTATATATCTCACATTTCTCTCCATAGAGATAATGCCGCCAGATTTTCAAGGCAAAGATCACCGCTGCCAACTCCAGATCATGATTTGGATAGTTTTACTAATGGATTTTCAACTGCCTTGAGGCATAGTATATCACTTTCTCAATCTGCATTAGCACACATCCTAATCCCTTCTTCGAAGCATCACTGAATACCACAAAAAGCTCACCACTTATGGGTAAAGTGAGCACGGGCGTAGTGATAAGACTCCTTTTCAACTCCTTGAAGCTTTATTCACATTCATCACTCAAAGAAAACTTTACTCTCTTTCGAGTTTGATTGGTAAGAGGGATGGACAATTATGAGAAATTTCTCACAAATCATTGATAATATCCAACTAACCCCATGATGCTATGAATATCTATTACCGATGTTGGCCTCAGCCATCCCTCAATTGCATCTGTTTTGGAGGGATCCACAGATATCCCATTGCTTGTGATGATATGGCCCAAGAATGAGACCTCCTTCTAATAGAACTATCACTTTATGTACTTTGCATAGAGCTTATCCTTGCACAAAGTCACTAGTACAGTTCTTAAATGCTCCCCATGATCTTCCTTGGTTTTGTACTATATTATAATATCATATATAAAGACTACCACAAATTTCTCTAGGTAATCTCTAAAGACTCTATTCATTAAGTCCATGAAGATTTCTGGAGCATTGGTGAGTCCGAAAGGCATTAATATAAATTCATAGTGCCCATATCTTGTACGAAAAGTAGTCTTTGGGACATCTTCCTTCTTCACCCTTACTTGATAATATCCCAACCGCAAATCTACCTTGGAAAATAATTGTGCTCCATGAAGCTGATCGAACAATTCATCAATTCTCGGAAGAGGATACTTGTTATTTATTGAGATTTTGTTAATTTCACGATAATTGATGCAAAGCCGCATTGACCCATCCTTCTTCTTGACGAAGAGGACTGGTGCACCCCATGGTGAAGCACTTGGGCGTCTAAACCCTTTATCCAGATTCTCCTGTAGTTTTTTCTTCAGCTCTTTAAGCTCTACAACAACCATTCTATATGGAGTCATGGATATTGGTAAAGCCTCGGGTATAAGTTCAATTGAGAATTCAACATCTCTTCTAGGAGGAAGACCGGACAGTTCCTCAGGAAACACTTCAGCAAATTCCCTCACAATAGGCATTTCTTCAAGGAGGGTTTCTTCCTTTGACTCAATCATCTGAGCCAGAAATGCTTGCTCATAGGGCAGTAATATCCATCCTTGAAATGATGGAGCTATAGGATATTCATCTTCCTCCTTACAAATTTAATTAATCGGGGGTCGATTCTCCATATAGAGTGTGATTTCCCTCTCCCGACAATTTATATTTGCTATATATAAGGAAATCCAATCAATGCAAAGAATTGCATCGAATTCCACCAAAGGTAGTATGACGAGGTTTTCCTGGAAATTCAATCCACATGTTATTACAAGGGAGGAATTATATTCTGGGATGCAATGATTGCCCCATTTTTCGTACTCACCGACATCTTCACTTCCATGATTTCTGTTGGTGCTGGGATTGTTCTACTAAACATTTGATATATAAAAGAATGCATAGAACCTGAATCGAAAAGTACGTTCGCTATTCTTGAATGAATAACTAGCATACCTGTCACCACATCATTGACAGGGTTCACTTCGGTAGAAGTGATGGAAAAAGCTCTTCCATGCTGCCTCAGAGGTTGTTGGTTGTCTCCGAAAACCCTTGGATTAGGGCACTGATTTGAAAAATGACCCGGTTCTTTGCATTTGTAGCATTGAACAATGCGTGGAGGATCTAACGGAGCGTTCCTCTCCTCTTTTATAGCCGTAGGTCTTTATTACTGACAGTTAATAGCTGGGTTCCCTTCTCTTCCACACCTGATTCATTTCCTCATCCCTTTAAAGAAATTTCCAGGGTGCTTCTTTCTGCACTTTTGGCAAGTGGGGTGCTAGATCTTCTTATCACCATTGGATTTATCCATCGGCCCACCAGCATTGAATTCCACCTTACGCTTCTTATCCCCATGATAACTACATGATTCTATAATCTCCATTTCGACCTTGAGGGAACATCAGACAATTTCCTCATAGATGTCAAAGTCACGGATCGTTAATGCTTTCTGCAGGCTAGGCTACATCCCACCAAAGAAGCGGTCGACCTTGCATTCAGGTGTAACGACAAAGCCAGAAGCGTATCGGGCAAGCCTTATGATGTTTTCCTCGTACTATCCAATATATTCTTCATTTTTTTCTTGAGGGAAAGGAAGTCCCTTCCCATCTTAAGCCGGAGGGTGCACGGAAAATATTTATCGAAAAACATCTTCCGAAAATCCATCCATTCCATCACCTCGATGTCCTCCTCAGGATTTGTATTATTGATCAATGTCCCCCATTGATTAGCTTCACCCTCTATACGATAAGATTCTAGGAGAACCTTATCTTGTTCAGAACATTGAAAGATGGTGATGATATTTTCAATGGAGTCGATCTATTGTTCAATGATTGTGGAATCAGATAATCCACAAAAAGTTGGCAGCCTTTGTCTCATGAAGCTCTCGATAGAGACTTGTTCATTTTTGGGGGGGGGGGGGGGGTTTAATGTTCCTCCTAACCCGTGATACTATTCAATTCTTAAGTTGATGAGAGAGAAGCGTGACAATGTTCGTGATTCCCGCTCCCATTGGATTGGGCATCTCATTAGTACAGTCATCACACAGATCTTCACAACAGTTGTTAACCTGAGTCCTCCTATTACCGGCCATTGGCTGGAATAAACGGAAAGTTAGGGGTAACACATAAATAGTAATACAAAGGCAAAATTTGATGACTTATAAATAAACTTTAATTTCCATAACTCATGAGTCTATAGGCTTCAATCTAGGCTTTTCATGGTCTACTTTCTAACATATATTCATAGGGGGTTTTTTTATTTCCCTTAATAAGGGTTCATACTAAGATTGTGAATTTACCAAAGCATATCCCCTGGGAGTGTCGTAACCAAGAGTGCAGAAAGGCCCATTGTCGTGCACTAGTTCCCGTTTGAGTCTAGCTCAAAGTGGTGTTTTCGGATTTTACCCCTAGGATACATCTGTGCTAGAGCTTCCTCTACCTCCTCGTATACAGACATGGATGTATTTTCTTGATAACCCACTTACTCAATACTCACAAAAAACATAGGGACGTTCTTATTGTACTTATTCTTGTATCTAAGGCTTTACTAGGGTTTTCTAATCCTAATCCCAAAAATAACCAAACCAATCCAATAATACCAACTATGACAACCCTGCTTTTTATTACAACTTAAACATGATTCATTACATAAAAATCACTTGATACAAAAAATAAGACCGAGAGGTTTATTGTGTTTGGGTCATAGGATCATTACATAAAAACATGGAACATGAAATACAACATCTTTATTGAAAACTTCTTTTACATGACCACTACATTCCTTCGTACCTAGAATTGCATGGGATAACCTGAGGACATGCATAAGAAAATGGTGAGCTATAAAGCCCAGTAAGGGAGTACACAAGGAACAACATGGGGAGTAAAATACATCTTAGGAAATAGGAATATCAATAGACCATAAGTGAAACATGAACATAACGTCATGATAAAGCATGATAATCATAACATGGAAATGTGGCAACAACACTTAACATGTAATTAGCATGGGCCAAGGCCCATTGCACATGGAGCATTAGTAAATCCTCATTGAACATAAAGCACGAGTAAACCCTCATTTCACTTGAATTAGCACGAGTCAACAGTAATTTCACATGACGTATCATGATACTATACTTTACCCAATGAATTGGAGCACTATAGGGGTGCACGCTTCTTAAACATATCATTTCATGCATCAGTGTGCCACATGGATCATAAAACATGGATTCATAAAACATGATCATTTATTCCACGATAAAGGAATGTGGAATTAATACATGAAACTTTATAATCAATATGTAAATGTGAATAAAGTTGAATACCCTTGATGGAGAAATGGGCATGGTATTCATTACACAAGGACATTGGATTAGAAAATCGATGTGATTTCAGTAGCGTAACGGCGTGACATAAGAATTCATAAAAAGGTTAATGATAGATAAAGGGGTTCCTCATCATATTTACATGTAATGAACAGTAAGGAGGTAATTTAGATACATGTACCAACAATTTTAATGGAGTTTATGTTCATGATACAAAATTATTGCTTGAATGTAAATGAGAGAGAAGTTCCTTTCAAAATTTCGGCATAGTAACGGGTGTATGTGGGAGGAATTAAATGAGAGAGAAAGGGGTCTCCCATCATTAAAACATAAAGAAGACAGTATGAGGGAGGTTTCAAACCATACCCCAAAATTCATAATTGAAATCAAAATGGAAAAGCAACTAAAAGAAAATTGGACAAAAATGAGAAAGGAAGAAAAAACCCTTACTTATAAGTTTTCTTCCAAAGGCTAGAGAGAGGCTTATGAGAGGCTTCTTGGGAGATTGGGGCACCTTGGGAGGATTTTAGAGAGAGTAGGGAAGATGTTGGACGAACATAAAAATCTTTGAGTGAGGAGGAAGTTGGAGCATGGGTGGGATTATATAGGAATGGTGAGGGAATTCTTTATTGTTTAGGTTTGGGACCCCTTATATTAAATTAATCCAAACCACAAATCATCCCATGGTTTCTGCCCATAGTTTTGGGAATAGGGAAGATTAAAATGATATTTTATAAGGCCATGGTCCGAAAATCTTAAAATATTAGGGTTTCTTATGTGGAGGTGAGTCACACACCCACGGAAATAAATCTAAAAAAGAGGAGGTGTTTAATAAGTCTTGAGGGGTCCATTAATACTTTGAAAGGTAACCCAAACAAACCCAAAATCACATTATTTTAATGGTGAAACATATATTGGCCTAACATAAATATTATAGTTTTTTATTAAAAAACTATTGGGTCGTTATGATGTCATAAAACACATTATATATTTAATCGGTATTTAATTTTTACTCAAAAATTTGACTTTTTTGGAAAATTATGAAAAATTCACTGTTGGATAATTTCGACATCCTGATTCCAAAAATAACATTTATTTTATCTAAAGAATTTTCTTCAATATTCTAATTTTCACTTTTAATATAAAAACTGAAATTTATCAAAAATTCACGGGTTTTGACAAAAATAGCTTTCAATCCATAATAAAAATTATAATTTCATTCATACAATTACATGATAATTTATATATAATAAAATTAATCTAATAATTATATTATTATTATTATTTTATAAAAATATTATTTAATTAAAAAAATCCCTAATTTAATAAAATACATTTCATAATTAAATAATAAATAAAAACACCATTTGTACATTAAAATCTATTTACAATGTATCAATAATGAAAATAAATTATATTATTTATTATATAAAAACATAATGTACATGAACATAGTACTATCAATTAGTAACATAACCCCTTAAAACAGCCACATAAGACCTAAGGGTAAGGTGTTCGATGGTGACAGACTCTTGGGGTGGCTCGGATAACATCGATCGAGTGGTATTTTCTATCACCTTCCACTTCTCCCGTAGATGGTCCCGTTCGAGCTTGACATGGTGAAGCTCAGCTTGGGCTTCGTCAAGAGCGAAGCCCAAGGACGCCACCTCATTTCCAAGCTCTGATATATGGGCTTAGTAAGGGTCAATTATACTGGATGAGGCCATCGCTTCATTTTTTTAAGTAAAATTGGATGTATTAATTATTTATATTTATACTAATAATGTGATCACTGTTCATTGGCTATAAAAGTAACGGTCAAAATTCTTATCATAAAACCAATGAAGTTGAAATTTTATAAAAAAAATTTATATAAAGAGACATTTAATAAGATCAAGAGGGATTTTCCATTAATGAAACATTGGGTCGTTACACCAATAATGTCTTATACCATCTTAAAATAAAGTTTCGATGACCATTGGAATATTCTACAATGGAAAACGATGAGCATTAACAAATTTTGAACCTTCTCCTTGATCTACAACACCCTCGAACATGGACCATCCCTCTTCATCTGCAATGAATTTCATAAAACTCAAGGTTGGGGGTTATTTATTTACCTGAGAGTTGTTTCCTTATTGAAATTATTCTCATGTTATTATTCTAACATGGTGGGTGCAAGCCAAACGAAAAAGTGCCTAACCCTCCACCAAACTCGATTTTTGTTGCTTTCATCATGGGAAACCGAATGATATGGAGTCTTGGTGGAACCAAGGGCTATATAGTGTATGCATCATCCCTAGAGGCCCATAGTCACGAACGAGAAAGAAGTGGACCACTGGAGCTTAATTAGTGTCCCGCTGACACTACACCGGTATGGCAGCACCAACGATCGAGGGAGGCGGTGGCCGACACCCACCAAAAACGAAGGAACGGCGGCGCCCGAAGGATCACGGTGGACCATGGAGCAACCAGTAGCACTGAATGCTTTGAAGTGGGGAGGTGCACTGCAGCACTTGTCAAGAAGGATGGTCATGACTTTGAGTCAAGGTGGTGGGTGGAACCACTCCTGGGGGTCCATTGCAGGATGGTCCGTATGGATTAGCTAGGTGGGGTAGCTCCATCTTGCATCGCAGTTGAGTTGGACGGCGTGATGTGGTAGCATTCCATGGAGGAGGGTTGCAGATTCAAGTTGCAGAAGAGGGTGGACTCGCGCCCGAGGATCCCTAACGAACCGGTCCATGCAGACCGACTAGGAGGTGTGACACCAACTAAAGATGTGGCTTTGAAGACCCAAATGGCTGAAGACATTTTGGAGGGGAGAAGATCCCCTAGGCTCAGCCAGCGGGCCGAGCGGTTCAGCGGCCCAGCAGGACTCACCCAGTCGGGTGGGTCGGGCCAGAACTAGAGTCCAGCGGGCCTAGGCAGCGGCCAGCGAGCCGCGCCCCCGTCCGAAAATACCGAGCCTGTG
Source organism: Viscum album (assembly GCA_963277665.1). NCBI lineage: Eukaryota > Viridiplantae > Streptophyta > Magnoliopsida > Santalales > Viscaceae > Viscum > Viscum album. The sequence goes on along the minus strand of OY728138.1, from coordinate 575,917,918 downwards.
GGCCAGCCAGTCAAACCAGGCCTAGCCATATAGGACCGATCTTCAACCCCTTCAGGTTGGGTCAGTTAGACTGTGTTGGACCGTACCCATAATTTTTTCTACCTAGATACGCTTAATCGGGTTTTTCTCTTAAACCAGACATCGGCTTGACGAACCGTCTAAGGTGCCAGAACCATTAGGACAATACGATAATTTTGGGATAATCCATGTGAGTCTCATAATATGTGGGTGTGTGTCCATGTAGAAACATATGAAAATACAACTGGGACCTCAACATTAAAATTCTGATAACATACAGACTGAGCATATAGTAGACGCGTCTTCTATTTCGATGGGAAACTTAGGAAATAGTAGATCATCAGGATACTTCTTCAAGGATATTCTTGCTGGTTGATATCCCACCTAAGGATTGAGGAGCGGTACTCTCAAATGTGCTACGTGCGGAATCCTATGACTGGATGAGACATGAAGACTAGTGAATTTTGACTCTGTGTCACTCGAAGGCCTAGTGGGAATCACCACTGTGTAACTTTATAGTCGCATAGTGGGTATCCACTTTATGTGACCTTGAAGACCTGTGAAACTGGACATGAGGATTACCTCACCAATCCATGATGGGGAGCGGCTCTGTGTGGCAAGAAAGACACACGATACACAATGTGGAGGAGTACCTCAGCATTTCATGGTTAGTGGTAAGCACCTATACGTGACATGGTAGGACCACCATACTTTATTAATAAGTAGTTCTCCAGTAGTCGAGGTGTTCGAAGATGAGATTGATGATGTTGTTGTTTCTACACTATAATATACCATTTGTCTGATTTCTTTTTCTATGTTCTTTGTGATTGAGATAATAATTTTTTGTTTTTTCTTTGTAGAATTTTGGGAGACCATTGGGGATCTCGGGGTCCTTACTAGGTATTGTTATACTCACCCATGCATGGGATTTGACTAAACCTTATTAGGTCTTGTGCAGACGATGGGTAGCTTTGACCGATGGTTGGGAGCCATGATTATACGGTTTACGGAGGTGATTGGTTTACGTTGTGAGATGTGGTGATGAGATGTACCTACACTTCAATTAGAATCCTTGGAAAACAAACTCAGGAGATGTTTTTCCTTTTTCAATATTACCATTTTAGTAGGGCTTGTATTCTATCCACTTTACATCATTACATAATTTTACACTATGTGGTTTTTTTAGTTGTGGTTGTACCCTTATTCTTCTATTGCGCTTTACTTGTATGCAGTTTACCCTTTCTGTGTGTGTAAAGATTTTGAGTAAATACCTTCCCTTTTTAGGAAAAATTACTTTAAAGTGCTAATCTCTAACTGATGGCCTATAGATGGATGGCTTGGGGTAGTCAAGGCATAGGCCCCGGGGATAGGTCGTAACAATGTGGTATCAAAGTGTTCAGTTCTACCAGAAGTACTAAGAGTCTTTGTTTTCAAAAGAGAAATAAGGTTAATTGAATTGAGTTAATATTTTAGACCAGTGAGTCTAGTATTGTTGCGAAGGCTGCTGAATCCTTACATCCAGACCCCTATTTTTGTATTCCAACTCGATACACGAAGACATTGATTGCGTGTTTTTTTTAAAAAGAAATTCATATTATTTGAGTCATCCCCCTAGGTATAACTTATTGATCATGGTTCATCTTGATTATCATTCAATATTCCAAAATTTTATATCCAGTAGGGATTACAATGCTTGACCATGAGGATGGTCCACAGTGTGATGATTCTTCAGTACAAGGAATGTTGCTCGAGATGGTACCTTTGGGTGGTGTCCACGTGATACCACTTCTCGTTGGTCAGTAGTAACTACCTCATCTATGGGTAGAGGATACATATATGCTCAGTTCCATACATGAATTTTAGATAATGGGGTCTAATTCCATTCAAAAGAAAAGTGGTTTGTCTTCTCAAGAGATTCTACCTTTTTGACAAGATGACATGTCGTTAATGGACTATTCATTGAGGTGTGTCATCCATTCCATGTACTCGATGAATATGATACAATCAGGGCTTCAGGGCTCTGAATTCTGAGGGTGGCATGTTTAGGGACATTTGGGTTGTCACTATTCCTCTATGAATTCCAACTTATGTAAGGGTACTAGAGATAACCATTGTGATTGAAAAATTTTAGAAACATTGATGTAGTGATGGGATTTTATCAATTGGAATGCAAGAAACATACATAATCCTCAGATACTTTGTTATGTAAAATGTTTCTACAAGGGTAAGAGATAGGGACAGATAAATCTAAAGGTCTGTAGACCTAGAATTGGATCTAGGAGAGTATCAGGAGGTGGTGTACATTTCGATATGCTATAACAACCACCCCAATATAATCCTCACTAGGGTTATGGAGCTAGAGGATAGTGGAAGAGAGTATCTGCATGTGGTCAATGAGTGTGACCAAAGGGCTCCATGAATGGTTCGAGGTACAATCAGTGTCTACTACTAGCTATCATAATTAATATACAAATGTACTAAAAATTACTTTTTGTCACAAATATTTTGTGAGACCTAGAGTTTCTGGACAAACGGTTTGCATGACTCGTATGTATAGAGATACCTATGAGAGGACACTCAATAATCACACTTATGTCGACTGTGTGATCTGACTCGTGAGATGACAGTTTTTGTTGGAACCTCTTTGTAGAAGCTTCTAGTCATTACTATGTTTTTTTGAGTATGGACTGGTTAACCATAGTTCATTCTCAGATTGATTGTTTTAGGAAAAATAGGTGTGGTATATCTCTTCCATTAAAATGGGGTTTTCCTTGGACAGAAAAAAAAAAGGAAACATGTGTCACATTATATGAACTCATACATTGCAGAGTGCAGTTGTTCACTCTTGAGTCTGCCAGCCTTACCCTCACGGTAGTAGGTGTTTTGAGTTTTCAGTTCCTAAAAGTAGAGGAAGAGTCCAGGAATATACATTCAAAAGGTGTTTCCAAGATTACCTACCCATAGGTAGAGGGACATCTTTATTTTCATGTACACTATGATGACACCAAAATCTACATCATCATATTTGATTGCTCTGGGGGAGCTCTCTATGTTGATAGTATATTTGGGGGAAATTTCTACAGTCTACTCTGATCACAAGATTCTCAGGTATATAATCTCATAGAATGAAAAGATCCAGAGGCAACAGAGATGGATGGACTTCCTCTAGGACAATGACATTTTGATGGTCAACAATAATGGTAAGGGAAAAGTAGTTGTAGATGCACTCATCAGGAGGTATGGGTTATATTTTCTGAGTGAGGTGACAGAGTAGCTAGTTGCGTTACAATTATAATTCGTGGACGGTGATGGAGCAGCGTACCTCCAGCCTATGACAGTCACTCTCCTTCTCTTTCAGTGAGTCAGGGAGGCAGGAGTTAGATTTGTTGACACTATTAGAGGAGGTGTTGAAGGAGTTACACACATATCCTTTAGTGGTACATCCTGGGGTGGAAAAAATGTACTATGACCTCTAAAATCAGTACTAGTTGCCATGAGTGATGAAAGCATTAGCAAAGTTTATTTCGCGATGCCTCACTTCTCAGCATGTGAAGGCCGAGGACCAGGGTTCAGCACGCATGACTCAGCCACATGAGGTGCCAGAATGAAAGTATAATAGGATCTCAATGGAATGTTTCACGGAGCTACCACGTACGTCCAGGGGAAACGATTCCATCTAGGTGATCATTGATTTCTTACCACGTCGGCTGACTTCTTACCCATCCATGAGTAGTGAGCAGTAGAGGGATTTGGATGCCTCTACGTACAAAAGATTTTATGGATTCATGGGGTTCCATCCAGGATCATCTCATATCATGATTCTCATTTTACATCTCAATTGTGTAATTGATTTTAGGATGTGTTCGGGACACAACTATGCTAGAGCACCGCTTTACATCCTCTGATATTTTATCAGATAGATTAGACCATACACACACTCGAGGACATGCATCATGCTTGCATCATTTATTTTGGCTTCATTTTTTAGGCCCATCTACCCCTAGTGGAGTTCTCGTAAAACAATATTTATCACTCCATCATCAGTATTCCACCATTTGAAGTCTTATACGGGTAACTGTGTATATCGCCTTTATGATAAACAGAGCCAGGGGAGTCTATACTTTTTACACCTAAGTTGGTATAGGCTACCACTGAGAAGGTTCAGATCATCTGGGTTAAGATAAATTCATGTACATAGCCAGTATAATTATAAATATTATGAAAGATGGATAAACTTGGAGTTAGAGCAGAGATACCTTGTATTCCTATGGGTCTCACCACGACGAGGATTGCAGAGATTTGGCCAAGGTGGAATGATATCATTAAGGTTCATCATACATTTTGAAATTCACAGCAGAGTGGGTGAGGTGGTATGTAGTTCAGCACATCCCCAATGGATGAACTGGGTGCATAATGTTTTCGATGTGTCGTAGCTGAGGAGACATGTGCATGATACATTTCATGTTATCTAATGGGTCATGCTAGACATTGAAGTAGAGGTGACATTCATGGATATCCCAATGGAGATAGAGGATTGACAGCAGAGGGTCGTTCATTGGTGGTCGATTCCTATGGTTAGAGTTCAGTGGTAGTACATGAACCTCTAGGAGAGCATATGGGTGCGGGAGGTAGAGATATATGCTCAGTACCCCCATTTTTTCCTATATTTGTTATGGATTTGGGGAACCTAAATCCTTACGGTTGGGTTGATGTAAAGAACCATAATTTACATTATTGTTTTTTAGTTATATGGGATTATTATAAGACTATAAAAATTGACAGCACATGATTCTGTGGTAATTATTTCCTAGAATGAATTGTCGAAAAAACATTAGGCATTAAATAGAATGTGTGAGAAGTTTTCCTAAAAAAGTGGAATAATTCTTAAACAGCTGCACAAATAATTAATCTGAGGGAAATGTTGCATTTAGGGTGGTGGGTTTACCCTAGGTACGTCTTATGTTTAGTCATTGTGGGCCTCCAGGGAGAAAACCCAAAAATTGGAATAACCATAAATAAATTTATTAGATAATATTATTTTAAATTTCTAATTCTTATAACTCATTAACATTGACTCAGATTAAAAATCTAATACCACCACTGAGCTCATGAGGGTATTCTTTCCTTAGGTAGATCCTAACCTTGGCTGGTGCAGTCCAACAATGGATGTTAGTTTTTTTGCTAAATAAAATAATTAAGTTCCAATAATTTTATTGTTAAATTATTTATCTCCTAAATGGTAACTCATTTTGGAAATTTGAGAGTATCATTTAGGTCATGAGGGAATGTTTCCCTTTGGAAGATCCAAACCTCAACGCGCGTGGGTTGAGGGTGACTGTTAAAAAATTTGTATCATATTTAAGGTACCATCAATAAACGTGTGGACGATGATTTATATTTTTTGAACCAGTGCTCAGATTACATATTTGAAGGCACCTGTGAATTCAAAGCATCAAGATTCACTTTGGAGAATATTAACATCGATCATCAAGGGACATAAAAGAATATTAATTTTTGGACATTACAAATACTAATAATAAAATAACTCAAAGAGTAATTTGATTTGTTTCTTTGTAACAATTGAGAGGTAGTTCCAGGACATCTGGGTTGTCAGAAAATTTAATGTCCCGTTACATTTGGTTGTGTAACTTCACCATTGGGATAATTAATCGGTTCATTAATTGAAATCATTAGTTAAACTCATTAATTATGTGATGGGTCGATCTCCTCTTTTCTTCTATTTGAACAATTATCGGGCATGTGTTTTTAGATGAAATAGAGGAACCTATGACAAAGTGTCGGTGATGTGTTCCAAAAATTTAGAAATGAGATTCTATAACCATTAAAGGATTCATCGATGGGAAATGATGAGAACCAATGGATCCGAACCTTCTCCTTCATCTGCGACACCCTCGAATGTGGACAGTCCTCACTCTTCTGTAGCATCATCCTATGAACTTGAGGTAGGGGGTTTCATTGTTTACCAAAGATTTGATTCCTTCTTGAAATTCTTCATGTGTTATTATGCTAATGCGAAGGGAGTGGGAAAAACGAACAAGGCCCAACCCCTTTGCCAAACTCAGTTTTTTGTGGTATTCTTCGTGGAAAACTAGAAGATATGGCGGCATGGTGAAACCAAGGGCCACATAGTGTAGGCACGGTCCCGATATTCTTTTAGGAATGGATTTGAATAAAAACAATACACCAGAACATCACTGATGTCCCGCGGATGCTACACTAGCATGGAGGCGTCGACGACCAAGGGAGGCGACGATCGACACCCACTTGCTGTGATGGAACGGTGTCACCCAAAGTTGTCGCGGAGGATAGAGGAGTGGGAGGAAACACCGTCTACATTGAAGTTGGGTGGAATGTTGTGGAAACAAGCCATGAAGGAAGTCCGCAACTTAGAGCCTCGACAAAGGGTGGGCCCTCACCCGAAAGACATATGCGGGCTAGTCCGCATGGAATGGGAAGGTGGTGCGGTGCTATCTGGCACCGCTGTAGAGTCAGGTGGAATACCGCGGAGGAGGGCATTGGCTTTGATCTGGAATGGATGGGGGACTTGTGCATGTGTGTATGTAAAGGACTGGTCCACATAGACCGGCCAGGATGTGCGGGTCCAAATGGCACTGTGGCTTTGAAAACCCAAACGACTGAAGCCGTTTGAGAGGGGAGGAGATCCCCCATGATTGGCCAGTGGGCTGAGCGGTTACGTGGGGTGACAGGTCGCACACGACCAAGTGGGTTGGGCTGGCCCCTCAGTCTAGCTGGCCTATCTCAGGGCCAGCGGGCCAGTTTGGGTCGGTACTATCGGGTCGGACAATACACAGACTCCTTTTTTCCCAGTTACGCTTAAACGATCATAACTTCTAAACCATACAACCTATTAATGAACCGTCTATATTGTTGTAACACTTTAGATAATGCATTCCATTTCAGATACCCCACAAGACCCGAGAGAATGTTATATTTTGGATGGGTTGTAACGTACTAGATTACTAATGGCCCCTCATCACATAAATTCCTATAACATATAGATCAGATGTCATGTTGACGTGTCATATGTTGTGATAGAACACATATGACATAGCAGTTCATAAGGATACTTATTCCAGGGACATAGTAGTAGTTGAAATATGACTGATGGATTCAGGAGTGGTTCCCCTAAATGCGCTACATGTGGAACCTTGAGACTGGTTGTGACCTGGAGACTGCTGATTTTCGACACTATGTGAGTTGACGGCCCAGTGAGAAGCACCTATGTGTGAATTCTCATGCCCACGGTGTAGAGTGGTTCTGTGTGACCTGAATGACCCATGGTACACGACATGAGTAGAATCTCAACAAGACATAGTGGGAATCAGCTCTGTGTGACCTAGAAGACCCACAATACGTGATGGGGATAGGTACATAAACATTTCAAGGTTAATGGGAAAAACATTTGTGTGACTTGACAGGCCCACTATACTCGATATAGGAGTTGTTCTGTATGATTCTGAGGGGTTTGGCGATGAGAATTATCAGGCTACTATAACAAACCTAGAATATACCTAGGGTGAACTATCTTTTTCTATGTGCTTTGTAATTGAGTTCTTGCATTGTGATTTTTTATTTGTGGAATTATAGGAGACCTTCGGGGTTTGCGGGGTACCAACTGGGTATTGTTATACTCACCCCTAAACAGGCATCGCCCTCACCTTGTGGTTTCTTATGCAGAAAATGGTAGTATTTACCAAGGGTTGGGAACCAAGACTGGAAGGTGTACCAAGGTTACCAGTTGAAATACTGAGCTCCGGTGATGAACTGTACCTACCCTTCAGTAATGATCCTTGGCCGATGAACTTAAGAGATATTTTTCCTATTTCTATATATCCATTTCAGTTGGGATTTTATTATGGTCCATTTATATCAGTACATACTTTTACACTCTTTGATGTTTTTTAGTTATGGTTGTACCCTTCTTCTTCTATTGGGCTTTAGATGTGCATAGTGTGCCTTGTCTATGTGTGTACAGGTATTGAGGCAATGCCTTCCCTTTTTAGTGAAATTCCTTTCTGGTGCTAGTTTCCAACCCCTAGATCATGGAAGCCCGGTTTGGGGAAGTCACCACACAGGCCCTGGGGACGGGTTATGACACCATGCATTTGACAATCCATGTAGTTTCTTTTTTAGGATTTCTATGTATTTTGATGATGTCCTTGTTGGTTTATTAACTTTTCCATGAAATACTACATTAGATATTTTAGTGACAATATTAGTTTTATACCTATTTAAGTATTTGATTATCCTTCATGTTTATATAACATTCTATGATTATTTATTCATCATGTTATTTTACTTCCCTGATTAGATTATTATATACCATGCTTCCTAATTATTGATCATGCCTAGAGTATGTATAATTCATGTGTTATTATTTTGAATGTTTTTATATTATTTTTCTTAATAGTAACATGATTAGATAATCAAAGTGTATTTTTTTTAAATAGTGTTATCATCAATCTAGATTGAATTTTCCAGTACCTATTGTTGATAAAAATTTATCCAACCATTAATAATATTTTTGAGCCAAGAAAAATTGGTTTTATGGGCTAAAAACTATAGTTTGTGATTAATGGGATCAAAAAACCAATCAGTTAATTGTATGGTATATTTTCAAATTTAGGATATGGGAACCCATATTTTCGAACAAATAAATAAGAGAATGATATATTTTTAAATACATATAAATGTAAACTATTTTTTTCGATCTAAAATGAATTGGTTGTTATGGAGCACATATGTGACTCAAACATTGTAGTTCGGTCATTGTATTTAATCTTATTAGATAAAGCTCATTAAAAGTAATTTTAGTAATTTAAAACTGTATATGGAATCGTCTTATATTATTTTGACTCTATCACATGTGCACGATGATCCGTATGATTAATTTCTCAAAATATACAACTAGACCCAAGTACATATATTGGGGAATGTTTTTTATGAGATAATCTACTACAAGTGCTTTGAAACCAAGGTAACGAACCGAATACTATAGGGGTATTTTTTAATGAACCCAGATTCTCTTAATGGGACCCTCATAGGTTTTATTATTTATTAAGATGTTTTATTTAACTAATCCCAATTATGAGATTCCTCATGAAAAAAATAAATGATTAATATAAATTAATATGATAAATTTCTTAATCGTCACTACTTTTCAAATAAATGATTAATTTTTAAAATTGAAGTTTAATAATACATACCTGTTTTTCTTTGAGGAATTACATAAATTAGTTACCTATAGCTTCTATAAAATAATTCATACTTGATAATTTGATGTAAATCATCACAATGTTCAAAATTTGAATGTGATTAAATGAAATTTCTGAAAATGGAAGCTTAGTTGGTATCCTTGGTTTAATAACCCATATAACATTATTTTAAACATATCTTGGAATTACCTTGGATGGGGAATGTAATCATTTTTAGACCATTTTTTATTTATCGAGGACTTAAATGATACACATAGGGCTTAGTGACATCAATTTGTTGTGACCTATTAAGAGGGTCAATTCATTATCTTTGTTAAGGGGTTAGGTCGTGGTAGGAATCAAACATAGCGATTAAATTCCTTGTTAATGTTTGTGATCTAGATGACATATGGTACTATTTGGTTCAAATTGTTCCTAAGAGGACTCTTAGATTTTAATTGAATCCCTTATTGGATGGGTGGTTGATCTATCTTTGCCCTTTTTTTTCATTCATGAGAATCCTGTAATGATCAATTTTAGTAGGATATACATTACTAGGGAATATTGAGAGGCTTATTAGGTAGTGTGACTCTCCGTTTTTCCACAGTGATAGATTTAATTGAATTTCACCATCCTGGTTAATAGTTGTATGGGGGAATAAAACTCTATATTAACTATATTAAATGGACTACCTGAAATTTGGTTTCATAGGGAAGATAGATTATGGCTTATATCAATGATATTTTTTCTTTCTCATGAAACCTCAACGTAGTGTGAATTCATATGCTTGGTTCGCTTAAAAGTATTTGTTATATAAAAAATAGTTGAGTTCGGTGGGATCATTTAGCCTTGAGATGTTGATTATGTTCTTGAGTAATCACTAGAGTAGAGTGACCTGGGAGTTAAGTGAATTAATTCATCACAATTATTGGGATGGTGTTTCAAAAAGATTATGTTCTTTTCCATGCCAGTCTTTCTGGTTTTGGATTTCAAACAAAATGCTATTATGATTGTGAGTGTGACTCGGAAGATTTTTACATATGTGTTTTAGGTGGTTCTGATCTAGTGTGCTCATGAGAGGCTAGACTAACATCCATAAAATTACTATGACACTCCTAATGTGGGTAGTGTCGTGTATGTTATACAGAATACATTTCCTTCGAGTTATAAGGGACAAAATTGTCAAATAATATTTGAAACTCATCTGTACTTTTTTTGAATTCATGTTAGGTTGGTGAGTCTTGTAACATGTAGGTTTTTCAAGGAATCAAATTAGTGAAACTGTTGGTGGTGTACGAATCCTTTGGAAGCATTGTTCATCATATATGTTATTAGATTGAAGATACTAAGTGATAAAAGGATTCATCATGTGTTAAATGAATTGTGATCATTAAATGATGATGTGTTGGTAGGTGAAGCTGACATCTTTCTGGAAATGTTTACCAATAATTATTCGACTAGTTTTCAATCCGGTTGTTGGAATGCAGTTGGTGTGAGTCCATAGAATTTATTTTCCACGATATTATAGAAGTACCTCTAATTTTCATGTAAATATTAAATATCCTATTAGTTGTCTTTTTTTATAATTTCCTCCAAATTGATATCACAGAAGTACACTGATAGAGTGCCTTTTATACTCTCTTCTAAATATTAGTTGTCATTGGGCTCGAAATGTAAACTCCATGGGAATTAATTTTTCTCTAGTTTAGATATTTTGACATGCATGGTTATTTATGGTTTATATATGGGTTCCCAATTAGTATTTCTTTTGTTGGACTCACAAACAAACTCATGTTCATGACATGATTACTATTAGGATCAATCATTGTTCATGACATGTAGAAATCTCGGTTATGCATTGAGTTCTCAACCATATGGGTCGATGAATAAGTTATATTGGATAAATTCATAAAATTAAATTTGATTACTATCATTTTACCCAGAACCTTAGTTGGTCTCATGTGATATGTTTCATGAGTGATGATCCTAGTTTATCGGATTAGTAATACACCCATGTTCGTGTTGATCCACAACATATTAATGTGTTTTTAGGAAGGAATCATCAGTTGAAGTCAAAAAAGAGGGTGATTAGACTTTCTCAATGGTAATAAATAATTAATTTTGGAATATCTTATGTTTTAGGACATTATACTCATATCAAATATGTTAATAGTTTTGAAAATAGTCATCTGAAGGTGGATTTACTTATTTTGTTTTTTCAGGGAATATGGTCAGTAAAAAACCATTTATAGAAATTCATCATGTGGAGACAATTGAAGTTTGTTTTGAATGAGTTTTTTCAAGAAAACATTGTTCATCCTAGATAAATGTGATTATTGGTGGAAAATAACTTTTGAATGATTCAAAATCATAACTGGATCATCGCAAGAATGATTGTGGTGTGTGATGTATGAAATTACAGAGGTGAAGGTACCATCACATGGAATTGGACCCTTTTGATGTTATAAACTATGGTGGGGAGAACCATCTTCCATTTGATTAAAGAGGTGAGGAAATGATTTTATATCTAACTAAATATGCTCAGGGAAGTGCCATTTCAGGGTTTCAGTCAAAACGTCAGTGTTGGATGGGGTTTTAATGGCTTATGATCGATTCACTTATGAAAATATTGGATGTATATTAGGAATTTGGGAATGTAATTAGACCATTTGAATGAGACATCATGGAATTTGTATGTTGGTTGATATTTTTATCAATTAGGTTTTCTTATGGATGAGAATTTATAAGGTGGGGAGGTTGTAACAACCCATGTTCAAAGAAAATGTACAATTACAAGGGAATTTTAATTTCTAGAATTTTGTTGATGGGGCCTTCTTTTAACGGAGTATCTAAACACAATTATGGGAGTTGGATTACTCGGTAGTTTGGTTTTTAGTCTTGGTTAAATACCTAAGAGTACCCTCAGGTGTTTCATCTGGTTTCATTGATTTTCGACCCCCATAATATGAAAAACATAGAATGATGGAAGGGGTGCATGGTTTATCTTAAACTATGTTATCCTCTAATAGAGACCATGTGTCTTAACCATTTAATATGGGGGTCTTGCATAGGTTTTTATGTTATGTGAGTGGTGTTACACGACTATGAAATTTCCAATAGGGTTTTAATTTTTTTAAATCACACATTTTTCACATTGTTTCCCTGACTACTCATATAAACCATGCTAACTGGTTTTTAAAGTGGAATATACAATTTTTACCCAGAATTGTTTTTAATTGTATTTTCCAATTCACTTCTTCTATCTAGTGGATGAATCTCCCTTCTCCCTTGTAAATTCCTACTCTTATAAAAATATTATTTGTGATTTCTCTTTGATCTAGACGGAAAATCATAATCTATACAAAACATTGGGTAGCTACCACTAAGAGCTCATCACCTCTGACAACCTACCTCAATTTATCATCCTATCTGTTTTGATATTTTTATGCAAGCTCAAGAACATGATTTTTAGGGTGGTTAATTTCTTTGATTTCATCTAAATCAAGTCAAATAAAGCCATAATATTGGATGAGTGAAAAATAATTGGTATAAGGTATTTGGTCTATTATGATTTCCTTATGATTCTTTTGACTTCAACGTATTGTTGTTTTGAAAAGCGCCAACATTTTTCCATCATCCCCCTTAAAAGAGTTATTAACTTTTTAATGGTTTTACATGTAACATATTAATCACATTAATACATACTATATAATTATAATATGAAAAATTAAATTATAGACAACCATATAGATATTAAACATTATTTTTCATCTTTTACAAAACAAATTCAAAGAACAAAACACTTTTTAATCACTCATCATCAATTGTAAATGAACTAAACCTTACATGTAATATTTTCAAACCATGAAATTTATTTTAAATTTTTGACAGGTTTTAAGTGATATTTTTTTGGTGAATTGAGTTATTCCTCTTGATTTTGATGTTTGGATGTGAAAAATGAATTGTTTTTCCACAAAGTCATGTTTTATAACAAAATGACTTAGATGAGGTGCACTATATTTTAAAATGAAAAGTGGTGATTATTGATATACATCATTTTTGGACTTATAAAATCATATTTTTGTTGAAATATTATATTATTACTAGATATTTGACATTGCTATTACATTTTGTTAAATGATATTCATAAATAAATAGAATAAGTGGTATATCCTTCCTTTTGATCAATTATTTCAAAGATTAACCACCTTTCAAGTGGGTTGTAAATCCTTGATTACAAGTATCCCTTATTTGTTAATTGAAATTTATTATTTAAAATTGAATTTTCAAAATATAACTTCATTGTAATATAGTGGTACGACCATTCAAATTTCTATATTTAAATAATCATGGCTTATGTGAATTTTAATAAAAGTGATTCCCATGGTTATATTTGAAATATAGATTATCTTAAGAGGTAATTCATTATTATTAATATTATTACACCATTGATATTGAATATTATATGATTTTTATGTGAATTATCTATAATGAAGTTTCATTACCCCTAAATTAGGGTGTTCAGAAGACGTCTCACAACATTGACCTTATTTGAACTGTGGGAATGATACACTATGTCCCTTGATATGGGTGACAACATGATGAATCACCCCCATCTCTAGTATAGAGCTTGTAGTAATGCTTTCATTATGACATGTATGATTTTTCCCTTCTACTTGATATTATAGGGACATTTAGACTAGTTCTGGATTCTTGAGTTATGACTGGGACTAACAAGAACGTAGTATTCAAGGATTAGGTCTGCTTATATCCATTGTTACATAGTTCATATTGGTGGTTTCATTATATAAATACACTATATTATATATATATATAGTTATTGATAAATCATTCATTCTGTCATATGTCGATGAAGCAATAGTCAGACTGCTATCTTATTAGAATTCCAGCTGACATGTATTTATTTATTCGACATGTTTTGTTATAAATTATACATAAGTATTTTTGTACCTTATATTCATGGATTTATTTTTTTTATATAGACTATTTATGTTGGCCTACTAGTACATCTCACAGCTTTCTTGGGCTTCTATTTCACTTGGGTACCTTAGCAGATCTCATGATTTTAGGACCATATAAATTTTCTTGTTCTTCCTTTCATATACATATGAGTAAAGAGAATATGACATAGATGGAGCTTAGGATTCTCATGGAGTTTTCCCTCGGGAGTTTCATTCCCTTTCATTATTCATGTATTTTACTATAACATGTTTCCTACTGTGTTTATTCTATTTTATTTTATGTATTATCATCTTGACATGCAATATTTATTGAATATTTTTTAGGCTCTAAAAATTAATTGGATATTATTCTCCCCCTTCACTATCATTTATTTACTACTTCCTCCATTTTGGGTTGTTATTTATATTCTGATATGCCAATATGATCATGATGGTATAGTCTCACCATTATACCATCGTTGGACCCTCACTGTTATTAAAAATCCTCTAGAATAAATTTAAGCATTCTTTAGTCCATGTGGAGATAGGTCCGAATAATGGTTTCATCAAAATTTAGATTGATACATTAGATTACATTTTAATACAATTATTATTTTCACATTTTCGGAAAAATCCAATCATTAGTTATATAGAAAGTGGATTTTTTATTTCTTTGAAAAAAATTTATAATTGTAATACATTAGTAAAATTTTATTTATTAAATAAATTATTACTTGTTTAAAAAAATTAATTGTTTTAGAAAACGTGGTTTAGGGGGAAATGGGTTATTCAATCAAAGAGATAAATAAAGATGATTATAAATAAAATTTGTATTCTAAGATAACGAGGACATAAAGGTAAAAATGAGGGGAAAATCTTATGCTCATATCATAACCATAGTAATAGGAAATTCATGATTTTTTTGAGAGATAGATCCAAATATTTCATCAAGGGAAACATAAACCTAAAAAATAAATATATGTAATGATATTGTATCGAGAATATCTTAACACATTGGTAACATTGAATCATAAGCCCCATGAATGAGATATCTTCAAATTGATTTCTTAATACCCAAATTTTTTATGAAATGTATCATAAAATTAATTAATTTGATATTTATACACCACATAAAGTAAATAGGTGGCTAATATGGTATGTTTCTAAAAAAGGTGATAAGTGAGATGAAAATCCCCTAGCTCCTGTCTTGTCATCATTTATAAACATTGAAACATTTAGTATAATAAATTTATGTTTATTATACATGTAATAGATAGAAAAATTTATATATATTTCATATAAAATACTATTTACTTATGTTGTTTTATTGCCTATTTATTAACAATCCCATGTTAATTTACTATTTTAACTTCACATTTCAGGCAATAGTTTATTTTTTGTGTATGTATTGATATGTTATTTTTTTTCTTCCTAAATTGATCATGGTCCCATAATGTAAATAATTTAAACCATAACATATCTATCATATTTTTTTAAATGAAATTTCTTTAATCCATAAATGATATAGATATATAATTTATGAAATCATTCATGAAGATAGTAGGTTATACGTACGCATGAAATATGATTCCATTTTTTGATATAGTGATGAAAAAATGATAAAAAATATACTACAATCATAAAATAATTTATGGCATATATATAACATATTTTTATCAATAACTTCATTATTAACTTCCACTAAATGTATGGATGAATTACATTTCTTTATGATGTTGTAGTCCTCCATACACACGAGTTGGATTGTTGTTTTCTCACATAATAGAAATGTAAGAAGGAAAATTTCATATAATAATGAAAAATTAATTAATTATATCATATATATAATATGAAAACATTTAATCCCTTATTATATCATGCATTATGATTTGGTGATGGAAAATGAATAACATGAGTTCATGATGTGGTAGTTTTTTGTTCACATGGATGATGATTTCATAACCCATTTGATAGAAAACATGGAAGGATGGAGTTTATTTAATTATAGTAATAAAAATATTTATATGTGATATGACTTTTTTAAATCAACATAAGAAAAAAATATTTTATATAGTTATAATTAAATGTATTATAGAAACACATTGTTAAAAACATTACCTTTTTCATACAACCTCTTTGTGTTTAACCATAATACATCCACGATTAGTTTTATGATCCCACCATGGGATGTAAAATGTATGGGGTATATAAGTATGATATTTGGGATGGTATTTGAAGAAAAAAATTATTTTATTAAGAGTTATTAGTGGAGGATAATGAGTTTCCTTTCATACGTAAGGACATACTAGTAATTTAGGAAATGAAAAATATGTACCAATTTATTTGATGTGAGAAAAAGGATAAAATTTTGAAAATATAGATTTTAATAGAATATAATGTATAAATATGTTATAAAAATAAAATTTAGAATTTTTTTAATCTATACCAATATCTTTTTTTAGCAATAGGTAAACTCATTTCCCCCATAGCCATAGTAATTAATATTTTATATTTTCACTATTGATTATGGTAAAAAATAAATTTACCCATATTAAATAAGATAAATAATGATTATTAAAATAATATAAATATTTTTTTGGAATTATAGACACATATTAAAAATTTATCTTAAATATTTTAGTTGTATAAGTGATGAGAATGTGGTTTTTGAATTTTAAAATTTGTAAATGTTTAAAAAAAATAAAATCAAAATTCAATATGAAACTGATTTCAATATCTGAAATTTTATTAATATATTTATAATGTTACTAATTTTAATTACAATCCCATTTTAATAAATAAATGTATCTTATAAATATATTATTTTAAAAGGCAGTATTCATACAAATGATTATTATTCACTATTTATACAAAATTAATAATTTCATAATGAGAAAAAACATCACATTTATATTATTATTAAATTTTATTTTTCAAAATGAATTAAATTTTATATAATTTATTTTATATAAGTCAAAAAAATAATTATTGTTCAAAAAATTAAATAAAAACCCTTTTATACGAAAATTATACTTTCAAAATATACAACAACATTTCTAAAAATTACGTTCAACATATCAATTTGATTTATGTATATAAGACCATAATATGTAATATTCTATATGTATTTATTACAATAAATTTTTCCATGTTTTAAATACATATAATAATAGTAATTTTTTAATAATGGCATTAATATTTTTTTCATGGTTTGGTTAGATGTGCTATTGTGTGTAAAATAAGAAAAGAAAATTATTTAATGTATACAAAATAATATTTCATAAAATCTCATTGTGTATTAGACGTTATCAAACCCATTTCATAGATTTATAAAATTTGATAATCATATTCATAAAAATGTGGACTAGAAACATATGAATAGGGTGAGCTCAATTGATTACTAAGATAAAAAACAAATCATAATGTTTTCTATAATAAAAATGCGGGATAAAATGTGTAAATGTATAAAAATAATATTAAAATAACATAATGAATTATATTCTTAATTATAAATCATTTCATGAAAATATAATATCACTTTATATATCATCAATAAAGCATAAAATTATATCATATTACTTTATATCATTACATAATAATGAGTAATAAAAAAATTGAATAATCATGAAATCATGAAATTTCATGAAAATAAATTTAATAATTATAAAATAGAATATCATGTTAAAAATGGAAACATGGAATAACCATTAGCATTTAAAATGTTATTAAAAAATATTTATGCATCATGATCACATAATTACATATGTACATATATTCCCTCTTTTCATTCTCAATCAGAACATGTGAATAATTATTATTGTATCTCATTCAAAAATAAAGGAGAAAAAACAATACCACATCTCATTCACAAAACCTTTCATCATCTCATAGGATGTGAAATAAAACCTAATGTATTAGAGGGTGGTATAAGACCATAATATTTATCATTAAAAAATTTTTATTCCAATTTAAATCAATAAACATCATATCTTAGTCAACCGATGGTAAAATAATAAGTTTTTCAGAGATAATAATTGAAAAAATACACTTTTCATAAAGAACCCACTAAAATAAAATTTCTGTTATGAAACAACCAAATGGTATAATATAACATCAGGAATAAAATGTTATGTATGATACCAACCATTTTTGGAGTCATCTCAGGTAGTATTTCTGGTACTATTCTATTTTTACATTAGTACCATTTATTAGAGTTATGTCTTGGGGTGTTTTTTGGTGAAGTCATAAAAAATTTCAGATAAAAGAATTTTTTAACAGTTGGTGCATGGTTGGTACAAACCAGAATGCATTCTAGGGTAAACTGTAATCCCTCCTATTTCTTATGGATTTTGTTTCCCAATGGATAAAGCACAGATTGGGAGGTCATGTGAGGTGGGAATTTGAGGTCCCCACTTTAGGTTGTTGATAACTCATGGTTAGCGCACAATTTGACAGATTGTGAGACTAAACTATGCGAGGGCTGATTTTAAGATCCTAAAATTGTGGATTTCACTTGCTTTCAAATTTTATTTACATTTATCACCATCTATGTTCCCATAAATTAGGATTTTATATTCATAATGGAAAATATAGTTCTCTCATCAACTCAGATGGAATACAAGGCCTTATGAACACCATTCTTCGATATCAAAATCCCAAATTGAACATCCTCTCTTCTCTATGTAAGTGGATTTAATCCAGATGATTCTCACGTCCTTTCTTATATCTTTCCCTGATATTTTAATAGATGATATTTTTTATGTACTTGGATCTAAACGTATGTAGTGACATCATTATCTATAATTGTATAACTATTTCTTGATTTAAGAGATCATGATGTCTTTGATCTATATTTCGATTAACTATTTAAATTAATAACATTTATCAATGTTGTTAGGATACTCAAATATTGGGAATTTCTGTTGGGAAAACATCCATCAAATAACATAGGTAGGTGGTGTAAATAAAATTCCCATAGTCGGAAATTTTATAAAGATATTCAGGATTGTAGAATTTCTGTAATCCATTAGAAATTTATTTCCTTGATTTTGATTTATTAGAATTAGACATTTAGTTATGGAAGCATTGTTGAAATATTTAATTTATTGGGATATTAATCATGAGACTAAGGGGATTCCCTATTAGATAATTAATTCAAGGAAATTTATTATAACATGTATGGGTTGGAATATATATAATTAATCAGTGGAATAATTATGTGGTGTTGAAATGGATATGTTGAGATAATTAATTGTAGATTAATATTGTGCCTTTGATAATATGATATTGATAATTAATTATGGGACTATTAATGGAATGTTGAGATTAAACTAATACATTTAATTATGGAATATTAATTATGGAATATTAATTTTCATAGTGATTAATTAATTTATAAATTAATTAATTGTTTGAAGAACATAGTTAATTTTTGAGTTAACTAATGGAATGTATTTTATTAACTAATTATTAAATTAATAATGGGATATGGGTTGATAATTAATTGGTAAATTAATTATTTTATAAATAATGGGAACTTATTCCTTCTAAATAGAGAAGTTTAATTAGTATCATGGCAAACATCCTTATGAGTAAATAGAATGGGAACGTGATCATTTTAAATTGAGAAGTATACGTGGTATCATAGTCATTACAATTATGAATAAATAGAAAGATAACATGGTCATTCTATTGAGAAGTAAGAATGATAACATGGTAATCATACATATGTTTTTGATATTGGTATCTTTAGAAATGTAGCTTATACATGTGTAATTGATGAAAATAAATATGGAACTATGAGTTATGGCCACACATGAGAATATTCAAACACTAACATTATTCGAATCAGGTACTGAGATATCATAACACCTTTAATACAGTGTGATTTGGCTATAATAAGGTATTATGATATGGTATTACCTGTAGAAAACATCAGGATTTTGTATGAGTTGAAGTTCGAATTGAGGTATGGGTGTCCATGGGAACCCTAGAATTTATGTGGATAGATAAGAATAAATGAAAATTTGATAAACTATTTACTATATCATTATAATTATTTCATTATATAACTGGATGCACAATGTTTTTATTGGTACTATTTTAGACATCATTCGTGGAGGACTACTATGTTGTACCCACAGACGATTTTGGATTCCTTATTGGAAGCCGAATATACAAGAATGGATATTGGAAATGCCTTGGGATATGTGGTTGATTGGGGATGGAGCATGGAGGAGGGAACAAGATATGGTTTGGGGCCTGATTGGGTGGTTGTAGTGTCTATATTTTCAGTTTCATTATATTCACTAGACACATATCATGGCATATCTTGTATTCCATTTCGGTTCAATATTGTATTTTATATTCGGTTATATCATGACATGAGTTTTGTTCTTGATATACATGCTTTCATTGTTTTTTATTTATTTTTGATGGAATATTACTAAGATAATTGAGTGTATAGTATGCCCAAGAATATCTTACTAGACCCTAGCAGCTGTATGGTTTCCTATAGTGTATTTGGAGGCATGGTTTAGGTCATGTTGTTAATTAGCTCGAGGAACCATTTCAAGGAATCCAGGTAGGGACGTTACAAAGTGGTATCAGAGGTCCAGTTTTCTTTCTTCTTATTTTGTCTTACTATTTTATGAAATTTAGCTAGAATACTAGGATGAGTTGAGTCCTGGTAATGAGATCATGCGTTCTAGTTTCAATCCCTTATATGGGGTAAAACCTGAGTACTCATGGTGGGAATTTTATTATTGATGATTACTATTACAGTGGGATATTATTTCACCTTTGGTGATGCCCTTATTGTGTGATGTGATTATTGTTTCTGAGAATTTTATTATTATTTATTCATGGCCTAGAATGGAATAATATTTGAGTCTACATTCTTCATTTTATAAACATAGGGTTATTGTGAAATGTGTCATTTTAGGCATGCACATAAAAAAGGTCCATGGGTATGCTACTACGCATAAACTTTTTCCCATGTTGCGAGAATAAAATAAAAAATGGTTCCATGCATGATTTCAGAAAAATTTTAAAATGAGAAGAAATGAGAATAATTGGCTCTCTAAATGAGAAACATGATTATGATATAATTTATAACATTTTTAACAAAAACCGAGGGGTATGATGATTAAAGGTTGTGATACTACCTCAGTTTTGACCATGTGTTGTGGTAGGAGAAAATGTAATATTGTGATCATTTACCTCTTATGTAAATTAAATAAAGTTCTTTAATGAGAAATTAGACTTGTTTTTAGAAATATATAGAGAAGGTATCCATGACACTTGTTGAGGGGATGGTATAGGGGTGTGCTTAGGAATGACTTTCTTGGTAGGTAACTTGAGGCACTGTTCATGCCAACTGAAGATGAATGCGAGAATTTTTAATAGAACTTAACTTACTTCATGAAATCCCTTTAAAAATACCCATGACAATTTTTTAAAATTATGCCTTTGTTGACTAGGGAGAATTAGTGGCTGGAAAATCATACTTTTTCTAGAAATGGTGGACTTGTGAATGATGAATTCTGGTTTGAGTCCATAGTGACAATGCATGACCATTTGGAAACTCCGGTTGAGAGGAGGTTCATGTTGGAAAATAATATTCTAGGGGTCTCGGTGAAACATTGGTAAGACATTCAGACATAAACTATAAATATTAAAGGTATGTTATGGAAGGACATCTTAGAGATGTTCGTGGAACACTATTACCAAGAGATGCTGATGCAAGATAAATCAGTTGACATCATGAATATGACATAGAGGAGAATATCGACGATGGATTATGGTGGATCCTACAAAGATCTGCAGCACTTTTCTCCAATGTTAGAAGGATATGAGGAGACTATGGAGAATATTTTCCAGGAAGGACTTAAGTGTGAGATTATGTCCTAGGTAAATATCATCAGGTTGAAGAAGTTTAAATATATGGTGGACCAGTCTCTTATAGTTTAAGTTAACATAAGGGAGGTTATAATTCCGAACATGTAGATATTACTCTACAATCCGTAGGTGTGACTTATGAGAGTAAAAACATCATTACGAAAAATTTAGCAACCGGTTTTGGAAGTATAGTATGCTGACATGAGGTTCGGTTGAACAAGACCTTAATAGTGTGATATGGAATCATTGTGGATGGTCGAGAAACTATCTTCAACACTATTCCTTACCATAAGTATAGTGTTAATATTGCAGTAAGGATGGACATTTATTGAAATTTTAGAGGATGAAGAAAAAAATTATTAATGAATAAGAATTTAGGAAGAGTCAAAATGTAGTAATAGGATATTCTACACGAAATCATTCTAGTAGATGGAGTTCTACTGGACATGGTGTTAGAGGTAGTAGATGTGGTTATTTGTGAAGGATTTCTCATATCAGCAATGTGGTTCTAAACAATGGAGTTAGACAACATCCATGGGAAGAGGTGTGGCCCAGTTAAATGCAGTACAACCTAAACTTGTGGATATAGAGTCCAGACCATCAATTGTGAGAGGTATTATTCTAGTAGCTTTAACATTATCAAGTTCATTATTTGATATTGGTTCTTCTCATTACTTTATATTTTCAAAATATATTAATTGTTTGATCATTGTCGTTGAGTTTGTGAACAGTGTTATGACTATAAACACATCATTGAGAGTGAAATCTAGATTTATCTTTTTTAAGGGATTTTCTATAGAGAATGGGGAATATAATTTCTTATAGGATCTCTATGTTCATTATATGAAAAACATCAACATAATTATGTCTATGTACTGGCTAGTCGCATACTGATCCCACATCGATTATTAACATAGGAGAGTGACTTTGTGTCTCATAAGGGTGACCAAAATATTCATTGTGGAGGGTGGGATATCTAGGATGGTCGAGTCGTGCCAATTACTCAACATCATAGAGAGCTCAAAACTAAATTTTGTAGTCTTTTGTTGTATTATGTGGGTGTTATGCAATATTTCCTTCCACCATTAGTTCAACTTTTTCAATGTATCTTTCTGAAGTCTTCCGGGGGATACCAGATAAGATAGATTTTTAATTAACTATTTATCTTATGTTGGGGGGAGGGAGTTAGTATCTAATACACTATACAAAACAGAACAAACTGAGTTTAAAATGAATAAGACATAGTTGTATGATTTTTTGGATAATAGATTTATCCTTCCAAGTATTTCTCCTTGGGGATAAACTTTTTTGATTGTAGAGAAATGTGATGGAAGTTTACATTTGAGAGTCGATTACTGGAAGTTGAACAAAATGACCATGAAGATAAAATAGATTCATCTTCATATCGATGATATATTATACCAATTGATGCAAGCTTCTGTGTTCTCAAATGTCAATTTAAGATCAGGGTATCATCAGGTGAGTGTTCAGACATTAGATATACCAAGGACTACTTTGAGAAGAATTTATGGACATTATGAGTTAATTTTAATTCTTTTTGAGTTGAAAAATGCATCAAAAGTGTTCATTTATTTTAGGAACATGATCTTCCATTATTATCTAGATCAGTTCATGGTGGTGTTTATGGACGAAATTTTTGTGTACTCCCAGACTCATGATGATCATTCCCAATATCTTGACATTCTTTTTGCTACACTAAGAGAGCATATATTATATGCCAAACTATCTAAGTGACAATTTTTTATTTACCAGGTACACTTATTGGGGGAAATGATATTGAGTGAAGGTGTTTCAGTCAACCAAGAGAATGTTCAGGCAGTTTTTTCTTGGTAGTATCCCAAGAATTTTTTTAATATCTAATGCTTCTTGGGATTAATAGGATATCACAATATATTCATCCAAAAAATTTCCAATTTGGAAGTTCCACATTCAAATTTTACCAGAAAGTGAGTTATGTTTGTATGGTAAGAGTATTGTGGGGGAGATTTTCTAGATTTGAAGAAACACTTAACATCGCCACCAATTCTGATCCTACCTAAGTCATGTGGGGAGTATACTGTTTATTTTGACACATTTTGGATCAGACACGAAGTTATGCAAATATTGGGAGATCGAGTTGTGGAATATGGATCTCAGATGTAGAGGCATCATGAATGGAATTACACTACGCATGACTTCAAGTTGGAAATAGTGGTTTATTCTCTTATGTGATAGAAGCATTATATATTTAGAGAAAATTTTATACTATATATAGGTCAGAAGAGAATCAAATATATATTATCCTAGAGTGATATAATGATTCACAAAAAATTATAGGTCAAGCACATGTAGTCTTTTGATTTTGAAATGGAATATATTCCCAGAAATGTAAATAGTGTGGAAGATTCATTGCGGCTAAAATCTCAGACACATATGGTTCATGAGTCGAGTGCAGAGTGGAAGATGCTGACCATGCTGGCTGAAATGCATGTGGTTGATCAAGAGAGCCAAGAGTAGATGACTCTAGTTTTTGTTGTAGTGGAGTCAAATCTTTTGATATCAATTAAGGATGTTTATTATGGGGACCTAGAGTACTTATCATTGAGGGAAGGCTTGTAAGGTAGGGATACATCTTTAGACAATTTGATAGATGACGATGAAATCATCTATGTGAGGAATCAATTTATTGATCATATGAGCATGCGATAAGAGCTCATGTGTGAATTCCATGCCTCAAAATTTAGTTGTGAACCTAGGTGTGTCCAAAATGCATCATGAACTATGAAAATAGTTTTGGTTTCAAAGAATAAATAAGTAAATATTTTGTTTTTGGATAAAATTCCACACTTTTCCATAGGTGAAAAAAGAGAATCAATGATCGGGATGTTTACTATAGTAATTTCCTATTCTAGAATAGAAGTGGGATGATGTTTGGATTGTAATTGTGGTGGGTATTCGAATGATTATTAGTAATACTGATGCTATTTTGGTCATTTTGGGGCGACTAAAAATGATAGTGAATTTTTTCCAATAAAGGAAATCTTTACAGTATAATAGTGGGGAGAAATGTAAATTCAAGAGATAGTCTTTTTTGCATGGAGTGCATCGAAATATAGTTCCAGTTCATGATCCAAAAATTACATAATTCTTTAGGAATGGATTTAAGAAAGTGCTTGTCACATAGGTATTATTGAATACAACGTTCCACCAATAGAAAGATGTGCGTTCAAAACGTACTATACAGTTGCTTCAGGATATTCTCCTGGATTTCTGATTGACTTTGATAAATCTTGGGAAAAACACCTGGATATAGTGGTCCCTTCCTATAAAAATAGTTATCAGGAAACTATAATAATGAAAACATAATATTATCTTTATGCAAGGCCGTCTAGATCACCATTATACAGAACAGTTGGTACTGATTTAGAGTTGTTGGGACCGAGTCCCATGAAATATACATCAGAGTAGGTGTAGTTGATTTAGAAATATATTTCCTTGTATCATATTATATATAATTTTTAGGTTGATAGATAGTTGTTACACATATTTTTTTTAAAGGGTGAGAATGTTTTCCATCATGTTTCTCCAAGGTGGTGTCACCACCGGATAAAGAGGTAGTGTATATTGGCATCCATGTTTGTTGGACCCTTTAATATAGTATAGAGAATTGGGCTAGGGGTGTACCGATTGGATCTTCCATAGAGATTCAGTGTTTTTAATGATGATTTACATGTATCACAACATCGATGGTATCACCCTAAACCTTCTCATGTTATTTATGTGGATGAGGTTTCCCTTGAGATAGATGCATCATTTGAGGATCATCTAATATCTGTGTTGTATCACAGTGAGAAAGTGTTGCTGGGAAAGACCATGCTAATAGTTTGTGTGTTATGTTAAGATGGATGTGTTCAAGTGGAATCAGCGGAAATAAAAACAGATATAAGTTCTTAATGGCCTGATCTTGTTTTCTAAGATTACTATAAAGGCATGGAAGCGTAGTTCAAGGATGAGTTATTTTCAGGTGGAGAGATTGCATGATCTTAGCCTTTTTTATAGTCTTATCTTGTGAGAAATTAGGTACTTACTAATTTTACATAAGTAAAATTGATTGGATTTATGTCTTGGGGTGTGTTTCGGTGATGTCGAAGAAAATTTTGGATAAAAGAAGGTATGGAAAATTGGCGCACAGTTTGTCCAAATTGTGAAGCTGCTTATGGGAAACCTTACAACTTTGGACATTTGAGGAAGTAGCTTTGGCACATTTATTGTAATGTTTGGGAGGCCATGTGATGTGGCTATGTGATGTTCCACCTTTTAGCTATGGTAAATGCATGGTTAGTGAATGGTTTGTCTTACCATGCGACTAAAATGATTGAGACCCAATAGTGAGAACCTAAAATAGTAGATCTTACCTATTTTGAACCGATAATGATATTTTTCACCTTTTATGAGGCTCCAACTTACTATTTTACATTATAAAGGGTCAATTAAGGGTAGATTATCTACCAAGAGAGACTCCAAGGCCTTATGAACACCATTCATCAATATTGGAATCCTGAATTGAAGATATTCTCTTCTCCTAGTAAGTGGATTTCATCTCGATGTCTCTCCGGTTATTTATTCTGCCATTCCTTGATCATTTCATAGAATATATACTTTGTTTCCTTGGATCTAATATTATTTGGTGAGATCTAGATATATTATTTTGGATCTATATCTACATTTATGAGCTCTATATGTCTTTGATTTGGATTTTATCTTAGAGATTTAGATCCATAAGATTTATCAATGTCGGTGTGATGCTCAGATTGTAAGAATTTCCATCCGGAAAAAATCAATCAAAGAACCTAGGTAGGTTGTCTAAATATAATTCTTATTGTTGTGAATTTTATATGTATATTCAATATTGTATAATTTCTATAATCCTTTAGCAATTTATATCTTTTAATTGGGTTTATTAGATTGAACAATTTAGTCATCGAATCCTTGTGGAAATATTTGAGTTATCGGGAAATAAATTACTGTACTAAGCAGTTTCCCTATAAGAATACTAATTTGGGTAAATTGGTTATAAGATATAGGGGTTGTTATATAGATAATTAACCATGGGATTAATTATAAAATATTGAAAGGGATATGTTGATATAATTAATTATAGATTAATTGTGTGCCATTGATAATATGATATAGATAACTAATTGTGGGATTAATTATGGAAAGCTAATATTAGAATGAGAAAATGAATTCTTGAAAATTAATAATCAAATATGAATTGTGATATTTTGTAAAGACCCATAAAATTCAATGGAATTTTTTTCTTAATTTTTTTTGGATTTTACAAGAATGCAGTTTCTGACGGCACCTGATTCCGAGCACCGGTGTGCCCGGAATCAATTCCCGAAGTTTAGCTCAGGTACGTTCAGTGAACGAACGATTGGGTTTTCCTAACTTTTGAACCGGTACTCAAAATCAAAATCTGATGGCACCAATGAAACCGCAGCGCCGAAAATTTCTTAGGAACACCTTTTCTGGAGTTCTGTTTGCTCGCGTGTGGTTATTTAAAAAAAGGGTTAACTAATGAATAAAATAAAACTTGTGCAACAATTTTTATTTTATGTTCTAAGTAGTTTAAACCTACTTATGGAAGTTGAGGTGGGACCCACTATATCATAACCCCTCTAGATAGGATATTAGTGTGGTGGGACCCACATGAGCCTCTCCTTTTCAACTTCCTCAAACCCCCATTATTTTTGTAACACACTTGCACCCCCTTATTAAATGCCAAGTCAACTATCAAATAAATTGGACTGTTAAGACTCTTCAATGAATTAAATTAATTGATTTAATTCTTTTGAATAGTAATTGGAATGTTGTCTTGTGTGTGTTAATTAAATAAGACAAAGTATTATTTCATTAGGGGTTGCTTCGTTGTGTTGAGAGCGAGAGTTCCACGAAGAACTTCATCTTTATCCTTGAAGAACGCGAAGAACGACGGCCTCCGATGAAGGATGATGAAGAACACTAATCCCTCGGAGATCGACGATGCGACGCCATGTACCGCGACACCGATGATCCTCTTCTCCGCGACGCCATGTATCGCGATGTCGACGACGCTCACAAGGCCTCCTTCCGCGACGCTGTCTTCCGCATCGTCTTTTTTCCGCGACGAACCTCATTTGACGACATCATCGAGGTAGGGGTTATTTTTTTTGTTCGTGATTTCTTTGTCATTCATCAACTTATATATTAGGCCTCCTATTATCGTAATAATGGTAGGAGGTTGGACTGCACGAACACGGCCGACCCTCCTCCCACTTTGATGTTGTACTTGTTGCGGCATGAGCAAAGGCAGCGTGGTACAACGGTACCGCGTGGAAGCAAGAGGAATGGGCGAAGATGTGCGGCACGGTCGTGCCGCACTGTTGAGGATGAACGAATCCGCGGCGCCGTCGCACCGCGCCGGTCAGACAAGGCCGCGGCCTATGGCCGCGGTGGTGCGGGGAGCGGCGGCCGGAACCACCGGCCGCCGGTGCAAGGAAGGCAGGACCCACAGGGGGTCCCGCAGTGACACACCAGCCGGCCAAACCGGCAAGACGGTTTTCGATAAAGCCAGGGGTCGTAACCCCAGGCTTGCAAAGGAGAGGCCCCCATGTGGGAGCCACGGTTTCAAAGCAGGGGGGAACACCCTTCCCACCCTTACCGCGCTGGCTCGGCCAGCGTCGACCTGGCCATGCGGGCCGCGCCCGTGCCAAGCCAACCGGCAGCCCAGGTCGGACCGATCGCACCGGGCCGCGCGTGCTAGGCTGGGCCACACCGGCTGGGCCGGGGCATGCCCACCAGGCTGGGTCGTTCCCTAATGGGCCAGACCCGGACCCGGTTTTGGTCAACTCAGTTCAGGCTGACCCAGGGGGGGTCTTGGGTCGGGTCGGTCCGGGCCCAAAACCCCATATTTCCAGTCAGTTCCGTTCAAACGCCTGTATCATGGGCTACGAACCTCCCATTAATTCACCATTAGTTGCGATGTGATCCATGAATTGAGACGGTCGTCTCAGTATATTAAACTCAAGGTTTCAGAGAACTTTGGGTAAGGCCAGGTTGGTTCGAACACGAAACCAACCGGGCCATCAGAACGGAAACACTTATAACATGAGTTTCGGACGTATGATTAACGTGTCGTCGACTTTGATGGATTCATCTTAGTGAGATGAACATTTTGTCTTACTCATATGGTGGTTTGGATGTAGTTGGAGTATGGTCGGGTTGGTTTTGACTTAAAAACCAACCGGGCCCCTGGAACGAAAAGGCCAATAACTCTCAGACCAGGTGTCGGATTGACGCGCCGTCTGTCGTGTTGAGTTCCATATGTCGAGGTGGAACATTGGGATACATCAACTCCAGAAAAGGTTTCAGTTGATGTATCGACCCCCTTGGCTCATGGAGCAGACCCTCCTAGAAATGAGCATGCTGTGTGCGGGAACCCTAGAGCTGGCTGCGACTACGAGGACGATGATGACTACGCTGAAATCCTTTGTGGGTTCAGCAGCGACAACGACTGTACGGAAATACTCCATGGGTGCAGCAGCGATGAAGACCGTAATGAAATCCTCCATGGGTTCGACGGCAATTACTGCTGTTCTTGTATCCTACGTGGGTCTGGCAGTATTACTATTCTTGTATCCTACGTGGGTCCAGCAGTATTTGACCTCTGTTGTAGTATCCTACATGGGCCCGACGGAGTAGCTAGACTTGTATCCTACATGGGTCTGACAGCTTAGATGGTTTAGTATAATACGTGGGTCCCAGCTTTGATGAATCAGTGGCTACATCTGATCATCTCTATCACCTTACGAATAAGTATACTTGTGTGAGCTGAGTCTTGACTTTCAATCATTATCTTCGATATGATTGACTTTCTTTCCAATGTGTATGGTGTTTTGCTTTCCTGTGTGGATTGGGTTGTACTATCTTGTGTATACGTGATCGAAGATGGGCTCGGATGTTGGAGCCCAACTGTAATTTATGACTTAGGTATATGTATGGGCATATACTTATGTAGTGTTGGATTTTACTTCGTGATTATATCTTTCCATTGTGGATTATCCTTTATTGATTCTAGGAGACCTTCGGGGGTCTCGGGGTCCCTACTGAGTAGCGTATACTCAACCCTACCCGGGATATGCCCACACTACATTGTGTTGGATGCAGACAACGGACAACGCTAATCGTGGTTGAGGCCTGTGGAGCAAGTCAGTACCTTGAGGTGGACCACTGGGTGGGACATACACGGAGCGAACTGTTGGACCCGAGGAGCTGAGGAGGCTATATGTACCAACCCATCAGGTAGGAATTCTAGTGAACGGATCGACGTTGCTGCTTTACTATCAGTTGATGTACTTTAATTCGAGTTGTACTTTACTTTCAGTTTGGGTTTGTAATATGGCTCATTTACTTTCCGCACTTACTATAGTACCCAGTTTTACTTAGTGTTTACTTCTGCTGGCTTACTCTGTGGTGTTTTTTTACTTTATAAGGTACTTCCTTTCCCTTTTTAATCGGGATTTACGCCTTTGGTTCTAGTCACCAGCCCCTGGCCTATGGAAGGCGCGCATGGGGTACTCACGGCACGGGTCCCGAGGACATGTCATGACAAAATAGGTATTAGTGGAGTTCGGTTCTACCACAAAACTCAGGACTCTGATCTTTCCTCTATGTGAAGAAATAATGTTAAGTTTATTGAGTGTGGTTATCGGTCCAGGGAGTCCAATGTTGGTGCGGCGGCCGACGTATCTGTACACCAGGACCCTGACTTCTGATTTATGACTCAACGTACGAAAACATTGATTACATGTGTGTTTCAAAAGTTTTCTTTGTGATTATTTTGTGTCAGATCACCAGGTTTACTATTTTGACCGTGGTGCACCTGTTTCTTTTCCGGATGGCCACATGATGACAGGTAGCTAGGGTTCCGAGTATTGTGTGAGACAACAGCCCACTGAGTGATGAGGCCTCAGTGCAGGGCCCTTTTTTAGCGGAGGCACCAAAGGTACCACTACCCGCCGAGCCACTGATGCCACCAGCCCCAGCCGCTGAGAGTGCACGTCACCTTAGTGCACTGCACGAGTTTCTGCGTCAGAGACAACCCAGGTTCCACGGGGAGATGGACCCTCAGGAAGCCGAGGATTGGCCGGAGGCGGTTGTACGAGTTTTTAGGTTAGTGGGAACACCAGCTGACCTCATGGTGATCCTTGCATCGAGCCTCCTGCACGCAGTAGTAGGCAGATGGTGGGGCTTGATGCTCTAGGTGTACGAAGAGGCATCTCTCCTCTGGACGGACATTGAGAGCCTCTTCATCTCGGAGTTCTTCCCAGCCACCCTTCATGTGGTGCACATCCAGGAGCTACTACAGCTGCGGTAGGGCAGCATGACGGTCGCAGAGTACTAGGCGTGATTTACCGATCACTCGCACTATTCGACAGACATGGTACGAGACCCATTATTTATGGCCTGGACCATTGATAAGGGACTGAGGCATGATATCAGGGCATCTATGATCTCCCTCAGCATTCTAACACAGGAAGGAGTACTAGAGAGAGCCCTTCCCATATAGATCATTCTTGCTAAGCCTACACCAGCAACGAGACCTACCGTAGGGCGACATGTAGCAGAGTCATCTATAGCTAGTAGTCGACAGACGTCACATGGGTCCAGGCAAACCAGACCATCAGGAAGACGACCTCAAGACACTGGCTAAGAGGTGTGGGGCACACAGCGCAGAGCCAGCCTTCTGAGGATCAGACAGTGCTACGCATGCGGTGGGCCGGGCCACATGGCTGGTGACTGCCCGACCCACCGTGTAGAGGAGTATCAGATGGTTGAGGGGCCACCCAGGCAGAGGAAGAGGGTCGGCCGTGGTGGTCCGCATGGTGCAGGCGGACAAGGCAGAGGATCTATACGAGAAGCAGGTGGTGGGTGACGCTTTGAGGCTTTACCACCACCACCACCAGGATGTCCACCCCGACCACAGGGATCTGGCGGGCAGAGACAGGCTCAGCTTCTGGCAGCATAGGCCTATGACCACGGCGTTCCAGAGATGATTTGATGTAATATCTGTGTCTACTCCACCCTTTCTGGAGTTCTTATAGAAATAGGAGCGAGTCATTTTTTTCATTTTTGCTTCCCTTGTTCGGATCTCGGATATTCTGACGGAGCCGTTGGCTCGATCCTTGCAGCTAAAGACTCCTACTGGAGCAGACTCGATGATTACGCACTGGTTCCGGCAGTGTGAGCTTACTCTTGGAGATGAGAGCTTCGGCTGGGATGTTCTTGTAGCGGTGTTGAGGCCTTACGATGTCATCTTGGGCATGGATTGTTTATCTACAGTCCATGCTCAGATTGACTATATTTGGTGCAAGGTGCGATGTGTTCGCACCGATGGGAGCAGGTTCACCTTCACCAGCAAGAAGGGAGTCTTAGTAGTGTAGGATAGACACACGCAGAGGAGAGGACAGCCGATCACTCATCAGATGGCTAGCCTCATCCTAGGAGCAGCTGACGTGTAGAGTCCATGTTTTCTTGTAGTGGTGGATCAGTATGCCAACGTTTTCCCTGATGACGTTCCAAGGATACCTCCTCATAGAGAGGAATAATTTTATATTGACATGTACCCCAGGATAGCCCCGGTATCCAGTCCAACATATCGGATGGATCCCACTAAGCTTCGAGAGCTGCAGGTACTGCTAGAGGACTTGCAGGGAAAGGGATTCATCTGACCCAGTGTTTCACCCTAGGCTACCCCGATTTTGTTTTCCAATAAGGCGGACGGGAGCTTGCGATTGTGTATATACTATCGTCGCCTGAAACAGGTGACCGTGAGGAACAAGTATCCACTACCAAGGATTGACGACCTCATTGATCAGCTCAATGGAGCACGGTGGTTCTTGATGATAGACCTCAGGTCAAGATATCATTATCTCAGAGTTCAGGACGAGGATGTGCAGAAGACGGCTTTCAGATGTCAGTATGGCCACTATGAGTTCATGGTTATGCCTTGCGGTGTGACCAACACTCCAGCAGTGTTCATGGGTCTCATGAACAGGATCATTCAGCCATATCTCAATCTATTTGTCATGGTCTTCATCGATGGCATTTTGATATACTCGACCACTGAGGATGAGCATGCCTGCCACTTGCGGGTTGTACTGGACACACTCTGAGAGAACCAGCTTTATGGTAAGCTCTCGAAGTGTCATTTTTGGTTATGTGGGGTCCAATTCTTTGGACTTGTCATCTCTGAGGTGGTAGTTACGGTGGACCCTATGAAGATCGAGGTAGTTCTAGCTTGTGAGCCACCAAGGAGCATGACAGATGTGCGGAGTTTCTTGGGACAAGATGGGTACTACTGGAGATTTGTGCCAGACTTCTCCAGAATTGTGGCACCACTCTCATCTTTGATTAAGAAGGGGAAACCATTCGTGTGGTCAGAGGGATGTTAGCAGTGCTTCCAAGAGCTGAGATAGAGGTTGACCAGTGCACCTATCTTGAGGCTACCGGAGGAGGGAGTAGGGTACTTAGTCTACTGCGATTCATCTAGGGCCTGGATCAGATGTGTCCTGATGCAGAAGCAAGAAGTGATTGCCTATGGATCATGATAGTTGAG
Organism: Viscum album; assembly: GCA_963277665.1. NCBI lineage: Eukaryota > Viridiplantae > Streptophyta > Magnoliopsida > Santalales > Viscaceae > Viscum > Viscum album. The sequence continues at coordinate 575,884,145 of OY728138.1, read as the reverse complement.
GCAGCATGAGCAAAACTACGCTACCCATGACCTGGAGTTGGCAGCATTGGTCTTAGATCTGAAGATGTGGTGACACTATCTGAGGGGCGAGCACTTTATAGTCTACTCTGACCACCAGAGTCTCAGGTACATCTTCTCGCAGAAGGACCTAAACCTGAGACATCGGAGATGGCCCGAGTACCTCGAGAACTATGACTTTGAGATAGTCTATACTCCTGGAATGGGGAACATAGTAGACGATGCTCTCAGCAAGAGTACGAGCATTCGGTTACTTGGGGAGGTGACGGAGCAGCTAGCCGCTTTGCAGATATCCTTCGTGGATAGAGATGGAGTAGCCTTTCTTCAGTCACTCACAGTCACTCCTCCACTTCATCAGCGGGTCAGAGAGGCAAAGCGTGGGGATGTTGACTGTGAGACGCGGTGTGCACAGATATCCTCAGGACATGCACCTCATGGATTCTCTGTATGAGGAGAGCATGTCGTCCTTTTCAGAGGACGTACCATGGTACCAGCTGCTTTACAGGATGAGGTGATAAGAGAGTTTCACGCTTCCTATTTAGTGGTACATCCAAGAGTGGTGAAGATGTACCAAGATCTCAGACGACAGCACTGGTGGCTGGGTATGAAGAAGGTTGTGGAAGAGTTCATTTCTCGATGCCTCACCTTCCAGTAGGTGAAGGCGGAGCACCAGGCACCATCAGGTTTGGTACAACACTTGGAGGTCCCAGAGTGGAAGTGAAATGGGATATCTATGGATTTCGTGACTGGAATTCCACGTACTTTTAGAGGTCACGACTCCATTTGGGTGATTGTCGACCAACTCACCATGTCAGACCACTTCTTACCCATCAGAGAGTATGGATCAATAGAGAGTTTGGGACATCTCTACGTTCAGTATATTGTATGGCTTCATTGTGTGCCATCATCTATTGTCTCCGATCGAGATGCTCGCTTTACTACCCGGCTTTGGAAGGGGTTGCAGGAGGAATTCAGGACGCAGCTACGTCTGAGCACCGCCTTTCACCATCATACGGATGGTCAGACGAAAAGAACCAATCAGACCCTCAAGGAATTGCTCTGTGCATGTGTCCTCAACTATGGTCACAGCTGAGAGGACCACCTATCCTTGGCGGAGTTCTCGTAAAACAACATCTACCACTCCACCATCGGGATGGCACCATACGAGGCATTGTACGGCCGACCTTGCATATCACCTCGGTGCTAGACAGACCCTGGGGAGTCAGCACTTGTGGGACCAGAGATGGTCCAGGCCACGATAGAGAAGGTCCAGGTCATCCAGGTGCGGATAAGGATAGCTCCAAGCCGGCAGAAGTCTTATACTGACAGGAGGTTGAGACCACTAGAGTTCGAGGATGTAGACCATGTCTTCTTTCAGGTCTCACCTCGACATGGATTACAGAGATTTGTCCGGGGAAAAAGTTATCTATGCGCTTCACAAGACCATTCCAGGTCCTCAACAGGATAGGCGAGGTGGCTTATCACCTGGCTCTACCACCTTAGTTGCACCGGGTGCACGATGTCTTCCACGTATCTCAGCTAAAGAGATACGTGCATTACCCGACGCATATCATCGACCATGGGGAGCTGGACCATGACGATGGGGTGACTTTTGCGGAGGTCCTGGTGGAGATCGAGGATCGATAGGAGTGGGTCTTACGTGGATGGTCGATTCCTCTAGTGCACATCAGATGGAAGCACGGTAACCTCCAGGAAAGCACGTGGGAGCGGGAGGCTCAGATGCGTGCTCAGTACATTCATATGTTCCCCTAATTTATGATGAATATTTATGGGGACGTAAAGCCCTAAGGTGGGAGTAATTTAATGACTCTTAAAATTAAAGGGAAATTTTTTCTTAATTTTATTTGGTATTTTACAATAATGCAGTTTCTGACAGCACCTGATTTTGAGGCCCGGTGTACCCGGAATCAATTTCCGAAGTTTAGCTCGGGTACGTTCAGTGAACGAATGAGCGTGTTTTCCTAAATTTTGAACTGGTGCTTGGAATCCAAATCAGAGGGAACCAATAAAACCAAGGCGCCGGTAATTGCTTCGGAACTCCTTTTCTGGAGTTGTGTTATCTCAGGTGTGGTTATTTAAAAAAACGGTTAACTAGTGAATAAAATAAAAGTTGTGAAACAATTTTTATTTTATGTTCTAAGTAGTTTAAACCTACTTACGGAAGTTGAGGTGGGACACACTATATCCTAACCCCTCTTGATAGGATATTAGTGAGGTGGTCCCCACATGAGCCTCACCTTTTCAACTCCCTCTAACCCCCATTATTTTTGTAACACACCCACACCCCCTTATTAAATGCCAAGTCAACTCTCACATTAATTGGACTGTTAAGACTCTTCAATTAATTCAATTAATTGAATGAATTCTTTTGAATTTAAAATGGAATGTTGGTTTTGTGTGTTCCTTAAATAAGACAAAGTCGTATATCCTTAGGGGTTGCTTTGTTGTGTTGAGAGGGGGTGTTCCACGAATAACTTCATCTTCCTCCTTGAAAAACGCGAAGAACGCCGTCCTCCGATGAAGGACAACGAAGAATTCTAATTCCTCGAAGATTGACGACGCGACGTCGTGAATCGCGACGCTGACGATCCTCTTCTCTATGAAGCCATGTACAGCGACGTCGATGACGCTCACAGAGCCTCCTTCCATGACGTCGTCTTTCGCAACGTCTTTTTTCCGGGATGAACCTCATTCGAATACTTCATCGAGGATGGGGTTATTTTTTTTGTTCGTGATTTCTTTGTCGTTCATCGACTTTTATATTGGGTTGCCTGTTATCGTAATAACGGTAGGAGGTCGGACCGCACGAACACGGCCGACCCTCCTCCCCATTTTATGTTGTACTTGATGCGGCACCAGCAAGGCAGTGCGGTGCAACGATACCGCACGAAATCAAGAGGAATGGGAGAAGATGTGTGGCACCGTCGCAAGGCACCGTTGAGGCCGAACGAAGCCGCATCGCCGTCGCGCCGCACCGGAGAACCACGATGAAGCCGCGGACGGAGCGGGGCCGGGGAAGAGGGGCGCGGTGACGTCGCACCGCGCCGGTCTGATAGGGTCGCAGCCTATGGCCGCAGTGGTGCGGGGATAGGCGACCGGAACTGCCAGCCGCTGATGCAAGGAAGGCAGGACCCGCAGGGGGTCCCGCGGTGACACACCGGCCGACCAAACCGGCTGCCCGGTTTCCGAGAAAGTAGGGGGTTGTAACCCCCAGCTGGAAATGGAGGGGCCCCCACGTGGGGGTCATTGTTTCAATGCAGGGGGAAGCAAGAGCCCCCTTTCCACGAAGGCTTGTCCAGCGCCGAGCTGGCCATGCGGGCCATGCCCGCGCCAGGGCAACCGGCCGCCCAGGTCGGACCGGCCGCACTGGGCCAGGCCGAGTCGTGTCGGCTGGGCCGGGCCGCACCGGCTGGGCCGGGTCACACCCACTGGGCTGGGCCGCACCCTAATGGGCCAGACCCCGGCCCGGTTCGGGTCGACCCAGTTCGGGCCGACCCATGGGGGGTCTTCGGCCAGGTTGGTCCTGGCACAAAACCCCCTATTTCCAGTCATCTTCGTTCAAAAGCATGTATCGTGGGATAAGGACCTCTGATTGATGCACCATTAGTTGCAATGAAATCCTTGGATCAAGACTGTCATTTTTGTATATTACAATCAAGGATTAAAAGAACTTTGGGTACGATCGGTTTGGTTCAAACACGAAATCAACCGGGCCCTCAGAGCATAAACGCTTATAACATGAGCTTCGGACGTTCGATTGACGTGCCATCATCTTTGTTGAATTCCACTGTTTGAGATGGACCTTTTGGCTTACTCTGCTTGAGTTTTGGACGCAGTTGGTGTACGGTTGGGTTGGTTTTGACTTAAAAACAAATCGGTCCCCTGGAATAAAAAATCCAATAACTCTCAGACTGGGCGTCCGAGTGACGCGCCGTCTATCGTGTTGAGTTCCCTATGTTGAGACGGAACTTTGGGATACATCAACTCCCGGCTACGTGTCAGTTGATGTATCGACCCCCTTGGCTCATGGAGCGGACCCTCCTGGAAATGAGTATGTTGTGTGCATGAACCCTAGAGTTGGTTGCGATGTGACGACGATGACATCTGCACTGAAATACTCTGTGGGTTCGATAGTGACGACGACTGCACTGAAATCCTCTGTGGGTTCAGCAGCGATCAAGACCGTATTGAAATCCTTTGTGTGTTCAATGACGATGACTACTGTTCTTGTATCCTATGTGGGTCTGGAAGTATTACTGTTCTTGTATCCTACGTGGGTCCTGCAGTATTTGACCTCTGTTGTAGTATCCTATGTGGGTTCGACATAGAAGCTGGACTTGTATCCTATGTGGGTCCAACAGCTTAGCAGGTTTAGTAACCTACGTGGGTCCCAGATTAGATGAATCAGTGGCTACATCTGATCATCTCTATCACCATACAAAGAAATATACCTGTATGAGCTGAGTCGTGACTTTCAATCATTATCTTCGATATGATTGACTTTCTTTCCTATGTGAATTGTGTTGTTCTTTCCTGTGTGGATTGGGTTGTACTATCCTGTGTGGACGTGATCAAACATGGGCTCGGATGTTGGAGACGAACTGGAATTGATGACTTAGGTATATGTATGGTCATATACCTAAGTATTGTTTGATGTTACTTCGAGATTGTATCTTTCCATTGTGGATTATCCTTTGTGGATTCTGGGAGACCTTCGGGGGTCTCGGTGTCCCTACTGAGTAGCGTATACTCACCCCTTCACGGGCTATTCTTGCACTATGTTTTGTTCGATGCAGACGATGGATAGTGATGATCGTTTTTTAGGCTTGTGGAGCATGTCGGTACCTGGAGGTGGACCACTTGGTGGGACGTACACGGAGCGGACGACTGGACCCGAGGAGTTGAGGAGGCTATCTGTACCCACCGTTCATGTGGGACTTCCAGTGGACGGCTCGACGTTTCTACCTTACTTTCAGTTGTTGTACTTTATTTCCAGTTGTAAATTACTTTCAGTTTGGGTTTGTATTCTAACCTATTTACTTTCCTCACTTACTATTGTACCCAGTTTTACATAGTGTTTACTTCTGCAAGCTTACTCTGTGGTGCTTGTTTATTTTATAAGGCAATTCCAACCCTTTTTAATCGGGATTTACGCCTTTGGTGCTAGTCGCCAGCTCCTGGCCTATGGAAGGTGGGATTGGGGTAATCACGGCATGGGTCCCGAGGATGGGTCATGACATATTTTTTAATTTATTGATGAATTAATTGATGGGTTAAATAACCTAGTTAATTTTACAGTTATTAAATGGAATGGGTGTTTTTTCTAATAATTTAATTAGTAATGGGTAAGGGTGGATAATTAATTGTAAAATTAATTATGTGATAAATATTGGGAACAAGTTCATTTTAAATTGAGATGTACAAATAGCAACACAGTCATTCTAAATTGAGAAGTACAAATGGTAACATGGTCATCATACATATGAGTATAGTCATTCTAAATTAAGAATTATATGTGGTAACAAGGTCATTATAATTATGAGTAAAGATAATGGGAACATAATAATTGTATTGACGAGTAGGCATAGTAACGTGGTCCCTTTAGTTATGTTTGTGATATTGGTAACATTATTAACATGGCTTATACATTTGATATTAAAGAATAGAAATATAAAACTCCGAGTTATGGCCTCACATGAGAATATTCAAACTCCAGCATTAGTCAAATCATGTACTAAGATATCATAGTACCTTGAATAAATTAAGCTTCAGATAGAAGTAAGTATTAAGATATGATATTACCTAAAAAAACTTTGGGATCTTGAATAAAATGAAGTTTTTATTGAGGTATTGGAATCCCTAGGACCCCTGGATTAAATGTAGTAAGATACCAATAAATGAAAATTTGATAGACTTCTTATTATTGAATTTTACTTATTTCATTATATAACTAAATGCAATATCTTTTAACTGGAATTATTTTGACCCTATTACATGGGAACAACTGATTTTTAATCACACCCTTTCCTAGATTCCTGATCATTACCAGATTAAATGATATTTTCTCAAGGATGGATAATGAAAAAGGCCTTGCATTAGGTGGCTATTTAAAGATTCGAATTTTCCATAGAATATTTTTTTTCATAAATAGTTGGGAATTTTACGAGTTGGAGAAAATAGACGTGCATTATTTCAAGGACCAGTGTGCCCGGAATCAATTTTCAATGTTTTGTTCGGGTATGTAAAGTAAATGTATGAATGGGTTTTTATAACTTCTGAAACGATTCTCATAATTGACATCTGTGGACACCGTTGAACTCGTAGTGTGGGTATTCTCTTAAGGAGACTTTCACTTTTACAGTAGTGGGTTGAGAATAAATGTTTTTTTGTTTTCGTGGAAATTAATAACATAAAGTGAGCTTCACTTTCTTTATTTGAGCCTCCATGTGGGTGATTGGAGGTGGGTCCCACTAGATCTATTGTAACACTCCGAAATTTTATGAAAAAATATTCTTTTTAATTTTATTTATGTCATGTGTTGTACGATACACCAAAAGGATCTTTCACTACATGCATCCCTTACTTGTCTTGCATTACACACAATCGCGACCTTCCATTATAGCGCGTGTAGTACACAATACCAAGTTTCACTAAATGATATATTATTATAATATAATTATGAACTAGCCATTATGAATAGTAATACCCACTTTTTCAAATTTTATTTTTCAAAATGGACTTCATTTTTGGATTCGGAATATCGAAATTATCCTAGAGTGAATTTTTTGTATTATTTTGAAAACTTTCAATTTTTGATGAATAGTGAAAACACTGGGTTACTATTTAAAAACCGAATTTTTATTTAAATAATTATTTGTTCTATTTAAATTTATGTTAGGTGAAAATTGATACATAATACCTATATAAGTTCAATGTAATTCATTGGAGTCATTTTATTATAATTTTTGATATAAAACAATTTTATTGAACTTTTCACCGTCTTGTATCCACCTCCTAAATGAATTTAGAAATTTACATGAAACCTAATTTTACCGCTTCTATGAGTGTAATTTCAAAAATTTGAGAGACACGGTTAATATCGAGGACTAAAATTTGGTTCTGTGAGATGAAAATAATTTTTGGTGAATAGTAACTTTTTACTTTTATTTACCACAGTTAAAAGTAAATAGGGTCATTAAGGGTAAAAATGATATTAATGTTACCCCAACATATGTCCTAATTCAATTGCATAAGTTTAATTCGACCAAAAACAAACTTATGAATAAAATTTGACCATTTAGGCCCATTTGGATTAGATTAGGTCATTTAATATTATTTTATTTAAAGAATAGTAAAAATAGTTAAAATCAATGTTTAATAACTAAATTTTTTTAATATTGGGTTATACATAAGATAAATTCAACTATAAATATTCATTATATATTTTTAAATATTTCCTATATAATTGTATTTTATTTATTATTTTTAGACTTTAAATAATTTAATTTATTTATGACATAATGATGATGTAGTAATTATCTCATTAATGAAATATTTACATAATTGATGTTATAAATACTCAAAAAATGTAACTCGAGACTTTTTATGAATTAAACAAATTTTATAGGTTAATATGTCATGTTTTTATTGTTTTAATTAACATAGTTATAACTAATCATTCTGTTATGATTTTCACAAAAATCAATTACCAAATAGTTTCAAAATTGACATAAAATAGTTTTTAAAAGATATATTATATTATTAATTGTTATTTTATTCCTAAAAATCTAACGATAAGATAAATGACTTAGATAAGGATATATATATATTAATAATAAACAACTTGGGGTTCTTATGGCTTATTATAGTATGTTTATTAACCTTATAGTGTAAGAAAACAAGAAGACACGGTAAAAGTTAAATTATCTAACTTAAAGTTAAATCTAAATGATAAGGTTAAAATAGAAACCTAACCTCTTCTAAATTATATTGGATGAGATTATTTCGACCCATCCCCACCTTATCTTCGAAATAAATAAATTTGGAGCTATTAAAAACTGAATACAACTTTATAATAATGTAATATTTTAAGTTTTCATAAGGTCCCCCTATCCTCCCTTATAAAAGGGCACCTCCTCCCTCTCCTCCACACACCACTTTGAGCCTTAATTCTCAGACAACCCATGCCAATTTCTCTTATCCACCTCCCTAGAAACATCTTAGAGGTTTTGGTCTTCTTCAAAGACCATCTTTAGTGCCCAAAGAGGAGGCGCTTCAAAGAAGAGGTAATGTCCATTGCCGATTCTTTCAACTTTATTTATTCTTCTACTTATTATTATTTAGTTGTTTCATTATGAAGTAATAACATCAGTATAAATAATATAATTATATGTTATTATAAGTATTAAACAACCCTATTTCACCATCTATCCATCCTACGGAAAACAAAATCACCGCGCATGCGTACGTACGGAATACTGTTTCCACGGCGTGGTGTAATCTATTTTCCACCACCACCTTACATTGATGGGTATAATGGTGTAAATAAATAACCATATATGAATATTGTAAAGTGATATTGATTCTGAAATATTATACATACACTTCAATAAAATTCCACGATCATGGGAATGATATAATCGCTCGTGCGTAGGTACGGACTACCGTCTCCACGACGCGATGAGATTCATTCTCCATGATTAACCATTCAAGAATGATTATAAAGTATATATAATGAATAATAATGAAATATGTGACATAATTAAACTACTGGATTTAGGTATATATATATATGTCATCAACTTACTTCCATTCAATTCAACAATGAAAGGAAAACAACCTTCATGTGTACGTACGACCTACCGTCTCCATGAACGGTGTGTTTCATTTCATTTATCTATCAATTATATATATATACTGAATATATATGATATATAAATCATGTTTTACATTCTGGAAGTAATTAAATCATGATATAAGTAATAATAATATCAAGAACAATAAGTCCAAACACGTACGATAAATGAATCAATTTTACCCAAAACGCTACTTTAACATGGAATTAACAAATGAACGGGTAATATAAATATCTAAGTGAACCATATATAATATAATAACAATGAATATGATTCTTTAATAATTAAATGAAAATATTTAAATCATTGTAAAAAAGGTTTGGACACATACAGAGAAAATCAAACCAAAGGTAAGGGAGAATCTCAAAATCTCAATTTTTATCCGAGATTGTTTATACTTAAGAATTTACTGGGGAATATATATCATACACATACATGTTTCCTCAATATGTAATATTATTTATATCCTCATAAAAAAAATTAAATCCATTTTTACCCTTTGATGAGTTTTTAGTAAAATTTATGAAAGGAATATTTTGTCGTTTTTAGTACAAGGTATTTTTTGACGTTTCTGGAGAATGTACAAGAAGAATGTTTTTTAACTTATATGTCTTGACCTGATTTTTACAGTTTTGTAACAGATTATTTTCATGAATATTTCTCTAAAAGATTTATTGAATATTTTCAACAAAATATTTTTCATTTAAAATTACATGGAATTTTGTGAAAAGAAAATTATTTTGAAGAATAAAGGATATTTTCCTCAAGAATTCATTTCAAGTGTTTTATAAAAACCATTTTCCAGCTAAGATGACATTATTTCATAGGTGTATGTTTCAAGTATAATTTCCCTATAATTTACATGGTTTCACTTTTCTTATGATGAAATATACATTTTTTTATATGGATTATCTGATGATGGGATGATATTTATGAAACCCATTTTATTTTTTTTGGTTTATGATGAATTTTTTATGTTTATTTTGTGGAACAAGTAAAAATGATTTCATTATGAGATGGGTGGGACCTAAATCTCCTTATAATGCATTGTGTAAAGATTTATATCTCATGATATAGACAAGGGTGGAAGGGTAAGTGAATCAGGTTCAGCGTTACAGGACTGGAACGAGGAGTGAACTCAATTCAGAATGGGATTTTCTCCACTAAGATGGTCTTGGCCGCAATGCTTGGGCTACTATGCAAATTACAACATGTGCTTAATGGATGTCACAATTACATGTTTTATTACAATGCTAGTTTGTCATGAATATTGTTACTTTATGATATATACCTTGTGTACATCCAAGATTTATGTCGTTGCTCATGATTTTGATGTTTAGATTTTATGTTCATGTTTTTTCATTCAAATGTTTATGGATTGTTTTATGTTCTCTATGCTTACCCTTACTGAGAATTTGAGCTCACCCTTTAAATTTTTTCTTTTCCCCTTTATTTAAAGAAAGGTTTTTGGTACGAAAAAAGGGGAAGATCTTTATAGGAGATGTTGAAGATCATTCACCATGATTAGAAGATTATTTTCTGAGTTTCTAAAGACACTAAACTATTACGGTCTTTGTGTGTCTATTTTCGTTATGTATCAAGTATTCTGAAAAAGTAATATAATTCCCATGTACATCACGATTTGGGTCTTTATAGTTGGAATCAGATGAAAGGTTTAGTTAAACATTGGAAACTAGGATGCGAAAACGTTAGTGGGATCCCTAGAGATATTTCTAAGGTATGTCTAGGGATGTCCCTACGGTTAAGTATAAGTATAGGTTATAGTCCTAGAATTATGGTGATGATCTTATAATTTAACCTAAGATGTTAGATATTGAAGGTAATATCCATTGATTATGATTTTGGCCTCCCACACTATTCTTTTTGGGTTTTAGAAAATGGCTGGAAGCAGAAAGATTCACGATAATGGAGGATATGATGGACAATGGAATGAAATTTTTCATGACCAACCAAATGAAATTAGATCTGGAAGTACAAACATCGTTATTATTACTAATCATAAATCTCATAATATGATCATAAATCTCAACTTTAGTAAGTATCCTGACTCAGCTAATAAGAGAAAGATGGAGTTTCATGATGATCATTGTGGAAAAAAAGTTATATTCCCCTCATGTAAATCATGTGGGAAAAGGAATCAAGGAGAATGTTTCAAAAGAACTGTAAGATGCTGTGGGTGTGGAAATGAAGTACACAAATCCAGTAAGTGAAAAGGAAAAGGTTCAGTTAACACCATAGAGAAGAATAATGGAATTTCTATGACATCAACAGTGATTAGATGTTTTAAATGTGGAATGTATGGGAATTATGCAAACCAATGCCGTAAGGGAAAATGTCATGAAGAGAATCAGTATGGTCATATGTGTAGTATTTATGTGGATGATTATGAGGAGACTACAAATGATATATGAGATAAAAGAAGTGATGAAGCTCAGTCAGTTGTTTAAGTAGGTATTGGAATGATTGTATGTTTTTCAAGAGCTATGTTGTATAGTTAATGATACTATGGAATAATGAATCGTCTAAGGATTGTTACACTATTGTTTTATCTAAAGTATTTGAAAGTATATGTTGAATGGTACCGTTAACCATGAAAGTATATTCAGATATTTTTTTAAAGAATATGATATGCGCATAATGAATGGATAAGGAGAAAATAATATGTTTGATATTATTCTAGTGCTCATGATTGATATATGGACTAATTGGTATCATGGTTTGAGTGTATAGAATTTTTGGGATTTTGGTATGTGGAAAGAGTTAACTTTTAACTGCATTCATTTTATCACTAAGGATGAATGCATATTCATTTCTCAAGAGAATAAATGATTAAGGAAGTCACATGTTTGGACTGTGACTAACAAGATATATCGTATGATAAATGATGCTATTCACAATCTTGTTATGGGACATTCTTGTTATCGTTTTCTTTATACTATAATATTGGAAAGATGTATTTTTGATAAGATTAATGGTTGGAATGTATTAAGTTGGACATCAAATAGAATTTTTTAAGGCTAGATATTTTTTCAATATTATTTATCAAATGTTATAATAATGTAGTTTTAGAAAAAGGACAACCTGCAGGATGGGCGACAGCCCATCCCGTCGGACAAGGCTGTGGGAATCGAACCCACAACTGAAGTGCGACATGCCTTTATCTCCTCCCACTGGCCTACAGGATGTCCCTATTTAGTAGAAACCCATTTTATTATATTACGCAGTATGATATATAAAGTATAAGTCCATATTAGGAACCATATATAATTAATCTCACTATAGATGGATTAATGTATTTTTGATAACTTTTTCTAACCATTTGTTTGAGATAGATGGAATGACCCATCATTCTATCACATGATATGCTAACACTTCACGAATGACAAATTCAACTTCATTTCTTTAAGAGATGAAGTGGAAATTTCCCAAGGAATGACCAACGGTGAGACTGTACCAAAATCAAGAATGTATTTCTTGTAATTCCAATTTCCTCAACTTTAGGGAAATGATCTTGAAAACCAAAAATGTTTTCCTAGTGCCTTTATATCTGATGAGTCATATGGTACCTTAGGTCATCACAAATCTAAAGCTTTATGATTGATGGATTTTTCATAGCCATGTTCTCTAGAACTCTCCATCAGAAGATGATGGCTATATTTCTCTTCCATATCCATATTTTCACCTATGTTCTCCTATGTGGAAACCCAATGACTAGTTAATTTGGGTAACCGTTACGTTTCATACTTTATTTTTTAAATATTGGTTTTGGTATTCGATTTTATGATGTGGGTTTCTATTAAAGAATCTTTCAAGTAGTGAACCACTTATAACCCCGATGAATTTTGAGGGAGAAATTCATTTTTAGGGGGGTAGAATGTAACACCTCGAGATTTTATGAAAAATATTCATTTTAATTTTATTGATGTCTTGTGTTGTATGCTACACAAAAAGTAGCATGCACTACACGCATCCCTGACTTGGCTCGCATTATAATCGTGACCTTCCACGATAGCGTGTGTAGTACGCAATACCAAGTTTCACTAAATGAGATATTATTATCATATTATTATGAACTAGCTGTTATGAATAGAAATACCCACTTTTTGTAATTTTATTTTTCAAAATGGAATTCATTTTTGGTTTCGGAATATTGAAATTATCCTATGGTGAATTTTTGGTACTATTCTGAAAACTTTCAATTTTTTATGAATAGTGAAAACACTAGGTTACTATTTAAAAACCGAATTTTTTTAAATAATTATTTATTTTATTTAAATTTATTTTAGGTCAAAATTGATACATAATACCTATATATGTTCAATGTAATTCATTGGAGTCATTTTATAATAATTTTAGTCATGTAAAAGTTTTATTGAACTTTTCACCGTCTTTTACTCACATCCTAGTAGAATTTGGAAATTCACATAAAACAAACTTTTACCACTTATGTGACTGGAATTTCGAAAATCTGAGAGACACGGTTAATATCAAGGACTAAAATGTGGTTCAATGAGATTAAAAAAAATTTTGGTGAATAGTAACTTTTTACTTTTATTTACCACGGTTAAAAGTAAATAGGGTAATTAAGGGTAAAATGATATTAATATTACCCCAACACATGTTCTAATTCTATTGGATAAGATTAATATGACCAAAAAAACCATAGCAATAAAATTTGACCATTTAGGCCCACTTGGATTAGATTAGGACAATTAATATTATTTTATTTAATGAATAGTTAAAATAGTTAAAATCAAAGTTTATAAATAAAACATATTTAATATAGGGTTATACATAAGATAAATTCGACTATAAATATTCATTAGAAAGATAAAAATAGTTCCTACATAATCATATTTTATTTATAATTTTTAGACATTAAATAATTTAATTTATTTATGTCACAATGACGATGCAGTAATTATCTCATTAATGAAATATCGACATAATTGATGTTATAAATTGTCAAATAAATTTAATTTGATAATTTTTATGAATTACACTAATTTTATAGGTTAATATAAAATGTTATTATTGATTTAATTAACTTTTTTCGAACTAATAATTCTGTTATAATTTTCACAAAAAAAATTACCAAATAGGGTCAAAATAGACATAAAATTGATTTTAAAACAAATATTATATTATTAATTTTTATTTTATTTCTAAAAATCTAAGGTTCAGTAAAATTACATAGATTAGGTTATATATATTAATTATAAACAACTTGGGGATCTTTTGGCTTGTTATAGTATGTTTATTAACCTTATAGTGTAAGAAAAAAGACGACACAGTAAAAGTTAATTCTAAATGATAAGGATAAAATAGAAACCTATATTGGTATAAATTATATTGGATGAAAGTATTTCTACCCCTCCCCACATTAGATAAGAAATATATCAATTTTGAGCTTTTAAAACCCGAATATGACTTTATAATAAAGTAATATTTTAAGTTTTCCTAAGGTGCCCCTCTCCTCCCTTATAAAAGGGAACCTCCTCCCTCTCCTACTAACCCCACTTTGAGCCTTCATGCTCGGCCAACCACGGCCAATTTCTCTTCTACACTTCCCTGTAAAAATCTTAGAGGTTCTTGTCTTCTTCAATGACCATCTTTAGTTCACAAAGAGGAGGCTCATCAAAGAAGAGGTAATGTCTGTTGCTGATTCTTTAGACTTTATTTCTTCCTCTACTTCTTATTCTTTATTTGTTTCATTATGAAGTAAAAACATCAGTATCACTCATATACTGAAATGTTATTATAAGTATTAAACAACCCTATTTCACCATCTATCCATCCTACGGAAAACAAAATCACCGCGCGTGCGTACGTACAGAATATGGTCTCCACGCCGTGGTGTAATCTGTTTTCGACCACCACCTTACTTAGATGGGTATAATGGTGTAAATAAATAACCATATTTTATTATTGTAATGTGATATTGATTCTTAAATATTATAAATACACTTCAATACAATTCCACGATCATGGGAATGATATCATCGCTCGTGCGTACGTACGGACTACCGTCTCCACGATGCGATGAGATTCATTCTCCATGATTAAACATTCAAAACGATTATAAAGTATATATAATGAATAATAATGAAATATATGACATAATTAAGCTACTGGATTTAGGTATATATATATTTTTAGTATACTTACTTCTATTCAAGTCAATAAAGAAAGGAAAACAACGTTCATGCGTACGTACGACCTACCGCCTCCATGAACGGTGTGTTTCATTTAATTTATCTATCAATTATATATATATATATATATTGATTATATATGATATATAAATCATGTTTTACATTCTGGAAATAAGTAAATCATGATATAAGTAATAATAATATCAAGAACAATAAGTCCAAACACGTACGATAAATGAAACAATTTTACCCAAAACTATACTTTAACATGGAATTGTCAAATGAACGGGTAATATAAATACCAAAGTGAACAATAAATAATTTAATAACAATGAATAAGATTTTTAATAAGAAAATGAAATTATTTAAATCATTATACAAGAGGTTCGGACACGTACAAAGCAAATCGGACCTATGGTAAGGAAAAATCTCGCAATCTCAATTTTTATCCGAGATTGTCTATACTTCAAAATTTACTGGGGAATATTTATCATCCTCTTCTATATTTCCTCAATATGTAATGTTATTTTTATCCTCCAAAATTTTTTTTAAATCCAATTTTACCCTTTGGTGTGTTTTTAGTAAAATATATGAAAGGAATCTTTTGTCATTTTTAGTACGAGGTACTTTTTTACTTTTTCGGGCAAAGTACGAGAAGAATGTTTTTTTAACTTATACAGCCTGAACGGATTTTTATAGTTTTATAACACCTTATTTTCATGAATATTTATCTACAATATTTATTTACTTTTTTCAAAAAAAATCCTTTTTTTTAAAATTGCAAGGCATTTTGTGAAAAGAAAATGGTTTTGAAGAAGAAAGGATATTTTCTTCAAGAATTCATTTCAAGTGTTTTTCCAAAACTATTTTCCATCTAAGATGACATTATTTCATATGTGTATGTTTCAAGTATAATGTCTCTATGATTAACATGGTTTCACATTTCTTATGGTAAAATATACATTTGTTTTATATGGATTATATGATGATTGGACGATGTTTATGAAACCCATTTTATTTTTTTGGGTAATGATGAATGTTTTAAGTTTATATTGTGGCAGAAGTAAGACTGATTTTATTATGAGATGGGTGGGACCTATATCTCCCTCCAATGCATTGGTTAATGCTTTATATCTCCTGAGATCGACATGGCTTGAACAGAAAGTTAATCTGGTTCAGTGTTACAAGATTGGAATGAGGAGTGAACTCGATTCAGAATGGGACTTTGTCCACTAAGATGGTCTTGGCAGAAATCCCTCGGATACTGTGAGTTCAACAGTTTCCTCACATTTCAATTCCAAGCACCGGTTCATTATTTATAAAAACTCGCTCGTACGTTTACTGAACGTTCATGAACAAAACATTCGAAATTGTTCCCAGGCACACCAGATCTCAGAATCATGTGCCATAAATTTTTTCAGACTCATAAAATTCCCATTTATTTATGAAAAAAAATTCCAAATAATTTTCGAGTCTTTAGATTCTCCCCAACTCAGGGATTTACATCCTTGAAAGATACAACTTGAACTAAAGGAACAAGTAGGGGTACTGAGAAGAAATTTATGCCTCCCTCTCCCATTTTCTCTCCTAGAGGTTCCCGTGCTACCAGAAAATGCGCATCAGAGGTATCGATTGTCCACGTTGGACCCACTCTTATCGATCCTAAATCTCCACTGGAACCTCCATAAAAGTTTCCCCATCATCGATGTACATCTCTCTATGGTCGATGATTTGAGAAGAGTTGTGCATGTATCTCCTCAGGTGAGATATGTGGAAGACGTCATGAACCCTGTGCAACTGAGGTGGAAGAGCTAGGAGGTATTCCACCTCGCCTACTCTACTGAGGACCAGGAACATTATAATGAATCTTAGAGATAACATGTCACCTCAGCCAAATATCCATAGACCTCATCGAGATGAGACCCGTAGAGAGATGTGGTCGCCATCCTAGAACTCTGGAGGCCTTCGTCTCCTATCATCATATGACTTTGTATGCTCTGTGCAGTCTTCATCCGCTCATGGATGATCTGCAACTTCACTGTGGTAACTCGTACCATATTTGGACCTACTAGAGATAACTCTCTAGGTTTAGTCCAGCACAGGGGGGATCTTCAAGGTCAACCATATAAATCCTAAAAAGGTTTCATCCCTATGGTGGAGTGAGAGCTGTTGTTATATGAAAACTCCACCAAAGGAAAGTGATCCTCCCATCTGTGACCGAAGTCAAGGACACCAGCACGCATCAAGTCCTTGAGGGAATGAATGGTCCGATCAGTCTGACCATCTATCAGAGGATGGAAGAATGTTCTCAGATGAAACTATGTACCTAAACCCCCTACAACCCCTTCCATATCCAGGAATTAAATCGCGCATCACGATCAGAGACAA
The DNA here is from genome assembly GCA_963277665.1 of Viscum album. Lineage (NCBI taxonomy): Eukaryota > Viridiplantae > Streptophyta > Magnoliopsida > Santalales > Viscaceae > Viscum > Viscum album. Next base: position 575,866,687 of record OY728138.1, on the reverse strand, counting down.
TATAAAAAGGTACTCCATGTATCCGCACAATCTCTTGCATATAGAGGCGTCCCAAGCTATCTACTGTACCATGCTCTCTAATCGGTAAGAAGTGGACCGACTTGGTGAGACGATCAAAGATCACCCAAATTAAGTCATGAACCTTGTATGTACATGAAATTCATGACACGAAGTCCATGGATATCCAATCCCATTTCCACTATGGGACCTTCAAAGGCTGAACCAAGCTTGTTGGTACATGGTGCTCTACCTTCAAAAAATCCATCAGGTGCCTACCATGTAGATATTTTTTCCCGTCATGTCTCCCAGTCAACGTCTCTATGTTGTGACTTCCTAAATTAATGAAGATGTGGGGGAGTGACTGTAAGGGACTCATGTAAATTTGCTCCAACCCTATCCACAAAGGATATCTACAAAGCGTCCAACTCCTATATTGCTTCTCATAGAAGTTGTATACCATATCTCATGCTGAGTGAATCTGTAAAAATGATCCCCTATCCATGAGTATAAACTATTTTGAAGTAGTAGACCTAGAGAAACTCAATATATCGCCACTGTCTCAGGTTCATGTCCTTCTGAGAGAAGATATACTAGAGACTCTTATGATCAGAGAACATGGTAAAACGTTCTCCCATCAGAAAGTGTTGCAACATCTTCAAGTCGAAGATCACTGTTGCTGACTCCAGGTCATGGGTAGCATAGTTCGGCTCATGCTGTCTCAGCTGCTGAGAACGATATTTGATCACTGCTCGCCCCTTCATTAGGAAACACCCGAGTCCAGTCCCGGATGCATCATAGTAGAATATGTTCCATGTTCCTTCCTCTGAAAGCTTCAAGATGGAGGCACTAGTCACCCTCTTCCTTAGCTCATGAATGCTCTGCTGGTATCTCTTCAACCACATGAAGGGTTTCATGTTCTTCTTCAAGGCTGATATTGGTGCTGCAACTCTGGTGAAGTCTAGAACGGATCTATAGTAGTAACCAGCCAAACCCATGAAACTTTGTACCTCCTCCACACTCCTAGGTGGCTCCCAAGCAAGTACCTCCTAAATCATCCCTGGATATACTTCAACCACAACCTCTGAGATGAAATGTCTTAGGAAGTGAACTTCTCGAATCAGAAACTGTCACTTCGAGAGTTTACAATAAAGATGGTGCTCTCGGAGTGTGTCCAGTACTACCTGGGAATCGTAGGCATGCTCCTCCTCAGCTGTCGAGTAGATCAGAATGTCTTCGACAAATACTACTAAAAAACGATTGAGGTATGGCAGGAAAATCTTGTTCATGAGTCCCATGAACACTGCTGGTGTGTTGGTTACACCGAAAGGCATAACCAAGAAATCAAAGTGGTCGTACAGACTTCTAAAATCCATCATCTACACATCCTTGTCTTGAACTCTGAGCTGGTGATAGCCTGATCTGAGGTCTATTTTCTAGAAGCACAGTTCTCCCTTCATATGATAAAAAATTTCATCAATCCTCGAGAGTATGTAATTTTTCTTCAATGTCACATGTTTTAGGTTATTCTAGTCGACACATAGCCTCAAGCTCCCTTCCACCTTCTTGGCAAAAAAATAGGGGCTAACTAGGGAGAAACACTGGGATATACAAATCCCTTCTCTTATAAGTCCTCTAGCCATACCCAAAGCTCACGAATCTCCACGGGAGCCATACGATACGTTGGTGTATATATCAGTGTAATCTCGTGGTACAATTCAATGAAAATGTACTCGTCTCTTTGAAGAGGTAGACCTAGAACATCATCAGGTAAATCAACCATGTACTAGTCCACCGCTATAGGATATGTAGGACTCTCCACATCAACTTCTCTGAGGGTAAGGCAAGACAACTGATGAGTAATCGAATGTACTATCCTTCGGGAAAGTGTATCCTATGCTGTAAAGGTTCCCTTCTCACCGGTGAAGGTGAAACTAGTGCCATCCTTGCGGAAACACTGCACATTGTGCCTAATACAGTAGATCTAAGCATTGATTGTAGATAACTAGTCCATACCTAAGATGACGTCGTAATTCCTTGACGCTGTTATGAGGAGATCCTAACCGAATATCTCGCCTCCTAGAGTAAGCTCACATAGCCGGTACCAGTGCGTAATCATCGAGTCTGCTCCCATTGAAGTCTCTAGCTGTAAGGATCGAGCCAACGACTCCATCAGAATCTCCATGATCTAAACGAGGGTAGTGGAGATGAATGAATGTCTAGAACCCATGTCTATAAGAACTGCAGCTAAGGTGGAGTAGACACAGACCCTATCTCGAATCATTTCCAGAGTGCCATGATTGTAAGCCTCATCTGCATGGATCTGAGGTCTTGCATGTCCACAAGCTCCCTACGGTTGGGGTGGACCTCTTGGTGGGGGTGGTGGTAACACCTCAAAACATATCCCATCGCCATCTGTATGAACTGATACTCTTACACATCCACCTTCCCCCAGTAGACCCCCTCGATCGAATCTATGTCTCTGCCTGGGCGGTCCTTCGAATATCTACTGATTATCCGAACGATGAATTGAACGATGGCAATGGAGATGAAAGATTGTCTAGAACCTAGCATGTATGTCTCTACCTAGGATGCCCCACACAACTGATCTGGAGTCATGCAGTCATCCACCTGTGGGTCTAGTCCTCGTGGACCTCTTTGACATCTGTCTACTTCCAGCTGGAGAAGACTCCACTGCATGTCAACTAGTGGTGGGTCTTACTACTGGAAACTACTCAGCATGGAAAATCACTAATAAGATGGTTCGATCCAATACCCATGTTTGTGTCAGGATGCTGAGGCAGTTCATTGACGCCCTTATCTCTCGCCTGATCCCCTGCTCGAAGGTCCGAGCCCTGATGAATGGGTCTCGTACCATGTCAGTGGAGTAGCATGAGTAGTATTTGAACCTCGATGAGTACTGACCAACAGTCTTTCTGACCTGCTAAAGAAAAATTAGCACCTATATGCGCACTGCGTGAAGATTCCGTGGGAAAAGCACTGCCCAAAACAGGCTCTCGAAGTCTTCCCAAAGAATTATCATCTCGTTGTGGACCTGAATCATCAAGCTCAACCATCTGCTTGTTGCTTCCTATAGAAGTTTGACAATAAGAATTACAATGATTTTGGTTGGTGTCCTTACCAGTCGGAAAACTCTCACCACTGCCTCCAGTCAATACTTACCCACATGCGGGTCCATATCTCCCCTGAACCTTGGTGGCCTCTAGTACTGGAACTCGTACAACATGCTCATGCAGAGTGTGTCGTCTTCTACTGGGTCTGGTGGCATCGGTGTAAAAACAGTAATTAGTACCACTGGTGCCTCCGCAGGAAAAGGGCCATGCACCGACGCCTCATCGCATGGTGTTCTATTTGTGGGTGCATCTCTCGGGAAAATCACTGGTCATCTGTGGGGAGGTATCCTAAAATAAACAGATGCGACACGGTCTAAAGATTATACCTTGTGAGATGACCTGGTTGAGATGACTTAATGAAAAGTTTTGAAAACACACATGCAATCAATGTTTTCATGCACTGAGTCGCAAATTTGTTGTCAGGGTCCTGAAGTATGGATAGGTCGGCCGCCACACCAATATTGGACTCCGTGAACTGAATACCACACTCAGCACCCTTAACACTCTTTCTTCACAGATATGATCAGATTCCCATGTTCTGTCGTAGAACATACTCCTCTGATACCACCATGAGCGGTTATGGTGGGACCACCAAAAATTTGGAGGTGGGACCCCCACACCTTAACCTCCCATGAAAGGTTATGTTGGTGGGGCCCACCCAAACCTAACCTCATATGAAAGGTTATGACTTGGGGACCACACGAAACTAAACCCCCTATTAATGATGGGATAAGAAAACCATTCAACTCCCCGCATTAATGAGGGAGAGTCTCTCCACACCCCCTCCATTATTGGTGCCAACTCCCCTAATTTAATTGTGCTAAATCCTAAAAATTAATTAGGTTGATCTAATTTAATTATTTCTTAAAATTTTAACATTGTGCCAAAAAATTAATAATAAAGCACAATCTTTTTTTATTATTGATGGAATTGCTCTTGCTAGAAACATTGTAGAAGAGGTAAGAACTCTCACCAACGAATAATGAAGAATGAAGAACAAAGAACATAGAACTTCTTAGACTTCTTCCTCAGGGATTCTACCGACGTGGGACATCTTCAACCAACCTTCCCTCTACATCATCGTCAACGAGCCGATGCACAAGCTCAAGATTGAAAGTGTGTGGCAGACACAATGAATGTCGATATTCTCCGTCTTCTTCCCCGTGACTCCGCCTTCGACCGATGAACAAAGGTAGGGCTTTAAGTACATTTAAGGGCCATGTTAGTCATTTAGTTAAAAAATGAAGAATGATGTTGTTTTCCTTTTTGCGGGTGGATTGTTGTACTCATTTTTATGAACTGATTGCAATCACCTTAAATGCATGGGGTGGGGCCAAACTATCATGGCCCTTATCTCTCTGTCGATTCAATTTTGTGATATTCCTCAGCATGGAGATGAAATGACGTGGCAATGAAGGGTACATGAAATGATTGCACTACCCACAGTCACTACAACCCGTGCCACCCTCGCGATGCATCTACAGAACCAGTTCCGTCGCCCCGGCCGAACTGCGCCGCCCGTTCGTCCGAGCCACCGTTCTCATGGCTCACGGGAACCACCGCCCTCACGGGTGCTCCGAGTGAACCGCACTGACCCACGCCACCCAGCTACTGGGCGTCACCAGACTCCCGTGCGCCCCAGATGAGCCACACCAGCCCGTGCCTCCCAGCTCTCTGCCACCCGCTTTCCACCCCCCCCCCCCCCCCCGGGCGGAGCCGCCCGAACAGCGCCCTTCCGGTGCTTCATGCTGAACCAGCCCCGGCCTCCTAGGCTATGCCTCTCATGCGGTTCCCTCTAACCGAATTTCCCTCATATCAACCAGCGGCCCGTCAGCGCCATCATGACCGGTCCATGATCTTGCGACCTGCTGGGCTGGGCACAGTGGGACGGGGAAAATATGATGGGCTGACCAGCCTAACTGGCCGGGCCAGACCAAACGGGTCAGACCGGGTCGACACATATTGGGTCGGGCCGGATTGGTCTAACTAGGTCAGACGGGACCTGGGCCAACCACCGACCCCTTTACTGTCTTTTGGCTATATCATTGACACCAGACATCTGTTTGGAGAACCGTCTATAGTGCTGGTAATCATGGAGCATGAAGGTACCTTTGAGTATATGCTACTAGAGTTTGGGTTATAGATGAGATACGATCAAGATGGATCATATACGAATCCAACCGGGCCCCCATAACTAAAAGGCTAATAACTCCAGACTGGGTGTCCAATTGAAGTGTCGTCTATTAGGTTGAGACCCATGTGACACATAAGATCATTGAAGTACTTATTCGTGGGACTTCGTGACAATTGGAGTATCGATAATTAGCTCATGGAGCGGATCCCTCTGGTGACGAGTGAGAAGAGTGTAGAGACCTTGTAGCTAGCTGAGACCAGACTAATGCTGACTGATTAGACTTTGAGTGACTCGACTTGCCCAGTGGGGAACGACTTGGTGTCGCTACAGATCCACGGTGGAGGAGAGCCTGGTTGTGGCGGTATACCCTCCATACTCGATAGGAGGAGTACCTCTGCAGGCTATTAGGGGGGAGCGCCTTTGTGATGCAGCAGACCCACGGTGGGGAGCATCTCTGTGTGAGGCACCAGACCCACAGTACTAGACAGGAGGAGTACCTCAGTAGTCCAAGATTAATTGTATGCACCTTGGTGTCATTGAGTCCCCACTATACTCAACAGAGGAGGAGTTCTCCAGTAGCCATGGTTTCAATAATTTGAATAAAAATCTTGGTTGAGGTGAGTCATTAATAATTGTGTTTACCTCATGATTGAGATGGATTACATGATAACTTTGGAATATGTCTGGGCATATACCTAAGTGGGGTTATATGTTGATTTCAATATTTGGGGTTTATCCTGGTTGGTTTTGTGAGACTTTGAGTGTCTTGGGATCCTTACTGGATATCGTTATACTCACTCTTGCATGGGATATGCTCGCACCTCATTGTGTTGGATGAAGACAGTGGGAAATGCTGAATGAGGCTGAGTTTACCAGGACTGGACGGTACCTAGAGGTGGACCACACGACGTGACAGTACAAAGAGGAGACAAATGGACAAGGTGTGTTGTGGAGGTTATCTGTACCTACCCTTTAGGTAGGATTTCCTGGTGGACAATCCACGAGCCTTTGTCACTTTTTCCAGTACATGTACTTTAAGTTTACTTGTACTCTACTATTGGGATAGTATTTCCGTCCCCTTTTACATTTCAGCACTCCTTTTATATACAATTTTATTTAGTTTTTGTTTTCTATCTTGTAATTTGTTTTGTATTTTTTCATGTTATAAAGGAAATGATTTCCTAGTTTAGGGATTTACGCCATTGGTGATAGTCTCCAGCCCCTGAACTATGGAAGGTTAGCCTGGGGTAGTCATGGAACGAGCCCCGGGGGACGGGTTGTGACAAATTAGTATCAGAGGGAGGTTGGAAAATCCTGTTCACGGGTCCCATGAACACTGCTGGAGCGCTGGTTACACCTAATAGAATATCCAAGGACTTGTAGTGGTCGTACCGATAATTGAAGGCCGTCTTCTACACATCCTATTCTAGAACTCTGAGCTGTTGATAGCCTGATCTGAGGACTATCTTCGAGAACCACAGTGCTCCCTTCAACTGATCAAAGTGGTCGTCAATCCTTGGGAGTGGGTACTTGTTTCTCACAGTCACCTGGTTCGGGAGATGGTAGTCGACACAAACCCTCAAGAGTCCATCCCCCTTCATGGGAAATAGAATCAGGGCTGCCCAGGGAGAAACACTGGTTCAGATGAATGGATTTCCCTATAAGTCCCCCAGGTGTACCCACAGCTCACGAAGCTTAGCGGGAGCCATCCGATATGCTGGTGTAGATATCGGTGTCATCCTGGTGTACAAATCAATGTAAAAATTCACCTCTCTGCAAGGAGGTAGACCTGAGACATCATCATGGAAAATATCCATGTATTGGTCCACCACTATAGAATAAGTTGGACTCACCACATCAACAGAACTGAGGGTAAGGAAATTCAAATGACGAGTGATCTGTTGTACTCTCCTCCGGGAAGTCTATCCTGTGCTGCAAAGGATCCCTTCTCACTAGTGAAGGTGAACCTAGTCCCATCCATGTGGACACACCACACATTGCACCTAATATAATCAATTTGAGCATGGACTATAGATAAACATTCCATACCCAAGATTACATTGTAAGGCCTCGACGCCACTACGAGAAGATCCCAAATGAAGCTATCGCCTCCTCAAATTATCTCACACTGCCTGCACCAGTGCGTAATCGTCGAGTCTATTCTTGTAGGAGTCTCTATCCATAAGGATCAAGCCAACATCTCCGTTGGAATCTCTGAGTCCCGAACGAGGGTAGTGGCAATGAATGGGTGACTGGAACCTGTTTCTATAATTACTGAATCTATGGTCAAGTAGACACAGAGCACACCTTGAATCATCTCTGGAGCGTCGTGATTATAAGCCTCATCTGCCTGGAGCTGATATCTCCCATGTCCACCTACTCCCTACGGTCGGAGTGGACCTCCTAGTTTTGGCAGTGGTAACACATTGAAACGTTGCCCACCGCAAGCTGTACGACCAGGTCCTCTACCACGTCTTCCTGCTCCCCTGTAGACTGCCTCAGTTGAATCTATGTGTCTTCCTGGGTGGTCCTTCAACCATCTACTGATCATCTGAACGGTGGTTCAAACATTCACAAGCCATGTGACCCTGGCCACCACATGAGAATCACTACCTGCTCCTACATCAGGACACACCCGAGTTCTATCCATGATGCATCGCAGTAGACTACATACCCTACGCCTTCCTCCGGAAGCTCCAAGATGGGGGCACCAGTCAGCATCTGCCTCTTCTCTTGAAAGCTCTGTTGGCATCTCTCCGACCATACGAAATATTTCCCCTTCTTCGTCAAGGCTGATAGTGGTGTTGCATCTCTGGATAAGTCTAGAATGAATCTTTGGTAGTATCCTGCCAAACCCATGAAACTATGTACCTCTATCACACTCCTGGGTGGCTCCCAAGCAAGCACCACCTCAATCTTCGCCGGATCCACTGCAACTCCGGACTACGAGATGACGTGTCCCAAAAAGTGAACCTCTCATATCCAAAACTGGCACATCAAAGGCATACCATAAAGCTAGCGCTCTCAGAGTGTGTCCAGTACTACCTAGAAATGGTAGGCATGCTCCTCAGAGGGGGGGTGTTAGAGGTGAGACCACCACACCTTAACCATTCATGAGAGGTTATGGTGGTAGGGCCCACATAAACGTAACCTACCGTGAGAGGATACGATGTGGGGACCACACAGGACTAAACCCCCTATTAATGTGAGGAGAGGAAAATCTCTCAAATCCCCTCATTAATGAGGGGGAACCCCTTGACCTCCTCTAACATTTATGGTACCACCACCTCCCAATTAATTTATTGTACCAACCTTATGAATTAATTATGGGGTGCCAAGTAAAATAATTCCTCCATTTAGAATATTATACCAACAATTTAAATAATAGATAAACACAATCTATTATTATTTTGGATGGCATTATTCATTTTAATGGAATCATTGAGAAGAGGATTATTGAGAGAGAGCTTCGAAAGAAGAACACTGTTGACTATAAGGAACGCAGACCTTCTTCAACTTCTTCATCAGATCTTCTACCGACATGGGACATCTTTGTAAAGACTCGGAAATTCTGAGAATTATTTTTAAATACATGAGAATTTTACAAGTCCGCAATTTTTGATGGTGCCTAATTCTGAGGCCCAGTGTGCCCGGAATCAATTTCTGAAGTTTAGTTTGGGTATATTCAGTAAACGCACAAGTGATATTTTATATCTTTTGAACCGGTGCTCAGAATTGATATCTGAGGGCACCGTTGAACAAACAACGCCGGTATTCTCTTAAAGAGACCTTTACCACAGTTGCATTTTATCGAGGTTGTAAGTTAGTTTTTGGGGTTTCTAAATAAAATTAAATAAAAATATGTGTAGAATATTTTTATTTTTTGGGTGGTTAAAACCTCCAAGTAGATGTTAGGGGTGGGTCCCACCACACCCTAACCTCCCTTGGGAGGATGTTAATAGGTGGGGTCCACCCGAGCTCATAAACCCCCTTAACCCCCCTTTAACTCTTGAACTATCCATTTATGTGGATGAAACACTCTCTCTCATTAATTGAACCTCTCCACCTTCCCTATTAATTTTTTGCGAACCCAAGCAGTTAATTAATTGAACATCTATTAATTAATTTGCACAATTTGAATTCTCTTAAATTCATGTCAAGAATAAAATAATAGACTAAGCTATTATTTTGGTTTGCACAAAATACTTTGGTGGGGCCTTGGAGTTATAGAAGAACATTTTTCCCATGAAGAATGCGAAGAAAGTCTCTTCCTTCACTGAAGCATGACAACACCATCTTCTTCCTTATTCATTATTCTTTAACCGAGGCATGGAAAGGGAAGTGATACCCATGACATCTCCAACAACCTTCATTTGTGTCATACGAAAAGACGTCACCCATAATGAATGTCACCAATGATGACGTCACCTTTGAACGTTGTCTACCAACGATGAGTAACTCTCTTCCTCTTCCGACGTTGATGGAACGACGTCGACGTTCCACGACTCCATCAAACAATAGCATCAAGCAAGGTAGGGGTTTGAGTTGAATTCTTTTCTTTTTCTTCATCATTCAAACCTTAGATTATTTTTTATCTAATAGTTATCACCTAACATCGAGGGCACAGGACGAACAGACATGGCTTGACGTCCCACTGTTGGTTCTTGTTTGGTTGACGATGGTGGTGGCACAATGGTGCCAACAGAAGAGAGAACTGTGGTGTAGCATCGACGACATGCGACAGGCCAACTGTGAGAGGAACTGGCGGTGAAAGGACCATCGGGTCCCCAAAAGGGCACGACACCATCGCACTGTGTAAAGAACCGGGCTGTGGTTAGGCGGGCCGCGGTGGTACCGGAGGGGCACAGTTCTGGAGTGGCGCGTTGTCGTCACACCACATCAGAGGAAGGGGGCCGCAGCCATGCAGACTATGGCATACGAATATTGTACGACACCGTCACGCCATGCCGGAGAAGACCTGTGGCCATATTCTGTCGTAGAAGGGATGGGCGTCCGGTATAGCAGGCTTCCAGCGGCACTCCACAAGGTGGGGCCCATCTTGCCACATGGAACTCCAAACTGGTGCTTAGCGATGGTTCCCACGGAAGCTTCCCCCCCCCCCCACGGGCCAGCCAGCCGCCAGGGGTGCCATTAAACCGGCCTAGCTGCCCTTGGCCAGGCCTCCCTTGGTCAGGCTTCCCTCGGATGGTCCGCCCTCGGTCGGGCCACCCTCATCTGGGTCGTCCTGGGCCAGGCCGCCCCTCAGCCGAGCCGCCACAAGCAAGGCTTCCCTCAAGTCGTGCAGCTCCCTCGGGCTGGTCCACTCCCTTCGGGCCTGGCCGACCACTCGGATCGGGCCACACTCGTGGACCAGGTCAGACCTTGGTTAGGACTAGGTTGGGCCGGGTCGGTCCAACTAGGTCGGACCGGATCTGGAACCACTACGACCATTTCCGTCTTTTAGCCTGCATCTTGGGCTATGAGTGTCTGAATGACAAACCGTCTGCGGTGATGGAATTAATGGAGAGAGATTATTCTTTTGGCATACCACACATAAATATTGGATTCTGTTTGTGTACGATCAGGTTTTATTGAGCCTAAAAAACCAACTGGTTCCCTGGAACGGAAATACCAATAACTCATAGACTGTATGTAAGATTGACGGACAGTCTGTCGCGTTAGGTTCCTTATGATGAGACAAAACTATGGGATACAACAACTCATGAGTTCTTGGTAGATGATGTATCACCACATGGCTCAAGGAGCAGACCCTCCCAGAATCGAGTGTGTTGTGTGTGGGAACCCTAGGGCTGGCTGCGACTGAGATTACAGGATCCTTCGTGAGTTCGGAAATGATGATATTGTACAAGGATCCTCTGTGGGTTTGATAGCGGTGACTTCTGTACTGGGATCCTCCATGGGTTCGACAGTGCTGACTTCTATACTCGGATTTTACGTGGTTTCGACATCACTGATATTGTTCCAGGATCCTACGTTGGTTCGACAGAGGATATGATTCAGAGGTTACATCCAATCAACTGTATCTCTCTTCATGAGTTGTATACCAATGTGATTTGAGTCTTGACTACAATCATTATCATCCATGAGATTCACTTTACTTCTTTTGTGGACTGGGTTGTGTTTGGGCTCGAGAGTTGGAGCCGTATTGTGATTGGTAACTTAGGTATATTTATGGACATATACCTAAGTAAGGTTGGTTGATACTTCGTGATTGTATATTACTTCTATGTTTTATCGATAGTGGATTATGGGGGACCTTCGGGGGTCTCGGGGTCCCCTACTGAGTATTTTTATACTCACCCCTGCATGGGATTTTCCCGCACCTTGTTGTGTTCTGTGCAGATGACGTTCAGTAGTGATCGAGGATGAGGGTGATGGATGGGAGGTTGCTCAGAGATGGACTAGATAGGATGTACCTTAGGGATGAGTATTCATGTTTTTTACCTACCATTTATGTTGTATTTTATAGTGGACGATCCTGGAGCTATTTTCTTTTTTAATTGTACTTGTACTTGTTGTTCAGTTGGTTTTCTATAATGGCCCACTTACTTTCAGCACACATTTATTTTATATTTTTGTACTTGTTGCTTCTACTTATTGTGTTCAAACTGGGTGTGTTACAGGAGTAATGGAAATTCCTTCCCCTTTTATCGGGGTATTGCCTTTGGGGCTAGTCGCCAGCCCCAGGCCTATGGAAGGTGGGCTTGCTGTAGTCATGAAATGGGCCCTGAGGTTGGGTCTTGACAAATTGGTATCAAATGAGTTGATTATACCACAAAAAATAGACTCTAATTCTTTTAACAGCAATAGTGTTTTGTGTTTTGGGTGTGGTTATCAGTTTAGGGAAACCGGTGTTGGTGCAGCAGCCGGTGAATCCATACACTAGGACTCTGTCATCTGATTTCCGAATCAGTGCATGAAAACTCTAATTGCGTGTGTTATTTTGAAATGTTTTCTATGTGATTACTTTGTGTCAGCTCACTATGTATAATATTATGACTGTGGCGCACCTGCTTCTTTACATGATGTCCCCACGAAGGCATCCAACTAGGTTTCTGAGTTTCATATGAGATGGCAGCCCACCGAGCGACAAGGCCTCGATGCAGCGCCCAATCACAACAGAGGTACCAGTGATACCACTACCCACTGGGCCACTGATACCAGTAGCTCCAGAAGTAGAGAGTGCACGCCATCTCAGTACATTGCGCGAGTTCTAGTGCCAAAGGCCGCCCAGGTTCCATGGAGAGATGCACCCACAGGTAGCTGAGGATTTCTTGGAGGCTATCGTGAGAGTTTTTGGATTGGTAGGGACACCATCTGACCTCATGGTAATCCTTGTCACAAGTCTCCTGTATGCATTGGTAGGTAGATGGTGGAGCATGATTCTCTAGGTATATGGTAAGGCATCATTACATTGGAAATACTTCGAGAGTTTCTTCCGCTGAGAGTTTGTTCCAGCCACCCTTCATGCATTGCGGATGTAGGAGTTACTTCATTTGCAGTAGGGCAGCATGACTGTAGCTCAGTACTTAGCGAGGATCACTAACCTCTCGTGCCACTCGATGATTATGTTACGAGACCCATTTTTTAGTGTCCATACCTTTGATTAGGGACTCAAGCATGAGATCAGGGCTTCGATGATCTCCCTCAACATCCCGACACAGGTGGGAGTGCTGGAGTGAGCCCCTTATGTGGAGAGTTTTCTTGCTGAGCTGACGCCAGTAGCTAGACCCACCACAGGGAAACATGTAGTAGAGTCTTCGGCAGCCGGTAGTAGACATATGACACAAGGGTCCATGTGGAATAGGTCATCCAGTGGATGAACCCAGGATATAGGTTCGCTTGTACGGGGCACATGAGACAGAGTTAGCCATATAAGGAGTAGGCAGTGCTATGCATGCGGCGGGCAGGGTCACATGGCACGTGACTTCCCGACCCTCCTTGCATATGAGTATTAGACAGTAGAGGGACCTCCCAGGTAGAGGTAGAGGTTCAACCGTGGGTGTCCTTTTGGAGAAGGCAGACGTGGCAGAGGAGCTGGCCGAGCAGCATATGGTGGATGATGTTTCGAGGCCATACCACCACCTACACCAGGAGCTCCACGCCGACCATAGAGAGCTGGTGGAAAGTGGCTGGCTCAGCCGCAGGAAGTCGAACCCTATGAGAACAGTGCACCTAAGATGATTCGATGTACTATATGTGTCTACTCCACCCTTGCTGCAGTACTTATAGACATTGGTGTGAGTCATTATTTTATTTTCGTTACCCTCATTCGGAGCTTGGAGATTCTGACAGATCCGTTGGAACGATCCTTATGACTAGAGAATTCTATGGGAGAAGACTCGACGATTATGCACTAATTTCAGCAGTGTGATCTTACTCTAGGAGGTGAGAGCTTCAGATGTAATCTCCTCGTAGCGGTGTCAAGGCCTTAATACGTCATCTTGGATATGGACGGATTATCCACAGTTCATGCTCATATTGATTGTATTAGGTGAAAAGTGTGGTATTTCTGCATGGATGGGACCAGTTTCACCATCACCGGCAAGAAGAGAGCCTTTGCAGCATAGGATGGACTTACACAGAGGAGGGGAGGACGATCACACATCTTTTTTCTAGTCTCATCCTCGAAGAAGTTGATGTGCAGAGTCCAAGTTTTCCTGTAGTGGTGGATTAGTACGTGGATGTTTTCCCTCACGATGTTCCAAGATTACCTCCTTGTAGAGAGGTAGACTTCTACATTGACATGTACCCCCTGGGATGGAACCGATATCTACTCCAGCATATCGGATGTCTCTTTCTGAGCTTTGTGAGATGCTGGTATAGCTGGAGGACTTGCAGGGGAAGAGATATATCTGACCTAGTGTTTCACCTGGGGCATCCTTGATTTTGTTCACTAAGATGGTGGCTAAGAGCTTTCTAATATTTTTTGACAATCGTCACCTGAACCAGGTGACCGTGATGAACAAGTACCAACTCTCGATGATTGACAACATCTTTGATCAGCTCAAGGGATTGTGTTGTTTCTCGAAGATAGACCTTATGTTAGGATATCACCAACTAAGAGTTCGAGATGGGGATTTGAAGAAGACAGCCTTCAAGTGTCGTTATGGCCACTACGAGTTCTTGGATATGCCCATCACCATAACCAATGCTCCATCCGTGTTTATGATTCTCATGAATAAGACCTTCCAGAATTACCTCGATCACTTTATCGTAGTATTCATCGACGACATACTTACCTACTCGACTACTGAGGAGAAACATGCCTACCATTAGTGGGTAGTACAGGACACACTCCGAGAGAACCATCTTTATAGTAAGCTCTTGAAATTCTTGTTTTGGATTCGAGAGATTCACTTCTTGGGAGACATCATCTCAGATGATGGAGTTGCAGTGGATCCAGTGAAGATTGAGGCAGTGCTTTCTTGGGTGCCACCCAGGAGTGTGATAGAGGTACAAAGTTTTCTGGGACTGGCAGGGTATTATCAGAGATTTGTTCCAGAATTCTCCAAGGTTGTAGCACTACTTTTAGAATTGACGAATAATGGGAAACCCTTTGTGTGGTCAGAGAGATGCCAGAAGTGCTTTCATGAGCTGAGGAAAAAAGTTAACTAGTGTTCCCATCTTGAGGCTACCAGAGGAGGGCATTGGGTATGTAGTTTACTAAGTTTCTTTAGCGACCGGACTCGTGTGTGTCCTAATGTATGAGTGCACATTGATCGGGTATGGTTCTCAGCAGTTGAGATAGCACGAGCAGAACTATTCTACCCATGACATGGAGTTAGCAGCAGTGGTTTTCGCCTTGAAGATGTGGTGGCACTATCTTATGGTTGAACGCTTTATAGTCTACTATGACCACCAGAGTCTCAGGTACATTTTCTCATAGAAGGACCAGAACCTGAGACAGTGACGATGTCTTGAGTTCTTCTAGGACTGTGACTTCGAGATATTCTATACTCCTGGGAAGGGGAACATTGTATAAGATGCTCTCAGTAAGAGATCAGGAATTCGGCTGTTAGGAGATGCGAGGGAGCAGCTGGCCGTACTGCAGATATCGTTTGTGGATTGAGATGGAGCAGCCTTTCTACATTCTCTCACAGTCACTCCTCCACTTCTTCAGCGCGTTATGAAGGCGCAACATGGGGACGTTGACTATAAGACGCTACGTGCTCAGATATCCACAGGGTAGGCTCTTGATAGATTTTTTGAAGGTGGGGAGCACTTCATTCTCTTTAGAGGATATACCATGGCACCAGTTCCACATTAGGAGGATGTGTTGAGGGAGTTTCACTCATCTAATTTAACTGTACATCCAGGAGTGGCGAAGTTGTATTAGGACCTCCAACGACAACACTGGTGGATATGTATGAAGAAGGCAGTAGCTGAGTTTTTCCAACGATGCCTCACTTGAAAATAAGTGAAGGTGGAGCACCATGTTCTAGCAGTCTTTTCAAGCCTTTAGAGGTCTCAGAGTGTAAGTGATATGGGATATACATGAATTTTGTGATGGTAATACCATGTACATCTAGATGACATGACTGTATCATGGTGACTGTCGATCGACTGACCAAGTCGCCCCACATCCTAATGATTAGAGATCATGGTTCCGTAGAGATCTTGGGATGCCTCTACATTCAGTAGGTCATAAAATTTCATGGTGTTCCATCAACGATCGTCTCCGATCGAGATTCTCGTTTCACTACCCGGCTATAGAAGGGGTTGCAAGAGGCTTTCAGGATGTAGCTTTCCTTGAGCACCACCTTCCATTCTCAGAAGGATGGTCGGACTAAGAGGACCATTCAGACTCTCAGGGACATTCTCTATGAATGCGTCCTCGACATCAGTTGCATCTGGGAGGATTACTTTCCCTTTGTGGAGTATGCGTATACAAACAGCTACCACTCCACCATCGGTACGACACCTTATGAGGCACTGTATGACCAACCTTTCAGGTCGCCTTTTTGCTGGGCTGACCCAGGGGAGTCAACACTTGTAGGACCATAGATGGTGTAGGCTACGATGGAGAGTTTGCAGATCATCTAGGAGTGGACGAAGACTGCACAGAGCAGGAAGAAGTCCTATGTTGATAAGAGACAGAGACCACTAGAGTTTGAGGATGGCGTCCACATCTTTCTAAGGGTTTCTACTCAACTAGGTCTATAGAGATATTCCCAAGGTGAAAAGTTGTCTATGTGATTCATCGGACCGTTCTAGGACCTCAACAGAGTAGGTGAGGTGGCTTACCTCCTGGCGCTTCCACCTCAGTTGCACTAGGTGCACGACGTCTTTCATATATCTCAGTTGAGGAGATACGTTCACAACCCATCCCACATCATCAGCCATGGGGAGCTACACATCGACGACAATGATACTTTCAAGGAGGTTCCAATTGATATTGAGGATCCCCATGAGAAGGTCCTACATGGACGGTCGATTCCTCTTGTGAACATTTTCTGGCAGCACGAGAACCTCTAGGATAGAAAATGGTATCGGGAGGCTCATAGGCATGCTCAGTACCCCCATTTTTCCCTTAGTGTGAGTTTTATCTTACGGGGATGTAAAGCCCTGAGGTGGGGAGAATGTAATGACCTGAACAATCCGTGTATTTTTTTTAAATACATTGGAATTTTACATGTCCGCAATTTCTAACGGTGCCAGATTCTGAGGCCCGGTGTGCTCGGAATCAATTTCTGATGTTTAGTTTTGGTATGCTCAGTAAACATATGAGCTAGATTTCATATCTTTTGAACCAATGCTCAGAATTGAAATCTGAGGCACCGTTAAACTTGAAGCGCTGGTATTTGCTTATGGATACATGTACCGTAGTTTTATTTGAATGAGTTTGGAAGTTCATTTTTGTGGTTTTTAAATAAAATTAAATAAAAACATGTGCAGCATATTTTTATTTGTTGGGTGGTTAAAACATCCAAGTGGAGGTTAGTGGTGAGGCCCACCACACCCTATCCTCCCTTGGGAGGATGTTAATAGGTGGGGTCCCCCTGAGCTCCAAAACCCCCTTAACCCCCCTTTAACTCTTGAACTCCACATTTATGAGGATGAAACACTCTCTCTAATTAATTGAAACTCTACACCTTCCCCAATAATTTTGTTGAAACATGAGTAATTATTTAATTGAACATCTCTTAATTAATTGGCACAATTTGAATTCTATTGAATTTATTTCAAGAATAAAATAATAGACTAAGCTATTATTTTGGTTGGAACATAATACTTTGGTGGATCCTTAAAGAAATAGAAGAGAATTTTTCTACAAAAATTGTGAAGAAAGTCTCCTCCATGACTGAAGCATTATGATGCCATCTTCTTCCTTCTGCATTGTTCTTCAACCGAGGCAACGAAAGGGAAGTGACGCCCAAGACATCTCCAACGACCATCATTCGCCTCAAAGGAAAATTGGTCACCCGCGTAGAAAGTCTCAAACGACGACGTCAACTTTGAATGTCATCCACTAATGATGAGTACCTCTCTTCCTCTTCCAAAATTGACGGAATGACGTCACCTTTCCACGTGTAACACCCCAAGGTTTCATAGTGTTTTATTTCTTCAAAATAATTAAATAACTTGCACTACATGCAACACCGAGTTCAAGAGCACCATGACTTACCAATCAAGCTGTTAAAAAGATGTTATGAATAGTATTAACTAAATTTAAAACTTCATATAATCCTTATAATTTTAGAATCCATATTATGAGTTTCATAGACATAATGTAAGAACAAATTCATTTTCAGTATTTCACTTTTACCAACTTTTAATAGAGAACCCTTTTAAAATTCAATATTTTAAACTTTTATATATTTCATTTGACTAAATGGGTATATCAAAAATTTACAATGAAACATCCCAAGATTCAACAGTACGCTTTCGTTTGAATAATAAAGTAGCGTGTGTTGTACGCAACTTCGAGTTCTAACACACACCACAACCAATCAAACTAACCGTTATGAATAGTAATACCATTTTTTTAAATTTTATAAATTTTATCTCTCAAAATGGACTTCATTTTTGGATTCTTAATATCGAATTTAGCCTAGGGTAAAATTTTGGTACTTTATGGAAAACTTTTATATTTTGATGAATAGTGAAAATTACTAAATTTTAATTAAAAACATCTTTTTTAATCAAAATAATTAGTAGTGATAAAAAATTAATTTAGGTGGTTTTAAAGTATATTTAGAATATATTTTTACCATTTAATATAATGTTGTTCATTGGACAAAACTTCACAATTAAACCGGATATAAACAAATGTCAATCTTTTGATAGTTATTATCTCTTAAAACACGCTTTTTGTTTTAACAACGGGAATTAATTTTAAATTAATTTATGTCACTTCTGTGTTTTGAATTTGGAAAAATAGATCCCATATTTGGAATCAGGATGTTCAAATTTTTTAAATAGGTACCTTTTATTTTTAGACATTTTGAATAATTACTTCGGTAAATATTTTATTTACCATGGTTAAAGGGTAAATCCGGTAAATAAGGGTCAAAAACAATATCATAATAATAAACAATTACCCTAAAACATGTCCTAACCTTATTGGTTGATACATGTCCAACCATGGGAATCTTTGTGTCGATTTTGGGACCCCATGGATCCACTTGTAAGTGATAGGGACACTTCATTTTAATTAAGTTAAAATGAATACAAAATTGACACAAGCATATATCTTTTAGAAAAAAAATTTATACATAGGGTAATATATGTTGGATTTTAGACTATAAATATAAATTAGAAATATAAAAAGATTTCTACATAATGATATTTTATTTATAATTTTTATACATTAAATAATTTAATTTATTTATGACAAAATGATGATGTAGTAATTACCATTATAGGAAAAAATTAAAATAATTGATATTATAAATACCCAAATAAATATAATTTGAGAATTTTTATGAATTAAACTAATTTTCTAGGATAATATTACATTCTAGAAGTGATTTATTTAACTTTTTTCGAATTAATCATTCTGTTATGATTTTCATAAAAATAAATTATTGAATAGTGTCAAAATTGACATAAAAGGGTTTTTAAAACAAATATTATATTATTATTTTAAATTAAATTCATAAAAATATATGGTTCGTCCAAAAGACTTATATAATGATAGGTGAATCATTAATGGACCACTTGGGGGTCTCTTGGATGTATATAGTATGTTTATTAACTATATAATATAAAAATACAATGTGACATGGTAAATGTCAAACTAATTAACTAAGAGTTAATACCTAAAGATAAGGTTAATATAGTAATCCAAACCTATCTAAATTCTATTGGTTGAGTGGTTTTCGACCTATCCCTACCTTAACCTTTAAATAATCTACTTTTGAGCCATTAGAAACTGAATATGAATTTATTATAAAATAATATTTCTAACTTTTCCAAATGTACCCCTCACCCCTCTTATAAAAGGGAACTCCCCCTTATCAATAATTCACACATTAAAAGACTTTTTGTTCAGTCAAACCCTGCCCAAATACTCTCTCATCTTCCATCACTACAACCTAGAGGGATTAGTTTTATCATAAAGCCAACTTAAGGAGTCCTTTTGATCAAATCAAAAGGAATAACCCGAAGAAGAGGTAATGATTTGACCACCCTTTTTCAAGTTCCTTTCTTCTTCCACTTCGTCATTATTTGTTATTACCATTCTAAAATAATAACTCCAGTATATTATATATACTTTTATGTTATTATTAACATAGTAAAACTGTATTGCAGTATTCTATCCATCCTTTGAATGACATGTAACCATAGGTGCGTACGTACGGCTTACCGTCTCCACGTCGTGGTGTAATAGTTATTCAAAACATTATTTTTTGGATGGGTATAATAATGATGTGTAATTCATGTAAATAATAAATATAACAAGATAATTATTTTGTATATATGATATACCATCCAGTTATATATTATTTTAAAATCAAAACAATGATATTGTCGCTCGTGCAAACGTACGGACTACCGTCTCCACGAACGCGATGAGATTCATTCTCCACCGTATCCATTCAAGTATAATTATCATTTTATGTTTTAAAAATAATCTTTAAGGACTTGATATCATTCTGGATATGAATAATATACAACCTATCCATGACAAACACAACTTACATAACAAAACATATAAAAGAAAACGAGTAAGTTAACACCCGAAACGATGATAATACTAAGATATTATTAACAAAGCAATGTTAAAAGATCATATATGATATCATATGAATTTATATGATTATTTTATAATTTAACAACAATTATTTCACCATTAAACTGGAGGTTAACCTTCTCCTAACCAAGGAAAAGTACAAGGTAAGGGGTTTTCATCTCACACCTTATTTCTGTGAGATTCATGCCATATTTCCACTATTAACTTTTGTGTGGTGTATGTACGGCCCATAATTGTATTCTATGTGTAATAAACATTAATTTATGTGTATTTACATATTCATTGTATGATACCTCTTTCATGGGTTGTATGTTTCGTATGTTACCAAATTGGTATGGGTTTATTTCACAATCTCTTCATTATCTGAGGATGTTTATAAGTATTAATCTACTGGGATCTCTTTATCATACACATACATGTTTCTTAAAAATGATTTTCAAAACATTATTACTATTTTACAGAATATGGGTTAAAGTCATATATACCCTTTTTGACTTTTTATAAGAATTTTATAAAGTAATCATTCCGTTGTTTTCCAAACAAGCTCCTATTTTAACCTTTTTGATAGAATTAAGGTAAGAATGTTTTTTAACATATACGGATAGTGCGGTTATTCTCCACCATTATTAATCCATTGAATCATTGCTTATAATCTTATAAGGATATTTTTTAAAAAAAATTTCCTTTTATAATTATGTGATTTTAAAATGATTTCAAAAAAAAGAGATATTTCACTCAATTATATGAAAATCTAGTGCAAATGTATAGGTATTTAATGCAATCTTACAAATTTATTCAAAAAACATGACTCTCGAGTGTGGTAGATAGTAAGGGATTGGGCGTGGACCCATCATGGCCGGTAATTAGTCGAACAGTCTCAGAATTAGTTATTTTGTTTTCAGAAGCTTGCATAATGTTTTTAGAAAAAACACTGGAGTATATTTGAGCAATTTTAAACATAAGTATCTTCAAAAATTTCATCGGTAGGTCTCATGAGACAAAATAGTGTCTTGGAAAAAGGTCTTCGCAAAATCTTATTTGTAGTCTTGGCATGAGTCCTTGGATATGTGGTTCTGATAGTCTGGCATTATGCATTCCATCATTATGAAAGTGGTTATTGATATTGCATGTGATTATTCGATTAGTAGAATATCAATGTGAATAACTAAATGGAATTATTTCATTTTATTTTTTTCATACTATATTGAGGTTTATGTTTAAATGTTTTTTGTTTTAGTTATACATTTCCTTAAATTTTTATTCTTATTTATGAAAGTTTCCGCTATATTGTTATCCTTACTGGGCATTTGAACTCACCCCTTTTCTATGTTTTATTCTTTCCAGGATGTGAAGAAGTAAATTATGAATGACCTGCTGGGATAGTATGAGGGGATAAGACTGTGGAATATAGAGACTATTTTGTTGTAGTTTTTATTTTTATGATGTAATGTAAAACTTTATTAATATATCTAGCATTTCCAAGGCTACTAAACTAATAGGTCTTTCGAGATTTGATCTTTCTCATGATCATTCCAATGTTATGTAATAATGCACCGACTCTGGGTAACTGGGGTCAGGGCGTTACAGTTGGTATCAGAGAAAGTTTTGTACAAACCTTGGAAGCTATATTTAGATAAACTCTGATTAGAGCACGTAGATTTATGATGGACTTTGAGGATTAGTATAGAAGAACATCATAAAATTTTGGTATTGTAGAGATTTTGTGAGTTTTCCGAGCAATACATCCATGTCTGGATACGAGCACGTAGAGGCGGCTCTAGCACATATGAACCTAGGGGTAAAATCGGAAAACACCGCTTTGAGCTGTACTCGAACGGGAACTGGTGCACGACAACGGGCCTTGCTGCACTGTTGGATATGACACTCATGGGGGATATGTTTATGATAATTCTCATTTTCATTTTAAACCATTATGAAGGGTTTATGAGTATATACTTCCGCAAAGGAGACATTTTTATGATTATGGATTATATCCATAAATAATTTAATATATTTTATGTGTTTTAAAAGTTTGGGAATAGGTATTGTTATTCATAAACTAATATTGTGTAGGCCATTGTTTAGAAATGGCGCCCAGTAGAAGGAATGAGAACTCCAGCAATGGACATGATCTAAAGAGAATGAAGGATCATATCTTTTATGTTCTTAAGCCAGAATTTATAAGTGAAATAGTCTCCCATGTATTATCATCACATAAAGAAATAATATCATGTGTTGATAAGATAAGTAAAGAGTTTACTGAGTCCTATGGCTTTGAAGGGAAGAAAGAGAAGAAAATGATAGAAGAGAGAAAGATGGATAAAGGGAAGAGGGAAAAGAAGAATTTTCCCGTATGTGATAACTGTGGGAAGAAAAACCCTGGAACTTGCCTAAAAGGAATGGGAGTTTGTTATAAGTGTGGAGGAAAAGGGCACAAAGTACGTGACAACAAAGGTAAGAAAATGGTTTCAAATGTACAATGACTCATTTTCAAGGAGTTTGGACACTATGCGGACCTATTTCCCAATCATCAGACTATGCCGCAAATGATGCTATTGGATAATAATAATGTTATGATACTAACACAGATGAAGAGGAATGATTAGAGTTCTTATGTTGATTATGTCATTTGAGTGTTGTATCAATAATGTAATTCTTATAATAATTATGGAGTATATAGGGATTGTACTGCAATAATATTTCATTAAGGACTTGAGATTGTGTGGAATATAGAAAAGAGACTCCATAGAAGGTTAAATTATTAGAAAATATATGGTTGAGAGAAAGATAAACCATAATATGGTTCTGATACCGAGGTAGTGATTTTAGAATAATACATGATTGATTTGGATAAATTATATTGGATATTTTTGACTACCTTGAAACTGATTAAAGATTTGTATATTCCACCATTGTTGGGGTTTAAAACATTTTTGGATTGAAGGAGTATATCTATTATTATTTAAGGAATAAGGGATCATGAATGTAATGAATACGGTTTTATAGTAATACAGGATGTTACAGTGTTTTAAAAGAATACATGATGAAGGTTTTCACATGTTATTACATGGAAAAAATGGTCTTTATTGTGTTTACCTTCCTTAAAAATTTGCAACTGAAGTATTTTGGATAGTTCTAGTTTGGATTATTTTGGATTTCTAGAAAAGGATAACACGAAGGCCTGGCGGCAATCTGTCGCGTTCGGCAAGGCCGCGAGACTTGAACCCACAACCGAAGGGCGACAAGGGTGTATCACCTACCACTGACACACGTGATGTCCTGGATTGTATAATGTCTTTTTTTAATGGTTCTTCTAGATGAATTATAAATTCATTTTTTTACCCTATACGAATAGGATAAATAAAATAATATTTTTAAGTTTTATTATCTTTTAGAGTGAAAGATGAGTTTGTGGTAGAACATAGTTAAAGGATGAGACTCTACTTGTCAAGTATATATTTTTCTTCTTCTCTTATTCAATGAAGAAATTAATTCTTATACTTTAGTGAAGGGATCTTAAAACAAAAAAAATGTATTATCGTAATACCATATGTTTTGTTGAACCGATGGTATTTTGAATCATCATAGATTGATGAATTTAAGGCCCTCAATTTTACACTTGTTTGTTATTAATGACCTCAATCACTACCTATAAATATTTACATTTTTCCTCCAATTATATGTCTCTAATTGCCACCAATGTTCTCCGAATAGATATCATAATTTGGTTGTGACCCTTTCATTTCACATTTCCTCTTATTAAGACTAAATTTTGTTAACCCAATTTCCGATGTGGGTTTTCCCACAAAGATATTTTCTATATTCAACCTCTTATTTTCGAAGAACAATATCAAATTGTGAGGACACAATTTATTGAAGTAGGGGATAATGTAACACCCCAAGATTTCATAGTGTGTTATTTCTTCAAAATAATTCAATAACATGCACTACATAAGACACCGAGTTCAAGCGCACCATGACTTACCAAAAAAGCCGTTCAAAAGAGGTTATGAATAGTATTAACTAAATTTTAAACTTTATAAAATCCTTATATTTTTAGAATCCATATTATGAGTTTCTTAGACATAATGTAAGAATAAATTCATTTTCAATATTGCACTTTTACCAACTTTTAATAGTGAACCCTTTTTAAATCCAATATTTTAAACTTTAATATATTTAATTTGACTAAATGGGGACATCAAAAATTTACAATGAAACATCCCAAGCTTCCACGGTACGCTTTCCTTTGAATAATACAGTAGCATTTGTTGTACGCAACTTCGAGTTCTAACACACACCACAACCAACCAAACTAGCCGTTATGAATAGTAATACCTGCTTTTTAAAATTTTATAAATTTTATCTCTAAAAATGGACTTCATTTTTGGATTTTCAATATTGAATTTATCCTAGGGTAAATTTTTTTACTTTTCGGATAACTTTTATTTTTTGATGAATAGTGAAAATTACTAAATTTTAATTAAAAAATTATTTTTATATCAAAATAATTAGTAGTGATAAACTATGAATTTGAGTGGTTTTAAAGTATATTTAGAATATATTTTTACCATTTAATACAATGTTGTTAATTTGAAAACACTTTACAATTAAACCGGATATAAACAAGTGTCAATCGTTTGATAGTTATTTTCTCTTAAAAACAGGCTTTTTGTTTTAACAACGGAAATTAATTTTAAATTAATTTCTGAAACTTCTGTGTTTTGAATTTGGAAAAATGGATTCCATATTTGGAATCAGGATGTTCAAATTGTTTAAATAAGTAACTTTTATTTTTAGACATTTTCAATAAATATTTTGCTAAATATTTTATTTAACATGCTTAAAGGGTAAATCCGGTAAATAAGTGTTAAAAATAATATCATAATAATAAAAAATTATCCTAAAACGTGTCCTAACCATATTGGTTGATACATGTCCGACCATTGGAATCTTTGGGTCGATTTAGGGACCCCATCGATCCACTTGTAAGTGATAGGGACATTTATTTTAATTAAGTTAGAATGAATACAAAAATGACACAAGCATATATCTTTTAGAAAATTAATTTTTAAATAGGGTTATATATGTTGTATTTTACACTATAAATATTAATTAGAAAGATAAAGAGATTTCCTACATAATTGTATTTTATTTATAATTTTTAGACATTAGATAATTTAATTTATTTATGACACAATGATGATACAGTAATTACCATAATAGTGATAAATTAAAATAATTGATATTATAAATAACCAAATAAATATAATTTGAGACTTTTTATGAATTAAAATAATTTTATAGGATAATATGACATGTTAGGATTGATTTAATAAACTTATTTAGAAGTAATAAATCTGTTATAAGTTTTATAAAAATCAATTATTGAATAGTGTCAAAATTAACATAAAAGAGTTTTTAAAACAAATATTATATTATTAATTGATATTAAATTTTTAAAAATATAAGGATCGGCCGAGAGACTTATATCATGATATGTTTATCATTAATGGACCACTTGGGGGTCACTTGGATTCATATAGTACTTTTATTAACTATATAATATAAAAAGACAAAGTGATATGGTAAATGTCAAACTAATTAACTAAGAGTTTATACTTAAAGATAAGGTTAATATAGTAACCCAAACCTGACTAAATCCTATTGGTTGAGTGTTGTTAGACCTATCTCCACCTTAAAATTTAAAAATCCACTTTGGATCTATTAGAAACCGAATATGAATTTATTATAAAATAATATTTCTAGCTTTTCCAAAGGTACACCTCACCCCTCTTATAAAAGGGAACTCCCCCTTCTCACTAATTCACACATTAAATGCTTTTTGGTTCGGCCAACCCCTGCCCAAATACTGTCTCAACT
This sequence comes from Viscum album, assembly GCA_963277665.1. Lineage (NCBI taxonomy): Eukaryota > Viridiplantae > Streptophyta > Magnoliopsida > Santalales > Viscaceae > Viscum > Viscum album. The sequence goes on along the minus strand of OY728138.1, from coordinate 575,840,319 downwards.
TCCCTCAATACAACCTAGAGGCCTTATTTTGATCAGAAAGCCAACCTATGAAGTCTTTTTGATCAAATCAAAAGGAAGAACCCAAAGAAGAGGTAATGATTTCACCACCCTTTTTCAAGTTCCTTTCTTCTTCCACTTCTTCATTCATTGTTATTACCATTCTAAAATAATAACTCCAGTATAATATATATACTATTATGTTATTATGAACATGGTACAACCATATTTCAGTATTCTATCCATCCTTTTAAGGACATGTAACCATACGTGCGTACGTACGACTTACCGTCTCCACATTGTGGTGTAATTGTTATTCAAAACATTATTATTTGGATGAGTGTAATAATGATGTGAAATTCAGGTAAATAATAAATATAACATGATAATTATTCTGTATATATGATATAACATCCAATTATACATTATTTTAATATCAAAAGAATGATATTGTCGCTCGTGCGTACGCACGGACTACCGTCTCCACGAATGCGATTAGATTCATTCTCCATTGTATCCATTAAAGTATAATTATCATTTGGTGATTTAAAAATAAATTTTAAGGACTTGATATCATTCTGGATATGAATAAGATACAACCTATCCAAGACAACCATGACTTACATAACGAAACATATAAAAGAAAACGATTAAGTTAACACCCGAAACCATGATAATACTAAGATATTATTAACAAAGCAATGTTAAAAGATCATATATCATATAATATGAATGTATATGATTCTTGTATAATTTAATAACAATTAATTCACCATTATACATGAGGTTAACCTACCCCCAACCCAGGAAAAGTACAAGGTAATGGGTCTTCATCTCACTCCTTATTTCTGTGAGATTCATGCCATATTGCCACTATTACCTTTTGTGTGGTGTATGTACTGACCATAATTGTATTATTTATGTAATAAACATTAATTTATGTGTATTTACATATTAATTGTATGATACCTCTTTCATGGGTTGTATGTTTCATAAGTTACCAAATTGGTAAGTGTTTATTTCACAATCTCTTCATTATCCGAGGTTGTTTATACGTAATAATATATTGGGATCTCTTTATCATCTACATCCATGTTTCTTAAAAATGTTTTTGAAAAATTATTACTATTTTACAGAATATGAGTTAATGTCATTTATACCCTTTTTTAATTTTTATAAGAGGTTTATAAAGGAATCATTCCGTCATATTCCAAACAGGGTCCTTTTTTAACATTTTTGACAGAATTAAGGTAGGAATGTTTTTTTTGAACTTATACGGAAGGTGCGGTTATTCTCCATCGTTATTACACCTTTGAATCTTCCCTTATACTCTTCTAAAGATATTTTTAAAATAAAGGTTTTCTTTTATAATTATGTGATTTTTAAATGATTTCAAAAAAAAGAGATATTTCACTCCATTATATGAAAATCCAATGCAAATGTATAGGTATTTAACGCAAGCTTAAAAAAAATTTCAGAAAACCTGACTCTCGAGTGTGGTAGACAGGAAGGGATTGGGCGTGGACCCATCATGGCCTGTAATTAGTCGAGTAGTCTCAGAATTAGTTATTTTGTTTTCAAAATCTTGCATAATGTTTTCAGAAAAAAAAACACTGGAGTATATTTGAGCAATTTTAAAAACAAGTATCATAAAAGAAATTTATCGGTAGGTCTAATGAGACAAACTAGTATCTTTGCACAAGGCCTTGGAAAAATCTTATTTTTAGTCTTGGCATGAGGCCTTGGCTATGTGGTTATAATAATCTGACATTATGAATTCCATCATTATGAAAGTGGTTATTGATATTGCATGTGATTATTCGATTAGTAGAATATCCATGTGAATAAGTAATGGAATTATTTCATTTTATTTTTCCCATACTATATTGAAGTTAATGTTTAAAAGGATTTTGTTTTTTTATACATTTCCTTAAATGTTTAGTCTTATTTATGAAATTTTCCTCTATATTGTTATCGTTACTGGGCATTTGAGCTCACCTCTTTTCTATGTTTTATTTTTCCTAGGATGTGAAGATGTAAATTATGAATGACCTGCTGGGATAGTGTGAGGGGATAAGATTGTGGAATATGGAGACTATATTGTTGTAGTCTTCATTTTTATGATGTAATGTAAAACATTATGAATATATATAGTGTTTCCAAGGCTACTAAACTAATCGATCTTTCGAGATTTGATCTTTCTCGTGATCATGCCAATGTTATATAATAATGCACCAACTCTGGGTTACTGGGTTCGGGGTGTTATAGTTGGTATCAGAGTAAGTTTAGTACAAACCTTGGAATTTAGATTTAGATAAACTCTGATTATAGCACATTGATTTAAGATGGACTTTGAGGATTAGTATAGAAGAAATTCCTATAATTTTGGTATTGTAGAGATTTTCTTAGTTTTCCGAGAAATACATCCCAGTCTGGATACGAGCAGGTAGAGGCGGCTCTGGCATAGATGTACCTAAGGGTAAATCCCAAAAACACCGCTTTGAGCTGGACTCGAACTGGAACTGGTGCATGACAACGGGCCTTGCTGCACTCTTGGTTACGACACTCCCGGGTGATATGATTAGGAAAATTATCATTTTTTTTACAAACCATTATGAAGGGTTTTTGAGTATATACTTCCTCAAAGGAGACATTTTTATGATTATAGATTATATCCATAATCTATTTAATTTCTATTATGTGTTTTACAAGTTTGGGATTAGGTATTGTTATTCATAAACTAATCTAGTGTATGCCATTGTTTAGAAACGTCTCCCAATAGAAGGAATGAGAACTCCAGCAATACAGATGATCCAAAGAGAAAGAAGGATCATATCTTTAATGGTCTTAAGCCAGAATTTATAAGAGAAATTGTCTCCCAGGTATTATAATCATATGAAGAAATAATATCATTTGTTGATAAGATAAGTAAAGAGTTTACTGAGTCTTATGGATTTTAAGGGATGCAAGAGAAGAAAAGGATGGAAGAGAGAAAGATGGATAAAGGGAAGAGGTAAAAGAATAATTTTCCTATATTTGATAACTGTGGGAAGAAACACCCTAGAACTTGCCTGAAAGGAATGCGAGTTTGTTATAAGTGTGGAGGAAAAGGGCACAAAGCATGTGACTGCAAGGGTAATAAAATGGTTTCAAATGTACAATGCTTCATTTTCTAGAAGTTTGGATACTACGAGAACCTATGTCTCAGTCGTTAGACAATGCCGCAAATGATGCTATTGGATAATAAAAAAGTTATCATACTACCACAGATGAAGAGGAATGATTAGAGTTATTATGTTGATTATGTCATTTGAGTTTTGTATCAACAATGTACTTCTTATAATAATTATGGAGTATTTAGGTATTTTATTGCAGTACTATTTCATTAAAGACATGAGATTGTGTGGAACAATGAAAAGTGACTCAATAGCAGGTTAAATGTTTTAAAAATATATCGTTGAGAGAAGATAAACCATAATATAGTTCTGATACTGATGTAGTAATTTTGGAATAATACATGATTGATTTCGATAAATTATACTGGATATTCTTGACTACCTTGAAACCGATTAATGATTTGTATATTCCTTCATTGTTGGGGTTCAAAACATTTTTGGATTGAAGGAGTATATCTATTATTCTTTAAGGAATAAGGGATCATGAATGTAATCAATAAGGTTTTATGGTAATACAGGATATTGCAGTGTTTTAAAAGAATACATGATGAAGGTGTTCACATGTTATTACGTGGCAAAAAGGGTCTTTATTGTGTTTACCTTCCTTATTACTTTTAAATTGAAGTATTTTGGATAGTTCTAGTTTTGATTATTTTGGATTGCCATAAAAGGACAACCCAGAGGTCGGGCGGCAACCCGTTGTGTCTCGCAAGGCCGCGAGACTTGAACCCCCAACCGAAGGGTGACAAGGGTGTATCACCTACCACTGACCCACATGATTTCCTGGATTGAATAATGTCGTTTTTAATGGTTCTTCTAGATGAATTATAAATTCATTTTTTAACCCTATACGAATAGGATAAATAGAATATTATTTCTAAGTTCTATTATCTTTTAGAGCAAAAAATGAGTTTGTGGTAGAACTTAGTTAAAGGATGAGACTCTACTTGTCAAGTATATATATTTATTCTTCTATTATTCAATGAAAAAAATTAATTCTTATACTTTAGTGAAGGGATATTAAAACAAAAAAATGTGTTATCCTAGTACTATATGTTTTTCTGAACCGATGGTATTTTAAATCATCATAGATTGATGACTTTAAGGCCCTCAATTTTACTCATGTTTCTGATTGATGACCTCAGTAACTACCTATATATATTTACGTTTTTCCTCCAATTATATGTCTCTAATTGCCAACAATGTTCTCTGAATAGAGATCATAATTTGGTTGTGACCCTTTCATTTATCTCTTCCTCTTATTAAGACTAAATTTTATTAACACAATTTCTGATGTGGGTTTTCACAAAAAGATATTTTCTATATTCAACCTTTTATTTTCTAAGAACAATTTCAAATTTCGAGGACGCAATTTATTGAAGGAGAGGAGAATGTAACACCCCAAGATTTCATAGTGTGTTATTTTTCAAAATAATTCAATAACTTGCACTACACGCAACACCGAGTTCAAGTGCACCATGACTTACCAAACAATCCATTCAAAAGAGTTTATGTATAGTATTAACTAAATTTTAATCTTTATATAATCCTTAAAAATTTAGAATCCATATTATAATTTTCTTAGACATAATGTAAGAACAAATTCATTTTCAGTATTGCACTTTTACCAACTTTTAATAGTGAACCCTTTTTAAATACAATATTTTAAACTTTTCTATATTCAATTTGACTAAATGGGGAAATAAAAAATTTACAATGAAACATCCCAAGTTTCCAAGGTACACTTTCTTTTGAATAATACAGTAGCGTCTGTTGTACGCAACTTCAAGTTCTAACAATAACACAACCAATCAAACTAGCCATTATGAATAGTAATACATACTTTTTGAAATTTTATAAATTTTATCTCTCAAAATGGACTTCATTTTTGGATTCGTAATATCGAATTTATCCTATGGTAAATTTTTGGTACTTTTCGGATAACTTTTATATTTTGATGAATAGTGAAAATTACTAAATCTTAATTAAAAACAACTTTTTTAATCAAAATAATTAGTAGTGATAAATTATGAATTTGAGTGTTTTTAAAGTATATTTATAATATATTTTTATAATTTAATAAAATGTTGTTCTTTGGACAAAACTTCACAAATAAACCAGATATAAACAAATGTCAATCTTTTGATAGTTATTATCTCTTAAAAACACGCTTTTTGTTTTAAAAACGGAAATTAATTTTAAATTAATTTCTGCCACTTATGTATTTTGAATTTGGAAAAATGGATTCCATATTTTGAATCAGGATGTTCAAATGGTGTAAATAGGTAACTTTTATTTTTAGAAATTTTGAATAATTACTTCGGTAAATATTTTATTTACCATGGTTAAAAGGAAAATCTGGTAAATAAGGGTTAAAAACAATATCATAATAATAAGAAATTACCCTAAAACGTGTCTTAACCTTATTGGTTGATACATTTCCGACCATGGGAATCTTTGGGTCGATTCTGGGACCCCATGGAGCCACTTGTAAGTGATAGGGACACTTTATTTTAATTAAATTAAAATGAATACAAAAATGACACCAGCATATATCTTTTAGAAAACAAAATTTACATAGGATTATATATGTTGGATTTTGGACTATAAATATTCATTAGAAAGATAAAAATATTTACTACATATTTATATTTTATTTTTAATTTTTAGATATTAAATAATTTAATTTATTTATGAAACAATGATGATGTAGTAATTACCATAATAGTGAAAAATTAAAATAGTTGATATTATAAGTACCCAAATAAATATATTTTGAGACTTTTTATGAATTACACTAATTTTATAGGATAATATGACATGTTAGGATTTCATTAATTAACTTTGTTCGAAATAATAATTCTGTTATGATTTTTATAAAAATCAATTATTGAATAGTGTCAAAGTTGACATAAAAGAGTTTTTAAAAACAATATTATATTATTAATTGATATTAAATTCCTAAAAATCTAAGGGTCGGCCAAGAGACTTATATCATGATAGGTGTATCATTAATGGACCACTTGGGGGGTATATTGGATGTATATAGTATGTTTATTAACTATATAATATAAAAATACAAAGTGACATGGTAAATGTAAATCTAATTAACTAAGAGATAATACTTAAATATAAGGTTAATATAGTAACCCAAACCTGTCTAAATCTTATTTGTTGAGTGGTTTTAGACCTATCACTACCTTAACCTTTAAATAATCCACTTTGTATCCATTAGAAACCGAATATAAATTTATTATAAAATAATCTTTCCAGCTTTTCCGAAGGTACCCCTCACCCCTCTTATAAAAGGGAACTCCCCTTCTCACTAATTCACACATTCAAAGAGTTTTGGTTCGGCCAAAACCTGCCCAAATACTCTCTAAATTTTCCTCAATACAACCTAGAGGCCTTAGTTTGTTCATAAAGCCAACCTATGGAGTCCTTTTGATCAAATCAATAGGAAGAACCCGAAGAAGAGGTAATGATTTCACCACCCTTTTTCAAGTTCTTTTCTTCTTCCACTTTTTCATTAATTGTAATTACCATTATAAAATAATAACTCCAGTATATTATATATACTTTGATGTTATTATTAACATGGTACAACCATATTTCAGTATTCTATCCATCCTTTGAATGACATGTCACCATATGTGCGTACGTACGGCTTACCATCTCCACGTCGTGGTGTAATTCTTATTCAAAAAATTATTATTTGGATTGGTATAAAAATGATGATTAATTCATGTAAATAATAAATATAACATGATAATTATTCTTTATATATGATATACCATCCAATTATATATTATTTTAATATCAAAAGAATGATATTGTCGCTCGTGCGTACGTACGGACTACCGTCTCCACGAACATGATGAGATTCATTCTCCATCGTATCCATTCAAGTATAATTATCATTTGATGATTTAAAAATAATTTTTAAGGACATGATATCATTCAAGATATGAGTAAGATACAACCTATCCATGACAACCACAGCTTACATAACAAAACATATAAAAGAAAACGAGTAAGTTAACACCCGAAACAATGATAATACTAAGATATTATTAACAAAGCAATGTTAAAAGATCATATATGATATCATATGAATGTATATGATTATTGTATAATTTAATAACAATTATTCCACCATTATATAGGAGGTTAACCTACCCCAATCCAAGGAAATGTACAAGGTAAGGGGTTTTCATCTCACTGCTTATTTCCGTGAGATTCATGCCATATTTCCACTATTACCTTTTGTGTGTTGTATGTACTGTCCATAATTGTATTCTTTTTTGTAATACACTTTAATTTATGTGTATTTATATATTAATTGTATGATACCTCTTTCATGGGTTGTATGTTTCGTAAGTTACCAAATTGGATAGGGTTTGTTTCACAATCTCTTCATTATCCGAGGTTGTTTATACGTAATAATCTATTGTGATCTCTTTATCATCCACATCCATGTTTCTTAAACATGTTTTTCAAAACATTATTACTATTTTATGTAATATGGGTTAAAGTCATTTATACCCTTTCTTGACTTTTTATAAGTGGTTTATAATGGAATCTTTCCGTCGTTTTCCAAACAAGGTCCTTTTTTACCTTTTTGACAGAATTAAGTTAAAAATGTTTTTTAACATATATGGAAGGTGCAGTTATTCTCCACCGTCATTACACCTTTGAATCTTCCATTATACTCTTATAAGGATATTTTTAAAATCAATGTTTTTTATAATTATGTGATTTTTAAATGATTTCAAAAAAAAGAGATATTTCGCTCCATTATATGAAAATCCATTGCAAATGTATTCATATTTAATGCAAGCTTAAAAATGTTTTCAAAATACCAGACTCTCGAGTGTGGTAGATAGGAATGGATTGGGCGTGGACCCATCATGGCCTGTAATTAGTCGAGAAGTCTCAGAATTAGTTATTTTGTTTTCAGAAGCTTCCATAATGTTTTCAGAAAAAAAACACTGGAGTATATTTGAGAAATTTTAAACATAAGTTTCTTCAAAAAAATTCATCAGCAGGTCTCATGAGACAAACTAGTGTTTTGGCACAAGGCCTTAGAAAAATCTTATTTGTAGTCTTGGCATGAGGCCTTGGCTATGTGGTTATGATAGTCTGCCATTATGCATTCCATTATTATGAATGTGGTTATTGATATTGCATGTGATTATTCGATTAATATAATATCCATGTGAATAAGTAAATGGCATTATTTCAATTTATTTTTTCCATACTAAATTGATGTTTAAGTTTAAAAGGATTTTGTTTTAGTGATACATTGCCTTAAATGTTTATTATTATTTATGAATGTTTCCGCTATATTGTTATCCTTACTGGGAATTTGAGCTCACCCCTTTTGTGTGTTTTATTTTTCCCAGGATGTGAACAAGTAAATTATGAATGACCTGCTGGGATAGTATGAGGGGATAAGAGTGTGGAATATGGAGACTATGTTGTTGTAGTTTTAATTTTTATGATGTAATGTAAAACATTATGAATATATCTAGTGTCTCAAAGGCTACAAAACTAATCGGTCTTTCTAGATATGATCTTTCTCGTGATCATGCCAATGTTATGTAATAATGCACCGACTCTGGGTAACTGGGGTCGGGGCATTACACCATGACTCCATCAAATGAAACCGTAAATAAAGGTAGGGGTTTGAGTTGAATTCTTTTCTTGTTATTCATCATTCAAACCTAGGTTTATTTTTTGGACAATCGTTATCACCTAACACGGAGGACGCGGGCTGAAAAAACACGGCCTGACATCCCGATGTTGGTTGTTGTTTGGCTTCAGACGGTGGTGGTGCAACGACGCAACTGAAACAGAGAACCGCGGTGGAGCATCGGTGGCCGTTGATGGACCGGCCGTGAGAGGAAACTGCGGTATAAGGACCACTAGGACGCTGAAGGGGAGCAGCACCGTCATGCCGTTTACAGAACTAAGCTGCGACGGTGCCAGAGGGGAGTGGTTTCGTCGCACCGGGCCGAAGGAAGGGGGCCGCTGCAATGCGGGTCGTGGCGAAAGAAGACGGCTCAGTGCCGTCACGCCGTGCTGGGGAAGACCTGCGGCCTAATGCCGAGGCGAATGGGATGAGCGGCCGACTCAGCCGACGGTCGGTGAAGCTCCACAAGGAGGGACCCTATGGGTCCCACGACACTCCAAACTGTTGCTTAGCGCCGGTTCCCTAAGAAGCCGGGGGGGACTCGCCCCCTCGGCATGGCCAGCCACGACGAGAACCATCCATCCGTCGTGCGGGCTAGCTAGTTGGCCAGGCTGCGCATTTTTGGGCATCCCTCGTTCGGGCCCCCCTCGGTCGGGCCGCCATGGGCTGGGCCGCCTTCAGGTTGGGCCATGCCATCCGGTCGGGCCGCGCCTTCGGACCGGGCTGACCACTCGGGTCAGGCCACACTCGTGGACTAGGTCAGACCTCAGTTAGGACTGGGCCGATCCGACTGGGTCGGACCAGTCTTGGACCCACTGTTTCCATCGTTCTCTTATCTTGATGAACCAATTGTTATCACCCTACCCGTGGATGGTGCGGGCCAAACTAACATGGCCTGACTCCTTTCGTCGATCTATTTTGTGATATTCTTCAGCATGGTGATGAAGCAACACAAATACAAAGGCGAAAATGAAAAAGGTCTTGCTACCAGCAGCCTCCATGATATGTGCTACCCTTGCGGCATCCCATATTGTCGATGGCTAAACCGGCACTACCCTTATGCCCACCAACTCGCCTAGTGCCCTGCCCGACTGCCTCCCGGCCACCCGCTTTCCTGAAAAGCCACCCACCGGCCCTCCTGGAGCCCTTCCTGGCTAGCTCCTTGCCTAGCGACGCCCTGCGCGGCTGCCTGCCAGCCAGGCCGCGGCCCACCCGACTGCCCACCGGCCTCCCTGCAGGCCTGCCTAACCACTTCCCGGCCTCCCCATCCTCCTCCCGGCTGGTTTCCATGCGCCCGGCTGAACCACACCAGCCCACGCTCCCCTTATTTCCCGAGCCGCACGCTCATGGCGCTATGGGACGAACTGCCCACGCGACCTGCTAGGGTTGGCCCAGCGGACCGAGTTGGCTTAGACCGGGTCGGCCCAGACAGGTTTGAACCGGACCCTGGCCCACTACCGACCCCTTTAAATTCTTTTCCCATATATTTGGCACCAGACCACCATTTGACGAGCCGTCCGCAGTGCGTGTATTCTTGGAGCACGACGGTCCTTTTGAGTATACCCCACAAGTTTTTTGGGTATAGTTGAGCTATGGTCATGTTTTATCGAGCACGAATCCCACCAGGTCCCTAGAACAAAAAGGCTAATAACTCACCGACTAGGCGTCTGATTGATGTGTTATCTATTGCGTTGAGACTACTATAACATGGAAGACCTTTATGATACATCTTCGGTTGAGTTTTTGACAGTTGGAGTATTCACTAGTATCTTGTGGAGTGGATCCTCCCTAAGACGAGTGAGCGTAGTGCAGAGTCCTAGTAGCTGGCTGAGACCTGACGACTACTGATCGTTTCCACTCAGAGTGACTCGACTATCCTAGTGGGGAGTGCCTTAGTGTCATGGGAGACCCACAGTGGGGAGCTCTGTGGTGTCCTGGAAGACCCACAATACTATGCGGGAGGAGTAAATAGGTAGGCTATGAGGGGGAGTGCCTTGGTGACGCGGTATACCCACGGGAGGGGGGGGGGGAGCACCTTGGTGATGCAGCAGACCCACAGTACTTGACAGGAGGAGTAACTCAGCAGTCTACGGTTAGTGGGAAGTGACTTATTTTCACGACAGGCCCGCTGTACTCAGTAGAGGAGGAGTTCTCCAGCAGTCGTGGTTTCGATAATATGGAGAAAATTCCTGATTGAGCTGAGTCAGTACTAATTGTGTTTTCATCATGATTTAGATGGATTAGTGTATAATAAAGGTATATGTATGGGAATATACCTAACTGTTTTTATCTGTTGATTTCATATTTTTTGGTTTATCATTGTCGGATTTTATGAGACCTTGAGGAGATCAAGGTCCCTACCGAGTATTGTTATACTCACCCCTACATGGGCTATGACGACACCTCGTTGTGTTGGATGCAGATGACGGACAACACTGACCAAGGATCAGTATACCAGGATTGGACAATACTCAGAGGTGTACCACAAGGTGTGACGGTACACGGAGGTGATGAACAGACGTGGAGTGTTGTGGAGGCAATCTTGACCTACCCTTCAGGTAGGATTTCTTGGAGGATGATCCAGGGGCCATGTTCCATTTTTTAGTACTTTTACTTTCAATTTACTTATAATTTACATTTGTGGACGTATTTCTGGCCCCCTTTTTTACATTTCATCACTCTATTGGCATATAGTTTTATTTTGTGTTTTGATTCCATATTTGACTCTGTTGTGTGCATTTTCAAGTTATAAAGGAAATGCCTTCCCAGTTTCGAGATTTATGCATTTGGTTCTTGTCTCCAACCTCTATTTGATGGATGGCGGGCTTGGGGTAGTCACGACATGGTCCTCGGGGGACAGGTCGGGACGTGCTGATTTTGGATGGAGGTTGGAAGAGATAACCAGACAAAGTTAGGGTCCCATTTGGGGAGTCATAATTTCAATATTTGACGTTCCATTATAAACACAAAGCACATGTAATGGCAAGTCATGTTTTCCCCTTCTATTGAGTATTGTACTTCTTATTTGTCTATCTTGTAAAATGAGTGTTGTTCTTGTAATATATGCTTTCACTATTGTTTATTTATTTCTATGGGTGTCTTAAAATGATAAATGAGGCTATAATCTCCCCCTTAATGACTTACCAGACCCTGATGGCTAGTCGGTAGCCTCTAACATACAAGGAGGCATGCATGATGACATGCGGAAAACTGACTTGGTGCACCGTTGCATAAAAACCGGGTCAGGATGTTACATATTCCCAAACCAAAAAAATGATAACCAAAAATAATTATATATTAAAATAAAATAATGTGCGAAAATTATACATAATAACACTAAATAATAAATATTTTAAAATATAATCAAAACAAGAAAAAATATTATTCCTAAAATATCATCTTAAAAAGTAGGTGATTTTCTTTTTTCATTAAAAAATATAAAAGATGATGAGAAACAAACATAAAACATTACATAAAAACCAAAATATAAACCTCATTAAATCATATTTTTAAATGTGAATTAGAATATAATTATATAAAATAATCTTTTTGTTAAGCCATTTCATTACTTTAAAATTTCATTTTTGTAATCCTATATCCCTAAATGGATAAAGAAACTATTTAATTAAAATTAATAAGGTTTAAAAAAAATATATATTTATAACCAAGAAAATATTTTCTATTATGTAATTTATAATATTTGTGTGAATTATAATCATGGATATGGAAGAAAAATATAAATATATGAATTTGAACTATTCGTACCAAAAAAATTCACAATATCATAGAATCATAAATGATGAATAAATTTGTTTGAAATATGATTTCCCTATAAAAAATAAATAAAAAAATAGTTTCATCATATTTTAGAATACACCAATCTCAACAGATAATACAAAAAGTGGAGTGACTATGACACAAGAAATATATCTGAGTCAAAACAACCCAATACACCCTTCTTAATATTTAAATGAAAACATCATGAAATGTATAACATAAAATAAATAATTTAATATCCATATTTTTGAGATTATCATGATAAAAAACAATAACATTATTGTATTTACCCAACTTAAAATTAATCATGATTTCTTGATTAAATATATCTCAATAGATTAACATTTCAGTCAATTAAAACCTCAATGTATCTCCATAGCGGTGGTTTCAATATTCATTCACTATAAAAAATAAATTATTACAATATCATAACATTTTATAAAATATTTTGTTTATAATGATATATGATATTTTAATTTCATTTGATGAGTACATTTGATTTTATTATTGACAATGAAATTGACAATGATCATTTGTATATGATTTTCAACATATGAAAGGTGTTTAAAATATTAACGAGTTGAATGTTGATTTATCCCTTCTAAAAAAATTAATCATTTATATATTAATGTAATATTATACTAGTAATTATTTTGTTATAATAATTTATGATATTAGTTAATAGTTTCTTTATGTAGGTGTCCAATACAACTAAATAAAAAATGGTTATTATTGATGATTGTATAGTGATTAAATTGTAACATTAAAAGGCTATTATAGTAAATAGATAATTTTTTTATTATTGTGATATATAAAAATTATAAATTCTATAGATTATTAATTACATTATATTACAATATTACTTGATTTAGTTAATTATTTTCTTCTTAGTACCCTACATTTAAATTATGGAATTTGTAATAATCATTTGTTGATCGTATCATTATTTTGTTTCTAAATTTCATAGAGCATAACCTTAATGGTATTATAAACAGTATTTTTATCCATTAAAAAATTTCCAATCACAATACTTGTATGGTGACTAATAAATGTGAAATTGGAATCTAACTTTCAATGGGGTTGTAGTACACACATACGGATGGTTACTGATTTGGGTTTCCATAGAAAGGGAAATGAAAAAATATGTCTTATCTCATCAGATTATAAAATATGACATAAATATAATAATTATATATCAAAGTTAAACATAAACTAATCCTTTTATGGTAGTTATGTAGAATGAAATATGTTGAATCATCGAGGCGATAGTTTGCACAACCAATAATTCACATTTTATTTATACTAAAATAATCATGAGGTGGGATGTTAATTTTTATTCCATCATTATAATTACATACCAATATAATAGTTATAACTATGTTACCATAATAATATGGTAAATATTACATTTATGTATGATGAAAAAATAATTACATTTAATAAATTTAATTGGGGTCAGAAAATTATATGCCAATTCCTGGATAATTTCATTGGTGAATGGGATGAAACCATTTAGGGATTATATCTTGAAAATTAAAAAATCTGTAAATAATTTATGTGTTCTTAAAAAAATTTTGGTGGAGTTCTTATTGAAATTATTAGGTTTTGGTGTGTAAGGAATTGAGTAGTAGAGGACCCCTTTTAAAAGTATAATTGAGTGAATATTTTATAAATAACAAAATCATTAAAATAATTTGAAGTCAAACTCAGAAGATGTATTTAAAAAATTAGGGAACATATTTTTTAGAAATATAAAATATTTATAAAAAAATTCAACACATAATTAAAATTAATTTACAGATATTTTGAGCACTTTACACTTATGTTTACAAATATTATCATTTTAGTTTTCACTATTTAAATTAGTTATTAATTAAGAAATTTTTGATTTTTTATAAAAAAATTGATCTTTATTATATAATATAGAGAGATTAATTCAAAATTTGATATATATATTTAATTTCAATTTTTAAATATGATAAACAATAATTCCAAAATTAAAAAGTTACAATACCTTACTATTTTTTAAACAAACATTTACAAATATATTTTAAAATATGAAATGTGTTTATAAAAATTAAAAGAAACATTTTTTAATATTTTAATTTCACCTAAAAAATAATTATTTGGCCTTACAAACTGGGTATATAAATTTCTAATTCACATTTATATCTTAATAATCGTATAAAAGTTTCATGTTAATAAAACAATATATTTCATTATCCACCTAAAAATAAAATGTTTTTCAAAACTCCAAAAAACACATATAAATATATTATTATTATTCATGATCAAAAAATGATGTTATATTTTTCATATTCCATTTTTAAAAAATTTAGAAAAAAATATTTAATTAGAAGTTAAAAATATAATGAAAATTTATTATTATAGGATGAAATATTTTTTTAATTATACATATTCATTACTATTATTTCCAATCAATTACAAATTAATTTATAGCTAATATATTATTTATATTAAAAATATATTTAATTATTATATTATCATAATATTCATATTTTCATGACATAAAATATAAATTATTAAAAAAATAGGTATGAAGTAATTTTCCCAGTAGTTTTACCTATAATAATTTTATTTCATTTTTATTACAAATAGTCTTAATTTTTATTACACATATTTTCCTATTAATTCTACCTAAATTCATTATTTAAAATTCAAAGGAATTGTATTAAAAGGTCATTTTTTTTATTTTACCTACATGTATCACATTATTTTTATCCATCCGAAATTCAGAGAAATATATAGAACAACATATTTAAATAATGAAAAAGGAAATTTAAATATCATGTTCTTAAATTATTCCCCTAAAATAAATTACAACCTTTCAATTATAATAATCACAAACACATAATTATAAATAATTATTTCTGTAAGATATATTTAACATGATAAATAATTTTTAATGTATTTTCATCATTAATATAATGGATGAGATGACGATACTCATTTATTACTTCTTAATATGTATGTCAAAATATTTTACTGTCTTAAACTATTTTATATAATCAACCATTATGATTTATTGATGTAAAGAATTTATATTAATCCCTATATATAGTAATTATCACGGTCTTGTTTGAAATATGAATTGGAATTTCCTTACTATAATAATTTATGTGGGAATTATTTAGAGATATTTTCTATGTCTAACATTACATTTAATTCCCTTAAATATAGAACTAACATGATTCTCATGTTGATTATTAAATAAAAAAAATAGTAATGTAAAAAAATAACTGTATTTAATAAAAACAAAATTGGTGTTGATTTGATTCTCATGGGAAACATTCCATACCTATATTAGTAGGAAGAGATATATTAGAATTATACATCACAAAATATATAGTGGTTGGTGGGTATACATTTTTCCCTTAAAATTCATGACATAATTTTAGTAACATGGATAAAAAGGCTTTCCCCTGTTGTCAATATTTTAGTGGTTGCTAATGTTTTTTATCCATGATATCTATTTTATTGAAGAATAATTATTCAAATCTCCATATTATATATAAATTTATGTAACTTCACAATCTTAACCTTCATTTATGTTATCAACTTATATTACCCATCAGAAACATCATGACAATTATGGTCAATTCATCAACACCTTAATCAATGTATTTTTTTCTTCATAAACATTACCATGGGTGGTTATTCATATAGTTTTGAAATGTGTATGGTAGAATAATTATTCCTACATCATCTTTGATAAATTATATTCATTGAAACACCACCCTTCTCTTATTTTATGTGCTTGTATATTGGTAAAGAATAAATTTTACGACCATACCATGAGATAAATTGGTGGGAATAAAACAAATGTATTCCACACCTACTCCTCTCCCACTTCGTTCTTTATTACTGTATACATTAAAAAATCCATTGTTAAATAGGTGTATCCTTGATCTATCAACTTCTAAAAACAAATATATTAGTCATCACTGGTCTATATTTATATAATATTATAATTTTGAAACCCCAATCTTGGAATGTCTTAATTATTGAAAGCACCACATTATCATGAATTTGAACCCTAAATAGTCTTCGATTAATCATGGTTTCTTTATTATTTTTCTCTCATATTTTTCAAATTAGTTAATCAATATAATATACTTTCTATAATTAATTTTTATGGGAATTTGAATAAACAATAAAATACCTATTGATTTCTATATGCGGTATGTAGATCGGCCTCATTTAGTTGCATCAAGTCATGGATGATTTAATACCCAAAACACCCCAATCGAGGATATTAACCCTCATAAAAATTGTTCTAGAACCTAAATCCAAATGTAGTATCCTATCAAAATAATAATTCTAATTATAATTACACAATATCTACTTTACCAAAATAGTCATATGTTAATGTATACTTAAACTCACCCTTTAGACTTTTCCCTATGGGTTCTCTAATGTTCTCTAAATATATACTAAAAAACAAAATTTTATTCCGATAAAAAAATGCATTAGACCTATATAAATAAGAAATACATTATAAATTAATCTCCGAATATAAATACTGTATATGTCGATTATTTACACTAACAAATTACATAATATTTTATTATATTGGATATCAGCTACCAAGACATATTATTTCTCAATACATGCCAACATTTATCCATTACTATTAACCTCTAATGAATTTTAAAGATAAATCACTAGAAATAATCATATTCATCTCATGGTTAACATATAAATAATAAATATTTTTGCTTAACTGATCAGCAATAGAAAATCCTATCATAAAATATTAGATTATAAACACGAAGGAGAAAATAGATTAGTGGATATATATCTTATTGAAAGATCATAAGAACATATCTTATAGTGATATAATAATTATAGACATATAATATCATCAAAATGATTATAAAGTAATCATAAAAAGTAAAAAATATTACATTTCAACATTAAATAAATTTTAATAACACTAAAAAAATTAATAATCCCAAAAAAAGGAATTTCATTATAATGAAATATATCATAAAAATATGTAATTACTTATTAAACAGCTTGAAAATATGGAACAACATAAAAATATAAAATCTTATAAAAAATATTTCTATATCATGTTCAAATAATTTCATGTGAACAAACATCCCCACATATAATTCAAATTAAATACATATAAAAAAGATTCTAATATCTATATTAGAAAACAATGTGTGACCAATTTATTCTTCAATATAATTCATTCAATATTTCATCAACTCATGTTATTAAAACCTTAAACAATGCACTTTAAGATAATATATGATCCCAACCTACAAAAATGATACATATTTATTCCATTTAAAAAAAATATTCTTCATATCATAGTGATACCATTTAAAAATAACAGGTTTGTTAAGAAATTATTTATAAATCACTCTATTTCCCTAAAAACACATCATAAATAAGATGTGTTTCATAAAACACCCAAATCGTACAAAATAACATCCTAAAATGAATTATATTAAATTGAAAACTGGATCACCCTAAATATTAACATTATGAGATAATATATTCGTTGAAACAATTAAAATCGGACCTTTGATGAATTTTTTTCAAAAAGGAATCCAAAATAATTAAAATATTTTTATTAAAATACCATCTTAAATAGGGTTTCATTTTCCCATAACTTCATGAAATAATATTCAAACAAAATCCTTAAAATTTACATAAATTAAAATTCCATAAAATAGTCCTTCTTAAATCATGTGTAAAATTTTGATATAGAATGGTCATATTATAATTAACTGTAAAGAAATACCTTTTAAAACTTTTAAAAAGTAATTTTTTAAAACATACATAGTTAATAGAAAAAACATTTTTATTAAAATTTATAATGTGATAAAAATAATAATTATGGATAAATATAAATTTATTTTTTATAGGGAATTTAGAACATTTGTGAGAAGTAAAAACATGTATATGGATAAAAATGGATTAGAAAAACAAGAATTTTTCATAAAAACAATCATTTTCATGAAATAACAGAATCATCAAGGAAGATTACATTGTTTTGAAACATTGATTCCTGAATAATAAATAAGAAATAAAACATAAGATCCTAATAGGATAAAATAGATCTATATGAAGAGTTAATATTAAATAATGAGTAATTATGTGTCATGAAAAATTTTTGATTCAAGAAAACCATATATTATTTATGTAGCAGTTGAATATAAACCCAAATATTGTTGTATTATTCAATAAATCATTTAATTTTATTATTTATAATAGTATATCAATAAAAAGATGAACATGAAGATGTTTTTGTACTATTCCAATAGAATCATGTAGTATGTCATAGGAATGTCCAAGGGGGAAAATATTATCAAATAAAACCTTGATTTATTTCACTACATTGATGAAGAATTCAATGATACTTTATAACATACAAAAATTATATTAATAATTAATTTATAATCAATATAAATACATAATAATTCATTTTTATTTTCATCAATAATCATTATCTAATTGTGTGTTAATTATATATTTTCTATTTTCAAACCCTGGGTATTTATTTCTTTGACCAATTGTAATAGTTTCATAAGATAAGTTTCAAGATTCATTCATTCCCAAAATTTTAGTACTCCATATTAATTAATGTGGATATAATTTACTATTTTTAATTATCTCTAATGTTAAAATTATCTTTAATGAACACCTTCGTATTTAACATTGAATATGAAATTAAAAATGATCATTTATCTATGTTTATCAACCAATGAAT
The DNA here is from genome assembly GCA_963277665.1 of Viscum album. Lineage (NCBI taxonomy): Eukaryota > Viridiplantae > Streptophyta > Magnoliopsida > Santalales > Viscaceae > Viscum > Viscum album. Next base: position 575,820,926 of record OY728138.1, on the reverse strand, counting down.
GGTGAATTATTAAATAATGATTTAATTTTTAATGTATACATTATAATGAAAAACATAAATAATAGACACAGATACACATAATAATATACCAATAAATAAATTTCAATAATCATCCATGATATAATTAAATAAAATATTACAAGTATGTGGTCAATATAAACGAACCAAGAACATACACTAACAATATTTAGTCTTAACATAATTAAAAGGTTATAAAAATGATATAATAGATTTTTTATTAGTGTGATATATCATAAGATTGAGGGAAATATGAAGATAAAAAATTGATTTGAGCGTATTTTATTAATTTAACTATTTACTTTCTTCATAGTATGCTTTTTTGAAATAGATGAATTTATGATAATCGTTTCATGATCATATAATTATTAAAATATTTAAAATGATATATTGTAACATGAATGATATCATAATAATAGTATTTTTGAGTTTTAATAAAATTATAATTACCCTACATGTATGGTGGAAAAGAAATGAAAAATGTAAATTTTTAATTCCAAGAAGGCTATAGTCCACACATTTGAACGATTGCTAATTTTGTTCCCGCAAAACAGTGAAAGGATTAATAAATATTATTATTCAGAAATATAAAATATATCAGAAATGTGAAAATATTACATTAAAATACTTAATAGAACAACATTTGAATGATAGTGATAGAAAATTAAATATGTTTCTTTATGGAGCCTTTAGTCCACAGATTCATGATACAAATTTTCTTATTTCATAAATAAAAAATTGGATGGGGTTTAGTAATTATAAAATCATTTTAATTATGTAATAGTATAATAATTATAATTATTTTATCATTATGAGTTGAAAAAAATTAAAATACTAAACAACAAAAAGGGAATCGAGAAATATAAAAAAGGAATGAGATTGTAGAAACATTTAAACCACTTCTTAGATTATATCATATTAGAAGTGGATAATACTATTGAGGGATTGTATTTTTAGAACACCATAACTTCCATCATATTTCAAATAGTATAGAAGATAGGTTGGGGATGATTTTTGGGCTGGATTGAATGGGTTTTTGTCTCGGGGTATGTAATGAGAAGAATTTATGTTTTATATGAGAAAATGAGTTTCATTTTTAGTAATACTGAATACATTTCAATGAGATAGAGTCTCTCCTAAGTCATGAGTCTAAAAAAATTGGTACACAATTGGATATGGAATATAATAACTTGATTCAATCTTTATTCCCTAAATTATTTTAAAAAAATAAATATGGTATACTGAATACGTTGTCGGTAACTCATTCATACTCTTTTAGTTTCGACCATAATAACTAGTTTTTACAAAGGTATTTCATTCTTTATTACCAAAAATAAAATAATTATTATTATATAATTTGGAAATAATGATTTCATCATTTAAAAATATTTTTATTCTATGATTAAAACAAATATATTATTATTTCAAACTAAAACGTCTATAAGGAATTAAAAAATTTCTTAAAATTCATTCACATTTTAAAATGTCAAATATTTATTTGTAAACTAAATTTTAAATTATCTAAATTATAAATAAAATTATAAAATAAATATTGGGATATTAAAAAAGTTATACAAATTTTTCAATATATAATTATATATTAATAGTGATATTAGAACATCAATATTAGAAAAATAGAATATTTCATTATTCACCTAAAAAATGTTTAAAAAAATTTAACACCTAATTATATGATTATTTGATTATCATTAATAAAAAATATTTTTATTTTAAAAAATTATTTTCCAAAAATTATGAATTTAATATTTAATTAAATTCCCAAATTATAATGGAATTTATCCATATTGTAAAATAAAATATTTTGATTTTAAGTAATATTTATTCTTATTTAAAATCAATTAAAAATTCAATATTTGGTAATATATTCTTAATAGTATAATCATATTTATGAATTATTTTATCGTAATATACATAGTTTCTTTAAAGAAAAAATATTTTTTTAGAAACAAATATTTTTTGTATAAAATTATATATTCAATTGTGTTAGTTATACACATTTCATTGCATCGGTATTTATTGTTTTTCATATTTTAATTATATACTTGTTTCATATTTTATTACTTTATATTAATTTCAAAATATTATATATATATTCACATTAATATTTAATATTTATATTTATCCTATATATATAAAGGATTTGTATTTTGTTTGATGTTTCATGGAGAGAATCCTATAAATCGTAATATTTTTAAAGGAAAATTTTGAGTGATTTATTGGAAAAATAAAATAATCTATATCATGATCTTCCATGTTTAACTAACAATCCATTTTAGATATTTTTTAATATCCAATAGTCTTATATCCTAATTCGTTAATAAATTTAAACATTGAATGAATATGGATCATACCAATAATAATTTTCAAACAATTGTCTTGATAATAAAATAGATTTTATAATTCATTATATTCATGGAAAATGTAATAAAATAGATATTACTAGGTAATAGCTATTGAAAATATTACCGCATTATAAGTCGGACATGTATATGGGACAAAATAAATAAAATTATAATTTTCGTTTGAAGGTGAACTCTTAAATTGATATATAAAATACAGATACGTGCTAGATTTACAATAACTCTACACTAAGGTTTTTATATTTATATTTTTGAGAGATAATGAAATAGTATGATAGAATTTATGTAGGGGATTTTTAATGAGATAATAAATTCACAAATGGGATCAAATACACATAATTATAACATCATGTATTTTTCTCAAATCATTTTATACAATATATGTGAGGATCATAGAGGAACCCAAATTTTCATAAGATGATGGTATGAGAAATCCTGAATTAAATTTTTTGACATCCAAATAGAAATACATAAATGATTTATATATTTTCCTTATTTTTCAAAATCATTTTGTATGCCATGATATTTTAGTGTCTTACAATTGGGACACTCAAATATTACTCAAGCAACCATTTATTAAAATTTAGCCTAACAAAAAATTTTCATATTTCTTTTTAAAATGATCAAAACAGTTCATACCCTGTTATAGGTTGCAGAATAATTTTAGTATACTCATTTATTATTTATGATTCCTTTACTGAGTTATCAAACTATAATATATCTAATCTTTTTCCTATTACAATTTAGAGACACGCGATGTGAGAAAATAAATATGTTATTCAACACCAATTTTTTATTTAAAAATAATATTCGGGTTTATGGGAATACTACATTTGAGAAAACAACGATGATATTATGGTTTGTAGAAAATATTCAGGAATCAATTGGGTGGTCTCATATTTATCATAAATGCAATATCGACCTGACCTGAATCATTGATGTTCAAATGAATCAACAAACTTATTTTCAATGAAAACAAGAGAAATAAATTAGATATTTACAATTATAATTATATTCATCATCGTATCATATCAAAAAAATTATCATCATGGGCATGATCGAATAATTTTAACATGACATGAAATGTAGAATGTGAATAATATTGAAACATTAAAAAACATTGTCCAAGCCCAACACATAATTTATATACAAATTTAGTGTCATGTTCCTGACACACATATAAATAAAAATCATCAATGAATTAATGGTGGAAAAATCTAGAATAAAGTACATGAATAATACATGTAATATACCGATAGATTAAATAATAACCAATTCATTAGAGATATAAATATTCTTAGGAGGATTACTTACCCTTTGTGGAGTATGCGTATAATAACAGCTACCACTCCACCATCGGTATAGCACCTTACGAGGCCCTGTATGACCAACCTTTCAGGTATCCTTTGTGCTGGACTGACCCAGGGGAGTCAGCACTTGTAGGACCAGAGATGGTGTAGGCTACGACGGAGAGTTTTCAGATCATCAAGGAGTGGATGAAGACTGCACAGAGGAGGCAGAAGTCCTATGCCGATAAGTGACAGAGACCACTGGATTTTGAGGATGGTGCCCACATCTTTCTAAGGGTTTCAACTCAACTAGGTCTATAGAGATTTGGCCGAGGTGAAAACATGTCTCTGTGATTCATCGGACCATTCTAGGACCTCAACAGAGTAGGCGAGGTGGCTTACCCCCTGGCCCTTCCACCTCATTTGCACTGGGTGCACGACGTCATTCATACATCTCAGCTGAGGAGATACGTTCCCGACCCATCCCACATCATCGACCATGGGGAGCGAGACATCGAAAACAATGAGACTTTCATGGAGGTTCCAATTGATATTGAGGATCCACATGAGAAGGTCCTACATGGACGGTCGATTCATCTGTTGAACATTTGCCGGCAGCACGAGAACCTCCATGATAGAAAATGGGATCGGGAGGCTCATATGCATGCTCAGTACCCCCCATTTGTTTCCTTAGTGTGAGTTTTATCTTACGGGGATGTAAAGCCCTGAGGAGGGGAGAATGTAAAGACCCAGAAATTATGTGTATTTTTTTAAATACATTGGAATTTTACATGTCCGCAATTTCTAACGGCGCCAGATAATGAGGCACGGTGGGCCCGGAATCAAATTCTGATATTTATTTTGGGTATGCTTAGTAAACGTATGAGTGAGATTTTATATCTTTTGAACCAATGCTCGGAATTGAAAACTGAGGCACAGTTAAACATGAAGCGCTGGTATTCCCTTAAGGATACTTGTACCGTAGTTTTATTTGATTGAGTTTGGAAGTTAATTTTTGTGGTTTTTAAATAAAATTAAATATAAATATATGTAGTATATTTTTAGTTGTTGGGTGGTTAAAACATCCAAGTGGAGGTTAGAGGTGGGTCCCATCACACCCTAACCTCACTTGGGAGGATGTTAATAGGTGGGGTCCACCCGAGCTCCTAAACCACCTTAACCCCCATTTAACTCTTGAACTCCACATTTATGTGGATGAAACACTCTCTCTGGTTAATTGAACCTCTCCACCTTCCCCATTAATTTTGTGGCAACCTGAGTAATTAATTAATTGAACAACTCTTAATTAATTGCCACAATTTGAATTCTCTTGAATTTATTTCAAGAATAAAATAATAGACTAAGCTATTATTTTTGTTGGCACATAATACTTTGGTGGATCCTTGAAGAAATACAAGAGAATTTTTTCCACAAATAATGCAAAGAAAGTCTCTTCCATGACCGATGAATTATGACGCCATCTTCTTCCTTCTTCATTGTTCTTCAACCAAGGGAATGAAAGGGAAGTGACGCCCAAGACATCTCCAACGACCTTCATTCGCCTCAAAGGAAAATAGGTCATTCGCGTAGAAATTCACCAATGACGTCATCACCTTTGAATGTCGTCCACTAATGATGAGTACCTCTCTTCCTCTTCCAACATTGACGGAACAACGTCACCTTTCCATGTGTAACACCCCAAGATTTCATAGTGTGTTATTTCTTCAAAATAATTCAATAACTTTCACTACACACAACACCGAGTTCAAGCGCACCATGACTAACCAATCAAGCCGTTTAAAAGAGGTTATGAATAGTATTAACTAAATTTAAAACTTTATATAATCCTTATAATTTTAGAATACATATTATAAGTTTCTTAGACATAATGTAAGAACAAATTCATTTTCAGTATTGCACTTTTACCAACTTTTAATAGTGAACCCTTTTTAAATCCAATATTTTAAACTTTTATATATTCAATTTGACTACATGGGGATATCTAAAATTTATAATGAAACATCCCAAGATTCCACGGTACTCTTTCCTTTGAATATTATAGTAGCGTGTCTTGTATGCAACTTCGAGTTCTAACACACACCACAACCAATCAAACTAGCAGTTATGAATAGTAATACCATTTTTTGAAATTTTATAAATTTTATCTCTCAAAATGGACATCATTTTTGGATTCTGAATATCGAATTTAGCCTAGGGTTAAATATTGTTACTTTTTGGATAAATTTTATATTTTGATGAATAGTGAAAATTACTAAATTTTAATTAAAAACATCTTTTTTAATCAAAATAATGAGTAGTGATAAAAAATGAATTTGAGTGGTTTTAAAGTATCTTTAGAATATATTATTACCATTTAATATAATTTTTTTCATTGGACAAAACTTCACAATTAATCCGGATAAAAATAAGTGTCAATGTTTTGATAGTTATTATCTCTTAAAACACGCTTTTTGTTTTAACAAATGGAATGAATTTTAAATTAATATCTACCAATTTTGTGTTTTGAATTTGGAAAAATAGATTCCATATTTGGAATCAGGATGTTCAAATTTTGTAAATAGGTAACTTTTATTTTTATACATTTTGATTAATTACTTCGGTAAATATTTTATTTACCATGGTTAAAGGGTAAATCCGGTAAATAAGGGTAAAAAATAATATCATAATAATAAAAAATTACCCTAAAACGTTACTTAACCTTATTGGCGGATACATGTCTGACCATGGGAATATTTGGGTCGATTTTGGGACCCCATGGATCCACTTGTAACTGATAGGGACACTTTATTTTAATTAAGTTAAAAAGAATACAAAAATGACACAAGCATATATCATTTAGAAAAAAAATATTTTACATAGGGTAATATATGTTGGATTTTCGACTATAAAAATACATTAGAAATATAAAAATATTTCTATATAATTATATTTTATTTATAAATTTTAAACATTAAATACTTTAATTTATTTATGACACAATGATGATGTAGTAATTACCATAATAGGGAAAAATTAAAATAATTGATATTATAAATACCCAAATAAATATAATTTGAGAATTTTTATGAATTAAACTAATTTTCTAGGATAATATTACATGTTAGGAGTGATTTATTTATCATTTTCTCGAAGTAATCATTCTGTTATGATTTTCATAAAAATAAATTTTTGAATAGTGTCAAAATTGTCAAAAAGGGGTTTTTAAAACAAATATTATATTATTAATTGATATTAGATTCATAAAAATCTATGGTTCATCCAAAAGACTTATATCATGATAGGCGAATCATTAATGGTCCACTTGGGAGTCTCTTGGATGTATATAGTTGTTGGTCGGAGTGGACACTCAAGAGGGGGGTAAATTGAGTTCCAATTAAAATTTCTGTTAAAACATTGTCTAGTTAAAATCCCCAGATTTATAAAATAAGTTAAAACATAGTAAATTTATACAGATTGTAAATGTTCACTTTGCTTCTCAAAGATTGATTAGGTCTCAGTTAGTTTAACCACAAGATCAAACTAACTTTTGAAACTAATCTACTGATTTACAATAATTGTAAACACTTGATAATTTAACTATCAAAGTAGTTTTAAAATAATTTTTTATTTTATTGTAATAGAAGTAGAATAACTAAACTATAGGTCGTATACATTAAACATAAATAAAATATACACAGCAGATATAACAAGTGGTTTAGTCTCAAGACGAGACGTAGTTCTCTCAAATTTATATAAATTTGATCCACACCCTGGATCAGGGTTAACAACAGTTTACCAAACTGTTCGGGACACACAGGGACCTCTACCACTATTCTACGTGGGAAACAAAGAAAAGACCAGGCCACACAAGGACCTCTTCCACAGTTTATGTGGGTAATCAAGTGATAAGAGATTTGAAGTGAGGATTTTGATATCCTCTAGTTCAGTGCCGGAGATAGTGTGTGTATAAGAAATACAGAGTACACCACACTGCTCGAAAGGTAAATGATAAATCACAGAGCATATATGTAGAGTTTAGAAATGGATCTAGTGATTTTCAATGTATTTTTAGACTCTTTGGATTGAGAAGGAATGCTTTAGAGTCCTTCTCTTGTTTTTCTGTTGAAAAACAGAGTGTCGTAGTACAACTTGTCTTCTACAGTCTCTTGATTCGTCGTGTGTTCTTCAGAAATGTAGTATTGCATGTATGGAACTTATTTGAAGATCTTGTAATGTGTCCTTTACAGTTGTGCTCCAGATTGTTCTTCAATTCTGTACAGAGCTCGCATATCTTGTAGTATATGTGTCGAGTCATGTCAAGCGCACGTGTCCATACGTGTTCTCTAATGCAGCTCAATCTTCTTTATATTCCACGGGATCTGGCAGTAGTAATGATTCCATTCTCATAGGTATGAGATACGGTTTCCTGTCAAGACAACAACTAACATTAAATAACATTAATTGCATTAAAAACAAAAAATATGACCGTTAGTATTATTTAATATAAAATTGACAAAAAGCTTAAGAAACGGTGTCACAGTGATCATGGAACTGGTGTCTTCTTCACGGTGTCTGATCACGGTGTCTGGTCACAGTGTCTTGTCATAGTGTCTTGTCATGGTGTCTGGTCACGGTGTCTGGTCAGGGTGTCGGGCCACAGTGTCTAGTCATGGTGTCTGGTCACGGTGTCTGGTCACGGTGAGTCCTTCACGGTGTCTGGGTCACGGTGTCTGGGTCACGGTGAGTGGTCACGGTGAGTCCTTCACAGTGAGTCCATACTTAGACCAAAAAAATCTTTATTTGGACTAAGACAATGATATGAAGAATATGAGTTAAGGTTACTAATTAGAGATAATATATGAGGGAATTTTAATTATGCATAAAACTTGTAGAGAGTAATTAACATCCATAAGATTTGTTATGATAAAAACATAATATGCACCAATTGTTGACTTTGAAGAGTATTAGCAAGATGTGCACTGAAGATCGAGTTTAATTAACAGTAATGAAATTTGTGATTATTAAAACATGATTAACACATGAGGAGTCCTACAATAGTAATTTTATTAACTATATAATATAAAAATACAAAGTGACATGGTAAATGTCAAACTAATTAACTAAAAGTTAATACATAAAGATAAGGTTAATATAGTAATCCAAACCTGTCTAAATTCTATTGGATGAGTGGTTTTCAACCTATCCCCACCTTAACCTTTAAATAATCTACTTTTGACCTATTAGAAACTGAATATGAATTTATTATAAAATAATATTTCTAGCTTTTCCAAAACTACCCCTCACCCCTCTTATAAAAGGGAACTCCCCCTTCTAACTAATTCACACATTCAAAGCCTTTTAATTCGGTCAAACCCTTCCCAAATACTCTATAAACTTCCATCACTACAACCTATAGGCCTCAGTTTGATCAGAAAGCCAACCTAAGGAGTCCTTTTGATCAAATCAAAAGGAAGAACCCGAAGAAGAGGTAATGATTTGACCACCCTTTTCAAGTTCCTTTCTTCTTCCACTTCATCTTTATCTGTTATTACCATTATAAAATAATAACTCCAATATATTATATATACATTTATGTTATTATGAACATGGTACAACCATATTTCTGTATTTTATCCATCCTTTGAATGATATGTCACCATAGGTGCGTACGTACGGCTTACCGTCTCCACGTCGTGGTGTAATTGTTATTCAAAACATTATTATTTGGATGGTTATAATAATGATGTGTAATTCATGTAAATAATAAATATAACATGATAATTAATCTTTATATATGATATAACATCCAATTATATATTATTTTAATATCAAAAGAATTATATTGTCGCTCGTGCGTACGTACGGACTACCGTCTCTACGAACGCGATGAGATTCATTCTCCACCGTATCCATTCAGGTATAATTATCATTTGATGATTTAAAAATAATGTTTATGAAATTGATATCATTCTGGATATGAATAATATACAACCTATCCATGACAACCACAACTTACATAACAAAACTTATAAAAGAAAACTAGTAAGTTAACACCCGAAACGATGATAATACTAAGATATTATTAACAAAGCAATGTTAAAAGATCATATATGATATCATATGAATGTATATGATTATTGTATAATTTAAAAACAATTATTTCACCATTAAATAAGAGGTTAACCTACCCCCAACCAAGGAAAAGTACAAGGTAAGGGGTTTTCAACTCACACCTTATTTCCGTGAGATTCATGTGATATTGCCACTATTACCTTTTGTGTGGTGTATATACTTCCCATAATTGTATTCTTTGTGTAATACACTATAATTTATGTGTATTTACATATTCATTGTATGATACCTCTTTCATGGGTTGTATTTTTCGTAAGTTACCAAATTGGTAGGGGTTTATTTCACCATCTCTTTATTATCTGAGGTTCTTTATACGTAATAATCAATAGGGATCTCTTTATCATCCACATCCATGTTTCATTAAAATGTTTTTCAAAAAATTATTACTATTTTATAGAATATGGGTTAAAGTCATTTATACCCTTTTTTGACTTTTTATAAGAAGTTTATAAAGTAATCTTTTCGTTGTTTTCCAAACAAGGTCCTTTTTAACCTTTTTGACAGAATTAAGGTAGGAATGTTTTTTTAACATATACGGAAGGTACGACTATTCTCCACCATTATTACTCTTTTGAATCTTCACTTATACTCTAATAAGGATATTTTTAAAATAATGTTTTTCTTTGATAAATAGGTGATTTTTAAATGATTTAAAAAAAAGATATATTTCACTCATTTATATAAAAATACAGTGCAAATGTATACGTATTTAATGCACGCTTACATATGTTTTCAGAAAACCCGACTCTCAAGTGTGGTAGACATGAAGGGATTGGGTGTGGACCCATCATTGCTGGTAATTAGTCGACCAGTCTCAGAATTAGTTATTTTGTTTTCAGAAACTTGCATAATGTCTTCAGAAAAAACCACTGGAGTATATTTGAGCAATTTTAAACATAAGTATCTTCAAAAAATTTCATCGGTAGGTCTCACGAAACAAACTAGTGTTTTGGCACAAGGCCTTGGAAAAATATTATTTGTAGTCTTGGCACGAGGCCTTGGATATGTGGTTATGATAGTCTGGCATTATGCATTCCATCATTATGAAAGGTGTTATTGATATTGCATGTGATTATTCGATTAGTAGAATATCCATGTTAATAACTAAATGGAATTATTTCATTTTATTTTTTCCATACTATATTTAAGTTTATGTTTAAAAGGTTTTTGTTTTAGTTATACATTTCCTTAAATGTTTATTCTTATTTATGAATGTTTCCGCTATATTGTTATCCTTACTGGGAATTTGAGCTCACCCCTTTTCTATGTTTTCTTTTTCCCAGGATGTGAAGAAGTAAATTGTGAATGTCCTTCTGGGATAGTATGAGGGGATAAGAGTGTGGAATATAGTGACTATTTTTTTTTAGTTTTCGTTTTTATGATTTAACGTAAAACTTTATGAATATATCTTGTGTTTCCACCGCTACTAAACTAATCGGTCTTTCGAGATTTGATCTTTCTCGTGATCATTCCAATGTTATGTAATAATGCACCAACTCTGGGTAACTGGGGTCTGGGCGTTACAGTTGGTATCAGAATAAGTTTAGTACATACCTTGGAAGCTAGATTTAGATAAACTCTGATTAGAGCACTTAGATTTAAGATGGACTTTGAGGATTACTATAGAAGAACTTCATAAAATTTTTGTATTGTAGTGATTTTGTGAGTTTTTCGAGCAATACATCCCTGTATGGATACAAGCAGGTAGAGGCGGCTCTGGCACAGATTTATCTAGGGGTAAAACCTGAAAACACCGCTTTGAGTTGAACTCGAACGGGAACTGGTGCACGACAACGGGCCTTGCTGCACTCTTGGTTACGACACTCCTGGGGGATATGCTTAGGATAATTCTCATTTTCTTTACAAACCATTATGAAGGGTTTATGAGTATATACTTCTTCAAAGGAGACATTTTTATGATTATGTATTATATCCATAAACAATTTAATTTATGTTATGTGTTTTACAATTTTGGGAATATGTATTGTTATTCATAAACTAATATAATGCATGCCATTGTTTAGAAATGGCGCCCAGCAGAAGAAATGAGAACTCCAGCAATGCACATGATCAAAAGAGAAAGAAGGATCATATCTTTCATGTTCTTAAGCCAGAATTTATAAGTGAAATAGTCTCTCATGTATTATCATCATATGAAAAAATAATATCATGTGTTGATAAGATAAGTAAAGATTTTACTGAGTCATATGGCTTTGAAGGGAAGCAAGAGAAGAAAATGATAGAAGAGAGAAAGATGGATAAAGGGAAGAGGGAAAAGATGAATTTTCCCGTATGTGGTAACTATGGGAAGAAACACCCTAGAACTTGCCTAAAAGGAATGAGAGTTTGTTATAAGTGTGGTGGAAAAGGGAACAATGTACGTGAATGCAAGGGTAAGAAAATGGTTTCAAATGTACAATGCTTCATTTGCAAGGAGTTTGGACACTATGTGAACCTATGTCCCAGTCGTCTGACTATGCCGCAAATGATGCTATTGGATAATAATAATGTTATGATACTAACACAGACCAAGAGGAATTATTAGAGTTCTTATGTTGATTATGTCATTTGAGTGTTGTATCAACAATGTACTTCTTATAATAATTATGGAGTATACAGGGATTGTACTGCAGTACTATTTCATTAAGGACTTCAAATTGTGTGAAACAAAGAAAAGTGACTCAATAGTAGGTTAAATTATTGGAAAATATATGGTTGAGAAAAAGATAAACCATAACATGGTTCTGATACCGAGGTAGTGATTTTAGAATAATACATGATTGATTTGGATAAATTATATTGGATATTTTTTACTACCATGAAACTGATTAATGATTTGTATATTCCATCATTGTTGGGGTTTAAAACATTTTTGTATTGAAAGAGTATATCTATTATTATTTAATGAATAAGGGATCATGAATGTAATCAATAAGGTTTTATGGTAATACATGATGTTGCAGTGTTTTAAAAGAATACATGATGAAGGTGTTCACATGTTATTACGTGGAAGAAAGGGTATTTATTGTGCTTACCTTCCTTATAAATTTTGAACTGAAGAATTTTGGATAGTTCTAGTTTGGATTATTTTGGATTTCTAGATTAGGATAACCCAGAGGTCGGGCGGCAACCCGTCGCGTCCGGCAAGGCCGCGAGACATGAACCGACAACCGAAGGGCGATAAGAGTGTATCACTTACCACTGACCCACGTGATGTCCTAGATTGAATAATGTCTTTTTTAATGGTTTTTCTAGATGAATTATAAATTCATTTTTTAACCCTATACGAATAGGATAAATAGAATATCATTTTTAAGTTCTATTATCTTTTAGAGTGAAAGATGAGTTTGTGGTAGATCTTAGTTAAAGAATGAGACTCTACTTGTCAAGTATTTATTTTTCTTCTTCTATTATTCAATGAATAAATTCATTATTATACTTTAGTGAAGGGATCCTAAAACAAAAAAATGTGTTATCATAATACCATATGTTTTGATGAACCGATGGTATTTTGAATCATCATAGATTGATGAATTTAAGGCCCTCAATTTTACACTTGTTTGTTATTGATGACCTCAATCACTACCTATAAATATTTACGTTTTTCCACCAATTATGTGTCACTAATTTCCACCAATTTTCTCCGAATAGAGATCATAATTTGGTTGTGACCCTTGAATTTCACTTTTCCTTCTATTAAGACTAAATTTTGTTAATCCAATTTCCGATGTGGGTTTTCCAACAAAGATATTTTCTATATTCAACATTGTATTTTTGAAGAACAATTTCAAATTACGAGAACACAATTTATTGAAGGAGGGGAGAATGTAACACCCCAGGATTTCATATTGTGTTATTTTTTCAAAATAATTCAATAACTTGCACCACACAAAACACCGAGATCAAGCGCCCGCTGACTTACCAAACAAGCCATTAAAAAGTGGTTATGAATAGTATTAACTACATTTTAAACTTTATATAATCTTTATATTTTTAAAATCCATATTATGAGTTTCTTAGACATAATGTAAGAACAAATTCATTTCCAATATTGCACTTTTACCAACTTTTAATAGTGAACCCTTTTTAAATCCAATATTTTGTACTTTTATATATTTAATTGGACTAAATTGGGACATCAAAAATTTACAATGAAACATCCCAAGCTTCCACGGTACGCTTTCCTTTAATAATACAGTAGCATGTGTTGTACGCAACTTCGAGTTCTAACACACACCATAACCAACCAAACTAGCCGTTATGAATACTAATACCTAATTTTTTATATTTTATAAATTATATCTCTCAAAATGGACTTCATTTTTGGATTCAAAATATCAAATTTAGCCAAGGGTACAATTTTGGTACTTTTTGGATAACTTTTATATTTTGATGAATAGTGAAAATTACTAAATTTTAATTAAAAACATCTATTTAAATCAAAATAATTAGTAGTGATAAATTATGAATATGAGTGGTTTTAAAGTATATTTAGAATATATTTTTACCATTTAATACAATGTTTTTAATTGGAAAAAACTTCACAATTAAACCAGATATAAACAAGTGTCAATCTTTTGATAGTTATTATCTCTTAAAAACACGCTTTTTGTTTTAACAACGGGAATTAATTTTTAATTAATTTCTGCCACTTCTGTGTTTTGAATTTGAAAAAATGAATTCCATATTTTGAATCAGTATGTTCAAATTGTTTAAATAGGTAAATTTTATTTTTAGACATTTTGAATAATTATTTCGGTAAATATTTTATTTACCATTTTTAAAGGGTTAATCTGGTAAATAAGGGTTAAAAATAATATCAAAATAATAAAAAATTAACCTAAAACGTATCCTAACCTTATTGGTTGATACATGTCCGACCATGGGTATCTTTGGGTCGATTTTGGGACCCCATGGAGCCACTTGTATGTGATAGGGACACATTATTTTAATTAAGTTAAAATGAATACAAAAATGACACAAGCATATATCTTTTAGAAAAACAATTTTTACATAGAGTTATATATGTCGTACTTTCAACTATAAATATTAATTAGAAATATAAAAAGATTTCATACAAAATTATATTTTATTTATAATTTTTAGACATTAAATAATTTAATTTATTTATGACACAATGATGATACAATAATTACCATAATAGTAAAAAATTAAAATAATTTATATTATAAATACCCAAATAAATATAATTTGAAACTTTTTATGAATTAAAATAATTTTATAGGATAATATGACATTTTAGGATTGATTTAATCAACTTTTTTCGAAGTAATAATTCTGTTATGAGTTTTATAAAAATCAATTACTGAATAGTGTCTAAATTGACATAAAAGAGTTTTTAAAACAAATATTATATTATTAATTGATATTAAATTCCTAAAAATCTAAGGATCGGCTGAGAGACTTATATCATGATATTTGTATCATTAATGGACCATTTGGGGGTCACTTGGATGCATATAGTACGTTTATAACCTATATAATATAAAAATACAAAATGACATGGTAAATGTCAAACTAATTAACTAAGAGTTAATACTTAAAGATAAGGTTAATATAGTAACCCAAACCTGTCTAAATCCTATTGGTTGAGTGTTGTTAGACCTATATCCACCTAAACCTTTAAAAATCCAATTTGGATCCATTAGAAACCGAATATGAATTTATTATAAAATAATATTTCTAACTTTTCCAAAGGTACCCCTCACCCCTCTTATATAAGGGAACTCCCCCTTCTCACTAATTGACACATTCACAGACTTTTGGTTCTGACAACCCCTTCCCAAATACTCTCTCAACTTCCCTCAATACAACCTAGAGGCCTTATTTTGATCAGAAATCCAACCTATGAAGTCTTTTTGATCAAATCAAAAGGAAAAACCCAAAGAAGAGGTAATGATTTCACCACCCTTTTTCAAGTTACTTTCTTCTTCCACTTCTTCTTTCATTGTTATTACCATTCTAAAATAATAACTCCAGTATATTATATATACTTTTATGTTATTATGAACATGGTACAACCATATTTCAGTATTCTATCCATCCTTTGAAGGACATGTCACCATACGTGCGTACGTACGGCCGACTGTCTCCACGTCGTGGTGTAATTCTTATTCAAAAAAATATTATTTGGATGAGTGTAACAATGATGTGTAATTCATGTAAATAAAATATATAAATGATAATTAGTCTATATATATGATATAACATCCAATTATACATTATTTTAATATCAAAATAATGATATTGTCGCTCGTGCATACGTACGGACTACCGTCTCCACGAACGCGATGAGATTCATTCTCCATCGTATCCATTAAAGTATAATTATCATTTGGTGATTTAAAAATAATTTTTAAGGACATGATATCATTCTATATATGAATAAGATACAACCTATCCATGACAACCATGACTTACATAACGAAACATATAAAAGAAAACGAGTAAGTTAACACCCGAAACGATGATAATACTAAGATATTATTAACAAAGCAATGTTAAAAGATCATATATGATATCATATGAATATATATGATTCTTGTATAATTTAATAAAAATTAATTCACCATTATACATGATGTTAACCTACCCCCAACCAAGGAAAAGTACAAGGTTAGGGGTTTTCATCTCACTCCTTATTTCCATGAGATTCATGCCATATTGCCACTATTACATTTTGTGTGGTGTATGTACTGCCCATAATTGTATTCTTTATGAAATACACTTTAATTTATGTGTATTTACATATTCATTGTATGATAACTCTTTCATGGGTTGTATGTTTCGTAAGTAACCAAATTGGTAAGTGTTTATTTCACAATCTCTTCATTATCCGAGGTTGTTTATACGTAATAATCTATTGGGATCTCTTTATCATCCACATCCATGTTCCTTAAAAATGATTTTGAAAAATAATTAATATTTTACATAAATTGAGTTAATGTCATTTATACCCTTTTTTGACTTTTTATCAGAGGTTTATAAAGGAATCTTTCCGTCGTTTTCCAAACATGGTCATTTTTTAACATTTTTGACAGAATTAAGGTAAGAATGTTTTTTTGAACTTATACGGAAGGTGTGGTCATTCTGCACCGTTATTACACCTTTGAATTTTCCCTTATACTCTTATAAAGATATTTTTAATATAAAGGTTTTCTTTTATAATTATGTGATTTTTAAATGATTTCAAAAAAAAGAGATATTTCACTCCATTAT
This sequence comes from Viscum album, assembly GCA_963277665.1. Lineage (NCBI taxonomy): Eukaryota > Viridiplantae > Streptophyta > Magnoliopsida > Santalales > Viscaceae > Viscum > Viscum album. Next base: position 575,803,867 of record OY728138.1, on the reverse strand, counting down.
ATGAAAATCCAGTGCAAATGTATACGCATTTAACGCAAGCTAAAAAATGTTATCAGAAAACCTGACTCTTGAGTGTGGTAGACAGGAAGGGATTGGGCGTGGACCCATCATGGCCTGTAATTAGTCGAGATGTCTCAGAATTAGTTATTTTGTTTTCAATAGCTTGCATAATGTTTTCAGAAAAAAAACTGGAGTATATTTTAGCAATTTTAAACATAAGTATCTTCAAAAAAATTCATCGGTAGGTCTCATGAGACAAACTATTTTTTTGGCACAAGGCCTTGGAAAAATATTATTTGTAGTTTGGCATGATGCCTTGGCTATGTGGTTATAATAGTATGAAATTATGCATTCCATCATTATGAAAGTGGTTATTGATATTGCATGTGATTATTCGATTAGTAGAATATCCATCTGAATAAGTAATGGAATTATTTCATTTTATTTTTCCCATACTATATTGAAGTTTAAGTTTAAGAGGATTTTGTTTTAGTTATACATTTGCTTAAATTTTTATTCTTATTTATGAATGTTTCCGCTATATTGTTATCCTTACTGGGCATTTGAGCTCACCCCTTTTCTATGTTTTATTTTTCCCAGGATGTGATGAAGTAAATTATGAATTACCAGTTGGGATAGTATGAGGGGATATGATTGTGGAATATGGATACTATATTGTTTTAGTTTTCATTTGTATGATTTAATGTAAAACTTTATGAATATATCTACTGTTTCCAAAGCTACTAAACTAATCGGTCTTTCGATATTTGATCTTTCTAATGATCATGACAATGTTATGTAATAATGCACCGACTCTGGGTAACTGGGGTCGGGGTGTTATTGTTGGTATTAGAGGAATTTTAGTACAAAACTAGGAATTTAGATTTAGATAAACTCTAATTAGAGCACATAGATTTACGATGGACTTTGAGGATTAGTATAGAAGAACATCCTAGAATTTAGGTATTGTAGATATTTTGTTAGTTTTCTGAGAAGTACATCCCTGTCTGGATACAAGCAGGTAGAGGCGGCTCTGGCATAGATGTACCTAGGGGTAAAACCCAAAAACACCGCTTTGATCTAGACTCAAACGGGAACTGGTGCATGAAAACGGGCCTTGCTGCACTCTTGGTTACGACACTCCCAAGGGATATGATTATGATAATAATTATTTTCATTACAAACCATTATGAAGGGTTTATGAGTATATAATTCCTCAAAGGAAACATTTTTATGATTATGGATTATGTCCATAAACTATTTAATTTCTGTTATGTGTTTTACAAGTTTGGGATTAGGTATTATTATTCATAAAGTAATATAGTGTATGCCATTGTTTAGAAATGGTGCCCAGTAGAAGGAATGAGAACTCCAGCAATGAATATGATTCAAATAGAAAGAAGGATCATATCTTTCATGGTCTTAAGCCAGAATTTATAAGAGAAATAGTCTCCCATGTATTATCATCACATGAAGAAATAATATCATGTGTTGATAAGATAATTAAAGAGTTTACTGAGTCATATGGCTATTAAGGGATGCACGAGAAGAAAAGGATGGAAGAGAGAAAGATGTATAAAGGTAATATGGAAAAGAAGAATTTTCCCGTAGGTGATAACTGTGGGAAGAAACACCCTGGATCTTGCCTGAAAGGAATGAGAGATTGTTATAAGTGTGGAGGAAAGGAGCACAAAGTATGTGACTGCAAGGGTAAGAAAATGGTTTCAAATGTACAATGCTTCATTTTCCAGTAGTTTGGACACTACGCGAACCTTTTTCCCAGTCATCAGACTATTCCGCAAATGATGCTATTGGATAATAATAAAGTTATCATACTACCACAGATGAAGAGGAATTATTAGAGTTCTTATGTTGATAATGTCATTTGAGTGTTGTATCAACAATGTACTTCTTATAATAATTATGGAGTATATAGTGATTGTATTGCATTACTAATTCATTAAAGACTTGAGATTGTGTGGAACAAAGAATAGTGACTCAATATCAGGTTAAATTTTTGGAAAATATATGGTTGAGAGAAGATAAACCATAATATGGTTCTGATACCGATGTAGTGAATTTGGAATAATACATGATTGATTTGGATAAATTATATTGGTAGTCTTGACTAAATTGAAACTGGTTAATGATTTATATATTCCATCATTGTTGGGGTATAAAACATTTTTGGATTGAAAGAGTATATCTATTATTCTTTACGGAATAAGGGATCATGAATATAATCAATAAGGTTTTATGGTAATACAGGATATTGCAATGTTTTAAAAGAATGCATGATGAAGGTGTTCCCATGTTATTACGTGGGAAAAAGGGTCTTCATTGTGTTTACCTTCCTTATAAATTTTGAACTAATGTATTTTGGATAGTTCTAGTTTTGATTATTTTGGATTTCCATAAAAGGAAAACCCGGAGGACGGGCGGCAACCTGTCATGTCTGGCATGGCCGTGAGACTTGAACCCACAACTGAAGGGAGACAAGGGTGTATCACCTACCACTGACCCACATGATGTCCTGGATTAAATAATGTCGTTTTTTAATGGTTCTTCTAGAAGAATTATAAATTCATTTTTAACCATATACGAATAGGATAAATAGAATATTATTTTTAAGTTCTATTATCTTTTAGAGTGAAAAATGAGTTTGTGGTAGAACTTAGTTAAAGGATGAAACTCTACTTGGAAAGTATATATTTTTCTTCTTCTCTTATTCAATGAAGATATTAATTCTTATACATTAGTTATGGGATATTTAAACAAAAAAATGTGTTATCCTAATACCATATGTTTTTCTGAACCGATGGTATTTTAAATCATCATAGATTAATGAATTTAAGGCCCTAAAATTTACACATGTTTGTGATTGATGACCTCAATCACTCCCTATAAATATTTACGTATTTCCTCCAATTATATGTCTCTAATTTCCAACAATGTTCTCCAAATAGAGATCATAATTTGGTGGTGACACTTTCATTTATCTTTTCCTCTTATTAAGACTAGATTTTATTAACCCAATTTACGATATGGGTTTTCCCAAAAAGATATTTTCTATATTCAACCTTTTATTTTCTAAGAACAATTTCAAATTGCGAGGATGCAATTTATTGAAGAAGGGGAGAATGTAACACCCCAAGATTTCATAGTGTGTCATTTCTTCAAAATAATTCAAAATCTTGCACTACACGCAACACCGAGATCAAGCACACCATGACATACCAAAAAAGCCATTCAAAAGAGGTTATGAATAGTATTAACTAAATTTTACTCTTTATATAATCCTTAAAATTTTAGAATCCATATTATAATTTTCTTAGACATAATGTAAGAACAAATTCATTTTCAGTATTGCACTTTTACCAACTTTTAATAGTGAACCCTTTTTAAATACAATATTTTAAACATTTATATATTCAATTTTACTAAATTGGGACATAAAAAATTTACAATGAAACATCCCAAGCTTCCAAGTTACGCTTTCTTTTGAATAATAGAGTAGTGTCTGTTGTACGCAACTTCATGTTCTAACACACACCACAACCAATCAATCTAGCCGTAATGAATTATAATACATACTTTTTGAAATTTTATAAATTTTATCTCTCAAAATGGACTTCATTTTGGATTCTAAATATCGAATTTAGCCTATGGTACATTTTTTGTACTTTTCGGATAACTTATATATTTTTATGAATAGTGAAAATTACTAAATCTTAATTAAAAACAACTTTTTTAATCAAAATAATTAGTGGTGATAAATTATGAATTTGAGTGGTTTTAAAGTATATTTAGAATATATTTTTACCATTTAATACAGTGTTTTTTTTTGTGGAAAAAACTTCACAATTAAACCAGATATAAACAAATGTCAATCTCTTGATAGTTATTATCTCTTAAAATCACGCTTTTTGTTTTAACAACGGGAATTAATTTTAAATTAATTTCTGCTGCTTCTGGGTTTTGAATTTGGAAAAATGGATTCCATATTTGGAATCAGGATTTTCAAATTGTGTAAATAGGTAACTGTTATTTTTAGACATTTTGAATAATTAATTCGGAAAATATTTTATTTACCAGGGTTAAAGGGTAAATCCGGTAAATAAGGGTTAAAAATAATATCATAATAATAATAAATTACCCTAAATCGTATGTTAACCTTATTGGATGATACATTTCCGACCATGGGAATCTTTTGGACGATTCGGGGACCCCATGGAGCCATTTGTAAGTGATAGGGACACTTTATTTTAATTAAATTAAAATGAATACAAAAATTACACAAGCATATATCTTTTAGAAACAAAAATTTAAATAAGGTTATATATGTTGGATTTTTGACTATAAATATTCATTAGAAAGCTAAAGATATTTCTTACATAATTATATTTTATTTTAAATTTTTAGACATTAAATAATTTAATTTATTTATGACACAATGATGATGAGGTAATTACCATAATAGTGAAAAATGAAAATAATTGATATTATAAATACCGAAATAAATATAAATTGAGACTTTTTATGTATTGAAATAATTTTCTAGTATAATATGCCATGTTAGTATTTATTTAATTAACATTTTTAGAAGTAATCATTCTGTTATGAGTTTTATAAAAATCAATTATTGAATAGTGTCAAAATTGACATAAAAGAGTTTTTAAAAACAATATTATATTATTAATTGATATAAAATTCTTAAAAATCTAATGCTCGGCTAGGAGACTTATATCATGATAGTTGTATCATTAATGGGCCACTTGGGGGGTCTCTTGGATGTATATAGTATGTCTATTAACTATATAATATAAAATAAAAAGTGACATGGTAAATGTCAAACTAATTAACTAAGAGTTAATACTTAATGATAAGGTTAATATAGTAACCCAAACCTGTATAAATCTTATTTTTTGAGTGGTGTTCGACCTATAACCACCTTATCCTTTAAATAATCTTCTTTGGAGCAATTAGAAACCAAATATGAATTTATTATAAAATAATATTTCTAGATTTTCCAAAGGTACCCCTCACCCCTCTTATAAAAGGGAACTCCCCCTTATCACTAATTCACACATTCAAAGAGTTTTGGTTCGGCCAAACCCTTCCCAAATACTCTCTAAACATTACTCACTACAACCTAGAGGCCTTATTTTTATCAGAAAGCCAACCTAAGGAGTCCTTTTGATCAAATCAAAAGGAAGACCCTGAAGAAGAGGTAATGATTTCACCACCCCTTTTCAAGTTCCTTTCTTCTTCCACTTTTTCTTTATTTGTTATTATCAATCTAAAATAATAACTCCAGTATATTATATATACATTGATGTTATTATTATCATGTTACAACCATATTTAAGTATTCTATCCATTCTTTGAAGGACATGTCACCATACGTGTGTACGTACGACTTACCGTCTCCACGTCGTGGTGTAATTGTTACTCAAAACATTATTATTTGGATGGGTATAAAAATGATGTGTAATTCATGTAAATAATAAATATAACATGATAATTATTCTTTATATATGATATAAAATCCAATTATATATTATTTGAATATCAAAAGAATGATATTGTCGCTCGTGCGTACGTATGGACTACCATCTCCACGAACACGATGAGATTAATTCTCTATCGTATCCATTCAAGTATAATTATCATTTGAAGATTTAAAAATAATGTTAATGGAATTGATATAATTCTGGATATGAATAAGATACAACCTATCCATGACAACCACAGCTTACATAACAAAACATATAAATGAAAACGAGTAAGTTAGCACCCGAAACAATGATAATACTAAGATATTATTAACAAAGCAATGCTAAAAGATCATATATGATATCATATGAATGTATATGATTCTTGTATAATTTAATAACAATTATTTCACCATTATATAGTAGTTTAACCTTCCCCCAACCAAGTAAAAGTACAAGGTAAGTTGTTTTCGTCTCACTACTTATTTCTATGAGATTCATGCCATGTTGCCACTATTACCTTTTGTGTGGTGTATGTACTTTCCATAATTGTATTATTTTTGTAATACACATTAATTTATGTGTATTTACATATTCATTATATGATACCTCTTTCATGGGTTGTATGTTTCATATGTTACCAAATTGGTATGGGTTTATTTCACAATCTCTTCATTATTCGAGGTTGTTTATACGTAATAATCTATTGTGATCTCTTTATCATCCACATCCATGTTTCTTAAAAATGTTTTTCAAAACAATATTACTATTTTATATAATATGGGTAAAAGTCATTTATACCCTTTTTTGACTTTTTATAAAATGTTTATAAAGGAATCTTTCCGTCTTTTTCCAAACAAGGTTCTTTTTTTACCTTTTTGACAGAATTAAGGTAAAAATGTTTTTTAACTTATACGGAAGGTGAGGTTATTCTCAACCATTATTTCACCTTTGAATCTTCCCCTATACTCTTATAAAGATATTTTTAAAATAAAGGTTTTCTTTATAATTATATGATTTTTAAATGATTTCAAAAAAAGATATATTTCACTCAATTATATGAAAATCCAGTGCAAATGTATATGTATTTAATGCAAGATTAAAAATGTATTCAGAATACCCGACTCTCGAGTGCGGAAGATAGGAAGGGATTGGGCGTGGACCCATCATGGCCTGTAATTAGTCGAGCAGTCTCAGAATTAGATATTTTGTTTTCAGAAGCATCCATAATGTTTTCAGAAAAAAAAACAATGGGTTATATTTGAGAAATTTTAAACATAAGTATCTTCAAAAAATTTCATCGGTAGGTTTCATGAGGCAAACTAGTGTTTTGGCACAAGGCCTTGGAAAAATCTTATTTGTAGTCTTTGCACGAGGCCTTGGCTATGTGGTTATGAATGTCTGGAATTATTCATTCCATCATTATGAATGTGGTTATTGATATTGCATGTGATTATTCGATTAGTAGAATATCCATGTGAATAAGTAAATGGCATTATTTCGATTTATTTTTTCCATACTATAATGAAGTTTAAGTTTATAAGGCTTTTGTTTTAGTTATACATTGCCCTAAATGTTTATTCTTATTTATAAAAGTTTCCGCTATGTTGTTATCATTACTGGGAATTTGAGCTCACCCCTTTTCTATGTTTTAATTTTCCCAGGATGTGAAGAAGTAAATTATGAATGACCTGTTGGGATAGTATGAGGGGATAAGAGTGTGGAATATGGAGACTATTTTTTTGTATTTTTCATTTCTATGATGTGATTTAAAACATTATGAATATATTTAGTGTCTCAAAGGCTACTAGACTAATCAGTCTTTCTAGATTTTATATTTCTCGTGATCATTCCAATGTTATGTAATAATGCACCAACTCTGGGTAACTGGGGTCGGGGTGTTACACCATGACTCCGTCAAATGAAACCTTAAATACAGGTAGGGGTTTTAGTTGAATTCTTTTATTTTTATTCATCATTCAAACCTCGGTTTATTTTTTGGACAATCGTTATCACATAACGTGGAGGACGTGGGCAGACAAAACACGGCCTGACATCCCTAAGTTGGTTGTTGTTTGGCTTAAGACGGTGGTGGTGCAACGACGCCACTGGAATAAAGAACCACGTTGGAGCATCAGTGGTCGTTGATGGACCAGCCGTGAGAGGAAACAGTGGCACAAGGACCACTAGAACGCTGATGGGGAGCAGCACCGTCATGCCGTGTAAAGATCTAGGTCACGGCGGTGCCAGAGGGGCATGGTGTCATCGCACCAGGCCGAAGGAAGGGGGCCGCTGCCATGCGGGTCATTGCGAATGAAGACGGCTCGGTGCCCTCACGCCGTGTTGGGGAAGACCCGCGGCCTAAGGCCGCAGTGAACGGGATGAGCGGCCAGATGAGCCGACGGTCGGCGAAGCTCCACAAGGAGGGACCCTATGGGTCCCACGACACTCCAAACCGGCGCATAGCGCCGGTTCCCTAAGAAGCCGGGGGGGGGACTCCCCCCCGCGGCATGGCCAGCCACGACGAGAGCCATCCATCTTCCATGCAGGCGAGCTAGTTGGCCAGGCCGCGCATTGTCGGGCTGCCCTCGGTCAGGCTGCCCTCAGCCGGGCCACACATGGTCGGGCAGCCCTCGGTCGGGCCGCCCCTCGGCCAGGCCAACGCGGGCCGGGCTGCCTTCAGGTTGGGCCACGCCTTCCAGTCAGGCCGTGCCTTTGGGCCGAGCTGACCACTCGGGTTAGACAACACTCGTGGACTAGGTCAGACCTCGGTTAGGACCGGGTCAGTCCGACTGGGTCGGACCAGTCCCTGACCCACTTTATCCATCGTTCTCTTATCTTGATGAACCAATTGTTATAACCCTAACTATGGATGGTGTAGGCCAAACAAACATGGTCTGACTCCCTTTTTCAATGTCTTTTGTGATATTCTTCAGCATGGTGATGAAGCAACACAAATACAAAGGCGACAATGAAAAAGGTCGTGCTACCAGCAGCCTCCATGATATGTGTTGCCCTAGCGGCATCCCATACTGTCGATGGCTGAACCAGCACTACGCTTCTACCCACCGGCTCGCCTGGTGCCCTGGCTGACTGCCTCCCGGCCACCCGCCTGCCTGGCCAGCCACCCACCAGCACTCCTAGAGCCCTGCCTGGCTAGCTCCTAGCCTAGCGACGCCCTGCGCGGCTGCCTGCCATCCTGGCCGCGACCCACCTGACCGCCCACCGGCCTGCCTGCAGGCCTGCCTGACCACTTCCCGGCCTCCCCAGCCTCCACCCAGCCGGTTCCCATGCGCCCGGCTGAACCACACCAGCCCACGCACCCCATATTTCCCGAGCCGCATGCTCACGACACTCTGGGACGAACCACCCACACGACCTGCTGGGGTTGGCCCAGCGGACCGAGTCGGCTTAGACTGGGTCGGCCCAGACAGGTTCGAACCGGACCCTGGCCCACTATCGACGCCTTCAAATTCTTTGGCCATATATTTGGCACCAGACCACCATTTGACGAGCCGTCAGCAGCGCGTGTATTCTTGGAGTGCGAAGGTCCTTTTGGGTATGCCCCACAAGTGTTTTGGGTATAGTTGAGCTATGGTCAGGTTTGATCGAGCATGAATCCCACCAGGACCCTAGAACAAAAAGGCTAATAACTCACCAACTAGGCGTCTGATTGATGTGTCATCTATTGCGTTGAGACTACTATGACATGGAAGACCTCTATGATAAATCTTCGGTTGAGTTTTTGACAGCTGGAGTATTCACTAGTAGCTTGTGGAGTGGATCCTCCCTGAGATGAGCGAGCGTAGTGCGGAGACCTAGTAGCTGGCTGAGACCTGACAACTGCTGATCGTTTCCACTCGGAGTGACTCGTCTATCCCAGTGGGGAGTTCCTTGGTGTCATGGAAGACCCACAGTGGGGAGCTCTGTGGTGTTCTGGAAGACCCACGATACTCTACAGGAAGAGTAAATCGGTAGGCTATGAGGAGAAGTGTCGTGGTGACTAGGTATACCCACGAGGGGGGGGGGGCACCTTGGTGACACAGCAGACCCACAATACTCGACAGTAGGAGTAACTCAGCAGTCTAAGGTTAGTGGGAAGTGCCTTATTTTCACAGTAGGCCCGCTATACTCGATAAGTAGGAGTTCTCCAGCAGTCTTGGTTTCGATAATGTGAATAAAAATCCTGATTGAGCTGAGTTAGTAACTATTATGTTTTCATCATGATTTAGATGGATTAGTGTATAACATAGGTATATGTATGGGAATATACCTAAGTTTTTTTATCTGTTGATTTCATACATTGTGGTTTATCATTGTCGGATTATATGAGACCTTGAGGAGATCGAGTTCCCTACTGGGTATTGTTATACTCACCCCTACACGGGCTATGACGACACCTCGTTGTGTTGGATGAAGATGACGGACAACACTGACCGATGCTGAGTATACCAGGATTGGACAATACTCAGAGGTGGACCACAATGTGTGACGGTACACGGAGGTGATGAATAGATGTGGTGTGTTGTGGAGCCTATCTTGACCTGCCCTTCAGGTAGGACGTCTTGGTGGACGATCAAGGGGCCATGTTCCATTTTTTAGTACTTTTACTTTCAATTTCCTTATACTTTACATTTGGGGATGTATTTCTGGCCCCCTTTTTTACTTTTCAGAACTCTTTTGGCATATAGTTTTATTTTGTGTTATGTTTCCATATTGTACTCTATTGTGTGCGTTTTCCAGTTATAAAGGAAATTCCTTCCCAGTTTTGGGATTTATGCATTTGGTGCTTGTCTCCAACCTCTGTGTGATGGACGTCGGGCTTGGGGTAGTCATGACATGGTCCTCGGGGGACAGGTCGGGATAGGCTGATTTTGGATGGAGGTTGGAAGAGATAACAAGACACAGTTAGGGTCCCATTTGGGGAGTCATAATGTCTTTATTTGAAGTTCCATTATAAACACAATGCACATATAATGACAAGTCATGTTTTCCCCTTCTATTGAGTATTGTACTTCTTATTTTTCTATCTTGGGAAATGAGTGTCGTTCTTGTAATATATGCTTTCACTATTGTTTATTTATTTCTATGGGTGTCTTAAAATGATAAATGAGGCTATAATCTCCCTCTTAATGACTTACCGGACCCTCATGGCTAGTCGGTAGCCTCTAACATACAAGGAGGCATGCTTGATGTCATGTAGAAAACTGACTTGGTGCACCATTGCATAGAAACCGGGCCAGGATGTTACATATTCCCAAACCAAAAAAATGATAACAAAAAATAATTATACATTAAAATAAAATAATATGTGAAAATTATACATAATAACACTAAATAATAAATATTTGAAAATATAATCAAAACAAGAAAAAATATTATTCCTAAAATATAATCTTAAAAAGTATGTGATTTTCTTTTTTCATTAAAAAATATAAAAGATGATGAGAAACAACCATAAAACATTACATAAAAACCAAAATATAAACCTCATTAAATCATATCTTTAAATGTGAATTAGAATATAATTATATAAAATAATATCTTTGTTAAGCCTTTTCATTATTTTAAAATTTCATTTTTGTAATCCTATATCCCTAAATGGATAAAGAAACTATTTAATTAAAATTAATAAGGTTTAACAAAAAGATATATATGTAACCAAAAAAATATTTTCTATTATGTAATTTAAAATATTTGTGTGAATTATAATCATGGATATGGAAGAATAATATAAATATATAAATTTGAACTATTCTTACCAAAAAAATTCACAAAACTATAGAATCATAAAGGATGAATAAATTGGTTTGAAATATTATTTCCCTATAAAAAACATAGAAAAAAATAGATTCATCATATTTTAGAATACACCAATATCAACAGATAATACAAAAAGTGGAGTGACTATGACACAAGAAATATATCTGAGTCAAAACAACCCAATACACCCATCTTAATATTTAAATGAAAACATCAAGAAATTTATAACATAAAATAAAGAATTTAATATCCATATTTTTGAGATTATCATGATAAAAAACAATAACATTGTTGTATTTACCCCACATAAAATTTAACATGAATTTTTTGATTAAATATATCTCAATAGATTAAAATTTCCGTCAATTAAAACATTAATGTATCGCCATAGCGGTAGTTTCAATATTCATTCACTATAAAAAATAAATTATTCCAATATCATAACATTTTATAAAATATTTTGTTTATAATGATATATGATATTTTAATTTCATTTGATGAGTACATTTGATTGTATTATTGACGATGAAATCAATAATGATCATTTTTCTATGATTTTCAACATATGAAAGGTGTTTTCTAATATTAACGAGTTAAATGTCGATTTATCCCTTCTAAAACAAAAAATTAACCATTTATATATTAATTTAATATTATACTGGTAATTATTTTGTTATAATCATTTAAGATATTAGTTAATAGTTTCTTTATATAGGTGTCCAATACAACTAAATAAAAAATGGTTATTATTGATGATTATATAGTGATTAAATTGAAATATTAAAAGGCTATTATAGTAAATAGATAATTTTTTTATTATTGTGATATATAAAGATTATAAATTATATAGATTATTAATTACTTTATATTACAATATTACTTGATTTAGTTAATTATTTTCTTCAAAGTACCCTACATTTAAATTATAGAATTTGTAATAAACATTTGTTGATTGTATCATTATTTTGTTTCTAAATTTCATATAGCACAACCTTAATGATATTATGATCATTATTTTTATCCATTAAAATATTTCCAATCGAAATACTTGTATGGTGAATAATAAATGGGAAACTGGAATCTAACTTTTAATGGGGTTGTAGTACACACGTACGGATGGTTACTGATTTGGTTTTCCATAGAAACGGAAAAGAAAAAATATGTCTTATCTCCTTATATTATAAAATATGACAAAAATATAATAATTATATATCAACTATAAACATAAACTAATCCTTTAATGGTTGTTATGTAGAATAAAATATGTTGAATGATTGAGGCGATAGTTTTCACAACCAATAATTCACATTTTTTTATACTAAAATAATCATGTGGTGGGATGTTAATTTTTATTCCATCGTTATAATTACATACCAATATAATAGTTATAACTATTTTACCATAATAATATGGTAAAAATTACATTTATGTATGATGAAAAATATAATTACATTTAATAAATTTAATAGGGGTTAGAAAATTATATGCCAATTCATGGATAATTTCATTTGTGAAAGGGATGAAACCATTTAGGGATTATATCTTGAAAATTAAAAAATCAATAAAGAATATATGTGTTCTTAAAAAAAAATTTGGTGGAGTTGTTATTGAAATTATTAGGTTTTGGTGTGTAAGGTATTGAGTAGTAGAGGACCCCTTTTAAAAGTATAATTGAGTGAATATTTTTTAAATAACAAAATCATTAAAATAATTTGAAGTCAAACTCAGAAGATGTATTTAAAAAATTAGGGAACATAATTTTGAGAAATATAAATTATTTATTAAAACATTCAACACATAATTAAAATTAATTTCTAGATATGTTGAGCACTTTACACTTATGTTTAAAAATATTATCTTTTTAGTTTTCACTAATGTAAGTAGTTATTAATTAAGAAATTTTTTATTTTTTATAAAAAAAGTGATCTTTATTATATAATATAGAGAGCTAAATTCAAAATTTGAAATATATCTTCAATTTCAATTTTTAAATATGATAAACATTAATTCCAAAATTAAAAAGTTACAATACCTTACTATTTTTTAAACAAACATTTACTCATATATTTTAAAATATGAAATGTGTTTATAAAAATTAAAAGAAACATTTTGAATATTTTAATTTCACCTATAAAATAATTATTTGGCCTTACAAACTGCGTATATAAATTTCTAACTCACATTTATATCTTAATAATCCTATAAAAGTTTCATGTTAATTAAACAATATATTTCATTATCCACCTAAAAATAAAATGTTTTTCAAAACTCCAAAAAACACTTATAAATATATTATTATTATTCATGATCAAAAAATGATGTTATATTTTTCATATTCCATTTTTAAAAAATTTAGAAAATAATATTTAATTAGAAGTTAAAAATATAATGAAAAATTATTTTTATAAGATGGTATATTTGTTGAATTATACATATTCATTACTCTTATTTCCTATCAATTAAAAATTAATTTATAGGTATTATATTATTTATATTATAAATATATTTAATTATTATATTATCATAATATTCATACTTTCATGACATAAAATATAAATTATTAAAACAAATAGGTATGAAGTAATTTTCCCAGTAGTTTTACCTATAATAATTTTATTTCATTTTTATTACAAGTAGTCTTATTTTTTATTACACATATGTTCCTATTAATTCTACTTAAATTCATTATTTAAAATTCAAATGAATTGTATTAAAAGGTCATATTTGTTTTTTTTATTTAACCTACATGTATCACATTATTTTCATCCATCCTACATTTATATAAATATATAAAACAACATATTTATATAATGAAAATGGAAATTTAAATATCATGTTCTTAAATTAATCCTCTAAAATAAATTACAACATTTCAATTATAATATTCACATACACATAATTATAAATAATTGTTTCTGTAAGATATATTTAACATGAGAAATAATTTTTAATGTATTTTCATCATTAATATAATGGATGAGATGAAGATACTAATTTATTACTTCTTAATATGTATGTCAAAATATTTGAATGTCTTAAACTATTTTATATAATCAACCATTATGATTTATTTATGTAAAGAATTTATATTAATCCCTATATATAGTAATTATCATGGTCTTGTTTGAAATATGAATTGAGAGTTCCTTACTCTAATAATTAATGTGGTAATTATTTATAGATATTTTCTATATCTAAAATTACATTTAATTGCCTTAAATATGGAACTAACATGATTCTCATGTGGATTATTAAATAAAAAAATATTAATGTAAAAAAATAATTGTATTTAATAAAAAAAATTGGTGTTGATTTGATTCTCCTGGGAAACATTCCATACCTATATTAGTAGGAAGAGATATATAATAATTATACATCACAAAATATATAGTGGTCGGTGGGTATTCATTTTTCCCTTAATATTCATGACATAATTTTAGTAACATGGATAACAAGGATTTCCCCTGTTGTCATTATTTTAGTGGTTGCTAATGTTTTTTATCCATGATATCTATTTTATTGAAGAATAATTCTTCAAAACTCCATATTCTATATAAATTTATTGAAATTCACACTCTTAACCATCATTTATGTTATAAACTTATATTACCATCAGATACATCATGACAATTATGGTCAATTCATCAACACTTTAATCAATGTATTTTTTTCTTCATAAACATTACCATGGGTTGTTATTAATATACATTTGACATGTGTATGGTAGAATAATAATTCCTACATCATCATTGATAAATTATATTCATTGAAACACCACCCTTATCTTATTTTATGTGCTTGTATATAGGTAAAAAAAACATTTTTGATCATACCATGAGATGCATTGGTGGGAATAAAACAAATGTATTCCACACCTACTCCTCTCCCACATCATTCTTCATTACTATATACATTAAAAAATCCATTTTTAAATAGGTTTATCCTTGATCTAACCACTTCTAAAAACAAATATATTAGTCATCAATGGTCTATATTTATATAATAATATAATTATGAAACCCCAATCTTGGAATGTGATAAACATTGAAACCACCACATTATCATGAATTTGAACCCTCAATAGTCTTCTATTAATCATGGTTTCCTTAGGATTATTCTCTCATATTTTTAAAATTAGTTAATCAATATAATATAGTTTCTATTATTAATTTTCATATGAATTTGAATAAACAATAAAATACCTATTGATTTCTATATATGTTATGTAGATCGGCCTCATTTAGTTGCATCAAGTCATGGATTATTGAATACCCAAAACACCCCAATCTAGGATATTAACCCTCATAAAAATTGTTCTAGAACCTAAATCCAAATAAAGTATCCTATCAAAATAATAATTCTAATTATAATCACACAATATCTACTTTACCAAAATAGTCATATGTTAATGTATACTTAAACTCACCCCTTAGAATCTTCCTTATGGGTTCTCTACTGTTCTCTAAATATATACTAAAAAACAAAATTTTATTCCTATAAAAAAATGCAGTAGACCTATATAAATAAGAAATACATTATAAATTAATCTCCTAATTTCAATACTGTATATGTTAATTATTAACACTAACAAATTACATAATATTTTATTATATTGGATATCAGCTACCAAGACAGATTATTTATCAATACATGCAAACATTTATCCATTACTGTTAACCTCTATATAATTTTAACGATAAATCACTGGAAATAATCATATTCATCTCATGGTTAATATATAAATGATAAATATTTTTGTTTAACTGATCAATAATAGAAAAACATATCATAAAATATTAGATTATAAACATGAAGGAGAAAATGGATTAGTGGATATATATCTTATTAAAAGATCATAAGAACATATCTTATTGTGATATGATAATTATAGACATATAATATCATAAAAATGATCATAAAGTAATCATAACAGATAAAAAATATTACATTTTAACATTAAATAAATTTTAATAACACTAAAAAAATTAATAATCCCGAATAAATGGAATTTCATTAAAATGAAATATATCATAAAATGATGTAATTACTTATTAAACAGCTTGGAAATATGGAACAACATAAAAATATAAAATCTTATAAAAAATATTCCCATATCATGTTCAAATAATTTCATTGGAACAAATATCCCCACATCTAATTCAAATTAAATACATATAAAAAATATTCTAATATCTATATTAGAAAAAAATGTGTGGCCAATTTATTCTTCAATATAATTCATTCAATATTTCATCAACTCATGTGATTGAAACCTTAAACAATGCACTGCAAGAAGATATATGATCCCAACCTACAAAAAAGATATATATTTATTCCATTTAAAATAAATATTCTTCATATCATAGTGATATCATTTGAAAATAATCAATTTGTTAAAAAACCATTTATAAATCACTCTATTTCCCTAAAAACACAACATAATTAAGATGGGTTTCATAAAACACCCAAATCGTAAAATATAACATCCTGAAATGAATTATATTAAATTGAAAATTGGATCACCCTAAATATTAACATTATGAGATTATATATTCGTTGAAACAATAAAAATCGGACCTTTGATGATTTTTTTTCAAAAAGGGATCCAAAATAATTAAAATATTTTTATTAAAATACCATCTTAAATAGGGTTTCATTTTCCCGTAACTTCATGAAAAATATTCAAACAAAATCATTAAAATTTACATAAATTAAAATTCCATAAAATAGTCCTTCTTAAATCATGTGTAAAATTTTGATATAGAATGGTCATATTATAAATAATTGTAAAGAAATACCTTTTAAAACTTTTAAAAAGTAATTATTTAAAACATACATAGTTAATAGAAAAAAAAATTATATTAAAATTTATAATGAGATAAAAATAATAATTATAAATAAATATAAATTTGTTTTTTATAGGGAATTTAGAACATTTGTGAGAAGTAAAAACATGTATATGGATAAAAATGGATTACAAAAACAAGATTTTTTCACAAAAAACAATCATTTTCATGAAATAATAGAATCATCAAGGAATATTACATTGTTTTGAAACATTGATTCCTGAAAAATAAAGAGGAAATAAAACATAAAATCATAATAGGATAAAATAGATCTATATGAAGAGTTAATATTAAATAATGAGTAATTATGTGTCATGAAAAATATTTGATTCAAGAAAACCAAATATTATCTATGTAACAGTTTAATATAATCCCAAATATTGGAGTATGATTCAATAAATCATTTAATTTTATTATTTATAATAGGATATCAATAAAAAGGTGAGCATGAAGAGGTTTTTGTACTATTCCAATAGAATCATGTAGTATGTCATAGGAATGTCTAAGGGGGAAACATAATATCAAATAAAACCTTGATTTGTTTCTCTACATTGATCAAGAATTAAATGATACTTTATAACATACAAAAATTATATTAATAATTAATTTATAATCAATATAAATACATAATAATTCATTTTTATTTTCATCAATAATCATTATCTACTTGTTTGTTAATTATATATTTTTTATTTTCACACCCTGGGTGTTTATTGCTTTGACCAATTATAATAGTTTTATAAGATAAGTTTCAAGATTCATTCATCCCCAAAATTTTAGTACTCCATGTTAATTAATGTGGATATAATTTACTATTTTTAATTGTCTCTAATGTTAAAATTATCTTTAATGAACACCTTCGTATTTAACATTGAATATGAAATTAAAAATTATCATTTTTCTATGTTTATCAACCAATGAATGGAGAATTTTTAAATAATGATTCAATTTTTAATGTATACATTATAATGAAAAACATAAATAATACACATAGATACACATAAAAATATACCAATAAATAAATTTAAATTATCATCCATGATATAATTAAATAAAATATTACAAGTATGTGGTCAATCTAAACGAACCAAGAACATACACTAACAATATTTAGTATTAACATAATTAAAAGGTTATAAAAATGATATAATAGAATTTTAATTAGTGTGATATATCAGAAGATTGAGGGAAATATGAAGATAAAAAATTGATTTGAGAGTATTTCATTATTTTAACTATTTACTTTCTTCGTAGTATGCTTTTTTGAAATAGTTGAATTTATGATAATCATTTCATGATCAAATAATTATTAAATTATTTAAAATGATATATTGTAACATTAATGATATCATAATAATAGTATTTTTGAGTTTTAATACAATTATAATTACCCTCCTTGTATGGTGGAAAGAAATGAAAAATGTAAAATTTTAATTCCAAGAAGGCTATAGTCCACACATATGAATGATTACTAATTTTGTTCCCTCAAAACAGTGAAAGGATTAATAAATATTATTATTCAGAAATATAAAATATATTAGAAATGTGAAAATATTACATTAAAATACTTATTAGAACAACATTTGAATGATAGTGATAGAAAATTAAACATGTTTCTTTATGGAGCCTGTAGTCCACAGATTCATGATACAAATTTTCTTATTTCGTAAATAAAAAATTGTATGGGGTTTAATAATTATAAAATAATTTTAATTATGTAACATTATAATAATTACAATTATTTTATCATTATGAGTTGAAAAAAATTAAAATTTTAAACAACAAAAAGGGCACCGAGAAATATAAAAAATGAATGAGATCATAGTAACATTTAAACCACTTCTTATATTATATCATATTAGAAGTGGATTATACTATTGAGGGATTGTATTTTTAGAAAACCATAATGTCCATCAAATTTCAAATAGTATAGAATATAGGTTGGGGATGATTTTTGGGCTAGATTGAATGGGTTGTTGTCTCGGGGTATGTAATGAGATGAATTTATGTTTTATAGGAGAAAATGAGTTTCATTTTTAGTAATAGTGAACACATTTCAATAATATAGAGTCACTCCTAAGTCATGAGTCTAAAAAAATTGTACACAATTGGCTATGGAATATAATAACTTCATTCAATCATTATTCCCTAAATTATTTAAAAAAAATAAATATTGTATACTGAATACGTTGTCGGTAACTCATTCATAATCTTTTAGTTGCGACCATAATAACTAGTTTTTACATAGGTATTTTTTTTATTAACAAAGATAAAATAATTATTATTATATAATTTGGAAATAATAATTTCATCATTTAAATATATTCTTATTCTATGTTTAAAACTAATATAATATTTTTTCAAAATAAATCATCTATAAGGAATTAAAAAATTTCTTAAAATTCATACACATTTTAAAATGTCAAATATTTATTTGTAAACTAAATTTTAAATTATTTAAATTATAAATAAAATTATAAAATTAATATTGGGATATTAAAAAATTTATACAAATTTTTCAATAAATAAATATATATTAATAGTGATATAAGAACATCAATATTAGAAAAATAGAATATTTCATTATTCGCCTAAAAATGTTTAAAAAAATTTAACACATAATTATATGATTATTTCATTATCATTAATAAAAAAATATTTTTATATTTCAAAATTATATTCCAAAAATTAAGAATTAGATATTTAATTAAATTCCCAAATTATAATGGAATTTAGCCATATTGTAAAATAATTTTTTTTTGATTTTAAGTACTATTTATTCTTATTTAAAATCAATTAAAAATTCAATATTTGGTAACGTATTCTTAATAGTATAATCATATTTATGAATTATTTTATCGTAATATACATAGTTTCATTAAATAAAAAGCATTTTTTTAGAAAAAAATATTTTTTTGTATAAAATTATATATTCAATTGTGTTACTTATACACATTTCATTGCATCGGTATTTATTGTTTTTCATATTTTAATTATATACTTGTTTCATATTTTATTACTTCATATTAATTTCAAAATATTCTATATATATTCACATTAATATTTAATATTAATATTTATTATATATATATCAAGGATTTGTATTTTGTTTTATGTTTCCTGGCAAGAATCCTATAAATCGTAATATTTTTAATGGAAAATATTCAGTGATTTATTGGAAAAATAAAATAATCCATATCATGATCTTCCATGTTTAACTAACAATCCATTTTACATATTTTTTAATATCCAATAGTCTTATAACCTAATAAGTCAATGAATTTAAACATTGAATGAATATGGATCATATAAATAATAATTTTCAAACAATTTTCATGATAATAAAATAGATTTTATAATTCATTATATTCATGGAACATGTAATAAAATAGATCTTACTAGGTAAGAGATATTGAAAATATTACAGCATTATAAGTCGGACATGTATATGGGGAAAAATAAATAAAATTATAATTTCTATTTGAAGGTGAACTATTAAATTGATATATAAAATAAAGATACGTGCTAGATTTACAATAACTCTACACCAAGGTTTTTATATTTATATTTTTGAGAGAGAATGAAATAGTATGATAGAATTTATGTAGTGGGTTTTTAATGAGATAATAAATTCACAAATGGGATCAAATACACATAATTATAACATCATGTATTTTTCTCAAATCATTTCATACAATATATGTGAGGATCATAGAGGCACTCACATTTTCATAAGATGATGGTATGAGAAATCCTGAATTAACTTTTTTGACTTCCAAATAGAAATCCATAAATGATTTACATATTTTCCATATTTTTCAAAATCATTTTTTATGACATGATATTTTAGTGTCTTACAACTGGGAAACTCAAATATTACTCAAACAACCATTTATTAAAATTTACCCTCACAAGATTTTTTTCATATTTCTTTTTAAAATGTTCAAAACATTTCATACCTTATTATAGGTAGCAGAATAATTTTAATATACTCATTTATTATTTATGATTCCTTTACTGAGTTATCAAACTATAATATATCATATCTTTTTCCTATTACAGTTTAGAGACACGTGATGTGAGAAAATAAATATGTTATTCAACACCAATTTTTTATTTAAAAATAATATTCAGGTTTATGGGAATACTAAATTTGAGAAAACAAGGATGATATTATGGTTTGTAGAAAATATTCAGGAATTAATAGGGTGGTCTCATATTTATCATAAATGCAATATCGACCTGACCTGAATCATTGATGTTAAAATGAAACAACAAACTTATTTTCAATGAAAACAAGAGAAATAAATTTGACATTTAAAATTATAATTATATTCATCATAATATCATATCAAAAAAATTATCATCGTGGGCATGACTGAATAATTTTAACATGACATAAAATGTGGAAGATGAATAACATTGAAACAATAAAAAACATTGTCCAAGCCCAACACATAATTTATGTACGAATTTAGTATCATGTTCCTAACACACATATAAATAAAAATCAGCAATGAATTAATAGTGGACAAATATAGAATAAAGTACATGAATAATACATGTAATATACTGATAGATTAAATAATAACCAATTCATTAGATATATATATATTCTTAGTACAGCCATTTATATTAAAATATTATCATAATCTGACAACACCCTTTGTAATGAAACCTATATCCATCATAAACATGGTATGAATCCATGTGAAATGAATGGGAGTATTAATTGTATTTGATGTCATATTTCAATCAATTACGCTTATAATAACTTCATAATTTTTATGGAAAACATGTTTTTTGGAATAGAAAATATTCATAAAGTGATCAAAGGTCATCAGGAGAAGGAAATACAACTTAGGAGATGTAAATTTGATGATTTGAAAAATAAATTCAATATCAATTATCTTTATACACAGAATCTAAATCATCTCAAATAAGTAGATTTGTGAGTATTCAAATGAAAATAAATGTAAAAAATAGTAAATATATATTTAAATGGAATTTTAGAAGAATCACTGGGAGATACAATGGAAATGTGAATACACTGACAGAATGTATAGGGTTTTTGATATGACCTTATAATCATTTTATTGTTTTAAATTACCTAAAATGATTAATATTTAAATAAATATCCATGAAACCACCATGAAATGGTAATTGAGAAAATAATTATGATAATTGTGGCATATAAATTTTTAAAAATAATTAAACAATCATATATTATTTGTCAAATACCATAGTTAAAGGTTATGAGGTAATCCCTGAATTAAAATTGGAATATTGACATAATATTATATATTTTATATAATAAAAAATTGATTAATTAATTTCTCCAAAAAATTTCATATTATGACTTATTTTTAACTATTGGGCAGAATACACAATGATGTATTTTTTCTTTTATATAAATCAAAGAGTTGTATTCATTTGGGAAATCTTGATATTAATTCCATTTTTGATCATGGTAAATTAATAATAATGAATCATTTATTGGGATAATATAATAAATTTTTATATTATTATAATAAAATGATGAATGAATAACAAAACATTAATATTCATGTTTAAATTAAATATAATATATATTAAATTAAGGATATGATATGTAACAAAAAAAGATGATATTAAGGTGTGAAACATTTTACATTATGTCCATTTTTTATTCATTATGTTCACACAACCTTTATAATGAATGAAAATTTTTTAGCAGACTAAAAAAAAGAAAATTATATTACTTTTTCCATAATTAATAAATTGTAGTCATTGTATAATATTATCATTATATTTATTTTTAAAAGATTAATAGTGTGAGGACCTGTTTCATTTTTAATTTAAATATATTTTCATAATATAATAACAATATTTAATTACACCTTGTATGTTATTCAAATTATTTCCCAATTGTTTAAAATAAATTTCATTAATTATTTATATATTATATATAATTTAATCTAACATTCAATGATGATGTTGAAAATTAAGTATTTATAATGTATTCATAATCTATTAAAAACTATAATGGATCATTATCAAATGAGAATGTGATAGATAAGAAATATATTGATATATTATAAAAAATTATTTTGTTGATATTAATATCATTAATGAAAAATTAACATACTATTTAATTACTTTTATATGGTTTGGATGTGAAAATTATTTGGTTTTAGAAGAATAGAGTACGAAAACCAAGGAACCATATCTTTTTATTATTGGTATTCATTTTCATTGACCCACTAAGACTTGAAGCCTTAGAATATGATGACAACAGAGAATACCTATATCATTAATAGACTTTATATGTGAAAAATTAAAATATTTTTTTAATATGTATGGGAATTGATATTCTTTTTGAAGTGGTGAGAGTATTTATATTATATCATATGGTTAAATTTTTGTTAAAATATTAAGTAAATTATTATTTCCAATATATTATATTATTATTTAGATATTTTTGAATATATGACCAATATTTTATTTAAATTTAATTTTAAATTACATTATATCCCCTTTAAAACTGAATTTATTTATTACATAAATGAAATTAATACAAATTAATGTTTTATTATCTAATATATTATAATTATTGACATTATAAAATAATTTTTTTACGATTGGGAATTCATATCATTAATTTAAAATTATTAATTGATCATATTATTTTTTTTACATTGAAAAACATTTAAATATAAATTTTTTAATTATTACTTCATTAAATTTTTCTTTATTACAATTTATTTCTGTAAATTTTTTATTTCAATAGACAAAACATAATAAGTTTAACAAAACACAAATAGAAAATTTGAATGTGGTGATTCAAAAAATGATATTCAATTAATAAAAATATTTTAGATCTAATTATAATGTTTAAAAAAGAAATTCTATTTTTTAAAAAATAAATTAAAATATACATTTTAAAAATTTTACACAGTCATTCATTAAGATTCTTATTCGAATATTTGGTTTTTTGGAATCCATCAACCTTCTATTATACATCATGGGATTTGATTAAAGAGTACTTGATGTAATAATTTATGGAGTATGATGGTGGGGGTGGGCTTCCTCGACTGGTCTTCTCTTCCACACCCATTATATCCCCTAGGTTAATAGACCCATCCTTTCTCAATAAATTATAGCTAGTTAGCATATGAAACGTTTCTTATAAGATACATTCTAATGTTCTCAATGAACGACTAGCCCAATACCATCCAAACTGGATTTCTTATAATAAAACATGGTTTTATCAATGGTATGTCCACTCAAGCTACTATCGGCACTGCCCATGAAATGATGGAGTCTCATATCCCTAAGACCCCCAAATCTATAGTTTTAATTAAAAATTACAACAAAAGTTAATACTTGAATATATAATAGGGTTTCATTATTTGGGGCTCGAAAGGAATGGATTTTTCTACCTTGGGAGAGACCATTTCTTCAGGTGCATTAGTTATCCATGGCTTTCAATGTCGATGATGGTAAAGTGTTGTGGTCTTTTAATGTCAGTGTGCAGTATTGGATCTAGATATACTTTATCCCTTAGCTTGTTAATTATTATCCAAGACACTTTGAGGAGATTCAATGCTATAATGGATCTATAAGGGTCGATTCAACCATTAAAATTCACGAGGATATTCAATGTGATCTTTCATATTCACTTTTCTAATGGATTGGTTTTCCCTATTAACGGAGGACATCATTCCATATAGGGAATGTCCAAAATTTTGGATGAATATAATAATTATAGTGGGGAAATTTTTAGTAAATTTAAGTGCAATATCTTTAAACCATGTCACTATATTGAGAGTCAGGTTAATTATATTAAAATTTTGTTAGGTTTTAATAGTAGGCAGTTCCCTATAGAGTCTATTGGTTTTCATGTCTCCTCGATATGGATTTATATTTCTCATTTAAAAGGTATTAAAAATTAGATAACTAGCTACATCACTAAATTCAATAAAAGGTTATTATCATTTAGAAGAAGAATTGCCACTGTAAATTTTGTTTTAACGTCTATCAAAATGCATGTATTGGTAGTTCTCAGGGTTCCTAGATCTTTTTGTAAAAATATTGAAGGAATATTTTCTACCATAATTTCAGACTCTTATGGAGGGGTTAGGGGCAGATGGGATTTGAGGAAAAGAATGGACACCCATATATAAGATGGGGGAACTAATTTACATAGTGTGGTTAAAATTATGACAATCCTCCCAGAAAACATTGTTTGAGGGTACATAAGAGATGGTCTATGTGGGGAAATTTTATAATAGGTAAATACGGCCCTAATATAGATGAACTGAATTTTAAGTTCCTAGCTACTTAGAAAATCTTTTATGATCATATCCCATTACTCAATCTCTATATTTGATGGATTGAGGGGGACATAAATTATAGGTTTGATTATTGGGAAGGTGAAATTCTTGGTTTCTAGAGTTTTCCTACTCTAGACATATTCATTTCCCATGTGTGCGTCCACTACTATTTTATAAAGACCACCATAAATCGACACTTCCATGCATATTTGATCTCATTGAAATTTCACTAGTTAGAGACCGATTCGTTTTCACAAGCTCTATGACAGGTGATTCTTCTTCCATGTTCTTCAAGTTAGTTTTATATTGAATCAATTGGAGTTATAATGATATTGTTTGTCTCTGGTGTAAGGATATCACCAATAAATAAATCTTCCTCATGTTCATGATTCAAAACATTTCCATTCCAATGAACTCTGGTATTAGACAATAGTGGGTGAACATTTCATAGAAATATTTGTGATGTTATAATGTAAATTAAAATATTTTTAGTCATCTATTCACTGAGAGTATTTAAGAATCAAGAGTATGGAAACTATTTTAGGATATATATTGCTTTACTAGTCAATCTAATGGTGGTGTGAGATAATTATTGGCCTTTTGAGGATCACGTAAGAGCCTTTAATAGTGCAAAGTGAGGTTGAGAATTTTGGATCTGGGGTTTTGGTGGATCTGGGACTCTATAAAAAATCTCACTTTGTGGGTCTATTCTTCTCACTACTTGTAATTAAAATCAGATACCATAGTCATGCGGTGGAACTACCCCTCTTGGAGAAGCGATGGGATTCCATTATCTCTTTAAGCCATTTCATGGTGACTGATAAAATTATGCCTCATTTTACTTACATCCAAGGTAGATGGATCTGTGGGAAACCTCTAGATTATGGCATCAAAGATAATGTGGATGGATCAAGTAACCTTGGCCTTATGAGTGGAGGTGGAATCATCACGTACATGTCTATTTTGGTTATCATAACCTTTATCAGCTTCTATGTCAATGGAGATTTGATCATTAATGAATATAAGATGCTTTTTAATGAAATTTGGATATCCATAACCATAAAATATCTATTATTTTCATTGAAACAGAATCAATGATGATCCATATATCACATCAAGAAAAGTCCTTCACCCTTGGTCCATTGAGTATCAAATCTATAATTCTTATAGGAAACTTTTAAATGGATTGAGTATTCATCAAATATATCATGATGTTAACAAAGTTAATTTTCTTTGTTGCATTATGATCTCTTGATTCACCTCATTTGGTCGACACTGATATTAGATTCATTCCCATGGAGTGTGTCCACTTGGTTAGAGGTGAAACTATTGGATTTCAATATTCTACAGCCCCATGGTAGTTTTTACCTTTTTTCTCCCACATCCTTTAATAAAAAATATTTATCTTGTCTATATAAATACATAATGATTACCTTTTCATTATGAACTTTGATTCCTCTAAAGGTTCTATATTTATCATTTTCATAATTTTCTTTACAATATTATTATTTTGTAACAGTTTTTATGTGTACTTTCCTTTGTGATAATTCTAATAGATAAAAACATATTTATTTTTCAATTATACATTATTTTATTTTATTTATTTTCTTATTGTAATGATATCAAGATTATTGGTTATATATTTTCTTTAAATGTAATATTCAATAATTATATGTTGATGTGTTGTATGGTTTTATTTTATGTTTATGGGGATTTAAATTATAAAATGCTTCAAAATATTATATAGATGATTATTTGGGAGGAAAAAATATAATATATTTCATAAAATCATCCCCCATGTAGAAATTTTTCCAAAATATTTCAAATCATATCAAAAATTAATAATAGTTTAGGGTACTTATATATTACTAAATCATTATGTTATGACATTACATCTTCTTAATTTTGGTTTCTCCAATATTCATTAACATTATAATTTCCTTATTGAATATATTTTTTCAATATAATCATGGATCATCAATTGATTCCCCTAATATGTGAGTTCATGATCCTATTATGATACTTTGATCAATTATATAGGGACCCATCATTCTTATTCATTGATATATTATAAATTTTATAGAACATTTAACACACTACAAAAACATATGACCAATGATCTTATTAGTTTAGTGGCATTGGAAAAATGGAAATGTAAACTTTATTTTATAAGAGAGATAATTATCTCCCACTAGGTTATCCATGACTAGAACCCTTAATTCAAACATCAAACCTATTATATATCTTTAAAAACTAGGGAAAATAAGAATAATAAATGAAAATCAATGATACTATGCAAGGTAAAACAAGGGGGGACACTAAATCATTTTCAAGAGCATAAGGGTATGAAAACATCATCATAACATTAGAATATCACATACTGTATGTCAAATATCATTATAGAAATTCTTGTCTAATGATTGGAAATTCATAAGACATTAATGATAATGGAATCATGAGAATAATCCATGAAATCATAATATTGGTATAATGAGTGGAATTTTTTAGCTCACCTAATCATATAAAATAAATTATATAGTACTGATGTCTAACTGCCAATTTTATCTTAAAGGAATGGGTTTCGTCCCCAAACCTTATTTCTAATCATGTTTCACACCTTTGAATATCTTAGCGGAATAAGTCCTACACTAAACTGGGTTCACTTCCCATTCTGACCATTTCACACTCATGAGATATAAATCATAACCAAATGAATTTTAAGGAAATATAGGCCATAGCTATCACATAGTAGAATCATTTATATGTGTGTCATATTTTCCTAATGAATCATCATATCATTACATATTAAATGAAATGGGTATCATAAACATTTCAACACTTCATAACCTGTGTAAAAAAGATAGGTTTTATATTCATTTCATAATTGAATAACAAATTAAAAAAAGTAGGTGTCATTTTATTTTTTCTTGGTATTACCATGGAACATAAAAGGTTTTTACAAACATCATTACATCAAAATGTAAATCATTCATGAAATAATATTATTTATATTCTTGGGTCATTTAACTAGTAAGTAATAGGTACCACAATTGTATATCATATCTGATGGAAAATTTATGAAATATTTTTAAAGAAATTCCATGATGAATCTATACTTTTTTAATAGAAAAAAGAATATTAAATAATATTACCTTTTAAAATATACTTTTATTTTTATTTAAAAATTTAACAACTTATAGTTCAAGCTAGAAAACATTTTTAAAATATTTTTCAACTAAAATAACCTTGAAGACATATAAATGTTTATTTGAAATAAATTTTAAAAACTTTTTAACATATAAAAAAATTAAAAACATTTTTCATAAAAATGTTGTTAAAATTTCATTCCAAAAAAATTAGAAATTATTTTTATAAAAAATTATTTTTTTGAACAAAACACATTTCTAACAGAACATAAAAATATGTTCAAATTTTCATAAAAACATTTTATTAATCATCTTAAGTAAAAAATATTGAAAAATTCCAACCATAACATATATTTAAAATGAATAACCCTGGGAAAAGAAAAATCATGAATTTTATTAGGATATGTATCAAAACATTTCATATATAGAATCATAATCTTATATATTCATAATAAACATGAGATTATAGCAATAAACTCTTCCTAATTTGGTAACTTTTAATCAGAATAACCCTGAAATAATAACATATAATGAGGCAAAAATATATCATGAAAATGAGAAGAATATTTATATAACATGAACAAATTGCAGTATATATACCTGAAAAAATAATATAGGGGTCAAACATAACATGTGTCTCAAAGAAGGAAAATTGGGAAAAAATACAATTTTGATTTGGAAAGTATTGAACTATAATCTATATGAAAGAGGCATAAATAAATGGATAAAAAATGATAAAAATTTTAAGTTTAGTAATAATAAAATAAACTTATTTTCAGTATATACACATCATTTATGAAAATGGCGGCATATATAATGTTTCTCGCAAATGTAAAAAGTGAGAAAGAAATTCATTACCATATGTATTGAATATTAATGTACTCATTCAATCCCCTTGAATAATAAATATAATATTATCATAAATATATTAAATAAACATATTCACATATAAAGTATTATATATGATTCAAAATGACCTTATATTACTCATTTTTTATATTTTCTTGTAAAAGTTACATTTTTTGAAAATAACCGCAATGTTTTTTTTGTATATTTTCTGACTTTTTATTATGAGTCCTCTAACCTAGATCACAATTGAATCATGCCCATAATTATAAAGATTATAAAAATATTATATATATATATATATTATTTAATTATTTATAATAATCTATAAAATTTAGAAGTAGAAAATGAAATACACAATTCTAGAGATGGTAGACCATACAAATACATTTATGTGGTTTTCATTTTATTTTTGGATAAAATAAAAGTAATTTATATGATATATTATCATTAATAAAACATTTTTATTTCATATATATCACATATTTTTATTAAAACCATCAATAATACATTCCATGTGATGTGTGAATGAATCACTTCTCTTCGTAAGGCAGTCGTTGACCATACACACAAACTACGTTATCTTATTCTGAAAAAATGGTAAGAGTGAAGTTATGTGTGATATAAATATTGAAAAATAATAACAAAATAATTAAAATAATAAATATCATATATAAACTATAAATACATCATTTTTCCTATTCTTGGATAGAGGTAAGGAAAAAACAAACAACATCAATTTGCAAGGTTATAGTCCACCGTACACATGAACTATTATTGTGCATCCCATTCACCGGATTTATGTTAAGTTATAGGTAATAAAATTATCCTAATAAAATACTATTATATGTAATATTATTATGTTATTATATAACAATGAAATAAAAATAAAAGAAAATCAATTAGGATGTAATTAAAATAAAATGTTCTTTGATGAAGATTAACTCTTCTTTGGGTATCTCCTTTTTGTTTGCAAAAAATTTCCTCCTTGGTTATATTTATAAAAAACATGTTCTATCATATAATAATGGGAGGGAATATGTTGTTTTATTTAGATTGTTTATGGATGATCCAGATTGATTGAGAGGTGTCAAAAGTAGGGGTGATGTTCTTTCTTTTTATAAGGGAGGTGAGTGGAAAACATGGGAATACCATAATGTTAAACACTATTGAGTGGAATTTCATTCATCATGATCCTAAAATAATGAAAAATTTTCAATATGATATAGGTTATGGTTGATATATGGACATAATAATGGGTTTTGAATATTTTTGATCAATTTTTACACCAAATTTTTTAAGATTAACAACAATGTAATCTTGTTTTTACCTTCGTAGGCATAATTAATTTTAATTTCATTCAATAATCAGTTTGGATAAAAATAAAGTTTACCTTATTAGAAATTATAAATTATTATTAATACAAATAATTAATCCATTCTTCCATATTATAATCCTATTATTTTAATATTTTCTTTTAATATTAATCCCACAAATAGGACAAAACAACATGTTTTTAGATGGAAATATTCAAATGTATTCATATTTTTCATATCAAATTTATTAATAAATATAATTTCAATATCATAAATATTATTTTTACGTATATTTCTAAAAATTATAAATTAAAAAAAATTATAATTTAATATAATGATATAATAAAATTATATAAAAATAATGTATTCAAATAAATATTATTACTTTTCACTATAAATCCAAAAAAAATTATTTCAGAAAATTCAGAAAAAAATTCCATTATGATAATATTGAATTTTTAGATTTAAAAATTATTTTTATTTAATGAAATAAAATTTTTAATTGATTTAAAAATTAATTTTATTTTTTTCCCAGAGACACAAAAATATTCTTTTTTTAGAAAATCTTATTTTCAATACATATAACGACTTTAACAAAAATCATCTTATTTATTATCAATATATTTTGGTTATATAAAAAATTATTATAAGTTATTAATATTATTTGTCACTATTTATATTTAAAAATTAATATAAATGTTATAACAATGTTGGTTAAATATTTAAATTAATGAAATATTGTTTCGTAGAAACTCAATATTATGTGTCACACAATTTAAGATAGTGTTGTGTGAAATGTAATATTAATAGGGTGTCCAGAAAAAAATATAAAAACATGGTTTATAATACACTGAAATAAATCAATAAAATTTAATTTCATTGAAATTCTTTTAATAAAAATATATGATGTTGTATTCTAACCCCTTAAAATCAATTTCACCCTTAAAATTAATCACTATAATACAATGAAAGAGGACAATTTCGTTCATCACATCCTAAAGTAACCATTTTACATCCTCAAACGGGTGGGTTATTTACAAAATGTTATCCTTGTGAGGTGTCTTGTTTTAATTATTTATCTATGTACAATGTAGAATTTTACTAGTAGTTCCTTAAGAATTAACCTTCTCTAGCAGTATGACCTCTAATTTTAGTACATGTGAAGGGACGTGTATATACTTCCTAAAGAGAGATACATGGGACACATAGTGGACTTGATAGGGATTTTGTTGAAGTTAAATGATATTAGAAACCATCTCTATATGATCAAAAAAATTAAAGGGACCAATATACATAGTGATTAGATTCTATTTCTTATCAAATCACATAACATTATTCCATAGAGAAATTCCAAGAAACTCTTTGTCACTAACATAAATTTCATGATCACACTGATGGTTATCAAAGTATTTTTTATACTTACTATGATATACATCGATATTTTTAGAAATGGTTCTAACATTTTTATCCACATCTTCAGCTATCTCATGACATAATAGCATTATACATACAACATTGTTAATAAAAATTATATAACTATACTCCTTCCCATAAAAGTCTTCATAAGGATCCATTGGAATGATTGATATAATGATATTATTACATCAAAGGATAACTATTGGTAGGTTTAAATCCAAAACACCTTTGATATACAAAATAATACATCAATTCATCATATAAATTCGGAATTCATCTTTCATATTGATCATCCAAATGTGAATGATATAATGTTGTAAAACATAATTTTATATCATGGAATTGCTAAAAAATCATCATAATTTATAGTTAGTCCCTCTATATTAATCAAATAAAATGGAATTTGGAAATCTATGCAACATTAAAACATTATTAATCTATATCCTAGAATAATGATCCTCTGAAAATTCATCCCTGATAGTGATAATTTGTGCCGACATTATTAGATGATTGTTTACCACCAATATATAAATTTTCCCATTAAATAAATTTGGGAGTCTAGTGAAAAAAAACTTTTATTCTCCTATTTCCAATTTTGTATTTGAAATTGATTCAATATCCCCTTATAATTTTTTCCAGGCGTTTTTTATAGTATACCATGAACCAAGATAAAAACTCTATGATATCCCCCTTTATGAAATCCCACCAGAAGTATTTCTTCAAATATAAATACTTATTTTTAATTCTATACTGAATATGTATTGAAAAACAATTTTCATCCTCTCATATATCCCTCTAAAAATATATAATAAAGGAATAAATACATGGTTCATAAATCTTATATTTTCATACTAGACATGGTTAAACCTAGAAATATTTCTAGCCTTCTTTTATAACTCTACATATTCCTTATACACCTTTTAAATATTCACTTGGATATATGGTTAAACATTCAATTCAGGAATATATGATATTTTGGAATCCTTCAGGATTTATAGTTCTAACATTTAAAAATATAGAAATTAAGATCTTTTAAGATCATTCTCATAGACAAGATAGAATTAACCTTTTGACTCAGTGTATCAGCAACCATTTTCACATTAATACTGTGGAAATGTATTGATCAGTCATAATAAGTTATCATCTATAACCATATTCTATGGTACATGTTAAACTCATTTTTGGTGTGTATATTTATTAAAATATTGTTATATGAATATATACCACACCAATCTCTACATAAACAATTCCTCTATATATGTCAGACAAAACATATGTAGTTAACACCAAATCATTAATTTGGTAAATTATATCATGAATATTTAGTAAGTGGGAGGCATAAGCTATAATAATATAAATCTACAGAAGAAGAAAATCTCAATCCTATATTGTATAGATTATATATCATAGAAACCCTCTTCATCTATAAGGTAATGTAAACACATGTATGTAGAAATACAACACATTCTATTCTAATAAATTGTTATCACATTCATCTATCCTAAGGAATAAGGATCCCTTTAATGGTAACCTTGTTATATGATTATATACTAATGATAATATATTTAATAATCAATTATAATGGCTATATAGACCATGAAAGCTACATATCTCAATCATTATGGATGGTGTATGTCACTATTCAATTGCTTCTAGCTTCGATGGATCAAGTAATATACCTAATATTGAGATTATATGATCAAATATGAAACCATTATTTGAAAAAAATAGTTATTTTTAAATTTATCAAACAATTTATCCTTCTATAAGGTTCTCATTATAATTATCAAGGGTTCATCATTATCTTCATTTCTCTTTAATTAGATAAGAATGTAATTTATAAATACTATAAAAACAATTCAATATAATCTACAAATATTCAATTCATTAAATCAATGATGATAATTAGGGAATTAGTATGACTAAAAATAATCAATAAATATTCATAGTGTTCATTCCTTGTACAGAATAACATCTTGGTTATATCCTCTATATTAACCCTCAAATATTGATATCTAGAATTATGGTCAATCATGGAAAGGTATTTAGGTCCACATAATTGATCAACAGTTCATCAATACATGGAATCTGACATGTGTTCTAGAATATGATGTTGTTCATTTTATGATAATCAATTCACATACTCATTGATCAAACCCATAAAATAATTGGTTTACCTTAATGTGACACACATGAGAAAATATATCTTTTTTTGAAGTTTTCATACATTTTATTCTTCAATTCCAACAACTCAATTGGAGAAATTTGATAAAGAGTCTTAAAAATTGGTGTAGAACTAGGTATGAGTTCATTTGGAAACTCAACATCAAGCTTTGGTGTAGGAATATGAAATTATTTTGGAAATGCAACCATAAATTCTGGAAAAATATGAATATCATCAATTCATGTTCATCCCTAGCCATTTGAGATAAAAATTCATTCTCAATGATAATTAAGAACCATAAAATGAATTAAATCTCTATAAGACATTCATAGTTTTAATCTCATTGTAAGATGATAATAATATGGTTCCAAATATCTAGATATAACATCCCCTAAATTAAAATTGATGTATTATTTACATAGTGAAATTAAATCCATGCCTAATATGACAACAGATTCATCCAATTTAAGAATTATATTATTTTCAGTAAGCACATTCCCTATAATTTCAGAAAGAAAGGAATCATAGATAGGAGATGAAAATGTCATACCATGATGATTTTTTACATCAAATTCATCAAATAATTGATTGGGTGGAATATTAAAAATAATAATAAATTCATTAAATATGAAAAATTTAGTATATCAAGTATCAAATACTACATAAGTTGTCATAGAGTAGATGTGAAGTGTACATTTCAACGTGTTGTTATCACATCCCTCAACACAAATGATGTTTGCATGAGATTTCCCATCATCCATCAGCTGAAGAGGATACTGATGTCAATCATCATAATTAAATCCTAGGTTTGGACACTAGTTATCAAAATTAATATTCTCTTTATGCTTGAATCATTGATGTGGGGGTGGTTCACTCTATGAAACATTCTCATTATTCATATTTATCGATAGTCAAATACCCAATCACCATACCTTACACACATAAAACATTTATTAGACACATTAATACAATTTCCACTTGTCTTCTATACACACATTGATGATAATAGAAATATTATTTTCTTCTCTCTTTAATTTTAAGAATTTTCTTTTCACTCCATCTTCCTTTTTCTTGTATAATCAATGAGATTGATATGTTACACCATCCTCCTATTCAAAAATTATATAACAAAACAAATATCTTCATAACTAAAAATGAATATTATGTATAACACCCTTTAGAAACATCATTTTAATCGAATAAATAATCATTCAACCTTACATTCTGGTTAGATAATAATTCCAGATTCATACCTTGCTAGTTTTTAAAATTATCCACATTGGTAGGAATAAGTTCAACATCCCTATAATTTAACATCATTAATTATAAATACAAATAGGTATGAATAAAATAAAAAAATTACTTATTATATATTATTTTCTAAAAATCATCCCAATCAGGGGATTCAGTTGAATATCCATGCCTCGTATTCTTGATTAGAGTCCAACACTAGCCCACTTCACCATCTAAATGATAAAAACCAAAATTTAATTTTTTTTGTTCAATGTATTGGTTAATGAAAAATATATTTTCATTGGTACTGATCCATATTTATATAACAACTTGATCATAAAACCCACTAAAATATGGTGGAAATTTTCTCATGAAAGAATCAACATAACATTATTCAATCCTTTTCTCATTTGATTGTTATGCATGATTCATATCTTTATAATGTTGGGGGAACATTGAAGTAATATTTTTTTATTCTATCACAAATAAAATTTGATATCCCTATGGGATATTAATTTAATTGAAAATATCACACAACTTTTATATAGTTTATTCGGGTTTCATCATCTCATAAAAAAATGTATAAGAAAAAATATTTTTTTTAAATCTATATAATCATTAAAATCCCATATAGTATTTATTTGTTATTATATATTCTATAGAACCTTAGGATTACCTTAGGTCACTTATATCTAGATTATAAATAAATCCATAATTATTATTCATAATCATTTTTTGAGTTTCCCTATCATATCCCCCAGAAGATTCAATGAAGGTGTGAAGTAAGGCCTATTGGCATGCACCAGTTCCCATTCTAGTGAATTTAAATATTGTTTTTTGGGGTTTTTTAATCTATATACATTTTTTTATCTAAATCCACTTGTAGTATCTATAAAAATATTTATTTCTAGGAAAACACTCACTCTATCATCTGACAATATTCCATGACATTTCCTTAGTCACATTGTTAGATACATGTCCTTCGTTTATACCTTTTTAATAGATAATCTATAATAATAATTTGGATTAGTGTTGGTATATCATAATTTTTTATGTTTTACTCAATCATATATAGGTACATTTTCATGTACGAAACATTTTTATGACATGATAAAAACAAGAAAAAATAATTATTAATTTTTATTGTAACAACTTCTATGGTATTTAAGATTACTGATGTTTTAGTGTTTGAATTTATATATTATAGACTAGTTTGGATATTTATAATAGGTAGTATTCATTTTTTGTGCATTTTATTTTATTCATACACACATGTAAATTTATTTTATATGCGTCACTCTTCACTTTGGATTTTATTAATGGTTGTATTGTTTTTTGAGGAAAAATTAATTTTCATATAATATATTTTTAATCATAAATCAGTGATATGTTTTTATCTCTTAACATTAATTTCTAGACACTATCAATTTGGGTTAATGATTAATTCCATATAAAACTCCCAATATTATGTTTTCTCATTTATTTATCCGAATATGGGAATTAAATAATAATATTATGACCACATTTAATATTTATTCTTGGGATGTCTATTATTGGAATGGGGATACTGTTATTGAGACTCTAAATATAGCAATAATATTGTTATTTAACAATATAATTATGATATTTTTCCAAATAATTTTGGATTAGAAATTTATATTTGAAATAAATTATGGTCTCACTTTTTTATTCATGATTGGTGTCAATAATGTTGATGGGTCATGATGTGTGGTGGTTTCAACCATCACTAAATATATGAACGGAGTTCATGTATAAGTGAATGGATATTGAAAATTATTTTTTGATTAAGATTTCTACTGAAATATTTATATATATATATATATATATATATCCTTTAATGGACATTGAAATTTTATTCGATATAATTAATATAATGTTATTTTTTAATATTTTATAGAAAAGTGGAAATTTATAATGACGATAGTTTTGTGAATGTATCAACATAGATATATAATTGACACTACTGGAAAATCGGTCTATACCAATGGTTTTTTTATAACCGTGGGTATAGGCCCCCCACTATACCCATGGTTTTGGAAACCATGGGTATAGGGATAGTATCGGGACCTATAACCACGGTTTTAGAGAACCGTGGGTATAGGTCCCCTATACCGAGGGTTCTTGGAAAAACTGTGGGTATAGGTTTTTTTTAAGACCTATACCCACAATTTTTCCAAAATCGTGGGTAAATGTGTTGTTCTACAAGCCTATACACACGGTTTTTGAAAACTTTGGGTATTTGTGGTATTTTTTTCAAAGACCTATTCCCACGGTTTTTCAAAACCGTGGGTATATTGATCCCGTGTTATGGCGGGAACAAAAAAACCCGCGGGATAGGAAATTTTTTTGATGAAAAGGCAATCTTGAATAATATAAATTTACATATACGATATATTAAATCGTATAAAGAGTTTAGGTTGGTTGGTTTAGAACGCTGGTTTGTATGAGGCAAAACTGGGATCAAATCTCGCAGCTATAGTTTTTTCAAATATATGTGTAGTATGAATATAATAAAAGATACATATATATATATAAACCAATAATGGTTTTAGGTTAGTTGGTCAGTCTGTGTTATCCCTCAGCAAAGGTCGCTGGTTCAAAAACTCACGGATTCATAATTATAGATTATATCAGTTATATTAATATATTAAAACAAAATTATATTGATATATCAGTTGCTGATTTATCTCAGTTTGTCGCTATGACTTTGCAGGAAATGCGAGGCACGAGTTCGAAACCCGATGGCCTTTTATATTCGATTAAAGTTGTTATATTAATATAATAAAATAAAATTATATATATAAGTCAATAACAGTGTTATCCCGGTTGGTCACTTGGTGGGGCCCATGATTGAGGCGTTATGCAAGGTTGCGGGTTCGAATCCTTCTTACCCCATTTTTAGAATTTAAATACCCCACGGTTTTCAAACTATGGGGTATGTTGTGTGCCATGCTGGAACAGTAGTTTGGCACACTTTGATCCCCCTATACCCACGGTTCTCCAAAACTGTGGGTATAGGCAGTGACCCCTATACCGATTCCATTCCATCCCACAGTTCCCAAAACCGTGTGTATAGGTTATACCCATGGTTTTGGGTGTTATACCCATGGTTTTGAACTGTGTTTGTAGATCGTTTCTCCAGTAGTGTGAAATGATTATTGATTAAGAAATAATATTATAATATGTATAATAATTTTTTATCTTATTTTATAAGATATATATATATATATAATAATAATTAAAATGCATGATGAGGTTATAGTAAACATATCATGGATTCGTTTATTGTAAACCACATCTTTGAGAAGTTCACTGAACTAGGGGTTTTTTCATGAAAAAACATGAGTCACAAGATATCACATGACTGGCCGTTATTCTTATAGCATTAATATAACATATATATATATATATATTAGATCATTATTTATTAAAATCTATATTTTTTTGTGAAAATATATCATATTTTTAACGATTTAGATTCTTCCTTTTTATTATAATAACACAACATATAGTTTGTATAAACATTAATTTTATATTATATTTCTGAGACATTATGAATGATAGAACATTTAATGTTTATTAATAAACAAATGATAATGTTTTCATTGTAGATTCAATGAATAATTTATATATTGGATAGAACCATGAAATTTATAGGAAATTCATTATATTGAAATTTGTTTATTAGAGATCTCATTAATATCACGTATTGAAATAGTCCATGAGATTGATGGAATACACAAAAAGAATTTAGAGGTCCATATTTGACCATTGATTTAATGGAATATAAATTAATTCGATCTATATAAATTAAGTGACCAGTCCAATATCATAGTCTATAATAAAAAAATTTCATATAGAAAGGAATTTTGAAACCAATCCATGAATTTTCATATGGGTTTGAATTATATTTTATTATGGTATAGTGATATCATAGTCACTTCCTTGGGTATTCATAATGTATGAAGTTCAAATATCGTTGTGAAATAAATCATTTTGTATGATTTATATGACCCCATAGGATTGTTGAGGTGGTAAAATTTTTTATTGTAAGTGACTCCTCCGCAAATGGAAATTTTCAATTGTGTACATTTCATATGGTGAAACATATTGGTGATTGATTTTTTTTAATTTATAAAATAAATGTATAAATGATTGATTCATTACTCAAAAATAATATAATGTATGAGTAAGTACTTGGGAGGCTCAAAGTGTGTCTCATAGTATTATATATTTTGGCCAATGTCCTAGAAGTTGGGGATGAATAGTATTATAGTTCCTCCCAGTTCTCTATGAAGATCTCTTCTTTCATATTCCATTTATTCTCACAATAAAGAATATCTAGGAATAACATATGGTTATGTACAACAATTTGGGTGATTCATATTATTCATTGGTATACCACATAGGTTATATTTCATTGGTATCTCTCTAGTGGTAATCATCAATCACATTGATTGATTTTGGAGGATTGATTGATTATGATTATAGTTTCAAATGTTATTCATTTACATTATTCATAGATTGGGTTTTCTATAGTATAGAGGTCATAGAAATTTGAAGTTTTAATTTCATTTAATTCTTATAAAATTTTTAATCTTATAAAATCCCATCAATTCTTCCTGATATAAGAAATAATGATTAAAAATGATGAATGATTACATCATAAATATATCACATCCAATATCATAGAAAAATTGATATTTTATTTGGAGGTTTTCTATAAGACATGTGATGTCGTAACATGGGATGAGGTTGTTACATAAGATGAATTATATGAAATATATGACCCAATATTATTCATTTGTTTTTTCGACATTAACATATGTAAAAAATTAATAATAGTATATGATAATGATGATTTTAGTTATTCAAGATAGATACTCGAGTCATCCATATTTTATAATGTATATTATATAGTATAAACCCAAGAGTCAAAGAAAGATATAAAATTAATGCATTATTTATTATAACATACAATAGATCATATGTTCTTATTATGGATTTCGATATAAATATTTCTTATAATACATATATAAGTGGAAAAAATTCTTACTATTAATTGATTAATTAAATTATAATATTTATAAACAACATAAATGTTATGAAAATGGTATTTTTTATTTATTCATTTAATTTATAAATTTTTAATAATGTTTTTAATATTAAAAAGTTTATCATTAATTCTAAATTTTTATGAATCATTAAATAATTAAATATCTATATTAAAAATTATAAATTTTAAATACATATTATATTTAAATGGAATAAACCATATAATTTTTATGTGATTATATGCATATTATTATAAAATTTTATAAATAGTTTATAAATACAAATAATAAAGTTATATAAATTATTTTCTATTTAAAATTATGGATTTTAAAAAGTATTTAACATGAATTTCAAAAAATAAATAGGGCATATATGAGAAATTATGTAAATCATATCCAAATGTGTT
Source organism: Viscum album (assembly GCA_963277665.1). Classification (NCBI taxonomy): domain Eukaryota; kingdom Viridiplantae; phylum Streptophyta; class Magnoliopsida; order Santalales; family Viscaceae; genus Viscum; species Viscum album. Next base: position 575,762,845 of record OY728138.1, on the reverse strand, counting down.
TTGATAATTGATATGATCAATGTTGAAAAAAATATGTGATATTAAGATTTTGTAAATTATTTACATAATGAAATTAGAATATATATTGTGTATATTTCATTTAATATCACGTATTTAAGAAAATAAATAAATAAAGGAAAATATGAAGGATTTCATATTGGAATAAACAAATTGAGATTATTTTTATTTGGTTATGGAATTTCTATGAATGTATTAATTACAATGTTTAAAAAAATTAGTTATGAATGTTTCTTAAAAAATTAATCTAATGATTTTTTATATTATTTTTTTCATTTATTCACAACCTTATTAATCGATAAAGATTTTGTAATATGAATTATGATACATTATTTAGTTTAAATAATCTATCATCTTTTATATAAAATCAAAAATATTTATAAAGAGTTACATTCACCGTTGGAAAAATTATTTAGTTTTCTTCTATATGAAAATTTTAATTTATTTGGTTATGGGTTTGAATTTAAAGGATATTATTGATTAAAAAATAAGGAAGGTCTCTCTAGAGAATTTTAAAGATTGTTTGAGGGCCAATGGGTCACACTACTACTAGGATTGGTTTTTTATTCCTTACCTATAAATTTTGGGATTTTTTATTTGATATTCTAGGATTACACTTATATGTTTTGAAGGATTATAATGATTCACCTTATTTTGATTTATGGAATTCATATACCTTTTCTTTATGTATATATAGATATGTATGAATATATATTGATTCTATTTTTAGTCAATTAAACTATATATTTGATTCCTAAAGATTTATAAATCAATATGACATGATCATAATAATTTAGTTTATGGAATAAGATTATTGTAAAATATCATATTTTTATAGAGGTAATGTTTCATTTAGTTATTGTTAATCTCTCATTGTGGTTATATTTTTTTAATAGACCTATGAATCATTCCCTTAGTCTGTTTAGATCATTTTTGGGAAGAAGGGTGAATAAGGAAGGAGGCTAGCTGCATAAATAATAAACCACACATATTAAATTCATGAACTGAATTTAACTCTCGGCATATATGTAATAGATAATGTTCATTTGATACACTATGAGAAATTTTATGGCTTAACCAAGAATAAAATTTGAATTGGGTTTTACTTAAATGGGAAACAATCTTTACATGACTTGTAAAATATACCCACCATGAATATGATGAGGGTTTTATAATGGGTGATAAAAACATTCTTCTTTCTCACCTCTTTTTGACCTCTTTTGGATAAATACTCTCATGAAATTTTTCTAAAACATAACCTATCGTCCCTGAATTATAATCCATATGAAATCTAATCAAGCCTCCATTTATCACATTGGTTATAAATTGTTAAGATATTTTATCAGGAATATTATTTTCATGATTTAAATGACATTATGTAGTGATATTTCTGGGTAAGATAATATTCCATAATTTAGGGGATTCTTTTATTCTATTTTTTCTTCTTTTTTTTATCATGATTCATTTCATTTCATCAGAAAAGGGATATTATACAAAGATAATTTTGGTGGTCAAAAAAAAATTCCCTTATAGATGAGTCTTTTTATTACATACATCGTAGTGATTCACCCCACACATTCTTTTCATTTCCTTAATATTAATATTAATATTAATATTATTATCCTCAATGGTAAACATTATTTATGTGATCATGTTTATGGTCAATGGATCACTACATCAACAAGGGACACTGATTAGAGTGTTATAATGAAATTCCCCTATAATTGATAAATTTTATTTACTGAAATCACCTTGTAAGGAGTCCTTGTTTGATACCTTACTATAGTGACAAGATTAATTAAATGGGTGTGAGTGGTAGGACAACTTCTATATCATTTTGAATGAATAAGTTTATGTCCCTAATATAAATATCTTGGTAAATGCATTATTATTCAACCTAAGCTCTTATGAAAATGAAAGAATGACCGTTCTATTGGTGATTCAAAGGAATAGTGTCCCATATTCTTGTGATCCATGAGCATGGAGTCCCACTTACATGCGATACTATGGAATGGAATCTCATTTAATTTTTTTCCCAAGTATGGAATCACATATTATTCTGATACTCTGGAATGGTATCCCATGACGCTTTTTGATATTCATATAATTACCCATGGACACTAAATTTATGCCTCTAGGTCCAAGATACTAGTAGTATCTATATATTTGACTATAAAATTAACTACATACATTGAACATTTAAAAGTTTATATAATATAACATGTTCTGATATCACCCAATATAGAATTAATCAGGTAATGTTAACAAGGTGTCATTAGGATCCCAAGCCAACCCATTTACATTTATTGATGTTCTTTACTTTTTATAGAAGAACACTGTTCATTTTATATGAACTCGCTAGATTTTACTAGACACCTTTTCTAGAGTCCCAATAGGTATATCTCAAACCCCATTTAGGCTGCTAATAGTTCCGAAACAAACTTCCCGACTTTAGGGGTAGAAAACGGGAAGATCTCATCTTTTGAGGACTAATTTGCAATAATCAGATAGATTATTGGATAATAAGAAGAATAATTTTTTTGTGATGCTATTAGAGGAAGATTCTGGTCCATTTTATTTTTTACAATGTTTTGTATTAATTTACACTTTTAAATCATTTATTTCACATTTTATATACCAGTGTGACATGATCATCATTTTTTAATATCTTATTAATTTTTCTTCTACCAGATTATTTTTCAATATGGTGGTTTATCATTCTACTTCTACTAATTTATATCTCTTTATTATACGAATAATTTATTATTCACTGCTCCAACACTCTGATAAAAATGGAATATTTTCCCCATAGACACATAGTATTCATTAACAAATATTTGAAATCCTCTAGCATTTGGGGAGGTGCTCTTGAGTTAATGTGGACAAAAAAATCAGGGAACATGTTAGTGGATTTCATGTTTGGATGCCAAAACATATATAATATGAATTATATTCTGATTGGGCTTATTATTTTGGTGTCATACAGGTGACTATGAATGTATAAATATTTATTAACTAGAATATTAAAATTACCCAATGTTTAATCAATTGAATTCCCTTCTTATAATTATATTTTATATTATAAGACAAAGAGACCCGTATCTCTTGTGGTGGTTTCTCTCTATCATAGAGACAGTAGTGGAATTCATGTCAGTTCCCTCCCCCCAGGCAAGGAGGGATCTTCGAATTCCACCAAGATAGTGGTTACTCATTTCTGTCCGTTCTTGAATCCATATTTTCTACCTCTTTTTCCAAAATCGTTTCAATAGCCTAACGTTCTGGATATTGTAAATGGATTTCCCATTTTCCTGTTGTCTATAACAGAGATCACAATATTTTCAGCACACATTAACCCCTCTTTGGTTTCTCCGTTTAATTAGAGGTGACCATCAGTGGATTCATTCGACATATTCATCTTTGGTTCATGGAATTTGCAGGATAGGGAGATTGTGTGTTTGCTCAATGTCCACCCCATAATGATTTGGCTTTATTTATAGGTTAATCTCATCATTTCTTGGTCAATAGAATCATACAACTTCAATGGATATTAGTTCTACCTATACTGATAGTCATTTGATTTCAATATGAAACCAGATTCTCCTACAGTTGTGGTTTTGGGTGAGTTTTGTTAATTTACCATTACTAATTAAAAATAATCCTTTCATTAGGATTCTTGCTAATCATGATGGTATATTCCTATGTTTTTATAGTCTTGTGAATCCATATGTCACCCTCTAAAACCATGGGTTTGTGTTGAAATGGATGTGTCAAGGATAACTATTGAGTATATTTGGGTTATAATTGGTGAGGAGTCCATGTGAAAAAAACGGGTGGTTTATGAGACCCATATGGACTTATGATATACCTAAAAATGGTTGGGTCACACTACTGTTAATTTTCGGTGAGGAGTTCAATTCTCTAGAAGGAAAGGGTTAGAGGAAACTAGAATGTTATAGAGGCATGTGATGAGGATGAGACATTGAAGAAAATGGCTGTTATTATGGAATGTTGGGGTCTCAGTGTCAATTTTTTCTAATTTCAAAATGGTTTGGTCATGGCCTTATTGTCGCATCCTATTATGATGAAACAGACCGTGAGTGATCTAGTGGATTCAATTGTGTCTTTGGAGGATTATTATGGCACTACATTAGGAAATAAGGCAATGGTGTCTTTGCCCAATCCGGAGGTTTCTAATGTATTAACAGTTTGAGGAAGGATTTGGATAATCCTTTCAATTGAAATGATATGATTCCCATTGATAGTTTGGGGTGGGTGGTGGAATGGTCCTGTAGGATGATGTTCGAGCTGCAAACCAAACGGGGGGGTTCAATTTTTAGGGAGCAGAGGGTAGGCAGGGAGGTGGATATCATGGTTGCTTCTTATACTAAGGTGCTGAGTTCGAAAAATGGTGATCTATGTTAGGGGAGGCAGGGGCCTGCATGGGAGGTTGCCTTTCCTACTATATTTGGGAGACTAGGAGTTTCTAATTTAATTATCCAAACTCATTTTTTTAGAGAAATAGTTATGAAGTCCCTTAAAAGATTTGTTTGAAATTGGAATTATCTAAGACGATTGATGAAGATATGGTCTATGTGAGTCAATCCAATGGTAATGATCCTTGTACTTCCGGAGGTGATGATGCAAGCCCGAAGAGTAATATGAGTAATTAGAGGATAAAAAGTTGGATGGATTACTCCTCCCTTCCACCTCCTTTGGAAACTCGATGTTCTACAAATAAATATTCCAAGAAAACCAAATTAGAGGGTGTGGTTACCAGCCTTGGAATTTTTGTTATGCTCTGAATAATAATTGGTTGATCTAGTCTTTCAACTAATAAAACTAAAGAGGAGGTAGCTAAGATGATGGGGAGGTCTCTAAGGGTGACTCTCACTGGATATAAATACTCATAGATTGATATTAAAAACTTAATCCTTGTAGGGGGCTTCAAAAAAGATAATATAATCCTTGAGGAGTACATAAATGCCTAGGAGAAGGTATCTTGTGAATTTGAAAACCTGGTGTTGACCTTATTGGGCATCCAATTAACCATTATCTCCTGGAAATTGTGTAGGTAATCAGTATCTGGTAATCTTAAACTACTTTTCAATGATTCTGTTTAAAATGGTAGAATATATTGATCAGTTTGGGTTGTATGTGGGATCAGGTTGAGTATGGTTTTGTACAACTATTTTTTGTATTTTGAGGTGATACATTGGGGATACGCAACCATCACTCTACAATGGTCTACTTTACATGTTTTTTTAGAGCATTAATCCTTTACCACTACATACCATTTGGATTTGGTAGTTTGAGATGGTATGGTTATGCCCTCAATTTCATTCCTGTGAAATCTTTCTCAAGACTATTTGTTGAGCAGTCATTTAATGGTGATGTTTTTTCATAAATCTGTAGTTTTTGGGGAGGGTCAGATCCTAGAGTTTTCTTCTAGGTTTTTCTTGTGCTAGGGTTGTATTCGCTTGAAATTCATGTTCCTATGGTTTCTCAATTTTTCCTCAAAAGTGTTTTGATAATACAAAAGTAAATTTTTAGTCATATAATATTACTTATATAACACAATAAAAACTTTATAAATGAAAAAGGATTGAAATAAAATGTATATCTTGAAGTTAAGGAACATATACTGGGGAAATAGTGAATGACCATTGTAATAGTAATGTGACCATTATGAGTAAAAAATTGACCAATGACATAGTAACCTCACCAATTAAATCATAAATAAAATTTCCACATATTATAAGAGACAATATGGTATAATTATATCACAATATAACTAAATAGATATTTTAAAAATTATTAACAAATTGATTGTATTTTTGGAAGTATGGTTTATAAAATTACAAATTTCTGATTAACTTAATAAATTAAATGTAAATTTATTTTCATAAAATGTATTCATAAATATTTATTTTTATGACTTATGATAATTAATTGATTTAATGTGAAGCTATGTAATTATTTAATGTGTTATAAAAAATAGTTTTAATTTTTATTTTTATTTTTCTTAAAATTGTGATTTTAATTAAGAATACAATTTCTCATTCATAAAAACAATTTCATAAAATTAAGTTTAATTTTGAATTCTAAATATTGGAAAATGGATGAGGTGAATGTTTTGGATTTTTCTGAAATATGTGAATTTTTTATGAATTGTAAAAAACAATAATTTACCGCATAATATAAATGCATGATTTTTTAATTCATGGATGATGTTCTACGGAGTTAACTACCATGAGTTAAAACTCACATGAACATATTAATTTTTAGGTCATATTAATCCTTAATATTTATTTTATTGAGAAGAATAATAAAATAATGAATAAATTATTGAGAAACCCCTCATCTCCTCCACAATAAAAACCACCCTCACACCCCCCCCCCCCACTTCTCATCACACCTACTAGTCCATTTGACATGTAAAAATTACACTAAAATCTCATAACAATCTCTTACCCATGTCCCCCTTCTCTTTGTCACTTCAAAAAAAATATTATTCCTTTACGAGATCCTCATTGAAGATATATTCAAGAGGTAAATTTCACCTTTCATATAATTAATATTTTTCGAGTTCCATTATTTTATTTTTCTTTCCTCAACCGCTTTCATCCAAATGTAATGATAACTATAAATCCTTAAATTTACTACATTATTGTTTTGATAATGGAATAATTCATCATCATATCTCATTTACCCTACTTTTTTATTAGAAATGAAAACACCATCTTAGTTGTGTTAATTTATCACAGTCATGGATGACAGGTTTTAAATTTCTATTATCATCTTCAATTCTAGTCTTAATACAATTTTTTATTTTTTAAACAGACTATAAAATATGTATTATGACTAATTTATGGTTCTCAAATATTTTTTACTCATGATATTAATTTTTAAAGAAAATTTTTTTACATGTGATAAAAAAAATCATTTAACCAAAATAGTTATCATTAATGTTTTATATAATGATTCATATTAACACCAAGTAACCAAATGAATTTCACAAAAATGAAATTTTTAGAATTATAAAATATAACATATAACTCCAAATCTATACAACTGTTACCACCTTAAATTTTTATCTTTACATATATATAGGTAAACCAATCATGAAAACCAAGTAAACAAACGCTCCCAAAAAATGAAATTGAACCTCTTAACCCATAAAAAAGCCAAGAATGAATACAATAAAGTTATTCTAAATAAATCACTAAAAATAGTTGTTCATGGAGTGTTAATTACTAAATTTATTTTTGTTATTCCAAACATTTTGACCATGTGAAAAACATTATCATACATAAAGTATGATATTTTACCCATACCTCCATTATTCCGTTGGGATCCTCCATAATTCTTTTTACACAAATGAATTTATCTTTTATTTTAATGTAAAAATTATAAATACGTTATATATGTTTTAAAATCATATATCATGTTACATTAATCATTCCTTTTCTCGGATATACATTTTCATATGTGGTTCACTTCTCAATACCCCCGATAAGAAAACAACATTAATGGAACTTCCTGAATTAATTCTGAATTTGAAGTGAACTATATCAACTCTTTTAAGAAAAAATTGTTTCCATAAAATCAGTCATTCTATTATGAAAACATTACTATTTTACATACAGTTTTTTATAATAGATTATTCCATTTTATGTTTTAATTTCTCTTTAGTATTTTTATTAAATCTGCAAGAAAATATTTTGATGTGAAAATTTCTTGAATAATTTTCTTATATGATGTCCCATAATTTTTACATCACTTACCATGATATATTATTTTTTTCCCATATGAATTTCAATGTATTTTTTAATTCCTATATTACATAGACACTTTTATGATACACCAATTCATAACGCTTTATGTAATGATTATGATACACATTTCATCTCATTTGTAACCTTATGTTTATGTAAGATTGATTATGTATGCTTCATTATGTGGAAAACATATTCATGAAAATTATAAGATGGATGAACCCAAATATAACTCCATGTAATTATCTAAACCTTATTCGCATGAGACGTTATGTGAAACAGTATTACTGTTTAGCCTTGACTTGATCTTCCATGTGAAATGGTATATGTGTTTAACCTTGACTTGTGCTCCTCTATGTGCAACGAGCCTTTTCCCATGAAAAATTCATGTTTTATGTTTCTTTTACATTACTATTAATTCGGTTTTATATTATCCCATGACTATATGTTATAGTTCGATATATTCCAAGCCTTTATATATCATTATGGCATGCCATCTAACCCATGTGCTAAATCATTTTTATTATGTATATTCCCTTACTAGTTTTTTAAGCACATCCTTTTTTTCATATTACCCACAAGTTATCCTATTAAAATTTATGATCATAATGGTAGTAATATGGTCTTTATGAATAATAAATAATGAACTGTTTTAATCACATGTTTTATGTTTTGGTACCTACACTTCCAAGACACTAGTCTTTACGATCCTTAGATTGTTATTTGATGTTTACATATTCGTAAAATCATGTAATGATATTTATATGAGTGTTTTTCTCTATTGTTTAAATTATTGGAATAGTTTAGTTATTATTTGATATCAGTAATAAAACACATTATTAAGATCCTTGGTGATGAGACTAAGTATATGAAAATTTCCCTAAATTTTTGTAAGTATAGAGTAAGTGGTTTGTCAAGAAATTACATCCATGTCACGATATGAACAACTAGATGTGGATCTGGAATAGATATATTAATGGATAAAACCTAAAACCACTGCATTTAGCAAAAACCAAACTGGAACCATTTCACGATAGCTGGCCTTGAGGCACTCCTGCTTTGACACTCTTGAAGGATATGCTTTGGTAAATTCAAATCATAATATGAACCTTTATAAAGGGAATAAAAAAAGAGACCATAAGAATATATGTTATGTAAAATATCATGGACAACCAAAATTGAATCCTAGTGAATCACAACTTAGGATGTACTTTTCCATTGAGAGTTTATCCTCTTTTGTTTAAACATTCTCTATTATGCTTAATAGATACGTATTCAAGCCTTATAATTCTATGTTATTTTAATTAAATAATGGAAATAAATATGAGAACACCTAACAATAATTAATATGATATTGATTATGAATATTACCCTTATTACAGAAAAAATGTGATGGGAATGGGTTTTCCCAATAGCATTAGAATACTTGCTCAGTTGGCTCATGGTACGAATAATGACATGAATGATGTGGAATGACCTCCTCATATAAGAAAAGATCTAGTGGTTGAAAATTCATCCAGAGACATAGGTATCCCATGTTTAATGGATCTTACGATCCCCTCATGATAGTTAATTGTATTATATTCATTGAAAAGAATGTTCTTATCCTCCAGTGCTTCAAAGAATAGAATGGTGTGATTGTGGTCTATAGTTTTTGTGGGAAATCTGATCAGTAGTGGACACTGATCAAGAATAAAAATTCATGGAAGGAATTTGATTCCATGAACTGGGAGGAATTTAATTAAATTTTTTTAGTTAATATTTTCCCTGAAATATTTGTCCCATAATGGAAAGATATTTCCAAGGACTTATATAGAAGGAAGATGATCCCATAAATGCGTTTGAAAAAAAATCCCAAGGCATGCGTGATATGACTTTTTATTTTCCATGAACACTAAAATAAATGTTTATCAATTATTTAGTGAAATAAATTTTTGTATAAGAGAGATGTTGGAAATTCGAGACTTCGATAGTTATGAAAAGATTGTACGTTGTGTCCTAGAGGATGAAATGGAGATCTGATACAATCAACAGTCACATGGGTCTGGGGAAAAAAAGTAGAAAATAGAGTATAATATGGGTGGTTCACCAAATAAATACCATGATGGAAAGAAGATCGAAAAAACCATCTATTAAAATTTTGGGAACAAGAGTCTTGGGAACTATTTAAATGGAACAATGAATTTCTTCAAATGTAGAAGAATGGGACAAATTGAAAAGAACTATTGAAGGGATATTAATAATCCCACTAATATGGAAGAAAAGAGGAATGTTCAGATCAATTATAAGCCTATAGTTTAGTGTTACAACTAAAATGAGCATGGGAATTATGTGAACAATTTCCCTATGATATGGGTTGTGAGTGAAAATCAACAACATCCTACAAAGAAAAAAGGAAGGGTTTTTTCTATCACTACTAATTTGATGAAACTAGACATTGATGTGGTGACATGTATGATAGTTATTAATTAATGAATACTGAATGTACTATTTGATTCTCATTCTACGGAATCTTTTATATCTGTTATGTTTAGTATAACTATTGAAACACCACATCAAATTTTTCTGGTGATGTTATCATTGAGAATAGAGAATGGGGACATTATTTCCTCAAAGGTTTATAACTCTATACTGATAAATGTTTGTTGACTGAACCACCCGAAAAACCATTCTATATTTCCATTAGTGAAGTTCAACGTTATCTTGGTCATCGATTGGCTATTATTATTTAAATCCAACATCAACTGTCAAGAAAAATATACCATTGTTCACATCTTGAAGCATCGTCCAATCATTAACAATTTTACAGAGGTAGATGAATCTCATATAGAAGATTTGTCTCAATTGAGGGAGTTACATCCTTATGAGAAATCATGGCATGCTAAAATGATTGAGAAAAACGATATGATACATCTCAAAGATATGACCATCATGAGGGATTACTCTGATACATTCCATGAATAATTTCTAGTTCTTCTTTCTGATTGAGTGGTTGAGTTCTCAATTGAAATTATTCGTTGAACCCTAAATATATCAAAGAAACCATATAGAATTGCCACTATTGTGATGGAAAAGCTGAAGAAGTAGTTACAAGAGAATCTAGAGAGGGGTTTTATACCCTAGTGTGCATCAACATGGTGTAAACTAGTCATCATTATTAAGAGGAATTATAAATCAATGAACCTCTACATTTATTATCTTGATATCATTAGAATCACGAGAATGAACATGTATCTACTTCCTAGGATAGATGACCTATTCGATTAGCTACATGGGGCCAGTTATTCTTCTAAGGTGCGCCTCCTATCTGGATATCACCAATAAAAGTAATGATGGAAGATATTCCAAAAATTGAATTTTAAACAAGGAATCGAAACTACGATTTTAAAGTTATGCCTTTTAGACTAAATAATTATCCAAAAATATTCATGGATTTAATGTATAGAGTCTTTTTATATTATCTTGACAAATTTTTTGTTGTCTTTATCAATGATATTTTTAATTACTTTAAGATCACAGAGGAACATTATGAGAATTTTAATACCATGCTAATGACATTTAGAAGGATAACACATTAAGAGAATTAAATTAAATTTGAGTTTTTAATGAATGAATTATCTTTATTAGGGCATGTTATCACTAGAAAAATAAATATTTGTGGACCCTTCCAGGATAATGATTATCAAATAGTGGCCCAGAACAACATCTATAATAGAGATCAAAATATTACATGGTTTATCTAGGTATTATTGTTGATATTTGAAGTACTTATAATTATTTTCAAACACAATTTACAAGATTAATGGAAAGGGGATAAATTTTATATAAACATAACTATGTCTAGAAGGATTTAAGTAGCTCAAAAAAATTCATATCACGACACCAGTACTCACACTCCCAATAAGATAATAACTCATTATATTGTACAATTATACTTTAAAAAATTTATTTGATTGTGCGCTTATGAAAAATGAACATGTGATAGCCTATGACCCAAGGCAGCTGAAAATCCATGAACAAATTAATCCCATGAATGATCTGGATTTTGCAGTTGTGATCTTTGCAATTAAAATTTGGTGGCATTATCTCTATAGGTAAATGTGTGAGATATATTTTGATCTCAAGAGTCTCAAATAAATATCACATAGAACGTGATTAATATTTTCCAATTAATATGTTTAGTTCTCAATAAGGATTACTAATTCCCAATCCACTACCACCCTAGTATGGAAAATAAGGTGGCATATGCTCTAAGTAGAAAGGATCATGAATAATTATCAATGATGAGAATTTAAAAGGATTCAATATTCATATATTTTCATCGGATTTAAATGGGAATAATTAATGGATGAACATGATAAATTTTTTCTCAAATGATTGATCGTCTATCCCTCCTAGAGAAAAAAAGGATGTTCAAAGAAAAGATGTTGGAATTGTGAAAAGGGTGGAATCTGTTACAAATTGGAAATACTCTAATTTCAAGATTGATGAGGGAAGAGTTTTAATATTTGGATTTCAACTATGTGTACCATCCAATCTAGAGATAATAATGTTCTTTTTAAAGATGCACATAGATCAACATTATCTACTTACCTAGGGAGCACAAAGATGTTTCAAGATCTCCGAGTAATATTTATGTGGGACTATATGATGATGATATTGCTAAATATATATATATATATATATATATATATATATATATATATGTTTCTAGTTTATCAACAAGTGAAGGATAAAAGACATAAGTATAAGGAGACTATGAAACCACTATATATACAAACATGGAAGTGGGATAACATCACTATTGATATTGTCACTAGACTTAAAAGGACATCCAGATAATAAAATTCACAAAGGGTCATTGTAGAACATCTTTCAAAGTCAACTCCCTTTATAATAATTCTTGAATACATTTCACTGGATCACATGAACAGATATATATCAAATAGGTGGTAAGGTTTCCTGAATTAACATTATCTATTATATCCATTAGAGATCTGAAATTCAGCTTGAAGTTCTATAAATTCTTTTTCATGCTCTAAGAATTGAACTGAACTTCAGTATATCCTATATTCATAAAACGGATGGCTAATTAGGGTGAACAATTCAGACACTAGAAGAAAAGTTGAGAGCATTTTTTATGAAATTGAAATGATGATGATACCAACATATTCCACTAGTCGAATTATCTAATAATAATAGTTTCCACTTGAGACCTTGAATGATGCCATATGAAGCCCTATTATGGGAAAAGGTGACGGACACCAGTGTTTTGGGTTGATGTAATTTAATCATCAGGGCCTTGAATTCAATGTTGGAGAAATGGTATTACTCCGCATATCTTCGTGGAAGATGTTAATGAGGTTTAATAAGAAATAAAATCTATGTTCCATGAACATTAACCCCTACAAGATTCTTGATCATGTTGGAGTTGTGGCCTGTGGAGTAGCACTTCCAACTACAATGTCTAATTTACATGATGTATTCCAAATATCCTCTTTAAAGATGTACATACCAGATCATTCACATATACTTCTTCAGAAGTGGTGAATTTGGAGAATGATCTTTATTATGTGGAGCACCTAGTGACAATCCTAGATAATAGGTATAAATTACTTTGTAACAAGAAGAATCACCTAGTCAATGTACTATGTCATAATAATAAGAACAAATAAGAAATATGGGAACTTGAGGAGGAAATGAAAGAACACTACCAACAACTATTAATATATTTGAATTAAAAAAATCAAGGGAAAAATTTCATAAGGAGGAAGAATGTAATGACCCAATATTATATCAATGAAATTCCATTCTTATAATTAATTCATACATTATAATCATATATGATTCCTAATAAAACTTAATAAAAACCATCCAAATGAATAACGAGTGACACAAAATGAATCTCTTGAAGATAAGAAACATATACTGATTAAATAGTAAATGGACCTTGGGAAAAGTAATGTGACCCATATGTAAATATATGTTTTTAAAATTATTAATAATGTGGTGGTGTTTTTGTAATCCATGTATATTTAATTATAATTTTCCAATAAATTTAATATATGTAAAAAAATTACATAACATAAAATGTAATCGTAAATATTTATTTCTATCACTTATTATTAAATGATAATTATTAATGACCTTATGTAAGTTTTCCAAGTATTAGAATAACAATATTATTTTTAATTTTTAATTTTCCTTGTAAATGGTGATTTTAATTAAAAATAAAATTTATCATATTTATAATTCTTTTCATAAAATGGAGTTCTTTTATGAATTATACGCATCAAAAAATGGTTTGTGGGAATTTTTTGTATTTTCCAAAAATACTTCAATTTTTTAGAATATTAAGATATGATAATTTTCCGAATAATCAAAATACATGATTTATTGAGTCATGGATTATTTTCTGTAGATGTAATTACCTTGCGTTAGAACTGAAATGTACATTTACTATTTTTTGTAACATGAATAATTGTTACTTCTTGTCTTGAGAAAAATAATAAAATAATGAATAAAATATTGGGAAACCCTACCTCTTCTCCACTATAAAAACCACTGTCACCCATTCTTATATTCTCTCTTCTCAAACATTCAAGCTTTGTTCCCCGAATAAATTCTATTAAAATATCTTCCCAAGCTCCAACCATGTCAAAAATCTCTTGGTCTCTACAAATGTCCAAATCATCTCCCTTAAATAGGTTCTAAAAGAAGATATATTCAAATGATATGATAACTACATTTTCGTTCTTATACATGAATGTTGTTATGATAATGGAATAATTATACATCATATCTTCATTAACATATTTTTATTCTAGAAATGAAAACATAATCTGAGATGTGTTAATTTATCACATTCAAGGATGATGGGTTTTCTATAAAATTATAATCATTATTTATGGTCATAAAACCATTTTGATAGTTCAAACCGACTATAATATATTTATTATGTATAATTTAAGGTTATAGAATATTTTAACACATGATATTTTTTTTAAAAGAAAAATTTGTTAAATGTGATAAAACCCTGCTAATTAACAAAAATAGATATCATTAATGTTTTACAAAATTATTAATATTCACTCCAAACAACCAAATGAATTTTACAACCATGTAATTATATTTATTTTTAGTAATTAAATATATCAAATATTATGGACAACCATTCTCATCTTACACGATTATTCATTCATCTATATAAGTAAACCAATAATGAAATCCTAGGAAACAAATTCTCCCACACAATGAAATTTAACCTCTTACCCATCAAAAAGACCATGAATTAACTTATTAAGCTTGTATTAAATAAATATAATGAATAATAGGTTCTAAAAATATTAATTAATTAATTAATTTGGTTACCCATGAAATTAGGATGAATTAAAGAACACTATCAGACTTAAGGACATGGATTCTACCCAAACCTCCATTATTAATTCATGATCCTCTATATTTCATTTTACCTAAATGATGTTGTATATTATTTTTATATACATATTCTAAATTATTTTTATATTTTCTGAACTCATTTATCATGTTCCATTCATCATTATCACTCGTGGATATACTTGTTTTTAAAGGGTTTCATTGTCAATACTTTCTGATAAGATTACCTGTTTAGTGGAACTTTCTGAATTATAAACCAATTTCAAGTGCACTCTATTAACTATTTTATGACCCCATTATTTTCATAAAATAAATTTTTAATTATTTAACCTTTTCTAATTCAGTTTTTTTAATATAAATTATTATGAAATTTTTTATTTTAAATTATTTTAGTATTTTACTTAAAACCGCACAAAAATTTTTTAATGCTTAAATTTCTTGAATACTTTTCTTACATTTTTTCAAATCTGTTTGAAATCACATACCATGATAAGTTATTATTTTCCCATATAATTTTCCTTGTATTTTATAATTCCTTAATTTCATAAACACTTATATTATACACCCATCATTATGATTTATGTCATGATTATGATACCCATTTCATTCTAGGGGTACACTTATTTCTATGTCTGATTGATTATGTATGATTCATTAAGTGGAAAACATATTCAAGAACATGTTATGATTGGTGTTCCCATATAGTTATCCAATGAATTGGGTAAATTTGAGCCTCATTAGATGTTATGTGAAACTATTTATACGGTTAGCCTTGACTCATGCTACTATAAGCAACGGTCATGGTGGTTATCCTTGGTATGTTCTATTACAGGTGAAACAAGTTGTAACTCATGATAAAGTCAAGTTTTATAGTGATTCCACATTATTATGACTTCATTTTTATATTATCCCATTATTATAAGTGATGAATCTATATATTCCTTGTATTTTTAAATCATTATATCATACCTTCTATCCGTTGTGCTAAAAATTTATTAATATGAATATTCCCTTACTCGGATTTTCAGATCATCCCTCTGTTTAAGTAATCTCATGGTTATCTTATGAAGATGTATTAGAAAAATTGGAGTTAGGATCACTTTGTGAGGATTAAATAAATAATATTTTTAGTTCCATGTTTTATGTTTTATGTACATAGTCTTCTAAGAAACTAGATAATACGATCCTTAGATTGTGATTTGAAGTTAAATTATGCATAAAATCATGTAATTACATTTGTAAAAGGCCGGGTTGCTAGAAATATTCTTACGTGTTTCTAAACCACATACATGGGATGGCCAAATTTCTTAGGATGCAATTTTTTTCTGATTTGTTCATGTTACAATTCAATTGATTTCACTAATGGATGATGCACATGTTTTTTGATATTATTATAATTTTTATTAATAATATGGAATTCATATTTACTTAGTCTTTTATATTAAGGATCTGTCAAATAATCAATCATTATAGGAACTTTTATATTCATATTTCATTCATTATTCCATTCAATATTTAAAATACTACATGTGTTACATGCATTTCATATGACTGTAAGACTTCATTAATTTTTGTATATGGAAATGTACTAACACTTATTTGTGGGAAAAAATAATTATATTAATTAAAAATCATGTATCAATATAAATAATGTTCTCCATTTAGATTGATGATGACACCAAATTTAACCAATTATATATTGGTTTACCAAGAACAATTGATTTTATGGACTGAAATGTTTGTTGATATGATTACATGAATTCAAATTATAATTTACGAATCCTTCATTTATATACTTTGGTAATGAAGATTAATTTAATAAAATCATATTACATGATTATTGGTCTTAAAACCATAAGTAATGGTCATGTAATAAATACATAATATATAACTCGAAATATATTGTGTATTGGTATTTAGGAATATAAAATGGTGAAACATCTATCTTGACAGTGAAATCAAAACTCTTACAAATTATTATAGATATAAATAAATTCAAAATTTTAATGAAATGGTAACTACTAAATGTATATTTTAATTTCAACATAAACAATTTATCATATATACCTTCCAATTGACACGTCATGTACTTGAACCCCTATGTGTTATATAAGACCTTGAAGCAGACCCAACCTTAGTAATGAAAAATATACAAAGCCTCTTGTGTCTGATGTTAATATCATATCACATAGACCTTGATTTTAGATCATTAAGAGTGGGGTGACTCTTTTATAGGAAGTCCATGTAGTAGTCCAATTCTCACTTCTACGAATCATTTACGTTGTTAAATATTATCTAATGTGTGTACAAAATAATGTTTTTATCAATTTTCCCACAATATACATTAGATGTGAACCATGAGGTCAGCTAAGACAATGATGAGAAGGTGGTATCCCCAAATCTATAAGTAATTACTCATGTACTTCCACAAGAGTCACCTCCAATTGATCTCACACTCAACATTGATGCCTAGTTCCAATAGTGGTTCGTGCATCTCATGAAGTATGTATAGTGAGATCAATGACCGTTCCCTATTATGTTAGAGTTTACATATAAATTCTAGTAGAATAATTATCACACCAATTATGTGTTATTTTATCCCAATGTTATTGATTCATGTTATCGATCTTCAATAATTTAGAGATATCTTTAGATAATAGGTTCAGGTTTTCTACTTATACGAATTGTGATTCTATTAAGCATTGATGGAATAATATCTCTGATTATAATCATCATTAGGGTATGGTATAGGTGGAATTATATAAATATATACATGATTACTTATTTCCTCATATGTTAATATTACATAGAAATAGAGAGTTTATAAATATTCAATGGGATTTTATGTCTGTGATTATGTATTCAACTAATTTCACTACGTATTAGTACATCACACTATCTCTTACCTATATTGATTTGATGACTACAAGGAATTATGATGAGGATCATTCATATATCATATAATATTAGGTTTATTTTTTTATTGAATATTATTTCAAAGATGGTGATCTAGCCCTTCATCACTTAGAGAAAATTATGAGAATATACTAGTTGTATTCATAGATGTTCATTTTCAAGACATGTACGTGGTTCTCTAAGCCAAAACAAGATTTTATTCATGCAAGCATGAAGGTGTAAATGGAAACAGATAACACCTACTAATAGTTACATGGTGTCCACCATTGTGGGAATACATTGAATAAGATCCCACAATGTACCATATATTCTATGGAATTATGGGAATATGATAGTTTGGATAATAATTAGTTATTCTGTTATACTCATTCATTATTTCATAGAGGGAGTAGATTGGTATTAGATCATCTATCTAGAATTGAAGGTCCTTGATGTTAGGATATATATATCCAATGCGAATAAGGAATACATGATTAGGGTAAAAAGGTTGTATCTTAGGGCCACAGATCAAGCCATGTCAATATAGTGCAGCAAACTCTTGAGTAGTATTTCACCTATCCTTAATTAGTTAGAGGTACTATATTGGTGTCCTCAACTTTAACATCTTTCATATTTAAAATTGGTGATTCAGAGTCTATTATGTTTTTAGAAATTAGGGAATTCCATTGCTGAGATATAAAGTACCTCTATGGTGTGATGACACTCTATAATCCATTAGGTCTTTGATTGGAGATTGTGAACTAGTGAAATGACTCCCCCCTTGATATTGGTGGGAACTAATTCTGGTGGACCCTATTTTTCTTTGATATGACCGGTTTCAACATCATAATCAGAATGTACTTTTTTGTTCATAATCATTATCACATGTATTGCAATCCCTAGAGGGTTTCCTTCACTTCATTCAAGGTCTGTACCTACATTCACAAGGGTGAATGGGGTGACTAAGACTATTGAATAATACCCAAAAATAATGGGAAGGGTTGAGTGAGAGCATGTATGGCTACTCTCATTATGGGTGATCAGGGAATGGGGATTGGATAATTCCCTCATATGGTGGATCATTTTATATATTTTTTCCATGAAAATATCATGTTACCTCTAGTGAGAGATGATCAGTTCACTATCAGTCTAGTTATAGGATCAGATGTAGTGTCCATTATTCCATATAGGAAGGAACATACAGAGCTCCAAGAAATCATAAAAATTCTTAAAGAATTAAGTGTTAAGGGTTTTTTCAGCCGATCACTTATACATAGAGTTAACATATGTTATGAACCAAAAAATTGGGATAGAACCATAGTCCTTATGTGTATTATCTCTAGTATAATAGGATTATAGTTATGAATTTTTTCTACTACCGTATATATAAAACCACTTTGACCAACTCCATCGAGTTTCTATTTTCTATAAGATTAAATTGATGGTAGGCTTTCATTAGTTGTGTTTATGGGAACCAAACATACCATGTATTAAATTCTAGAGTACATACATCTTGTAAAACAATCTCGTTATTTTTTTACCCTCACAAACATGCAAGTTTTTTTCATGGCCATGGTGAATTGGGTTTTCCACCTAATCAAATAGTCAGACATTTTTATGCAGGGATGATATATCTGTGTGTTCTCGTACTCAACATGACTATTCGAAATATATTAATATCGTGATGAATACTTTGAGAATGAACAATATGTATTCTATGATAACTAAATGTCATTATTTTTTTGATATGGTTCAATTCATGGGTCAACCCATTTTAGATTAAGGAGTGTATATTGACCTAGATAAGGTGATCATTTTAGTTTCATGAGAATTTTCAAAAAATGTTTTTGACATGAATTGTTTCTTGGGGATACATGGATATTACATGTGTTTCATTTTGGAATTTCATACCAATTATCACATATCATGGTCTTGAATAAAATATTTCGTATACATTTATGGCTAGAAGCATATGATAAATCCTTTTAGGAGTTTAATGGGAGATTGGCTTCTATTATGATCCCAATTCAATCAGGTATATGAAATATATATCAATTTTATCATTATTCATTAGAAATTGGGCTTGGATAATTTTTTGTGTAGGGATATCAGGTTCTGTCGTATGGGTGCCTCTAGTCAGGACATCATTAGCAGAATTATTGAATCCATGACCTCATGATGATAGTTATGGTTCATGCCTTTGGTTATTGGAGGAATTAATTATTTGGGGAGAGGTTAATCTTTTATATAATCCATAAAGGTATCATGTACATTTCTATATAGAGTGACATGAATCTTCAACAATGTAGTTGGGTATACTATCCACATTCGTTCGACATTGAGCTCGCCTATACTCCCAGTTAGGGAATGGTTGTAGATTATTCTATGAGATAGAAACCTCTAACATGGGATGTTAAAGAGGCATTTGTTAGTGATAGTTGGATGTTCTGTATTATGAGATGGAACATGAGGATTATAAATATCATAGGATATTAATTTCAGATGAACTATATGTGAAATCATCCCTTATAAAATGGGTATGGATGAGGAAAATTTTCTATCTTGATGTAATATTCTTGAAATCGATTGTCTCAAGTGAGAAACCACCAGCTTATTGGGTTATTAATGTCAATGAGATCAAGCACATACATTGGTGTTTCTGTGTGCTAAGATTTATTGTATGATTTGACTTGGGAATCTTCTACCTCAATTTTAGCAGTTCAACCCGGTTATAAAAAGTTGTACCGAGACATATGTCATCAGTATTTCTATCTATATTTGAAGAGATATATTTCAAGATTTATCGCATGGAATTAAACATTTCAATAGATTTAGGTATATCACAGGTGGTATCTTGTAATTATACATCCTAAATCCATTCATGAGTATTATTCAATTAGATCCTTGTGATTCTCAATATGGTTGTTCATGTCATTCATCCTATGTTCTAGTTAGTTGATGTTGGGGTAGATCCACTAGTTCCTTTTCTCATTTATAATAGTTCAGAGAAGGTCCAATTAATTCAAATGTGTTTTTCCATATCTTAGTTGATATATAAATATCATACCAATAATCTCTCCCAACCTCTAGGGTTATAGGTGGGAAATTCTTTCCTTCTATGAGTTTCTCCTAAATTGTTTCATAGAGAAATTCATAGATAGGGAAATATATCACCTCATTACATCAGGCCTTTCTAGATCACTGAGGGAGTGAGACAAGTATCCTATCAAATTACAATAATATTGAGGTAATAGACTATACCAAACATCTTACAGGCACTATAGCATCACATTTTGATTCTAAAATATAACATTTGATTGATCCTGATCATACATATCTATAAAAATATGATTCCATTGAAGATTATCTGATACATATTGGTAATAAAAGAACAAAGAATGCCCAAGGTAGTTCAATTACTCTTGTGTAGGTTCTATTACAGTATTTCCATGTGTAGGATGATAACTAAGACACAAATATTGATGTATGTGCTTAGTGGGAATAACATTTCTCGTATTATTCTTTACTACCATCGGAAGGGAAACTCAGAAAAGATTTATTCTTATGAGGGGAGTTTATAACATCCATTATTTTCAGAGAGTTATAGTTAAATTATGTTTTTGTTGAACCCTTTATGAAATTTTCTTTCTAACTTATACCCAGTATTTTTTTCTTTAGACCAGTATCATCTTTTGTGGGATGAAGGTGTCAGAAGGTTAGAGGTCATCATTTTACAAATGCTTGAATGGAATTAAATTAACAATAAGAATTTGAAACTAGACATGAATTATTTTGTCCAGATATTGTTTATGTCAATAATTAGATTATACAAGGGGTACCCAATCATCACATGATGTGTAAAACATACATTTATTGATTATTCCAAGGGTTTTTTATAAATAGGAATACCATCATTATTTTTTTTCAACTGATTTTCTTATTCCCAGGAGCCATCCTATGGGGAAACTTCTCAAATGCCTAGACATAGATACTTGGTTTCTCTTCTAATTGGAATCTAATAGATCCATCATTCATCATGTTTGTTATACACTAGTATAAATTATAAATCAATGTATCTTTTTATTCTCCATCCATATAATTCACTATTTGTGTGCGAGCAAATGTCACCAATTTTCTAGTCTTTTTTCCATTATTCCTTCTTTCTTCATTTCATGATTAATTCATTGTTTGAAAAGGTATTAAGGGTATTATACCAAACAAATATATGTGTTCAATTGTTTTTTTTTCATTATGTACAATTAGGTTACACAAATTTTTTATTGTGATGCTCACAGAACATTACACATGTAACCTTAAAACAAATATTTTCCTTATTCTAAATTATTGAATATTCTAGAATCGATTTATTTAAACCCATATTTGGTCGTTGGCTCACCACCATGTCATTTTCCACTCCATATGGTGTTGTAAAATGATTCTCCTTTAATTATTAAAATTTTATTTTTCAAAACTACCTTTTATGTAGTATTTGTTTTGATTCCAACATGTATTGAGTACCTGAATTTAATAGGAGTGAGTTGTACAACCACATAAAATGGAATTATCATGAATAAGGTTATCTTCATACCTAAAATTCATAATAAATGAATTATAATTATACCATTTTCTTATCTTATTGAATGACTAGACCATTTATTAGTTGTACCTAAGCATAGTATCCCCTGTTTTTTTCATACTCGGATATAGAGTCTCATATACATGTGATACTAATTCATGAAATCCTTTATATTTTAGTGAGTATGAAATCTCATATTATCATTATAATCATACATGGAATCCCATATATATATGATCAATTTTCATGGAGTCCTTAACTAAATGTGATAAATGGGAATGGAATCCCTTGAATCTTTTTTAGATTAATACTGTTACCAATAGACTCATGAGTTACACCTTATGTCTTGTATAATAGTTCTACCTATATATATGGTTATATTAATCACTAAAAATATATACCAAATATATGCGTACATATGGATATATGTTTATCGATAAACCATCTTAGGCTGAAGCAGCAATTGACATCCTGGTGTCCTTATGAAAAAAAGATAACCCATTTACATTTTTGAAATTTTGGTACCTCACTTTACATGATATTGTTTTCATTGTATATACACCGACTATAGTGTACTGGACATTGTTGGTGGTAGACTACAAAGTATATCTTATTTTATATTTGGTCTTACTATGAAAACCAAATAGACCATATGACTTCATGGCTATGAAAGTGGATGTTCCTAACTTCTAACATTTGATTTTCAGCACTGGGATGGAGAATTGGAATATTGGATCAAGATTATTCTCATGATGATATAGGAGATAGATTTTGGACTTATATATTTTTTATAATGTTGTATATTATATTATACATGAATCTAGGAACCACCCTTTTATATATCATCGTAATGTGATCATCAATTTAGTATATTTTCTTGATTAAACAGCATCCTATTTATTTATTTGAATGGTATATCAATTTTTTTAGTTATTCAAAACTATCTATGATATTTATAATATTTTATTCACTATTTGTACACTCTAATCAATAATTCATTGTCTTCTCATGGACACACGCTAGACTATTTATAAAATGTTGTCACTATTTCGAGTGTTCCTAAATTCCATTTTTGATTATTATTAGGTTTCTTTTTTATGGGTTTCCTAATGTGAAAAATTTAAAAAATTTGAAATTTTTGTCCAATTGAACTATTGGGATATAATTTTCCTAAATTGTGGGCTCTCTTAAGACAATTTTCATAATCACATGTAGTGGGGTTTTCCAAAATTGGCACATGGTTTGTCAAACTGTGCACCATCATAGGATAAATTTTGCAGCAAATTTCATATACTATGCACAGGCTGGCTGCACAGTTTGACATAACCATGTGGGTCATCCAAGATAACCATCAGTATGGGTTTTAAAATAATATGAATTTTAATTAAAAATTCTTGAACCCCCATTCTACTATTCCAATAGACCGGAAGGAAACACAATCAATTTCTTTCATCCTTATTTCCCCAAGAATATTTTTCCCCTTATGTTCCCTTTCAGATGAAATTTGAACCATGAGGAATGTTCTGCAATATTCTCCTAGTTAGTTACCACACAACAAATATCAATCTCCCATTATCTATATTCTCTAACCTATGGTTCTGTAGGTCATAGTGTTCAATTTTTAAACTAATACCCACTTTTATGGATTATAAACCTAATTTTTATTCGTGTTTCGTCGTCTTTTTATCATAATCCTTCATTGATGAATCTCAGTTTGGTTTTGGTGATTCGAGGTCAGTTGATCTAGATATAGGTGGTTCCATTATGGTGAAAAAAATTTATTAACCCAAAATTACATTTATTACCTTCAATTATTTGAATTAAATGAAATTTATTGATTTCAGTTATATTTCATTCCATTGTTTTGTTTTAAATTCCAATTCAATGAAATTGGGTTTTTAGAAATGGTGTTTTTACATGAAATTGTAAAACTATAAAATTCATTTAATTGGGGTATATTTATAAAAAATAGTTATATATTATTTTTTTATTTTCATTTTGAAATTGATTAAGTTAAATTGGTTGATTTAATTGTGGAAAAATATTTTATTGAAAATTGTGAAAAATATCAATTCCATTGAATTTTGGTTTTATTATAAATTTGATGGAATTTTTTGAAAAACTAAACTGTTGAAATTGATTTTTGAAATTGTATTATGAAACTAAATTATGAATTTATTTCAAATTACTATTTTTATAAAAGTATTAATAATGTATTTTCCAGAAACTAGTGTTTAGTCATCTTAAAATGATTTTTTTATTAAAGATGCATCATAGGTTTTAAAAAAAATTGAAATTATGAAATTTAGAAAGGTATTAATTATATATTAAGGTTTCATGAAATAAATTACACATCATTTTTTTTTCAATTTCACATTCAAGAAATTATTTTTTAGTGAGTTATTTGGGTTTCACATTATGATTTACAACATTCCAAAAACTAAATGTTACAAATCACGTACCTTAGGTGATGGTGATGAGTCCTCGTTTTTCTGAGTTTAAATTGAAATATGTTCTTATTATCATGTCACCTTGAATGTTCATTCCCTATATCATAGATCGAACATTCCTTCTTAATAATATGAAAAAATTTCCTTCATGTTTTTATTTCAAATTTCTTTAAGTAATTGTTGTAAAATGTTTATCATGCCTTCGGATTTATAAAAACTATTTTATATAAAAGTTCATATTTAGGCCATTTTTTTAATGATTCATAATTTTCGAATATTCCATCATGTGAAAAGTAAAAAAATTTCTATAAATATTTCCATCCATTGAAATGAAAATCATTAACTATTATTATTAAACTTTTTAAGGGCTGAAAATCATTATTTTAAAATGAAAAAACTTTTTTTGGTTAATTTAATATTGGAATCTATTATGGAATCTTTAGTGATACCCTACTAGTATTTTCATCTCTCACCATATTTATTCCTTGAATTTGTGTAGATTATCTCATTCTAGGTTTGATCCTAGGTAAATATCAAATTGTTGGTGGTTCTAGATGTTGATATTTGGATATGGTGAGTTGCGTCCTTTGGGACATGGGTAGTTTTTTCTCATTTCTAGTACTTTGTTATTGTAAATTAGGATATTATGCTTATTTGAAATCTTCTATATAAGTATCTATAGAGTTACTTTTGTATGAATATTTTCTGTTTTCTTTTACATGAACAATGTGTGTGTAAAAATCAATACCATGTTCATTTTTTTAATGCTAGGTGCTAGTAATTAACCCATGGGGATTGTTAACTCCTCTAGGTCTATTTTAGAGTTAGCTAAGTTATTCTGCATTCTAGGGTACACAGGCTGGTTAATGAAAAAGTGTTGTCAGAGGAACATTCTAAAGATTTTTACTCAATATTTTCTTCATCATAATTATCCACTATTAAATGGCCAAAATTTTCCTCAAGAGGATGAGTCATGGTTGAGAAAGAAGGATTATTTTTTGGGTTCAAGGACACACTCTAAAAATCAATGATTAGTGTACAACATTCTAGATGGAATTACCATTGAAGAGATGGTATGACAAGATGATGATGGTGAAGAAACATGAGTTATTACAGAGGAAAGGCGTCACAGTTAAATTTCGAAACCTACTCTATCATAATTCGATGATATTTTCCAAGGATATGGAGTTATTAAAACATGATAAGGATTATAAGACTATAATAGAATTTGAAGATTGTTTTTTTTCGACTTTTTTTGTTTACACATGATATTGTATAAAATGAGAATGTGAAGGATCAATAATTTGATTTGGTAAATCAAAAAGCTATTATTTATCTGATTTTCGTACTAAAATGTCCTTTTAGTACTGATGTACTTGAAATTAAGTTGATATTCAAGTTGTAATTTTCTAGAGGTCAAGGTTTTCAGAAGATTATTTTTCCCCTAGTGTCACATCTTATTCTTCTAAGGTAAAGATGATGCATGATGATTATCATAATGGTTCACAAAAATATGGTCATTCAAGACCCCCTATAGTCCATATAAACGGTCACATAGTTTTTTACTATTGTTGAATGTTGGTACATGAAAAGAGGTCTTTCACTAACGAACATAGTAATTATGGATCATAAGAACTTTTTATCATTTATAGATATTCTTTCATTTTTAATCCACTCTACATAGTGAGACGATATCATCTACACCATATTAAACTATTGATAAATAATATACATCATGTGAAAAAATGGTTCCATCTATAAGCATCCTAAATTATGCTTCTTCACACAATGGGAGAGTCTCCAATGAAGTGGATACCAGACCAGATACTTTTAGAGGTACCATTACTCTAGATTCTTCATTAGTTACTTCTCTATTCAATATCAGTGTATCTAATTCTTTTATTTCATCTCATAATGTTCATATTCTTAATCATCCTATAGACATTTAACCTTGTGTAATGTATATTCCTACACCCTATGGAATGATGAGATAAAAGGGTCTCTCTAGTCTCTCTTGGGTTTTCTCACTATGAGACGATGAGTTTCATGGGTGTTTTTGGTACTCAACATGGAAAATTTTAATAGAATTTTTTGGATGGATTGTCACATTACCAATAATGGCTAGATGTATTTTTATATTTAATGGGTATCCTTTACTACACCCTATCATTTTTTTGTGTCTTTAAAATAGAATGGGACCTAAGGATGATTTGAGAATGATGATACTATTCAGTGTTAGGTGAAGGGATATCATTGTTTTCCATTTATCTATAGAAATAATATTTTAGTGTCCATCACCATTTAGTTTTCGTCGAGTTCCATAATGTTTTTACTTCTAAAATCACTAGTTTTCCACCAATAATGAAGGTTGATTTTTCGATTAACATAATCCCTAGAAACCCACTATTTTCTATTCACTCATAAGATATGGAATCAGCTAAACTGAAATATCTTAAGTCTTAGTTCGACGATCTTTTAGAGAAATGATTCATACACCTGAGTGTCTCTCTTTGGGAGGCGCTTGTGCATTTTTCAAAGATTGAGGACGGTTTAATTATTCAATGCATTAATTTTTAAAAAAAATAAATCATGTTACGGTGAGGAAAAAATATATGTTTCCATGGATTTATGATCTGTTTGATAAATTGAACTGGGACTAGTGATTCTCGAATATCGATCTTCAATCGGATTTCAACAAATTAGTAATGTAAAAAGATGACATTCAGAAAACAAATTTACAGATTAGGTTCAACCATTGTGAGTACCTTCTCTTGACCATTCGCCTAAACTATTCTTATAATGATTTAATTTATTTAATGAATAGGATTTTTAATAAGTATCTAGATACTAATTTAGTAGTATATATGGATGAAATCTGCTTTTACACTAAGCCCGCTGAGGTTTATGTGCATTATCTTCGAATAGTTCAGAATCTATTGAGAAATTACCAATATTATTCCATGATTTTAAAATGTCATTTATGGATCTCGATTGTGATTTTATTAGGAAATGTGTTGTTAGTAAATTGGATTTCACTTGATCTTGAAAAGGTGAGAGTTATTATGACATGGAAAAAACCCATATATAACATCAATATTTATACAGTCACGAGATTTGATGGATATTATTGCTAAATTGTTATGAACATGTCAAAGATTGATTATATAATGGTTGATCTAACTAAGAAGGGATTAAATTTTTCTTTGGATGAAAAATGTCAAAAATATTTTAATTGAGATGGAGAACCTTTTTACTACTTTATCAGTATTGACTACTCCTGAGGCCATGCAAGGAAATGTGGTATTTTGTGAACTATCAGGTTTCAACTTGGGATGAATTCTCATATCGGGTGATCATGTTATTTATTATATAAATAGTTAGCAAAAGAAACTTCAGAAGAATTATCAATCATATAACATTGAGCATACATATATGATGCACGTTCATTAGAGTTGGCAGAATTACCAATTTTGAGAAATTTTCATTGTGTTTTTATACATAAATGGATTAAGTTATATCTTGTCTCAAAAATATTTGAATCTATGCTAGAAGTATTGGGTGGAATACCAAGAGCCTTTGGATTTTGAAATCACTTAAACCCTAATGACATAGAATGTCATATGAGATTCTTGTTTCATGAAACACATGACCTAAGATATAAAATAATCATTGAAAGAGTGGAACTTGATGGATCTCTTTTCGCAGTTTCTTATCAGTGGTGGGGAAATAGGGACCCTGGTTTTCATTGATAATGTTATGCATATATCTTCTCTTCTTGATATGATTATTGAGGTTCAGAGTCTTGATGATGACTTCTGTAACAATAGAGACACTCTTCATAGTGGGGAGACCATGCCTCATTGTTCGTTCTCTGTCGAGTGAATTGTATGATTTTAGAACCATTTTTTTTACCATCATCTATAAGAAAATCTCTAATATGGGATTTCTATAGTTTCTAGTGGTTAGTTCACCCGTGATCCATGAAGAATTTTTATGACATGTGCCAAAAATTCTATTGTATAGTTATGAGACAAATCCTTCCATAGTTTTTCCCTCATTAATATATGTGACAAAATGTTATTGTCGAGCACCAAAAACCATTGAGTTTATATCATCCAAACCCAATCCTAAATGAAAGTGGGATAAGATCTAGGGACTTTGTGGTATGGTTTCCATGTACCCATAAAAATAAGAATTCATGTTTGGTTATGATCGACAAGCTAACTAGAATGGTACACTTTATACAAATTCATGTTATAACCAAAGTTAGGGATTTGGGAAATATCTATGTGAAATAGACTCTTTTTTTACAGGTTTTCTTCTATTTTAGTTTCTGATATGGACCCCCATTTCACATCTAGTTTTTTGAGAGGCCATCAACTAGCACTGGGATCTCTTGTCCATTTGAATGGAGCAAAGCATATACATATTTATGGAGAGACATAAAGAGCTATACATCTTCTTAAGGATCCACTCCATACTTGTTTTCATAGCTTTTGGTGGAGCTTGGGATGGACACATGGGCCTGGTTGAGTTTTATTATAACAATAGCTACTAGTCCATTATTAGAATGGATCCTTTTGAGGACTCCAATGGTCGTCCCTAAAAATACCTATTGTATTGGTCACACATTGGTGAATGTTCATTGATTAGACCTATTTTGGTCTAAGAAATGATAAAAATGAATTTGTTGATTCATCAAAGAATGCTATGAGGATGGAGTACTTATAAATCTTATGTTGATCATCAATATAGAAAATTGAAATTTGCAGTTGGTGACTCGGTGTTCATGAATGTTTAACCTTATTAGGGTCATCAATGTATTTGGAGTCAAGAGAATATTTATACTCATTTTCTGTGAACTTCTTATATTTTTGTGTTGTTGGAGAATATTACATTTCATATAGAACATTCACAATAGTTTAAATCATTAAATAATGTGTTCTTTGTATCTTAGCTCCGAAAGTATCTGTATGATATATCTCATGTTTTGAGTGGGAATGATCATGAAGTTGTACCTCATTTATCCATAACATAATGACCACTTATTATAGTTGGTTCTGAAACCAAGGTAACTTGTCGGAGGATGATACATTTGATTATTGTGCTATGGAATCACGTTTTTATTCTCATGATATGTGGGTGAGGAAGGAATTTATGAGAAATTAGTTTCCTCATCTTTTTGACATGGGAGATTCTGAATAGGCTTTCTAGAGGAATAAATTCAATATCGTGGGGATGATGCATCATCCTATTACTATTTTTAGGTATTCTTAAACACCCCCTTTAATTATGATTTTTATGGGTTTCGTATGGGGTTATCTTGGGGTGAATTTTTAAAACATTTGATATTTATAGGCTTTTGCACTATTACCACACAATATTCAAACACCATGTGCCATCTCAAGCCAAACTATTAATTCCTAGATATTATAGTTTTTCGTGGTTGGAGAATGGTTTGTTAGACTATTCTCCCTCTAAGGAGAATAAACAATGCCCATTTGAAATAAGTGAATATCTAGGCCACATTGATCGGTCTAACAGTGCTGGTTTTACTACCTTATCATGCATGTGGGTTTTTATTTAATCCAAATTTTTATTAAAAAATCTCGAACCCCAATTTTTGGCCCCTTATAGATTTGAAAACCCCATAATTCATTTCTCTCATCATCATAGCTCATAATGTGTGATTTTTTTCTCTTTGATCCCTCTTGGGTATTATTTGAAGCTTGATATATAATCATTGATCTTCTCCCAAATATTTTCTTCACTCAGATATCTATTACCCTCCATAATGTTTTGTGGATCCTCATGTACAATTTTGGTTCTAATACGTCGTTTTTTGGAATATAATCCCTAGTGTGATTCTTTTTCTCTGTTTCTATGAACGTCATTTTCATTGTCAAATCCCAGTTACGGTTTGGTGATTTGAGATTATTTGATCCTAAGGAAGCTGGTTCCATTATGATTTTCAAATTTTATTAGCCCTAAATATAATTATTTAATTTTAATTTCTTGAAATAAATAAAATTCCATGATTTCAATTATATTTATTTAATTTAATATGTTGGAAAAAAGCCATTATATTTCATTTAGATTTTCATATTGGCCTTTTGGGATTAAATTGGAAATCACCCAATTCAAACGAATTGGGGTGTGTTAATGGAAATTGGTGATATTTTAATTTGTTGAATATAATTGTCAAATTTTATCATTTAAATTTTTAAATCAAATTTTGGAAAAATTACTTGATTAAAAAAATGAAAAATCCCAAATCAATTGCATTTTGGTTTTATTATGAAATTTATAGACTTTTTTGCAAAATTAAATTGATTAATTTAATTTTTGTGTCTGGATTATGAAATTGAATTTTTTATTGGATTCAATTCCCTTTTGAGAAAACGGATTAAAAATGGTTTTAATCGAATCCTTTGGGTTTCATCATTGTAAAAATGAATGTTTTTTTTTAAAAAATTGTTATTTTTTAAAAATACGAAATTAGAATATTTTAAATGAATAATGTGGTGTATTTTAGTTTATGTTTTCTTGAAATAAATCTCACATAATTGTTTTTTACTAGATTAAAATGAATCATTAGATAGTTAGTGAGTTATTTGGATGGAACTTTTTGACTTACAATGTTCAAAAATATAAATAAATCATGTCACATCCCTTAGGGTATGGTGAGAAGTCTTCTTTGTCCTATGTTAAAGGAGACATAAGGAAATATTGTTGTGTCACCTAGAGTGTGGAGTCCCAACAACCTACAACTAATGTACATTCTTAGGCATATACTATGTTTCTCGCTTGTTTCTATTTTAAATGAACATATAAATTTGTTAAACTATTTTACAATAATATTTATTTATATAAAATGTATTAAATAAATGCTTTTATTTATGAAATTTGTGAAAATTTCCATTTTTTAAGAATATTACATCACATGGAACGTAAATCCATTGCATAAAATATTGCATTCCCTTGATTATTAAAGCATGAAATGTTTTAATTAAGGTTCTGAAATTAAAACCTTGTTTTTTTAACATAAGGTTGCTTATTTAATTAATATAATATTGTAATATTTTATGGATTCCCTATAGAGACCCTATTTTGAATTTTATCTCACACACCGCCTATGGATTCTTGTGTTTGTAGATTATCTCTTTCCAGTATTATGAAGAGGTAAATCAATAATTAGATGTTGTTCTAGAAATTGATCGGTGGACTTAGTATGTTGAATCCTATATGAAATATTATTTTTTCTATTATTAGGTACTTTGTTGTTGTAAAATGATTTTTCATGCATTTTTGACATCTGGTATATATCTCCCAATGATGTTTCATTTGTATGCATATTTGTTTGTTTTTTTACATCCAACAATATTTGTGAAAAAACTATTCCTAGGTGAATTTTTTATGATTCTAGGTTCTAATCACTAATCTATGGGGATCAGAAAAACCCAACAGTTTGTATTAGGGACATTTAAGTTATTATCTTACTAGGGTTACCTTGTTGGTTCATGTCAGCATTGTTATTGTCTCCAGCCTCTCGCATTCTAGGAGGCGGACAAGAGGTCTTCTAGATAAATGTATTGTAGAATTTCTTAGTGGTTTTTAGGTATTGAAATTAAAATTATAAACTAAAAATAATAAATATTCATACATTTAATGGAAATAAATGAGATAATATGGTGAGATGGAATACCCTTTTAAAATTCAACGATTTATATTCCATCCAAACAGACACTTTATAAGACCCTGATCATCTGATCAGGTATGTTCATTCCAATGTAGGGTGCCCAAATGTTTTCTTATATATGAAAACCAATTAATGATTTGACCGTAATATTTTGTTACCTCATTTATTTGAGTTCTATTTTGTATATACAATGCGAAGTAACAACTATAGGTATGATACAATACGAATGGTGTATATTTTCTCTCTATGATGGATGTAATAATGAGTTTTCCACTCAAGTGTCTTATAATTATTTATTATATGATTGAAATGATTCTCTATATAAATTGATAATATGAATATAATCATTCTAGTGAAGTTCCATTTCATCATCAAATATAAATATTGTCCCAAAAATATGTATTAATGATCAGAAAAGATGTAACTAATTTACTCACAGAATATATTATAAAATTAATTGTAAAATTTATGTAGATCAAAATAATTATTAATGAATTGATATTTTTATTAATAAAATGTAATCCCCATTAATAATTAAATAATGATGAACTATATACAAATGAATTTCAGAGTTAATTTTTTAAATACTGGTAAAAACATATGAATTTTTATTAACAAATAGATTATAAATTATGGGTTAGAGTTACACATTTTTTTTTACTAAAGAAAAATATTATTCAAAAATAGTATCTAGATTCTTATGAGTATAATATGTTAATCAACCCATTGTTTCTAAGTAGTTACATGTAAAAAATCAATGGATAATTAAACATCACTCATGTATTATACTTTATTGTGTATCCTAATGTCTTTTTGATACTCCAAGTATCATTGAAGTGCATGTTGTGGATGTGAATAAAATTTTAAAATCACTATTGAAATTTTTTCTATATTTTAAATGAGATAAATAAAATTTTATGAAATTTAAAAACGTATTAATCATTGTGGAATTGTAAATATTATTCTTACGTTCTTTGGATATATTGATTGTACAATTGGATAAATTGTCTAGACAAAAAAGGATATAACATGTTCAATTCATATAAATGATCATTGACACCAACGATGAGCTTTTAGAATAATGTTGTTTGATTATATATTTCAAAGAACTATTTAAAATTTAAAAAGTTGTGTGAAAATATAATTTTATATTGAAAAAAACTATTGGTGTTGTAGAATCACTATCAATATTTTCAGGTTTATATGATATGAATTTAATATTTTAATTATTTTTAAATATTAACGTGATCAACATAAGTGGAAGTATTTATTAATATTACTAATATATTTTTTTATGATGAATATGGATTTCATATCATGGAATTGAATGTAATGAAAAATATTAAACTCAAATGGATCAAATTAAGTTATATGTGTTTCTATTTAATTTATCATATACATTATAATATGTTTTATGTGAAAAAATGTGCTCTTCTAAAAAATATATGATGATTGTTTTGAAACACATTGTTCACAATTCATTAGATTCTAAAACATTATTTAAATCATGATAATAATATAAATATTTTATACATGATAAATTATTTTATATAGGTATTTGTTATAATGTGTGAGATATTATCACTCCACAAATAGATGGAAATTATTATAAAAATTTATTCTTCTAATAATTTTCTCCAAAGCCATTGAGTAAAATATATGAAATAAATATAAAAGATTAATTATTATGTAACCGTTATCATGGAAAAAATTTATTTTCCACAAAAGTAGATATTTTCAATCATTTCATGATATTTTCAAGAGAATATATTTTATTCGGACCACGTTGGTATGTGTTTTAACTTTGATAATTTCAATGGTTAAAAACTAATGTACAAAATTTGATTAATTTAAATATAATTTTAATTTAATATCTAATATGGGATTATGGTGTATCAATAATATGAATTTAAATAGTAAAACATATTTATTTTATCAAACAGTTATTCATTAAAAATCTTAATAGATTTAAGGATACATTTTTAATGAAAAACTATT
Organism: Viscum album; assembly: GCA_963277665.1. Lineage (NCBI taxonomy): Eukaryota > Viridiplantae > Streptophyta > Magnoliopsida > Santalales > Viscaceae > Viscum > Viscum album. The sequence goes on along the minus strand of OY728138.1, from coordinate 575,728,039 downwards.
AAAAAATAAAAATACGTAGCCAAAGTGATCTCAATGAATTTTTTTAGAATTTTCTGTGAATGAAAATGATCTAAAACATAGATGATGATGGAAATGGGAAAATTTTATTATTTTCATCATACTATTTTTAGTTGTAATATATTACGTTTTTAATTCTTTTTCCAATGTGTTGGTCATTCAGAATATGATTTATATGCCTAAATAATATTTAAACATTGCATTCTTCTTATATTTTACTCACTAATAATTTTTATAAAGTTATTAATATTGTATTTAGGTATATATATGACATGATTATATAGATTTTTTATTAGTTTATAAAAAATATGATTATTGAAAACAAAATTTATTTCTAGTGGTCATCAATATGGGAAATTGTTACATGAGTTCCTGTGTATTATAATATTTTTATTCGTAAAATTATTTATTAATATATAACATATCATGATATATAAAAGAAAAAAATCCAATTTATTATTCTTGCATGTTTGCGACATTTATATATCTCATGAGGTGTAGGGATAATTAAAAACTCAATGTCTGACACTAAATTAATCCTAATTTATTTTCTTTTTGATGTATTGTATTCTATGATGAAATGTTGAATGTATCTTGAGAATGATATTATATTGAGATAAAAAATATACTCATGATGTAGAAAATTAATTTTGGGAACCAGATGACCCCTATCTATATTACGTATAGTTTTGTACAATCTTATTTGTATACTAAGTGTATAGTATTGATTTTATTATATCCCCATGCCTATTTTGGAAAATTAAATTTAGGAGAAACCAAATACTTTGATACCTTCATTTTATGATCCCTGTGGGTTAGAATTTATATGGTGGTTGGATTTGTTTTTAAAATTTCATATTTTGTGGATTAGAAAATATGGGATTTATCCTATCATATAAATATTATGAAATATGAGAGCACTATTATTAAAAAATAAAAAAGTGTGATTTCATAAATATATAAGATGTGTGATGGGTTTTTCTATTTGATGAGGGGCATCTGATAAAACCTCTATAAGTGTGAATGACATGTGATGTATTTAATAACCTATTTAGTCAATACTCAGGGATCTAAGAATTTATGAGTAGGCTTTAGGGTATTCACATATAATATGAATCTTGTTTACTCAAATTCAAATAAAAAGTATTGATAATAAAATTCATGGTTGTGTATGATATATATGGTTTACATAGGAATATATAATCTGGTAATTGATGGATAACACACAAGAAACTTTTATCGATTTCAGAAGACAACATAATTGTTATATAAAAAAATTTTCATAGAATTATTAATGAGTTAATTCATATTTTTTATGAACATTGGAATGGACTTTGATGTCACACATTTCAATTTTCTGAGTGCGGTTATTTTATAATGAGCTCTTGGAGATGTTCCATAGGTTTTTTTTACAATTTATCCATAATATGTTTTGGATGCATTGTCTTAAAGGATTCCATATGGCTTGGGAAATGAAGAATTATATTATCACATTCCAAAAGTTATATTATGTTATTCAAATAGAGGTTTAAGGATAATTTCATATATTATTGATTTTGATTCAATAATAAATGTTAATTGAAATAAAGTCAATAAGGTTTTAATTCATGTGTGATATTGATGGGGTTTTCCACTAAAGACACACACACACACACACACACATATATATATATATATATGTGGTATACATTTAAATATGTACTGGATGATAATTATATGTTGTATAGTAATTTATTAAAAAAAACATCTATCCCTTTATAGCTTGGGTATATTTTTTATAATTATATATTTTTACATTATAAACCTCTTTAGTATTTCCAAATCTATGAGTTGGTCTTATTAGAGTGAATTACATCATATTGTATGATTAACATTATAAACATAGATTTATGAGAAAGTGATACTATATAGTGAAAAAAATATCCATAAACAAAAATTATAAATTTTATATACATCAAAAATTTATACATATGAGATAATACAATGTTATAATTATATAATAAATTCATGAAAGGTTGATGAATTATAATTATTTTCAAAATACCATTAAAATTTTCTTTTGAAACTAGTATATCTCTTCATGATCATCCATGAATCGATTTAATACTTGTTTCTCTCCCACTATATATGTGATTAAATTATTGAATAAATGTGGTTATTATAAAAACTATTAAAAAAATCAAATCAACCCATGTATACACCATGAATTGAAGATCATGTTTAATATACCATAATGATCTTAATCAAACACTATGATTAATGATATTTTCATGGGTGATTATATATAAAGGCACACAAGTTTTTCATTTACTTTATAAATTATTATTTGTAACATTACATTGTAATCATAAAATTTGGGGGTTTCTAATTTCTTCAACTTCTCATAACAACTGTTGTTTTATATAGGGAACCACATTATCATAAACATTATAAGAGAAATATTGTTTCTTATGAGATATAACTAATATTACCTGAATGGACTGAAGCCCTTCTTTTTTATTTTTATTATAGATAATCCCCCTTTTAAGGGTTGAAGGGGAACCCGTACATGACCCGTAGGCCCGAGGTATAAGGCCCTACATGACCCGTAATGCATGACCCGAAGGCCCAGAGGCATACCATGCCCAATACATGACCCATAGGCCCAACCTACTAGAACTGCCCCTCCCCAGATTCTGCATCATTGATTTCCTTTAGCTCCCCACCTGCATTGCTGATTGGCCTGCATTGCCCTGTACAAAGCTGCACGGTGCCTGGTCCCGATGGTTGTTTCCATACCCTCTCATTCTTACAATTCGGTTAGCTCTGCTCTTAGTGACTTCTACTGGTGCTCTGATCCACATCTGGGGCCTGCTCTGTGTGAACTGGTCTACATCATGGTCTTTAATGTCCCCAAGGACCTATGGACAAAAGGCATTTGATGGCCCGAATGCCCTGAGACCCATAGGCACAAACTGGTGGCCCCATAGCCCATATCAAGTGAATAGTATGGCTGCTATAGTTCCTACACCATGACTGCAATAGTACTGCTACAGTGCCTGCTACATTACTATTACATTTACCCAGAAATTCGCCTCCACCCGGTTTTGAACATGCGTCTCTTGGATGCTAGGCATGAACCCTTTCCACTCAGGTACGGGCTTGTTGGCTAGGATGTATCACTATTATACTCTAAAAACTTATTGGAAATATCCACATCACATATACAAAAACACTATTAATTATTTATATTTGTATTCAATTTAAATTAATTGTTTCATATAGTTTCAAATTAAGATTTTATAATTTCATTCATTATATTTCAAAAAGAGATATACCAACTAAAAAACTAATAGTGGTATCATACCCAAAAAATTTTCATTTGTATAGATTTCATAATAGATTATAATCATATAAAAATAAATTTTTATATTTTTATGAAACTTTTTTTGGAAATATTTTTCATATCATGAAATATCACTAATTCATTTCCTTATTTATTAACTTAATTATTATTAATGACGAATTTTATAACCTTACATTGTGATTTATAAATCATGGTGATAGATGTAGTTTCCAAATATAAGTGTATTCTAATATATAATTTTTCAAAAATTTTATTTTATCAAAAATAATTATAAAGCATATGAGAATTAGATTTTCATAAGATGACCATGAGTTAAAATAATAAAACAATTACATAGAATAATTTGTATAGCTTTTGATGTCATCTTTTATGATTTTTTTCAGCTAAGAACATGATTATAGATATGTTTGGAGTTATTTTGTAATATATTAGACCTGAATCTGTTTTTAATAAAAACAATTAATATTTTATATTATCTAAAAGATATATTTATTGGAAAATTTATCAAAAACCATCATCTGTGAGAATCTTATAACCTGAAAAAAATTACAACATGTATATTTAATTTTATAATATTTTTACAGAAATTATTCTATATATATAATAAATTTACTTGGTCTACTAATTTAGTAAATATATAAAATTATAAAAAAATAATAAATATTTATATTTATATTGTTTTCTGAAATATTAATATTAAAAAAACTTACTCTGACAATCATTGAAAAAATTCCAAATGTATTTATTTTACATTTTATAATGGTATAAATAAAATATAATATGTTGCATTTATATTTTGTATGATTTATTTACTGAAATAAAAAATAATTATATGTATTATATAAGATCTCATAAAATTGATATATTTTAAATATTTTGGTATTCATATTTAATATCACTAAAATTGTAATATGGAAGTGTTCATATTGTAATAACTATAATATTATAAGGTTTTTTAATTTATTTACTGATAATAATGATTATATTATTATGAAATTATTATTAGTTTTTATCAATGTAATGTTAATATACTTTTATGTCATGTCAAAATGTTAAAATGGTTACTTGATTTATTTTAATTAATTAATTAAAAAAAATATTTTATTATTAATAAATGTTTAAATTAGATTAATTTTTAAAAATTAATATATTAAATATCATATATTGTTTTGGGTTGCTGATATTTTTTTTACCACATAGTTTCTATGATGACCAAAACAGGTTTTCACTTGGATGATATGTGTTGAGTTCAATTTAACATATTTTTACACTCAATGAAGATAACTATAATATGATATATATATATATGTGTGTGTGTTGAATTAAAAATAAAATATAGATGTGTGCCGAATAACAATAAAACACCAAATATAGTGACATGGTGGTCAAATGAACCCACTATGAGTAGGCCCAATATTTCATTTGTTGTTAGAGAATTTTTTTTAGTATTTAGGTATATCTTCTTTCAATTTGAGAAAATATTTTAGATAATTAAAAAACAATTATAGGCATTCTATATATTTCATAGTATTATTTTTTTCAACAGATTCAATTTTATGGGATTTGAATCTTGAATTAAGTGGCAGAAGAAAATTTATTACTATTTTAATGATTAAATTGATATTATTATTTTATTAAATCATCCCATAATTTTTTTTCTCTTTCCCTTTAATCCACCACAATTTTTTATGTCCCATACATTTAAGACCGTATATATGGTACATTCCATTTAGAAACATCTCTGTATTCAATATCTAATGATAGTCCCTTCACTAACACAAAAAGTTCATTCAAATACATAATTGGGTGTAATACCATATGATGCATCCTATGTTCAATGTGTGTTCACATAAAAAATCATAGGATATAAATTTTTTTATGAGCATCCAGTAAGGGATTTATTATTTTAGAGCCCCAAATCCCTCATTTTGGAGCTGAAGTGAAAGTTAAGTGAGATGAAGTCACGCTGAATAAAAGTATGTGCACTGATCTCTTATAGATGTAACATAGTGTACCGTCTTGGTTTTGGGTGCCACTCAACAGGTTCCCTGAACCCGGTTCGCCATGTGACCTCAAGCGCATTTCCCCAAATGCCAGAGGCTGCCGACTAGCACCAAGGGGCCAAATCTGTTACTGGGGAAACTATGTCCTCATTTTTCAAAGTGCAGCGCAACAGAATAGATAAATAGCATACAACAAGCGGAAGTATTAAAGAATATTTATAACAAAAATGGATTACTGAAAATAACAAGAAGACCAGTAGTCATATTTATATGATAATGCAGCATGCCACTATTCTATAAAACAGCCAAAACATGTTACACTGCAATACTATATGAATGAAGTACAACTATAGATAAGCAAAATAGAACAGCCAGCGGCATCGCGAGCCAAAGCTCGGTCCCATGCTCTCATACATTCCAACAATAATGAAGTACTTGTATAGGGACCATTACCCTTATCCACGCCTGCAGAAACGTAATCTGTTTGGGCCGAAGACATGACCCAAATAGAGTGTGAGAAATTAATCCCAATAGGCACCCAGCAAAGGCTCGTGTCCAACTGTATGAAAATATGAAACAACAGTGTGTAGTAGTAAAATGAAATAAACTAAGAAGTACTCAAAAGTAACTATATTACCAGTTATATTGCAATTTTATTATTCTTGTAAACATTAAATTTAAGATATCACCACAGTGAATATTCTAAGTAAAACGGCTAGTGTCCTCAAACCCGAAACCCTTACCTTAAGGTAAAGAGAATCCAAACACATGAATCTTCCCATAGGCATATCGAATATTTCCCACCCAAGTTAACTTGGTGTTGTCCACTGGAACAGAATCAACTACCCACATGCATGGAAGAAGTTTCCCACAAGCTAAGTAGTACATTTCTCATAGGCTAATCACAACACTGCCATCATGATAAAAAAGTAACCAGGCCATTCCCAAAATGTAAACAAGAAATACAAATGAAATTTCTCTCATTGAAATTTTATAATCATTATTATAAAGGCATACTTTCGGGTATCCTGGACAAATGGCTAAATAGAGGAACGCACCCCCGAGATGGTCCTGGATCCAAGAAGCGATCCCAGACAGCAATTTATCACCACATTTAATCACATTTAGAAATCTTGGTATTTAAAATAGTCACGGCCTCAGGAACACGACACCCACCATGGTTTCGTGTCACAACAGTACACAAAAACGCACAACCGTTGGAAATTAAACACCAATACACCTACCTTAAACGCCCCTGAACGGTATACGCGAATGACGATTCCAGAAACGTCCAAGAACGACATAGATCTGGGATAATAAAATTTCCATTCAATTATAAATATCTTCCACTCAAGAAATAATTGGTATGAACTACGCAAGGAGAGGAGAGGTCTTACCCGTGTGGTTTCAGGGAGATTGACGATGCAGAAAAAGGATTCCCGGCACTCGATCTGCAGCTCCTCAAAGACTCAGCCATCCCTCCCGAGCCTCCCTCTTGTTCCATGGTTCCTCTATGAATAGATGAGGCTACTGCCTTTTTTAAGTGAAAAAAATACATGGCATGTACTATCAAGTACACAGCGTATACTTTCCATTTTTAAATGTTCTGTTGGTGGCTTCTCGCCAGGGTGGCATTGTTCATCTGTTGACATGGGTACTTGGCATGTATGTCACTATACCTAGCATGTACTGTCACCTAGTTGGCCACCACCTTACTATTCACCTGCCGACTAACTACAAAGTGTGTAAATATCTACTACATGTAATGCAGTTGGTTTTTACACCCTTCGTCACCGACATGGATACCCACCATGTGTACTCATTACACACGGCCAAAAGTACACAGCGTGTGGAAAAGTACACGGCGTGTACATCCAAAATTTTGGGATTTTTTCCCATTTTTCCTTATTTTCTAAAAAACACTTAAGGAAAGGAGAAAAGAAGAAACCCATACCTCAAAAATATGAACCGAGTTCTTCAAACATCCCCCCTTAAAGAAATGCATCCCCGAAATTCCCTTCCAAGGGTGGTGGAGATATAGCCATGAACAAATTCGGCCACTGAGCATGTATGTCAGTCTCCTGCTCCCAGGTTTCGTCCTGCACTAGACCATGCTTCCATAGCACCGGTACAAGAGGAACTGACCGACCTCGGAGAAACATCATGCTCCAATCGACGATACAAATCAGATGCTCCTCAAAGTACACATATATGTCTAGATCAACCTCATCGGGTTGAAATACATGAGACATGGCTGAATGATAGTGACACAACTGAGATACACGGAAGACGTCATGCATGGCTTGGTACCTATGTGGTAACTATAACTGATAAGAAACCAGATTTACTCTCTCTAGAATCTCAGATGGCCCCACATACCTCGGTGAAAGTTGACCCCGTCTCCTGATCCACCTGTGTCCCAACCACGGTGAAACACACAAGGAAACCTGATCCCCATCCATGAACTCCAAGGGTCGTCTTCAGTTATCATCATAAGATTTCTAATGAGACTATGTGGTAGCCATCCGCTTCTGAATCAACTGGACCTTCTCAGAAGTCTCCTGCATGAGATGTGGTCCCAATAAAGCTGCCTCGCCTGCCTCTAACCAGCACAAGGGTGATCGACGTGGCCTACTATATAAAGACTCGTAAGGTAACATCTCAATAGTTTCCTAAAAACTATTATTACAGGCAATCTAGACTTGGGGTATATGCTTCTTCCAAGAGATCCCAAAGCCTTTGATGCATGCACGCAACATGTCCTCAAGAACCTGTATCGTACGCTCTGACTGACCATCTGTCTGAGGGTGGTAAGTTATACTCAGAAGCACATGTGTACATAGTTCCCTCTGAAAACTCTACAAGAAACGAGACGTAAAACGAGCATCTTTATATGAAATGATAGAATGGGGGACCCCATGAAGGCGTACGACCTCTCAGATATAAAACATCCCGAGAACGTCAACTCTGAAGGTCTCCCTGATCGGAAAAAAGTGAGCTACCTTTGTGAGTCTATTGACCATAACCCACATAACATCATTTCCTCAAGGTGACCTCGAAAACCTAGTTACGAAGTCCATCGCGACATCATCCCATTTCCATGACGGAATCGGCAACTGCTGAAAAAGCCTGGCTTACTTCTGATACTCCGCCTTCACCTGCTGACAGGTGGAACACCTCGTAACAAAACTAGATACATCCCTCTTCATTCCTGGCTACCAGTACTGATGTCGCAAGTCTCGGTACATCTTGGTAACCCCCGGATGAACAACCCAAGTTGAAGCATGAAACTCCCACATCAGCTCCTCAAGTATATCCCCTAGAACCAAGGCTCATCCAAGGAAACACAATAACTCATCATCACCTATCGTCCAACAAGGAGAAGGGTCCTCACTGGTCCCCAACTCCTTTAGAACTAGGCCTTCTGAATCAAATAGATGTTTCATCCTCACTCTATCCAGGAGGATAGAAGTCACAGCTAAAGACGGAAGATATGTCTTCCCCTGACTGTCGTGCACCTCTAAATGCATCTCAGAGAAAAAAGCCATAAGCTTCCATTCACCACTAGCCTCCTGCACTGCCTGTATCTGAGTCTTTGTGCTTTGTGCATCAGCAACTGTAGTACCTTTACCAGGTGTATAGGCATGCTCTAAATCGAAGGACTGAAGGTATTGAACACACCTTCGTTGTCTCAGGTTCATTTCACGCTGGTTAAATATGTACATGAGAATTTTGTGGTCTGTGAACACCTCAAAATGGTCTCCCTGGAGATAATGTCTCCAACAGTGCAATGCATGGACAAATACAGCCAACTCGAGATCATGCGTCTGGTAATTCCTCGAATGTGGCCTCAAATGCCGAGACCCGTATGCAACTACATGATCAGATTGCATCAAAACAACTCCTAGCCCAATACCTGATGCATCACATTAAACTCTATATCTCTTCCCATGATCTGGGAGTATCAGGACCGATGGTGATGTCAACTTTCCCTTCATCTCCGGGAAGGTTGTCTCGCAAGCTTCTGACCAAACGAACATCACACCCATCTTAGTCAAACCCGTCAACGGTGCTAATAAGTGGGAGAGGTCTTGTATGAAGTGTTTGTAGTAACCAGCCAGCACCAAGAAACTCTATATTTCAAACACGTTCATAGGCTGCTCCCATGAAACTGTTGCTCCCACCTTCTCTGGGTCTACTACAACTCCTGCCTCTGAGATGATATGACCAAGGAAGTGTATCTGGTTCATCCAAAAGTGGCACTTTGAGTGCTTATCATATAGTCGATTCTCTCTTAGTGTACTCAATAAGATCTCATGATGGGTGGCATGGTCGTGTCGAGTGAGAGAGTACACGAAGATGTCATCTACGAATACTACAACAAATGTAACACCCCGAGATTTTATGAAAAATATTCTTTTTTAATTTCATTAATGTCTTGTGTTGTACGCTACACCAAAAGGAGCTTGCAGAACACGCATCTTTGACTTGCCTTGCATTACAGGCAATCAAAACCTTTCTCGATAGCGTGTGTAGTACGCAATACCGAGTTTCATTAAACAACGATATGCTATTAAAATATTATTAAAACTAGCAGTTATAAATAGAAATAACCACTTTTGAAATTTTGTAAATTTTATTTTTCAAAATGGACATCATTTTTGGATTCGGAATATCAAAATTAACTTAGGATGAAATTTTGGTACTTTTCAGATAACTTTCATATTCTGATGAATAGTGAAAATTAATAAATTTTAATTAAAAACAAATTTTTTAATCGAAATAATTAATAGTGATAAATTATTAATTTGAGTGGTTTTAAAGTATATTTAGAATATATTTTTAAAATTTAATACAATGTTGTTCATTTGATGTAATTTCACATTTAAACCAGACATAAACAAGTGTCAATCTTTTGATAGTTATTATTTTTTTTAAACACGCTATTTGTTTTGATGATGAGAATTAATTTTTAAATTAGTTAATGTAACTGATATGTATTGAATTTGGTAAAATAAACATCATTTTTGAATTCATAATATCAAATATAGCTTAGGCCTAATTTTTGGTATTTTTCCGGAAACTTTAATTTTTTGATGAATAGTGAAACCACAAAGTAGTAGTTAAAAAACTGAATTTTTCATAAAACTTAATTTTACCGCTTCTGTGAGTAGAATTTCGAAAATCCGAGAGACACGATTAATATAAATGACTAAAATGTGGTTCAATGAGATGAAAATAATTTTTGGTGAATAGTAACTTTTTACGTTTTTTTACCATGGTTAAAATTAAATAGGGTAGTTAAGGGTAAAATTGATATTATTATTACCCTAACACAAGTCCTAATTCTATTGGATAAGTGTAATTCGACCAAAAACAACCTTATAAATAAAATATGACCATTTATGCCCACTTTAATTAGATTAGGACATTAATTATTAATTTATTTAAAGAAGGGTTAAAATAGTTAAAATCAAAGTTTAATAACTAAATCATTTTTAATATAGGTTTATACATAATATAAATTAGACTATAAATATTCATTAGAAATATAAAAAGATTTCCTACATAATGGTAATTTATTTGTAATTTTTAGACAATAATTTATTTAATTAATTGATGACACAACGATGATGCAGTAATTATCTTATTTATGAAATATTGACATAATCGATGTTATAAATACCCAAATAAATGTAATTTGAGACTTTTTATGAATTCCACAAATTTTTTAGGTTAATAGGACATGTTAGTATTGATTTAATTAACTTTATTATAATTAATGATTCTATTATGATTTTCACAAAAATAAATTACTAAATAGTGTCAAAATTGACATACAATAGTTTTTAAAACAAATATTATATTATTAATTTTTATTTTATTCCTAAAAATCTATGGTTCGGCCAAATGACTTATATAAGGTTATATATATTAATAATAAACAACTTGGGGTTCGTTTGGCTTGTTATAGTATGTTTATTAACCTTATAGTGTAAGAACACAAAAAGACACGGTAAAAGTAAAATTATCTAACTTAAAGTTAAAACTAAATGATAAGGTTAAAATAGTAAACTAAACTTGTCCAAATTCTATTTTATGAGAGAATTTAGACCCCGCCCCACCTTAGCTTCTAAATAAATAAATTTAGAGCTCTTTAAAACCGAATTTGTCTTTATAAGAAAATAATATGTTTAGTTTTTCCAAAGGTGCCCCTCTCCTCCATTATAAAAGGGCACCTCCTCCCTCTCTTCCTCACACCACTTTGAGCCTTCAAGATCGGCCAACCCATGAACAATTCACTTGTCCCCTTCCCTAGAAACATCCTAGAGGTCATGGTATTCTTCAAAGACCAATTTTAGTTCCCTAAGAGGAGGACTCAAAAAGGCACTTCAAAGAAGAGGTAATGTCCGTTACCGATTCTTTCAACTTTATTTATTGTTCCACTTATTCTTCTTAGGTTGTTTCATTATGAATTAATAACATCAGTATCACTCATATATTGATATGTTATTATAAGTATGAAACAACCCTATTTCACCATCTATCCATCCTACGGAAAATGAAATCACCACACGTGCGTACGTACGGAATGCCGTCTCCACGCCGTGGTGTAATCTATTTTCCATAACCACCTTACATGGATGGGTATAATGGTTCAAATAAATAACTATAAATGACTATTGTAAAGTGATATTGATTCTGAAATAGTATACATACACTCCAATACAATTACATGATCTTGGGAATGATATAATCGCTCGTGCGTACGTACGGACTAGTGTCTCCACGACGCGATGAGATTCACTTTCCATGTTAACCATTCATGAATGATTATAAAGTACATATAATAATTAATAATGAAATATATGACATAATAATGATAATTTATTTATGTATATATATATATATATGTATGTCATTTACTTAATTCCATTCAATTCAAAAGGGAAATTAAAACAGCGTTCATGCGTACGTACGACCTACCGTCTCCATAAATGGTGTATTTATTTCCATTTACTAATTTATTATATATATGTATATTCTGACTATATATTATATATAAATAATGTTTTATATTCGGTAATTATGTAATCATGATCTAAGTGATCATATGAATAATTACAAGTCAAAACACGGATGACAAATGAAACGATTTTACCCAAAACGCTCTTTAACATGGAATTTACAAAAGAACGGGTAATATAAAGACATAAGTAAACCATATATGATATCATAACAATGATTATGATTCTGAAATAAGTAAATGACATTATTTAAATCATTATACAGGATTTTCGGATACATACGAAGCATATCAGACATAAGGTAAGGGATAATTTTGCAATTCTCATTTTTATCCGATATTGCTTATTCGTAAGTATTTACGGGGGTTATTTTTATCATTCATGTCCATGTTTTATAAAATTGTTTTCATGTATGTTTAAAGTCCTTTAAAACATTTTTTAATTTTACTACATGGTATGTAAGGAATATTTTTTTACTATACGAGGTACTTTTTTACTTTTTCAAAAAAAGTATGAGAAGAATGTTATTTTTAACTTATACGGTGTGAATGGATTTTTACGATTTCATAACGCCTCATTTTAATGAAGCTGACTCTACAATAATTTATGACTATTTTTAACAAAATAATTTTACTTTAATATTTATTGGCATTTTGTTAAAATAAAGTGATTTTGAAGAAGAAAGGATATTTTCCTCAAGAATTCATTTCAAATGTTTCATCAAAAACATTTTCCATCTAAGATGACATTATTTCATATTGTTATGTTTCATGTCTCTATGATTTACATGGTTTCACTATTGTTATTATGAAATGATATCCATTTCTTTTATATGGATTATGTGATGATGAGATGATGTTTATGAAACCCATTTTATTTATTGGGTTATCATGAATGATGTAAGTTTATTTTGTGGAACAAGTAAGAATGATTTCATTATGAGATGGGTGGGACATATATCTCCCTCCAATGCATTGGGTAATGATTTTATATCTCGTGAGATAGACACGGCTGGAACGGTAAGTTAATCAGGATCAGTGTTACAGGACTGAAACGAAGAGTGAACTCGATTCAGAATCGGACTTTGTCCACTAAGATAGTCTTGGAAGCGATTCCTTGGCTACTATGGAAATCATTACATGAGCCTAACGGATGCCATAATTACATGTTTTATTCCCATTATATTTTATCTTGGTTTATGTTCCATTAACATCTATGCCTTATGTACTTCCATGTTTTATGTCGTTGCTCAAGATTTTGATGTTTAAACATTATGTTCATGTTTTTAAGTTCAAATGTTTATGGTACGTTTTAGTTTATCCATGCTTACCCTTACTGAGCATTTGAGGTCACCCTTTTTAAGTTTATTTTCCCCTAGGATCAAAAGAAAGGTTTTAGTTAAAGAAACAAAAAGTGGATGATCTTTATGGGAAATGTTGAAAATCTTTCACCATGATTAGAAGATTACGTTCCATGTTTCCAAAGACACTAAAATATTACGGTCATTGTGTGTCTATTTTTGTTATGTACTAAGTATTCCGCAAAAGTAATGAAATGTCCATGTACGTTAAGCTTCGGGTCTCTACAGTTTGTATCAGAGGAAAGGTTTAGTCAGCCTTTGGAAACTAGGATGCGAAAACATTAGTGAGATCCTTAGAGATATTTATAAGGTATGTCTAGGGATGTTCCTAAGGATAAGTATACGTATAGGGTATAGTCCTAGAACTACGGTAATGATCATAGAATTTAACCTAAGTTGTTAGATATTGAGTGTGATCCCCCTTTACTATGTTGTTTTCCCTAGCATGATTTTTGCCTCTCACACTATTCTTTTTGGGTTTTCGAAAGTGGCTGGAAATAGGAAGATTCATGATAATGGAGGATATGCCGGACAATGGAATGATATTCTTCACGAGAAACCAAATGAAATGGTATTTGGAAGTCCAAACATATTTATTATGCCTAATCAGCAATCTCATAATATGATCAATCATCTCAACTTTGGTAAGTTTCCCGACTCAGATAATAAGAGAAAGATGGAGTTTCATGACGATCATAGATGAAATAAAGATCAATTTCACTCATGTAAATCATGTGGGAAGAGGCATCGGGGAGATTGTTTCAAGGGAACTGGAAGATGGTTTGGGTGTGGAAAAGAAGGACACAAAGCCAGTATGTGTAAAAGAAAAAGCTTCAGTTAACACCAGGGATGAGGATAATGGTATTTCTATGACATAAACAATGGTTAAATGTTTTAAATGTGGAATTTATGAACATTATGCAAACCACTTCCCTAAGGGAAAGTCTCATGAAAAGAATCAGTACGGCCGTATGGGTAGTATTTATGTTGATGATGATGAAGAGACTACAAATGATATGTGAGATGAAAGAATTGTTGAAGCTCGGTCAATGGATTAAGAAGGTGGTGTAATGATTACATGTTTATCAAGTGTAAGGTTGTATAAGTAATCTCATGGTACTATGGAATAAAGAGACATCTAAGGATTGTAACACTATTGTCTTTCCTTGAGTTTTGAAAGTGTATGATTAAAGGTTCTAGTATCCATGAAAGGTTATTCCGATATTTTTGGAATGAAGATGATATGCGCATAATTAATGGATAAGGAGAAAAGTAAATGTTTGATTGTATTCATGAGCTCATGACTGATATAAGGAGAAGGTTATATCATGGTTTGAGTATATAGAATTTTTGGATTTTGGTATGTGGAAAGAGTTAACTTTTGACAGCATTCATGTCTTCACTAAGGTTTAATGGGTATTCATTTTTCAAGAGAATTCATGATTAAGGTATTCACATGATTGGAATTTGACCAATAAGATATATGGAGGATAACTGATGGTTTTCACATACTTGGTTGATGACATTTCAAGTAATCGTTTTCTTTATACTATGATCTTGTACCGAAGTATTTTAGATAAGCTTAATTATTTTAATGGATTATGTTGGACATAAGTTAGTATTGTTTATGGATAGAAGTTTTTTTCGATATTATTTATGGGATGTTATAGTAATGTAGTTTTAGAAAAAGGACAACCTGCAGGATGGGAGATAGCCCATCGCGTTGGACAAGAAAGTGGGAATCGAACAGACAGCCAAAGTGCGACTGGCCTTTATCACCTACCAATGGCCTACAGGAAGTCCATGGTTAGTATAAAATAGTTTTATTTTATTAATTGGTATGATAGATGGAGTATCAGTCCATTTTTGGAACGATATACAATAGATGGACTTATGTATATAACTATTGCTAATCTTTTGATTATGACAGTTGGAATGACCCATCATTCTATCACATGATCTGCTAACACTTCACAAATGAAAAATTCAACTTCATTTCATTAAGAGATGAAGTGGAAATTGTTCAAGGCACGAACAACGGTTAGATTATATCGAAATAAAGTAAGTATTTCTTCTAATTAAAATTCTTCAACTTTATAGAAATGATCTTGACAATCAAAAATGTTGTCCTAGTGCCCTTATATCCGATGAATCAGATGGTACCTTAGATCGTCACAAATTTATGGCTTTGTGATTTCTGGCTTTTACATAGCCATGTTTTCTACCACTCTCCATCAGAACATGATGGTTAGATTTCTCTTCCATATCCATATTTTCACCTATGTGGAAACCCAGTGATTAGTTTATTTGGGTAACTGTTACGTTTCATACTTTTGTTTTTAAAGATTGGTTTTGGTATTCCTTTTTATGATGTGGGTTTCTATTAAAGAAACTTTCGAGTAGTAAACCATTTATAACCCCGATGAATTTCGAGGGGGAAATTCATTTTAAAGGGGGTTAGAATGTAACACCCCGAGATTTTATGAAAAATATTATTTTTTAATTTCATTAATGTCTTGTGTTGTATTCTACACCAAAAGGAGCTTGCACAACACGCATCCGTGACTTGCCTTGAAATACACACAATCGCGACCTTCCTCGATAGTGTGTGTAGTACGCAATACCGAGTTTCACTAAACACCGATATACTATTAAAATATTATTAAAACTAGCCGTTATGAATAGTAATGACCACTTTTTGAAATTTTGTAAATTTTATTTTTCAAAATGGACTTCATTTTTGGATTTGGAATACCAAAATTAGCTTGGGGTGAAATTTTGGTACTTTTCGGATAACTTTCATATTCTGATTAATAGTGAAAATTATAAAATTTTAATTAAAAAAATTTTTTTAATCGAAATAATTAATAGTGATAAATTATTAATTTGAGTGGTTTTAAATTATATTTAGATTATATTTTTACAATTTAATACAATTTTGTTCATTGGATGTAATTTCACATTTAAACCAAACATAAACAAGTGTCAATCTTTTGATAGTTACTATCTTTTAAAAACACGCTATTTGTTTTGACGACGTGAATTAATTTTTAAATTAGTTAATGTAACTGATATGTATTGAATTTGGTAAAATAATCATCATTTTTGAATTCATAATATCAAATATATATTAGGCCTAATTTTTGGTATTTTTTTGGAAACTTTCATTTTCTGATGAATAGTGAAACCACTAAGTGGTAGTTAAAAAAACTGAATTTTTCATAAAACTTAATTTTACCGCTTCTGTGAGTAGAATTTCGAAAATCCGGGAGACATGGTTAATATCAAGGACTAAAATTTGGTTCAATGAGATGAAAATAATTTTTGGTGAATAGTAACTTTTTACTTTTTTTAACCACGGTTAAAAGTAAATAGGGTAGTTAAGGGTAAAAATGATTTTATTATTATCCTAGCACATGTCTTAATTCTATTGGATAAGTGTAATCCGACCAAAATCAAACATAGGAATAAAATATGACCAATTAGGCCCACATGGATTAGATTAGGACATTTATTATTAATTTATTTAAAGAAGGGTTAAAATAGTTAAAATCAAAGTTTAATAAATAAGCATTTTTAATATAGGTTTATACAGAAGATAAATTCGACTATAAATATTAATTATAACTCTAAAAATATTTCCAACATAATGGTATTTTATTTGTAATTTTTAGACATTACATTATTTAATTTATTGATGACAGAACGATGATGCAGTAATTATCTTATTAATGAAATATTGACATAATTGATGATATAAATACCAAAATAAATGTAATTTGAGACTTTTTATAAATTCGAAAAATTTTCTAGGTTAATATGACGTGTTAGTATTTATTTAATTATATTTTTTCGAATTAATCATTCTTTTATGATTTTCACAAAAATAAATTACTAAATAGTGTCAAAATTGACATAAAATAGTTTTTAAAACAAATATTATATTATTAATTGTTATTTTATTCCTAAAAATATAAGGTTCTTCCAAATGACTTAGATAAGGTTATATATATTAATAATAAACAACTTGGGTTTCGTTTGGCTTGTTATAGTAAGTTTATTAACCTTATAGTGTAAGAACACAAAAAGACATGGTAAAAGTAAAATTATCTAATTTAAAGTTAAAACTAAATGATAAGGTTAAAATAGTAAACTAAACTTGTCCAAATTATATTGGATGAGAGGATTTCGACCCATCCCCACCTTAGCTTCGAAATAAATCAATTTGGAGCTATTTAAAACCGAATTTGGCTTTATAATAAAATAATATTTTTCGTTTTTCCAAAGGTGCCCCTCTCCTCCCTTATAAAAGGGAACCTCCTCCCTCTCTTACTCACACCACATTGAGCCTTCATGCTAGGAAAACCAATGAAAAATTTACTTCTCCCCTTCCCTAGAAACATCCTAGAGGTCCTGGTCTTCTTCAAAGACCAATTTTAGTGCCCTAAGAGTATGACTCAAAGAGGCGCTTCAAAGAAGAGGTAATGTCCGTTACTGATTCTTTCAACTTTATTTCTTCTTCCACTTCTTCTTCTTAGGTTGTTTTATTATGAAGTAATAACATCAGTATCCCTAATATACTGATATGTTATTATAAGTATGAAACAACCCTATTTCACCATCTATCTATCCTACGGAAAATGAAATCACCACACATGCGTACGTACGGAATACCGTCTCCACGCCGTGGTGTAATATATTTTCCATCACCACATTACTTGGATGGGTATAATTGTTCAAATAAAAAACTATACATGATTATTGTAAAGTGATATTTATTATTAAATAGTATACATACACTCAAATACAATTCCATGATCTTGGGAATGATATCATCACTCGTGCGTACGTACGGACTACCGTCTCCACGAAGAGATGAGAATCACTCTCCATGTTAACCATTCATGAATGATTATAAAGTATATATAATGAATAATAATGAAATATATGAAATAATAATGATACTATATATATATATATATATGTCATTTACTTAATTCCATTCAATTCAAAAGTGAAACGAAAACAACGTTCATGCGTACGTACGGCCTACCGTCTCCATGAACGGTGTATTTCTTTCTATTTACTAATTTATTATATATATGTATATTCTGAATATATATTATATATAAATCATGTTTTATATTCTGGAATTAAGTAATCATGATCTAAGTAATCATATGAATAATTACAAGTCAAAACACTGATGACAAAAGAAACGATTTTACACAAAACGCTCTTTAACATGGAATTTAAAAAAGAACGGGTAATATAAAGTCATAATTGAACCATATATGATATGATAACAATGAGTATGATTCTGGAATAAGTCAATGACATTATTTAAATCATTATATAGGAGTTTCGGATATGTACGAAGCATATCAGACCGAAGGTAAGGGATAATTTTGCAAATCACATTTTTATCCGAGATTGCTTATTCGTAAGTATTTACAGGGGTTATTTTTATCATCCTTGTCCATGTTTTATGAAAGTGGTTTAATGTATGTTTAAAGTCCTTTAAAAACATTTTTGACTTTTAATACATGGAATGTAAGGAATATTTTTTTATAATACGAGGTTCTTTTTTACTTTTCCAAAAAAAAATACGAGGAGAATGTTATTTTTAACTTATACGACATGAACGGATTTTTACGGTTTCATAACGCCTCATTTTCATGAAGCTTACTCTACAATATTTTATGACTATTTCTAACAAATTACTTTTATTTTAAAATGTAATGGCATTTTGTTAAAAGAAAGTGATTTTGAAGAAGAAATGAAATTTTCCTCAAGAATTTGTTTCAAATGTTTTATCAAAACCATTTTCCATCTAAGATGACATTATTTCATATGTGTATGTTTCATGTCTCTATGATTTACATGGTCTCAATTTTCTTATTATTAAATGATATCCATTTCTTTTATATGGATTATGTGATGATGGGATTATGTTTATGAAACCCATTTTATTTATTGGGTTATTATGAATGATGTAAGTTTATTTTGTGGCACAAGTAAGAATGATTTCATTATGAGATGGGTGGGACCAGTGTCTCTCTCCAATGCATTGGGTAAAGATTTTATATCTCACGAGATAGACATGGCTGGAACGGTAAATTAATCAAGTTCAGTGTTACAGGACTGAAACGAGGAGTGAACTCGATTCAGAATGGGAATTTGACCACTAAGATGGTCTTGGCAGCAATGCCTTGGCAACTATGGAAATCATTACATGTGCTTAATGGATGCCAAAATTACATGTTTCATTCCCATGCTATTTTATAATGTTTTATGTTCCATTATGATCTATGCCTTATGTACTTCCATGTTTTATGTCGTTGCTCAAGATTTTGATGTTTAAACATTATGTTCATGTTTTTAAGTCCAATGTATATGGTATGTTTTATTTTATCCATGATTACCCTTACTGAGCATTTGAGCTCACCTTTTTATGTTTTATTTTCCCCCAGGATCAAAAGAAAGGTTTTAGGAAAGGAAAAAAAAGTGGAAGATCTTTATGGGAGATGTGGAAGATCTTTCACCATGATTAGAAGATTACGTTCCTTGTTTCCAAAGACAATAAACTATTACGGTCCTTGTCTGTCTGTTTTTGTTATGTACTAAGTATTAAACAAAATTAATGAAATGTCCATGTACGTTAAGCTTCGGGTCTCTACAACAAAAGAATCGAAATAAGGATGGAACACAAGATTCATCAGATCCATGAAAACTGCTGGTGAATTCGTGAGTCCAAACAACATAACTATATACTCGTATAGACCAAACCCGCTCTTGAAAGTTGTGAGAGGTATATCAGATGGTCTAACGTGCAGTTGAGGATATCCATCTCTCATGTAAATCATTGAGAACACTCGTTCTCCACGAAGTTGATCAAAATGATCATCAATACTTTCCAAGGGATATCAGTTATTAACAATCAACTAGTTCTACTTCTGATAATCCACATAGAGTCTGAGGGTATTGTCCGACTTCTTCGCAAAGAGGACCGGCGAACCCCAAGGAGAAGTATAGGGTCGAATAAAACCCTTTGCCTGTAACTCCTCTAACTGTCACTTGAGCTCCTGAAACTCTGGAGTAGCTATCCTATAAAGAGTAATGACATAGTTGCTACTCCTAGCATAATATCAATAGAGAAAACCACCTCATGCTCTCAAGGAAGACCCGAAAAGTCATCTAGGAAGACATCCCTTAAACGATCAACCACTGGAGGAAAATATTTCTGACAGGTCCCCTGGTCATCTAGATATAATCTCACAATCTGGGTTGTGATACCACCTCACTCATGATGCTCTGGTCCAGCTCGACTCGCCTGGAAATCCCACTCACCCTTGTATAGAAACTCTCTGCCCTCTGGTGACGTGATACTCACCCTGTGACGATAGCAATCCACAAAGGTTCGAAAGGGAACAACCTAGTCCATCCTAAGAATGAAATCATATCTAGTCATCTCTAAGACATAGAGGTCCCAAAGGGAGTGACACCCACCATCCTCAAGGGGGTACTCCTTGAACTGACGCACACTAGCCATTCTAGTTTCCAACGGAGTGTCTAATGTCACAACATCAGAGGAAGTAGAAACACCGAGTACAGAAATAAATCTATGTGTAGAACCTATATCAAAAAGTACTAAAGATATAACTGAAGCTACTAGAATAGTACCTTTGACGATAGAAGGTCTGAAATCCTTCTCCTACTAGGTCTGTTGAATTGCATATGTCTGCCCAATGCCGTAGCCCTGCGACATAGCCTGGCTACCCTGAGCTATCCCGCCCTGCTGTCTCTGAGATTCTGTAGTCTGGCTACCATGGACACATCCACCATCCCTGCCTGCATGCCCTGATGTATTCCAGTTCCCTGACTGGTAAGAAGCTTCTTGTCCTGCCCCGACACGCAGAGTCTGCACAGAACCCCTCTCACTAGCCACTGCTGGAAACGCCCTGAAAAAGCGTTGTAGATGACCCATCTTGCCGCAATCCCGGCATTCCACTGGGTTACGTGGACACTGAGGTCGCTTTTTCCCATCCTTACCATAATTGTAGCACATGACCTGGTCACTTGAAACGTTCTACTGGCTGATACTATCACCCTGAGAGAAGTCCATCTATCTCTTCCTCCTACCAGTAGAAATAGTACCAGAAAATGTTGCTGAACCACCCTGGCCCACACCACTAGCTTCCCATAGGTTCCTCTCTATAATCAGCTGCTGGATAATAATATCATGTACTGAAGGAAACCAGAAAACACTCAGTAGTGCTCGGATGTCATATCGATGACCATACTCAATGCGTCTGGTTCTTAGAGTCTCATCACCCACCAGAATGGGTGCAAAATGCTGATGCTCGGTGAAACGAGTAGAATAATCCATCACCGACATAGCACACTGTTGTACATTCATGAACTATTGAGTTCAATCTTCCCTTAGTGTCTCTGGGAAGAAGAATTCATAAAAGGATGTCTGGAAATCTCCACATGCCATGTCTCTCTGATGCTTTGACTGGGTGGTATCATCCCACCAACTCTTGGCGGAATCATGCAGTATATAAGTCACGAGCTTGACCCTCCGCCCTGGAGGACTCTCTAGGTGCTCTAAAATAGTCTTCATAGACCCCAGCCAAGACTCCTCAACATGTGGTCCTCCATCCCCTAAAAACATAGGCAGATGCTGCTGTTGGAAGATATGAATCAGCTCGGCCATAAATGTTGCAGCCGACGGTGCTCCCTGAAAGATCTGCATGAACCGCATAAAGCCTTCATGGAACTGTACCTCTGCGCCTGTGTCTAGTATTAAGGCTGGCGCCACATCTGTCTCTGCTGGAGGATCAACTGGTATCCCATGTCCCACCATCTCCATAGTATACTCGTTGCCGCTCTCCTGGAAAACAATGTGTGAACGTCTCCATGGAATGACACTACATGGTAAAACGCACACCGTATATCATGATTATCACAGCATGAAATGAAGGAACCAAAGGAGAACAGGAGGAAGAAGGCATTTAAGATTTTACAACCAGACTACACTGCGTGTATACTGACTAGACGGTGTGTACCGGACTTCTCTTCCCCTGCTGGGGTCCTTCTACACAGTGAAGCCACACGGCTCCTTTTAAACAAAACTACACGGTGTGTATATAATCTACACGGCGTGTATGGTTTAATTTTCCAACTTCTCGTGTAAATTGTGACACAACCGAATACTCATCTTGATACTACACAGCGTGTTACACCCACACACGGCGTTTACACTACCCTGTTTCCCAGCCACACGGTCAGGTCCACACGGTCTGTCACTGGTCAAGACTACATGACGTGTCCCACAGGTACCCGGTGTGTACTGGATGAGCTTCGCCAACCAGTGTTGTTAGTTACATGGCCAGATACACAGCTCCAACTATCCAGCATGTTCAACAGTGGACATGGCATGTATATATTAAGGTCTCCCCTGTTCATGTTATTAGTTACATGAGCAGACTCCAGGTCAACACTATACGTCGTGTATTTCCGGTACATGACGTGTTCACCCCAAGAATTTCCCTTCCCCATGTACCCGCCCACATGGTCTATGACACGAGAAGAGACTACACAGTGTGTAATTACTGTACACAGCGTGCACTAAAAAAGTTTTCTTTCCTTCCTAAATAGAAGAACATACACGACGTATTTAAGGTACTGTATGGCGTGTATACTGGGGTTTCGGACATTATGCCTCAGAAACTTCTCTAGAACCTAGAAAATACTTAAAAACAACACCTAAGTGCCAAATTCCAATCCGTGAGGGCCCATACTCTGTGCGAATCAGTGATTGGCATATTATATGTGTTATAACTGGATAAACAGTCAATGATCCACCAAATTTCTGTCAATGAGGGCCCATACTCCCCAAAAACCAAAGTTTGACATCCATTTAATAAATAGGTTTACACAATAATACCTTATCAAATAGTAGGTATCTATCAAAGCAGATATCACAATAACATTCTTTTACTAGCACAACATCTATCACAACAACATGAAATTTATAATGCACCAACACGGAATGGAGACTATGAATGGTATGTGATTCTAGAATATGCCTACATGTTGCATGAGATGGAATACTCTCTTATCATCAGGTTGCAAAAAAATAGAACCCATGAATAAAATATAAACATCACAATAGAAGTGTTTCACCCTTCGGTGAAAATAAAATCATTTGTAAAATTGGAAAATCAAAAAACATTGCAATACGAGTTAAATTGGCATTTCCCTGTACATGGGTTATCTATGCCCTGTCACAGCTTATTACCAACTATCGTTCTCATCCTATCCCTGACTAAGGATACAAATAGTAAGTCAAAGAAAAGAACTCCTCTGATACCACTTTTTAACATCCCGGTTCCGGGTGCCACTCAATGGGTGCCCCGAACCTGGTTCACCAAGTGACCTCAAGCACATTTCCCAAAATGCCAGAGGCTGCCGACTAGTAGTGAGGGCTCAGGTCTGTTAGTGGGGAAACTATTCCCTCATTTGTTAATGTGCAGCGTAGTGGAATAGATAAATAACATACAATAAACAGAAGTGGTAAACAATATATATAACAGAAATGGATAACTAATAATAACAAGGAAACCATCAGTCATATTTATTTGAAAATGCATCATGTCACTGTTTTTTAAAACAGCCAAAACATGTTACACTACAATACAATATAACTGAATTACAAGTACAAAAAAGCAAAATAGAACAGCCAGCGGCATCGCAAGCCCATGCTCGGTCCCATGCTCCCCTACTTTCCAATAATAATCAAGTACCTCTATAGGGACCCTTTCCCTTTTCCAGACCTACAGAAACGTAATCTGTTTGGGCCAAAGACATGACCCAAACAAGTTGTGAGAAATAAATCCATGTAGGCACCCACCAAAGGCCCGTGTCCAACTGTGTGAAAATATGCAACAACTGTTTGCAGTAGTAAAATTCAATAAACTAAGTAGCACTCAAAAGTAAATAACTTTACCAGTTATATTTACATTTTATTATTATTTTAAACATTCGATTTAAGATATCACCACAGTGAATATTCTTTGTAAAATGGCCAGTGTTCCTCAAACACACAAATCGTTACCCTCAAGTAAAGAGAATCCAAACACAAGAATATTCTCAATGGCATATCAAATATTTCCCATAGGCTTACGAGGTGTCGCCCACAGGCATAGAATCAACTGCCCACATGAACGGAAGAAGTTTCCAACATGAAATGTAGTACATTCCCATAGGCTAATCACAACACTGCCCTCAGGCTAGTCAAGTAACCGGGCTATTACCAACATGTAACTAAGAAATACACATGAAATTCCTCTCAAGTCCATTCTGTAATAATTATTATAAAGGCATACCCTCGGGTATCCTGGCCAAACGGCTAAACAGTGGAACGCACCCCCGAGGTGGTCCTGGATCCAAGCAGCGATCAAAAACATCAATTTATCACCACATTTAATCACCTTTACAAATATAGGGATTTAAAATAGCCACGACCTCAGGCACATGACACCCCATCATGGGTTCGTGGAACAACGATACACAAAAATGCACAACAGTTGGAAATTAAACACCAAGCCGCCTACCTTAAACGCCCCTGAACGGTATACGTGAACAAAGATTCCAGAAACATCCAAGAAAGATGTTGATCTGGGATAAGAAAATTAATGTTCAACTGTAAATAACTTCTCTCTGGAATTAATTGGTACGAAATATGCAAGGAGAGGATAGGGATTACACGTGCAGTTCCAGGGAGATTGACGGTGTAGAAAACAGATTCCCGGTACTCGATCAGGAGCTCCTCGAAGATTAGGTCGTCCCTCCCAAGCCTCGCTCCGGTTCTAAGCTTCCTCTGTGAATAGAGGAGGCTACTGTCCGTTTTAAGGAGAAAACAAAATACATGGTGTGTACTCTCAAGTAAATGGCTTGTACATTCCATTTTTTAACTGTTCTGCTGGAGGCTTCTCGCCAGCATGGCACTGTTCATCTATCGACCTGAGTACAAGACATGTATGTCTCTATACACAGTGTGTACTTTCGCCCAGCTAGCCACTACCTTACTATTCGCCTACCGACTGACTATACGACATGTAAATATATACTACATGGTGTGCAGTCAGTTTTTACACCCTTCATCGCCGACATGGCTACACACCATGTGTTATCATTCCACACAGCCAAAAGGAAACCGCGTGTGGAAAAGTACACGGCATGTACTTCCAAAATTTTGGGATTTTTCCCCATTTTTACTTATTTTCTCAAGAACACTTAAGGAAAGGAGAAAAGAATAAACCTGTGCCTCAGAAATAAGAACCGGGTTCTTACACCTAGTAATCAAATTAATCATTATTGGGATTTTAGAATTAAATAGCAGTGAGACTTGATAAAAAATCCATCTTAAACCCTCATAATTATTGACATGCCATGAGAACAGGTCCTCAAAAGTAGTGAGAGCATGGAACCTATCTCCAGAGAGCTGACTTATAGGGCGTTGACTACATGGGCACCAACTAAGTTTTCTTCTATGAACAAGTAATGTGACTTATTTTTTCCCACATCCCCCACAAATATTCACATTATTGCCACTTCACCTAATCATCTATATTAGGAACCCACATTTCCTAAATCACCATTTTGGGGGACCCAAAGATCATTGACTACTACTTAGGCACCTATTCACCTTGGCCGACAACATGAGTTCCTGTTAGATGAATCTTACTATATTTTTTACCAATCACTAGGCCCTTCAAATAAGAACTTCTAAACCCATTTAACTGAACTAGTTACCGATTTAACCCTAAAAGCTACCATGGAACCCATAAGTCCAAACTATAGATACTCCCAAAAAAATTGTTTGGGTTAGTAATTTAATGTGGTCCCATGCTTCCTCTAAAACCAATATGCTTATGCAAATAACCCAATAAAATACAAAGTCACATTGTGAACGGTTTCAAGGCATTGTAAGGAAACTATCATCTAATGATACCAAAACTGCAGTCATGATCCCATAATCAAATTTGTCTCAAGATAATTCTCATTGTTTCATTAAAATCCTTGATTTTAGTTACACATTTTTATTTCTTCATAGTCTTGGAATTAGGATACTCTTATATGTTTCCTCATATTCCTTGATTAATGATATTCCTCTTGGTTTCCTTGTATTCCATGATTTTTGATTATCCACTTGGTTTTCTGATATTCTATTATTAATTATGCTCCCCATGGTTTCTATAATCATTAACCTAACTAATTTGATATGTTAAAAAAATTCATCTCATTCATATGTTTTAGACCAACCATTTGTTGGTATGATTTATCAACCATTCCATTTTCCATGACAACTAAGTTCTTGGATGTGGGCATAGTTTCATCCATTTTTAGGGACATATTAAGGTCCCAAACACATGAACATAAAAGGAATGTTTTTTCCTATAAATTTATTCAAACTATGTGGAATATAATTCATTTATAGGGATAAATTTTAATCCACATTCATGGGATTGACCCAAAATATTCAAAATTACCTTCCTCTTTTCACATGAATCAAACACCACCTTACATTGATATAAATTACACAGTACAAACATATAAGGCTTCATACTACAATGTAATTAGATTCTTGGATCAACTGAGTGAAAATAAGTTCGCCACATTTATTTTCTTATTAAATATTTGTTTCATATCAATTTATTATTTATTATTACAATTATAGATTTCATGCGAATTTATAAAATAAAAAAATGGGAACTGAAATATAAAAGATGTCTATTTTAGATATTATACGACCTTTCATCAAAACACTTCAAAAATTCAACATTCAACTTCACCTAATATGATCAAAAGGAAATAACCCATCATGAGAAAGAGGGAGAATCATGAGATATTTTAAATAGGGTACGAATGAACACCATCAAAAACACATTTATTGAATGAGTAACAAGTAAAATAATTCATATTATATTATATATTCCAATAGTGATTATAATATTTTTTTGATTTATATTCTTCATAAAAAATGTTCGTTATGAAATATACATAATAGGTGTTATATTTTACATTAAATTAAATTATCCATTGAGTTGTGATATATGAATATTTATTCTATGTATAGGGTTTCACACATTCCTAGGTTAATGTTTTTAATCTAGAATTGATCGTGAAAGTAGAATGTTACATCATATATTACCTAGTTGGTATTTTGTATTCATATTATTATAAAACATTAAAATAAAAAGATTCATATTCCATATTCATTGGATTAATTTAATAATTTGTTAATATAGTTGGATATTTTATGTCGTTATGTAAAAAAATTCAAGAGTTATATATTGTTTTTACATTATTATTATTTAGATAAATATATGTTTTGATATTCTACTTTACAAAATTAAATCATTATAAGAATGAATTCATAATGATCATTATTGAAAAAATATTTTGAGAATTTAATAAAAAATAAAAATAATAAGTGACATATTATACACAATATAATCACTTTTGAATATCATGGTAATCTAAATGGGTAGTCTCATTCAAAATTTTAGTGGAAAAAGATTAAAATGTATGTGTAAAGTATGATAAAGGTGATAGAAAAAAAATATTTTATTATCTTGAATGATAATTTTGTTTAATAGTTGGTGGAAACCAAATTTGTTTAGATTATGATATAATATAATAGGGGTAATCCAAATGATAGATGTCATTATAGGATTTTCTACATAATTATCCAATAGTAATATATGATATGATTAATATGTTGGTCTTGTAAAATAGTTACTCGATTTGATGAATGATAATAAAAAATCAATTATTTATAGATTTATGAATATTGGATCACAAATGCATCATATATAATAACAAAGGTAATAATTTTCAGGGGAGAAAAATTTATAAAAGATAATATCAAATGATTTTCAAAATTGATATTCATATGATAGAAAAATATATTTTTTATAGAAATAGAGGCATAATAAAATTTATATTAAGATCTATTTTGGGGTTGAATTTTCATAGAAAATAAATAACGTTGGATTAGATAATAAATTCAGTATAGTTCTGAACATGTAATGCAATTTTTATTTTATATATAAAAACATTCTATAAAAATTACTACTTCAAAAATGTAGTCATGAAAAAATTGTGATTGTTTTAATCATAGTAATTATTCACCAAATATATCAAAATTTTCTATGATTAAATTGGGTTTTAATATTTAATATAAATATGTAAATATTTATGGGATTTTTATGTCTATGGAACTAAAAATATTATATGCTAAACAATCTAAAAATTATAGATACAATATTTCAAAATCACAAATTCCTTTTAAGAGGGATATTGTAACATATGTTACATGTTATGTGAACAATAAGATATATTATTGATTTTGAGAGGCTTTGGTTCTTATATACACCCAAACTAGATATAGATACCATTTTTCAATCATTTTAAAAATGAAATAGTTTATTATGAATAATAATTATAATGTTTTCAACATAATCATACTTGACCATCTACATTTTTTTAGGATTGAGAGACTGACATGAGTGGTCTAATCCATAGTGTATTGATGATGATACACAGTGGATAGTAAAAAAAATTGGGTGTTGGAAAAATATTTTGTATCATAGAGTTCATATAAAAACATCTTTCAATGATAAAATGTGGCATATAATGAAATAAAAAGGAAAAATAGTTGAAAATTTTTTATTGGGGAATAAATTGTGTCAAATAATTTTAGAGTTTCATGAAACTATATAGATACTACACATCATTCATTATCATTAAAGAATTAATTTGTCTAATTTCAAGGATATATTTATCTTGTGAAATATTTAAAATCATCATATATATTTTTTTGGTTAATGAATTAGAATTAATGGAATGAACTAGGAGTTTAAAATTAAATATTGATGTCAAAATATGTTACATTATGGTTGATAATACCATATATTACACCATAACTAAACGTTTTTATTTAAATAAAGGATTTGAATTATATCAATTTTTTAATTGGTTGAATGATAATGATGTTTTCTATCAAACAATGTTTTCTAGAATAAAATGACATAGTTTAATTTTGAACTATTATATTATTATTGATGAATTCTCTAAAATTTATAAAATGATTGAATAATGGATTTTTTTCACGTATAAATGTGTTAATAAAAATTATTTTGTTAAATATGAATAATACAATCCTTGATTGATTCATGTCCTACATCAACTAGTCATACAATATATGGATGATTCATTATAATTCCAATATTCTCCACCTTCTTCTCTATTAAGGAAATACCCAAACAGTTGAAAAACATCAATTTTAATAAAAACCAATATTAAACATTTATTATTTTTGAGTCATATAACCATGATTGAAGTGGGGTATAAGGAACACAGATGATGAATCTATGTATTATGGCTATTGTTATGGTCCAACAACACAAAAAATTGTTTTCATTCATGTCTATCTGATTATTTGAGATGACAAGAGTAAAAAATAGAATTAAAAAGAGAGTAACTATTTCCCCATCCTTTTCCAACCAAATGTTTTCAGGGTTGTTGGACATTTTACATCATGTGATGATAAAAATCATATTAAGAAGACAATAATAATAATAATAATAATAATAATATTTATATTAATATTTATTTTCAAATCCTAGTCAATATAAATCCCTTAAATGAACAAACAAATTTATGACAACTATTATCATATGAATTAATTTTATTATTATTCACCATTGTTATTTTAGAATTCATTATAATATATAATTGGAATACAATAATAATTTCTTAACTCATTATCTTCAAACGCACATTGATTATATTAAAATTATTATTATTTAAATCCAGATCATTTTTCTATTAAAATTATTCCTAAAATTAAAAATAATTGAGATTTGGTATTATATTTATTTTTGATAAATTTAATTTTCTTTTATAGCATGATGTACACGAATCCTTGAGTTATAAAACAATAAAATTAGGTTCGATAGCTTATATGATAAGGACTATCAAACAAAGACAACCTGAAAATTCTTTTATTTAAACATGACTATAATAAAATTTCAATTGAATTGTTTGAAATTAATAGAACTATCATAATTATAATATATATATTTATACATACAAATAAATTAAAATTTATTAATAATAATATCTCATGTTTTAGTTTAGTAGATTTATTCATCAAAAAAATGTTTTCGAAAAAAAGGGTTTTTACTATTTTAAACATGGTATTCATAATGATATTAATAAAAGTAATATTTTTCTAGTAAGGACATTACAATTTATTATACATAATTAATAGATTATTAATGTAAAAATATTCACAATAAATCATGTCATTTAACAATGAAAACATTATTAATACTAAATGATTTTCAAAGTACAGTTAGTAAGATGTTATAAGAGGATTATATATAATACTATAAACCTGAATATAGTTATGTAATAAATATATAGCTTTAATAATCCCCTTATAATGAAACTTCATGTCTGTTAATGATAAATAAACATGAGGTAAGGGATTTGGCCACAATTTTCATTTAATAAGGCATATTATAATATTATAAACATAAATTTTTTTAAAAAAATTGGGTATAAATCATATTTCAAAAGTAATTTTAAGAATCATTCATTAGTAATTTTATTTAAAATTTAAATTTAAATTATTTAATCCATGTGTATTTTAATTATAAGGTACCATGATGTAATAAATATCATAACATAATTTCTTTTCATTGGGTTATATTACTTCTTCATTATCTTTCATCTTTTATGTGTATAATGTTTTTAATTATTGAATGTTATTTTCAATTTATTTTTTGGATCTACATTTGAAACACATAATAACTTCTTTTATTAATTACCAGTTAAGCGTTATGATCATTATAAGTTCATATTTCACTATCTCAATTTAATCAATATTTTTTATACATGAATTTTTATTGAAGTAAATTTTATGATCATTTTTTAATAAATTGAATAAATATAATTCATAATTTTTGTTAAAAAATAATGTAATAATGCCTCTTTTCCCTATATAGTACATTATGTGGTTGGAAAAATTGTTTTTATAAATGTAAAACATTTTAATCATTTTAGTAAAATGAAATCTTTCAATTTCGTGTTTATAAAAAAATTAATATCAAATTTTAATGCAATTTTCGCATATAATTATTTTTTTTATATAAGAAATTAAAATTGGATTTTCACATCATTGTCAAAATAATGTACTTCCAAATTTCATTATGAAAATGTGAATATAATAATTTTTTTAATGTACTCACCTTGAATGGAACCATTCTTCCATCATGACCACTTAACACATTGAAACATCATTTACAAGTTGACAATGATGTTTTCAAGGTAAATTTTATCCATAATATTCTAGAAATTTAATTTTTAATAGTAATTTTGTATGTTAAAATGTGAATCCCCTCATGAATATGTTTAAATTCTGTTTTTTTCTATGTATATATTTCAATTAAAACAACAAATTATTTTACAGAAACATCACAAAGGATATTTTATAATGATTTCATCAAACATATTTATCTAGATTCTTTTCGATCATCCTGACTAGGGAACGTAATAACATTATAATAATTAATTATTATTTTAATCATTAAATATTAAATTTTTGGGGTTAATTATAAATTATATGTCCTCTTGATATCCATATTTTTTCACGGATATTCTAATTACATAAAATAAATATTGTTTCTAAATATAGTGTTTTACATTATCTATTATTTTATTAACTAGGAAATATTGAAATTCAATATATTTTTTCAATAGGGACATTACTGATAAGGCATATTTTTTATGACATAAATTAATCATTTGGTAAATATGTAATGTGTATGAAATGTAGTGATGTAAGGGACGTGAAATTATATATCACCTTGATGTATCAATAGTAACATTATAAAAATAAAAAATCTAACATTAAATTTTCTTTTACACAAGATTTAACCCTTCTACTGAAAGGGATTGATTGTATATATATCATGATGTATAGGATCATTTTTTCTAATATTAATCATTTCAATCATTATGAATTCTTTTTTTATCCCAGAGATTAATTTATTCCTATTATATTTGGATGAATTTTCTATCAAGGTATTGATTAAATATATTGTGTGTTCAGTTGTATACCTTACCATATTTATTATTCCTTATCAAATTGTGATTTTTACGTTATTAAAATTGAATATATGACTTTTTATTTACCTTTATATATTTATTATTCATTATATTATAATGATGATCAATGTATATGTTAAATAGAATGTCTATTTTTTATTTATCATTACATATTGATTAAGGATTATTATTTAATTTTTGTTTATTAATGTTATCTTTAGAATTATGTAACTCTTACTGAGATTATAATATCAACATTATTTTTTTACTGCCGTAAGGATATGTAGAAGAAATTTTTAAATGAGTTCAACCATGTATATTTTATTACATTCAATATATTCTATTAAATTTTTTCAAATGTAACATGAGATATTATATTATATATAGTTTACAAACACTAATAAACAATGTTTTCCCTTAAAATGGGTTATATTTTATGTTATAGATATTTAGAAATGTAACCATTTAATTTGGGATAATTTGGGTAGGTTTATTATTATCAGTAACAAATAATATTTATTATAAACATTAGAAACTAAATTTATGAAAAGATAGATTTTGAAAACTAATAATATTTTACACTTTGAGGATAATCATAAACATTGTATTAATAATTTATTAAGAATATATTATGCTTTTTCGGAGAAAATACATCCCTAAATAGATACTAAAACAAGATTTACTTTTTTCACATTTTTATATAGTGTTAATAATTCTGAAATGGGTTCATTGTGATTTGACGCGATTATTAGTTAGTGAATGAAAATTTGGCATACTCCACACCTATTGTCATGGCCCCTCCCACCAAAGATGCCCCTCCTGAGCTATAAATGGTGTAAGGGAGATAATGACCCCCAAGTCCCACCTCCAGTTGGCCCTGGAGTGGTGACTAGCACCAAGGGTATGAGTTTTCACAAATATGTGAGGTATTTCACGTTTTATTATTTATGATTGGGAAATAGGATAAGTCAAACACAAAAAGAAAAAAGAACATGTAAATGAAAATAAACCCAAAAACAACCCATACACATGTTTTATACAAACTGAAACAAAAGTACAAGTACAATAAAAGCTCCAAATTATGATACCAAAAAGAAAGCAAAACTGTAACCAGCAAAACTCCAACGCCCAACTAGCTAGGTCACGCACGGTCCCTAAAGTCATCCTGAAGACCTAAAAGTAAACGTAGGGTGAGCATACAAGTATACTCAGTATGAAGACCTAATGATCTTGTTCACAGGTGGGGAGACATCCTAATGCCTTGTGAGAAAACAGAAGGAACCAAATCCTAGCACGGAAACTATCCACCCAACCTTACAAGACACACTCACCAAATATTTCATGTCAATAGAGTAGTATAGTAATATTATAAATGTATTTGTACCCCACGCCGCCTTCCCAATAAATAATACTCAAGCCCTCATGCCCAACGCTTTGATGCTTCAGCCTCTTCTTGAGCAAGTGCTGCAACCTGGCCATATGAAGCTCGAGCTAGTGTCGCAACCTGGCCATACGAAGCGCATAGTATCCCACCGACACTCAATACTCAGCCATGACCACATCTCATCTCTTATCATGCCGACACCCAAACCTCGGTCATAACCGTATCTCATCCCGAAGACACATGGGAACCACATCACATCCTCATCTAAAATACTCTTGGGAACACATCACATCCTCGTCCCAAAGACTCTTGGGAAATATCTATCTTAACCTGCCAAAGGATCTTGGGCTATAAAACCTGAAAGAGGGAGCATAGAGAGGAATAGTAACCAGCCATCCTTTAGATGTTTGGGAATCACACACTCTGTCCCACGGGTTTTCGGAATGTAGTGCTCAACATGGGTGGGGTGCGTAAATAAACATAAATTGCACACATTTATATAATTATATCAACCACTCATCCCATCCTAAGGGGTCTACACAAAATATATGAGCACATGGCACAACACTGCTACCATGAAGGTATGCACACAATAAACATCCCCAAACCCCATTAATATTTTCATGTTTCAACAGTTTTAGTTTATCAGTTCCTAAACGATTGAGAAAATAACAACAACCAAACTAGATCAATCATTCGTAAAACATACCCCTGCCACCCAAAAATATAGATAGGGAAAACACAAGCAACAAAATACCATTTTCTTTTATCATCCAATAAATTACATTGATTTTCAGTATTTAATCAACTACCATGCCCCACAATTCATTATTTAACTCTTAATCTTTTATTCATATGCCCTAATCATCCCTACATCCCTTTTTTCAACCACCGTAACCACAAACACATCTGAAATAATACCCATACCACATAATCATCCCTTTTATACCATTTACTGTAGCTCCAATGCCCATCACAACCACAACGTACACACCAACCCACAACCAAGCCAACCTTAGCCCCACTACTCACCCATTCTACAACAACCAACAAAACACACCTTCACATAATTTGACCCCAACCAGCACCCAAAAAATTCATTCTTTCATTTAGTTTAATCGGGGTGATCATACAAGGGTTCCAGGTATTCATTTAATCATCCGAGTTTACATGATTAAACAATTTCCAAATTCTATGAAATTCCATCCCTGAAAAAATATAGAAAAATATCGAAACATTTAGTTGTGCATGAAAAGGCCCCCAACGGTCGTGATTTTCAGTAGACATAAGCTTATTCAATTCACAACATAATAAAAGGATAAGAATGGATGGAAATAAAAAAACAATATCCAAAAAAAAACCCCATACGTATTCTTCAACCAGTTATTATCTCTATTGACTGGTTCAACCGTATCTCAAGAAAACAAGAGAATTCCCACCATGCATGATGCACAAAATAGAGAGAGACGAAGGTAGGATTCCTACATCAATGGTTTTTGACGAAAACCCCATCAAACAAAGAATTCACAAGAAGGACGAGCTGATCCTCCAATAATCTTCCTTAGATCTCTTCTCCTAACACAACCAAGACCAAATCTCATCATATTTGGCATCCAAACACTTAGATCTACCCATAACGTGCATATATCTAAGAAACCGAGAGAAGAGGAGGAGTAGATCTATGTATATCTAACAACCAAATAAGAACAATCACATACCTCAAGAAATTGGCTTCGATTTCCCAAGGGAAGCCTTCAGATCACCTCCAAAATGATTGGGAGAGGTTCTCCTATATTCAAGAGAAGGTAATCACGTGTTATATCCACTTAGGAGCTCAAAAAATCATGTTAGGGGAAAATGGTCAAGATCCACAATTTTATTATCAGGTTTATGTGGTCGCATGGTTAGTTCACACGATTTAACAAACCGTGCAGTAACTGTGTGTTAGCTACTACCTTGGCCACCATTCTAGCACGATTTGGCCACATGGTTTAGAAAAACCGTGTGCCATCCGTGCGGGATCTACTGCATCCAAGCCAACTACGCACGGTTTTCCGGCACGGTTTAGTCAAAGAGTGTGCCACCCGTGCGAAAGCTACTGCCCATTAGTTCTCCTTAAATGTTCACCCAAGCACACCCCCAAGCCACTACTCCGAAACAGAGGTAGTTATAAACATGAAAAGTACCTAAATATGTAATGTGATGTTAATGTTATCAACTGTCTACCATTGAAACATTTCTTCAGGAAGGAAGATTTTGGAAAAGTGTTCGGGATATGTTACCTTGACCTCTGGAACGCCTCTAACACCAGATTTTTACAAAGTAATGGACCGAAGAGGTCCGGGCCATTACAACAGATTCCTCTCAAACCATTCTCACCCTCAAGAATTAAAACTTGACCTGAGGAAAGGGGAGGTGTCCGAATAACTCCCCCTCAAAAGATACCTCTCAGAAGAAAACCTCCTTGTAACCAAGGAGATCCCTCTTCCAAAACTATATCCTGAACAACCACAAAAATACCTCTCCTCTCCCCCATGAAACCATGTGAAGAAAAATATTAAACCATCCAGTCATGTTAGTGAGGGATTTTATATCCTCCGAGTTAAGATACAATCCACATTGGGCGTCACTGACTCACTCGCTCGGGTTTAGACGCATGCACTTAAATGCATATTAACTAGTGATCAGGTCCTCCCCTCACCAAATTTCAGGACACTTCTTATGCACCTGAAACACATTTCATTGTTATCCAGGTCAAGAATTACATCATAAATAGGTATGAAACAAAATAGGACAAATCTCAAAATAACTCTAGGTACTGGGCACGCATCTGTTCTTCCCATTCCCATGTACTCTTTTCAAGCCCACAATGCCTCCATAGCAGATGAACCAAAGGAATGGTACGTCCACGAAGCACCTTATCATCATTACCTTAGATCATCACAGTTCGCTCCACGAACGTTGCATCGTCCCTGATATCTAGCTCTCCCCAGTCGAGGATGTGTGAATTGTCATGTAGGTACTGAAGGAGCTGAGACACCTGGAAGACATCGTGCACCCTATGCAGCAGTGGAGGCAATGCCAGTCGATAATCCACCTCACTGGTCCGCCGCAAAACCTCGAATGGGTCGAAGAACCTGGGAGAAAGCATGCCTGCCTTTCCGAAGATTCTATGCCCACGCTGAGGAGAGACCTTCATGAACACGTGGTCCCCGACATCAAACTCCAAGGGTCTCCTCTTATTATCGGTGTATGAATTATGCTGGTCCTAAGCTGCATTCATCCTCTCTCATATAAGATGAACCTTCTCCGTCGTGCTCTGCACCAACTCCAGACCAAGAACACCTACATCTGCGACCTCTGTCGAGCATACGGGTGAGCGACACGACCTCCCATACGAAGCTTTTAAATGAGCCATGCCAATGGTAGAGTGATAGTTGTTGTTGTAAGAGAACTCTATTAGAGGGAAGTGTTGTACCCATGATCCTCCAAGGCCCAAAACAAAATCTCGTAGCATATCATCCAAAGTATGGATGGTGTGCTCTGTCTTCCCATCTGTTTGGGGATGAAAAGTAGTGATGAGGCATAGTCAGGTTCCAAAAGCATGTTTCAATCCACTCTTGACCTGTGAGGTAAACTGGGTATCCAGGTCGGATATTATAGATCTTAGAACTTTGTGCAACCGCACCACCTCATTCACATACCTATGAGCTAGGGACTCAACTGTACATGACTCCTTGATAACTATGAAGTGGGCCTATTTCGTCAGCTGGTCCACCACTACCCAGGTGGCATCACAACCCCCTTGAGATCTGGGCATCCCAATGATGAAATCCATCAAGATGTCATCCCACATCCACTCGGGAACATCTAAACATCTTAACAGACCTCCTGGGACGTGGTGTTCAGCCTTAACCTTCTAACACACAAGGAACTTTTCTACGAACTCTGCTACTACCCATTTCACCCTGGGCCACCAGAACTTCCCTCTCAAACCCTAGTACCTCTTGGAAGCTCCTGGATGTACTACTAGGGGTGAGTTGGGAAACTCACCAAGAACTCGCTTGAGCATTGCCTCTAGAAAAAACAAAATCCCCTAGAAAAGAATCTAATTCAGACCATCCTCCAATCGTCCTTATAGAGCATTGCCCTGGCTAGCACGATCACACATCACTTCACTCTCTGTGTCTCCCCACTGAGACTCCTCCACCTACCATAGTAGGGAGGACTGCACTGTCATCTGAAATAGACAACCTCTACCACCATCTTCCCATACATCGAGGTGTAGTGCAGCCAATTCTTCCATCACCTTCTATACATATGCAGACTTTCGAACTGCGTACTTCCTCATACACAATGCATCAGCCACCACATTTATTTTTCCTTCAGTGTAAGAGATTTCAAATCCATATTCCTAGATGAACTCCATCCACCTTCACTGCCGCAATTTCAGTTCTCGCTTGGAGAAGATATACATCAAATTCTTGTGATCCGTGAAGACCACGAAGAGCTCCTCGATGAGGTAATTCCGCCATAACTTCAGTGTGAACACAACCGCTGAAAGTTCAATATCATGGGTGGCATAGTTAAGTTCATGAGGATATAACTTCCTAGACACATAAGAGATCCCTCCTTGTTGTTGCATCAGAACGCACACCAAGCCGTGGTCTGAGGCATCACAGAATTCCTCAAACGTTACTCACTCATCTGGTAATCTCAGCACTAGGGAACTAACCAGCGTTCCCTTTAGATAACTGATGGCTACCTCAAAATACTCATCCCACACAAAAGCTTGATCCTTCTTTTTCAATGATATCAAAGGTGCTGCAATTCGAACGAAGTTGGGCACGAACCTCCGGTAGTGGACGGCTAGTCCAAGGAAGCTACAGACTTATGCCATGTTCTTGGGCGCTACCCACGAAACAACTGCCTTGACCTTTTATGGGTCCACCGTTATTCCCTCCTCAGACACCATGTGTCCATGGAAGCATTCTTTTCGAGTCCAAAACATGTATTTGGACAACATCCCATAAAGTTGGTGCTGTTGGAGGACCTCTAAAACTGTTCTCAGGTGCCCAGCATGATCCTCCTCTGATCTTGAGTAGATCTGGATGTTGTTCATGAAGACGACTACAAATTGGTCTAGGTATTACCGAAAGATTCATTTCATGAGTCCCATGAACACAGATGGTGCATTTGTAACACCGAACGACATGACCACAAAATCAAAGTGCCCATATCTGCACCTGAAGGTAGTCTTCAAGATGTCACCCTCCATCACCCTCAACTGGTGATATCCAAACTACAGATCGATCATAGAGAACCAACTTGCTCCCCTCACCTGGTCAAAGAGATCGTCTATCATTAGGAGGTGGTAATGGTTCTTGACCCTTACCTAGTTCAGTCTCCTTTTGTCTATGCACAGCCTAAGACCACCATTTTCCTTATTTCCGAATAAGACAGGAGCACCCCATGGTGATGAACTCGGTCGAACAAAACCCTTCTTCATCAGATCGTCAATATGAATCTGCAACTGTCATAGCTCCAAAGGTTCCATCCGATACTGGGCCATTGAAATCGGATGGTCATCAGGTTGTAAGTCTACTTTGTAATCAATGTCTCGTTGAGGGCGTAGAGTCCCCACCTCCTCAGGGAAGACATCAATGAACTCAGTGATGATATCAGAGACTTATACTATTTCTGTATCTTTCGACTTAACTCATATCTTGTCTAACGAGGAAATAAAGGGATCCCCACACTGAATTCCCTCCTAGAAAACCCTGTCACAGATGAAAGTAATGTGTCGTCCACCCACGCCTAAAAACACAACCCTTCATTGGAAACTATCGATGACAGCACAAACCGAGATTTGCCAATCGATGCCTAGAATAACGATGTATGGATGCATTTGCTGTAAAAGGAGATATCCACTAGATTTGTGTGGCCCCAACATCAACCTACTTCTCTGGAAAACACGAGACAAGCTGGTCTGACCTCTAACTAGCGTACTCAAAACCCGGGGTATGGAAAGTTTCTCTATGTCTAGGCCCAAGGCATAGGTTAGACTGGGCGCAACAAAGGAGCGTGAAGCTCTTGAATCAAACAAGGCGTAGGTAAGGGTACTAAACAATATGATTGTACCTCAAACAACTTTTGGATCTGCTAGAACTGCTGCCTCTGTGGCGTGAAACTTCACACATCCAACTCCTCTGACTCTCGGATATCAGCCACCTCCCCACCCATGCCCTGGTTGAGGTCCCTAAGAAGCACTATGAGGTCAGCCTCCTACTGCAACATCTACCCTTGGAGGAGCGGGAACTCACTACCCTTACTGCTGGTACAGGAAGGGCCTGGCTGGAAACTGCTCTGGCTGAGGTGGGTGTTGTACTGGTCCACCTCCACTATATAGTACTCGGTCTGGGCACTGGTTCCGAAGGTGCCCACAACTTCCACAGATGAAACACCTCAGTCTCGTTCCTGATGGAAAGGGGTGAGGACCGGGATATCAGAACTGAAACTGATGAGGCATGCTCCCTACTGGTTGGAACCTAGAGGACCCTAAAGCTGGAGGCCTACTGCAGACAGCTTTCCCCTTCGACAAGCCCAACTGGATTCCATCTCGCGACACACCTCCCAGCATGTGCATCATCTCCACCACTTCAGCCTTCTTCTGGACCTTCAAGTACATCGGTCGGGTGAAGGGAGTAACAATATACTGGAGAAGAAGTAGAAGTGCCTCCTCCAAACGACTCGCCCGAGACTCCTCATCTTGAAAGAGGTCTAGAGAAAAACGGAAGAGCTCCTTGAACTTGATCCCCACCTCTCTCACTGACATGCTCCCCCACTAGAGGGAGAGTAGCTGCTGCCTCTTCTCAGCCTTCATTGTGATAGAGAGGAATTCCACCCAGAAATCCCTCTCGAAATCTGCCCACGTAACCTCAGTCTCCCTCTTCTCCCTGAGATAGAGTTCCCACCACTGAAGTGCCGCTCCCCACATCAGGCTCACACCTAGAAGAACCCAGTACTCTGCTGGAGCCCGTATCAAGCTGAAATCTATCACCAGCACCTCTAGCCAGCTCTCTGTCTCTATGTCAGAGATGATTCCCTCGTACGTCTCGAGGTTCTTCCGCTGAAAGGCATGAAGCGTCTTTTCCCACTGATAGTCCTCCTCCTCTCGGTCAACCCTTCGTCAATATTCCATGTCAACCTCCTGGGCCTCGATCACCCACACTAGTCATGGTCATCTCCCAGGTTCAACAATTGAAAGGTAAATAAGGAATTCCTAAACCCAAGTAGTGTAGAATATTGTTCTTAAATTTTCATAGACTCCTTATTCATTTTAAATGCCCAAAATTCCCCAAAAACACTAGAACAGAAGTCATTGTTATGCATGTACCTTTCATAGGGTCATTACCATGCAATCAGTGTAGCCTCACTTGGTCATTAGGTAGGTCCATCGTCCTTGCATCGGATCACGGGGGGCCGCTAAAATCCCATGTCCTAGCCAGTCTTCCCTGGCCTATTTCACTCTCCAAGATCACCTGACATTGTTTCCCTACCATCCCATTCAATCTTCACTGTGCCAAAATCTAGACTCCAACCTATATCTCATCCTCTTCCTCTATTACCATTAGGTCACGACCACCTCCCACCAAATATGCCCCTCTTGAGCTAGAAATGGTGAAATGGAGATAATGACGCCTTGAGTCCTACCTTTAGTAGGCCCCAGAGTGGAGACGAGCAGCAAGTGTTTGAGTTTTCACAAATATGGGAGGCATTACCATTTTTAGTTTTTAAGATCAGGAAATAGGATGAGTCAAAATCCAAGAGAAGAAGGAACAAGTAAATGAAAATAAACCCAAAACCATCCCATATGCATGTTTTATACAAACTGAAACAAAATTAAAATTACAAGAAAATCTCCCAAGTACGATACAAAAAAGAAAGAAAAAACTAAAACCATCAAAACTATGACGCCCATCTAGCAAGGCCCCGCATGGTCCCTGAAGTCTTTCTAAAGACCAGAAAGTAAACATAGGGTGAGCATAAAAGTATACTCAGTAGGAAGACCTAAAGTTATCATGGACAGGTGGGGAGACATCCTAATTCCCCGTGAGAAAACAGAAGGAACCAAAGCCTAGTAAGGAATCTATCCACCCAACCTTACAAGCCACAGTCACCAAATATCACAAGTCAATAAAGTAGTATAGTAATATTATCAAAGTATGGGTACCTCACACCATATTCCCACTGAATACTACTTAAGCCCTCACGGCTAATGCTCTGATGCTTCCCACTCTTCCTAAGATAGTTTCATAACCTAGCCATACAAAGCACGAGCTATTATTGCAACCTGGCCATACGTATCTCATAGTATCCCGCCGACACTCAATACTCAGCCATAACCACATCTCATCACGAAAACACCAGGGAACCACATCACATCCTCATCCAGAAGACTCTTGGGAACACATCACATCCTCCTCCTGAAGACTCTTGGGAAATATCTTTCATAACCTACCCAAAGGATCTTGGGCTATAGAACCTGGATGAGGGAGCACATGGATGAATAATAAGCAGCCATCCTTTGGATGTTTGGGAATCTCACCCACTGTCCCACGAGTGTTCGGCATTTAGTGCCCAACATGGGTGGGGTGTGTAGAGAAACATAAAATGTACAGATTTATATAATTATATCATCCACTCAGCCCATCCTAAGGCTTATACACAAAATATCTGAGCACATGCCTCGACACTACTACCATGAAAGTATGCACACAATAAACAGCCCCAAACCCCATTAAGCTTTTCATGTTTCAACAGTTTTAGTTTATCAGTTCCTTAACTACTAAAAAACTAACAACAACCAAACCAGATCAATCGTTCATAAAACATATCCCTACCAACCACAAATATAGTTAGGGAAAACACATGAAATAAAATACCATTTTCTTTTATCAGCCAATAAATTCCATTGATTTTCTCTATTTAATCAACTACCATGCCCCACAATTCATTAATTAACTCTTCCACTTTTATTCATATGCACAACCCATCCTTACAGCCCTACTACTAACCACAATAACCACAAACACATCAGAAACAATACCCGTACCACATCATCATCACTTTGATACCATTTACCACACCTCTGCTACCCATCACAACTATATCATACACGCCAAACCACAACCAAGCCGACCGTAGCCCCGCTACTCACCCATTCCAAAATAACCCATGAAACACCCCTTTACAAAATTAGACCCTAACCAACACCCACACAATTCATTCTTTCATTTAGTTTACTTGGGGTGATCATACAAGCGTTCCAGGTTTTCATTTAATCATCCAACTTTACATTATTATCCAATTTCCACATTCTATGAAATTTCATCCATGAAACAATCCTAAAACATAGGGAAACATTAAATTGTGCATGAAAAGGCCCCCAACAGCCATGATTTTTAGTAGGCCTAAGACTATTCAATTCACAACATAATCAAAGGATAAGTATTGATGGTAATAAAACAACAATATCCACAAAAATTTCCCAAACCTGTTGTTTAAACGGTTATTATATTTATTTACTGGTTCAACTGTATCATACAAAAACAAGATGATTCCCACCCCGCATGATGCACAAATGGGGGAGAGAGATGAAGGTAAGATCCCTACTTCAAATTTTTTTGAAGAAAACCCCAACAAATGAAGAATGCACAAGAATGTCGGGATGATCCTCCAAGAATCCTCCTTAGATATCTTCTCCTAAGACAACCAAAACCAAATATCATCATATTTGGAATCCACACACTATGATCTACCCATAACATGCATATATCTAAGAAACCAAGATAAGAGGAGGAGTATATCTAAGTAGATCTAACAACCAAACAAGAAAAATCACATACCTCAATAAGCTAGCCTTGATTTTCCAAGGGAATCTTTCGGATCACCTCCAAAATGATTGGGAGAGGTTATCCTATCTTCAAGGGAGGGTAATCCCGAGTTATGGCCTCTTTAGAGAATAAAAAGGCATGTTAGGTGAAAAACGGTCAAGATCCACAATTTTAGGATCTAGTTTAAGTGGTTGCACGGTTAGTTCGCACAGTTTAAAAAACTGTGCGCTAACCGTGCATTAGCTACTGCCTTGGCCACCCTTCTTGCATGGTTTGGACACAGGGTTTAGAATAATCGTGCACCTTCTTGTGAGGGAGATACTACCTCCAAGCCAACTACACATGGGTTGGCCACACAGTTTAGACAAACCATGCACTGCCCGTGCGAAAGCTACTTCCCTTTAGTTCTACTTAAATGTTCACCCAAGCGCACCCCCATGACATTACTCTAAAACAGAGGTAGTTAGAAACATCCAATGTACCTGAAGACATAATGTGATGTTAATGTTATCAACTATCTACCGTTGAAACGGTTCATCAAGAAGGAATATTTTGGAAAAGCATTGGGGATATGTTACCTTGACCTCTAGAACGCCTCTTACACCTCATT
The DNA here is from genome assembly GCA_963277665.1 of Viscum album. NCBI lineage: Eukaryota > Viridiplantae > Streptophyta > Magnoliopsida > Santalales > Viscaceae > Viscum > Viscum album. The sequence goes on along the minus strand of OY728138.1, from coordinate 575,683,206 downwards.
TTTACAAAGTAATGGACCGGAGAGGTTCGGGCATTACACCTATATAAAAACATTGAGGGGTATTATTAAAAATTCTTAACATATTATTTATGATCCATCATAGAGTATTTCTATAGATAATTACAATGGATGAGCAATGTTATACAAATCATTGGGGTAAACCAGATGATGTATTTATGTATTGGTGTTCAAGAGCATAGTTGAAGTAGTTCTTTTAGCAATGGGATTTTTACTATTAGAACCATGAAAAACATAAGGATTTGGTTAACTTTAGAATAAAATTACTATCAGTTTAAAATTTATATAATATTTTTTCATAATTGATTTATGGGTTTGATTTTGATCATATGATCATTGTCTTATAGAACCCTTTGGAATTTTTTTGTGATATAAATTTTCATGTGATTGATGAAATTTTTGGAGACTCTATTTTATGTTTATGTATATATGAACCACTTGTTTTATAATTAAGTATGATTAACATAAATTGATATTACATAAATTTATATGAAAAACATTTAAAAAAAATTAAATTCCTAAGTATATCAATAGTTTTTTATCATTCAAAACACAAAACACATTCATAATGTTTTGTGAAAGATCATCAAAATATTCTATAACGATCTGACTTTTTAGTACTCTTAATTGAAACCATTATTCATACCATATGGAAAGAAAACATAAAAAAGGGGTGATATAGAATTCTCAATAAGGGTAAATAAAGGGAAGAAATAAGAATAACATGGACATTAGGGAATGATAACATGAGAATACCATGTGATGATCATACCCTAAATAAAAAATCATCATCATGATACATGGCATATATATTAGTAGTTTATGTGACATGAATCATAATATAATCAATAACATGAACATCATGATCATATAAATTAATAATACATAGAATTTATGGAAGATATATAAACATGTAACATCATTCACCATAAGTCCATGTTCATTGCCGAATAAATTATTAGGGAACTTCATTAGGACCACACCTACTTGTCGGGACAGACCACCAACCACATTAAATGTCCTTTCTATAGAATCAATCAGGATTCCCAATATTCCCATAGTGGCTTGGGTTTCCCCATATACCTATAATAGAACAGGTTACCCTATCATCCATTAGTTTTCAAGGATACACATGTTTTCTATTTTATATTAGGACACACATGTTTCCAATTTTATCAAGATCGTCGAGTTATTTCCCATCATAATTTCATGAGATATAAATCTTTAGCCAATATATTATAGGGATATGTAGTTCCCAACAATATCATAATGAAATATTACATACTTTTTCCACAAATAAATAACTATCATATCATAAATCATGAGATGAAATTTGTGTTAAAAAATGTAACAATATCTTAATATGTGAAAAGATATAGGTTTTATAATCTATTAATTATATAATTACCCATGAATATAACCATGTTTCATAATAATATAACCCACGAAAGGGAATCATGTTTTATAAAAATCACTCTATAACGATATAAACCATTCAGAGAAGTAATATGAATGGTGGAAAAAGATTATTTCCATAATAAATCCTAAAATATAACCAAGAATGGAATATATTATACTGAGAGATTTTGAAATATAATGTAGAACGTCACTTGTGAAAAAATATAAAATTTTGAACATCGTGTAATTTAAAAAATCATTGAAAAAAAATAAATGTATAATAGAAAATTATTTATAAACATTTCTTGATAAAAATATATTTTAATTACAAAAAAATTACCCTTCAAAATAGAATTCATTTTGAATAACTTTTTAATTTAAAATATCATTGATAACATATAATGTAAGCATGAAAACATATTGAATCTTTTTTCCCTTGAAAATTTCCAAAGTATACATGAAAATATTTTAATTGAATTTTTCAAAGAAAAATACTTTTTGATACTTTTTTTCTTTGAAAATATATTTAAAAATATTTAAAGGGGTATTTTAGAATCATTTAAAACATATATTGATAATAATACATTCTCAAAAACATTTTACATTGAAATGGTATTTAGAAACAATTAATAAATATATTATTAGGAAAATAATACTTAAATAACTAATCTTATAAACATTCAATGGAATATTAATAGAATGATGGTAATAAAGATGTATAAATACATTCATTCCAAACAATCCTTTTGTTTTGTAAAATGTTTATTAAAATTCCACAATCGGAAGATGAATAAAGGTATCTTTTAAAACCCCCTTTTTTAAAACATTTTAAACATGATTAAATTGTATTTTATATGTCATGGGAGAATAGTTTAAAATTTTTTGAAATCGTTTTTAGAATATATTTCTTTTTGAGAGAACATATATTTCTTAATGAAAAGAGAAATAATGTTGATTTTTCAAAAAAAATAGATATAGCAACTACTAAAGAGTGGGAAAATGGTACTGATACATGAATATATAATTGATAAATACATAAGGAAACAAAATTAATTATTTTTACATAGATATGGATCATAATATTTCATTAATCAAAGAATAATTATAAATAATACGGATAAATGAAGATATTGTATCAGTAAACTATTACCACATTTTTATACTTGAGTCATAATCTATATGAGATAATAAAATTACATGAATCTCAAAATATCGTGAAAATAATGTGATTCATTGTATAAGATTTCAATTGGATGAATATACACCACATAGAAAAATATTGGTAGGAAACATGGAGTGTATCTCAAAGAAGGAAAATAAAGACAAAATTACTATACTGATGTTATATATTTTCAGTCGTATGCCCATAAAAAGAGATATCATAAAATAGATATTTAAATAGATATAAATTTACTTTTATGAACTATTGAGTACATTTTAGGGAATTATATACACCACCCAATAGAAATTATTGGTAAATAAAGAATATGTCTCATAAAAAATGTGAGACGAGAAGACCCTTACTTCAGGATTAACTTTTTAATTATGATCCCCATGAGTAAAAATAATAAATTTAAACTAATAATATACAAAAAATAAATTGAAATGATGATATAAAATTTCATTGGTCAGTATATAAACCACAAAATAGAAGCGAGTGGTGAATATGGTATGTATCTCATGGGAATAAAGAGTGAGTTAAATTAATTTACCTTAAGTCTTGATTTTTTGTACACATTCAATCATCTTATATGATAAGTGTTATTCTATTATAAACATACAATAAACACATTATATAATATTTAATACCATATAATAATTTTTATGACTTTATTATACCCTTTTTTAACATGTTAATCTAAATGTAACGTTTCAAGTGATATTATACTGGTTTTTCATATTTTCTTTGGATTTTTATTATTAATAATCATTTAAAATTATAATTAAGTTATTTAAAGACTATAAAAATTGATATAAATATCATATATATTTAGTATTTACTTATATATAATAATCAACAGTATATATAAATATGAAATGGAATTCACCGTTCATGAAGACGGTTGGTCGTACATACACATGAATATTGTTTCCATTTTATTCTCATATTGAATAAATGAAAGTAAAATAAGTATATATATATATATATAATAAAATTAATGTAAAAATATTATTTCATATATAAAATATAAGTTCACAAAACTCATATTTATTACATTTCAGGTCAATTGTGAACGAATCACATCACTTTGAGGAGGTGGTTGTCCACACATCCACAAATGTAATTATTGTATTTACACAAAATAGAAACCATGAGAGAATTTATTATACAAAAATATAAAATAATTAATATATCATATATATCATATAATAATATATCTTCCATCATATTTCCTAACTATGATAGATGGTAATGGGAAAATGAAAAACATCATTTCATGAGGCTGTAGTTCACTGTACAAAAGAACTTAAGTTCGTTACCCAATAGATGGAAGTGTGTGTAAGTGTTTCTATAAAAAATATAATAATGAAATATAATTATATTTATGATATGTATGTTATTATTTAATCATCGATTAATATTATTTTAGTGGGTGGATAATTATAATAAAACAAAGCTCTTCTAGAAGGATGTTACATATTCATTGGGTAACTTTATTTGGATTGCACAGAGATGATATCTTGGGTTGATTTTTTGAAAAAGTTATGATTATAGGAGTATGTTATGTATTTTGGTATATTTTGTTAGTAGTTTTTTTGGATTAAAAATTTATTGATGTATGTGATGAAGTGGGAGAGGTGAGGTCATTATTATATTAGAGGAGGAGTGGAATTCTTGTATATATTTTAAAGTTGAATTACACCCATGTTTTTCTATGATATTTTTTGTAATAATTATTTAAATTAGAACCAGGGAATTAAATATTGTAAATACTTCAATATAATTGATTTTGAACAAGTTTATAGATCATTTTCCTTATGTGTGCGGTTTAGTCCCCTATTATGCTAATTTTCTTCTTAATTATTCTATTTAATTTTATTTACTTTCATAGGGATGTTTATTAAAAAACTAAGTTTAAATTATTTTAAATTATATATAATTACTATTATAAATATTAAATCATAATTTTTATATTCAAAAATCATAAGTGGATGAAATTAATTTTAATTTAATCACATAGAATGGACGAAAAAGATTGTTTTTAATGTAAAAATTTTCAATAGTTTGGTATGTATTTATATCCAATTGAAAAAATAAAAATAATTCTGATGACCTAAATTGGATTTATTGGTGTATAATATAAATAACTGAAATTTAAAACAAAAAAAAACATAATTTATCCCAATAAATAAATAAGAATAAAAAATTGTTTTGAATTAAAATTTAGTATTATTCTATATTCATCAAAAATGAAACGTCATTGAAATATACCCAAAAAACACCATAATCTAATTTTTATGATATTCTAAAAAATTAAACATTATTTTTAAAATTTATATTTATAATAGTTTAAAAATCAATTTCAAAATTGTTTTTCTATTAAAATGAAATAAAACCTTCTTTTATAAGAATACATGTTATTATCCATAAAATTTGATTTATTATTATCTTCTACCATTAAAATATAGTGGATGAGTATCCAAAATTTTGAATTAAAATATTATATATAAAATTTATTTAAAAACCCAATCAAAATTAGTTTTTTTATTTATTAAGATAAAATTGTGTTTTTTATAGAAAACTGTTTTCTTATAAAATTAAATTTTTTTTATTTTAAAATGGTTCTTACTTTCATGTCTACTAATTGATAACCATAGAATTAATATTATAAACATATGTAACATAACTTTTATCAATTTAGTTAATATTATTCATAAATTCCATTCCATTGGCTTGGGGGTAACTATAATATTATTAAAAGTATATTGTAATTTAGTAAAACTTGTCATGGCTTGTAACCCAAGCTTGTGAGGGGACTTAATATTATGTTTAATACAAGAAAAATATAGTGTTTCATGTTCCTAATGATAATATATGTGTTTTAAAAATTGTATGATTTAATTTTTGTTGTGTATAACACCATCCACACTTAGTACTTTGGTATAAAAAGTCTATATCCAGTGCTCTATGAAATGAAAGATATTTAAATATTTAAATAATTCAATAAAATAATTCCAAAAATGTTGGGGTCTTACATTCTACCCCAATTAAAATGAATTTCACCATTGTAATTAATTTGGGTTATCAAAATTTTTACACATGAACATTCCTTCCATAGAAACCCAGATTGTAAACATTAGTACATAATATTCTTATTACTCCACGACCAAAGTATCAGGAGTTGGTTAATTATTTTAATACATTGGAATGATTAAAAGTAATAAAACCCGGTTGAACTAAAAGTTTATGAGTTTTTTAGAAACCATATTACATAAATGATACATATATTTTATTTCGAAATAAAAAATAAAACATGATACATGTTAAAATGAAATAAATGTCATCCTTTAAAGCATGTTCAATGCTTTATTATACATAAACAATATAATGTAAACCTAATAATGTTGAACTTAATTTTTTAGTAATGGTGCATAATGTGGAATTAATAATTAATATATATGATCAAATAAACATGATAAGTTAAAGAAATGATCAGACATTCCATTCAAATAAATAGATAAGTAATAATAAATATGGAATTGTAATAAAACTAACATACATTCTATTTAGTAAATACATTGATAATGAAATTCATCAATTAATATGTTAATGAAAAATCACATAGATAAATAGTAACAAAATTTGAATGAAGAAAATTATTACTTATTGGATTTCATGTTTCCTAGGTATATAATACCATTAATATCCAGAACCATCAAAATAGAGCTTATAGAATTTGGTATATAATCATATAACATCGATAAATTGTTCGTCTTATTTGACTACCAATGCGTTTAGGAGCTATCTAAAGTTGGCCTCCACCCATGTGAAGTATTTTGAAAGCATTCCACATATATCGAATAATTTATTTAATTAATTAAAGATATGAATTATCATCATGTACCCATATTGAATAAATAATATTTATTCATCATTAATTACCTAATTGAGGATATGTATCAACATAGGTTTTTTATGGTGATGAATGGAAACACCACAGAATTTCCATTAAAACATGCTTTAAGAAAATAATCATTAAATAGTCAATAGTATCCCATACCACTTTCAACAATTTAAATGATATTCCCCATGAGGGAATAAACTTAAATTAAACTCAAAATATCATGATAATAATTATATTAAGGATATCACTTGTAAAAGGTCGGTATTTATACCATATAAAAGTGAGTTGGTGAATAACAACAATTATGTCTCAATCTAATGTCAATTAAGAAGAAATCCCTCTGAAATGTTATGTGTGTCTTTATATTCCTGAATAATAAACTTATGATAATTATTTACTTGATTCATAAAAATTTTCATGTTTAAAATTACTATTATTTCATTTATTAGAATGTTTTAATCAACTTCTTAAGAAATCATGTTTACATCGGGTGTTTTGACTATTTTCAATTAATATGTAAAAAATGACATTGGTAGGTCAAATATTGTGAAAAGAGTCAATTTTTTAAAATATATAGAATAATAATCCTGAAATAATTATCATATATATACATCAAATATTAATTTAAAAATATTCATGAAATTTGTTTATTAAAAATTATCCAACTTTACAATCATAGAGATGGTATGCCTTATGTATGCATGAGTAACATTCTCATTTTTTAGTGATCATTATGGAAAGAAGGTAGGTGATATTATTTATTTCTAGAATCATAATTATATCATAAAAAATATTTTATTCAATAAAAAATACCTATATATATTTTTTATAATGTAAAATGAATTACAACCTATTTGGGAGGTGGTAGGTGACGATTCCACTACAGTTTAGTGTGTGAAAATTATACAAATAAAATTAAATAATATTATTATTGGAAATAAATTATTTAATGAATATGATATATATTACATTTATGTTAGATAATTTTAAATAACCCTATATTTTATATGATCAATATATATTGTTAATTTATGACATTGTATTGAGGGGGTTATGGTCCACACTTCTTCAAATGGTGTTATCGTATTTAAAAAATTTGAATGTATAAAGTTATGCACGATAAAATAATTTCAAAAGAATAAATACATAATAAATATAATTAATATCATATATTAATCATTTTTACATCATATTTCACTACCATGAGAGGTGGTAAAGGAAAAATGAACCACGCGATTTTGTGAGAGGGTAGTTCGTTGTACACATAAATAGTTTGTTTGTTATCCATTAGAAGGAATTTGTTGTATATTTAGGTTAAAACCATAGAAAAACAACACCTATGTATATTTGGGATTCTGTTTATATTATTTAATAATTTAATATGATGAGATTATGGTTGTAGAATGAAAACAAATCAAAAGATCTTAAGGGAAGATGTTACCTCTTATTTTGGTAACTCCATATAATTTGCACCAAATGGTTTCCCTGGATGGATTTATTCAAAAAAATTATTATACATATATAAGATAGATTTTGAGAAGATATTTGGTTATATATTGGTCAAGACAAAGTTTCATTAGAGTTGTGAATAAGTTGGAGGTGTTGGTGCATTTTAATATTGGAGGAGGATTTGAAATCTTGTAATGTTTTCAAAAAATAATTACACTGTTGTTTTTCCTATGAATACAATAATATAAAAATCTATCCAAGGTATTATAGGGTCTAAATATGTCTACAAATTGTATTTTAGATATGTTTCATAGTCATTTTGGACCATTAGATTAAGGTTTAGTCCCATGTTAAGCTAATTATTCTACTAATTATATTAATTAATTTTAATCACTTCCAAAAGTCATTTTTTATAAAAAATTAAAATTTTAAATATTTAAAAATATGATTATACCAAACATGTAACCCGTTTTTTCAAATCCCATTCCCAAAAGTAGTATAAATTTATATGAAATTAATCTTAAATATAGTACAACAATGCTACTTTAAAATTTTAAAAAATTCTAGAGTTTGATACGTTTTATATACAGTTTCCTAGTGAAATTGATTAAAATTAACTAAATTAGATTATTTGAAGTTTTATTTAACTAATTTAACCATACTATAAATAAAAATTGATCCTGATAAATAAATTTTAGGAAAACTTTGTTTTTAATTAAAATTAAGTATTTTTTATTATTTATTAAAAAAATAAAATTCTCATAAAAATACAAACAACTCATCTAAACCTAATATTAATGATTCTGTTTCGAAAATTAAGTATACTTTTTCATATGAATTTCTAACATTTCAAGAATTCATATTTATAATATGTTCTCCAATGAGATATGGTAACACTACTATTATAAAAAAATGTTTTTATGTGTAAAAGTGGGTTTTAAAATAAATAATAATATAAAAAAATTGGATGAATATAATAAATATTTTTTTGAATATATAATATTTTAATTTAATTAAAATAATTTACTAATATTAAATAATTTACCTTATTAGGATAAATATATTTTCCCATAAAAATTGTCATTAAGAAATTCATTCCCTTTATATTCAATTGGTTTATATATTCATTTATAATTATTTTGTAACTGATGAATTCAATAATATATTTTTATAAGTTATTCATTCTTTTTAATAGTGATAAATTTAATGTATATGTAATATCTTATTATATTAGAAAATATTTTTTATAATATATTGATTTTTGTTATGACACTTTCTTGTGTGTAAGGCAAGCCCTTTACGAAAGTTGGTCTTTCATGTAAAACAAGATAACCTCAGTGTTCCTTGTATAGAAATCTAATCAATATGTTTTATGTAATATTATATTACCTTTTGGTTTCATATAAAAATATTTAAAAAAATTAAATATATTCTAGAAGGAAAGTATTGTATTGTCATGCAGTGTAACATTTACCCCAACTTAAATAAATTGTGTCCTCGCAATTCAAAATCCATCTCCGTAATCAAAGGATTGGTATTTTAAAATAAAATATTGTTCAAAGAGACAATATCACATATTGGGTTAAAAAAATATCTTCATAATAATAGATAATGATAAGTACAATGGCCATTTAAATAGGTTCTATATTATGTGAACATTCATGGGAAATGGAAACATAGATAAGTAATAAAAATATAATAACTATATTCTAATGGAGATTGATAGATAACATGTGTAGCTAATTGTTTAAGACCACAAATACTTAAATAACTATTAAGAAAATGGTGATTTGTAACGCCCTGACCCCAGCTACCCAGAGTCGGTGCATTACTTCGTAACATTGGCATGATAACAAAAGATCAAGTCTCGAAAGACCGATTAGTTTAGTAGCCTTGGAAACACTAGATACATTCGTAAACGTTACATTACATCATAAAGTAAAAAACTACAATAACAAAGTCTCTATAGTCCGGACTCATATCCTCTTCTGAATATCCCTGCAGGTCATTTATAAAATACTTCTTCACATCCTGGAAAATATTAAAACATTGAAAGGGGTGAGCTTAGATGCTCAGTACGGATAACAATATAGCAAAAGCTTTCATCAATAAACATAAACATTTAAGGGAATGTATAACTAAAAAAAGCCATTTAAACATGAACTTCAACATAATATGGCAAAAGTAAAATGAGATAATTCCATTCACTTCTTCACATGGATATTCTACTGGTCGAATAATCACATGCAATATCAATAACCACTTTCGTAATGAGGGAATGTATAATGCCAGACATTCTGAAACACTTTGTCAAGGCCTCGGCCAAGACGTCTAAAATGATTAAGGCCTCGGACAAAACCATAAATCAAATTGGGAAAGGGCCTCGGCCAATTCCATGTCTAGTTGTCTCATGAGACCTACCGATTCATCGAGGAGCTATAGCGGGCTCCACCCGTCACTTATTAAGTCCAATACATTCCTCATATGAACAGGTTTAAACATCTCATAAACCATAACATAATCGTATCACATAAAACATGCATAAAGGAAACATAACATTTCCACATTTCAATCACAAGATATCAATACAACACATTGATATAATAAAAACGCTTTCAAAACCATTTTCAATACCAAAATAAAAGAAATGTATAGCATGGTATTTATTCTTCAAAAAAAGGGTATGGCTTGTAGAGGAAGCCGAAACTCAAATAGTGGTCACGGCGGCGGAAAAGTCATTGTCACCGCATATGTACGAAAAAAACATTCCCTTTTTTCGTTTAGTAAACGTTTCGTATAAAAAAGACTCCTTTTGAATAAACGTAAAAGTCAAAGTGGTTTATACACCGTATAAAAGAAATTTGTGTATAAAACCAAATATGCCTCAATGAAAGGAGATTGAGACGAAGTCCTTACAAAGGTCATTTTTAAAATAAAATAGATATATTATGTGTATTCACTATAGGTACACATAAAGAAAGTAAAAATACAAAATAAGACCTAATAATATCATGACATAATTTGAAAGTAGGAGATTAACCCAAAGAATGGAAGTTGGGTTAAGAAATTACCTTACCTCGTGTCTGACTTGAATCAACCGTTCTTTAACCTCCTGAATAATAAACTAGAGTTAATATAAACCTTATTAAGAACCATTTTTGATTTCATTATCCTTTTTATATCACTTATTACAATGTTATGAACATTATATAATTATTTAAGTTAATAACGGTCGTTTTGTTGATCTTTGGTACTTGAGTCAACAATAAATTTCTTATAATTACAATTTGTTTATGTGGTAGAATATCCATTATCTCCAGAATTATATTCATGATTTAGATGTCATATATATCATATATATCCAGTATATACATTCATTTATAATATTATGCAACATTTAGAGGTAAGAAATTAAATGCACCCTTCATGGAGACGGTAAGCCGTACGTACGCATGAACGCTACTTTCATTTCTATTTCGTATTTAATGGAATGAAATCATAATGATATAAATGTATAATATAATTCCAGTATAATATAGTGTATAATAACATTTAATCCATCCTTTATACATCCCACATATGGCATTAACGATTCAAATCACTTTGAGGTGGCAGTAGTCCGCACTTCCTAAAATGAAATTATCGCTTTTTACCCATAATGGAAATAATAAAGTATGCCATAAATGAGAACTACAGAAGCATAAGTAAAACCTAAACATATTATATATCATATATAAGTATAGTGACATCTTAATGGCCACCTTTTAAGGTGTTATATGAGTGTTGAACAATCATCGTTTCGTGAGGCAGAAATTCGCCATCCACAGAAACAGTATGTTCTTTAACCCTTAGATGTAGGTGTGTGTAAGTGTATCTAGAATAATTATTATAAAAACACCCTAGTATATTGAGTATACTGGTTTTTTTACAAAATAAATGAATAAAAAGAGTTTAGGGGGTTGGAGAAGAAAAATAAAACAAAACAACATTAGAGAAGACATTACCTCAAAATCGGGTAACTCTTTTTGATTTGAGCCAAAGGCTTCCTTGGGAAGGGTTCTGCCCAAAGTGAGGCTTCTAGGAGTAAGAGGGGGAAGTTGGGAGAGTATTTGGGCAGAGTTTGGCCGATCCAAATGGCTTGAAAGTGTAAATGAGGTGGGAGAGGTGGGGGCCTTTTATAAGTGGAGAGGAGGGTCTCTTTTGGAAAGATTGAAATTTTACATTATTATACAATGATTTTAGGATTATAAAGGTCACACACTTATATAATTGGTGTATAATGTGATAAGGGTTCTAAATATACCCATCCAATAGTCTTTGGACAAGTGTAAGCCTTGGATGTTACATTATCTTTTCATTTTATTAAAATCGTTAAATAATGAGGTCATCGATGCATCATAATTATGTTATAAATAATTTAATGTATTTAATGTCTAAAAATTATAAACAAAATACTATGATGTAGGAAATCTTTTTATCTTTCTAATGAATATTTATAGTCAAAATTTGGACTTGTTTAACCCCACTTAAAAATTGTTTTAGTAAAACAACTCATGTTTGTGTCAATTTAATTTTAACATTAAATAAATATATATTAATGTCATTTTCCAACCAAAGTGGCTACATGGGGTCCCCAAGTTGACCCATGGGTTGTCTTGGTCGGCCATTACTCATCCAATAGGAGTAGTACAAGTTTCAAGCTCATCTCATATTATTAAAACATTATTTTTACCTTAAACTACACTAATTACCTCTAATCGCGATTAAGAACTTAAAAGTTACTATTCATCAAAAAATTATTTTAATCTCATCGAACCACATTTTGCTTCTTAATGACAACCATGTATGTCGGATTTTTGAAAATCAAATCACAGAAGTGGTAATATTTCATTTTAACGAAAAATCAGTTTTTAACAACCACTTAGTGGTTTCACTATTCATCAAAAATTGAAGTTTTTCAGAATAAGGCCAAAATTTCACCCTAAGCTATAATTGATATTCCGAATTCAAAAATGATGTCTATTTTACAAAATTCCAAACAAATATGTTGCATTAATTAATTTTATAATTAATTCCCGCTGTTACAACAAATAGCGTGTTTTTAAGAAACAATTTATATCAAAAGATTGGCAATTGTTTATGTCCAATTTCAATGTTAAATTAATTCTAATAACCACCATTGGATAAAATTGTAAAAATATATTCTAATTATACTTTAAAACCACTAAATAGTATAATTTATCAATATAAATTATTTTGATTAAAAAAAGTTGTTTTTAAGTATTTTTCATTATTCGTAAAAAATAGAAGTTCTCAGAAAAATACCAAAAATTCAACATAGGCTAATTTCGATATTCCGAATCCAAAAATGAAGTCCATTTTGATAAATAAAAGTTATAAAATTTCAAAAAGTAGGTATTACTATTCGCAACAGCTAGTTTAATTCGTTGTGGTGTGTGTTAGAGCTCGAGGTTGCGTACAACACACGCTATTGCATTATTCAAAGTGAAACGTACCGTGGAAGCTTGGGGAGTTACATTCTCCCCTCCTTCAATAAATTGCATCCTCGCAATTTGAAATTTTTCTTTGAAAATAAAAGGTTGAAAAGTGAAAATACCTTTGAGGAAAACCCACATCAGAAATAAGGTTAATAAATATATAACATGAAAAGAAAGCAAGATAAGTACAAAGGTCACCCGATATAGGCCATTCTAGGATTCTATGAAAATATGGATATGGAGGAGAAACAAACCATCAAGGTCTGATGGAGAGTTATAGAAAACAGTATTAGGAGAAAGTTTAACTACAAGAAAATCACAAACTTGTTACTGGTTAAACGGTCATTGAATCCCCAGTTGGAAAAGTTAACCGAAAACATTTTTGTTTTAAGTTACCTTTTATAATGTTGAGGAATTTATTTATGAGATTTACTAAGAACGTAAGGGATATACATACTTGTTATGTATACTTTCATTCGTTAATAAATTTTTACCACAAACCCATCTTTTACACCAAATGGTAAAGGAACTCAAAAATATTCTTTTTATCCTAATTGTATAAGGTTCCAAATATTAACACATGCCATTTAGATTATTAAAACTATTTTGTAATAACCAGGGACTTCCTGTAGGCTAGTGGTAGGAAATAAAGGCTTGTCGCACTATGGTTGTGGGTTCGATTCCTGCAGCTTTGTCCGACGCGACGGGTTATTCCCCACCCTACAGGTTGTCCTTTTCCTAAAACTATAGTATTATAATATTCCAAAAATAATCTTCAGAAATGCTTTAACCTTAAACAATACTATCCAAATATCAACTTAATCCACTCCAACCTTTATAGTTATCCAAAATACCTCTGTCCAAACTTTCTCTAAAATGTCTCTTAATTCCAAAATCAATTGAAACATCAGATTCCCCAAACAAATAAAAGTTTCTCTTATTGTCACATACTAAAAATATGATTACCTTAATCATATTATAACCTTACTTAAATCAAAAAGTAATGCAGTATAATCCATATATATATATATCACATTATTCTTATAACCAGAATATAATCCTTGAGTCCAAAAGCACCAATACATTAATTATTCCGCTTCAACTGTAGTCACAGCATAATATTGGCCTTGATCCCTTGGCCTTTTCTGAGGTAAGTTTCCTTGACGCTTAGGACATTCATTTGCATAATTCCCCATTTCCCTACAATTGTGGCATTCAACTTTGACAGCCTCTTTCTTTCCCTTGCAATCACGAGCCTGGTGACCGTTTTCTCCACATTTATAACAAACTCCCATTCCTTTTAGGCACATACCAGGGTGATTCTTCCCACAATTATCACATAATGGAAAATCCTTCTTTCCCTTTTTCCCTTTATCTGTCTCTTGTTCCACCATTCTCTTCTTCTCTTGCTTTACTTTGTTGTCATAAGACTTAAGGAATTCCTTTTCTGTCTTGATAGCACACGAGACAATATCTTCGTATAATGAGAAGGATTGTGATACTAAAGCTCGACGGAGAAATGGTTTTAACCCACCAAAGAAACGATCAATCTTACTCCTTGGGTTATGTATATAATCGGAAGCATGCCTCGCTAACCTTGTAAAGTTAGCCTCATACTTTGCGACATTCTCATCCTCCTTCTGCCTCAGTCTCTGAAATTACCTTTCCATATCTGCTCGATGGTCACGATGAAAGTATTTTTCTAAGAAAAGCTCTTTGAACTCCCTCCATTCCATATTCGATACGTCATCATCTTCCTTTGTGTTTTGAATCAGTGACCACCACTGATCGGCATCTCTAGTGAGGCGGTAAACTGCCATGACAACCTTCTCTCTTTCACTACTCCCCAAGGCATGGAATATTTTCTCTAAGGAATTTATCCATTGCTCAACTAAAATAGGATTTGTACTCCCATTTAAGGTTGGTGGTTGTTGCCTCATGAAACGGTCTAGCATTGATCCTCCATGTTGTGGATCAGGGTGATCCATACGAGTAAGGTTATTATTCATAACCTGTGTGAGTTGTCCCAGTACGGTGAGAAGCCGATCAGCACCAGTTGTATCACTAGCTCCACCATAATTATCTTGAGCAGGAGGGAAATCCCTACACGGAGTGCGTGCATTGATACGGTTTCCATTCCTTCCACTAGGCACCATTTCTAAACAATGGCATAAACTAGATTAGTTTATGAAATAAAATACATAATTCCATATTTGTAAAATACTTTACATAAATGTAACTATTTATGGATATAATCCATAATCATAAAAAGAAATGTTTCCTTTGAGGAAGTATATACTCATAACCATTCATAGTGGTTTGTAAAGAAAATGAGAATTATCCTAAGCATATCCCCCGGGAGTGCCGTAACCAAGAGTGCAGCAAGGCCCGTTGTCGTGCACCATTTCCCGTTCGAGTCTAGCTCAAAGCGGTGTTTTCGGGTTTTACCCCTAGGTACATCTGTGCCAGAGCCGCCTCTACCTGCTCGTATCCAGACAGGGATGTATTGCTCAGAAAACTCATAACATCTCTATAATACCAAAATTCTAGGAAGTTCTTCAATACTAATCCTCAAAGTCTATCTTTGGGCTATGTGCTCTAATCAGAGTTTATCTACATCTAGCTTCCAAGGTTAGTACTAAAATGCATCTGATACCAACTGTAACGCCCCGACCCCAGCTACCCAGAGTCGGTGCATTACTTCGTAACATTGGCATGATCACAAAATATCAAGTCTCGAAATGTCGATTAGTTTAGTAGCCTTGGAAACACTAGATACATTCGTAAACGTTACATTACATCATAAAGTGAAAAACTACAATAACAAAGTCTCCATAGTCCACACTCATATCCTCTTCTGACTATCCCTGTAGGTCATTCATAAAATACTTCTTCACATCCTGGAAAATATTAAAACATTGAAAGGGGTGAGCTTAGATGCTCAGTAAGGATAACAATATAGCAGAAGCTTTCATCAATAAAAATAAACATTTAAGGCAATGTATAACTGAAAAAAAGCCTTTTAAACATGAACTTCAACATAATATGGCAAATGTAAAATGAGATAATTCCATTCACTTCTTCACATGGATATTCTACTGGTCGAATAATCACATGCAATATCAATAACCACTTTCATAATGAGGGAATGTATAATGCCAGACATTCTGAAACACTTTGTCAAGGCCTTGGCCAAGACCTCTAAAATGATTAAGGCCTCGGCCAAAACCATAAATCAAATTGGGAAAGGGCCTCGGCCAATTCCACTTCTAGTTGTCTCATGAGACCTACTGATGCATCGAGGAGCTATAGCGGGCTCAACCCGTCACTTATTAAGTTTAATACATTCCTCATATGAACAGGTTTAAACATCTCATAAACCATAACATAATCGTATCACATAAAACATGCATAAAGGAAACATAACATTTCCACATTTCAATCACAAGATATCAACACAACACATTGATATAATAAAAATGCTATCAAAACCATTTTCAATACCAAAATAAAAGAAAAGTATAACATGGTATTTATTCTTCAAAAAAAGGGTATGGCTTGTAGAGGAAGTCGAAACTCAAATAGTGGTCACGGCGGCGGAGAAGTCATTGTCGCCGCATATGTACGAAAAAAACATTCCATTTTGTCGTTTAGTAAACGTTTCGTATAAAAAAGATTCCTTTTGAATAAACATAAAAGTCAAAGTGGTTTATACACCGTATAAAAGAAATTTGTGTATAAAACCAAATATGCCTCAATGAAAGGAGATTGAGACGAAGTCCTTAAAAAGATCATTTTTAAAATAAAATAGATATATTATGTGTATTCACTATAGGTACACATAAATAAAGTAAAAATACAAAATAAGACATAATAATATCATGACATAATTTGAAAGTAGGAGATTAACCCAAAGAATGGAAGTTGGGTTAAGAAATTCCCTTACCTCGTGTCTGACTTGACTCAACCGTTCTTTAACCTCCTGAATAATAAACTAGAGTTAATATATACCTTATTAAGAACCATTTTTAATTTCATTATCCTTTTTATATCACTTATTACAATTTTATGAACATTATGTAATTATTTAAGTTAATAACGGTCGTTTTGTTGATCTTTGGTACTTGAGTCAAAAATAAATTTCTTATAATTACAAGTTGTTTATGTGGTAGAATATCCATTATCTCCAGAATTATATTCATGATTTAGATGTCATATATATCATATATATCCAGTATATACATTCATTTATAATATTACGCAACATTTAGAGGTGAGAAATTAAATGCACCGTTCATGGAGACGGTAAGCCGTACGTACGCATGAACGCTACTTTCATTTCTATTTCGTATTTAATGGAATGAAATAATAATGATATAAATGTATAATATAATTCCAGTATAATATAGTGTATAATAACATTTACTCCATCCTTTATACATCCCACATATGGCATTAACGATTCAAATCACTTTGAGGGGGCGGTAGTCCGCACTTCCTAAAATGAAATTATCGCATTTTACCCATAATGGAAATCATAGAGTATGCCATAAATGAGAAATACAGAAGCATAAGTAAAACATAAACATATTATATATCATATATAAGTATAGTGACATCTTAATGGCCACCTTTGAAGGTGTTATATGAGTGTTGAACAATCATCGTTTCGTGAGGCAGAAATTCGCCATCCACAGAAACCGTATGTTATTTAACCATCAGATGTAGGAGTGTGTAAGTGTATCTCGAATCCTTATTATAACAACATCCTAGTATATTGATGATACTGGTGTTGTTACAAAAGAAATGAATAAAAATAGTTTAGGGGTTGGAGAATAAAAATAAAACAAAACAACATTAGAGAAGACATTACCTCAAAATCTGGTAACTCTTTTTGATTTGAGCCAAAGGCTTCCTTGTGAAGAGTTCTACCCAATGTGATGTTGAGTCAATAAGTTTTTCCTTACAACTTTTCCATTCCTTCTTGTTTTGAAAATCACAAACACCTTATCTTTAAGAAAATTTCTTTTATAAGGAAAATTTCTTTCTTAAGGAAAATCACTTTTATAAGAAAAATTATCCTTATCATATTTTCATTCATATTTTTTCTTAAGTATAAGATTCGGATTCATTTTCTCGGAATCATTGAAACTTTGATTTAAAGCATTCTGTTTTAGGATTCGGATTCTGGACAAGAACTATAAGGAAGATTCATTCCGAATTCCGGATATGAACTCTGACTAAGTTCTATTCCAGATTCAGGATACGAATTCTGATGACGAATTCTCATTACGAATTCTAATGAAGAAATCTCATTCTGAATTCCCATTATGAATTCTGATGAAGAATTCTCATTACGAATTCTGATGACGAATTATCATTACGAATTCTAATGAAGAAATCTCATTCTAAATTCCCATTATGAATTCTGATGAAGAATTCTCATTACGAATTCTGATGAAGAATTCTCATTACGAATTCTGATGATAAATTCTCATTACGATTTCTGATGACGAATTCCTATTCCGAAATTCTCATTCCGAATTCACCCATTAAACAGAATCTGATTATCTTTGTTTTATACACTCTGAATTTATTCACTCTGAACCTTCACTCCAAAGTTTTCATTCCGAACCTTTATGTTAGAATTAAAACGATGTCGTACTTTCTGTTACACTTATTTTGTTATAAAACGATGTCATCTGTTTTGTTATAAACTAACTGTTGTCTAAGTGACACGTGTACAGGTCCCTCCGATCTTTAAGAAAAATATGACCGTTGGAGAAGGAGCCGACCTTACCTATAAATAGGAGCTCATTTGAAAGAGCTCGTAGATGTTGGAAAAATGACTGTGTTTTGTGCCTACATGTTGTTGAAGTGAATTCTAGAGAGAGAGGCTCTTATTAACTCTCAAAGCTTCATGCGACTCCGAATGTTGGTGATTACATTCGAGGGCTTCCGGGGATATGAAGACAGAGGTGTCGACTACCTTAAAGTTCAAGGGCTTCCATGTTGAGGAGGACAGAGATTTCCAACTACCTTGAAGTTGAGGGCTTGCGGGGATAGCAAGACAGACACTCCGATCTTCGTATCGAGGGCTTACCCTGGTGTGGGTAAGACAGACTTGCTTGAAAGTATAAATCAAGGGACCTTTATCCAAGGTTGTTGGATACCCTTCTCTTTGGGTTAAAAGACTATTATCTTGTTACTTGTAGTTTAACTATTTGTTTTATTTCCACTGCAATTTGTATCTTAAGGAAAGTATAACTTTCTTATACTTCCTTACTTACTCTGATTCATTTAGATTCTATACGCTTTAAGGTAGAATCTCATAATGTATTTGTTTGTTAAGTTTCAATCTCCGGAACCATATTTCCGGAACCTACTTTTGGAATCACTTTCCAAGTTTAGTTCAGTGTTAGAGGTGTTGTGAATTTTCTTAGTTTAACTTTGTTAAACTTAGCCTTTTCCTTTACTTAAGGAAAACATAGTTATTCTTAACTAACTTTAAAAGCTTCCAAAGGAATTTTTAAAGTATACAATTCACCCCCCTCTTGTATATTGAGCATCTCATATTATATTTCGATCCTACATTTGGTATCAGAGGAGGTTACTGAAATACTTGTACTCACATACATGTTTTTCTTGCTCAATTTATCCATTCCGAACTTTTCTCATTCCGAACTTTGTGATTACGATTCTGAGCTACTAACAAGTTTGTGTGCAAAGTTATTTCTAGTATGGAAGGAATTAATGTTGGATCAATTGAAAATATAAATCCTACAAGACCACCTATATTTGATGGTAATGATTATGAATACTGGAGAGATCGTATGAATACATTTGTTATCAATACTGGAGTAGACAACTTTGTCATGCTTACTGGTGATTATAAAATTCCTGACAAGGAATTCAGAACCTTTACTAACCAGGAAAAGCAAGAATATCAACTCAACTATAAGGTACGCAATACTTTACTATGTTCAATGACCAGAAACATATATAGCCAAATTTCTTCTTGTGAAGCAGCTAACTGTATATGGAAGAAGTTAGAGGTTACACACTTTGGGACTTCTAAGGTGATTGAGACTAGAAGAGCTATGCTTAGAGCTGAATATCATGGCTTCAATTTTCCTTATAGAGAACCTATCTGTAAAGTTCAACAAAGATTTATGACTATTGTCAACAGTCTACAATCTATGGGAGAAAAAGGTTTAGATGATGAAGCTCTTGTGGACAAGATAATTGAAATTATGCCCAATGAGTGGGAATCCAAGAGAACAGCAATAGATGAGAACAGGAAGGTTACTCAAATTACTCTTGATGAATTATTTGGAACTCTTCTACAACATGAAACAAGAATGAAGAGAGATGCTGACAACATCAAGAAAAAGAATGGAAATGGTACAGTTTCTTTTACTTCAACTTCAAATCAGATGAAAGCTAAGACTCCTGAGAGAGTAACCAGATCCAAGTCTAAGAAAGTCATTTTCCAATCCGAATCCAGTGAGAGTGAAGTCTCAGAAAATGAATTAGCCAATCTTGCTCGAAGGATGAACAAGATAGCTGGACAGAGAAACTTTCAATCCAAGTATAAGAAGAAGGATAGAAAAGATAAGAAAGATGGATAAGTTACTTGTTATGAATGTAAAAGAGATGGACATATTAGACCAGATTGCCCTATGCTCAAAAAGAAAGAAAGAAAGGAAAGACATTCAGAAAGAAACAGAAAGAAGTTTTATAAAGCCAAAGCCAAGAAAGTTCTGAAAGCTAATGACACCTGGAGTGCCAGTGGTGGTGACTCTTCAGATGAATCTTCTGATTATGAATCTTCAGGACAGAAGAATCTTGGTCTTATAGCCAGATTACCTTTTGATAATCATTGTCTTATGGCTAAGGTACGAAATGCTGAATCATTGACCAATGTTTCTTTAAATTCTAATGATAGTAAGTACTATAACTCTTCTGATGAAGAATCATCTTCTAATGAGGAAAATACTTTACCTACTTTTGAAGAAGTTTCTAGGTTTGCTGAACTTCTTGAGATTGAGAATTCCAAACTCAGTAAGAAACTTGATAAGAAAAATTCTAGGAATTCTATTCTTACTAAAGAGATATCAGATCTTTCTAAAGATCTTGATAAGAAAAATGCTGATTTTGAAAATATTTCAAAAAATCTTGAGGAAGTAAGTTCTGAGAAGAACAAATTTTCTAAAGAATTAGAAAAAGTAATTTCTAATAAAAATGTTTTCGAGCCTAACTATAGTTCTAAAACTAATGATTTTGAGGATAAAAACTTGGTTGTAAAACTCTTGTCCGAAATTCTTTCCTTAAAGAAGTGTTTATCAAACTTTACCAATGGTAAAGAAAATTTTGACAAGATGTATTCTCAAATACGACCATTAAGGAATAAATCCGGATTTGGTTATACCCATGCAAAACCAGTTTTCAGTAACAATTATTTTGTTCCTCAAAGTGCCCCATTTTGCACTAAGTGTCAATGTGGTGGTCACTGGGCAATGAATTGTTCCTTAAAAAAAACCCAATCTCTAGGATTTCACAAAGCTTACTTTTCCAAGAAGATGTGGGTACCTAAAATTTTATTGTCTGGAAATCTCGGATCCATGCAAGTTTGGAATCCGAAAATCTAACTTTGTTCTTAATTTCAGGAAAATAAAGAATGTTCCAGCAACAATATATGGTACATGGATAGTGGATGTTCCCGGCACATGACTGGTAACAAAAGTTTTTTCGAAAAGATTATCAAAACGAAAGGAGGAAAGGTAACTTTCGGAGACAATGCTAAGGGAGAGATTGTTGGTATTGGTAATATAGTTCTTTTAGGTAAAACTTTGATTTCAAATGTTCTTTTTGTTAAAGGTCTTAAGCACAACCTCATTAGCATAAGTCAGTTATGTGATGAAGGTTACCTTGTGAATTTTAGGAATGATAAGTGCTTAGTTCACAATTCCAAGGAAGAATTTATTCTCTCAGCCAACAGGCAAGAGAATGTTTACACCTTAAACATAGAAGACCTAAGAAGCCAAGATCTACCTTGCCTAAGTGCATTGGAAGATCATTCTTGGTTATGGCATAGAAGACTAGGACACTGTAACCTTAGAAACCTATTTAAACTCTCTAAGAAGAAACTTGTTAAGGATCTACCGGAGCTTAGATTTGATTCTTCTAAAGTTTGTGATCCTTCTCAATATGGAAAGCAACATAAATCTATTTTTAAGTCAATCGGTGAAGTCTCAACAACTGATGCATTACAGATGGTGCACATGGATCTTTTTGGTCCAACACAAACTGGAAGTATTGGAGGCAAATATTATGTGTTTGTTTTAGTTGATGATTACACTAGATTTACTTGGGTCTATTTTCTAGCAAAGAAATATGAAGCTTTTTCCTATTTCAATATTTTTAGAGCTCAAGTTAAAAATGAGAAAAACATTCCATTGAAAACTATTCATAGTGATCATGGAGGAGAATTTCAAAATTCTGATTTTGATGCTTTTTGTAGTAAGAAAGGTATTACTCATAATTTTTCAGCACCTAGAACTCCTCAACAGAATGGTGTAGTTGAAAGAAGAAATATAATTCTTCAAGAGATAACTAGAACCATGTTGAGTGAATATTCTATTGCTAGACATTTCTGGGCTGAAGCTGTAAGTACTGCTTGTTATACTATAAATCGAGTTTTGATTAGACCTTTTCTTAATAAAACTCCTTATGAGTTATGGAATGGTAGAAAACCTAGACTTTCCTACATCAAGGTTTTTGGTTGCAAAGAATTCATTTTGAATACTAAAGATAACATAAATAAATTCGCACCAAAATCAGATGAAGGGATTTTCTTAGGTTATTCCACAACCTCTAAGGCTTATAGAGTTTTTAATAAAAATACTTGTACTGTTGAGGAAACAGTGCATGTGAAATTTGATGAGTCTGATCCTTTTGTTTTTAAAACATCCCAATTTACATCTTTGGATGTGTTTTCAAAAACTGATTGTCAACCTTTGATAGAAGAACCTTCTGATAAGGAAATTGTTCTAGAAGATACTTCTGAAACATTTACCCCAGAAGACTTTCTACCCTATGTTGATAAACAGGTTTTACAAAACTCAAATCAGGTGTTTCTTAAGAATCATCCCAGTGATAGTATCATTGGTGATTTAAATCAACCTGTAAGGACTAGAAGTTCCTTAAGAAATGAAGTAGAACATCTAGTATTTCATTCCCAATTAGAGCCTAAAAGCACTGATGAGGCTTTAGGTGATGATGATTGGTTCAAACCAATGCAAGATGAACTAAATGAATTCGAAAGGAATAAAGTCTGGACCTTGGTTGAAAGACCTAAGGAAACTTCTGTTATTGGTGTAAAATGGGTTTTCAGAAATAAATGTGATGAAAATGGAGTCATTGTTAGAAACAAAGCTAGACTTGTTGCTAAAGGTTATAATCAACAAGAAGGAATAGACTATGAAGAAACCTATCCTCCAGTAGCTAGACTTGAATCTATCCGTATTCTACTTGCTTTTGCAGCATTCTTTAATTTCAAACTATATCAAATGGATGTGAAATGTGCTTCTCTTAACGGTTATGTTCAAGAGGATGTTTTTGTTGAACAACCTCCTGGCTTTGAAGATACAAAAAATCCAGATCATGTTTTTAGACTTACCAAAGCTTTGTATGGTCTTAAACAAGCCCCACGAGCATGGTATGATAGACTTACTGGATTTTTGCTTCAAAATAACTATGTTAAGGGAAATGCAGATCCAAACCTTTTTATAAAGAAAGATAAGAAAAATGTTTTAATTGTTCAAATTTATGTTGATGACATTATATTTGGTTCAACTCAGCAATCTTTGACTGACTCTTTTGCAAGTCTAATGAAATATGAGTTTGAAATGAGTATGATGGGTGAGTTAACATTTTTCATTGGTTTTCAAATTTCACAAAAACCAGAAAGAACCTACATATCTCAACATAAGTATATTAAAGATCTTCTTTAAAAGTATGGTTATGACAACACTAAGAGTATAAGTACTCCCATTGGTACCTCAAACCCTTTAGATCTTGATGAAGCTGGGAAACCAGTAGATCAAACATCTTTTAGATGTATGATAGGAAGTCTACTTTACTTAACAGCTAGTCGACCAGACTTAATGTTTTCAGTATGCTTATGTGCAAGATATCAATCCAATCCTAAGGAATCTCACTTAAAGGCAGTAAAAAGAATTTTTCGCTACCTTAAGGGAACCATGGATCTAGGATTATTTTATACTTCTGGAAATGATTTTGTTCTAAAGATCTTTTCTGATGCTGACTTTGGTGGATGTAGAATGGATAGGAAAAGTACATCCGGAACTTGTCATTTCTTAGGAGATTCATTAGTTTCTTGGTCCTGCAAGAAGAAACATTCAGTTGCACTCTCCACTGCTGAAGCTAAATATGTAGCAGCTGGAAGTTGTTGTACACAAGTGTTGTGGATGCAACACACACTCACAGACTATGGCTTGAGTTTTACCAAAACTCAAATTTTGTTTGATAACACAAGTGCCATTGCCCTCAGTAAGAACCCTGCACATCACTCCCGTGCAAAACACATAGATATTAGGCATCACTTTCTTAGGGATCACACACTTAAAGGATATATTATTCTTCAGTTTATCGGAATGCAAGATCAACTTGCTGATATTTTCACAAAATCTTTGCCTTCTGATAGATTTGAATATATTATACAGAAGATGGGAATGATAACCGTAAGGTAATCTTCCTTAATTAACTTTCTGTTGAAAAAGTCTTCTTACAGTAATAAACTCCTTTTTATAGGGGGAGTACATTTGATTGATTGATTAACAAAGTGTTTCTTAAAATTTTGTTTTCTAATTTTTCGGAACGAAAATTTCCGGAATGGAACTTCCGGAATGAAAAATTTCCAGAATGGATATTTTCATACAGAATACTTTTGGAATGGAAGTATTCGTATTGAAAATTTCTGGGATGGAAAACTTTCGTACTGGTATTTTCATAAGGGAACTTTCACACTAAGTCTTCCATAATAAGTTTTTCGTATTGATTTTCTAAGTTTATTTTTTCGTACTGAGTTTTCCGTAATGAAAGTTTCTTAATGTGGTTTTCGTATTGGGTTTTTTGTTCTAAGTTTTTTAAAAAATTTTTTTTTTGAGAAATCTGCCATTACGAATAATCCCCTAAGCCAATCCGAAAGGTATGATTTCCTTACTCAAGTTTTCGTATTAATATTTTACTTGCTGGTAATTTCTTGTATTATGTTTTCAGATTTCGGTTTTCTTAACTCTTTGTTTTAATAAAAAACCTCAAAAAGATTGGATTCAAGCTTCCAACCGTCAGATCTGATCTCAGCTCATTCTAACAGTTAGATCAACCGTGGAAGGCGAACCGTCATCCCGTTGCCTATATAAAGGGAACCTAAATTCTAGTCCCACATCGGTTTCAAGCTTTTGCGTACTGAAGCTCTGCCCCTCTGTTTTAAGGATGTTCCGAATTTCAGTCTTCTCCGTTCCGAACTTCCCAGAGAACTTCTAATCCTAATGTCTGCAGAGTTAGCATCTCAAGAAATGTCTTCAACCAAGCCTATATCTCAGTGGTTAGTTTACAGAGAGAGGTTAGTTCATCCGACTTTCTTCAGCAACTACGAATCTATCATCTCAAAGAACATCAAGTTGAATGGCTGGGAGGATGTTGCGGTATCTAAAACCGGGAATCAAGATGAAGTATATTCTTATTTGCTTGTCGAATTTTATGAATCCGTTTCTTTCTTTAAGGAAGATGATAGAGAGAAGTTTTCTTTCAAATCGTATGGCAAGACATATAAACTTTCTTACACCAAGGCTGCAAGCTTGGTAGGGTTAAGTTATGAAGGTGAAGCTGAGTTTATTTCTCACGTGTTGCCAGACTCTATGGGTAGTTTCAACAAGGAAAAGGCCTTAGAAACTCTCGGATTGGCTGATGACAAGGCTCTGAAGAATGCAAATCTATCAACAAACTTCCAGATTCTGGAATTATGGGTGCAAGGACTTATCGTACCGATAAAAGGTGATAAGGACAGCTTGAAGAAAAGTGAGATCTATATCTTATATTTCTTGATAAATCTAAGGAAGTTTAACTTGATGAAGCATATTCTTCTTAATATTGAAAATTTGAAGAAGGGGAATCTGAGAGCTCAGATAATTATGTATCCAGCAATCCTCTCCAAGTTGATTGTTCGGTGTTTTGAGTCTTTCAAGGAGGCTTGCAAATCTAAGCTGAGAGTTTGCAAGATCATGCTGCTTAGTGATGGCACGCTTAAAAGAATGAATATAGCTTTTGACAAGAAGTCTAGAAAGTTTATTGATCTACCTCCTCATGAAGAAGTAGCTCCGAAATCTGCTGATCCGGAATCATCCAAGCCAGTAAGGAAGAGAAAGCTGAAAGAAGTGGAAGAACAAGGAGAAAATCCCAAGTCTAAGGAAGTCCACTCCGCACCACCAATGCCTAAGAAGAAGAGGAAGACCTATCCTGATGAGGTTGTTACAAAGTGGAGAGCTGACAAAGAGAAGAGGAAAGAAGGGGATCCGCAGTTCGGACTGGACCCTGCAGAGGCTAAAGCTTTGAAGGAGAAAACTACTGATGAGCTTGAGATACAAGCTAAGGAAAATAAGCTTAAGAAGAAAATGTCAGAATCTGAGGCAGTTCAAGCGTTGTTGAAATTCAATGAAATGGTTTCAGCAACAATTCCAGTTCTGAGATCTTTCTCTCTGGAATCTCTACCTGAGACTCCAGGAAGAAATATTGTTGCTCCGGAAGAGGCTGTTGCTACTAATACCGAGGAAATAGAGCAAGTGGAACAAGTAGAAGAAGCTGCTGAAGGAAGTAGTGAGACAGGAGATGTGAAAAAACAAGTAGATGAGTATAAGGGAACTCCTTCGGAACACTTATCACTCCGGACTTCAGAAGCTCAATCTTCAAAGCTAGTTACTCCTGAATTGGAAGAAGAGAAAGGAGAAGAAGAAGTTTCTTATCATGGAGAAGAAGAACAACTTTTACATGATATTGCTCAGATGGAAAACGTAGAGGTTGGTGTTCAGGAAGTTGCTGATGAGGAAGATATTGTCGTTTAAGTTTCTGACAGTGAGAAGAGAACTCCGGAACAGGTTTCAATTCCGAAAAAAGATAAGGGGAAACAAATTCTTGCTGATACTCTGAGTTCAGAAAAGAGGATGAGAAAGGCAGCTGGTAGTTCTTCTTAGAGGAAGTTGGAGCTTATTGAGGAAGAAAACTCTCCGAGCAAGATTTCAGATTCGGAGTCATCTTCGTTGGGGCATGATTTTGTTGTTCAGTCTTTGAAGAAGTTGGTGGGAACCATTCCGACCTTCTCAAGTATTGATTCACGATGCCAGATGCTCCAACATGCGTTGAATCTGAAAACAGACTCTGTATCCATGGTTATGGATAAGTGTGTTGAGATTGAAGCCCAGTTCAAAAACTTCTTTATTGGTTACGAATCCCATAAAAGATATTGCAAGAGGATGACAAGCTGGTCTAAGAAGACTGTGGAAGAGATGAGGCTTTTCAATGAGTTTCAATATAATGTTAAGGATGCCTTTGAAACCGAGGACAAGAAGTTTAATGAGCTGACTGCATCCTTTGAAGAAAAGTTGACAGAGGAAAAGAACATTCGGATTCAGGAAGTGAGAGATCTGAATGGGAAGCTCAATTCTGTTTCTCAAAATTGGAAATTTGAATGAGATCATCGGATAGATTTTGAAGAAAGAATGAAGGCTCAGGAAGAGAAAATGAAAGCTCACGAAGAAAAGTTGAAGGCTCAGGAAGAAATAATTGAAGCTCAATCCGCAAGAATAGTGGTCTTAGAGAAGCAAGCCGAAGAAGATCATAAAGACCTCAAGAAAATCAAGACTATTCTAAAGGGCCTCATGTCTAAGGAAAAAGATCCAAAATAACCCAATCCGATCTTTTTGTTGTAATTTTTTTGTTGTTGCTGAGATTATAAATTTTAATGAAAATTGTGTCTCTTGTTTCTTTTTGTTGTCATTACTAATATCTCAGGTACTTTGTTACGTTTTTCCATTCCTTACAATTCTTTTTGAAAATCACAAAGGGGGAGAAGGAAAATATTATTAAGAAAAAGAAGAACTCTAATAAGAGTTTATTAAAGGGGGAGAAAGAAAAAAATTCCCAAGGGAAAAAGAACTCTAATAAGAGTTTTATTAAGGGGGAGTTTTTCTTAAAGAATACATTCTTTTCTATCACTCCGGAAATCTGAATACGATCCTTAGAGATTCAAATCCTAAGGGGGAGTTAGTCGTATTCATCTATATCCTTAAAACAAGGGAGATAAGCATTAAAATGTTTCTTTCTTCTTAAGAACTTTTGTTTTTCGTAAGGATGTTTGTGCTTTCCAAAAAGGGGGAGATTGTTGAGTCAATAAGGATTTCCTTATGACTTTTCCATTCCTTCTTGTTTTGAAAATCACAAACACCTTATCTTTAAGAAAATTGCTTTTATAAGGAAAATTGCTTTCTTAAGGAAAATCGCTTTTATAAGAAAAATTAACCTTATCATATTTTCATTCATATTTTATCTTAAGTATATGATTCGGATTCATTTTCTCGGAATCATTGAAACTTTGATTTAAAGCATTCTGTTTTAGTATTCGGATTCTGGACAAGAACTATAAGGATGTTTCATTCCGAATTCCGGAAATGAACTCTGACTAAGTTCTATTCCAGATTCATGATATGAATTCTGATGACGAATTCTCATTACGAATTCTAATGAAGAAATCTCATTCTGAATTCCCATTATGAATTCTGATGAAGAATTCTCATTACGAATTCTGATGACGAATTCTCATTACGAATTCTAATGAAGAAATCTCATTCCGAATTCCCATTATGAATTCTGATGAAGAATTCTCATTACGAATTCTGATGACGAATTCTCATTACGAATTCTGATGATAAATTCTCATTACGATTTCTGATGACGAATTCCTATTCCGAAATTCTCATTCTGAATTCACCCATTAAACAGAATCTGATTATCTTTGTTTTATACACTCTGAATTTATTCACTCCGAACCTTCACTCCGAAGTTATCATTCCGAACCTTTATGTTAGAATTAAAACGATGTCGTACTTTCTGTTACACTTATTTTGTTATAAAACGATGTCGTCTGTTTTGTTATAACCTAACCGTTGTCTAAGTTACACGTGTACAGGTCCCTCCGATTTTTAAGGAAAATATGACCGTTGGAGAAGGAGCCGACCTTAGCTATAAATAGGAGCTCATTTGAAAGAGCTCGTAGTTGTTGGAAAAACGAATGAATTTTGTGCCTACATGCTGTTGAAGTGAATTCTAGAGAGAGAGGCTCTTATTAACTCTCAAAGCTTCGTGCGACTCCGAATGTTGGTGATTACATTCGAGGGCTTCCGGGGATAGGAAGACAGAGGTGTCGACTACCTTAAAGTTTGAGGGCTTCCTTGCCAAGGAGGACAGAGATTGCCAACTACCTTGAAGTTGAGGGCTTGCGGGGATAGCAAGACAGAGACTCCGATCTTCGTATCAAGGGCTTACCCTGGTGTGGGTAAGACAGACTTTCTTGAAAGTATAAATCAAGGGACCTTTATCCAAGGTTGTTGGATACCCTTCTCTTTGGGTTAAAAGACTATTATCTTGTTACTTGTAGATTAACTACTTGTTTTATTTCCGCTGCAATTTGTATCTTAAGGAAAGTATAACTTTCTTATACTTCCTTACATACTCTGATTCATTTAGATTCTATACGCTTTAAGGTAGAATCTCATATTGTAATTGTTTGTTAAGTTTCAATCTCTGGAACCATATTTCCGGAACCTACTTTTGGAATCACTTTCCAAGTTTAGTTCAGTGTTAGAGGTGTTGTGAATTTTCTTAGTTTAACTTTGTTAAACTTATCCTTTTCCTTTACTTAAGGAAAACATAGTTATTCTTAACTAACTTTAAAAGGTTCCAAAGGAATTTTTAAAGTATACAATTCACCCCCCTCTTGTATATTGAGCATCTCATATTATATTTAGATCCTACATGTGAGGCTTCTAGGAGTAATAGGGGGAAGTTGGGAGAGTATTTGGGCAGAGGTTGGCCGAGCCAAATGGCTTGAAAGTGTAAATGAGGTGGGAGAGGTGGGGGCCTTTTATAAGTGGAGAGGAGGGTCTCTTTTGGAAAGATTGAAATTTTACATTATTATACAATGCTTTTCAGATTCTAAAGGTCCCACACTTATATAATTCGTGGCTAAGGTTATAAGGGTTCGAAATATACCCATCCAATAGTCTTTGGACAAGTGTAAGCCTTGTATTTTACATTATCTTTTCATTTTATTAAAATCGTTAAATAATGAGGTCATCGCTGCATCATAATGATGTTATAAATAATTTAATTTATTTAATGTCTAAAAATTATAAAAAAATTACAATGATGTAGGAAATCTTTTTATCTTTCTAATGAATATTTATAGTCAAAATTTGGACTTGCGTAACCCCACTTAAAAACTGTTTTAGTAAAACAACTCATGTTTGTGTCAATTTAATTTTATCATTAAATAAATATATATTAATGTCATTTTCCAACCAAAGTGGCTCCATGGGGTCCCCAAGTTGACCCATGGGTTGTCTTGGTAGGCCATGACTCATCCAATAGGAGTAGGACAAGTGTCACGCTCATCTCATATTATTAAAACATTATTTTTACCTTAAACTACACTAATTACCTCTAATCGCGATTAAGAACTTAAAAGTTACTATTCATCAAAAAATTATTTTAATCTCATCGAACCACATTTTGCTTCTTAATGACAACCATGTATGTCGGATTTTTGAAAATCAAATCACAGATGTGGTAATATTTCATTTTAACGAAAAATCAGTTTTTAACAACCACTTAGTGGTTTCACTATTCATCAAAAATTGATGTTTTTCAGAATAAGGCCAAAATTTCACCCTAAGCTGTAATTGATATTCAGAATTCAAAAATGATGTCTATTTTACAAAATTCCAAACATATAAGTTTCATTAATTAATTTTATAATTAATTCCCGCTGTTACAACAAATAGCGTGTTTTTAAGAAACAATTTATATCAAAAGATTGGCAATTGTTTATGTCCAATTTCAATGTTAAATTAATTCTAATGACCACCATTGGATAAAATGGTAAAAATATATTATATTATACTTTAAAACCACTAAATAGTATAAATTATCACTATAAATTATTTTGATTAAAAAAAGTTGTTTTTAAGTATTTTTCACTATTCATAAAAAATAGAAGTTCTCAGAAAAATACCAAAAATTCAACATAGGCTAATTTCGATATTCCGAATCCAAAAATGAAGTCCATTTTGATTAAAAAAAATTATAAAATTTCAAAAAGTAGGTATTACTATTCACAACGGCTAGTTTAATTCGTTGTGGTGTGTGTTAGAGCTCGAGGTTGCGTACAACACACGCTATTGTATTATTCGAAGTGAAACGTACCGTGGAAGCTTGGGGTGTTACATGATTAATATCATAAAAATTATTATAATAGGACATCATTTTTTTAAGACCATTTTTATAGGTGAGGAATTCATTCACCTAAAAATAATATATGTAAATATATATTTTTATTTTATAAACACAATATTATAATTTGGAATTTCATATAATTGTTTCTTATTCATTTTATAATACAAGTTTCATCACATGGTTATGTAATACATTAACCTCTAAAAACTCAACCAAATATCCTCCCAAACCATTTAATAAATGTCTAACTTCTCAAAAAATATTATGATCCATAACTTTATATGGAATGTCACTGAACATCTAAAAAATAATTTTGAAATAACATGATGTGGATTTTCATAGTCACATTGCAAACATGTGAATATGTAAATAACTTGAATTTACCTATTTTTTTAAAAACATGCATGATTCTTATTCCTTAAATATATCATAGATTATTGGATATATTGTTTAAATAAAAAATTGATGTAAACTCTATTAATGGTATAACACACAAGTTTTTCACTAAATCATTACTTAGTTCCAAGGCAATCAACACTTATCAACTTTAAATTATCCAAAAAAATAATTTATTTACCTAGAAATAATTTTCATATCATTTGAAA
The DNA here is from genome assembly GCA_963277665.1 of Viscum album. Taxonomy (NCBI): domain Eukaryota; kingdom Viridiplantae; phylum Streptophyta; class Magnoliopsida; order Santalales; family Viscaceae; genus Viscum; species Viscum album. The sequence continues at coordinate 575,650,584 of OY728138.1, read as the reverse complement.
CATATTAATAGTCATATTTCCCTCATCAATGTGTTTTCGAAAAAAATTTAATTTTTACTAAATAGAATTTCTTGATAACATTCTGTATATGATCTCAAATCCTTAATGAAAAATTAATGTAGTTCAATTCTCATATATTACATAATTCTTAGAAACATTTCATAATTGATAAAATACTCAAATTACATAATTCATGAATAGAAAAATAATCAAATTATTCAGTCCTATTTTTTGTGGTGGTAACGTAATCATTACAGTGATCCATTTTCCAATTTTAGTGTATATTATTTTATTTCAAGAGGCTTTGATTTGTGTTGATTCCCATATGCTTCAAAAATAAAAATTTCCCCTTTTAATTTTCTTTCTTTACCTTGAAGTCACAAACATAGTGGCCTTTTTATCCACACTAATAACCAAATACCATTCCATTTAAACAAGTACCGAGGTGTTTCTTTCCTAAATTATCACATGTGAGAAAATAATTCATTCTCTTCTACCATTTATAAATATTTTGACCTGTCAAAACCTTCTTTTATTTCATTCATTTGAATAAATTGGGCTTGGAAAAGTCTTTACCCATATCATTAACACATGATACCTTGTACTGATATGATGATAATCTTTGGGAGATTATTTACCTTCAAAATATTGGCATATTTCCATAAAATATATGATCTTTATTATTATTTGGGTCATGTACATCGTTGAGGTTCTTGTACCATGTGATATGAGACTTTTCTAAATAATGACATACCCTAAATTAGTTCGTATCATTATAAAACTTGATTTGTTATCCCCAAAATAGAAAAATACAAAACATAAATTGGAAAATTTATTCATATCTAATTTAAAATAAAAAACCATGTTTTTTTGTGGACATTTTTTACATTTAAATCATTATTAAGGGGATGAAAAGATGTTTTGAATTATCCAAAAATTATCGAATGGGAGTGTCGAACTATGTGTGTAGTAAGGCCCATTATCATGTATCATGTTATGTAGAGTCAGGCCCGACACTACATTTTGGATTTTTTACCCATTAGTACATTTATGTAAGAATAATATCTACTTATAATATCAATATGGATGTATTTATCTTAATACCCACATAATTACTTACTTACAAAAATATTTCTATGTTCTCTAATTCATAACATCAAGGTATATATTAGGGTTATGTTCCCTAATCTATTTTTTTATCTAAATATTATTTCCATGAATGCTGATAAAATTCAAATTTTACCAACAATAATGATGCAACCCAAAAATCAAAATTTCTATGAATTATATTTTATATTTTCAAGACATTGGAAATGGAAACATAATAAGTGTGAGCTCAAATGCATTGTAAGGTTTGTAAAAGAATAATCAATAATGAATTAATGATAGTAAATAAAAAATGCAATGGTAAATAATTAATAACAAATTACATTGAAATAAATGCATAAGGAATAATCTATATAAAAAAATAATAAACTGAAAACATATGTCCTTTAATCAATAATACTATAACTAAATATGTACATATATATGGAAAATTAAAATCTCATGGATAAATAGTTACTCTGTCTGAATGTGGGAAATGCCTAATTATTGGATTTCATGTTTCCTAGGTACATGGTACCATTATCATCAATACCATTCACAAGATGGTTTTGAATTTCTTGTATAGAAAAATTTTAATTTATCAATCTAATTCATCTCACAAGACAACATATGCATGAAGAGGAAATCTATAATAGGGACCCACCTTCATCGTATTTTTCCAAAGCATTCCTCGTATACTAAATAAAAGATTTAAATTATAAAAAAATATTAATTATCATAATCTGTAATGATGAATGAATAATATAGATTTATCAATAATTATTTATTGGAGTATTAGAATATATAAGGGTTTTTTATGTTGATGAATTTAAATACCATTTAAATACCGACAAAAGATTCATGAGAAAATAATCTTTAAACACTCCAAAGTGTCCCATACCACTTTGCAAGATTTGAATCATAATATCCATGAAAGAATAAAATTAATTAAAACATAGAATATCATTATAAAAATATAATCATGATATAACATGTCAAAGGGAAGTATATAAACTATATAAAAGTGAATTAGTGTATAATAACAAATAAGTCTTAATGAATTTTAAATTAACACGAACTACCTTGCCATTAGTCCAACTTGTAATTTGTTTCTTTATATTTCAAAATAATGTACTTATCTATATAATTTAATTATTTAAAACCATTTTCATGTTTAAAATTAATTTTATTTTACTTATTATAATGATTCAATCAAATATAAATACAGTTAAGTATACATCATGATTTTTGACCATATTTGGTTTATGTGTTAAAAATGAATTTGGTAGGTCAAATATGGTCAAATTGGTTATTATATAATCTTATAAATGATTTTAATCATGAAATATTTATCATGTTTTTACATAAATTATACTTGTATAACAAATCATGAAATATTGTTATAAAATCTAAATATCAATAAAATCATGAAGACGGTAGGTCGTACGTACGCATGGTTAACGTTCTCATTTTTCAGTGATCTCAGTGGAATGACGTTATGTGACATTATAAATTTTCATAATGATTATTATATAAAAAATAAAATTTTATTTGATCATATACACACACACATATACATATATAATTCTTTTTATTTAAAATGAATAGCATCATGTTGGGGTGTCGGCAGTTCACATGCCCATGACCGACGTTATCAATTTTTAGTGTGCGAAAAGGATAATAAAAAATGATGTATTGTATTTCCCGAAAGGTAATCATTTCATGAAAATCATATGTAAATATATATATCATTTTTTATACATATTTTTAATTAAAACCATCAATTCTATTCTATGTATTGTGTGAACGTATCACATCACTTTGAGGAGGCGGTATTCCACACTTCCCCAAAAGATATTATTCAATTTATTAAAAATGGAAATTATAAATCTAGGTGTAATAAAATATTATAAAAAGAATAAATAAAAAATAAATATCCTAAATATCATATATTAAGAGTTTTACCATTTAATAATCATCTATGAGAGCAGGTAATGGAAAAACGAACGACATCGTTTTGGGAGGTTGTAGTTCGTCATACACATAAAAGGTAATTTTGTTACCAATTTAAAAGAATTTTATGTATATGTAGGAATAAACATTATAATAAAAACATCTCATTATTTTTATGATAATTATTTTCTTATATAATCATGTAATAAGATTAATTTAAGGAGTGGAAAATGAGATTAAAAAAAGGATCATGAGGAATGATTTTGTCTCTTATTTTGGTAAATCCTATAGTTTTCGCCATAAGGATTCATTGGATAGATTTATTCCCAATTTGAGGATTCAATATATATTTTAGGAATTATGAGAATCAATTTAGGATGATATGGTGGGATAAAAAGTTATTTGATATTCTCCAATAATTTGGAGGGTTGAGATCCTTTTTATAGTGGAAGAGGGACATTAATCCAAATTTTTTAAAAGAGAATTCCACAAACGTTTTTTCTATGAAAAATGACTCCAATCATGAAACCAATTATATCCAATTAAGGTTAGGGTAGAAATAAGTATATGTAATGTATTATTTAAAGGTTTCAAGGTCATTGAATCTCTTATGTTTATGGTTTAGTACATTATTAAGAAAATGTATCTCATAATTGTTGTAATTAATTTTAATCATATTAGCTAATGGTTTTTTCAAAAACTAAGTTAGTCTTATTAGATATTATAGTTTTTTATTATTCCAATTATGGAATCTATTTTTCCATATTCAAATTAAATATTTTTCCGAAATTAATTTAAAGTTAATCAGAGAGACAAGAAGACATTGTAGGTTTTTAAATTAAAAATATTCAAATATTTTCATTATTTTTATAGACAATGTTATTATGAAATTGATTCCAATGAAATAAATTGGACATATTCTTGTATAATTGATAATAATTAACCTTTATACTAGTCAAGAATATAAATTATCCATATAAAATATTAGATAAAAAATATGTTTTGATTTAAAATTTCATATATTTTTATTATTCATTAAAACTGAAACCTTTAAGAAAAATAATAAATATTCACCTAAACCTAATTTGTTTTAATATATTTCAAAACTTTATTTTTATTTAGTAATATTAAATTTAATAAAGTTCCAAAATCCTTATTTAAAATAGAAGCGCCATTAAAAGGCGGTGAAATTTGTTTTATGAAAATTTAGGGTTTTATAGGAAACATTGGATATGTTTTTAACATATTCAAATAAATCTTATTAGATGACTGTAAAAATTAATTCAATTAATATATAATATATAAACATAATTAATATTATTTAATAATAGTTACTTATTAAACTTATAAAAATAAATATAAATTTTTAGATAAATAATTATATTTTAAAAGAATTCTATTTATGTTTATTTGGTTCCAATATTCATTTACAATTACTGTGTAATCTATGAATTCAGAAATATAGTTTAATAAGATTAGTAATACAATTAATAAAATTAAATTTAGTAGCTATTTTGTATTTAATTATATTAAATAATGAATTTTTTAAAAATAAATTATTTTTTGGTAAAACCCAAAATTGGGTATCATGAAATCCATTGAAGAAATTTATTCATTCATGTAAAACACATCATATTTGATTTTCAATATCGAGAAATATAAAAATTATGTTTCTTGTTACATAAGATTGAATTTTGGATTTATAAAAACGATTATAGGAAAAATATAAAATTTATTCTAAAAGAAAAGTATTATAATGTCATGGGGTATTACATTTCATTTAAAAATAGATGTTCAAAACATAATGGATTCTCAAATTATCAAATAACATGGTTTCCAAATTAGAGATCATTTGTAGGGGGATATGGGGCATTATTGAAAATATCAAATAATAATTTATAGTGATTAGGATTACTGATCAAAGGAATGTGGTTGATCAAGAGAAAGTTAATAATCACAAAACCATTGATTGCAGAAGAATGAAATATGTCCTTAATATCATAAAAATGATAATTATAGAGAAAATATTTATTTCAAAACCCTATTCATAATGGTCAAAAATTATTTTCACACTGACATTTACATACATTATTTCATTCAATTTCATAAGTAAAATCCAACCCTTTTGTCATGTATTGACTAATTTCCACTTCCCCTCTTTCACCAAAAAGGAAGGTGAATTTTTCATTCCTTAACTATTAATTGATCATGTGATCCAGGATAAGACTTCCCATCTATCCTTAGTTACAAACAACCCAATGTGTTTAGAATGGGTTATCTAATATATATAAATCTCCGTGTGGTAGGAGAATACATTACCCTCACACACTTCATCTAAAGTTTAACATAAACATTCCTAAATTGGTTAACCGTACAACACTTCTGAAATTTGAAAATTTATAACATAAAAAGTAGTTCAAAATAATAGATTATAATTTAATACCTATAAAAGAAAAAGTATCTATTGGATCTCACATTCCATACATGTGAATATTATCATCATATATTCTCTTGAAACATTGTAACAAACTGAATTCCCATAAATACTTTTAGGAAACATCCCACTTTCATTATTCTATGGATTACTCGATATATTTAAAAAATAAAATATCTTTTAAAATTCATCAATGATTATTGAAAATGCCTTTTTAACAAATCAATAATAAGATATATGGTAACCAGTATGATACAATTGACATTATCCATATCAATCATCTCTTTATCCATGATAAACACAATTTTCTCAACATTAGGGACACATTAAGGGTTACTATCAATTAATCAAAATATCACCTTTACAATAAATCTTTAATCTAGTTCATCAACACCATTAAATATTTTTTTAGATTTCCGTAATGGAAAACATATACATCATGATTCATATAACAAAATTATTGAATTCATATACATGTACAGTGAAATCATCCAACACTGTTATAGCATCCCAGATTTTATTACGCAACTTTTACAACATTTTAATGATAAACATCATAGAAAAACTAATCAATTAGGATCCAAAGGATTAGAGTATTTTGAAAACTATGAACATACATAAATTTTACATTATAAAATATAAATATTTATTAATTTCTTATTCTCTAACTTATTATTTGCTGTTGAGTTCTCCATAGTACACAAAATCACCTGAGGATATATATCAAAAATGGGTAATCCAAAAGTCCAGTAAGGGGATAACAACATTATACAAAAATAATGGGTTGATCATAATGATTATAATTATAATAATGTCATTGAACCATAAACATGGTAAGAAGAATTAATAAAAGTCTTGAAATGTGGAAATGCATAAAATTAAATCCTTATCATAGTGTTAACTACCACACATATTTGTGAAAAAAGGTTGAAAATGTTAAAACATATTTACCTTTCCTCATTAGGTAATTCAAATTACCTAATTCATGTGAGTTTTATATAATTCAAGTCACACCCGCCATATCATAACATTTTTATTGCACTACATAATTTTGGGTGCACACGTCACATCATAACATTTAAATTATCTTACATTACACATTAAACATAAAACAATATTCAAGATAAAAAACCCATGTAAATGGATGTATTTAACATAATAAATATTACATTCATAAACTTTGCGTTCTCAAATGAAATAGGGAATTACATACATTATTTCAGAACCATCAACCTTGGGATGGAAGTAAAATTTGTGATATTAAAAGAAGATTTCTTTTGGAAAACATTACATTTGACATAAACAATAGTGGTAAACATTAATTTCCCAGAAAAGGTAATATATTATGAATAAATTATTTTTATAGAATAACCATACAAAAAATAGAGGGAAAATGGAAAACCCAAAGAATGAATGTCGGCTTGGAGAATTCCATTTACCTTGTCTCTGAATACTTTCTTCAGTCTAATGTCATGTATAATGACATTAGATTCATTATTTAAAAATTAAAAAAACTAATAAATATGAATACTATACATTATGGTTTTTTTAGTTATTTTACTATCTTTTGGATGAGTTATAGAGTTTTAAATTCATTGTTAGGGAGTGTTCTTTTCCATACTTTTCATGAATGGATCACTTGTACATATGAATGGAAGTTCACATAGAAAATAGATTAACATATAGAATTGATATTATATTATATTAATTATATTCCACTAGATTATTTATTATTAAACAGGTTTTTTTTATATACCATGAAGATTAATAATTAGATAACATTTAATGATGACCATTTAGGTTAATTTGATTAGTTTTTGGATCACAACGATAATGTTTTGTTATTTTATTTATTATTACGTATAAAAGTTGTTTCCAAAATCTAAAACGGTTTAAAACAATGAAATTAAAATATATTTCATACCATTTAATTGTTTTATTTATATCTTTGAAGAAATTGAAGGAAGATTATGGTGCATTGCCCACGATGATGGTAAATTGACACATCACAACCAATGATTTCATTATTAAAAAAAATAAAAGAGAGGAGGGGGAAGATTTTAATGAATAATATTACATTAACATAATATAATAATAGTATATAAATCATACTACAGTTATAATGAAATTTGGAAAATTTTAGTAGATGATAACAGATGAAAACAAATGAATTTTTAATGGAAATTAAATGAAAATAGTGAGAGGAATTACATTTCAAATTCTCCTCATGAGATCCTCCTCAAGGAACCATGGTTTGGAATTTTTATGAGACTAGGATCTATTTTACATATAGTAGGGGCTAGTAATGATCATTTAGATGATTTTTTAAAAAGAACGAAGCTTGAGAGGTATGAGGAAATGAGGTTGTTAGGGGTGATATTTATAGTGGAGAGGAGAGGGGTTTCTCATTATTAAATTCATTAGGTTACTAATTTCCCAAAAGATAAGAAATAGTGATGATTTGGTGAGTAAATATAATAACATGAGAATTTTATTTTTAACCAATGGCCATATACATTATCCATGAATCTAGCATGATTGAAAAATTCATTTATTAAGCAATTTTTTTTAATTTATGGAATTTCACTATTTACTAAAAATAAAAGTATTTCAGAAAAATATGAAAAATTCACCAGAACTATATTTTGTTGTGTATAATTAAAAAATAAACAAAATTTTATGAAAATAATTTTATAAATATGATTAATATTTTTTATTAATATCACAATTTACATGAAAAATACAAATTTTAAATTTTAAATTGATTTTCTAGCACTTTGAGAAATTAATTAAAGACTCCTAAAATTATCATACAATCATAGGAAATCAAAATAATAGTTTTTTAAAACATTTTGTGAAAATAATTTTTTTTAATTATTAAATTAATCATTAAATGTTCATGACTTATAAAAATACCAACACTATAATATAATTATGTCATATTGTCATATATAGGATGTATAAATTGAATTTATACTATCATTGGTGTGGTTAATATTTTCATGGATGATTTAATATTATTAAGGGTTGTATAACCATTCATAAGGGTAATATAACTTTTCATAAGGGCACATTACCAGTCAAAAAACATTAAGTTTGTCGTATTAAACATATTATTGATCGCAACCGTGTATATCTTATTTCAAAATTCAAATCCCAGAAGTGGAAAAAATATTTTTAAAGGTCACATAAAATTTAGTATTTAATTTATGCATGATGTGGAATTGTGTTTCTAAATGTCATTTTATATGATTCTATTATATGATATTACTATTATATGAGAGAAATTGTATTGATAAAAGTTTAGGACATTACATTCTTCCCCCATTTTGAAAAATTTTCCTCAATTTTTTTAGATAAATGGGTGTGCGTACTTATCCTTCATCACCTCCTCCAGTTCCCACATTGCTTCTTCATAATTATAGTTCCTCCAAAACACTTATACAAGGTGGGTTTTCTTGTTGTGTAGAACCTTATCTCTCTAACCTATAATCAATTTTGGCTACTACTCATAAGAGAGATCATCGTCTAGTTATACCACCATTGAGATCACTACATGTGATGGATATGGTATATACTTCCTTAGAATTTATATGTGAAACACATCATGAACATGATCCATATTGGGTGGAAGATCAAGATGATAGGACACAACTGTTACACGGTTAAGGATCTCAAAGGGGCCAATATACCTTTAGTACAACATACCTTTCTTTCCAAACTCCATGACTCTCTTTAGTGGTGAAATTTGAAGGAAGACTTTATCTCCAACATCAAACTCCATGTCCTATCGATGGTTTTCAGAATAGATCTTTTTCAAATCATATTATCTTTACTATATTGTTGGATAAATTGAACCTTCTATGTCATCTCCTGCACAAGATCTGGTCCAGAGAGATTTATTTCTCCATGTTTATCCAAACAGGTTGAAGATCTACATCAGTTTCTATACAAAGCATCATATAGAGCCATATGAATACTCTAGTTGAAGCAACTTTTATATGAGAACGGAACCAATGGGAGAAACAGATCCCATAATCATTTGAATTTTATAACGCACACTCTTAGAATATCATCGATCATTTGAATAGTCCTTTCAGATTGGCCATTAGTTTGGTAGTGATAGGTAATATTTAAATTCAATTCAGTACTCAAGGCATGCTGAATTATTCTCTAGAATATGGATGTGATCCTGGGATCATTATCAAAGACAATCGAGAGTGGAACCCTATGTAGTCTCACTAATTCCTTCACATATTTTTTTCAATTTGTTCAAGCGATAAATCATCCTGAATAGAGATAAGATGAAATGTCTTGGTGAGTCTATCCACCACAAACCATATCATATAATTTCCTTTCGATTTCTTCTTGAGACCAGTGAGAAAATCCATATGGGAATTCTTTCATTTATACATGTGTATAGAAAAGGATTTCACCATCCCTATGTAATTATATAACTCTTCCATAACTTTCTAGTATATAAATCACCTTAAAATATAAAAAATAGTCTCTTTATTCAAGGTATCCTACCAGAAGTGTTATTAGAGATCACGATACTTCTTGGTGTTACTAGGAAGGATGGAGAATGTTGTGCTATGTGTGTTGTAAAATTTGATCTTCATTATCCTGGGCGATGAAGTCAAAAAGAGAATTGTTCAAAACTGAATTACATCACCATAGTCGATATGGAACTCATCCATTTTCCATTCATTTACTACATTCACCCCTTTTTCTACTCCAGATCAACGGTTTGTGCCTCCTTAATATTATCTTAGATAGGTGGTTCCAAAATTATTTTTGAAAGATATGATTTATTCCCTACTATTATGATTCTCAAATCCAGCCTTTTCATATCCATTAAGAGAGGGACTTTATCAATTTGAAACATGTATAGAGTGGCAAGTTTTTTTCTAGAGCATCATTTACCTTGTTTGCCTTGCCAGGATGATAGTGTATAGAGCAATCCTAGATTTTGATTGAATCTCACCATCTCTTTTGATAAATGTTGAGATCATTTAGTGTGAATATATAATTTAGTCTCTTCAGGTTGGTATATATTTTACACTTCACAACATAGAGATATTGACACTAGATTTTCATGTCAAAAATAACAACTGTTAGCTCCAGATCATGCGTCGGGTAGTTACGCTCATGTATATTCAATTATTGTGACTCATAGACTATTATATTATCATTTTTCACGAGTACACAACACAATACATTCTAAGAAGAATCACTCTATATCCCAAAAAATTCTCCAATTTTTGGTAATGTGATTATAAGTGCCGTGATCAACCTTCTCTTTATCTCCCTGATGATTTTGTCACATTCTTCAATCTAAAAATTATTTATCAATTTACATATTTATAGATTTTTAGTGCTTCAAATATGTTATAAATTTCTCAAAAAATACCGGTATTACCCAAATAATCTATAGAAACTACTGATTTATGTTTAACTAGAGATTATGGGCCATTCCTAAATCTCATTTATTATTTAAGGTCCCATATAAATTCTATAAAAATTTATCACATGTCCAAATAATGTGACTTGCTTCATCAAAAACTCACACATGATGAACTTAGTGTACATATTATCCATTCTCAATATTTCCAACACATGCCTAAAATGTTCTTCTGGATCCTCCTTTATCTTGGAATAGATGATAATTTCATTGATAAACACTACCAATTGTTTTTCAAGGGAATTTCTAAAGGTTATATTCATCAAATCCCTAGTGATTGCAGGGGTATTAGTATTACTGAAAAGAATAACCATAATGTATTTGTGACCATACCTTGTACAGAAGGTTGTCATCTGAATATCATCCTTCTTCACCTTTAGCTGATGATTTCCATAATAGAGATCCATTGTCGAGAAGTTCCGAGATCCTCTCAACTATTAAAAAAAGTATTCAATCCTCATAAAAGGATGATTATTATTTATTTTGATCATGTTGAATTATTAATAATTAATATAAAACCAAAATGATCCATCTATCTTCTTCACAATGAGAATTGATGAACCCTATGGTGCTGCACATGGGCATATGAACCCTCGGTCCAAATTATCTTGTCGGTTCTTCTTCAACTCCTCTAGTTAGATAGGAGACATCCAATATGGACACATTGATATAGAAGTATATCTTTGTATGAGTTCTATTGATAATTCTATCTCACCATATAGTGTAATTATGGATAACTCTTCATAAAAAACATCATTTTCTTCTCTCATTAAAGGAATTTCCTCAATGTTGACACCTTCCTTTAACAGAACCATTTTAGTGTGGTGTGATTCTTAACAAGGAATCAACACCCACACCATTGATTAATTTTTCAATGTATATGCATGACCATACTTGAATTTGTATTGAATAATGGGATGGTTCAGAATATGAAAAATATTTCCTTTCTTGATAGTTGATATGTTCTCTATATAACGAGATAAAATACATTAAATTTATAGTGATGAATTCCACCAAGGTAGGTATAATGAGATTGGTTGGAATAATCTTCTCACAAATACAAACCAGAGAATATTCCATCAATTGGGTTAGAATGATTTCATCACTCTGTGTTTTTATGTATGTTGTTACTTCATTGTTTTTTGGGGTTCCACTCAATAGTTCTATAGAACATTCGAAATGTAAAGGAATGTGTAAAACCATGAATCATTAAAACTTCTTCATTTTTTTAGGGAATAAAAATTATTCCTTGTATAACATCATTTTCATTCTCCACTTACATAGTTTTAATGGCATAATCTATCCCTTTATTTTTTGTCTTTGTGGATTATCATGATGCCTCAAGAGCTCGATGTTTAGTGCACTAGCTCGAGTAGCGCCCATTATCTCTATATTTGTAGCATTAAACCATGGGTGGTTATCTATTTTCCTCCACCATATTATCTTTTCATATCATGTATTTTCGATAGTATTGTTCTTGGTGTACTTCTCTCCCTCACAAGAATCATTTCCCCATTCATTTGATGTATTTACCATGATGCTTTTTCCCACATTTTTTACATGGTGGTTGTTGAGTTTTCTTTCCTACTTTCCCGTTAGATCCTCCAACATGAAACTCCATATTTTTTTTCATATCACCATATCCATGTGACCATTATCCAATATCCATCTCCACATTGAGATCACATCGAAATACTCTTTTATAACTCCAAATGTCCCAAATTGGAATAGCATTTCAGAGGTGTGGTTTTAATCTTCTAAAGAATCAGACAATTTTGCAATCTTTGCTGATTGAAAAACCCAAATCTTACCTTCAAAGACTTATTATATTTTATTCATATGAATTGATAGATTCCATTTACCTTTTCTTCAACTCTATGAATTCTATCTCTATTTGTGTATGCGGATTTCATGGGAAATAATTTTTAAGAAACATTATCTTAAAGTCTTCCCACCACATCTCTTCAATTTCCTCTCTTGGATTGGTGTTCTTAGTCAAATCACACAATTGGTCAGCCTCTCCATTGAGATGATAAACATCTAGAGTCACCTTATCTATCTCATAATAATTAAGAATTGAAATGAACTTATCCATTGATTTAAACAACTCTTCCACAACAATTATACTAGAATATCCACTAAACGTCAGTGGTTGTTCCCACATAAAACACTTGACAACCATTTTTTCCATTGTAGGTTAAGGGGGATGTTCCAAATTATTCATTAAATTACTCATAACCTGAGATATATGGGTAACAATTTCCACGATGTTTTAAATTACACCTCCCAATGCATTGGATATGTTATTTGGAAAATCGCTGCATTGTCCCTCACATGGGTTATTGGCATGTCTTCTCCTAGTTTTCCCAATTTTATAAAATAGAAAATATTAGATGAAAACGAAAGTCAACAAGTCCTGATTAATATATTCCCTTGAGTAATTAACACTAAAATAATATCTTATGAGATCCCTATGTTTATCAATGATTCTTCTGTGCTTACATGTACTTGGTCTTATACTAGTGTTGTTTATATTGGTTCTCAAATCCTAATTCACAAATTAACTAAACCATCTTCTGCAACAATCTATAGAATCCATGATTTTAAAAAATTGAATTTACAACATTTTAACGATAAATAAAAGTAAAATAGTTACATCACAAGGATCCTACAGTTTCACATATGGGGAAATGTTGTACGATACATAACATTTAAAATATAAAAGATAAACATTTATTTAATTTCTTCTTCTCAAGATTCATATTGGTCCTTGAGTTCTCCTTAGTACATATAATCACTTGAGGATATACATAATAAAGGTTGAGATAAAATTATTGTAATAGGATAAGAACAAGAGAAAATACCATATGGGGTGAGCATAATCATTTTCGTCATAGAAAAGGAATGAGATCATAATATTGATATGATGAAATAATAAAAGTCTTCATATGTTGAAATTCATAAAAATGTAACCTTGTGTTTTATTTGTTAAATATGACATATAGTTATGAAAAAATCAATAATAACATACATGGATATTTCTCTTTAATCCTGAGGTAAATTACATTACCCAATGTATAAGAGAACTATATAATTTCAAGTGAACACGTCACATCATAACATTTTCATTATGCAATGTTATTCCGGGTGCACCCGTTACAACATAACATTTACAATTTTTATGCATGGAACATTGAAAATATATCAACATTGAACATAAAACATCCCATGGAAATAAATGGGTTTCACTATTTAAATTATACATTAATAAACATTAGGTTCCCAATACAAATAGGTAAAAACATACTTTATACAAGAAACATCAACCTTGAGTGAGAAGTAAATGTTTTGTTTTTGATAGAAGATTCATTTTGGAAGACAATGTTAGTGAAATATACTCTAGTGGAAAACATTTATATCTTATAAAAGGTAAGATAATTATGAATAATTTTTTTAAGGAATAACCACTAAAATATTTAGTGAAAAAGGGATAACCTGTTGAAAGAAAGATGGGTTTGAAAATCCCTCATACCTTGTATCGGAATGCTTTCTTCAATTTAACTCCAGTATAATGAAATTTAAATAATTAGTTAAAAATTAAAGAATAATTTATACATGAATATTGTTCATTATGGTTTAATTTTTTTTATGATCTTTTTTAAGAGTAATATAATTTTAAATTCGTTGTTTGGTAGTGTTATATTCATAGTTTTCATGAACGGTTCACTAGTACACATGATTGGACGTTTGAGTAGATCATGGATAATCATCCAAAATTGAAATTATATGTTATAAATTATTTTAAAGTATTATGAATAATCTTACAATGATTTTTTTATGTAACATTAGGATGAATCATTAGATTAAATTTGAGATGGTCGTTTTAGTTTAATTTTGGCAGTTATTGGATCACAACGAACATGTTTTGTTTTATCATTTAGTATTATGTGTAAAAACTGTATCAATAAAATAAAAGGGGTTAAAAATAAATATTAAAATACTTTTTCAACCATTTAATAGTTCTATTGATATCCATGAAGGATTTAATGGAGAATGACGGTGCATCACCCACGATAATGGTAAATTAACACATCACAATCAATTGAATCATATAAAAAATAGAGAGAGGGGAGAATTAATGAATAATATTATAGTAACATTATATAATACCATTATAAAAACCATACTAGAGTTATCATTATTGTTTTACAATAGAAGCTGAGGATAATTGAATAAAATAAATGAAAATTGAAAAGAGAATGAAGGGTAAGAGAGAGAGGAATTACCTCTTGAATTCTCTTATCGAGATATTTATCAAGGAAACTTTGATTGGTATTTTGATGAGACCAAGAGATATTGGATATGGGGGAGGGGATATGTAATATATTTGGTAGTAATGTCACGACCCATACTTGGGGCCCATGCTGTGACTACCCTATTCCCGCTTTCCATAGGCCAGGGGCTATTGACTAGCACCAAAGGCGTAAATCCAGATAAATGGGAAGGAATTTCCATTATAAAACATAAACAAATCCAACCAGGGTACAAGAGGAAGTAATACACTAAGTAAAAAAAGAATGTTCTGAAGGGTAAATGGGCCAGAATACAAACCCTACTGAAAAGTATAGCTACAACTAAATGAAATCACAACAGAAAAGGAAAATAACTGGAAGATAGAAACAGCTCATGGGTCATCCACCTCGGTTTCTACCTGAAGGGTAGGTAGAGATAGCCTCCTCAACGCTCCTACCCGCCAACCTCCTCTGAGTACTGTATTGTCTTGAAGTCCACCACTGGGTACTGATTCATCATGAGGTCCACCTCCATGTACCGTCCAGTCCTCATACATACAGTCTCTATCAGTGTTTTCCGTTGTCTGCATCCAACACAACAAGGTACGGGCCTAGCCCGTGCAGGGGTGGGTATAACGGTACTCAGTAGGGACCCCGAGACCCTCAAGGTCTCACTAAATCTAATAAAGATAACCACAAAGAAGGATCTTAACAGATAACCCACACTTAAGTATAATCTCATTCTTATACCTATGTTATCAAGTAATGCATATCAATCATAAGAAAACACAACGATTAGGAAATTAACGGATAACCACTACTTAGGTATATGCCCATACATATACCTATGGTATCAAGCGACCCATCTCAATCATGAGGTAAACACAAAAGTCAATGACACAGTTCGAACAAGTATTTTCTTTAACGAAACCACAGCTGCTAGAGAACTCCTCCTCTATCAAGTACAGTAGCCCTGTCATGACTCTGAGGCGCTACTCACTAACCTTATACTGTTGAGGTACTCCTCCTATCGAGTATCATGGGTCTGCTGCCAAATATCGGGCGCTCCGTCCGCTGAGGGTCTGCAGCCAAATACCGGGCACTCCCCCTAATAGCCTACAGAGGTACTCCTCTTGTTGAGTACTGCAGGTATTCTTCCAACTACCAGGCGCTCCGTCCACCATAGGTCTACCGCCAAATATTGGGCGCTCTATCCACTGGGCTAACCGAATCACTGCGAGTCGAATCGGTCAAGCTGTCAATAGGTCTATAGCTACTAGGTCTCTGTACTTCATACGCTCGTCTCCGGGAGGGTCCGCTCCAGGAGGTACTGGTCGATAAATCCATGTGTCAGACAAACTAATGTGGAAATATCTCAAAGGAACGACTCGTCCTAGGGGTATCAACACAATAGACGGCATGTCGATCAGACGCCCGGTCTGTGAGTTATTAGCATTTACGTTCTAGGGGCCCCATTGGATTTCGGGTACAATCCAACCCATTCACAATCCAATTGCATCCAAACCTCAAGAGAAGTATTCCAAAATAACTACCTCATCAAGAGAAATCCATCAATGTTGACGGCACATCAATCAGACATCTGTAGCTCATGTTATACGTGTTTCCGCTCCGAGGGCCCGGTTGGTTTCGAGTTCGAACCAACCTGACCATATCAATACTATGCCGAAACCGTGAGTGTAATATATCAAAAAAACTGTCTCGATACAAGGAATCCTATGCAACTGATGGTGCATTGATCAGAGTTCCACAAATCATGTTATGGGCATTTAAGTGAATATGGTCCGATAAATAGGGGGTCTGGGCATGGTCCGACCAGGCCCAATACCCCCTGGGTCGGCCCCGCATGGCTAGCGTGGCCCAGCCCAGTGCTGGCGGCCTGGCCCAACTCTGGCGGCCCAACCTGGCCGACATGGTCCGGTCCATGTGACCCACGTGGTTGGCCACGTGGGTAGTCGACCATGGGGGAGCTGGCGGCGCCTAGCGGGGCCCGCCCTAGCCGCATGTCCAGGGGGTTACACACCCCCTGCCCCCCCGTTTCTTTGAAATAGCCGGACATAATGGCTAGCCCTTGAGTAACCTTGGCACCCCCTCAGGTCCCACCTCTAGGTGGTGCGGGCGGCCGGTATAGCCGGTCGCACCTTTGAGTTCCGCTGCAGCTCTATTCGACCACCACCGAACAATGGTGTCGTACCCCACCACCGCAGATTGCCATGGTCGCGGCCCCTTATAGCTCCGAAGTGGTGCTATGGCACGGCGCCCCTCCACCGCCGCCTGCCTCGGCAGCGGTCCTTTCGCTTCGGCACGACGCCAATGCACCGCACCCCTCCACCGTGGCCCACCCCGGCTGCGTCCCTTTAGCTCCGGCATGGCGTTACGGCGCCGCGCCCCTCCACCGCGGTTCAACAAGGCCGCAATACCACTCTACTCCACGCGGCACGACGGTGCCGCACCTTTGCGATGACCCGACAATCAAGTGTTGACGATCCGCCCGTGATCGGCCCAACGCTGGACGGTTCTTCGTAGTCATCCTCCATCATCTATAATCAACAAATGAATGGAGAAGGGTCGGTCAATGTCATTGTGGTCCGAGCACTTACTCATCAAGATGGTATCAAGCGGTCCAACAGAACTCAAGAATTAAACAACATTGTTTAACGGTATTACAACTTGAATATAACAACCCCTGCCTCATGGTTCGTTGTTCGATGACAATATTGCGAGACGGTGGACGTTGGCTCGTTGATGATGTCACAAGGGTGGAGATGAAGGTGGCGATGATCGTTGGCGTTCGTCGCTTTCGCAAAGGCCTTCGATCCTGGATCGAGCGTCATTCATTGAAGGTCCATTGGAAGGAGAACTGTTATTCGTGGAGTGTTAAAGCTCTCTTAATTCTCCAGGGATTCTCCATATAATATTTTCCCAACCAAATATTAAAAATTATATTTTCCCCCATCTTAACCAAGTTCCATCTCAATTCAAATTAATTCAAACTTATTAATTAATTTAATAGTTGGAAAAGAAATTAAATGAGAGAGATAGATAGTTGAGAGGCTCCACTCCAATAAATGAGTGGAGTTATCATGTAATTGACAGGGGGTGGGTTATGGGGAATTCAAGGGGGTTATATAGAGGTGAGGAGTTAGGGTCCCGTGTTGGCCCCACCATAGTAAACCCACCCTTGGGAGGTTAAAAGGGTGTGGGTCCCACCACTAACTCCACCTTTGTAGGATAAAAAAACCTTCCTTAAATAAAATTTATACACAACAAATTTTATTTAAATTATTCTAAATACCCAATCATTAAACCTCTTCTCGCTCAAAATGAAACTATGGGAAAGTTCCCCCTAAGAAATTATCGGTGCTGCGAGTTCATCGGTGCCCTCAGATTTCAATTCCGAGCACTGGTTCAAAAGATAGAAAAACCCACTCATTTTCTTACTGAACGTTCACAAGCTAAACATTGGAAATTGATTTCGGGCATACCGGGCCTCAGAATCAGGTGCTGTCAGAAACTGTAGACTCTTAAAATTCAAAGAAATTACGAAAAAAATATCATTGAAATTTCTAGGTCTTTGAAAGTAATTTGGAAAAGTATATAACCTTGATCTGGGTGAGGAAATGAGGTTGTGTGAGGTTGTAACTGCAATATAGGTGAGAGGGGTTTTCGAAATATTAAATTCATTAGTTTATTAATTTCCATAATGATAAGAAAAAGTGATGATTACATTGATAACATCAGTTACATGTGAATGTGAGTTCAACCCAATTTCAATTTACATCAATCATTACTCAAGAATTATAAATAAATTCATTTATTTATAATATTTTTTAAATTACCAAATTTCACTATTATACAAAAATAAAAGTATTTCAGAAAAATCTCAAAAATTCACCCTAATCATTTTTTAACATTTATAAAAACAATATGGAATATATTTTATGAAAAAAAAATCTATATATTATATTTTTATTTTTTAATATAAATCATAATTTAAATGAAAAATACATATTTTAAAATTAAAACAGATTTTCTAGCACTTTGAAAATTTAATTAACGTCTTATAAAATTATCATATAATCATTAGAAATAATAATAATAGTTAAGGAATAAATTATATGAAAATAAATTTTATTTTAAATTATAAAATTAATCATTAAATTTTCATGACTTTTAAAAATACCAAAACTATAACATAATTATATCATATTTTCACTTAAATGATGGATAAATTTTATTTTTACTATCATCGGTAAGGTTATTAATCACTTGGCCGATTAAGTATTTTTTATGGCCATATTTATAGTAACATGTCCTTTTACATTTAACATTAAATGATTTTAAGCATAATTATACATCATATTATAAGACAAGGATCACAAAGTTTAGTGTCTTGGAAGACTAGGTACATAATAAAACATTAACAAAACCAATTTTTATATAAACACAAAAATCATATCCCATATTCAACTATGCTCATAAATTTCTATAGGATACCCTATGAAACACATGAACAAACAAATGAGATAAAAATCCCAATAAGGGAGTATACATAAGAATAAGGCTTTAGAACATGGGTTTGAAGGTATGGAATAATGACAAAAAAGCATGGTCCATATGGAATCACAACATATACACATGGGAAATTATAAACATGGAATCAAAGTAATGTGGCATAAATATAAAACATGACATTAGTTCTAGTCAAGGCTAACCATGAAGATCGTTTCACATAGTTGCACAAGCCAAGGTTAACTACCAAGATCATCGCACAAAAGACCTCATAAGTCATAAAATTCCCTAATGAATTAGAGTGCTATCTAGATGCACCCATTTTAAATTGTTCATGAATATTATCTCCATATATAGAATTATAAATAATCAATCATACTTAATCCTAAAGGAACCCATGGAGTGAAATGTGTATCACATTCATGCCATGAAGCATAATGAATGGGCGTATCGTAAAATAATCCATGAGAGAAAGGAAGTAAAATCATAAATGTACATTAATAATATAAAATATTAAAATATCATTGTATGTGAAGTAAAAAACAGGTGAAAACATGTAAGAATAATATTTAAGAAATTATTAAAATTATAACATTTTAGTATAGTTTTAAGGAAAATACAAAAGATTATTTGAAATTGAAAAAGTGAATAATCCATTATACATAACCATATGTGATACACAATGGTTTTAAAAATAAAAAAATTATATTATAATGTAAATGGTGTCCTGAAATATAATATGGATTCCACTTGAAATTGGGTAATAATTCTAGATGTCCCCTAAAAATAGGTCTGTATATCATGGAAGAATTAAAGAGGGAATCACTTAAAATAACATGTGTATCCCTAAAAGATAATGAGTGATAGACCATGAAACATGATTTTGAAGCATGTAACTAGTATTTAAAAGTTTTAAATAAAATGATATGACAATTTAATTGGGGTAATAATAAAGATGGATCAACCCGAAAGAATAATGCTAGTTCATGTAGAATCTCTTACAGAATGTTGGCATGGTATCAGTTGTACATAAGAGCTCTAAATGAGTGATAATGGAATTTATAATATTTTATAAATCCAGAAATAAGTATAGGGAAGGTGATAAATCAAACCCCAACATTAGTAATTATACATAAATGGCCTAATATAGAGGAAATTCTTGAATAAAAGTGAAATAGAGAGGATCCATTACCTTATCTCTAATGGTATTCTCTACTAGATATTAATGTCTTGAATATTCAAATTCGGTTCATTAATTAATAATTAAATAACCTATTCTATATAAAAATGATTTTGTAAAACATTTTTTAGTTCATTCATAATATTTTTTTTAGTTATGTGGTTCAATATCATTTTTCGGGTCCATTTGATTCCATAGTTCTAAAGATCTGGTGACTTGTATTCATGTTCGTAGAATCATGTAAAATGCGGATGGATTTCCAGAATTAGAGATATCTATTATTATTGAAAATAAATTAGTTTATATTATTTTCAATTCCATTTGGTTACTTTTAGTGAAGATGAATCATTATATAAATTATTTAAAGATAATTATTTGGGTTAATTGGTAGTTTTTTTAACACAATGAACTAATTTGGATTAATAAATCCAAAACATGAGTAAAAAATAGATTCCAGAATAATGTATGAGATATAATACATATATTATGGTCTTCTAAAACGATAAAAATGGTTTCATGACAATAATTGAATATGGTAATGGAAATTGAAAACTGATCTCCCTTGAATGTGGTAAATTAACACATCTCGAATGGTGTTTGGATTTTTATATAAAAGAAATGGAAAGTATATATGATGAAAAATTATTCCTCTATCATGAAAAAATTATAGTAAATGTATGTTACTAAATTCATCACAAATGTTTGATGAAATGAGGTGAGGAAAGAAAAATTAATGGGTTAAATTGGAAAATAAATGAAATTTTGAGAAATCTCTTATGAAAATTCGGCCGCCTAACGGCATAGCATAAAATTTCATAAAATGTATTTATGTGATAAAAAAAGGGAATATGATCATATAGTTATAATTAGGATGGTAATTGGGATAAATAATATCAAACCCCATCATATGAAAATTAAAATTCAATGAGATAACATAAAAGAAATGTTGACAAAAATATGTGGGTGAAATGTTCTCTTACCTTGTTAAGTATCTCATAAAACATGAAGGATGGTACATTGGGGGATTTAGGAAACCTTTGGAGGGATCCTAGATTGGTTAAACCTATAGATATTACTGTATGATGCATTTTGAATACATGAAAATGAAGGAAAGAGTGAGCATTTATTGTAAAGTGAGAAAAAATTTTATTAATTACAAAGGACACCTCATTAGTGGTTTTTGCAAAACCATGGGTTTACCCATGGAATTTTCCCATGATATTAGCCACTTCAGACACCTATTTTCTTAATTTTCAGTAAAAAAATTCTACCATAATTTAATTTTATATATTACATCATTATGATGTCATTAAACATATAGAAAATTCAAACTATATTTTTACTATTCACAAAAAAGTTAATGTATTTTTGAAAAATCTCAAATATTCACCCTAAACATTTTTGGATGTTTATAATTCAAAAATGAACTCCATTTTTTGAAAATAATTTTCTATATATTTTTTATTTTATTTTTAAATAATATCAAACTTTATTAAAAAAATCACCATTAAAACTAAAACTCATTTTACAACACCATGAATGATTAATCAAGGTTCCATAAAATTATCATATAACCATAAGACAATAATGAAAAAAATTATTATTATGTTTTATGAAAATAAATTTCCATTATAAATTATTAAATTAATAATAAAATTCTAAATAATTTATTTATTATACACAAAAATAGCAGTACTTATACTATAATCAAATTTTCAAATGTTTGATGTATGAGTTTCCATTATTAATTCATAGGTGATGCTTCTATTTTTTGTCCAATTTTATATAAAATAATATTGATTACTATTCATAATAGTATGATACTATTCATAAGGGTACACCACTAATCATCAAAAATATGTTTTTCATATCATACTCCAAATAAATTACTGATCATAATTATAGATGTCTGTTTTTTGAAATTCAAATAACATAAGTGACAAAATTATTTTTATAGGTCACGTAGTACTTATTAATTTATTTTGTTGTGATTTCAAATGATTAAATAACATTTATATAAGAAATAAATTTCTCTTGATAAAACATTTGGTCATTACATTCTTCCCCCTTATAAAATTTCGCATTTGAATTTTTTTTACTTTCTAGGCCATAAATAGGTGAGGGTACTTTTCCTTCATTGCCTCAATAATGTCATCATTCATTATTATTATCATTTCCTTTATAAAGAATGGGTTTATGTGTCACAATAGTATGTTATTATATTTTCATAAGCATCAATTTTTTCCCAAATACACTTTAGGCATCATGGTTTATATCGATGAAAGCATCAATAAGTCATTAAAAAGGTATTTCTTATATATAATTTTGAAATCATATATCGAATGTTTTTTTTAAAAAAAATTCTAAATAATTCATCTTAAAACAATATATATAAAATTAGGGTTTTCGTAAATCAATTTTCATATTTCCTCGAGGACAAAAATCATAATTTTGATACATATAGGCTTCTCAAATGACTCTATATATTCCAACATCTATAAAATAATTTAGTGCTTCATAATTATTAAATAAAGTGATTAATTTGAAAAACTACTAATGGTACTTCCCACGATTATCATGGTGAGAATGTTGAGAGTGTAATGTTCTCTAATAGACTTTACTTGATCCTTGATTAAATAACCCAATTCTAGAGGTATTGGATGACTCAAAAACTTTTTTTCATGTTAAAAGGGTATTTGAAAAAGATTCAAAGATATATGAGCATGACATCAGGATGATCATTCAAAGTAGTTCTTCAAGAAGACAGAGAAGAGTTATTCATGATCTTTCCCCTTCATAAATTTAACCTCAAAAAAGTGTATACAATTAATGGGTTTCAATAATCAGCTAATAAGAATGTAAAAAAAAATCATAGATTATATAATGAAAAACTTATATGTGAATAGATACTCTTAACTTTTGATTCCCCTTGTTTTAATCTAGGTCATCCTTGATCTATTTCAAAACATATATTTGTAGGGTATTTTTTTCATTCCATTAATTATGGGTTGTACCAAGATTATTAATTTATAAATGTATATCCTCCAGGAGTGTCAAACCAAGAGTGTTGCAAGGCCTGTTGTCGTGAACCAGTTTCCATTCGAGTCTAACTCAATGTGGTGTTTCACTATTTTACCTCAAGATACAACTATGCCAAAATCAACTCTACATGTTTGTATCTAAACCGGGATGTATTTGCATTATATAACACATACACTATTCTTATCAATATTTAGGGGTGTTTTTTATACATAGTGTAATCTTTAAGGTTCATAATTAATTTCAATCTATTTATAATTTCTAAAAATAATTAGACCATTATCTGATACCA
The DNA here is from genome assembly GCA_963277665.1 of Viscum album. Classification (NCBI taxonomy): domain Eukaryota; kingdom Viridiplantae; phylum Streptophyta; class Magnoliopsida; order Santalales; family Viscaceae; genus Viscum; species Viscum album. The sequence goes on along the minus strand of OY728138.1, from coordinate 575,626,314 downwards.
ACTATAGCGACCCATCCTTTTACATGTAACATTATGTGATTTTAAGCAAAATTATACATCATAGTATAAGAGAAGGATCATAATGTATAGTGTTATTGAAGACTAGGTACATAATCAAATATTATAAATACACCATTTTTATTAAAACATCAAAATGATCTAATATTTTACATTGTATTAATAAATCTTCATAGGATACCATGGTGAACACATGAACAATGGTATGAGATAAAAACCCTAATAATAGAGTATACAAAAGAATAAGGATATATAAAAGGGGTTAGAAAGCATGAAATAATGATAACAAAAGAATGGAAAATATGGAATTGTAACATATAAACATGGTATCACATTAACATTGATTCATAGTAATGTGGAAGCAACATAATACATGTCTTTAGTACGTGTCAAGGCAAACCACCAAGATTCTTTCACATAGAAGAACCAGACAAGGATAATTTCCAAGACCATCACAAATAACTTTTCAGGATATTTAATTTTATCCAATGAATTGGAGAGATATTTGAGCACGGCCATTTTAACATGTTCATGAATATTTTTTCCACATAAATAATTTATCATAATCAATCACACTTAAACATATGAGAACCCGTGGAAAGAAATTGGTATCAAATTCTTTTCATAAAGCATAATGAATGGGTGTATCATAAAAGTTTTTATAAAAGAAAGGAATTAAAACATGCATCGAAATTAATAAGGTAAAATAGTAGTATACAATGGTAAGGTATGAAAAATAGAAGTGACAACATGTTAGACGATTATTTATGAAATTCAAAGCATTAAAACATTTTATTATGGTCTTATGGAAAATACTAAATAGCATTTAAAATAGAAAAAGAGAATAATAATTTATACAAAACCATAAGTGAACCATAATGTTATTAATTATATAATGTCTTAGTTAATAAAGACAAATTGTAAAATAAAATAGAGGATATAGTGAACTTGAAATTGGGTAATAATTTGGTATATTCCCTAAAAATAGATTTTTTTTATCGGGGAAAATTAAGGATTGATGGATCTTGAAACATGAGTTTGGATGAAATAAATATTATTTAAATTTTTTAAATAAAAATAATTGATAGATTCATTTGGGTAAAAAGAAATATGGAGAAACCCGAAGGAATAATGGCTGTTCAGGTAGAATCACTTATATAATATCGGGATGGTATCTATTATACTTAAGAGCTCTTAATGAGAGAGAAAAAAATTATCATCATTTATAATTCATGAGGGATGTATGGGAATGGTGAGAAATAATACCCAAATAATATCAATTATATATAAAAGGTCCTAACATAGAGTACATTCTTGAATAAAAGTGAAATAGAGAGGATCCCATACATGAAGTCTGCTAGTATTCTCCACATGATATTAGTGACCTAAATAATCAGATTCAGTTCATTAATTAACAATTACATTAAATAGTCTATATTAAACTGACATAGTAAAACGTTTTTTATTTCATTCATGACCATTCAGATTGTTTATGAGGTTCAGTTTCATTTTTCGGGTATGTTAGTTACATTAGTTCCCATGATGAGGTCATTTTATTCATGTTTGGAAATTCTTGTGAAATGGGGATGGATGTTTAGAATTATAGTAATACATTCACAGTTAAAATCAATGTGATTACATGATTTTATATTCCATTTGGTTATTATTATTTAATATAAATCAATATATAAAATATTTCATTATAACTGTTTGGGTTAATTGTAGGGTTTTTGAAAACAACGAACTCATTTGGATTCATAAATAAATAACATCAGAATAAAAAACAATCAAGAACCATAGATGATTCATAATACATATATTCTGGTTTGGTTAAACCATGAATATATTTTCATGATAAGAATTAAATATGGTAACATAAATTCAAAAACCCATCGTCCTTGAATATGGTAAATTAGTGCAACTCAGATGGTTTTATCATTTTTCATATAAAAGGAAGGGAAAAGGGATATGATGAAGAATTACTACATTATCATTAAAAAAATTATATTACATTTAAGGTACTAGATTCATCAAAACATTTGGATGAAATGAGGTGAGGAAATAAAAAATAAAAGAGATGAACATGAAAATTGAAGAAAAGTTGAGAGATCCCTTTTGATAATTCGGTAGCCTAACATCGTCGCATTAAATTTCATAACATTAATTGATGAGAGAAAAAAATTTATCTCTTAATATGGAAATAAAATGTATAGTAATATGTAATCATATAATAATTATCTAACATATGAAAATGAAAATTCAACGAGATAACATAAAAGAAGTGTTATCTAAAAGATGAGGGTGAAAGGTTCCCTTACCATTTGGAGTAACACCAAAAATAGATGGTTGGATCCTTGGGGGATTGAGGACTCCTTGTGAGGGATCCTAGGGAGGTAAAACTACAAGATCATCGATGATTATGAATATATATTTGAATAAAATTATATATAGAGAGAATATTTAAAGTAAAATAGAGAGAGTTTTTAATTATTTTCAAAAGACACCTCATTAGTTGTTTTTTCAAAAAAAATGGGCATCCCCATGGTATTTTCCCATGGTATTATCCAATTTGGACACCTAATATCACATATTACTATAAAAAAGTCTAACAACATTTTATTTTCATTATTACATCATTATTATGTCATTAAACATACTGAAAATTCATAACTGTATTTTTTCCATTCACAAAAAATTCATGTATTTTAGAAAAAACCCAAAATTCACCCAAAACATATTTTATTTGTAGAATTAAAATATCAAATTAATTTTTTGAAATTAATTTTCTAAATATTTTTAATTTAATTTTAAAACAAAATCATAATTTATTAAAAAATGAACTTTAAATTTATAACTTGATTTATAACAGCTTGAAAATTTAATCAAAGTCCTATAAAATTTTATTATAACCATAAAACCATAAAGTAACAATTTATGATTAAATTTTATAAACATACATTTCCATTTTAAATTATTAAATTAATCATAAAATTTTATATAAAATATTTATAAAACACAAAAATACAAATACATATACTATGATCATTTTTTCAGTTTTAAGATGTTTTAGTTGGATTTATACATTAATGGGTTATGTTTCAATATTTTTTCAGATTATCTATTCATTACTATTAATAATTTTTTATTACTATTCATAAGGGTATTTCACTATTCATCAAAAATTCTGTTTTTCTTATCAGACTCCAAATAACAGAACAATCATAATTGTAGATGTTAATTTTCCGAAATTGAAGTCAACTAAGTAAAAAACATATATATACACGTCACATAGTACATAATAGATCATTGTTATGTGATTTCATATGATTATATTTGATTTTTATATGAAAGTAATTTTCATTGATAAAACATTAGATCATTACAATATTAATGTTTATAAAGGTGACATTACTATTAATAATTATATGTAACTATTAACCAAAAATTATATTTGTCTTATTAGACTCTAAACATATTACTAATCGCAACCTGATATGCCATATTCATGAAATTAAAATCACTAAAGTGGATGAATTACGTTTAAAGGTCACGTAGAATTTAGCAGTTCATTTAAACATAATATAGCATTGGGTTTCCTAATGTAATTTTTTTGATTCTAATTCATGACATTAATATAAGAAGGGAGAAACTTTATTGATAAAATATTGGGACATTATAATTATTCTTAAACTAACACTCAAACATCATCATCTTAACCCTTAATACCCATTTCCTATAATATGAAATATAAATAATATATTGAGGTTCTTTAACCTAAATCCAATCATGCTTCTTATATATAATGTAAATTATACTATTAAAAGATCATATACTATACACAAATAGATTTTGATCCACTAATTTTTATTTGTTCAACCAATACTCATACGATAATCCAGCTAATGAATAACACAAAAAATCATATTGTGAGAAACATTTACCATATCCCAAAACTATATAATCGGGAATAAAATTACTTAAAAGATATTTAAATCATGACACCTACTTATTTAATGTAACACACAATAGGTTTATTATAGACTATTTATCTTGATATCCTATTTAAATCCTCTATGATGTTTTGTAAAGAGTTCAATAATTCCAAATGGAAATCCTCTAGGAGTGTCAAACCAGGTTTGTAGAAAGGACCGTTTTTTGGGCGTTAGTTCTTGATCGAGTCTAACTCAACAGTGTGTTTTATAGGTTACTACCACTATTTTAATCTATACTAGATACACATCCACCTATAGTATCTATACTTGTATGTATATCTTGGAAACCAATCACTCTATCATTTAAAAAAATTCTAGTCTATTTTTCTATACCTTAACTTATGTTTAGACTTATCCTTATATGCATCCCTATACATATCATTAGAAAATTTTCTCAATATCTCACTAAATGATTCTCATCCTAGTTTCTAGTGGATGATTAAACCTATAATTTATACCAAATATAGTGACCCATGTTTTACATACAATGATATTATGTTATTTTATATTAATATTCAATACATTAAAAAAATACAAACATATGGACCGTAATTGTATAGTGTATTTGGAATACTAGAACACATTCATCTAGTTTGCTAAAAGATATTATAAATATCACTTAAATATATTACCCTTTTATAATCTTAATTGAAACCATTATTCACAACCCGGGGAAGGGAAACATAAGAAAAGGTTGAGAATAAATATTTAAATATTGTAAATGAAGGAAATATGTAAGTAGAACATGATCATAAGGGTATGATACCACGAGAATAACATCTAAAGATAATATCCTATAATAAAAGATCAGAATTATGAGACATGGAATAAATAATTAATTTTTATAATACATGAATAATAATATAATAAATAACATTCTTTATGTGTGAAAATCAAAGTCATAAGATGTGGAATTTATGGTAGACACATAAGCATTAAATAGGACTCTCTATAAGTTATGGATTATTTATAAATAAATATTAGGGATCATTATGGTGACTAAATATACTGGGTAGGATGAACCACCATCCCCAGTTGTAGTCCTTTCCATATAAGGTATCAGGTTTCCCTATCATCCCATTGGGGATCGATTCTTCCCATTTTCCGAAAGTGGATCAAGACACACATATTTCCCATTTCGTTTTAAGATTCATCTATTTCCAATTTTTGATCAATCTCATCTACATGATTCCCATTGTTATATCATGAGATAATATAATTTACCCAATTCATTGAGTGGATATATTAGTCTCACCAAACCCACAATGAAATGACACATACATTTTCCGCGAATTTAAAAAAAATCATGTATTAACCAACGAAATTTAATTTTATTTAAACATGTAATAATATAATATCTTATGAAAAAATGATAGGTTTCATCATAATTTCATAAATGAATTTCCTATCAAAATAAGATATTTTTATAATTGTATAACCCATGAAATAAAATCATATTTCATAAAAATCATCTGATAAAAAATAAACCATTCAAATAAGTAATACTAATGGTTTTCTTGAATCATATCCCAAGAAAATCCAATTCCATAACTAATGATTTTATCTCAGATAGATTTTTTAAATATCACTTGGAATATCACTCTCAAAAACATATAAATTTTTTAAAATCCTTTTATATGAAGACACTATGAAAACATATAAAGGAATCATGGATGATCATTTTCAAAAAAATTGAGGAAAATATCATTTGTTCATTGAAAACTTTTCCCTTTACAATAGATATCATTTTGAAATCCTTTTTCTTCCAAAATATAATTGAAAAAATATAACATAAGTATGAATAAATATTAAAAACTATTTTCCTTCAACACAACTTATAAAATCTTGAGAAAATATTTAAATGTTTTAAAAAAATTATTCAATTTTTGAAACAATTTTCTTTTAATATTTATTTTACACTATTTAAGGGAATCTTTGAAAATCATTTAAAACCTTTAATAAATATAAAAATAAATTCAATATATTTTTCTTTGAAAACCACATAAAAACAAGGAACTTCTAGAATATTAGGGAAAAATATTTCATTAAAAAAATTAATCTTGTAAATATTAAATGGAGGCTTTATAGGATGTCAGTCATGAAGGGAGATAAATATTTACATGTAAAATATTTCTTTTTTCATTGTAGAATGTTTAAGAAATTTCCTCAATTAAAGATGACAAGAATATTCATTTTTTAAAAACCATTTTTATAACTACATTAAACCATGGGTGAAATTGAAATTTATTGATCAGATGAAAATAGTATAAAAATTTTGAAAACATTTTTATAATACATGGTTTTGAGAGGAAACGTATTTCGAACTAAATGGAGTAATAATGTTGGATAATATTGATTTTCCTTAATAATCATAATAACCAAGGAGTATAAAATGGTATTGATACACTATGATATCATGTATAACCATAGGATAATAAAATGAATGAGTTAACGTTAGATAAGGATCAAAATATTTCATTAATTTTATAATTATAAAAACAAATCTGGATAAATGAATAGATTATAGAAATAAATTGTTTCCACTTTGGTAACTTTCAATCATAATCCCCATGAAATAATAAAGGTATAAAAAGATTTAAATACAACTAAAGTATAGAGGTCTATTTTATATAATATAACTTGGTAGTATATATACCCCATATAAAAATATTTTTAATAACATTGCATGTATCTCAAATAAGGAAAATTGAGACAAAATTACATTACCAATTTGGTAACATTTGAGCCATAAAACCCATGAAAGATTGATAGCAAAATGGATATTTAATATAAATAAATTTAATTAATTTAATCATATAATACATTAATGGGAAGTATATAGACTACACAATAGAAAATATTGGTGAATAAATAATAAGTCTCAAAGAAAAAAAGTGAGAAGAGAGAAACCATTCTAATTGAGTAACTTTAAAATCATGATCCCCATGACATAATTAAATCAAATTAAACATATAAATAATTAAATAAATGAAATTAATTATTTTACAAGTCATATGGTTGTATATACACTCCATAATAGAAGCTGGTGGTGAATGTGATGTGTATATCACATAAATAAAAAGTGAAATGAAATTCCCTTATCATATGTCACGACATTGTTTTTACCTCTATTAAATCTCATTGATATTAAATTTAATTTCTTATAAATATAAAAAAACCTTATTATCATAACTAATACCATATAGTATTTTTTATGACTTTATATTACATGATTATTAACAAATCCATGTTAATATTATGTGTTGGGTAATATCTTCTTTGATTTTTGTATATGTTTTAACTTGTTATTACTGATAATCGTACTTAAATAATTTTTTACTTATATAAATAATTACAATAATGTTATAAATATAATATATATTCAGTATATCATTGTTTATAATTTTTTAAATAATATATGAATAAGAAATGGAATATACCATTCATGGAGACGGTAGGTCATACGTACGAATGACCATTGTTTGAATTTTATTGTCATATTGAAAAGGAGAATGTAAATGAAATATATGTTTATATATAAAATATAATTCACGTAAAATTATTTTGTATTATATATTTTATAATTTCAAAAAACCCATCCTTTATACATTCCATGTAGAGTGTGAATGACTCAGATAACATTGAGGAAGTTGTAGTCCACACTTCCCCTAATGAAATTACCATATTTAAAAAATGGAATGAATAAATGAATGTGTTATATAATAAGAATAGAAGAATAAATATATCATAAATATCATATATTTTATATAAAAACAAATTTTTTATCAAAATTACCAACCATCAGAGGTGGTAAAGTAAAAAACAAACAACATCTTTTTGTGAGGCGATAGTTCTCCATATAGAGAAATGGTATCTTCATTACCCATTAAGTGGATTCGTGTATATGTGTAGGTATAACCATTATAAAAAAATTAAATATAAACTTATGATATTGTGGTTAATATATAATTATTTAATATGAATAATTGAGAGCTATATAATGAAAATAAAATAAAAGATCTTGAGGAAAGTTGTTTCCTTGTATTTGGGTAACTCATTTTGGGTTGCACCAAAAGGGATTCCTTGGATAGATTTTTTCCTAAAGGGCGGATTTTAAAAAGAAATAAGGGATTTTGGGAGCTTATTTTATCTTATTTTTGTCTATTAAAATCATTCTATATATATGAATAAGTAGGAGGGGTGAGTACATTTTTATAGTGGATGAGGAGTGGCATTCTTGTAAAATATTTTAAAAGGGAATTCTGCCCACCTTTTTCTTATGAAACATGACACCAATAAAGATAAAAATTCTATAATTGAAAGAATATGGAAAAATATTTCTAGAAAATGGCTTTCAGACACGTTTCTATGCCTTTTTGGCCCTTATGTTAATGTTTTCTATTGTAATTCTAATTGTCCTCTAAATCATTTTAATTAATTTTAATTATTTTCACAAAAAATTATTTTTATAAGAAACGATCTATAACATATGTTAAATTATATATTATTAAACTTAAAAATATATAATTAATTTTTTTATATTCAATTCACAAAATTAGTCTAAATTAATTCAAATCTAATCCCACAGATGGGATGACACAACGAGTATTTAAGGTAAAAATATTAAATAATCTGGTAAGTTTTTATATCCAATATAAATATGAAATTGAATCAAATGATAGATATAGTATTAATTGACGATTAATTAACGTAATTGAACATTAAAATCAAACAAAACATGATTTAACCATATAAATAAATATTATGAAAAACCAATTTTGAATTAAAATTTTGTATTATTCACGATTTATCAAAAAATTAATCTTTAGAGAAAAATAACCAAAAATCACCCAAATAAAATTTTTTATGTTATAATTTATAATAGTGGTGTTTATTTTGTCAAATAATAATTATAAAAGTGTAAAAAATCATATTTAAAAGGGGTCCTATATTAAATGGCAGTAAAATTGCATTCTAAAAGAATACATGATTTTATTCATAATATTTGATTTGTTCATTTATTTTACCAATCAAATATATTATATAAGTATATAAAATATTTATTTAATATATAAAATATATAATTAAGTAAAAATATTAATATAATGGGGATTTTTTAAATTATTGATATAAAATAGTTTTTTTACATATAAAATAGTTTTCTTAGAAAAGCAATTTCATTATTTACAAATTGTTATTATATTCACTTTTATTAATGGAAAACTAATAGAAAAAATCTTATATACATGTTTAATTAATTAATTCACAATTTATTTATTCTTATTTATTACTTCCAATTAGACTAATAGGTGGTACCTTGAAAAATATTTTAATAATATTAATTGTAATATATTATAGTTCAGCAATACTCAGTCATCCGTGTAATGTAAGATATCGATGGGACTAGATATAGTGTGTAGTACAAGACAAATAATTTTGTACATACTAAAAGCCATTTTATGTGTTACTTATAGTTCAACCGTGAGTTGTTTTTACTTATAAAAAAGACATATTTACTTATTTCCTATAAAAGTGCTATATTATATGTTGTGTGATATTAAAAATTTAAAAAATATTAAATTAATTTGAAAAAAAATAATTCAGAAAATAATGTTGGATTATAGGTTTAACCGAAATTATAATTTGAGTTATAATGCTATATTAATATGTTTAATGGTCTTGATAACATTTATCATTAATATATGGAATGATGTAAATTTAACAATAGTCAGTTAACATTTTTTTACATCATTGTTATATTGTTTTATATAAAACAGCAGTTATGAAAAATTTATTTGATGATTAATGATATGTTTGAAAATTTTCAAAATATTCATAGGAATATTAGAGTATTTATGTGAATATTGTTTTATATAATGTGAAACAGTTATGTCAGGCGAAAACACATTACATTGTGAAGGCTACAGGGCATGAATCCACAATCGAATTGTGACAATCATGTAATTCCAACCACTAGACAACATGATATTGTGGTTAATATGACAATGCTTTAACATAAATGACATTATAAATAAATATAACGTTGAATATTGTGTGTTCCGATTACAGTTTATGGATTAAAATTTGGTCTTCAACATCTCATTCATACAATTATTATTTTTTAAAATACTTGTTAAAAATGTAAATAATTTTCATTCGTTGATGGATATTATGTTCCATTAAAAGAAAATTTTATTTATTCCTTTATAAAAATTTATTTTGGATATTCGTCACAAAGAGTCAGAGATGAAGTGTATGTTGATCGAAGAAAAACTGAATTATGAAATAGGTCTTATGAAATAAAAAGATATCTTGTAATTATATTTACTTGTATTAAAATATAGTAAAATAATTCCTCAATATTAATAAGAGAATCATGGAATAAATATTTCTTCAAATTTACTTCATATCAAATTAATAAAATATTCATATAACTCATCACATAATAATTTATTTGTGGTCTTTAACAATCACTTGAAAATTCCATTTTTGTAATTAATAAGCTTTATAAATTTGAAATATTATTTATTTTTTTCTTTCATAACCATATTTTCACATCATAACATTGTTCAGCTATGTTGAAACATATTAGTTTTTTATTCCATATGATCTACACACTTAATTTTCTCTCTTATCAATAGTATATTTTGAGAACAAATTTTAGGACGTGGGTATTCAGTAAAATAATTTTCAAATATCAAACCCCTGATTTCATAGTTCTTGTTTAAATTGTGAGGAAACAATATGTTGAAGGAGGATATAATATTACACAATGATATTTAACTATATATTTTTCTCCATAATAAATTAAATCTCATAGATAAGATTTCATACTAACGACAACTATCATTGCTGATGCACAAATTTAATATTGAAAATCATGCTAGCTACCTCTAACATGTAATATTGTATAAATGGTTAAACCATAGAGTAAGTGAATGACTGTGCATAAAATTCCAATAAAAAAAATAAAAGAAATTATAAATTAAAATAGGCGAAATTATGGATTGATGAAATGGACTATTTTTAGTGATAGAAAAGAGAGAGCGAATAATGGATGGAATTATTATCCTCAATATTCATTTAACTGAATAAAAATAGTATTTTTCAATCATACCTCAGTTAATACTATTATATGGTGCCTTGATAAAATAGTGGATATTCATTGTGATTTCCCTGTTGTAAACATCCATAGTCCAGTAAGCCTTCTTTTGTTTTGATCTATCAATCTTCAAATTATAATTAATCATTACATTATGGGGAAGAGATTCATTAAACTTTTACTATATTAAATACATTATTCAATGGTCATAGGTGAAATAAAATCACAACTGTGAACTATATTCCCTTGCGTAGAGTGAATTGATACTCATAATCAAAAGGAAACAATCATCAAACATAAAATATCAATGAATAATTTTTTTCTAAAAAAATATAATCGATAAAAGAAATTCTAGTTCACTACATCCTAATTCCCCTAATATATCCACCTACTCATGTTAACATAAAATGAACTACAAATACTATTAGGAATGATATTATGAATTAAATTTGTAAAGAATTATTCAATCCTCAATATCAAGCTTGAGATACTACTTTCATCTCCAGGTCCTGCACACAGCTGTGTGCTCGAATGTAATGGAATGCTGATTGGTTCTTGAATCAATCCACCCTATTGGGATGATGAATGGTGTCTCCCTCTGGAACCATGGTGTCTTATTTTTCTCATATGTATTCATTTCCATTCCAACAAAAAATTTCAAGCACCTACCTCGAGAGATATCACGGCCTATACTCAACAACCTGTTCCCAACTACCATGTGTCATGTTTGTGATTCTTAATCTATATCCTTCATTAACACGACCATCACCACATTGAAAATTGATTCTAATCATGAAGCCTTGTGACAACAATTATTATCCACTCCCAGGTTTTCTTTCAAATTGGGTTTACTAAGTAAGGACAGATATAAATAAGGAATATAATAAATTTGAAAATAATTTTCCTTACTATGAAAAGAAATGTCATGGGTTGGTTACAAAACAATTTCTAGGTAATTCCACACCCAGATCGCAACCCAATTCCTCGAACATTGTTTGGACATAGATATTAGTGGGGTCCTGGAAGATTTTTAGTATTGTTATATTTCTATTACTGAATTATATTCAATTATTTTTGTGAGTGTGTGTTTTTATTTATATTCTAATTAATATAAATTAAATTTATTATTAATAAATATATATTATATTTAATATATATATATATGAATATCAAGAGGGTAAGGGTATCTGCATTTGGGAATTTTTCTTCTCCACAAAAAATGTTGGCTCGGCTCACCTTTTAGATCTGGTGATGGATTTAGAATAGGGGGAAGTGATTCGAGTTCGACTTAAATTATATCAACGCGTGATAGATCATTTAATTTCATAGTAGAAAACATTTCATCAAGTGGTGGAACATCAAATTCAAAAAGGGTTCTTATTCATGAATCACATATGATGATGCTGGTGGGTGGAACATCATTTGTGGACATGGATCATCATCAATGTAGTGATGTTCAAGAATACTTGGTACAATATCGGATTCACACTCACATGGGGTGCAGAAGAACATTGATTCTGATTGAATGCCTAGGCATCAGTTATTTTCAACTTCATCAGGGTAGTGGATATTTTGGCCTCCGATGTCAGCAATTGCAGAATCTACATCTGGTATACTATGACATGTCATGATGAGATGGTGTGTTTTGCAGGCTTTGTTGTCATGTGGTAGTGAGGTAGGTTACTTACAGTAGAGGCATGCCTACCATGATTATTCTATAGGGTGATACTGAGCACTTATAGTTAATAGGGTTACTATGATATAAAAATTGTAGTGTCATGGTAGTAAGGGGATTTGTTATTGTGGTAAAGTGTCTCATATAACACAACACACCATGATATGAGGGTTGCTTCATGTAAATTGGGTTTCAGGTTCACATAGTTTGGATGTAGACCATGGCTTGGTCAGTTAAAATAATGAATGAAATTAGGTTTTTTAAACAGAATATAAATTAATATTTCTAAAACTATTGTAATGTAATAAATTAAAGAAATAATTAAATGATATTTTTTATTTTTCACTTAAATAAAATTGATATTAAAAATGCAACCTAAAATTTTTATTATTTAGTATTATACATTATATTAAAATTAATGAAAAATGTTTGAGTAAAATTTACGATTATTAGTGATTCTTTAAATTACATTATAACGAAAATGAACAAATAAACATAGATTAAAACATAAAAACCCCACTTTTAATAATAAACTGACATATCATCAATATTATCATTTTTATCATTAAAAAGACTAATTTGAAAAGTAAAAATACATTAAATTATACAAAATGATGGGTAAGACGTTAAGAAAATAAGAGCAATATCAAATTCTCCATTACTTTACCAATTTCACTTTTGAGAAATTGATCGAATGTAATTTAATTATAGATACTCCAAAAAAAGATAATTATCCTGCCATAGTAAAATTGCACATGCTCTTATTTAAGAAAATCATTAATATTTCAATAGCATGAATTTTTAATTCCGCCTATTTGATTAACACTAACATCCCTATATTAACACAACGTCAAATTTCTGTTTTTGGTCTACTTACTAGGGGTATTTCAGTGGAATTAAATCTATATCAAAATGAATTACAAGCAATACCTCTCTCCCATGTCTCTTAAACCAAGAATCAATATACCTCTTTATTGATACAATTTGAATTATTTTCATATTGATAAATTTTCCCCTTGTTCCATTGGGTTCAATATTCCACACATCTAAATGATATCATTATTGGAAATTCCATTTATATAATATTTTTTAGAAATTTTGTTTTGAAAAGCCCTTTGAAAAGAAATTATTCTGGTTGGACATATTTATTAAGATAAAAGACATAGTTCCCTTGTTCTAGAGACTCAGCATCGTTTACCGATTTCCCATAATATTCTAGTTACCATTGATTTGTGTTAATCTCAATTTATTTTTCACTTTAGAATGCTACATATTAACAAGTCTTAGTTATTGGGTTCTTGTTCAAACATGATGTCATATCTTATTATATTTACAATTCCAAAATATTGAATCCCATCCCCTTCCCTTGCATGTTTGGAAATAATATTTCCATAAACATTATTGATGAAATTACTCCACAACAACTCAATTATAACTACTTAATATCCATTTAAAACACATAAAAATCATGACATTTTTCACTGGCAGGACACATTGGCCACATTATTTATTTTTGGGTGTTGTCTTGCTTTTTGTTCATTTTTTATCACAAAAAAAAATATAATTTACATATATCTTAAGATGAATAATGAATAGGACTAACATTGAGAGATATTAAGTGGTTTTATGGGTTACACTTTTTAATAGTTTATATCTTTTATGATATATCCCTAACACTTAATGATAAAACATTTCTACACTGATGAATCTAAAAGATTGAGGCACTGTTAAAAAGTTTGAAACCTAATTATAAATGAATTATAGTAAAATGAAACATTTAGGGTGATATGGAAGTTCAAAAAAATTATAATTGAATAAATCATAAGAATAATTATTTATAAGAAAGAAAATATATTCCCAAATTCCGTTATTTAAAATATACATTGCAGTGAAATGTAAATTGAGAAATTCCATAGAACATGTTATTTGAAAAATGATATTAAATGTTTTAGAAAATAAAAAAATATAGTTTAATTGAAATTATAAAGAAAAAGATTGTTTTGGGTGACCATCAGGGTTTACAACGATGCCTCAGGCAAAAAAAACTAGTAAAAAATATATAATAGTGAATTTAAAATAGCCAACAGTAGCACTAACAATAGTTAAAAAAATTAAATTGTTAATCCATATATTTTTGAAAATAATACCCATTTTTGTATGAAAATTGAATCATCCCATGAATTAATTACTAAATGATTACTCTGGTTGAAAATTTAAAACCAACAAAAAAATTTACATGATTCAAATGGTTGTTATTATAAAAAAGAAGAAAAAAATTAAAAAAAGTGGGATGTAATCTACTTTATGTATTTAATTGTATATCTAATTGACTTAAAATTAAAAATATTTCTACAATTGGAAAGTAATTTTCACACCCAACTACACCCTATTCATATGGTATCTTATCTCATCACAAACCAACTCTACCTCATTGTAAGTTTTCATCCATACATTCAAATATACAAAAAATAAAACTTGCGAAATAGAAACTAGAAGATACATCCAAAAATGTCCATTATAAATTCTTGGATATATTAAAATTGGTGTGTATCATTTATTAAAATATAAATTTAAATGAGAGAATGAAAAACAATGGTTTCCTCCCATGTGGTTCTAGGTCTATAGTTCCCATCCTGAATTAATACTATAATTATTTTCTCCATGGTCATTAAATTAGCATGATAAATATTTAATTGGGTATTGGGTATGTTCTTCGTAAAATTGAACAAGTTCACAAAAGAAATCAAGCACCATAGTTTTGTGGATAATTTTACTCAGAACCCTATAAAATGAGGAATAATAATCCTTCCATAAAAACATTAAAAATATAGATTACCCTTAAAGAATCAATAAAAGAGAAAAATATCTCAAAACCTGAATCAGAATGACCATCCGTGTAGTTAAATATCACACATTCACTACCACCCACACATGTAATGTTACTAGTTCTAGAAATTGAATTATTAGTGAATATTTGATGCTTCCTATGAAAAATAGGATTATTATTCTAGGTAACATATATAGTGAAGCTAGGGTATAATCCTGAAAATATTATAATAATTTACTATATTCATGGAAAAAAATTTATCATCAATGTAGTGATAATAAACAAGGGAAGGTTTGCTTTCCAAATTATGTAAAATGTCCAAATAATCCACTAAATAAAATTTAATAGATCAAAAGAACTAATTTTCTGCCAAATTATTAACTTGAATGAATCTAGACTAATACTAATATCTAAAATAATAAGACTTATCAAGTAATGAACATTGACTTGAATTAAGTTCTTTCAGTGATACAGAATAGTAAGAGGCATTATGGTTTGGTATATGGGAGTTTTTTAAACCATTAATAGGTAGAGAAACATTATTAGTAAGATAATTTGGGTTTTTAATGACAAAATCATGGTCCTTAGAAATGAGTCTCCAAATTTGGTCCACAATTCTACAAAAATACTTCAAGATCTACTGTGGAATCGTATGAAAAAATTATAATAAATGTGCACTAAAAGATTTAATGATAAAATCATCCATGGGGAGACAATTTTTCATTATATACTCTTATAAAACAAATCATATGAAATATCAATCAACTTATAGCTACCCTAAAGTGGATAATCCTTATAAATATTAAATTACATAGTTTACACTCCTGTATAAGGGTAAATATTACCCTATGAGACATAGATGAAATCCCTAAATGAATATAATAATAGACTATCCAAATTGATTGGAACTATGTTTTCACAATCCATGTAAATAAGAAAAATTTTAGTGACAATGTTTAGTTTCCCTACATAAACTAATTTGTCATCTACCATCCCATAGTGGTATGAAAGTGACCTATTATATAGTTGTAATGACACTAAAGTTAGTTTCATTATCCTAATACATTATTTTTGGAATTAGGTCTTTGTAATAAGGTTAATGATAGCTATTTGGTCACACAACAACCTAATATCATATGTGTGACCAATTTTTCAATATATTTAAAAAGTCTAGGATATTTTAGTTTGGGGGGGATTTTCATTGGTGCTTTGTCAATGTTTTCCTCATTCAACATTATTATGTATATTTCACCCCACGCCCTCTTTTCTTATAATAACCTGATTAGATAATTCATATAAGATATATATTTGTCAAATATACCCCAATGGTCATGTTAACATTGAATATCAAAAAATTTAAAGAATATTTAGTAATTAGGATCATTTTAATTTTTCATCCTTTATGGAAAAGGGGTGGTGTGAGGATTAATCAATAGAAAACATGGATTATTTTACTTATCCTCAATCCTCACCTTATTATTTCCCTATTTTTTCAACTCCCACATTTTTTCCTTTGTTACAGGATTTATCATGGGAATTTAATCACGTTTTTCACATTCTTGAAATTGTTCTCGATTATTATATTTGTGATTTTCTAGATTGTTTTCCACATTCATCATGATCTATAATTTATTCTCTACATGATTTTTCTCTAACTGGTTATTTAATTTTATAACATATCCTAGTTAACTAAAATCACATTCTCTCATAGGTTTTACTATATATTCCTTTCTAGCTTCCATTTATCTATTTCTCCTCGGTCTCTATCTATATTACTCATTTGAATTTCTCAATTATGTATTATATATTTTGAATATTTTTTAGAGAAAAAATTTCACAAAACCCCATATACCATAATCCCTTAATATCCCTTGATAATTTTTCCTTTCATCCCTATATAGATTTTTTTTAATTTATCCTAGAATGAGTTTGAAAATTTGGGGTAGTGGACTATATGATTATATCTTTTACATTATAAGTCATATTTTGGTGGTATCTATATCCATAATTATATTCATTTGACAATGGATCATGGGATCCCAAATAAATATCCTTATAATCAAAAAACACGGCACTCGAATATCATTGTACATGGAGATAAATGTTTTGAAAACATTTTTAAGGGTGAACAAACATTGCATATTTAGTGAAAAACTTTAAAAGAATTTTATCATATAAAACAACATATTGGGTATTACATTCATCCATTTTAGTGTTTCATTATATATTTTAATTGTGTTAAGACTTTCAGTCTAATTGATTAATCATTTTTTAAAGATGTTAAACATTGGAATACTACAAACCACTAACATAATATTTTCCAACTATATAATCGATATAAGGGTTGAGGGAATGATAAAAAGAATCCATTTGAGTATGGGATGTTAACTACTAATTTGGGTTTTTTCAAGGAATATTTATGAAATTATCAGATTCCTTGTGAAAAAATATAATTTCTCCTTGAAAAGTCATGTGATATTGTGCCTCAATTTTATGGTGGTGTTCTTATGGTTGAAATTGCATAAAAATGCATTAAATATGTCATCTAAGGATTCCATGATTTCTTTATCTAAAATATAACCCAATAATATCCCTCTACTTAAGAAAAAATAAAAAACCCTCAACATCGACTCCACATCAGTCATAACTCATAAAATAAATTATTGGGAAAACTATATAAGAATAAAAAACCTCAAAATATTCTTCTAGTTGTGTACCATTGAAATAGGGAATGTGGGAGAGATGAGATTGTTTCAAATCATATTTCCTATACCTAGGAGACAATCTAATGCGAGAAATATTTCATGACATAGTTGAATATTTGAACTCCCTGTGTCTATGCCTCTAAGGGGAACCAAAACAAATGCTATAGAACATTGATGTTTTGATTTCCAACTCTATTTTTCAAATATAATAAATCATTAATTCATTATTATATATGTTGATAATTTTTTATTGGTTTCTTGAATTTGTGTTACATGTTCTAACATGGTGGTTCATAGGTTCATATATAATAATAAAATTTTATCTTTTGTAGTAGTTTTTTTAGATTTTTAATTTTTCCATTTTTTACAATTCAATTATATAAATATCTGTTGGTTTTTTAGTTTGACATGGAAACACATTACATCTTCAACTATATAAATTTTTTTTTTCTATTACTGTCATTGAATATTTTAAAGTTTAATATTTACAAACTTACTTACTATCTATGAAAACTAATATGGTATGAAGGTTCGATCCACAATGAACGTGAATGATTGTGTAAAAGTGACCAAAAAATTAAAACAAACATACAAAATAATATTTGATAATAATCATAAGAAATGTAAGACAAATGAAATCAAATGAATATATAGATAAAAAATAAAGGGAAAATAGTTGATGGAATTAGGGCCCCCATACTGCTATGAATTTAATAAAAATGGTATTCTCTAATCATAATGGAATTAATACGATCATTCAATTCATAGGAAAATAATGTGTAGGTTCCTTGAGCTATCTCTTTAATGAACATTAGTAGATAAATGATTCATAGTGAGTTCCAATATGTTTTTAATAACTATAGGATTAGTCTGTTAATTATCGAGAAGTAACTAAATTACCTTTTTCAAATTTTAGTACTTCTATCAATGATAAATAATTAAATAAAATCAATATAATCACCTATAAGTTATTTAGTTGTGTGAATTGATTTTCAAAATAAATGAATAAGATCATTTAACTTAACATTTTAATGATCAATAATTCAAACAAAATTAGAATGGATAATTGACCTTTTTGTTCATCATAACCAAATTCCCATAACATATTTACATACTATTGTTAACAATAATTGAAATAAAAAGTGTGATAAGAATAAGATTACAATACATATCTATCGAGAATAATTCCTTCCTCAAGCTCTATCTCCAAATCATACTCCCATCTCTAGATCAGTCTCCCTTATGTTTTTCCTACAATTATTAAATGTGGATGATTCTTAGAATTATCCCCCCTAAAGAGATTATGGGTACTGTCACCCTTAGTAACTGAGGGTCTAATGTTCATTTCTAGAGTCTTCTAGTTTTCAACAAAAAATTTCAATCACCTCTGATGAGAACTCATAGGGTTACCCCTCAATGATCTGTCCATGACTAAAACATTTTACATACATAATTGTGCATCCACAACCATAGGCAACTAAATCATCTCTCTTTCAACAATGTATTATCCTCTTGAAGCATTGTTCTCATGAATAACTTCCACTCCACATGACATCTTTTACAGTTGAGTTGCATGAGTCAGATTGAAAAGGCATGATGAAAATTATAAATTTGAAAAAAAAATACAAATAGATCGACTTGGGGTTGGTGAAAGGAATTAGACAAATTTTCTCGGTAGTGAAATTCCCTACACATGGCCCAATTCATCAATAATTTTTTATTTTAAGAAGTCAGTGGAAACCAATGTTTTTCTAAGAGATATATATATATATATATTTGTTACAAAAATTGTATTCTTATTTTTAAATATATATATATATGTCTATATATATATAATTAATAATATATATAATAAATTATTATTATTATTATTATATATTAAAATCTAGAGTGGGGGTAACGAACTTTAGGTTATCATTGTATCCACGGTTCATGGTGGATCATATCAGATTCCAACTCTTGAGATGACTTAATAAAAGAGAGATGAAAATTGGAGTTCGAATTCCTCACTAGCAGTGCATGACAGTTCAACCAATTAATTTATAGTATAGGTTTATTTATTCTTCAGTGAATCATATTTGTTAAGTTTTATTATTCAAGTGATGGATCTTCGGTTGTGGTTTCGAAGATAATCATCGGTGTATAGGGTACTTCATCAATGTAGTGAAGCTCAAAAAATATGTATTTATACAGGATGCTGGTGTACAAGATGTATGGTATGATCAACATTCAGAATCAAATCCTCCATGGCATCATCTATTATCAACATGAGGTGCATCGTTTGATTGTTTGACTATAGACAGAGGCACCTACACAATCTGAGTTTGTTTCTATGTTGTGGATGATAGTGAGGTTGTGGGCTCTATGAGCTCCTTTGGGAAGCAGTGTTGTAATAGGTTTCTCATAGTTGGAATTCCTACCGTGATGATGTAGTTTAGGGTTACTGATTTGTCATGGTCAGTAGGGTAACAACAAGATGGGGATGTGGAGTCACGGTATGTAAGAGTGTTTCTGGGGAGTTAAATGGCTTACGGTGAAATGGTGGTCAGGATTATAATTATCACATAGTTAGTTGACGTGGTCCATATTTTAATCATGTGTGAATTTTAATGAAAATAAAATAAACAAAAAAACTAGAAATTTATTTTTAGAATATCGAATACATATATAAAATTAAATAATTAGGAATTATTTATTTACACAAATAATAAAAAGTGAATATATTTATTTATTTATTTTACAAAAATTACAAATTATTTCTTCAAAAATCAATTCAAAATAATGTAATGAAAATAAAAAATTTAATTAATTTTTTTACTCTGAAATTATATTCAGATAATTAAAACCAAAGTAAAATATTTAATTATAGAAATAATTATATGAATCGGTTGATTCAACCCTGAAACAACATCAAATTAAAAAAATAACATAAAATGAAATTATTTCAAAGAAATAAATAAAATAGAACTAGTTAATATCAATCATAAAAATTATTATTAAAACTATTTCCTAATTTTACACCATAAAAATATTGAAAAATTAAATTTAGGTTATAACATAAAAACACAGTTTTAATAATAAAATGGTTGATTATCACCAATTTTAATTAATTCCATCATACCCAAATTTGACCATGAATAACATATTTAATTTTAAAAAATGTTTTTTAATAAATAATGATATAATTGAAACTATAGGTGTGTGAAACCATATGATTTTATATGAATAACATTTTGTTCGATAGCGTATACAATAGAGAAAATCAATCTAAAATGACGTAAAAATATATAATTTAAATATGACCATTATAACCAACACCTTGAGTTAGGATGTATGAATTGAATTAACATAATTATAAAATAAAAAAATATATCTCAATAAATAAAATTAATTTATATTAATTATTCAAATTTTAGTAAATTCAATTTAATATTCAAAAATATGTTTTCATCAAAAATCATTTTTGTTTGTGAGAAAATAATATATGTATTTATTATAATTACTATAAAATTAATATAGTAAAATGAATTCAATTTTGGATATCATCATCTAAAAATTAGATTAGTGAGATATTTTTTGATTTTATGAAAAAAATTTATTTTTTAGTAAATATGGAAAAAATACTAATTTTTTAAATACTATTATGACTTTTCATTAAATATAGTAATTTTAGAGTCAAATAATTCATTTTATTTTATTTGATATTAAATAAAAAATTTATTTCTATTTTAAATAATTATGAAAATTTAAATCACATTTACAACAGATTTTAATTTAAGTTGTTTTTGGCATATAATCCCAATTTTCATAAAATGGTTTGTAAATCCAAGATGATCTTCCATTTTAATTAAATAAATAATAATTAATGGTAAAATATTTAAATAAAATTATAAAATATATATCCAACTATATGATTTAGATTCCATTTCATTATGATTACTCTTCATATAATTCATAAAATATCATCTTATGCTTTAAACGTGTATTTCATGATAACCCCATTTTGAACACATTTGTATGTATAAATTTTAATTTTAATTTTTGATTTCTATGAGTAAAAATTGATAAAATGGATATCATATCAAGAATATATATAAATAATATTATATAATATGTATATAATAAATTTTGTTTATAATTATTACCAATGACGATAAAATTTAATTTCCACATTTAATGATAAAACAATGATTCAAGTGTAACATTTTTTTGCTAAAATTAATTCTATTCACATATAGAATATTTATATGATAAATTAATTTTAATATATCGGATTACTGTGTCAAATATTATCTAGTAAGGATCAATTTATTTTTTATTAAATTATAAATTAGCTATGACAAATAAACTAATTAACATAGTGAAAAATAAAATGGAAAATGTATGAATACATTAAGGATAACTAAGAAAATGTATCATGAAATGTTAATTTTAGTTTCCTTGAGATTCGGATCAACATTATCCTACCACCAATAAATTATTTTTCAATTTTTGAGGAACATGGGGTGAGAATAACTTTCAATTATTGAATAGTTTTTGGAATTTACAAAAAATTCAATACTCGTCCATTCATAAAGGGATCTCCCTCCCCTCGCCTTTTTTACACCGATTAATGAAATTATCTCAACCAAACCCTGATAAAATCTTTCCTAAACATAATTGAAAACATTATATTGGTTCTATTTCATGACCCCCTCCCCATGTAATGTACCCCTCTAGGGATGGTAATGTGAGAAGGTAAATAGTGACCCCATGTCCAGCCTCCCGTAGGCCCTGTGTTGGTGACTAGCGCTGAGGGTATAGTAAACACAAAAATGAGAGGTATTACCCTCTAAGAGAAAACTTTCAAAAGAGAGAGATAAGATAGAAACTAACCAACTACAACTCAAAAAAAATATAAATGAAATACATAGTTCACAGATGTAATTTCTTGCAGAACTACTATAATTGAAAGGGAAAACAACAAGTACCAAATGAAAGTAAAAAATGACAACAACCACGAAACTCGAACAACTCCTGCAGCCCAAAGCTAGGAGTAACCAGCCTGATCTCCAACTAACTCTATGTGACCTCAAATAAATTTTATATATGCATAGGGTGAGTATAACATTATACTTATTAAGATACTCTCTACTGCCCCTTGTGAAAAAAGATATGAAAGCATTCTAAGCAGACTGAACAACAAGTGAAACCAACTCATCACCTAAATAGGTATACTGATGAAGCTCACATTTTCATATATTTTGTAGTTTATATAATTTTTTATAATCCCACCATAGTGTAATTGTATGGGTAATTGTCATGTCTTTAAGTTTTATTGTTATTTTGAGCCTAAATTCAAATTTCCTAATTCTGCTATTTTAACAGATTATTATCACAGGGGTATTTTTGTCTTTTATCATAAAATATATTTCAACATTTTTTTAATTTATTTTTTTCAAATCCTGATGTTATTTCATTCAACTTTGTGTTCTGGACCAGAAGACGGCTTTTCCATCTAAAGGGTATTAAAATTCAATGAAATTTATCATTGATCTGAGCAAACAACATAGACCCCACCACTCTAACAGAACCACAACTCACCAGACAGACATCCAACTGAGGTGTTTCTACCTAGGATAGCACGAGGACACATAGGTCCGGCTCTACACCAATTTTTGGTGGAGTTTTGAAGTTATTAATGCTACTATTATATGTTATATATTTGAAGGAAGCTCCGTCCAGAAACAGAAACCACCAATTAAAAATTCCTAGCTCCTTCATACAGTGTACAATGGAGCTTAAATATGGAGGGTGAACAAAAAAAATATTTTTGAACTGCATTGAAAAATTGTTTCACCCGTGAAACTGCAATGTAATGGGTCAAAAATGTGCAATCATTCGGAGGAAAGAATTCTACCAATAAAAGGAGGCCCACACCTCCTTCCCAAAGCATCCCATTCTCCATATATTCCTTTAAGGAACCAAGAAGAATATATCCACTGAGAAATGTCAGCTTTAAATATTCCTCCTTTCTTTTTAATTTATTTATTTTCTTCATTTTTGTTTTAGTTTTCAATTGTAATCAAGATTTGTAATAAATTCATGCATTATTTTTATTATTTTGTTCACCCATCCACCCACTTTTCGTATTCTCATCCTACCATCGGGAACACTAATACCCATGATCATGATTAACTAATTTGCGAAATACCCCGAGGGACTAGTCAGGTTCTAGAACCTAAGACCATGTTTTTAATATTCATTTAGTAAATTCTAATGATAATTTATAGTGGGTGTTATCCTCACATTGGTTGTCTAAATTTTTTCTTCTTAATTTACCAAAATTTTCCCTCGATTGAGGAGGTGAATGAAGGGTGAACTTAGAAATATTTTAGTGAAAATTTCATTCATAATAGGGGTAGACTTAGGTTTGCACACAAAATATTTAGTGTGTTCACTAAGAATATTTGAAGATGGTCAATGATGGTTATCCCTAAAAGCTATCTCGGGGGGAACTTACTTTCATCCCTAATTCCATTATATTTAGCATTTCATATTAATTTAAATTGAATATTTTCATTTCAATTATTTTCAAAGATTCCATTTATTTAATAAAATATAAAACAAAAAAATAAGTATTTTAGGTGAATTAGATCATGTTAGTGAATAAATAAGAAATATCCTCAAGTGGGATGACCTTGGTAATCCACTAGGATTCACTAGAAAAACATTAAAAATGATTTTTCCATGACCTACGACAACCGTGTGTCAAACCATGCACCCTTTAAAGGGTTCCAATCATTAGTTTACTCATCTTTTTATATTTTCAAAATCTAGATATATTTTCTTTTAAAAAAACAAAAAGATTAATAAATTACAAAATAATCATTATTTTTTTCATGATATATTCAAATTGTGATTATTATTCATTTAATGACCAATCTCAAGTGAAAAAAAGTTTATAATGAACAAGATGCTCAGTTTAATCGGATTAGTGATAAAGTTAAAAACCTAGAGAGATAAATATAATCAATTGTGGAATATGTACGCACATACCAAGAGAAATCCAAACCTAATCTGGAACCGGAACCTGAACAAGTGGTGGAATAGATTTCACCAATAATTTATAATGTTAAAGAACCTAAGATAGGAGAGAAAGAAATTATACAGGAACTAATCAGATCATCCTACACTCAACCATTACACGAGGAGGTTCCAGAAGTACACATTTCAACTACTGCACTAATGGGATATCAACATTTGTTGGAAGAATCTTGGAATAACATTGTTGAAGATAACATGAAATATGATCTTCCCATACTTGATAAAGAAACATAGGTCACTTTTTAACTCTCTCTTAATTTTGAAAATAATGAAGAAGATGCACCTACTGATATTGGTTTTCCAATGGTCATTCTTGAAGTGATCAATTACCAAGATGAATTACTTGAAAGGGAAGATTTCATAATTAAATCATCATGTTTTAATCTAATTCAAGCTAAGTTTTTTTATAAAATTGCTTCCATTTAAATTTCTGATACATCACAAATAGAGAAGAATGTGGATGTTAAAGAAGATACCACTCAAGTGGTAGTGATTGAAGAAGAAGAGCTAGGGAAGTTGGTGGTTCGACTACCTCCTCAAGAAAAATTTCATTCCATATGGAGGAGGAATCCACATAAGTCCACAGGGTACACCTTTATATTCTATTCCTTCCCACTTCAAACCTCAAATTTCATATTTAATCATTCTTGGGGGTTGGTAACATTCCTATCATCATCAGGGATCTCTACTTTATATGTTTACCCATGGACATAAGTAAAAGTCACATGTGGGGGTTAATCTCAAAAAAACCACACCCACATTCTGATTGGGGATAATATACTGAAACTGCTTGACTAGGGGTAGTAAAAACCTTACACCTACATGGGGGGTCTAAACCAAGCATTATCTCATTAATTTTCCCTTTCTCTTTCTTTTTAATTATTTTTCTTATATATTTTCATTACATTATTGTAGTCTTAAATGTGTATCTACTAGGAGCTTAACTCAAGGAATCCACATCAAAAATAATTTTAGGATTTATCATTCCTTCCATTGGATTTTCCACCTTTATATGTATATTTTGTTGAGTTGAAATGAGGGGCAGTAAAATTTATGTCTGGGGGAATATAAACCTTATTAGTTATTATTGTGTTTTTTTGTTCTTTTTATCATATTTTTAGAATTTTTGAGCTTTAATGAATATTCTTATCACATTTTTACAATTTAATTGATTTGGAAAGAGTTGAAATGATTTTTGAAATAATGGATTTTAAATGATTTCTGATATGAATTATTTTCCTTTGAAAAGGATTTTCATGAATTTTTATGTGTTTGATTGATTTTTTAAATCCTTTCCCACGAAACTGTTATTCAAAATATTTTTCCAATCTTGTGAGGTATTCTAAACCCCTTTTACATATTCCTCGTAATACCCACTCTTTTTTGACGGAAACATGAATTTTGTGTGAGAACCAGAATTTGTGAGTATCCTCTTTCAAAGAATTAGATTTTATGGAATGTATTTTAAATTATTGCATCATCTCTTTGGATAGACACATTTTATCATGAGACCCACCTTTATATTTATCCTTCATAATCCCTTAGATTACCTGAATTGCCTTATAGGTTTAAGCCTCATTACAAGCCAATTTTTTTCTTACCTACCCACACTTTTAGTATTTTTGAATGGTTATTTCTTATATATGTGTGGTGGAAGGGCCTATCACATGCGTTCATTTGAACGTGTATCTTTTATGGGTTTTGTGAGGTGTGTTTCAAGACTTTGGGTAGTAGATAATAGGATAATTGTTCATGTGTCATCATTTCATTATGCTTTATTTGTTTCATTGATTTCTCCTAAAAAAATAAAAAAATGGATATTAGCTTTAATAACTCCTTGTTAATTTTTTTATGACTCATTTCCCTCTCAGTAATCAAGGGCAGGAATTTTCATTCATTCATTGTATTCAATTTTCATCTCATCCTCCATGAAAAAAGAAATGAAAAAAACAAAAAAAAATTAATATTATCCCTTTCTGGAGCATTGAAAAAAAGGGAGAACATAAATGATATAATTCATTATAATCACAAATTTTATCAGGTACCATGTCATAAAATATTATCGGTGTTGTATTTAACATTTTCAATCAGGATTGAGAGAGGATTTTTTGTGTTTTTCCTTTGAATTAATCATGTATTGTAATTAAAAGTCAAGACTCTTATTTCTAGCCTGAAACTTTTTTCAAAATTATACCACCAAACCTATTCCAGAGAATCATTTGAACCATTATTTAAATACCTCATGAATTAATTAATTTTCATGATTCACGTTGTGGAGATATAAAAATTTTCACAAGCCTATGGTGATACGGGCAATTTCCAAGTATGAGAATAACTTCATATTTAATTTCTCTTGAATGAAGAGTGGTATAAAATTCAATGTGGGATAGGTTGTGATTTGGAAAGGGATTTATTTATGAGGTTGAAAAAATATTAATAATTGAAATAAAAATGAGAGAGAGTTGCTTTTCAAAGATGATATATGACGGAATTTTATTTTTGATCTGATCATTGATATTTTCCCATTTTTGATTGTTGGGTGGAATTTGATTTTGATATAAGATGATTACCCAGGAGTGAAATGTTTAATTGTGGGGGAGTTATGAAGCTCACATTTTCATATACTTTATACTGTAAATCATTGGTTATAATCCCACCATAGTGTTATTGTATGGGTAATTTTCAGGTTTTTAGTTTTTAGTGTTATTTTGAGCCTAAATGAAAAAATTGCCTAATTCTGCAATTTTAACATATTGTCTTCCCAGGGGTATTTTTGTCATTTGACATAAAATATATGTCCAAATTTTTGGATTTAATTTTATTTTATTTTGATTTTATTTCATTCTACTTTGTATTTTGGACCATGAGCTGATTCGGCCATATAAAGGGCTTAAAATATCAATGAATTTTATGCTTTTTCCAGGTGGAATGCATGGACCCCACCACAGAAACCGAACCACAAAACAACCTAAAGAAAACCAACTGAGGTGTTACCACATGGGATAGCACGAGGACACATAAGTCTATCTCTACATCAAATTTTGAGGAGTTGTGAAGTCCTTAATGCTACTATTGGATGTTATATGTTTGATGGATTCTTAATTAAAGCTACATCCAGAAACATAAACCGCTAATAAAAAATTTCTAACTCCTTCATCATGTGTCCAAAAGAGCCGAAATTTTGAGGGTGAATGGAAAACAAATTTATTAAAAAATTTGAAGCAGGGTTCCATGGGTGAAACTGCAAGTTAATGGGTCCATAATGCGAAATAATTTGTAGGATAGATTTATGCCTATAAAAGGAGCCCTCGCAGGAAGAGATCTCCACTGAGGGAGGGCGGTTGAAAATCTTCTCCCCTTATTTTTAATTTAATTATTTTCTTTATTTTTGTTTTAGTATTCAATTGTAATTTGGATTTTTAATAAATTCATGAATTGTTTTTATTATTGTGTTCACCCATCCACCCTCATTTCTTCTTCTGATCTAACCATTGTGATCTATAATACTCATGATCATGAGAAACTAATCTGAGGAATATCCTGAAGATGTAATCATGTTCTTAAACCCATGACCCTGTTATTAATATTTTTTAGTCAATTCTAAGGATAATTTATAGTGGGTGTAATCCTCACTGTGGTTTCCTATATTTTATCTTCATAATCGTCAACCATTTTCCCTCGATTGAGGATCTAAATGAAGGGTTCACATGTATATCTCTAGGATTAGTTTTCATTCATAACTGGGGTAGACCTATTTTTCCACACATATGATGGAGTTTGTTCACCTAGAATATTTGATGTTGGTCAATGAAGGTGATCCCTAAAAGTTATCTTGAGAGAACATCCTTTCTTCACTAATTCAACTTTTTATCATTTCATATTAATTTAAATTGAATTTCTTTCATTTCATTTATTTTCATAAATTCCATTTATATCATTAAATATAAAATAAAAATAAGTAATTTATTTGAATTAGTTTAAGTAAGAAAATAAAATACAAATCTCCGCAATTCAGAGGACCCTAGTCAGCAACTATGTTACACTAGGAAAATATAAAAATACGCTTTTCCATTCCCTATGACAGGTGTGCGTCGAACCTAGCATCATTGTCAAGGATCCAATCATTACTTTATTTATCATTTTATATTTTCAAATTCTAGATATATTTTCATTAAAAAAACTAAAAAAACATAAATTTCCAAAAAAACATTAAACAAAATATTCTTTGTTTATGATGCATTCAAATGTTGATTATTATGCGTGGAATGGAAAATCTCAAGTGCAAGAAAATGTTTATAATGAACTAGATACTTAGTTTAATAGGATTAGTGACAATGTAAAAAACATAGAGAGACAAATATAATAGATTGCTGAATATATATGCACATCCCAAGACCAATCCAAACCTTAGCTAGAACCTGAACCTGAACAAGTGGTGGAAGACATTTTACTAATAATGTTTTCTATTCAATAACCTGAGGCAGGAGAGAAAGAAATTCTACATGAACTAATCAAAACATCCTACACTCAACCATTTCTCTATGACGTACCAAAATTAGACATTTCAACTGACGCGCTATTGGGGGATCTAACATTTTTTTGGAAGAATCATGGAATATCTTTGTTGAAGATAACATGAAACATGATGTTCCCATACTTTATAATAAAACAACGGACACTTTCTGCCTATCTCTTGCTTTGGAATATAATAAAGAAGATTCACCTCATGATATTTATTTTCCTATTTTCATGTTAGAATAGATAAATTTCCTAGTTGAATTACCTGAAAGGGAATATTTATTTATTAATTTTTCTTGTTTTATGCTTATTCAAGATAAATTGTTTTCTGACATCTCTGCCTTTGAAATTTCGGATACAACGCAAATAGAGAAGAATGTGGATTTTGAAGAAGAGACCACTCACGTGGTGATGATTAAAGAAGGAGAACTTGGGATAATAGTGGTGCGACTACCTCCTCAAAAAAATATTCATACCATATAGAAGAGGACAACACTAAAGTCAACAGGTATCACCCCTATATTCGATTGCCTCCCACTTGAAACCTCAAATTTCAAATTTATTCATTCTTGGGGGCTGTGAACTTTCTTATCTTCTTCTAGGTTCTATAAATTTAGTGTTTACTAATGGACATAAGTAAAAGTCGCATGTGGTGGTTCATATCAAAGAAACCATGCCAACTTTCTGATTGGGGATAATCCAACGATACTCCCTAACTAGGGGTAGTAAAAACCTAGAACCTGCTTTAGGGTCTAAACCAAGCATTATCTCTTTTATTTTCCCTTTTTCATTCTTTTTATTTATTTTTCTTAGGTATTTTAATTACTTTATTGTAGTCTTAAAGTGGTCGCTTCAAGGATCATAACTCAATGCATCCACTTCAAAAATTATGTCAGGTTGTATCTTTCCTTCCCTTGGGTTTTCTACCATTATATTTATATTTTGTTGAGACGAAATGAGGGGTAGTAAAATTTATGTTTGGGGGACTATCAACCTCCTCATTTCTTCTTTTGACCATTTCATTCTTGTTTATCAATCTTTTAGTATTTTTTAGCTTTAATTAATATTCTTATCACTTTTTACACATTAATTGATTTTGAAATATTTGAAATGATTTTTGAAATAATTGGTTTTAAATAATAGTTGATATAAATACTTTTCCCTTGAAATGGATTTTCAAGAATTTTTATGAGTTTGACTGATTTTTGAAATCCATGCCCATGAAGCACTAACTCAAAATATTTTTTCAATCCTATGGGGTATTTTAAACCAATTTTAGATATTCTTCGTAATACCCACACATAATTGAGGGGAACTAGAAATTTGTCTGAGAACCATAATTTTTTAATATTCGATTTCGATGCTTTTGATTTCATGGAAGGTATTTGAAATGATTGAGGCATATCTTTGTCAAGCCACATTTTTCTAGTGACCCACCTTTACATTTATCCTTCTTAGTCCCTTAGATAAAATGAATTGCTTTATAGGATTAAGCCACATTATAAGCCAATTTTTCCTTACCTACCTGTACTTTTAGTATTTTTGCATGGTTATTTCAAGTATGAGTGTTGGGGAGGGGAATTTCGCATGTGTTCATTGGGATTTGTATCATTTATGGGAGGTTTGAGGTGTGATTCAATATTTTGGGCAGTATATAATAAGAGAATTGGGCATGTATCACCATTTCATTGTTCTTTATTTGTTTTATCAATTTCTCATTCAAATAAAAATTGAAAAATGGAGATGAGCTAGAATTCCTCCTTGTACATTATTTTATGACTCATGTCCCTCTCAAAAATCAAGGGCATTAATCTTCATTCATTTATTGTATAAATTTTTAGAACATCCTCCATGAAAAAGAAAATGACAAAAAATAAAAAAAAAAGTTGTGCCTCTCTGGAGAATTGAAAAAAAGGGGAGCTTAGTTGATATAATTCACCATAATAACTGATTAGATAATTTAACATGACATAAAATAGGTTTGGTGTTTTTTATTACATTCTCAATCAAGATTTAGAGAGGAATTTTTTGTGTTTTACCTTGAATTAATAATGCATTGTACTTAAAAGTCCAACCTCCTCTTTCTAGCCAGAAACGTTTCTCAATAATTTTCCCACCAACCCTTAGCCACAAAATAATTTGAAATATTAATTAAATCCCTCAGTATTGAATTAATTTTTATGTTTCATGTTGTGGAGAAAATAAAATTTTCACTATCATGTGGTGATACATGCAATTTCCAAGTACGAATATAACTCCATATTTAATGTCTCTTGAATGAAGAGTGATAAAAAATAAAATTTTAGATAAGTTGTTATTGGGAAATGTATTGATTTATGAGGTTGAAAAAATATTATTTATTGAAATAAAAATGAAAGAGAATTTTTTTCAGAGATGATACATGATAGAATTTTATTTTGGATATGATCATTGATATTTTTTATTTTTTTTTGTTGAGTAGATTTTTATTTGGATAAAAGGTGATTTCCCAAGAGTGCAATGTTTAAGTGTACGAGAGTGATGAAGCTCACATTTTAATATATTTTATACTGTAAATAATTTTTTGTAATCCCACCATAGTGTTATTGTAGTGGTAATTTTCACATTTTCAGGTTTCAGTGTTATTTTGAGCCTAAATGAAAAAAATTCTAATTCAAGAATTTCAACAGATTGTAACCACAGGAGTATTTATTTAAATTCTCATAAAATAAATGTCCAATTTTTTTGATTTAATTTTCTTAAATCCTGATTTTATTTCCTTATACTTTATCTTATAGACCATGAGCTGATTCGGCCATCAAAATGTCTTAGAAAATAAATGACGTTTATGTTTTTTCCAGGCGGACAGCATGGACCCCATAAAAAAATTACCAAATCTCGACCTACACAAATCCAAGTGATATTTTTTCACCTGGGATAGAATGAGAACACATAGTTCCAGCTCCACAACAAATTTTTTGGAGTTTTGAAGTCATTAATGCTACCATTGGATGTTATAGATTTGAAAGAAGCTTCCAGGAATCTTTTTCTAGAAATAAGAAATCACCAATTAAATATTCTTAACTCCTTCATCATTTCTCCAAAGGAAATTCAATTTGGAAGGTGAATGATAAAAAATTATGAACAACTTTTAAGAAGGGTTCCATGCGTGAAACTGAAATTTAAAGGGTTAACAACGTAAAATCTTTCATATAACACAATTATTCTTTTAAAAGGAGGACCTATTCCTCTTCCCAAATCATCACATTCTCTATCCATTACTTCAAGGAACCAAGGAGGATATCTCCACCATAGAAGGTCATCCACAAATATTCATCCTTTCATTTTAATTTATTTATTTTTTGTTTATTTTTTTGTTTTCTATTATAATTTAGATTTCTAATAAATTCGTGCATTGTTTTTATTATTGTGTTCACCCATCCACACTCTTTTCTTCTTCTCATCTTACCATCATGAACTATAATACTCATGATCACGAGTAACTATTCTCAGAAATATCCTAATGAAGGAATCAGGTTCTTAAACCCAAGACCATGTTTTTAATATTTTTTGAGTTATTTCTAAGGATAATTTATAGAGGGTGTAATACTCACTGTTGTTATCTAAAGTTTTCTTCTAAATCTAAAATCATTTTCCCTTGATTTAGGAGGTGAATGAAGGGTAAATTTGGAAATATCTATGTGAAATTTTCCTTTATAACCATTGTAGACTAAGATGTTTACACATATGATGGTTTGTGTTCACTAAGAATTTTTTAAGCTGGTCAATGAAGGTGATACCCCAAAGTTATCTCAGGAGAACATCCTTTCTTTACTAATTCCATTTTGTTTAGCATTTTATATTAATTTAAATTGAATTTTTTCATCTCAATTATTTTCATAAATTCCATTTATTTCATTAAATATAAAACAAAAAAATGAAGTAATTTCGATGAATTAGATTATGTGAGTGAATAACTAAGAATGATCCTCATAGGAGATGACCCTGTTCAGCCACTATAATGCACTAGGAAAACATAAAAATATTATTTTTCCATACCCTATCATAAGCATGCATCAAACCTAGTGTCATTATTGGGGATCCAATTAGTAGTTTAATTATCTTTATATATTTTCACATTCTAGATAGATTTTTATTATATAAAAAAATTGTAAATTAAAAAAAGCCACAAAAAACAACATTGTTCATGATGTATTCAAATTGTGATTATTATGCATTAAGTGACCAATCTCAAGTGCAGGAAAATGTTTACAATGAACTTGATGCTTAGTTTAATTGGATTAGTGATAATGTTAAATACCTATAGAGGTAAATATAATTTATTTCTGTATATGTACGCAAATCCAAAGAGAAATCTAATCCTGAGCCGGAACCTGAACCTTAAAAAGTGGTGGAAGAGATTTCCCCAATAATTTTTTCAGATAAAGAACCTGATATAGGAGATAAAAAATTCTATAGAAACTAATTAGATCATATTTCACTCAACCATTGATCGAGGAGGTTCAGGAAGTACATATTTCAACTTATGAACTAATGGGAGATCAATTTTTTTTGGAAGAATCATGGAATATCATTGTTGAAGATAACTTGAATGATGATATTCCCATACACTATAATGAGTCATCAGACACATTCTACCTATCTCTTTCTTTAAAATATAATGTAAAAGATTCATCTAATAATATTTATTTTCCAATGTTCATCACTGAATAGAAAAATTACTATGATGAATTACTTGAAAATGAGGATTTCATTATTAATTGTGAATGTTTTAATCTTATTCAAGCTAAATTTTTTTCTAACATCTATTACTTATAAATTTCTAATACAACATAAATATAGTAGAATACTGATGCCAAAGAAGAGACTGCTCAAGTGGCAGTGATTGTAGAAGAAGAGATGGGGAAGATGGTGGTGTGACTACCTCCTCAACAAAAATATTCATACCATATAGAGAAGGACCCCACCGAAGTCAATTGGGAGCACTATTATATTCCATTACATCCCTCTTCAAACCTCAAATTTTATATTTATTCTTTCGTGTGGGTTGGGATCTTTGTTATCATCTTCTAGGTTTTCTACATTTATTGTTTACTCATTAACATAAGTAAAATTCACATGTGGTGGTTCATCTCAAAGAAACCACACCCACCTTTCATTGGTGATAATAAAGTGAAACTTCCTGACTAGGGGCAGCAAATACCTAGCACCAGCTTCTATGTCTAACAAAGGAATTGTATCTTTTATTTTCCCTTTATCATTTTTTATTTATTTTTCTAATATAATTTCATTAAATTCTTGTATTCATTAAGTGGTAACTTCTATGATATTAACTCAAGTCATCTACTTCAAAAATACTTTTAGGTTGTATATTTCCTTCCTTTGTATTTTCTACCTTTACATTTATATTTTATTGAGTTGGTATGAGGGGTAGTAAAATTTATGTGTGGGGGAGTGTCAACCTACTTAGTTCTCCGTGTGTGGTTTTAATTTTTTATTTATCATATTTTTAGGATTTTTGAGCTTTAATCAATATTGCTATAATTTTTTACACTTCAATTTATTTTTAAAGAGTTGAAATCATTTTTGAAATAATGGATTTAAAATTATTGTTGATATGAATTCTTTCCAATGGAAATGTATTTTCAATTGTTTTTAAAAGTTTGAATGATTTTTAAAATCCATTCCCATGAAACACTGACTCAAAATATTTTTCCACTCATGTGAGGTATTCTAAACTAGTTTTACATATTCTTACTAATACCCACACATTCTTGAGGGTAACTTGAATTTTTTTAGAGGAAAATTTTTTTAATATTCTTTTTCAAAGATTTGGATTTCATGGAATGTATTTGAAATGATTGAGTCATCTCTTTGGATAGAGAAATTTTATATTGAGACCCACCTTTACAATAATCCTTTATAGTCTCTTAGATTTCATGAAGTTCTTTATATGTTTAATCCACATTACAAGAAAATTTTTTCCTTACCTACCATCACTTTTAGTATTTTTTCATGGTTATTTCTAGTATGAGTATGGGGAAAAGAATTTCACATGTGTTCACTAGGATGTGTATCATTTATGGGTGGTGTGAGGTCTGTTTCAATACATTAGTAGTGGATAATAAGATAATTGGGCATGTGTCACCATTTCATTGTGCTATATTTCTTTCATCCATTTCTCCTTCACAAAATTGAAAAAATGGAGATGAGCATGAATTCCTCCATATACATTATTTTATGACTCATTTACATCTCAAAAATCAAGGGAAAGAATTTTAATTTATTCATTGTATTCAATTTTCAGCTCATCATCCATGAAAAGGAAAAAAATAAAAAAAATTAAAGTTCTTCCATTCTGGAGAATTGAATAAAAGGGGAGAACATAGGTGATATTATTCATTATAATCTCTTATTGTCTCATGTACCATGTCATAAAAAAGGGTTTGTGCTATTTTTTTAAATTTTATTGTAGGGTTGAGAGAAGAATTTATTGTGTTTTTTCTTTGAATTAATCATGCATTTTATATAAAATTCCAACCTCCAATTTCTATCCTGAAACTTTTGTCAATAATATTCCCACCAACCCTAAGCCACAGAATAATTTGAATAATTAATTTTATTACCCATGATTAAATTCATTTTCATGATTCACATTTTGGGGAAATGAAAATTTTCACGATCCTATGGTGATACATTCAATTTCAATGTACGAGTATAACTCTAGATATAATTTCTCTTGAATGAATAGTGATATAAAATTCAATGTGAGATAGGTTGTGATTGGGACCTAGATTGATTGATGAGGTTGAAAAAATTTTAATGATTGAAATAATAGTGAGGGAGAATTGTTATTCACACAAGATACATGATGGAATTCTATATTGGATGAGATCATTGATATTTTCACATTTTTTGATTGTTGTGTGGATATTGATTTGGATATAAGATGATTTCCCAAGAGTGAATTGTTTAAATGTGAGGGAGTGATAAAGCTCACATTTTTATATATTTTTTATAGTAAATCATTGTTCATAATCCCACCATAGTGTTATTTTATAGGTAAATGTCACATTTTTAGGTTTTAGTGTTATTTTGATCATAAATGAAAAAATGGCATAATTCTGCAATTTTAACAGATTATTATCATAGGGGTATTTTTTTAATTTATCATAACATATGGGGCCAAATTTTATGATTTAAATTTTATTTATAATTCTGATTGAATTTAATTCAACTTGTTCTTTTGGACCAGGAGATGAAACGACCATCTAAAGGGATTAAGAAATAAAGGAATTTTATGATTTTTCGGGCAGACAGTGTTGACCCAACCACTATAACAGAACCACAACTTGGCCTACACAAATCCAACTGAGAAGTTTCCATCTAGGATAGCACAATGACATATAGGGACGAAACAAAAAAAAATTGGAAATTTTTTAAGTCACTAATGCTACCATTAAATGTTATATATTTGAAGGAACCATCTTGGAAGCTGCGTCCAGAAAAAGAAACCACCAATTAAAATATCATAACTCATTCATCTGTTGTCCAAAAGAGCATAAATTTGTTGTGTGAATGGAAAAAATATTTATGCACAAATTTAATAAGGGTTTCAAGCATTAATCTTCCATTTAATAGGTAAACAACGTGCAATCATTCGGATTACAAAATTATTCCTATAAAAGGAGGACAACACCTCCATCCAAAATCATCCCATTCCCCATCCATTCTTTCAAGGCACCTAAGAGGCGATATCCACTGAGGGAGGTCAGCTGAAAATATTCTCCCTTTTTAATTTAAATATTTTCATTATTTTTGTTTTAGTTTTTGATTGTAATTTTTATTTATAATAAAATCATGCATTGTTTTTATTAATGTGTTCACCCATCCACCCTCTTTTCTTCTTCTCTTCTTACCATCGTCAACTATAATACTCCTGATCTTCCGTAACTAATTAGATGAAAATATCGAGGGAGTAATCAGGTTCTTGAACCCAAGACCATGTTTTTCTTTTTCTTTGAGTAAATTTTTGGGATAATTTATAGTGGGTGTAATCCTCACTGTGGTTGTCTAAAGATCATCTTCTTAATAAACAACCATTTTCATTAATTGAGGAGGTGAATAAAGGGTGCACATGGTGATATATATGTTTAATTTTCATTCATAATCGGGGTAGACTATGTTGTACCCATATATGATGGAGTGTGTTCACTAAGAATTTTTGAAGCTGGTTAGTGAAGGTTCTCCCTGAATATTCTCTCGAGAGAACTTCTTTTCTTCACTAATTATATTTTGTTTAGCATTTCATATTAATTTAAATTTATTTTTTCATGTAATTTATTTTCAAAAATTCTATTAATTTCCTAAAATATAAAACAACATAATGAAATAATTTAGGTAAATAGATTTATTGAGTTAATAACTAAGAAATATCCTCAAGTTAGATGACCCTGGTCAGCGACTATGATGTACTAGGAAAACAAAAAAATACGATTTTTCCACGCTCTACGAAAGACATGCATAATATACTAATTTTCCCTCCTCACCATTGCTACTCTAACCATGTATAATATAAAAGATTATATAATATTATAAATAATATCATGGGTACCCCACTACTACTTCCCCATTTGTTTTCCACTATTCCCCAACATCACACATCACAAGCATTTCTCTCTAAAATGGATTTCCCGACGAAACCTAGGATAAGCACCACAACATGAAACTCATGTAGCACAACCACCAAATTCAAGAAACCAAATTAACCTGGTAGTTTCTTGGAGCCACAACAGCTCGTATAACGTGTATGTTACGTTGGGCATTTTACCTCAAACCATTACATCCCATAACCCAAATAAGGATCATCAAGACATTACATTATATACACATTACAGCTGTTGTATTCCATAGAAAACAATATCCATAATATATATGTTTGAATAAAAAAAGACATTACTATCTCAACAAACATAATTTGGGAAAAATAACCAATGTGCCTACCAGCACCTTTAACAACCAAGAGAAGAGAGTGAGGCCAAAGTGGGTAATTGGCCATCAATCCTCCCACTAAAATGATGAAGACCCCCCCCCCCCCCAGGGCATAGAATCCCTGGGTGTCCGTTACTGTAACTGACGTGGTGGAGTAGCGTATAGAAAAAAAGTACAAAATATAATATATCTCACAACCACACTATGGGCATAACCTAGTTTTAGAATCAACTACAGCTAACGTCTCTGGGTCTCTCAGTTGATACTTTTATGAATTGGTATCCTATAAGAACACAACAATTAAAAGAGATTAAATATATTATTTTATAACTTTTAATCAGTTTCACATTATGTTCACTAATTATTTAAACATTAATTAACCATTAAGAGCTCTACAGTATATTTCATTAACATCACACACAAATTCCATTGTCCATTTAAAATGAAACCACAACATTTCATCCCAGCAAGCTCCATCCCTATCGGTTAACATCATTTATTAAATCATTTATTAACAACATTATTAACTTCCCATATTCCCAAGAATTCAAGAAAAACAATATAATATAATAAACACAAGGGGCTCAGCATGGGGAGTAGGTGTAATACTCGTCAAGTAATTTCCATATATAGCAAGTGCATAGACTTATCCTCCCTCAATAAGTTATACATGAAAATCATGTGGCATACCCCACATGTCATTTTTCCTTTTAGTAAGGTGGTTAAGAAAAACCAGCAGCCTTAAGAAGTGGGGAATGTAAAGAATACAAAAAACCAAAAATAATCAACAAGTATCCAATCATTAACATCCAACCTGTTTCATCATCTCTAGTGTCCTCCCAAACACTAACATTCATAAAAAATGCATTTCACCACTCTAGGAATCAACTGCATCCACAACCAATGGGCCTCCATGTCCCCAAATATCACAACATTCATCCAGGCTCATATCATAACACAAGCAGCTGTAGAAAAGCATTATATCAACTAGGCTCTTAGACTATTTATAAGAAAGATGGTATCTCAGAAACCTATTAGTAATTTCCATTTATCAGACAACAAGTTCTTTAATCCATCTAAAATTAATTGATTTATTATTTTTGTTTCCAATGACGAGAATTGTAAACATTAAGCTATCATAAATAATTAATACATTATTACTGTATCAATTTTATTAACATAAAATTACAACAACAACCAGATTAATTACAAGCCTCTTTATATTTGACAAATAATTACAATTAATCCTAGTTTACTTTCATTACAAATTTATATCAAGATTAACATGCTAAACAAGGAATGAATATATTTCACACAATCTATAAAAACTAGATCCAGTAACATATGATCAATATCAATTTATTTATCCATTTAAAATATTTATTATTTCAATTTCAATGTGATCTAGTGGGATAAAACATAAAAACTCTATAGTTGCACTTATAATAATAGAGAATAAATATATCCCCTACGTAAAACAATTATTGATTTTCTTTATATGAGAATGATCTACACAATGGATTGTGATCTCTTCCACTGTGACAACTGCATCCACCAGAGGATATCATGACACGACCGCACCAACCGAAATCCCCAAAAATCCATTACTGTAATGAGATCTCATGTCATAACATGTAAATGAGAGAAGTAGGGGAAAGGGATCGAAGAAAACACAAGAACGAAGGTAGATCACACCTTCTATTGATGATGGATCGACACTTTCTTAATTCACCAAAATAGGGTGTGTGATTGATGTTGGAAGAAACATCAAGGGGAAATGATGCAATGATAAAGGTTTGATCATGCTGATCATATGGTAAGAAGGAACAGTTTGAGAGTCTCAAACATGGGAACAATAATCTAGAACATGAGAGGAATATATTTTCTCCATTTAAAAGATTTAATGGATCATTGGTTTAATATACGATGTATTTTCCATTAAAAGATGATCGCATTAAACCACACGGTTTGGTGATAGAAATGCATCTGAAGCCTTAGGAAAATAAATATAGGAGTTATGTTCTTTGAATCAGCCTTAAATTTATTATAACAAGGGATTGAATGCATTTATCATCAATTAAAATGCTTAAGGAGAGAAATTGTAGGAATTTGGATACATTTTTCACCTACTGATGCTGGAAATATTTTTCACAGATTGACTCACCAACACTAATAGAAAAATTCATAGAATGAATCAATGACATCGATGACATTGTTCAAAAAATGACTCACTAACACCAATATCATTGTTCACAGAAAGACCCTCTAACACCGATAGAGATTTTCACAGAATTACTCACCAACACTAATGAAAATGTTCCTAAAATGACGCACCAACACCAATGTCACTGTTCATAGAAGGACTCCCCGACACTGAAGGAAATACTCACAGAATGACTCATAGACACTGATGACACTATTCTTAGAATGACTCACCAACACCAATGGCAGTGTTCACATAATGACACACTGATACTGAGGACACTCTTCACAAAAATACTCATCGACACCGATAACACTTTTCACAAAATTAATCATAGTCACTAATTCAACTATTAACAGAATGACTCCATGACACCGATGGCACTATTCAAAGAATGAATCCCTGAAAATGATGGAACTGTTCATATAATGACTCACCGACACAGTTGCTGGTATGAACACTGACACCGAATCTGGTGGTCATACCAATGATGGTGTTGAAACCGACACTGATGATGGTGCTGACACCAATGTTGGTGCTGACACCGACATTGGTACTAAGACCGACAGTGACACTGGTGATGACATAGACAACGACGCAAGTACGGACACCGACGCTGGTGCGGAAACCGACAATGAAGCTGGTGCTGACACTTATGTTGATGCTACAATTAAAAAAAACTAGAAACATTGACCACATCACTACAAATTTGGAAAAGTGTTGGGGATAAGCCACCCTGACCTACCAGAACTCCTCAGAC
The DNA here is from genome assembly GCA_963277665.1 of Viscum album. Lineage (NCBI taxonomy): Eukaryota > Viridiplantae > Streptophyta > Magnoliopsida > Santalales > Viscaceae > Viscum > Viscum album. The sequence continues at coordinate 575,584,437 of OY728138.1, read as the reverse complement.
ATTAGATTACATCAATCAAATAGACCAAATAGGTCTGGACAATTACATCAGATACCTCACAAAACAATTTTGACCTCAAGAATCCATAATCAATCTAAAATAAAACCAAAAAGGGGTCCGAATAACCACCGATCATGATGCCTCTCAAAAAAGAGCAAGCCACATGATGAAAAAACAGAAATCCATCTGATAAACATGAAAGTTCTACAACAACAAAGAGAACATCATTACATGAAATGTTTTAAACATCAAACAACTCTGGGTACTGAGTATGTATCTGTGACTTATGTTCCCATGTACTCTCCTCTATGACACTATGTCTCCACAATACACAAACCAAGGGGATTTAACTCCCCCACTACACCTTATCATTGCGTTATAGAATTTACATAGGCTGCTCCTCAAAAGTCGAATCATCTTAAAAATCGATCTCTCCCCAATAAATGGTGTGAGAGTCATCATGATGACAACTATAGGGATGTGACACATGAAATACATTGTGTATTAGGCTAATCTATGGGAAAAGTTCTTCTCGTCATTCCATAGCTCCAACATTATCCAATACCACAAAAGGCCCAACAAACCTAGGATAAAGCTTACACCCATGAGTTATCCATTGAATCCAACAAGAAATAGTCACATTCAGAAACATATGATCACAAACATCAAACTAAAAAGGTATCATCCTTTGATCAGAATATTATTTAGGATGACTCTACACTGTCTTCATACTCTCATGAATCACATGAACCATCTCTATGACACTCTGCACTAGTTCAAGTTTGAGAATTTCTTACTCTCCAATCCCAGTCTAGAAAAACATAGAATGTAAAGGTCATCCAAAAAAACCTTCAAACTAGGCCATACCAATGGTGGGATGAAAACTACTATTGTAAGAGAACTCCACCAAGGGTAAGTACCTCATCCACGAACATCCAAACTATAGGACACAAGAGCACAACATATCTTCAAGAGTCTGGATAGTCTGCTCTATCTATCCAACCATCCGCGGATGATAAGGAGTGATAAGTCATAGCTGAGAACCAAAAAAATGTTGGACACCTCTCCACACCATAGAGGTAAAATTTGGATCTCAATCAAAAATGGTCATCCTCATGACTCCATGAATTCTCACCACCTCATGTAGATACTCTCCCAAAAAAATCCGCTAAGCATGAATATTTGATGGAAATAAAGTGGGTTGATTTTTTTAAATAGTCCACTACCACCCAAGAAGCATCATGTTCATCCTGAACTCGAGGTAAGGATGTAAAAAAGTCCATTGAGATGTCCCCCAACATTCAATGAGGGGTATCAAATGGCCAGAGAAAACCACCAGGGACATGGTGCTCAGTCATCACCTTATGGCAGAGAAAACATCGAGACACAAACTCCCCAACTGCATGTTTCTTCCCAAGCCACCAAAAAATACCCCTCAATGATCGGTACATTTTTTTCACACCAGGATGTACCTCTAATGAAGAACTACGTAACTCTATAAAAATCATTACATGGATCACTAAAAGAACATGAAGCCCTCCCTGAAACAACACCTATTGTTTTTAATCCTCAGACCAACCATCTAGGGCCTCACCAAAAACAACTCGGTCTCTCTAGTCCTCCACCTCCAGATCACCAAACTCAGAATCCTTCACTTGTTGCACCAGATAGGACGGCACTATCATTTTTTAAAGACAACGTCTATACCCCAACATCTCCTATATCGAGATGTAATATTGAAAGTTATTAAAATACTCTCCATGAATCAAATGACTCTTCCATTGCATTACTACATGACTTCCAGATCGGCCCATCAGCAACAACATTTTCCTTCACTGTTGTATACAAGATTTCAAAGTCGTATTCTTGTAATAACTACAACCACCGACATTGTAGAAATTTTATGTCTCCATGGGAGAAAACATACCAAGAGCTCTTTTGATCCGGCAAAACCACAAAGCGCTCTCCAATGAGTCAATGTATCAACAAATTCAAATAAAAACCACGGACGCCTACTCATGATCATGGGTGTCATAGTTGCCTTAATGGAGAGTCAACTGATGAGAGCCATAAGAAATTATTGATCTTTCCTGCATTATAACACATCTTAACCCCAGATCAGAAGCATTGAAAAAAAAATAAAATTGAAATCCCTCTACTGGAAGACAAAGAAATAGAGAACATACCAACCTCTCCTTCAGACACTCAAAAGCATCATGACATTGATCATTCAACATGAACACATGATCCTTCCTAGTCATGGCTATCAGAGGAGTCACAACCTGAGTGATATCATCTATAAAACTCATTTATTATCATGTGATACCAAGGAATCATCACACCACTACCACTGTCTTGGGGGTTCCCAAGAAAAAATTCCTTTTGTCTTTAAAGGATCCACACCCAATCCCTGTTGGAACACTATATGTCCCACGAAACAAACCTTTCAATCCAGTAACATAATATTTAGAAACTTCCCAAACAACATTTGTTGATGAAGAAATACCAAAATGGTGTGAGGATTCTCAGCGTGATCCTCCTCACACATGGAGTACATAAGGATATTGTTGATGAAAACCACAATAAATTTATCTAGGAACTAATAGAACACAGCTTTCATAAAACCCATGAACACTATTGAGAATTTTTCACAATGAATTGTATTACAATGAACTGGTAATTCACATGATGACAATAGAAAGTAGTTTTTTGAATATCCTCATCTATCACATGCATCTAATGATATCCTAACTTCAAGTCGATCATTGAGAACAAAAATGAACCCTTCAGTTGATCGAATAAATCATAAATCTATAGAGGAGGATAGAGATTCATTACTATCACTTTTTATATGCAACGCTAATCGATACAAAATCGCAAACATATGTTATCCTTCTTTAGGAAATAAACCATTGCACCCTACGGTGACACACTCTATTGAATAAAACCACACTGTAATAAACCATCAAGATGTATAAATAGCTCCCATAACTTATAAGGAAATAACCTATATGGAGAAATTAAGAGAGGATACGCTCTTGAATATAGCTCAATTCAAAACTCGATCTCTCATCGAGGGGGTTGCACTACATCCCCTTCTGGAAAGACATTAGGGTACTCTTCTATGAACCTAGGAAATGCCAATATCTCAACTATTGAAGAACTCATCATCAGCTAAGCAATCATGGATGATAATGATTGAACACGCCTCTGACCTATCTAAAGGTCTTGATGACCAACAAATATTATTGGCTATCCATATGCATCTAATAGCACCATCTACCTCCTGAAGTAATCCATGATAGCCTACACTGAAAACAAAAAATCCATGCTGAGGATGAAATCATATGGTTGTATCCGTAAATAAAGGAAATCTCCCCGTCAGTGGTGATTCCCCCAAAGTAGCTCACAATCTCTACAATCATCAAACATGTCAGCTCGACCTCCAATAGGCATAGTCAATGCCAAGTGAACTAGAACCCACTCTACCTCATGTCACAAATCATGTACAAGGGCAGGTTATATGAAGGAGTGTGTCTCTCATGAATCAAATAAGGCATACAACCACGTAAAAAACAAGAAAAGTGTTGCTCGAATGATTTATGGCTCACCTGGAACTAGAAAACCTAAAGCATGAAGCTGACCATGACCTCATCCACAGAATCACTGACCTTGATGATGACTACCACCACGACCGCGCTCTTCTATCTAAGGATTGGGAGAATCACGGGTCTATCCTATTCCTGCCCCATCTAGACTCTGTTGATCTATAGCTTGTGCAACCTAATACTGATGCCTCTGCTGGAACTTCCACAATAGTGGAAATTGGAGTAGAACACCTGGTGCAAAATGACTGCACTAAACGGTCTAGGACTCTCGTTTTTGATGATCTCGTTATCTAGAAGAAAATTAATCACGTAATCTCTTGTCATAGGCATGAGAGCCTCCCCCATAAAATGATATGTTGATGGTTGGGAACTACCCCTAACTAAACAAAAATTATTATTCCCTAGAAACTAAGAAATCCATACCATATCTCTTATTTGTGAAGAATCATGAGGACTCCCCTCTCATGATGATCTAGTTCTAGCCAATGTCCTCTCAAAGACCTTTTCACTGCCAGCACCTCATGATATGTTTTAAACATATATGGAGTTACCTAGAACTGGATCTATAGACACAAAGCCTCCTCAAAATGTGCTTCATTGGCCTCGTCATCTGGAAACTGGTTCGAAGCATATTATAAAAGTGTCTTCAAATAGATTTCAAACTCTCGCACAATGGAGCTCCCATATCAACGTATACAAATCTCATGGTGACTGGACACCTTCGTTGTCGAAGAAATAATCTTCAATCTAAACGTGTCACAAGAATCCTCCCCATATATCATCAACTCCACACGATCCCCATTGAACAAGAACCACTACTTATTCACTTCACCATAGAGAATTGTCACAACCAAAGACACCCAGTGCTCCATCTGAGCACGGATCAAAATAAATCCTATCTCGACCTCCTCCAACAAACCTTCTATCACCGCATCTGAAATGGAGCCCTCATAATTTTTTAGACTCTGTCATTAAATCTATTAGTGTTTTATCCTATAAGTGTCTTTTCCATCAACCACTACCCTACAACGATCTGTGGGCGTATCCTCCTGGACATCTACTGTGGAAAAATTACAAGGATGTCGACTTAGATCCATACCTAAAAATTAACAAACATTTAGAGCACCTAAACATAGTATATGTAAGACACCACATTAATTAATCAAAAGTCCTATTTTATTCATTTTAGGTTAATAGATCTCAATGACTACACATACAAACAAAGTCACAAAGAAGAATGATGTGTGATCCTTTCCTAGGTCTCTACACTAAATCTAGCATCACTTCATTTTGTAGCCATTGTAAACTTAATGGCCCATGGACCAGATCATTTGGGGCCCTATATGCCTATGTCTCAGCCGATTTCATGTGTTTACATCACATTTTAATCTTGACTGACACCATTTTCCTACCAAACCATAAAACCTCAGATGTACCTAACACCAAAACCCATCATATCCCTCAGCCATACCTTTGATACCACTTTGTCACGACACCATTCCCACATGGTGTAGCCATCCTAGGACGTAAATGTGATAAGGGAGATAGTAACTACCAAGTCTCCCTTCTAGTATTCCCTTTTTTTAAAACTATAACCATGGGTATAGTAAACCCACAAATGGGTGGCATTAACCTCTAAGTGAACACATGTGAAATGGTGAGATAAGACAGACACAAAAAAACTAAAACTCAGTTTATAATATAAAATAAATCCCAAGTGAACATATGTAATTTAATGATAAACAACTACAACAGAAAGGGAAAACTAAAAGTACCAAAAGAATGTAAAAATGACAGCAACCATGATGGTTGAACAGCTCATATACCCTAAGTTAGTAGTGACCTTCCTGATCTTCAACCTACTCTAATTTACCTGAAAACCAGTTTATATATACATAGTTTGAGTATAACAGTATGCACAGTAGGATCCTCTATGGATCCTATCATTCAAAATATATGAAAGTATTCTAAGAACAGTGAACAACAAGTGAATCCAACTCGTCATCTAAAATAGGTGTACTATGTTCCCAACCTCTCTAATTATTACTCTCACCAAGTATTGTGCACAAGAGTATATAATAAAATAAATAATATCAAGTGTACCCCATTACTATTTCCCTACTGTTTTGATAATTTTCCCCAATGTTTGACGACCTAAGCATCTCTCTCCAAAAAGGATTTCACACAAGCACCTGAAAAAAGCACTAAAACATGAACCTCATACTGTACAACTACTATGTCCATGAAACCAATGTAACTGTTTAGTATTCGGGAGAGAACACGGCTCGCATAACGTGTATCATTGTTCTGTCATTATAACTCAAGACATTACAAACCATATACCAAGTAAGGATCCTCAAGCCATTACAACATATACATGTTACACCTATAATAGTCCATAGAAAACTGTATCTAAAATATATGTGTGTGAATAAAAAAATCCATTACATCCCTCTATACACATATATGGGAAAAATTAACCTTTCTTCCAACCAGCAGAAGTAACTTCCAAGAGGAAAGAGTAGGGAAAATTGGGATAGTAAGCCATCCATACACCCACTATAATGTTGGGGAAAACACCTCCCACCCTTGGGCTCAAAATCCCTGAGCTGTTAGTTTCCCAAATTAATTGGGTGGAGTAGTGTAGAGAAACAAAAAAATAAACAATATAATATATCTCACAACAACACTATGAAAATAACCTAGCCTTACACTGAACTTTAGAAAATGTCTCTCAAATTCCCAAATTCCATATTTAAGACTATGTATCCAATAAGCAGATAACCATTTAATGATCATCATTAGGTCACATTATCCCTTTTAATCAATTTTACATTATTTTAATAAAATCGTTAAATATTAATAATGCATTAATAGTTTCACAATATATTTCATTAGCATCACACCAACATTCCACTATTCTTTTTAATTTAAACAACAATATTACATCCCAATAAGCTCCAACCCCATGGGTGGAAATCATTTATTCAATAATTTTTTAATAGCTTACTTTACCAAATTCCCCATCATTATATAAAAACATTAAAAGCTACTAAACAGAAGGGGCTCAACACGGTGAGTAAGTGAAATACCCATAGAGACATTTCCACCTATAGCAAGAGTATAGAATCATACTCCCTCAAGAAGATAAACACAGAAATTATGTGGCATACCTCGTTCGTCTTTTCCCATTTTTTGAAGTAGGGTAAGCAAAACTAGATGCCTTGAGCATTGGGTAATTTATAGAATATAAATAACCAAAAAATCATCCAGCACCCAAACATTCACATCCAACCCATTTCATAATCTCTAGTGTCCTCCCCAACACACGCATGCATAAACATGTGCATCTCACCAATCTATGCATCATCTTCATCCATAACCAATGGGCCTCCCTCTTCTACAAATCAAAACAACCATAGAGGCACATATTAGAACACACACAGCATGAAAAAAAACATCATATCAACTGAGATCTTGGCCCATAAACAAGAAATAGGTTAACTTAGAAACCTATGAGGAATTAAATTTTATCAAACAACCAGTTCATTAACCCCTCTTAAATTAACCAATTTATAATTCGTAGGATCAATAAATGGGAATAATATATAGTAATATATCAAAAATAATTAAAAATGTGTACTAGATCAATCTGAATATCATAAAAATACATAAAAACAACTAGATTCATTACATGACTCTGTATCATTGAAAAATAATTACAATTAATCCTACTTTACATTTTCTACTAATTTTATTCAAGAGTGACATTCTGAAAATGTCAAGCATATATAACACCATTTCTAGAAAAACAAGAGGTAATAAAATTTGATCGATATCTGTTTATTTATGCCATTCAAATATTTATTATATCAATTCTATTGTGATCTAGTGGGATAAAATATGTTAACTCTATTTTTTCATGTAAAAGAATAATGAAGCATTGAATCCCCTTCCTCAAACTATTCATAACGTTATTTTTATGAGAAAAACCCACACAACAAATTGTGATCTCTTCCACCATTACAATTGCATCTACCAAACGACACTGCGATATGACCGCACCAATGGAAAGCCAAAAAATCTCTATTAGATCATAGAGATCACATTCCATAACATGAAAAAGAGAAAATAGGGGTAAAGGATCAAATATAACACAAGAAAAGAGGTAGATATTACCTTATATAGATGATGGATTGACACTTTCTTCTTACACCAAAACAGGTGAGTGCTTTTAGTAGGAAGACAATTAAAGGATAAACAATCCATATATTTTGGTTTGATGATGCCACTCCTCTGGGAAGTAGAAACAGTTTTTGTATTTCACACCAGGGAATAATAATGCAGAACAAAATAGGTTGATATCTTATCCCTTTATAAAATTTAATAGTGTAGTGGTTTAAGATACCCAAGATTTTCCATTAAATGAAAATCGCATTAAACCAGACGGTTTGACAAAGTAATTTCATTCGAATCCTTAGTAAAATTAATATATGAGTTATGGTCTTTGAATTAGCCTTAGATCCCTTAAAACAAGGAATTGAAGGTGTTTTTATTCAATGAAAACGCTTAAGATGAGAAACTATAGGAATCTTGAAGCACTGTTCACATATCGATGCTGGAAACACTATTCATAGAATAACTCACAGAAACTGAGGACACTGTTAACAGAATGACTCATAGACAACGATGACACAGATCCCAAAATTAATCACTGACACTGATGTAACTGTTCAATGAATTACTCACAATCACTAATGGAACTATTCACAAAGTGACTCACTGAAACAGATGACACTATTAACACAATGACTCACCGACAGCGATGGCACTGTTCACATAATGACTCATAGACAACGAAGGAACATTTCACAGTATGACTCACCGACACCGATGGAAATATTCCTAGAATGACTCACCAAAACTGATGGAACTGTTCATAGAATGACTCTCTGACACCGATGACACTATTCAAAAAAGACTCACCCTCATTGATGACACTATACACATAATGACTCACCAAAACCAAGGGAATTGATCACAGAATGACTCACCAAAACTGATGGCATTGTTCATAGAATGTCTCACCGTCACCGCCACTGGTGCTGACCCCGACACTAACGCTAGTGCTGACACCAACACCGACGCTGGTGCTGACATCGACGATGGTCCTGACACCGATGCTGGTACAGAAACATACATTGACACTGGTGATGACACCGACACCAAATTGGATGCTACTGTTTACAAAATTGAAAACATTTTCCACCAAACTATAAATTGGGTATAGTGTTGGGGATAAGCCCCCTTGACTTCCCAGAACACCTCAGACACCAGATTTAATCAATGTAATTGACCTAAATGATCTAGGCAATTTCATTCTAGGAATCCCAAAATACCACCCTAGGGATCTTAATAACAAATCTAATTGAGGTCCTTGTAAGTGAAACTAATTTCCATAACTATGCTCATTCCTATCAATTATTCCCCATACATTTATGACTTAGAATATATGATCTAATAACATTATTATATCAAATATGCTAAGATAATATTATATATTTGATATAATATTTATCCATCTCCTCCTCTATAAAATACGAAAAAAAAATCCATCGCTCATGTGGAGGGAGGACCGAAACCTTGCGAAACAAAGCATATTGTTTCCCATGATTGAATAACATGGATAATCATAAATATTAAAATATTTAATATATATAATATATATTAAATGATATTATTTATGAACATTTAGTATACATACACTTTCTAATCCTATGATCTATTATGTGAATGATGTCATCACTCGTAAATATGTACTATCAACCATCACCACATAGTGATAAATATTATTTTCCATGTAATAAATAATTGTTTGAAAAATTAATCCAATAAATTAAAAATAGAATTTAAAAAATTAATATTATTTTTCATATGATGGGTATACATATATAAACATGAATCAAAACAATCATGACTAAACATGCATGATAGAAAAGGGTAATTTACCAATAAAATAATAATAATAATAATATATTGTTTAGAAAAAACTAGAAGGACGATATAAAAGGAATATATATGATATAAAAAAATAAATATAGTTATATTATAAATTAATAACATTCATTAAACCATTATACATTAGCATAAATATTGTTCAACCAAAAGGAAGAGGGAGATAAGATATTTTTTCACATATTACGTTTATTGAGGAGCATTGTAATTTTATGAAACTAATTTATATTAAATGTTTTATATGTGACCAATTTCTGATTAAATATCTTAAATTATTATAATTTAATTGTGTTTTGTGTTTAAATATATTTTTTTTATCTAAGTGGATTAGAATTTATTTTAACCATGTTTTAAAGATTTTCATAAGTCATTTTTTCATGTTTTATATTACATATTTATTTTATTTTGTAATATTTGATTATTTCTATAATGGAATTTGAATATTTTTTGAAGTATTTAAAAATTTTATGTGTATTTAATTTTGACACGTATAACCTCTTCTTTGTTAATTCTCACACAAACGATATGATCTTTGAAATAATTTATATTAAATACTCATTTTATTTAGGATTTCTTATGATTTTATATAAATTGATGTAATTTTTTTGATAATTTCCTAATAAAAAAATAATTTTTGTCTCTTATAATTATTCATAATTTTCTCTGGTAATAGTTTTTTTTAATATTTTATACATAAACTGATTGGCAATATGTTTTTAATAAAATCCAACATAATTTATCATTTCAGAAAACAAATTCATTCAAATCCTTGTTTTATAAATATGTTTCCTATAGATACTATTATGAAATTATTATTTCACATATACATATATTTTTAATTTTACAAAAAAAATTAATAAAATTAATGTATCCATCATTTTCCAAATAACATACTTTTCTTATTTCTTGTAAAATTTTGGTCGGAATATTTTTTTAAATTTAATCAACAAGAATAAATCCTTTTTACTATTATGAAAACTCAATTATTTAAATCCGCATTTAAAATATTTAATGGTTCATTTCAATGAAATTTTTCCCATAATATTCTATATATTTTTTTGAAAGGTATTTTCAAATTTAAAAAGGTATTTTCTGCAATAATGTTTTTAAAAATCTTTTAATTTTATTTCTATTCATCATAGAAAATAGATCATTATTTTTAAGATACAACCCTACTAAAATATCATAATGAAATCATCCTTATTATTTATATTGATGGAATATGATTAGTTTTAGAAGAGAATATATAAAAAATCTATTTATAGATTAATTTTTTAATTCAGTAACATTCCCATTAAATATAAACTTTCTTGTGATCAATGGACATTAAATTTCCACTTAATATCCATATTATTTTTCATTATTATTATTATCAATTAATCTATATATCATTTATTCTTTTTTTTCACATTTAACATTATATGATTAATTATAAAATATTTATATTCTTTATTCTTTATGAAGTATTGAAATTCATTGGTAAAGAATATTAATCAATGATTAAATCAAGTATTCTATATATGAGGAATGTTTTTGAGATATAATGATCGGTGGGAAATATTATTATATATCCCCGAGATTCATATATGGTCACTTTAAGAGAATCAATAATGTATAATTAATTGTTTTTTCAATAATAGTTTTAAACTATATTATGAATTTATTTGACGCTATAAATACCATGATATTTGAGATCATTACATCATGTAGTAGGCATTTCCTTCATTAAAAATTTAGTTTTTACTTTCAATGTGTTTATTACATTTATATTATCTACAAATGCATTTTTTTCTCAATTATTGATTAAATGGAATGTGTGTGGGTAGTTAATTACCATTCCACACTGATTATCACTTAAATAATCATAAAAGTCAAATCTTTAAATGGAATTTGTTGTCTGTTATTTAACATCAATATTTATTATGCCTTACCGAATCCTTATATTCATTTTATTTATTAAATTTCATGTGTGTTCAGATATTAAACATTCCATATTGATTATGACTTATTTTTTATGATTTATTTAATCAATGATAGCTTCATCTATATGTAACAATAACTATGAATTTTAGATCACCATTATTTAAATTCATTACCCAAAAGTATAAAAATGTAATCAGTTAATGAGTTCAATGATGTGGATTTTTTTACATCAACTATGTATTCATTCATGATTTCAAATATACTTTGAGAATCTACAATTTATAGTTTTCAAACACTACTAAACTGCTTGTTTTTTAAGAAGAAACCTCTTGTATATTATTCAAATATATCAAAGTAACTACTTACATTGGGATACTAGGTTAAGGGAATTTACATTAATAGTTATGTGTGTTTATTAAAATTATTTGAATATAGTAATATATTATAATTATGAATGAAAGATGATACAATTTAAATTAATTTAAAATTTATTAACATTTAATTAATTTCAATATATAATTATTATGATATTAAATATTATTCATATAAGTCATTGATAGTTCTTTTTAAGAAAGGGATAATTTATAAATTCATAGAATGGGAATAATACAATTATAAAATCACATCATTTTATAAAAAGCTATAAATAATTTATAACAATATCTTAATCCATGATCTTTGTTGATTCAACCACCATAAAAATTTAAAGAATAAAAACCATACAACAGAGATTAGTAAAGGATATAAATAATTACATCATGAGATTTTTTACCCTAAAAGATAATTTTAGAGGAATAAAATTTTTATCCATGAAGAAGGAATTTTATGGATGATTTAAATTCCCATTAAATCATTTTCTTAATTCCTTAAAAGTTGCACCAAATGATTTCCCCTATAAATCAATCAATATTATTACTACATTATGACTTATTCATCCAAATAAAATATCTAAACCACTGATTCCTCTAAAATTCCATATCGTCACCACACTGTCATGAAAATTAAAAATAACTAACTCTATTAATAAAATTTTGTATCATCACCAAATAGCTAGGGATCTATATCGGACAAAAAAATTCCTGATTTAACTATAGGAAACCCCAATCAAACAAAACTAGAGTGTCCATAATTTTTATGTTGATTTTTCTAGGAATTATCACATATTTCATGTGAATTAAAAAGATTGTTCAATTTATATTAAAAATTATTTTAAAACCAGACATCAAATAATTTTTCCAAACATGAAACCTTGGGTATTCACCGTGTTTTGGGTCCAAAAGTACAATGATATATATTCTCTAATACAATAATATTTTATTATATTACTATTCAAATAAATTTATATCATTTTTTAATGTTTTAAGGCCCCAAGACATCAGAATTAAAAAATCATCTTTTCCTAGCTTTATGTAAATCTAGGTCCCTACATCCTCACCACAAAAAACCATTTTGTCACAAAATTTGAAAAAAAGACACTAAATAAATAAAATTTTATTAAACACCATAAATAATATACAATATTCCAACAATAACCAGTCACAATGATCTTTCTCGATGATCATAAAAGATACAAGACACCACCAAACTGCTAAACACCCTTTCCCTAGAAGGTTTTCTGTGATTATGTTTTATGAAGTTTTGCACACATATGATTTACAATATGTTCAAACTATTCTAGAAAACTCAATAAGAATAATGTGATTTATTTTAAAAAATATGACAGATATTATTTACCATAATCTTTCATATAAATTGTTCAATAGTCTACATACAATGATATATAATCCAAAAACAACAAGCATTATCCATTTATTGGATCGTAACAAATGATTATGTCTATATTATTATCAAGATCTCATATATTATATTAAAACCCCAGAGATACCACATAAATCCCATAATATGATAATATTACCTATCCTTTTTTTGGTTGAACATAATTTTTTTATCGACAATAATACAGCTCTTTGGGTATATCTTCATGAGGTATTCATAAATTTACCATCATTTTTTGATTGTGTTCCCACACCTATTTTGTCGATGCCACATATAAGGGAGTCCATATACATAAGGATTAACTCCATTTGTTGGTATCTTTTTTCCTAAAAACCCTCCAATGAATCTATATAAAGTTTCACATTCACCTCCCAAAAAAATGGTTACCGTGTTCTGATCTTCAAGAAATAGTTTCACGAGAACATTATGAAAATGAACAAACATAATTTTGAATACAACAAATAACCTCATGTTCAATGATATACCGTTTTCCTAAAAATTCATGATAATGGTATGGTTTAATAATAAAAAACCTTATCTATTATAGGAAAAAAATTAATAAATAAAATTTCATTTTCAATGAAAAAAATTCCCTATTAAGTAATGTAGTTATAGAAAACACATGATCTATAGGTATGTTTTTATTTTGTAATGTTATTTTATGCGCTGTGATTAAATATCCATTAAATAGTATTTTTAATCTTAGTATAACAATTATATAGTGTGATTAACAATTACTATATACCAAGGGTTATAATAAAAACAAATTGACATTAAAGGAGATGTTATGGCCTCAACCAGTAGAATCATGCCCTATAATGAAATTTTTTGAGCTTATGAGGTAGACTGAATAACTAGTCATTTGACATGACCAATCTCATGATAATATAAAATAATAGAAACGTGAGTTAATATATTTAATGAATATTTTTAAGAATATATAGACTACTTCCATTACATAATTCATTCAACCAAAATAATAATGTATTATCATCGCACACCATGACCTTAGGGACTACTCTTGTTTAATAATTGGTTTTTTACATATACTCTAATACTCTTATTTTTTATAAATTATATTTATTAAAATAATGAATATACTCATCCTTTCCATCATTACTTTATATTTTTTCACAACATTATATGTTGATATGGTCAAAAAAATATTATTTATAAAAAGTATATAAATTTAATTAAAAATAACTCTTTTTATAAATTCATGAGTAGTGTAAAAGATTGTTTTATAGTGAAATAATGATAATAATTATTATATATATAATTAGAATTTATATTTATTGATCTCCCAATTAATTTTTTTATGTGTTAGAATGTTATTAGTATCTTAAAAAAAAAAAATTTAAACGAATGTGTTATTTTAAGTCATAAGAGGATATTGCTATCATCAAAATTTATTTTTTATAGAAAATAATATATTTTTAATGATCCTGTTCAAATTAGATAATGTTGAATTTTTTATAATTTTCTAAGATAGTAAAATTATGGTTAAAAATTAAATAATGTATAAATATATATTATACATTATAGTGTAATAATATCCCAAAAAAGTTAAAAAAATACTATAATGTTATCAAAAAACCTAAAACAAGGATTCCCTTTAAAAATATGTTTTCTTGTAATTAATATAATTATTGTAAAACCTTTAATGAATCCTAAAAAACATAAATAATAATTTAATGTTTATAAACAATTTATTATTCGAATGACTCGCATCAGCATTGTGAATGTATTTATTTTTAGTAATTTTTTTCTTAACCTAATAAACGTTTTTACATGAGTCCTCTATGGTTTAATCAATGGGAAGTATTTTTTTTAAATTTTTTTACTTACAGTCCAAAACCTATGTTTTTAAACTAATAATTATTTACCATCACTTTTTCTTAAAATATAAACCTAAAATCCCATTACTCTTCACTAAAAAATCATTTATAAATAATTTTCTCACCATATCCTTATCTAATTATCTTCTAAATACAGTTAAATGATCTTAAGAACCCTCTCTAAATATTTTAGAATTATCCTCTAAATCAAGGTATTCGCAACCATTTCCACTACATTCAATTACTTTGTCTATATTTAATCTTTTTATTTCAAATTATTATAGTTTTTATGTGTTCATAAAAGTTCCATTATGTTTCATACAATAATAAATTAATTATATACCACATTCAACACTCATTAATCCCTCCCATGAATCTTTAATTACACCAGTTATGATGCTTTAATCATCATGTAATTTGTAATTTAATTTTTTTTTATATGAATAGCCTCTACCATTTATACTCTATGGTTTTAACTGAGATGTATATATATTTAATTGGATTATAATATTTATGTATGGAACCCAAACTCATTAATTTTGAGACTACAAGTGATGAAAAATTATCCTATATTGTATGATCTATGTGGAAAAAAAATTTCATGTACATGAAATGATTATGATAGGTTGGACCAAAATTATATCCCTCCTATGAATTGGATAATATTTTTTCTCATGAGATACCATGTTTCAGTCAGTTGAGGTTATCCAAAACAAACTATGTTATGATTTGAAGAAAATTATCATTGAAATATAGGTATGATGTCATGTATTATATAACATACACATTTATATAATTCCTCGATGTTTTTATATTATGTCATGAATATATGTACATTATTAATATTTTCACCATTCTATATGAACATGTTATCCCTATTTAATCACATGTATTTTGTTTCAATTTTTATACCTTAATTATTCACTTATTTGGATTATGTACCCATTTATTATATATGTCCATATGTTATCTCATTTGGTATTGTAAGTTTAAAATAATTGAATAGAATGTTATACTATTAATGAATTTTAATGGATTCATGTCACCAATTATTTTAATATAATTCTAATTACTCAAATTTATTATTATTTTAAACCTAGTGTGATTACAGTTAATGTATAATTATTTAATAAATAATGTAATAATTTTAATAAATGATATTGGTGGTCATATATGTCTCATCCAAATATTTGTTTACACCTATCATTACATGAGAGTGTAAAACCATAATCCTCTAAGGGAAACCTATTATAGTATTTCAATAATTTACATGTCATTGAATACCTATTTCCAACCTGTGGACATTTTTAAGGACAAATTACATTCCTATAAGATTTAATCTAACTAATCATCACAAAATAGATGAGTCTCAAAAGATGATATAATTTATAATCCTGATGAAAAAATGATTTACTCCAAATTTTTAGGGAAATCCTTCATGTGTACTCACTTAAAATACCTAGTCAAAATATGATTCCACATTTGATGTTGTTATATCGGACCACCCAAACACCTTGAGATGTGTGGGTTGGGGACATTAGAAATATACATATTATGTCTTTATAATCTATAAAAACAATTCAAGGTTAGTAGAACAACAATCCCCAACATTTTTGGAACATAAGAATTATTTACTAGAGTGTTAAATATCAGGAAAAATTAATGCTTCTCAAAATAAATAATTCATCATGGGGTAAAATTTTACTTAATCCAAATATCACCCAAGTAAATTAAATAATTTCCTAAAACAATAAATAAATTCCACTGAGAAACCTCGCTTTAAGAGCCTCTTAGTAATATTATACTATTAAAAGATGAAAACCCCCATTATATAGATCAATTAGTGCGGGATCAGTGATGAATATAGAAAAATACAACAATTATCACAAACAAAACATTTGGTTACTATCCACTATCAGTATCAATATACTTTACAAATGTATTTACTAATACATATATGAAACTATTAAAACACTCACACTTGGGATTGATGATAATTCGAATAATATTAATTTTCAACTTCTATAACCCATTTATTCTTTCCCACACATGTTGGAAGTCACAATGAGCTCAATGATAATATATTCCAAACAAATATATTAGCTACCCAACCTATCCTATAGTATTTCTATGTATTCAGATAAATAATTAAAGTTATTTTTTACAAATTTGAATCAATATTCAATCAAATATAATCCTCCAATTTGAGAAACCATAAAATATCATTTGTAATAAAAAACTTTTTCACATCAACTATTTGTGAAATCTCTATCATTGATTGAATAACACATAACCCTATAGACACTAACATTAGGATGTTCAATTTAATTCCCTAGAATCTTTTCCATAATCTGTAATAGATATCATACAAATGACATGGATTATATAATATTGAAATGGGATGGTAACACAAGGTATCATCCTATATGAAATAATCTATGAAATGATCTTCCTTACAAGTGAAAAAACATAATATCATAACTATTATCATTATCACTTGGACTGGAGAATAGGTGGGGAATAGAAAATATGTAATCCCAATAACGAATAATCAATCATGAGGCCTTATAAAAACTCCGGTGGTTTTAGAAAATATGTCCAATATCATATCCAAGATTTATGTCATTTAAATACTCAAAACATGATTGGTTATAATCAATCATTCCATATGCGAGTATCTAAATTACTGATATCATAGATTTTTACTTCTACAATGAAATTAAAACCACAAACATGATAGTTTTAAACAATATTGACTGTATGTAAATGTATTTGATCATCTCACCAAAATGAGTAGGAAAATCCAATGAAAGAATCATTATATTACAGTAGACTATCCCATAAGGATAAGAAATTTGTGTCTTAGAATCCATATAATACTCTATCTCCGGAGTAGTATACATTATATTATACACCATTAGGAATCTTTTATTGGAAAAAAAATAAAAAAAACTACTACTAGCACTATATTTCACATTAGGGACAACCTTTACTTCTATATGAAAATATTCACTAAGAATAATTGATAGATTAATGTTCTATATTATTATAATTCCATGAGAATCCCCAATCATTCTCTAAACAAAAAATCATCCTTCATCTAATCATCATAGTGAAGATAATTCACCATTAATGGTAATTTACAATCCCTACAATAAATATTAAATAAATTCTTATGGGTAAAATTTTAGAACTACTGCGAATGACATCATATTCATAATGTTATATATGATTGGGATAATGAGGTGACTACATTATTTAATACAAAAATATATTACATAATTTTAGATGAAAACATAATACATATCATAATTATACATTCCCTATAACTATAATGTTTTATATTACGTTTTCAGACCTGATATATAATCATCTAATTCTGTTGTTGCTCAACAACATCTCCAATGATTTTATTCTCACAAAGTAATATTCTAAGATATCACCAAATTAAAATGTTTATTTACAAAATAAAGATTTCAAATATATGAATGTGTGAGATCATATTCATAGTAATGGTAAACATAAGATATGTCAATCGATGATTATAAGATTTCATATGATAAGAATAAGGGTATGATAATTTAAACATCCCATTTTATAATCATTTCAAACCAGTGAAAATTTTTTAATCATAAATCATGGATCGCAAAATTTTAATAAAAATAGAATTAAGTCATAATTATGTATGATTAGAAGCAGTAAATAATTAGAGATGAGAATATATCAAAAGATTTAGAAAAAATATTTTTTAGCACATTAAATAATATAAAACTATTTCCTTAGGGAATTATCATGTGAGGAACATAATAATGGATTGGGTTCACATTCTATTCAATAAAATCCACATTCATGGTTCACTCCATTGAAAACATTATTGGATAGAGTCCATTAATGATCATAATTCACTCCCCATTATACACTTTCTCTTATCATGATATATTATTCATTATCAAATTATTTTTATTCTCTATATAATTGTAGTTCCACTCATCACAAAATGAAAACTCTATATATGTGTTACACGAGATCATTAAACATTCATCAATTCATCATAACATAAATAATGGAAAGGAAATGTGTTATATAAACATTCTATGATTTATAATATCATGAAAAAATATAAATAACTGATTTTATAATGGTTTCATAATATCCTAATTAATAGGTGATAATAAAATACGTTTCAATAAATCATCCTTCTATTATTTTCGACAATATCAAAAAAATAAGAAAAAATCAAATGGTTCATATTTTTGTGTCTATATTAAAGAAAAATAACGCTTAAAATATGTAAACATATATGAAAAAATACCTTTAAAAGTTACATCAAATAATTATATAGAAATATGAGATAAATTTTTATTTATATTGAAAAAATATTAATTTTAATTTGCTAGAATATTGTGAAATCAATTTTCTTATAAAATGCCAATAAAAATATGTAAATGAGACTTCAATGAAATGAAAATTCATGTTGGATTGAAAATATAATCATGTATTATATGTTTTAAAAAATTAATTTCATACTTTTTAAAAATGTAAAAAATGAACTGGATTGAAATATTTTAAAATGATTCCTATTTTAAATTTTCTAAATATTTTATATGGTAGTGAAAATATCAATTTCAAAAACATTTCATATATTTGTATTAAATTTCATCAAAAAATTTGATGATTATTGACATGGAAGAAAATGTTTAATGAAAAAAGATCAAATAATATTTTCATTAATTTCAGAGTAATTATTTTATCATTTGAAGCACAAAAAATAGAAAACGGTAAAATACATAAAAATTTATTTAATATCCAAAGGATAAAAAAGGTTCTTCATTTAAAATTTTTAAAAAAAAATCCCTTAATATAAATTTATCAAATACAATCATAAAATTAAATGATATTTTATCATAAACCCCTACCCATAGTTACCTATTACATTTTATGCCTTCAAATATACCATATAATAAATAATTATTAATTATATATATATTAAAAAAATATTATTCATAAAATAAATACTTATTTTAACTGCTTTATAATTTATAATTTTCCATCTATTTAACATTTCTTGATTAAATTTAATATTATTGTTAAAACATGTTTGTTTTCCATGAATGTTTCTATATGAGGGTTTCAATAGTAGGACCAATTCCACGTTTTAATCATATGATAAATAGTAATAATGAAATTATTATCAAATTTATTCATCGCCTACACATTTATGTTCTATATTATAAAGGGATGATGAAATATAAATTACATCACTTAATGGAGATAGTAGTTCGTACACACGCATGAATGTTGATTCCATATTTCCAAAGATAGAATGAAAGAAATATAAATATTAAATAATTATTATAGAATTGGTATTATATATGAAATATCAAATATATTGAATAAATATATACGTATTATCATCCATGTAAAAGATAAATAAAACCTGAATCACATAAGATATTTTAATTTAAGAATAATAATAATTTAATAAATGAAATATATATATATATATATATATTCAACAAAAATATCCACATAAGAGTGACGAGGATCAATAATGAAACATATCGCATTGGGAGGCGAATGCCTACATATATGCATGAACAATGTATTAATATACTATATAGTGGAAAAGATATGAATAATGGATGATAAATTTACAAAAACGACATCTCATTATAAGGTATAAAATATATTTCTTATATCGTCATGTTTATTCAATAATTAATGCAGTTATAGAAAAAAATTATAATACCAAGTTAAAAACTATACCTTTTGTTTGGAAAACCTTAATTGATGTACATATTGATACCTATATGGATGGTAATATGATTTAACCAATACCTATAGGATATGGTAGGAAATATTACGAATCGATTGTATGAGGAATTTATAAGAGAATAGCTTCTTGATGTGTGAGTAATTGAGGAGATGTGGCGTCCTTTTACAATTGAAGGAGAGGAAACACATGAAATTTGTAATAATAATTAAATTTAATTATTTATTATGCAATAATAATGGCTCCAAAATTAATCATAATGGATTAATAGATGATATATGGTAAAAATATCACGTGAAAATTTAATTTTGGGAGTTTTTTGGTCATGGAAACCCTTATCTTTTAAGTATAAACACAAATTAAGAAATTGTAACCTTTATTGAAATAATTTATTTTTTCCTCGATAATAATTTATAATGAAAAAATAATTATATTAAAATAAGTAACTAATATTAGTTACTCTTATTAAAAATATGGAATTCATTTTATGTAATTCAACCACTATAATTGGTAGATATTCACTTTAAAATAAGTGTGTAAAACAAAATAAATTATTTTTAATAAAAAATCACTCTTAATAATAAGATTTATATTATTTTCGATATATTAAATTTAAAAACAATTATATGAATTCAAAAACAAGTTATTGATTATATAATATCAAATTTTATTTAAAATAAATAATTAAAAATATTTTTTTTGATAATAACAAATTTTACAGATAATTACTAATTATTTGATAAAGTACACCTTTTTGACATTAAATGACATTATATTCATTTCTTGACAATTGATAATTATTTAATTCATTTTATAAAAATGTAAAAAATAATTTTTTATAATTTATATTGACATATTTATTCCCTCCAATATAATGAATAGGATAAAACCATCAAATTTTATTAAAAAATAAATTAAATCAAACATTTTATTTAAAATTGGTGTTGGTTTTTAACCAAGATATATGATAAATTAAATTCTTTTAAATTTAAATAAGTTATATAATAGTATGGTGTTTCATTATGATATATTAAATTATTTTATTTATTGAAATATTATTTCTCTAAAAAAAGGAAGGATACATCAATCTCATCACATCATCATGTTACCAAGTAGCTTCCTAAATTTATGCCTTTAATAGAAAAATATTACAGGATGAGTAGTATTTTTCACAAATGGTTGTATCTTGGATCATGATTATCCACTCGTAGTTCCCCTTACATTAGATCATTAAATAGTCGTATGAACATTTAGATTATTTCATGTTATGGATTAAATAATCACTTCTCTGAGAGATATAAAAGGAACTCATCATGAAAATGAGAGAGATATAGGGTAAGTTTATTTTTTTTATAAGAAATCATTATGATATAATAAGTAATTTAATATGGGACAATATATCATAGGATAAGAATAAAATTCCTTACAAATACCAAGACCATATCTTAAGGACACATTCATAGGAATAATTTATCACCAACATTTATATTTTTATCATGCTAATGATTATCTGCAAAAACTTTCTACCAACACTGAGATAATTTTATTTTATAATGAATGTATATAATCATATCTTCAATTTCGTTTTATATATCAAGACCCAATTAGTTAAATTTTTTGTACATCCTTTCATGTTAAATTTTTTTACTTTATTCAGTAGAGGGAATCATAAGGAGCCCTCTTTATGCTCGAGTTATTTCTATTATTGTATAAAACATTTACCAATGGAAGGTGTTAATACCAACAAATTTTTAATTCCATATAATATTATCTCATAATATCCTATAGGGTTTAAATTTTCCTCATTGTATGACCATCATTACGAGGATGATATACTATACTAAAACACCACTCTATATCCATAATATTCTCAAAATTCCTCCAGAACAACGATGTAAACCATACATCCTTGTTAGGTATGATTTATTGTGGTTCTCCATATTATAATACCCTTACCTTATTTCAAATCATTTAAATTTGGTCACATGGTAAAAAATCACCAATTTAAAAAACATGTACAGATTTCATATATTTTTTGACTACAGCCTAAATAGAATTGTTCCCTTCTTTATTTATGGGTAGTACGATGATGAAATCCTTGGTGTTGTCTTCCCATTAAATTTCTTTTCATGGGTAATGTTCATAAAATTATTTTATATTTCTATGTCTCATCCATATCTTTCAAAATAATCCCCCAAATACATTCTATAAATAATTTTTTTCCTTTTTATCCATATATAAATACTACTTCTGATTTCTATGAGTCATTAAATATTGGTATTTATTGATATTGTTGAACTATGAGACTCATAAAATAAATTATTATTCATGTAATATATTATAGGAAGAAATAGTTTTTTATTATACCTTATTATGACATGATAATCATAATCAATATAATGAACATTTCTTACCTTCTTATATAGTTTCACATTCGAATATTCTTCAATTATAATCGTCACATGGATTTATGGTTGTACATTAATCTGAATCTGATTTGATATGTCCCATTTCTTCATTAATTATTTATTTTTTTTTCAAAAAACATGTAAATATCATATCTCTTACAATTCTCATAATTTATAAAATAGTATGATATTTTTAACTCAGAGCATCAACCACCTAGTTCACGTTTATATTATTTTTGGGTATTCAGGACATGTAATGGTAAATCCATTACAACCATATCCATTAATTTATATTAAACACATTCTATTTGAATATATATTTAAATACTTTATGATAGGTATATATAACATATCTTTCACCATAACCATGATGCCTCCATATTTTAAATGAAAAAATTAATGTCGACAACACCAAATCTTATGTATGAAAATTTTGAAAACGTATCTTCAATTGGTGAGAGGAATATTCCATAACGAAATAATTATAAATATATAGAAATATCATTCTCTTAATTTCATCACTCTTGATTTGAAACCATTCTCTTCTATAAGTTATTTTTAATTTGGTTTAAATTGTACACGTTCTTTACAATTGAATAAATGTTCCTCATATTCATCTCTTTTAAGGAATGTGGATCCCTTTTGAATCAATTCTTTATTAGATTATATATCCCATATAAATTCATCCCAAAGTGATGGTAGTATCAAGACATCCCATGAAATGTATATATAATGGTTACCATGGTTAGTCTAGTCTATTTCTCAGTAACATTTTTCTTTGTTAGATCAACCGATATATACTCTATTATGATTATAGGAACCAAAAAAATCATTTTATTTTTAAAATTCAATAATATTAAATATATCATATATATTTTATTTTTATTATCATTATTAAATTTCTCAATTGATTATAATGATCTTCTGTACTCATATAACATATAAAAATATCATCTATAAAGACTAATACAAATGTTTCTAGGTAATCTATAAAAACTTTATTCAGTAAATCCAAGATGATGGGGGTGAATTAGTATCTAATAATACAACAACAATTAATTCATGATTTCCATTACTGGTATGGATGGTTATATTGGGGTGTCCTCATTAATTGCCCCAAATTATTGATGTCATGAAGGATGATTAGAATTTGAAATATATTGATCTTATCACCATTCATCAAACATATTATTGAAATGGGGAAGGAAATTCTTGTTATTGATTGTGATATTATTATGTTCTTTATAATTAATATAGATATTCATGCCCCTATCCTACATCGTAATAAAATAATATGTGCACCGATGGTGACTCAGTAGAGAATATAATTCCCTTTCTCAATCTTCTACTTGAGTTTCCCCAATAATTATTTAAAATCAATTGGTTGGATTCTATGTGATTTATTATAAATATATGTCGCACCTTGTTTGAGTGTTGTTGAAGACTCTATATCATGATTCAGGGAACACTTGAAAATTATGTTACAAATAGAACATCGTAATCTAGTAAAATGTACATATATTTCATTTTTATTTCCTCCCAAACCATTGGATATAAATATATGTAATTAATTGGTTTCATGATCCATATAATTGATTTAATTCCATTTTGATGTTGATACATTCCATCACACTAATATCCAACCATATGTTCATTCAAATAATCAATTGATAATATTTTTATTCTAGACTTATATAAGAAATATATGTAATGAAATTTTATCAATGCTAAAAATAATATCAAATTCATCTAAATGAAGATAAATAATATTATAATATGGATCATTTTAAAACAAATTAACATAAATTCATCAATATTGGAGTAGAGGATAATTGTTCCTTAGCAATCAAAATCTGCATTTGGGATGACATTTCTTAGATTCATCCATATTATGTGATATATCCCTTGGATAGGGGCATCAACAAAGATAATAACCATGTTCCCAAAACATAATACATTGAACTATTTTTTAATCCCTTGGATTAACTTCATTTCCCTCATTTGAGGGTTTTATTTTTTTCTCAACAAATAGTGGTTTTTTATTTTATTTCTAACACATAAAGCTTATTATTATTCCCTCAATACATATCTATGGGTGATTCTCCTCTAATTCATTACATGTAAGAAGTTGAATCATCTCAACTCAATGGTCTTTATTGACTAACCTCACATGAATGTATATTTATCTTTTATTAGGGATGTCAAAATACTCCCCAATGATGAGGTTGTTAATTAGATATTGAGAATTTTTATTAATAATATTAACAAGGATTATAATTCTAGATCACATTTTATTTGGTATCAAATTAATATTTTTATTTTATGTTGTTCATCAAATACATTTATCACCTAATTCATTCTTGTCCCTTCTTTTAAATAATAATATAACAAATTATATAAAACAACAATTATTGTATGTAATCATGTAATGGTGAAAAATCATTCACTAGATGTCAGAATCCTGAAAAAATTTTATTAATCTATGAAACCATTTTTTTATCCTATGTTAGTATTAGTAATCATTAATTAAAATGTTTCAGAATGGTTCATAAATAAAATGTGAATGTTCTCACCAATATCTCTTTGCAGTTTCTATCCTAGTGTGTTTTCTTTGTACCACTCATTGTGGACCTGTGATGATCATATTAATTAAAAATTTACACTATTCCAATTTGTTACTCCAAGGTCCATTTCTTCCATATCAACATCTACTTTCTAGTAACCAAAAATGGATTTCATTTATTTAAAACAAAAAAACATTACACTAATAAATTGAATGATATTATCTTATAAATAAACATATCCCTGATGTTTCCAGTAATATTTTTTAACCATAATTATAAAACATAGAAAACCCATACTTCACCTCACACTGAGAAAAACCCATATTTTTATACAAGTACATTTTTTTAGAAAAATATTCAATAAATATCATTAAAATACCCTACAATGAACTGTAAAAGATAATTATGTTAATTGTGAAGATAAAAAATCCTCATATTTAATGTAATATATTTCACATATTCTATAATTTTCTTCTTTAATTGTACATTTCATATATATACCTTGCCTAAAACTATTCATCATAACCAAGGGAATTGAAATTTAAGAAATGGTGATATTAAATAGCCATATAGGGTAATCAAATGAGATATCAATCCTTGATCTTTAATAAGTGATTATATGATAAGAATTATTTTATTAGAATATTCTCATAAAAATACATAATCATACCCAATCATTCAAATATAATTAATCATAAATCATATCATAAATAATTTTCATAAAAAATAAATAAGTAACAAGTGTGGTAAATGATAAATAATTAACCATAATTCACGAGAACAAATCATAAGTAAGCTATATATGTTATGGTAAGAATATAAGAATATAAAATCATTTCTTAGTCATGTTCCACTTCTTAGACACTCATATTGGACTGGAATAACTCATCATTCCATAATTTATATAGCCATGTTTTAATCCTAAGACTCTCTTATTTGGAAGAGTACCACACTGAACTTGGTTCACTCCCCATTCTAGACATTGTTCTTTCATAATATATAATTATTTACCTACTGCATTGGAGGGACATATAATTCTAGGTCCATCTATTCCATAATTAAAACCATACAAAAGTGTTACGTAATATCCTAAAAAGCTCATCAATTAATAATTTCATAACCCATGGAAGTAAAATTGATTTCATAAACATTCAATATTATAAATATACAATAAACCATGTAAAATAAACAAGTTTCATAATGGATTCAAGAAAATATAATTATCATATCTGTAAGAAAAATGAATTAATGAATCATCCTTATATATTCATCATCATAACACATCCAGTGAAATAATGTATACTATTTAATAAGATCACTTCCCTAGTGAATCATAAAATTACTTTACTAATATTGACCTAGATGATAAATAAATTTAAATGTTCCTTCATACCATTCATTGAAAACTGGAGAAAAATATCATTTTCAATTTTAAAAATTTTAACTAAAAACACGAAATCATTGAGAAAATCATTTTATATTATATTATCCATGGAATCTTGAAAAGTATTTTTTCTATAAAAGTATGATCAAAATTGATTTAAAATGTATTAATTCTCAATATATTAAAAAAGTTATTTTAAAACTATTTTAAAAGTTAAAAAAACTTATTCAAAAAACACATAGAACAATTACTTTTAAAACAATGGATAGAAAGTTAAATGGTTCAAATATTTTATTTTTTAGACAATATAATTATATTTAAAGACATCACTAAACTATTGTTATGATTATGGTTTTGCAAGACAATTTTCCTTATACGTTGAAGAGAAATTGTATTCTATTCATTAAAAACTATTTCTCAATCATTTTTAGAACCAAAGATAGAAAAATGATTTTATTAATATAAAATTTTGTAAATATATTTATGGTAAGTACGGTTTTTATATGATAATATCTAATTACTTTTCATCAAAAATAATTTAGTATATAAAATCATAAAAGGGCATGAGATTATAAAATAAACACATACCCCAGTTATTTTCATTCAACAAAAACATTAAAATTTTATATATAATAAACATATATTTATTTTAAATATATCATAAATCCATATTAATACATAAAATAGTATTTATATTTCGTTTTTATTTCTAATAAACATTTTTATAATATTTTTTCATTTAAATGAATTTTCTCATGAACATTTGTTTTTCAATACATGTGTTAGTTTTATGGTTATAGTATATATTCCTTGTTCAATATTATATAATCTCCAAAATATAAATAATAAAATATGTGTCTTATTATGTTTTAATATGCTGTTATAAAATCATTCAAATAACATTGTTATGAAAAATTAATTACATCACTTCGGGGAGATGGTAATATTTAAATGCACATGAGTGATTTTTCTAGTTTTCCAATGGTGGAAATAAAGAAAGATAGATAAAACATAACCTTCTATGAATCAATATTATTTCTTAAAAAAATATGTACTAGTTAAATTGATACTTATTACATATCATGTAATTAGTACATAAAAAATAAATCATAAATCTTCATGGAGGATGTAGTTTTCATATACAAAGAGATAGGTTATCAATTTCCATCAAAAAGGAGTGGTAATAAGGTAAATAATATATAAAAAATAAAAAATAATAATTATGTAAAAATCGTCAAATATAAACAATAAATCTATAATAATAAAAAACATGAATTATGGGGATGAATAATTAAATGCATCACTTCTCAATGTGTTTTTCCTCATTTACACATGATTGATGCATTAATTTTGTATTTCATAAAAAATGAGACAAAAAATGGTTGTTTCGTGGAAATATAAACATCTCATTCTATCAAAGATATTTATTTTATTATTCAATAAGAGTTTTTATATAATATATGGTTTTATAAGATTAAATAAAATGAAATTTATCAGTTAAAAGATATACCTTGTCTTTGTAAAACTATATTTCTCTTATATCCTCTGCCTTCTAAGGTTGGTATGTTGATAAAAAAGTAATAATATAATGTCTATAATTTTTTTAGGAAATTATTTTTCCTTTTAGTGTATAATATAATAGGAACTCTAATTTTGGGAATGATATGAGATGTTGTTTTATTTTATAAGGTAGTGAGACGACACACTTGGAAATTATAAAAATATTAAAATACATAAGGTACTACATATGGAAAATAGATAAAAATTACTAATATTAAATTATTATAAGATATAGGGTTGAAAAATAACTATAAAAAATAGATTTATAAAATTATTTCCATCATATTAATCAATATCTCTTTAGTTTAACCACTAATTAACACCTTTGATCAATTACCATAGAAAAGAGTTTTTAAATTAGTTACATTTCATCATTACAAAAAAATTAAGATAAATTTATTAAATAATATTGTATATTATAATTGAAAATATGTAATGTAATTTAAATTTTTTATCTATAAGTTTTATAAATTTATTTCAAAATAAATTAAAAAAATTCAATAAAAAATTTGCTTTGAAAGAAAAACAATTCAGTATAAAATGAGTTTATATTCATCCCACTACATGTAAAATCAACTAGATGAATACTAAAAAAATTAGTTTAATATAAAATTGATAAAATTCCTTAAAATAAATAATCAAATTTAATTAAATGTTTTTATTAAGATATGAAACTATTGGGTGATTAAAATTGTCTTGTAGAAAAATATATTTTTTAATAATAAATGAATTTATTTTTATTTCTAACCAATTCACAACTATTTAATTAATTTTATAAAATTTTAAGAAATATGTTTCCACAACATATACAATCATACTCATACCCTTCAATACAATGTATTAGAGAAAAATATCATATTAAATTATAATAATTCAATAGTATATCACAAAACATTAAAACTCACTATTCTATGTAAAGAAAGCCATCACACAAATTAACATTCAATAATGTTAATTATAAAATAAAATGTCAGTGTGTTATAAATAAATATTTTTGAAATGGAAATAAAGATAATATAATGCTATAAGAAACATGTAGTAACATAATTATACCATCCAAATGATTCTTTAGTTTTCCTAGTAGACTCATATCTAATGAGAGTAATAGAAAACAGATATATTGGACACTACCCCTATGATCACACCATTGGTCATATAACCCAAATCAAGAATCCAAGTGCATTGTTTCCTATCATTAAATATGTATCTTCAAAATATGACTAACTCTAAAATTCACCCCTAATACTCAAACAAATCTTAAACGATTCATACATAAACCGACCGATAGTGACCCAAGCTTGAGCTACAATAGGCTGACCATGCAACCGCAATATAAAATCTAATAGTATATTGGCTAGATACTAGAAACAATGATGGATAACAAACAAGGAAAAACATACACTATAAATTCCATTAAAAATTAATCACTACTATATAATTGTATCAAAAAGACTATATATATATATAATCAAATAATCTAGGTTTGATTCATGTATGTGAGATCAATTGAAATGTTCAATTCTAAAGTAGAAACCCCAAAAGGAAAATATAATTTAAAATTTCATTGAATTATTTGGTTATATTACTCTTAGATTATTAATACATCTCATTGTAACATTATCTACTAGAATAAAAATAAATAATAACTAACCCATCAAGAACCATTATCTTTTACAAAAAATCGACTCTACTAACTCCACCAAATCATTATATTTTATCAGTAATGACAACATTTTAAATATATTTACAGAAATAACATGTGTGTGAATAAATCATGAGTAGGGGTGAGTATATATATATATATAATACGATGCCAAAAAACCATAAGGATGAAATAGTTTTAGCTTATCTCAAAACCCTGAAATATAATAAATGTGTATAAGACCAAAATGTAAATATATTTTCAGTACTGTAAATAAATCAATTTGATAAAGTAAGTGTATTAATATCTAATAAAAATATTCAATAATGTATAACATCATATGGTAGATAAAATTATCAGGTCATCCTAGCACCCAAGGTACCTAAACCTCCTCACGTTTTCATCATCCAAAAAATCAATCTGTAGAATTAATATTGGAGGACCTATTCCTCACGGAGTAGAGTCTATCAATAAATAGGGAATAAAGCCTTTTGGTGTACTTGCATCTTATTATGCGTAATGTGTTTCAGCAGAGAGTGTTACCTAAATAATGAGCGGAGTACCAACAGATAATTAATATGGGAGGGTTATATAATCCAATAATTACATGGAGAACCTCTAGCCCATATGTGATATGTTAATTGGAGGTTTATGAACTCTTTTTCAACTCTAATCATCCATTAAAACACAATGTAAAATTTAAATGTATGTGAAAATATAAATTCGTGAGTACGAAAACATTAATCTGCATAGATTGAAGTGATACATAAAAAAATTATGTGGAAATTAAATCATAATGGAATAATCCATTGAATACTAATACCTGAGAGTAAAAATTCAAAAATAAAACTAGAAAATGATATTTTTATTGAATATAATATATAATATATTACTTTTAGAACATTATATTCCATATCCAAAATCATATGGAAATCATATG
Organism: Viscum album; assembly: GCA_963277665.1. NCBI lineage: Eukaryota > Viridiplantae > Streptophyta > Magnoliopsida > Santalales > Viscaceae > Viscum > Viscum album. Next base: position 575,553,006 of record OY728138.1, on the reverse strand, counting down.
CATGTGATTTCTCTATATGGTACATGGGGTGTAGTACCCTCTAGAATGTCAGTTAGAAGACAACCATGGATATTTATGTCATTTATAATCATGTAGGAATTTTACCTACATACAATACATTCTTTGGGGAATCTCATAGGGAGGAAATATTGTAATATGTACATAAACTATGTGATTTTACATGTTTAAAATTTATTATTTGAAATGATACACATCGTAATGATTCAATCCAAGTCAACCTGACTCATTAATAACAATGCCCCACCATGAGTCCCAATTTGTGTTCCTGATAGCTTGAGTTTGATGCTAGGCACGAGGGTATCCATATAGAAAAATATGAGAATTAAATATCCATGGACATCAAAAACACATGTATCATATACTGTAGGATATATATATATATCTAAAAACTATGTACAATATTGAACTACATAATGAAACAAGATACATAGAAAGGAAAAAACAAATCATTATAAGACACATAAAAAACAATTTGAAAATATTTTATCTATGTGTGAACATCGATCACAATCATCCTAAACCACCCAATGATTAAATTAACTAGGAGGGGACACAATTAAACAAGACACCATTCTGTATTACTAGTATCCTAAAATAACCATTAACATAGTTTACTAATAGAAATTGTAGGTTTTGTGTATTAATTTTTAGTAAATTTCCATAATGAATCTATAATATTTTTGTCACCATGAAACCATTAGTTTGATCGTTTAAAAATAATATACATAAAGAAATATATATGAAAAATTATTTAAACAAAAAGTTGCATTTACTTTTTTAAATATTATTCTATATACTATTAAATTAGAAGAAGGATGGGAAATGTTTCTAATTAAATACCATCAATTAACCATGAATTCTAAAAACTACATCATTAATTAACCAAATGGGATATTAAATAATATGATTCCATGAAATGTCTACTGAAAATAGAGTAATTCACTAAAATAAATGTTCTGTGATTACCTATAATCTAAGGAACTCTAGCCAATATAGTGAAATATGGTTCCCTAATTTATAATTTATCCCAATTTCCTTCTTAATGTTCCAATTTTATCAATTTTATTAAAGATAATCAAAGGAAAATATTTTCAAATTATAATTGTGAAATTTCATTAAATAGATTGATATCATAAATACCATTTTAAAAGTAAAACTTTATTAAAAAATTTCTAACATCCAATAAAAGTCATATAGTATTAATAAATTTATATTTATAAAAAAACAACTTCAAAATAATCATTTTCAAATATCAAAATCATTAGACCTCAGAACAATATCAATGTTTACCATTTGAGTTAATCCCTTGGATATAGACACCCACCTCGCCATTGGACGAAGCATCAATGATTTTGATTTAGATAATGGGATTCATCAAGATCAAGTTCTCATATATCCGGATATTCTAATAACATCTTTAATTCACATGAAACACATTATTTCATGAAATCACAACACAATTAATTTACACTAGATGAATAAAAAGTGATTTTAGGATAGATCTAGATAAACTGGGAGAAATCGAGAAGTAAAAAAACTTTGATGAAATTTCCCAAAATTGGTGAAGGATTTAAATATAATCAATGGTATAGTCCACTGGAGGGTTATTAGGGGCCTATTTTAATCTCAAGAGTAGATACTATTAGAGTCAAAAGTGATAAGGGAACCATGGTCATTAAATATTTTGATATTTATGGATTTGGTGATAATGTTTTGTTTCATGGACGGAAAAAATATATTCTAACCATGTCATATCAATTGTCCCTATAAAACCAAGTTATATGATATTATATGAACTGTTTCATGGTCTAATAAATCATGTGAAATCTATGTGGAATCCACTATACCAATACCCATATATCATCAAGTTTTTTTGTAGAATCGCTATGTTAAAAATAGGTTCTTGATCCATGAAAATCACTACTAGCATCATTAGAGAGATATCGCATAGTTACATCATATTTACTACTAATTATATTCCTAAACCATATTCATATTAAATTTTCCCCTATAAATTAAATTTTTTACCTTATTCTCTCAAAGGACTCTTGAACATATAAATTGATAAACTATGTACAGAAGTTAATAATCATGTGACCAGTATGGATTCATAGTTCTTTTAGTCAAGAAAAACATTTTCCTTAATAAATTACATGATATTTCTAAAAATAAATAGATAATTCCACTACTCCCTCATATTTGATTATCGCTCCAACGTATCATGGATATCCTGTTTCCTTTAATACAATATAAAAATAAGAGGATTTTTTTCACGTAACACATTATCTTGACATTCCATCATTTGAACTGGTTGGTTAGCCACTAATGTGTTAATGTTGACATAAACATTATCCAATTCAATCACTTGGGAAGGGTACATTTTCCAAATATTCAATGAGAATACATCAAATAATCCCTGAATTAATGTCAATATAGGTGGTAAGTTCATCCATACATGCACCTTTATATTTCATTTCATGATCTCAAAAGGACCATCAATAATACATACCAACTTACACAGATTTGACCAGTAATGATATCCCATGTGAGGTAAAATATAGAGAAAAAAATAATTCATACCATAACCTCCAATGATAAAAATGGATTTTATAAAAACATTTCTAATGGCTCAGAACAACATCCAAGCTTTTTCAATATAACCACACTAACGTTTTCACAACAGGAAGAGACACGGTCATACATAATATGTTCACATACCCTTTCCTAACATCTCAAAATCCTAGATGGCTTCACATATAACACATTTATGTGAGTGTCCTTAAACAATTCATCATAACTATTATTTTAAAAATTATTCAAGCACATACGATAATAAAATAAATATCCATTGAAATAATTCATACACGTCAGATGCAGATAATCTAGAATTGGATGATTCATCTACTCTAGTAATCTAGTTAAATATTTATTACCATTCTTCAAATTCACCAAAAATCAATCACATTTATTAATCCCCTTTAAAATTGAATAGCAATAATTGAGAATATTTCATAAATGGTATCTAAACTAACACCAACAAGATTTACAAACCCTTGAATAAAAAAATATTCATAATATTCTACCCTAATCATCACCATAGAAGGAATCATTTGAGTTCAACTAATGAATTAATTAACCTTTATCAAAATTGAAAATCCTTCACAACTTTGAGTCTATGATAGTTCAATAATGAATTTGATGGTTCTTTCAGCCAACCTCTATCAGATAATGGATAATAATATAAAGAATAGGTAGGTCTATGGTATTCTATTAAGAATATTTAATATGGTTTGAATCATTGTAAAATCCAATTTATTTATAGAATAAATGATTTTAATATTTAATTGTATTTTTAAATTATATAATTATATTAATTATAAATATATTATCAAATTCTTAAAATCAGAAAGTAAATAGATATATTATAAACATTTTTTACCCAATTTTATTTCAAATATTATTATTAAAAATATAGAATTTTTATTTCAAATAATTAATTCCATTTCTTAATTCATCAAGTAAGAATTATATTAAGAAGATTTGTGGACAATTATTTGAAAATTTTTTAATTTTCAATGTGTAATAAAAAATACAGCTTCTTATTGAAAATATTATTTTAATATAATTTTTTCAAAAAATAAATTTAGGGTTTTTTAATTTATAAAATTTAATTTATTAATTATTATTTAAAATAATACACATATTTTTTTAAATGTATTTTATAATTATATTTATTATATGTAAAATTTATATTCTAAATGACAAGTTTCTAGATTTTTTTTGGGTTTTCTAAAATAATGCTATTTTAAGTTATGAATAATACGAGTATGAATTTTAAAATATGGATTCCAAATATAGATTAGGTAGTTTAGGATAAAATTTAAATTATATAACTATTAAATGACCAAGAAACATTACTAAATATTATTTTTTAGTATATATCTAAGATATTTATCTGAGGTTCAAATATATTACCTTTTTATGACATGTAAAGATGTTATAACCTTTATAGTTTTTTTAAATAAGTGACAAACATGTCACACTCTTGTTTTTAATAATTTTAATATTTATAATATGTTGTTGTATAGATAATATTGTTAAATTGAATAATTATTTTTAATGATAAAATATTTATATTCATCATGGTAATTTAGTTTTTATTTTTTACCCAATTAATAATTACCTTATATTCATCCCAACACTAATGATTTTATTATATATTTATTGTAAAAATAAAATATAAGATATTGAAAATATGAAATTTAATTTAAATTGTGAAAAATAAATTCATTCATGAAATATATATATTCTAATTACATGATAGAGGAAAAATAATGTATTTTGATTGAATTTTGATTATGCTATTGATATTATTAAAGGCAATTTAGTCTATAATTACCAAAATTAATATTATGGATTTTTTATAGTATATAATGTTTTATTAAATTATTTAGAATCCCTAAAATCATGAATTTATCCATGTGATTTTTATAATGTTAATATACCAAACATGTTCTAATTATAGGCCATTTTTCAAGTTATGTTAACTTTGATGACCTACTATGTGTAGAAATCCCGGTTCTCATGGAAAGAGTTAAATGTTTTAAATTAGGGTTAAAAACAATAGATAAGGGTATGAATATGGTCACAACATATATAATTTTATTTATAATTGATTTTAGTTCAAAATTAATATTAAATTATAAATATTTCATATTTGATCTATTTCAAATTCTAAACTAATTTATATAAATTGAATATTTTGAGAAATGCCTTGACTAAACCACCCATCACTTATAAAAGAAATTTTATTCTTATATATTAAATAGATAAAAAAACCTTTTTTAATCTACCAAGGATAACCATAAAAGCTTATTAAAAGATCTATCTTCATTATTGTGATTATTCTAGGCATAATACCAATATTATATTTCATATGGTGTTAAGTAATGTGTTTTTGTCAAGAACATATATAGTTTTGTTTCATATTACCTATCCCTAGAACCTTATTAAACCATTATAAAATAATAACACTATTTTCATATATATATATATATATATGTTATTTTTTTATTGGATGTCCTGTATCCATCTCCTATTACAAAAAATGGGAAAATAATTCATCCTTACTGTGTATGACAGACAATGACCTCCTGAAACGATGAATTTTTATACTTCACCATCATTCATCAATGGAAATGATGATATAAATTTTGATATATATTTTATTAAGGAAAAAATTCCATTCTTATATTATAGTACATATTTTATTTTCTTTCTTTTCATTTCACTAAAAAATATCAATAGCAATATTCTATGTGTGAGGTCAACCACCTCCAAGAAGTGATGTAATTCATTTTACATCCTAATATAACATAGATGATATATAAGTAAATTTAATGACAAAATATTATATAGGTGATATTATTATCATTATTTAATAATAAAATAATAATTTCCTTCTTTAATAATGAAAATTGAAATATGGAAACGTTACTCGTCCATATGTATGGAATATTGTTTCCATGAATGTAACATAATTCATTTTCCATACATATATTTAATTGGTTTATCTAAATGCATACTTTATTTATAAAACAGATAATTATTTCATGATTATTATTTTATGATTTATGAAGTGATTAAATTAATTTCAATATTCAACTTACCAAATTCATTTTCGGCTTATCTACTGATTATCATAAAAACATTCGATCTGAAATGAAAATATTAAGTAATTATATATAACAAGTTAATAAATAAAATAATGTAATATGAACCGGAAATTGGTTTACAATAATGGAAATACATATCCTAATTTTATTACTCAGGGAGATAAAAAATTTACATAATGAGTTGGACTAATGTAAAGGTACTTTATTTTATGTACCATCTTTTAAATATCAGCTTTCAAAACATTTTACAAAAGTTGAATAAAATATTTAATTTTAACATATACAACATGATGGGATTTTAATAAAACATGATTTCATAATGATTTTAGGTTTCATTCATAAATCTACGTGGTTATTATCAATGAAAATAGTTTTTATGATGTTTGTATTTCTTCTATTTTAAAGGTAATTTTTAAAAATAATATGGTATTTTGATATAAAAAATCATGTTTATTTAAAATGGTTATTTAGTAAGGTTTTATTATGAATATATAAAATCATAAAATCTATTTTTCATAATAAGTTATATTATAATTACATGAAAAAGGTTGAGTCTAATACAACTCAATTAATATGTTGAGTTGCATCACAGCTCGTGTGTGAGCCTGATATAGCTTATATGAAACACTGATCCCCGTTATATGTCATAAAAAAATTAGATTTTCTGATATAGATTATATAAAGGGTGAGACTCAATATAGTTCTCCAAAGTATTGTAATAAATTTTTTCTATGGTTAATTACATTCATAGCCAGTCATATGGTTATTTCAATTTTGCAGTTTTTGAAATAGGTTTCTGAATATGATGCTCAATGTTTCCAAAAATGTTTTTTACTTTCATTCTATGAGTATTGGGGGGTTTATTTGAGAATAATGTTTATTTTTCCATATGGAAATACTATATTTCATATTCTTAATTAACGTTGTTGATAAGGGTAAATAGCAAATGTTATTTCATGTTTTCACTAGACTAATTATTTTCATGATATTATGTCACTTATTTAATAAATAATGCTCATCTATTGTTTTTAAAGTGGTTTTCACATTGTTTATATATTGGTAACAAAAATATAATCATTTAATTTTGAATTCATGTTGTAATTTCACATATTGAAATAAAATTTCATTTTAATATAATGAAATTGTAAAAATATAGTTTTTGATTAGATGATTATACCCTCTTATATATGAGTTGATATGTTTGGGTTATGACCTAATTATCTAAAACTCTAAACAAAAATTTTAAAAACTCATATTTCTTTGGCCATCACATTGTAAAAATCAATTGATTGAGGTGATCTAAAAGGTAATGGTGAATCATATCATGATTTTTCCAAATTTCCAATTATACATCAGTAACTCTGGGTGCCATTGTCAGCTGGCAATGCATCGACATGTCATTGCATCAGCATGTTAGGGTATTGGAATGTTATTGTTTCAACATGACAGTATGTCATCTTGTCAGTGTGTCAACGTATTAGTGACATAGCATGTTAGTGCATTTGTGAGTTAGGGGTGTCGACATCGGTGATTTAGCGCATCAGTAAGTAATGGGAATTGGAATTGGAGATTCAAGACATCGGTGGGTTAGGGCATCGGTAGGTCTTTGTGTTAATAGGTTGAGGATTTGGTAGGTAGTTGCATCAGTATCTCAGTATTAATGGCTCAACGTTGGTAGGTTGCACAAGTATCTCACCCTTATGTGACTCACCCATCAGTGACTCATCTACATTTTTCCTATTTCATCCCCCTTACAAATTATTTGACATAAAGAAAGTTTAAATCCTTATTCCTGCATTTTTAAGGAGGTTTCAAAGGATATTAATTGTATCTTTAAATATCCTAATGTCCTAAGAAATTTATGATACCCAAAAATCATGATCTTGACCATGATCTCATGTTAATGACTTCTGTAAACCGTTATTCCTTTAAAATATGATCTGGCCCTTCAAAATACGGATACTCCCATCCTTGTGTGTTTTCTATTTCCCATCGGTGCATGTAGATACTTCCTCCCTATATGAGTCATGTGCTTGTTCTAGATCCCCTACTGCCATGTTTTTTTTGTCTTCTTTCTTGCAGCTCGCATGATCCCTTGTTCTTGGAACAAGAACGAACATCAATCTTTTGATCATAATATAGGGATTTCTTCTATCTCTCTTTATTTTTTCATCATGTGGAGTGGTTACACAAAACATTCCTTATGAGAAATAGATTAATAATTTTCTTAAATTGAGATATAAATAAGAATAAAATATGATAAAATGATAACACAGGTAGTTAATATAATTTCTCGGCAGTGGTTTGATATTGATCGCCTATTTTACTTTTTATCCATGCATTATTAAATGGACATTTATGACTATATGCCTCATGAAAATAATTAAAATTTGTGTTCATTGATTTTTCAGTAGGGATGATTTGTTTATTTCTGATGCTTTGATAAATTGACTTAAAATGAAAACCTGTTAAACAACATATACATGGTTAAATAAATGGATTCCCTAGGATCAAGCCTATTGTGTGACCACCCCAGTTATAATAAAGGTGAATTAAAGAAACTATTTTGTTTTAATAAGAATATATATTTACAAGTCTTTTTTATAAGTGTTGATAAGTGTTGTTTCAGGAGGAATTTTATAAATTTGGGTAATTTATGTGGTTCTTCTATTTAAAGTATTGTTTTCGGAATAGTGATGGAAGGTGGAGCTGGTTCCATGAGAGTGGTGTGGTATGTGCGTACAGCGGGGCTATGGGTTAATATTATTTTATTTAGGCTTTGTTTGTGAGTCAGTATAGGGGGGGGGGGTTTCTAGGTATACTAGTTTGAGAGACTGATTGTTTACCGAATACAAACATATAGGAAGCAGAATTGTAATTGTTTGTGTTGTGGTTGTGGAACGATGATGGGTAGTGGGACTATGGTTTGGTTACGAACATTTATGTAGTAGGAATGCATTTGTAATTTGTTAAGCATAGAGGTTTCTAGTACCCCGATTTCTTGTATATAACCCTTACTTGATTCTTTTCTTGGTTTTAAATGTTAATGGTGACATTTGGGAGAGTCAGAAGATCCTGGATTGAAGTTTGAAGCAAAGGGGAAGGTGCACGGGCGGTGCACAGTTTGTCTAAACCGTGTGGCTAAACCATGTGAAGCTAACTTTGGTGGAAGTGGCTTCCGCATAGTCAGCGCACAGTTTGTCTAACAGTGCGGCCAAACCGTGCGAGAAGGATGACTGAGGCAGTAGCTAAAACATGGTTAGCGCCCCGGTTTGTCAATCTGTGCGGACTAACTGTGCGATCTCTTGAAAATAGATACTTAAATTGTGGATCAAACTCGTTTTGCATCTAATTTCATCATTAAAGCTCCTAAGTGGCCCTAACTCAGGATTTTGGTTCTTCTGAGGTCAAATAGGGTTCTCCCATCATTCTGGAGGTGATCCGAAGGCTTCTCTTGGTGAATCAAACCTAGATTCCTGTGGTATGTGATCGTTCTCCTTCATTCTTGAATGGTTTCTTAGATCTACTTAGATATACTTATCCCTTTCTCTCGGTTTCTTAGATATTTTCCTGTTAGGGGTAGATATAAGTGTGTGGATACCAAATATGATGATATTTGTTCTTAGTTGTGTTAGGAGAAGAGTTCTAAGGTGGGTTTTTGGAGATTGGGCCCGGTTTTCTTTTGTGTTCTTCGTTCGTTGGGATTTTTATAAAAACCTTTGAGGTAGGTGGCTTCACTCTTGACTCATGTTCTTATAATTTTTTGGCTTAGTTTCCAATTGCTTATTTGAATGGAATTGATGACGAAAAGCATGGAATAAATCTTCTTTATTGATGATTTATGGTTTTGATGAAATTGTGAAATTTTGGTGAATTGTGTGCATAGTGACTTAGCTATTTGTATTTAAATATTGATTTTAAATTATTAAATTTCTGAAATTAATAAAAAGGAAGATTTATTGAAATGGTTTGAATTATTTGAACACACATGGTTTGGATGGAATTTTTTTTCAATAAAAGGTGTTTTATTGAAAGGATGGTTTGTAATGATTGTTGGGAATGTGTTTTGTTTGTTCATATTGCATATACAGGGCTTGGTTGAAATAGTACCTTGTGCTCGGTGCCAAATATTTAATGGCACGTGGGACCTATATGTACACGGCTTCGATGAAATATGGCCTTGTGCTCGGTTCCAAAGGTTTAATTGCACAACGGAAATAATTACCTTTTGACGACTTGGTAGATCTATGAGAGACCGCTCATGAGTATTGAACTGTCATAACGATGAATGCATGGTTGATTTCACCGGTTTGTGAAATGGTTTGGAATGCCAAAACGGGATTTTTGTGAAACGGTTTGGAAATTTTTTTGGTTATTTTTCTAGAAAAATATCATGTTGGAAAAGCTGGTTTAAATTTTACTTTGATTCTTTTGAGTATGGTTGGTTTTGGAAAACTCGTTTATATTTAGTTATAAACTTCTTTGGTAAATATGTTTTATAAAAACAATTTTTTTATATAAATGTGGCTAACTCTTCTATCCAAGTGGCATGAGTATGGAAGTAATTTGGGAAAACCTACTGAGTTTTATACTGAACCCTTCTTTGGAACTTTGGTGATTTTGCAGATGTTGTATTTAGAGACATAGGTAAAGGTAAAGCATCTCATTTCTAATGGATCATGGTGATGTTTGGGATATACTGTGGGGCTTGGAGCTTGTGGACCACTGAGTCGTGGTGTCTTTTGAGAGTCATGTGTTGTTCTTCTACTATGTATTTTGATGTTGGGTTTGGTATTCCACTGTTATGTACTCTAATGTGGTTTTACATAAATGAAGTTGTTGTTTGGTATTTCAGTTGTTCATGAATCATATAGTGACTGATTAATGTATGGGTTTATTTCATAAAGGGTAAATCGTCCCCCACTTATGTATGAGACACTTCGGAATTTATATTCAGACATTGGCATCTTGGGGATGTCTCTTAAGGCCTAGTAATGAATCATTGCACTCTCAAGCCAATGATAATTGGAAGGTCATTACATGGTTGGGGATGGATTGCGAGAGAAATATTGTGCGAAATAGTTTTAATAATGACAGTTGGTTTTGGTTGAATGGGTTTATCTAGTTGGAAATAAATCGTGTTTCTATTATTGTGATGTGGTATGATAGTTTGGGTTATTTTTTAGTATAGTTGTGGATCATAGTTTCCTGTTTGTGATGGAATAAATTAAATTGAATCCCTTAATTAATAAATGGAAAGTGGTTAAATGAAAAAGGGTTTGGTTATTATTTTTTAATGGTTGTTGTGTAGTTGTGCATATAGGGGTTGAAGTAATTGTGGTTCTGTATTAGTTGATTTTTTGTTTGGAACTCCACATGATGGGTTGTGTGTTTTCTTATCTATATGTATAAATTTCCTTTACTTTTTATTTCTATATGAAACCCACCCTTGTTTAGAACCATTTTCTAAACACCCATGTTTCTTGGGGGAGGGTGTCTTTACTAACATCTCGGTGAGAGATTAGATGGCTGGTTGCTGACTTTTTTCCTCGCACCGTCTCCAGGGTTCCTACCACTCAAGCATATCTGGGATGGTTGTAATGGATAGAGGCTTACCATAGTCCTAGAATTTCTAGGAAGGTTTTTATGGTAGTTAGGCCTATATTATTGAAGGACATGATTTTTCCCAAGTATCATCAGGATGAGTCCCTGGTGTCTTCAGGAAAGAGACTTTGTTGTTGAGGTCCAGGTGTCTACGGGAGGGATTGTGTGTGGTTTAAGACCCAGGTGAGTGTAAAAGGGTTATGGTAATGGGGAATTTTATAAGAAGAGTGATAGTTTAAAGGAATTATCCAATATCGATGTGAATTCTACAAGTGGTAATGTTGTTTGGGGTACGCAAATATCAATGTTCTTATACAATTACATTAATTGACTTGTGTTTTTTAGTGAGTGTGGCTTGGTGAGGTTGGGATGGTTAGTATTCCTCTGTATATTCATTGAGATTATACTCTTATCTCATAGTTATTCTAGTATGTTCCATCACTTGTGAAAGGGTGGATTTGGTTTTCCTACTGAGTATTGTTATATGTTCACCCTATGTATATGTAGTTTTTTCATGTTTCCAAGAATACATGGAGGACCATGCTGGAGAAAACTCACTCACGTTTTGGGATTAGTTTCTATTTCTGCATATTCTCTTCTCTTTTGGTACATTACATTTGGGACGTTTTGAACCTTGCATAATATTTAATTTGGAACATGCATGTGGGAATGTTTTTTGGTCTTCACTTTTACCTTTAGTATTTGGAGTTGGTTGGGGTTTACCATCTTATCTTCAAATCATGTTCAAATAAAAGTGTAATGCCTTCCCTAATATGTGAGATTCTATACCCATTGTTCTAGTGGCCTCTCCAACGCCTATTGAAGGTGGGAATCTTGGATCATTGTATCTTATTCATCATGAGGAAGGAAAGACGCGACCCTATTTTGTTCATTACCTCATCTTTAAGAAGGTGGGTTGTGAAAAAAATTGTATCAAAGGGAATGATTTTGGGATTTGAGGGATATGATAGAGTTCAGAGTTTGTTATAGTGAGAATTGCATGGGATGGTAGGTAAACTATGTCATGTTACCTTGGTGAATGAAATAGGCCAGGGATGACCAGCTAGGACTCATGATATAACCCTCCCCCCCTTGATATGATTCAAGGATATTGGACCTACTGAACGTCCAAATAAGGATACACTAAATTTAGAGTAGAGACCCTAGGAAAGGTACATGAATCATAATGACTTGTATTATTGTGTGTCTTGGGTGTTTGGGGAATATAAAATAAAGTAAGGGTTAAAAAAATTTTAAAGGAAATTTCTACACTACTTGGCATTAGGAGTTCATTGATTACTTTTTCATCTATGGCACTCGTACATCATCCATATGTGTTACAAGAAGTTGAAGAAAAATATTTTGACCTTATTGATCAATAGAGGGCTGATCGAGAGGAGGAAGATTATAGTGTGGAAAAAGACACTTTCTTCCATCTAGTAGTAGAGTTCGGTGACGTAAGAGGGTAGCGTCTCAAACATGGAGACCGAGATTTGGCTTGAGGATATCGTGAATAATTTCATCTTGATCCAAGATTTGAAAGATTATGAGGGTCCTATAGAAGTGAGATAGATGCGAGGTGAATCAGCTCAGTGGTGGATGCTTTATCTCGGGGAGAAGAAGGAGACTGCTAGTTCATAGGCAAACTTCATAAAGGATTTTGAGGTAGAATTCCATGATTCCATGATGAAGGCCGAGAAGATTTAGGAGAAACACTTACTATAGCATCCCGTCTTTTTATAACATAACTTTCATTCCATTACACGGAACTGAGGATCTTTAAGGCTTAGTGTCTTGGAAACAAGGAACATAAAACATGAAACAAAAAAAACATTCTTCTTAAACACTTGAAAGGCTTATCCTAATGTTCACCCTAGGCTTATTACTGCATCTCATAACCTGGGGACATACATCAAAAGGAAGGGTGAGCAGAAGTCCCAGCAAGGGAAACAAGTGAAACATTTTACATATGAACTTGAGATACATCAATAAAGTCGTGAAAATAACTCTAAGGCATGAAAATGAAATCATGAGGCATATCATAATAAAAAAACATTTTCATAATCTTGAAGATGTGTCTACATAATTTAACATAGACAATCATGAAAATATCACCAAGGTCCATCCCCAAGGTGTCATTTGAAAATTACCAAGGTTACTCACAAAGGTATCGTGAAAATTGTAATCTGTAGTGGTTACATCATTACCCAATACATTGGAGCGCTATCAGGGTGCACACTTAAATTTTCCTTTATTATCATGTGCTCCACATATATCATCATCAAAAATTTCATAAATAACCTATATAACATAAAATAAATGGGTTTCATTTCATAATCATAACGTTTTAAAAACTGTTTTAAAGACATGATCTTTTTGTCACTTTAAAACCCACAGAAAAAGAAGGTGGGTCTCATGTATGTAAATCCCATAATTTAAAATAGAACATTTTGGTATATATGGGAATACTCCATTAGAATAAAGAGCTTTGAGTATTCACTTAATAATATAAAATAACTTTAGAAAAAGAGAGAGACATTTTGAGACGGAAATTCTGCAGCATAACGGCTATGTTACGAGGTTTTAGAAGACATTACAAAGAGAGGGAAAATGGGTCAAACATTCATAAATGACCCATAAAACAGTAGATGGACAGAATAAGAAGGATACATGATCATGGTAATAAAATTTCATGGACATACCATTTGAAATGAAAAACATGTAAGGAATACAAAAATTAGATTTCTCTTATGAATGTTCGGCAGCCTAACGGCGTTACTTAAACTTCAAACAAATTGATTTGAAAAGATCAAATAGGGTCTCTCATCATGTGAAAATAAGAGTTGAGTATGATAGATATAGATATAATTCCCCAACATAATTAAAAAGGAACTTGAAAGACTTGACATGAAAGTGAATATTTGAAAAGAATGAGAAGAATGAAAAATCCCCTAAAAATTCGGCAGCCTAACGGCGCCACTTAAAACATCAAAATACTGAATTGAAGAGATAAAATGGGGTCTCTCATCATATGAACGTAAGAGTCCAGTATGATAGATATAGAGATCATAACCCAACATAACAAAAAGGAACTTGAAAGAATTGACATGAAAGTAGAACTTCAAAACTAGAAGGGTGAAGAACCACTTAAAAATTCGGCAGCCTAATGGCGCCACTTAAAACATCAAAATAGTGAATTGAAGAGATAAAATGGGGTCTCTCATCATATGAACATAAGAGTACAGTATGATAGATATATAGATCATACCCCAACATAACAAAAAGTAATTGAAAGAATTGACATGAAAGTAGAACTTCAAAACGAGAAGGGTAAAGAACCACTTAAAAATTCGGCAGCCTAACGGCGCCACTTAAAACATCAAAATACTGAATTGAAGAGATCAAATGGGGTATCTCATAATATGAACAAAAAATATCAGTATGATAAATTTATAGATCATACCCCAACATAATAAAATGGAACTTGAAATACTTTACATGAAAATAGAACTTGAAAAATGAGAAGGGAGAAAGAATCCACTACAAACATTTTGGCAGCCTAACGGTGCCACATAAAACTTCATAAAACGAAATAATGAGAGTAAGAGGGGATCTATCATTATGTGAACATGAAAAGGGCAGTAAGAGGAGTATAAAAGAACATCCTCCAATCATAATAACATGGAGCATAAAAGGAATGACATAAAAGAGATTACTTGAAATTAAAGAGAGAGGTCGGATCCCTTACCTTAAAACGTAACTCTTAAAACTCAATGGTTTGGACCTTGAGGGCTTGTCGGCACTTTGGGAGGACTCTTTGGGAGGTAAGGAGACCATAACTTCGTTGGGGGAGAGTTGGGAGTGAAAACTAAAGGAGGAAAGGGTGGGTATTTATAGGGAAAGTGAGGGGACAAGGCATTAATGGCCAAGGGACACCTCATTAGTGGTTTTGGCAAAACCATGGGCTTGCCCATGGTATTTTCCAATGGTATTGGCCACTTGGGACACCTCATACCTTATATTACTATTCATAATTCGACCATATTGAATATATACGTAATACATCATTTAATGATGTCATTAAACACCCATAACTTAAAAACTATATTTTCACTATTCATCGAAAATTTAACTTTCTCAGAATAATCGCAAAAATTCACCTTAACCAAATATCAATGCTCTGATTTCAAAAATAAAATCCATTTTATAAAAATAATTTTCTAAATATTTGTAATTTAATTTTTAAATAAAAACACTATTCATCGAAAATATATTTTTTTGCAGAAAAATCCCGAAAAATTACCCTAACATAATATCGATGCTCAGAGCTCAAAAATGAAGTCCATTTTATAAAAATAATTTTCTAAATATTTTTAATTAACATTTTAATTAAAAAACACTATTCATCCGAAATAACTAATACTTGAATAATAATTTATGAAACTGTTATTTAACCATTTTATTGAATCACATTACTTAATCAAAGTGCCTAGCTTATTTTAATACTTTCTTTAAGTGAGATTACTAATCCATTTGGACACATTATTAATCCTAATCATAAAATCACTATTCATAATTTACTATTCATCAAAAATCAAGTTGATCTTATTAGACTCTAAATTTCGTACTAAACATAATTGCAGAAGACCATTTTTTGAAAATCATTACACATTTTTAATTATTTAGGGTTTACATAAAAATATTTAAAATATCCTTTTTCTAAAATTCATCAAAAAATAAGCATACTATATTTATTCGGTCATTTGAAAATTCATAAAAGAAATCGAAATTTTTATTTAAAACAAAGGATTACACAAGACAGTTACGGTCTCCTTACATAGCCCCTTATCACACCAGCATAGGACCTAAGTGTGAGGTGTGCTAAGGTGAGAGAATCCGAGGGAGGCTCGGCCAACATCGCACGAGTAGTGATTTCAATCAGTTTGAACTTCTTGCGAAAGCGATCCCGTTCTAGATTTATACAATGAAGTTCAACTTGGGTTTGGTCCAGAGCAAAGCCCAGTGGTGCTACCTGCTTCCCAAGTTCTGTTAGATGGGCTTCGATCAGTCCAAGACTACTAGGTGAGGCCATCGAATCTTCTTTCTATATTAATTAACCAAGATTGCTTGTATTTAGAGACAATAGTCAAAACATTTAGTTTCCAGCAGTCATATTGACCAATGGTCAAATAACAGGGAAAACCCAACAGTCTCATTGTAATTATACTCATGTTACCAAATGAAACATTTTTGTTGAGTATAAAAATAACACATAAAATTAGGAAACAATATTTATTTAAAATTTCGGGTCGTTACAATCTTCCCCCCTTAAGAAATTGCGTCCTCGCTATTTTTAAAATTGGGTTTTTAAATTTCATTGAAAGTCCCACATCGGAAAAGGAGTCAGTAAAACTATTACTTTAAAAGAAAGAAAGGGAAGTAAAAAGGTCACCCGAGTTAACCAACACTAGGATTCCATGTAGGAAAACATGGACATGGAGGAGAAAACAAAGGGTCATGTTCTGAGGGAGAGTGATAGAGAACATTATTAGGAGAAAGTTAACCATGAGAAAATCCCAAACTTATGATGTGTGTAAACGGTCTTTGATTAACTGGTAGGAAATGTAAACCAACAACATTTTTGTTTTACGTTTCTTTTCATAATTTTGAGGAATTCATTTACTACATAGAACAAAAACATAAGAAAATATACCTACCTTCAAGTAGTGTTTCATCCTTTAATAAGTCCCTACCAACACTAATCTTTTCTCCAAATGATGAGAATTAAAAAACACTTGGTCTCATAAAAGCACAAGAATCATCTTCTAGAGAATCACATAATCTACATAAGATTAACTATCTATTTCTTCTGTCTTTAAACATTATCCCAAAAACTGAAAGGTTAAGGTAAAAAAACTCTTCAAAAGGAAATAATCCCATAGGAATGGAAACTACTTTTAAATCTTCAAAGTTCCATGGTACTACCCAAAGTTCATCATAGACCATTACATAAATAACGGTCCTTAAAATTCCTCAAAATAAACCAAACTAAGATTAAAACCCAAATACAAGAAGGATTTGATAACATAGTCTTCCAAAAAAACTTCATTGTTCATCTCCAGACAACATGAACCACTCCTAACATCTTATAACAAAAGTAGCTAACCTAAACATATTTTACCCAAGATAGGTTAATCATTCCCCTAAGTAACCTAAATTACTATAATTTCACCTTAAATTCATCAATTCTTCAAAATATAAGTCACCCTTACTCCTCAATGAAAATACTATAGTAATCTATTTACCTCGATCATATAGGGTCCCCAAAATAGCGAACGTCTTCCAAAATAATAATCATCTTTTAATCCCCTAATCATCTCTGTCATTTTAATACGGAAATTGTCGCATTTCCTATCACATTGGTTGCTGGGACACGTTATTCCATTTCCCACCATTAACTAAGAAGAAAAAGTATAATTATAGGCTTAAATACTTAACCAATAATCATGAAAAGGAACTTAAAGCATATAAGGATACCTTGTAGAAGAAAATTATACCCTAAATTGTGATCCCCTAGGTTCCCATCTAGGTTATCCATGATCATATATTCTTTTGTGAATCTTTATTTTATTTTATCTTTGTTACTTTAACAATGGTTCATACCAAGCTTTTGAATTTACCAAAGCACATCCCCTGGGAGTGTCGTAACCAAGAGTGCAGCAAGGCCCGTTGTTGTGTACCAGTTCCCGTTCGAGTCTAGCTCAAATCGGTGTTTTCGGGTTTTACCCCTATGTACATTTGTGCCAGAGCCACCTCTACCTGCTTGTATCCAGACATGGATGTATTTGCTTGGCAACCCCTTACTAAATACTCACCAAAATACCAGGAAGATTTCCTATATTTAGACTTTTCTATAGGGTTCTTCCTAGAGTTTTCATATCCTAATTTCCACAAATAACTAAACCATCCTTTGATACCAACTATAGCATCCTGTCTTTTTATAACATAACTTTCATTCCATTACACGGAACTGAGGATCTTTAAGGCTTAGTGTCTTGGAAACAAGGAACATAAAACATGAAACAAAAAAAACATTCTTCTTAAACACTTGAAAGGCTTATCCTCATGTTCACCCTAGGCTCATTACTGCATCTCATAACCTGGGGACATACATCAAAAGGAAGGGTGAGCAGAAGGCCCAGCAAGGGAAGAAATTGAAACATTTTACATATGAACTTGAGATACATCAATAAAGTCATGAAAAGAACTTTAAGGCATGAAAATGAAATCACGAGGCATATCATAATAAAAATAAAACTTTTTCATAATCTTGAAGATGTGGATACATCATTTAACATAGAATATCATGAACATATCAGCAAGGTCCATCCCCAAGGTGTCATTTGAAAATTATCAAGGTTAATCACCAAGGTATCGTGAAAATTGTAATCTCTAGTGGTTACATCATTACCCAATGCATTGGAGTGCTATCAGGGCGCACCCTTAAATTTAACATTATTATCATTTGAGACACATATATCATCATCAAACATTTCATAAATAACCCATATAACATAAAATAAATGGGTTTCATTTCATAATCATAACGTTTTAAAAACTGCTTTAAAGACATGATCATTGTGTCACTTTAAAACCCACAGAAAAGGAAGGTGGGTCTCATTTATGTAAATCCCATAATTTAAAATACAAAATTTTCATATATATGTCAATACCCCTTTAGAAGAAAGATCTTTGAGTATTCACATAATAATATAAAAGAACTTTAGAAAAAGAGAGAGACATTTTGAGACGGAAATTCTGCATCATAACGGCTATGTTACGAGGTTTTAGAAGACATTAAAAAGATAGGAAAAATGGGTAAAACATTCATAAATGACCCATAAAACAGTATATGGACAGAATAAGAAGGATACATGATCATGGTAATGAAATTTCAAGGACATACCATTTGAAATTAAAAACATGGAAGGAAGACAGAAATTTGATTTCTCTTATGAAAGTTCGGCAGCCTAACGGCATTACTTAAACTTCAAAAAAAATGATTTGAAAATATCAAATAGGGTCTCTGATAATGTGAAAATAATAGTTCAGTATGATAGATATAGAGATAATTCCCCAACATAATTAAAAAATAACTTGAATGACTTGACATGAAAGTGAAACTTTGAAAAGAATGAGAAGGGTGAAAGAATCCCCTAAAAATTCGGCAACCTAACGGCGCCACTTAAAACTTCAAAATACTGAATTGATGAGATCAAATGGGGTCTATCATAATATGAAAATAAGAGTCCAGTATGATAGATATAGAGATCATACCCAGACATAACAAAAAGGAACTTGAAAGAATTGACATGAATGTAGAACTTCTAAACAAGAAGGGTGAACAACCACTTAAAAATTCGGCAGCCTAACGGCGCCACTTAAAACTTCAAAATACTAAATTGAAGAGATCAAATGGGGTCTCTAATAATATGAACATAAAATATCAGTATGATAAATTTATATATCATACCCCAACATAATAAAAAGGAACTTGAAATACTTTACATGAAAATAGATTTTGAAAAATGAGAAGGGAGAAAGAATCTGTTACAAAAATTTTGGCAGCCTAACGACGCCACTTAAAACATCATAAAACGAAATAATGAGAGTAAGAGGGGATATCTAATTATGTGAACTTGAAAAGGGCAGTAAGAGGAGTACAAAAGAACATCCTCCAATCATAATAACATGGAGCATAAAAGGAATGAAATAAAAGAGTTACTTGAAATTAAAGAGAGAGGTCGGATCCCTTACCTTAAAACGTAACTCTTAAAACTCAAAGGTTTGGACCTTGAGGGCTTGGGGGCACCTTGGGAGGACTCTTTTGGAGGTAAGGAGACCATAATTTCTTTGGGGGAGAGTTGGGAGTGAAAACCAAAGGAGGAAAGGGTGGGTATTTATAGGGAAAGTGAGGGGACAAGGCATTAATGGCCAAGGGACACCTCATTAGTGGTTTTGGAAAAACCATGGGCTTGCCCATGGTATTTGCCCATGGTATTGGCCACTTGGGACACCTCATACCTTATCTTACTATTCATAATTCGACAATATTGAATATATACTTAATACATCATTTAATGATGTCATTAAACACTCGTAACTTAAAAACTATATTTTCACTATTCATCGAAAATTTAACTCTCAAAATAATCCCAAAATTTCACCTTAACCAAATATCAATGCTCTGATTTCAAAAATGAAATCCATTTTATAAAAATAATTTTCTAAATATTTTTAATTTAATTTTTAAATAAAAACACTATTCATTGAAAATATATTTTTTTTCAGAAAAATCCCCAAAAATTACCCTAACATAATATCGATGCTCTAAGTTCAAAAATGAAGTCCATTTTATAAAAATATTTTTCAAAATATTTTTAATTAAAATTTTAATTAAAAAACACTATTCATCCGGAAAAACTAATACTTGAATAATAATTTATGAAACTGTTATTTAACCATTTTATTGAATCACATTACTTAATCAAAGTGCCTAGATTATTTTAATACTTTCATTAAGTGATATTACTAATCCATTTGGACACATTATTAATCCTAATCATAAAATCACTATTCATAATTTACTATTCATCAAAAATCAAGTTGATCTTATTAGACTCTAAATTTCGTACTGAACATATTTGCAGAAGACCATTTTTCGAAAATCATTACACATTTTTAATTATTTAGGGTTTACATAAACATATTTAAAATTTCCTTTTTCTAAAATTCATCAAAAATATGCATATTATATTTATCAAGTAATTTGAAAATTCATAAAAGAAATCGAAATTTTTATTTAAAACAAAGGATTACACAAGACAGTTACGGTCTCCTTACATAGCCCCTTATCACACCAGCATAGGACCTAAGTGTAAGGTGTGCTAAGGTGAGAGAATCCGAGAGAGGCTCGGCCAACATCGCACGAGTAGTAATTTCTATCGGTTTTAACTTCTCGCGAAAGCGATCTCGTTCTAGCTTTATATGATGAAGTTCAGCTTGGGTTTGGTCCAGAGCAAAGCCCAGTGGTGATACCTCCTTCCCAAGTTCTATTAGATGGGCTTCGATCGGTCCAAGACTACTGGGTGAGGCCATCGAATCGTCTTTCTATATTAATTAACCAAGATTGCTTGTATTTAGAGACAATAGTCAAAACGTTTAGTTTCCAGCGGTCATATTGACCAATGGTCAAATAACAGTCAAAACCCAACAGTCTCATTTTAATTATACTCATGTTACCAAATGAAACATTTTTGTTGAGTATAAAAATAACACATAAAATTAGGAAACAATATTTATTTAAAATTTCGGGTCGTTACACTTACTATAGTAGGGGACTATATTGGTACAAGAACTGGGGATCACATTCATTGATCTTCAACGCTTCGCACTAGATCAAGTTCCAGATGAGGAGTCCTGAAACAGACGCTTAGAGGAGGCCCTCTGACCTTCACTTCATTATGTTGTTACTGTTTTCACTCTACCGACAAACATAGTGGTTCGTTAGAAGGATGAGGAGGTGGAAATGATGAATTCATTGGGACTTGTTCCACAAGAGGGGATAATATCATGTTTTTCAAAGGGAAAATCTTTCAGCAGCAGGTTCTGAGTGTCAGGGACCTCCATGTTTCGGCCAATATAGAGTAGGCCTCAGTAGTTCCAGTTTTAATGTTCTGGTCTTAGCCCCTTTCCCATTGGCTCAGGACTGAGATGATTTGTATATGGAGGTCAGGGACATCGTCAAGACTAGTGCCCAAATCTAGCACTTCATAGTGTGGATGGGAAAGCTATGTGCCCACCATAGTAGTATCAGTTGCCGGTCAGGCCTCTCCAGCTGTATGGGAAGCGATCTCCCTCTCCATCGAGGGTAGACGGTGTATGCTGAGGCTAACCTCAGGGAACTCCACAGGGACCTCAAATAAGGAATATCTAGGGATGTGTTTGATAGGAGAGGGGTAGAGGAACTGGGTTTCGGTTATTGCATGACATAGAGGTAGAAGTTTTATCAGGGTTAGTGTTTGTTCATTGAATGATTAGTCTATTTATTGCACTTGTGAGTGCCTTGTTTGATTCAGGAGATCCACACTCTTTTTTTCACCCTGTCAAGCCCATGATATAGGTCATTACATAGATAATATTACCATTCCCTTACTTTTGAGTTTGCTATTTATAGGTTAGACCAGCCTATGTGATGTTTACTAATGGTGTTGACTGATTGTGGGGTCGCATCAGTATAATGGGGATCATTTTCAGCAATATATGTAGCCATACGATGTCATCAATGGAATCGACATCTTGTTTTCTATGCAAGTGTTTAATGACTGATTCTAGAGAAGGGTCATGTTATCAATTATCGGTAGCCAGTGTGTAGCATTCTTTGGTGAGTATAGTTTTCAGGAGGGCACCCAGCATGTAGCATTCTATGGTGAGCAGTGTTTTTAGGAGGGTAGTTGGCATGTAAAACCTCTTCATTTTTTGTTTTCCAAGATATTAGTAAAATATGATGATACAAAGATGGTGGATGTTCTGAGGTTTTATACTGAGGTCCTAGATGTCATCCTAGAAGACATTGTTACTCTTCCCCCTCAACGTGACATTGATTTTGGGATAGAATTACAAACTGTTGTCGGTCTGATTTTGATGGCTCTCTTTCAGATGACACCTTCTATGTTTTTTGAGTTGTGGATTCATGTTGATGACTTGATGATTAAGGGTTTTATCCAACTGAGTGTGTCACCATGGGGCGATCTAGTCTTCTTCGCGATGAAGGAGGATGGTGGACTAATACAATCCATAGTCTACTAAGGGATGAAATAGGTGATGATCAAAAAAATTTAGCCTCTCTCGAGGATTGAATATCATCTTAACCAATTAATGGGAGCAATTTGGTTCACTATGATTGATTTTAGATTAGGATATCACTAGTTAAGGTTGAAAGACAGTGACATCCTAAAGGCTTCTTTCATATGCATGTGTGGGATCTTTGAGTTTGTAGTCATTCACATTTGTCTCACGAATACTCTAGTCTTGTTTATGGGGCTCATGAACTCTATTTTCCATGATTTTAAAGTCTGATTTGTCTTTGTGTTCATCAACAACATCCTTATAGCATCCTTCCTTTGTATAACATAACTCTTCATTACATTTTACAAAACTGAGGATCTTTAAGGTTTAGTGTCTTGGAAACCAGGAACTTATTACATGAGAAAAAAACATTCCTATTAAACACTTGAAAGGATTTTTCATTTGTTCATCCTATGTTCATTACAGCATCTCATAACCTGGGATCATACATCAAAGGGAAGGGTGAGAAAAAGGCCTAGTAAGGGAAACAAGGGAAACATTTAACATGTGAACATGAGATACATCAATAAAGTCATGAAAAAGAACTTTAAGGAATGAGAATGAAATAATGAGGCATATCATAATAAGAATAACGAATTTCATAACTTGAAGATGTGGCTACAACATTTTATAAAAAAATCATTTCCATTTCACCATGGTTCATCCCCAAGGGGTCAATAAAAATTAACAAGGTTATTCACCAAGGTACCAGTCTAAATGGTCATCTCTAGAGATTAAGTCTTTACCCAATGCAATGGAGAGCAATCAAGGCGCACCCTTAAATTTGTCTTTATCATAATGTGAGACACATATATCACCATCAATCATTTCATAATCAACCCATATAGCATAAAAAAATGGGTTTCATTTCATAATCATAACGTTTTAAAACAGCTTTAAAGACATGATCTTTATGTCACTTTAAACCCACGGAAAGGGAAAGAGGGTCTCATGTATGTAAATACAAGAATTTAAAATAGAACAACATGGTATATATGTGAATACCCATATAGAATAGAGATATTTGATTATTAACATAATAAAATAAAAGAACTTTAGAAAAGGAGAGAGACATTTTGAGACGAAAATTAATGCAGCATAATGGCTATGTTTCGGGGTTTTAGAAAACATTGAAAAGAGAGGGGACATGGGTAAAACATTCATAAATGACCCATAAAATAGTATAGGAATCTAATATAAATGATATATGACCATGGTAATGACATTTTAAGGAAATACCATTTGAAAAGAAAAACATGGAAGGAAGACAAAAATTAGATTTCTCTTATGAAAATTCGGCAGCCTGACGGCATCACATAAACTTCAACAAAAATGAACTGAAGAGATGAAATAGGGTCTCCCATCATATGAACATAAAAGTTAAGTATGATAGAAATATAGATCATAACCCCACATAATAAAAACGAACTTTAAAGACATGACATGAAAGTATACCTTTGAAAAATGAGAAGGGTGAAAGAATCCCTTAAAAATACGACAGCCTAACGGCGCCACTTAAACATCAAAAAAAAATGAATTGACGAGATAAAAATAGGGTCTCTCGTCATATGAACATAAAATATCAGTATGATAGATATATAGATCATACCCCAACATAATAAAAATGAACTTGAAAGACTTGACATGAAAGTAGAACTTTGAAAAAATGAGAAAGGTGAATGAATCCCTTAAAAATTCGGCAGCCTAACGGCGCCACTTAAACATCAACAAAAATTAATTGATGAGATCAAATAGGGTCTCTATTAATATGAACATAAAAGTTAAGTATGATAGATATAGATATCATACACCAACATAATAAAAAGGAACTTGAAATACTTGACATGAAAGTAGAACTTTGAAAAATGAGAAGGGTGAAAGAATCCCTTAAACATTCGGCAGCCTAACGACGCCACTTAAACATTCATAAAACGAAATGATGATAGTAACAGGGGGTCTCTCATCATATTAAAATGAAAAGGACATTATAATGAATATAAAAGAACATCCTCCAAAATAAGAACATGGAGCATAGAAGAAATGACATAAAAGATATTACTTGAAAGAAAGAGAGAGGTAGGATCCCTTACCTTAAAATGTAACTCTTAAAACTCATTGGTTTGGACCTTGAGGGCTTGGGGGCACCTTGATAGGACTCCTTGGGAGGTAATGAGACCATATATTTGTTGGGGGAGATATGGGAGTGTAATCTAAAGGAGGAAAGCGTTGGTATTTATAGGGAATGTGAGGGGACAAGGCATTAATGGCCAAGGGACACCTCACTAGTGGTTTTCCCAAAACCATGTGCTCCCCCATGGTATTTCCCATGGTGTTAGGCCACATGTGGACCCCCATACAATAATTTATCACCTTTGGTCGGCCAACCATTAAAATATCTCATGAAATCATCATGAAATAGTTATGATTTCATTAGACATACCGAAACCCTAAAACTGCATTTTTACTATTCACTGAAAATTTATCTTTCTCAGAAAAACCCCAAATTTCACCTTAACCAAATATCGATGCATTGATTAAAAAAATGAACTTCATTTTATAAAAATAATTTTCTAAATATTTTTAATTTAATTTTTAAATAAATACACTATTCACTTAAAATTCATTTTTTCAGAAAAATCCCCCAAAATTACCATATCATAATATCGATTCTCTGAGTTCAAATATAAAGTCCATTTTATAAAAATAATTTTCTAATTATTTTCAATTTAATTTTTAATTAAAAACACTATTTACCCTAAAAAACTAATACTTGACTAATAATTTATGAAACCGTTATTTACCCATTTTATTGAATCACATTACTTAAACAAGGTGTCTATATTATATTAAAACCTTCTTTAAGTGAGATTACTAATCCATTTTGTCACATTACTAATACTAAGCGAAAAATCACTATTCCTAATTTACTATTCATCAAAAATCAAGTTGATCTTATTAGACTCTGAATTTCGTATTGAACTTATTTGTAGAAGACCATTTTTTGAAAATCATTACACATTTTTAATTATTTAAGGTTTACATAAACAGTTTTAAAATATCCTTTTTCTAAAATTCATCAAAAATATGTATACTATATTTATCTGGTCATTTGAAAATTCATAAACTTCATCATAAGAAGAAATCAAAATTTTTATTTAAAATAAAGTATTACACAAGGCTGTTACGGTCCCCTTACATAGCCCCTTATCACACCAGCATAGGAACTAAGTGTAAGGTGTGCTAA
Source organism: Viscum album (assembly GCA_963277665.1). Taxonomy (NCBI): domain Eukaryota; kingdom Viridiplantae; phylum Streptophyta; class Magnoliopsida; order Santalales; family Viscaceae; genus Viscum; species Viscum album. Next base: position 575,526,555 of record OY728138.1, on the reverse strand, counting down.
GGTGAGAGAATCTGAGGGTGGCTCGGCCAACATCGCACGAGTAGTAATTTCGATCAGTTTGACCTTCTCGCAAAGGCGATTCCGTTCTAGCTTCACATGATGATGTTCAGCTTGGGTTTGGTCCAGAGCAAAGCCTAGTGGTGCTACCTCATTCCCATGTTCTGTTAGATGGGATTCGATCGTTCCAAGACTACTGGGTGAGGCCATCGAATCTTCTTTCTATATTAATTAACCAAGATCACTTGTATTTAGAGACAATAATCAAAATGTTTAGTTTCCAGTAGTCATATTGACCAATTGTCATATAACATTCAAAACCCCAACGGTGTCATTTTAATTATACGCATGTTATCAAATTAAACATTTTTTTTATTATAAAAAATACACAAAATTAGGAAACAAGATTTATTCAAAATTTCGGGTCGTTACAATCTTCCCCCCTTAAGAACTTGCATCCTCGCAATTTTTAAAATGGGTTTTTGAAATTTCATTGTACGCCCCACATCGGAAAAAGAGTCAGTAACACTATTACATTAAATGAATGAAAAGGAAGTATAAAGGTCAACTGAGTTAACCCATACTGGGATTCCATGTAAGATAACATGGACATGGGGGAGAAAACAAAGGGTCATGTTCTAAGGGAGAGTGATAGAAAAAATGATTAGGAGAATGTTAACAACATGAAAATCACAAACATATGATGGGTTAAATTGTATTTTATTTCCCAGTCAGAAACATTAACAGAAAAAAAAAATTTGTATTACGTTCCTTTTCATAGTTTTGAGGAATTCATTTACTACATAGAATAAAACAGAAGAAAATACACATATCTTTAAGTAGAGTTTCACCCATTAATAAGTTTCTACCAAAACTAATCTTTTCTCCAAACGATGACCATTCAAAACTACTTGGTCTCATCATAGCACAAGAATCATCTTCTAGAGAATAACATATTCCACCAATGATTAACTATCTATTTCTTCTATTATCCCAAAAATAGAAAGGGCAAGATAAAACAACTCTTCAAAAACAGAATCCCATAGGAAGGGAAACTTCTTTAAATCATCAAAATTCCATGGTACTACCCAATGTTCATCATAGACCATTCCATAAATAATTGTCCTTAAAATTCTTTAAAATAAACCAAACTACGATTGAAACCCAAATACAAGAAGGATTTTATAACATAGTCTTCCAAAATTAACTTCATCGTTCATCTCCAAACAACATCAATCACTCGTGACATTTTATAACAAAAGAAGATAATCTAAACATATTTTCCCTTAGATAGGTTAATCATTTCCATAAGTAACCTAAATTACTATAAGTGCACCGTAAATTCATCGATTCGTCAAAATATTAGTCAACCTTTACTCCTCAATTAAAATACCGTAGTAATCTATTTACCTAGATCAAATTGGTTTCCCAGAATAGTGAACGTCTTCCAAAATAATAATAATATTTTAATCCCCTAATCATCTCTGTCATATTAATAGGGCAATCGTCACATTTCCTATCACCTTGGTTGTTGGGACATGTTTATCCATTTCCCGCCATTAACTATGGAAATAAACTATCATTAAGGGCTTAAATACTTAGCCAATAATCATGAAAAGGAAACTTTAAGCATACAAGGATAAACTTGTAGAATAAAAGTATATCCTAACTTGTGAACCCCTAGGTTCCAATCTAGGTTATCCATGATCATATATTCTTATGTGAATCTTTATTTTATTTTATCTTTGTTCCTTTAATAATGGTTCATACTAAGCTTATTAATTTACCAAAGCATATCCCCATTAGTGTCATAATAAAGAGTGTAGCAAGGCCTGTTATCATGTACTAGTTCCCGTTCGAGTCTAGATCAAAGTGGTGTTTTCGTGTTTTACCCCTATGTAAATCTGTGCTAGAGCCATCTCTACCTGCTTGTATCCAGACAGGGATGTATTTTCTTGGCAACCCCTTACTCAATACTCACCAAAATACCAAGAAGATTTGCTATATTTAAACTTTTCTATAGGATTATTCCTAAAGTTTTCATATCCTAATTTCCACAAATAACTAAAACATACTTTGATACCAACTATAGAATCCCACATTTTTATAACATAACTCTTCATTACATTTTACAAAACCGAGGATCTTTAAGGTTTAGTGTGTTGGAAACCAGGAACTTATTACATGAGAAAAAAACATTCTTCTTAAACACTTGAAAGGCTTCTTCATTTGTTCATCCTAAGTTCATTGCAACATCTCATAACCTGGGATCATACATCAAAGGATAGGGTGAGTAAAAGGCCTAGTAAGGGAAATAAGGGAAACATATAACATGTGAACATGAGATACATCAATAAAGTCATAAAAAAGAACATTAAGGCATGAGAAAGAAATCATGAGGAATATCATAATAAAAATAACGTATTTCATAACTTGAAGATGTGGCTACAAAATTTTATAAAGAAAATCATTTCTGTTTCACCATGGTCCATCCCCAAGGTGTCAATAAAAATTACCAAGGTTATTCACCAAGGTATCAGTCTAAATGGTCATCTCTAGAGATTATGTCTTTACCCAATGCAATGAAGTGCTATCAGGGTGCACCCTTAAATTTGTCTTTATCATCATGTGAGCCACATATATCATCATCAATCATTTCATAAACAACCCATATAGCATAAACGAAATGGGTTTAATTTAATATTCATAAAATTTTAAAACTGCTTTAATGGCATGATCCTTATGTCACTTTAAACCCACAGAAAGGGAAAGAGGGTCTCATGTATGTAAATCACATTATATAAAATAGAAAAAAAGGTATATATGTGAATACCCCTATATAATATAGATCTTTGAATATTAACTTAATAAAATAAAATAACATTAGAAAAAGATAGAGACATTTTGAGACGGAAATTCTGCAGCATAACGGGAATACTTCGGGGTTTTAGAAATCATTGAAAAGAGTGGGGACATGGGTCAAACATTCATAAATGACCCATAAAACAGTAGAGGAATCGAATATGAAGGATATATGATCATGTTAATGAAATTTTAAGGACATACCAATTGAAATGAAAAAAATGGAATGAAGAAAAAATTAGATTTCTCTTATGAAAATTCGGCAGCCTAACGGCGTCACATAAACTTCAAAAAAAAATGAAATGACGAGATAAAATAGGGTCTCTCATCATATGAACATAAAATTTCAGTATGATAGATATAGAGATCATACCCCAAGATAATAAAAAGGAACTTTAAAGACTTTACATGAAAGTATAACTTTGAAAAATGAGAAGGGTGAAAGAATCCCTTAAAAATTCGGTATCCTAACGGCGCCACTTAAACTTCAAAAAAATGAATTGTTGAGATAAAAATAGGGTCTCTCATCATATGAACATAAAAGATCATTATAATAGATATAGTGATCATACCCAAACATAATAAATAGGAACTTGAAAGACTTTACATGAAATTAGAACTTTGAAAAAATGAGAAAAGTGAAAGAATCCCTTAAAAATTCTGCAGCCTAATGACGCCACTTAAACTTCAACAAAAATGAATTTTAGAGATCAAATAGGGTTTCTAATAATATGAACATAAATGATCAGTATGATATATATAGAGATCATACTACAACATAATAAAAAATAACATGAAATACTTGACATGAAAGTAGAACTTTGAAAAATGAGAAGGGTGAAAGAATTCCTTAAAAATTCAGCAGCCTAATGGCTCCACTTAAACATTCATAAAATGAAATGATGAGAGTAAGAGGGGGTCTCTCATCATATGAACATGAAAAGGACAGTATAATGAATATAAAAGAACATCCTCCAACATAAGAACATGGATCATAAAATAAATGACATCAAATAGATTACTTGAATGAAAAATAGAGGTAGGGTCCCTTACCTTAAAACGTAACTCTTAAAACTCAATGGTTTGGACCTGGAGGGCTTGGGGGCACCATGAGAGGACTCCTTGGGAGGTAATGAGACCCGATCTTCATTTGGGGAGAGTTGGGAGTAAAACATAAAGGGGTCAAGGGTGGGTATTTATAGGGAATGTGAGGGGACAAGGCATTAATGGCCAAGGGACACCTCATAAGTGGTTTTCTCAAAACCATGGGCTCTCCCATGGTATTTCCCATGGAGTTAGGCCACATGGGCCCCCCATACAATAATGCATCACCTTTGGTCAGACAACCCTTAAAATATCTCTTGAAATCATCATGACAAAGTTATGATGTCATTAAACATACTGAAACCCTAAAACTGCATTTTTACTATTCACTGAAAATTCATCTTTCTAAAAAAATTCCCAAAATTTCACTTTAACCAAATATCGACACTCTGATTACAAAAATGAACTCCATTTTATAAAAATAATTTTCAAAATATTTTAAATTTAATTTTTAAATAAATACACTATTCACTGAAAATTCATTTTTTCAGAAAAATCCCCAAAAAATAACCATAACATAATATCGATGCTCTGAGTTCAAAAATAAAGTACATTTTCTAATTATTTTTAATTTAATTTTTAATTAAAAAACACTATTCACCTTAAAAAACTAATACTTGACTAATAATTTATGAAACCTTTATTTACCCATTTTATTGAATCACATTACTTAAACAATGTGTCTATATTATATAAAAACTTTCTTTAATTGAGATTACAAATCCATTTGGTCACATTACTAATCCTAAGTGAAAAATCACTATTCATAATTTACTATTCATCAAAAATCAAGTTGATCTTATTAGACTCTAAATTTCGTACTGAACATAATTGTAGAAGACCATTTTTTTAAAATTATTACACATTTTTAATTGTTTAAGGTTTACATAATCATTTTTAGAATATCTTTTTTTATAAAATTCATCAAAAATATGCATACTATATTTATCCGGTCATTTGAAAATTCATAAACTTCATCATAAGAAGAAATCAAAATTTTTATTTTAAATGAAGGATTACACAAGGCAGTTACAGTCTCCTTACATAGCCCCTTAACACACCAGCATAGGACCTAAGTGTAAGGTGTGTTAAGGTGAGAGAATCTGAGGGCCGCTCGTCCAACATCGCATGAGTAGTAATTTCTATCAGTTTGAACTTCTCACGATGGTGATTCCGTTCTAGCTTCACATGATGAAGTTCCGCTTGGGTTTGGTCCAGAGCAAAGCCCAGTGGTGCTACCTCCTTCCCAAGTTCTGTTAGATGGGCTTTGATCGGTCCAAGACTACTGGGTGATGCCATCAAATATTTTTTCTATATTAATTAACCAAGATCACTTGTATTTAGATACAATAATCGAAACGTTTAGTTTCCAGTGGTCATATTGACCATTGGTCATATAACAGTCAAAATAAAATGGTCTCATTTTAATTATAATCATGTTATCAAATGAAACCATTTTGTTGAGTATAAAAAAACACACAAAATTAGGAAACAAGATTTATTCAAAATTTCAGGTCGTTACAATCTTCCCCCCTTATGAAATTGAGTCCTCCAAATTTTTAAAATTTGGTTTGGAAATTGCATTTAAAGTACCACATCAGAAAAAGAGTCAGTAAAACAATTACAATAATAGAAAGAAAATGAAGTACAAAGTCCACCCGAGTTAACCCATACTAGGATTCCATATAGGAAAACATGGACATGGAGGAGAAAACAATGGGTCATGTTCTAAGGGAGAGTGATAGAAAACATGATTAGGAGATAGTTAACAATAAGAAAATCACAAACTTATGATGGGTTAAACGGTATTTGATTTCCCAGTTGGATACGTTAATAGACAACGTTTTTTATGTTCCTTTTCATAGTTTTGAGAAATTCATTTACTACATAGAATAAAATACAAGGAAATACACCGACCTTCAAGTATAGTTTCACCCTTTAATAAGTTTCTAAAAAAACTAATCTTTTCTCCAAACTATGAGCATTCAAAACTACATGGTCTCATCAAATCACAAGAATCATATTCTGTAGAATCACATAATCCACCAAAAAGTAATTATCTATTTCTTCTATTATACCAAAAATAGAAAGGGTAAGATAAAACAACTCTTCAAAAAGAAAGAATCCCATATGAAGGGAAACTTCATTAAATATTCAAAATTACATGGTACTACCCAAAGTTCATCAACGACCATTCTATAAATAACTATCCTTAAAATTCTCCAAAATAAACCAAACTAAGATTGAAACCCAAATACAATAAGGATTTGATAACATAGTTTTCTAAAATAAACATCATCGTTCATCTCCAAACAACATCAATCACTCCTAACATATTATAAAAAAAGAAGCTAACTTAAACATATTTTCCCCTAGATAGGTTAATCATTTCCATAAGTAACCTAAATTACTATATGTCCACCTTAAATTCATCGATTCTTCAAAATATAATTCAACCTTTACTCCTCAAATAAAATATCGTAGTAATCTATTTACCTTGATCAAATAGGGTTACCAGAATAGTGAACGTCTTCCAAAATAATAATCATCTTTTAATCCCATAATCATCTCTATCATATTAATAGGGAAATCATCATATTTTATATCACTTTGGTTGTTGGGACATGTTCTTTCATTTCCCTCCATTAACTAAGGAAAGAAACTGTAATTAGGGTCTTAAATACTTAGCCAATAATCATAAAAAGGAAACTTTAAGAATAAAAGGATAAACATGTAGAATAAAAGTATATCTTAACTTTTGATACCCTAGGTTCCAATCTAGGTTATCCTTGATCATATATTCTTATGTGAATCTTTATTTTATTTTATCTTAGTTCATTTAATAATGATTCATACTAAGCTTATGAATTTACCAAAGCATATCCCCCGGGAGTGTTGTAACCAAGAGTGCAGCAATGCTCGTTATCATGTACCAGTTCCCGTTCGAGTCTAGCTCAAAGAGGTGTTTTCAGGTTTTACCCCTATGTACATCTGTGCCAGAGCCACCTCTACCTACTCGTATCCAGACAGGGATGTATTTTCTTCGCAACCTCTTAGTCAATACTCACCAAAATACCAGGAAGATTTCCTATATTTAAACTTTTCTATAGGATTCTTCCTAAAGTTTTCATATCATAATTTCCACAAATAACTAATCCATCCTTTGATACCAACTATAGCATCCTACCTTTTATAACAGAAGTCGTCATTATATTTTAAAAAACTAAGCATCTTTAAGGATTAGTGTCTTGGAAACCAGGAACTTATTACATGAGAAAAAAACATTCTTCTTAAACACTTGAAAGGCTTATTCATTTGTTCATCCTAATTTCATTACAGCATCTCATAACCGGTGATTATATATCAAAGGAAAGGGTGAGCAAATGGACCAGTAAGGGAAACAAGGGAAACATTTAACATGTGAACGTGAGATACATCAATAAAGTCATGAAAAAGAACTTTAAGGCATGAGTAAGAAATCATGAGGAATATCATAATAAAAATAACGTATTTCATAACATGAAGATGTGGATAAAACCTTTTATAAAGACAATCATTTCTATTTCACCAAGGTCCATCCCCAAGGTGTCAAGAAAAACTACCAAGGTTATTCACCAAGGTATCATTCTAAATGGGTATCTATAGAGATTAAGTCTTTACCCAATGCATTGGAGCGCTATCAGGGCTCAACCTTAAATTTTTATTTATCATCATGTGAGCCACATATATCATCAACAATCATTTCATAAACAACCCATATTGCATAAAAGAATTGGGTTTCATTTCATAATCATAATGTTTTAAAACTTCTTTAAAGATATGATCTTTATGTAACTTTAAAATCACAGAAATGGAAAGAGGGTGTCATGTATGTAAATCCCAGAATAAAAAATAGAAAAAATTGGTATATATGCGAATACCGATATATAATATAGAGCTTTGAGTATTCACTTAATAAAATAAATGAACTTTAGAAAAAGAGAGAGACATTTTGAGACAGAAATTCTGCAGCATAACAGCTATGCTTCGGGGTTTTAGAAAACATAGAAAAGAGAGGGTACATGAGGAAAACATCCATAAATGACCCATAAAATATTATAGGAACCGAATATGAAGGATATATGAACATGGTAATTAAATATTAAGTACATAACATTCGAAATGAAAAACATGGAAGGAAGACAAAAATTAGATTTCTCTTATGAAAATTCTCCAGCCTAACAACATCACATAAACTTCAACAAAAATTAATTGACAAGATCAAATAGGGTATCTCATCATATGAACATAAAAGTTCAGTATGATAGATATAGAGATCATACACCAACATAATAAAATGGAACTTGAAATACTTGACATGAAAGTAGAACATTGAAAAAAGAGAAGGGTGAAAGAATCCCTTAAAAATTCGGCACCCTAATGGCGCCACTTAAACATTCATAAAACGAAATGATGAGAGTAAGAGGGGGTATCTAATCATATTAACATGAAATGGTCAGTATAATTAATATAAAATAACATACTCCAACATAAGAACATGGAGAATAAAAGAAATGACATAAAAGTGATTACTTGAAAGAAAGAGAGAGGTAGGATCCCTTACCTTAAAAGGTAACTCTTAAACCTCAATGGTTTGGACCATGAGGGCTTGGGAGAACCTTGAGAGGACTCTATGGGAGCTAATGAGACCTGAGCTTCTTTGGGGGATAGTTGGGAGTGAAAAATAAAGGAGGAAAGGGTGGGTATTTATAGGGAATGTGAGGGGACAAGGCATTAATGGCCAAGGGACACCTCACAAGTGGTTTTCTCAAAACCATGGGCTCTCCCATGGTATTTCCAATGGAGTTAGGACACATGGACCTGCCATAAAATAATTCATCACCTTTGGTCGGCCAACCCTTAAAATATCTCATGACATTATCATGACATAGTTATGATGTCATTAAACATACCGAAACCCTAAAACTGCATTTTTACTATTCACTGAAAATTCATCTTTCTCAGAAAAATCCCAAAATTTCACCTTAACCAAATATCGATGCTCTAATTACAAAAATGGACTCCATTTTATAAAAATAATTATCTAAATATTTTTAATTTAATGTTTATATAAATACACTATTCACTGAAAATTCATTTTTTCAGAAAAATCCCCAAAAATTACCATAACATAATATCGATGCTCTGAGTTCAAAAATAAATTCCAATTTATAAAAATAATTTTATAATTATTTTTAATTTAATTTTTAATCAAAAAACACTATTCACCTGAAAAAACTAATACTTGACTAATAATTTATGAAACCGTCATTTACCCATTTTATTGAATCACATTACTTTAACAAGGTGTCTAAAATATATTAAAACTTTCTTTTTGTGAGATTACTAATCCATTTGGTCACATTACTAATCCTAAGTGAAAAATCTCTATTCATAATTTACTATTCATCAAAAATCAAGTTGATCATATAAGACTCTATATTTCGTACTGAACATAATTGTAGAAGACCATTTTTTGAAAATCATTACACATATTTAATTATATAAGGTTTATATAAACATTTTTAAAATAACCTTTTTCTAAAATTCATCAAAAATATGCTTACTATATTTATTCGGTCATTTGAAAATTTATAAACTTCATCATAAGAAGAAATAAAAAATTTTATTTAAAACAAAGGATTACACAAGGCAGTTACGGTCTCCTTACATAGCCCCTTATCACACCAGCATAGGACCTAAGTGCAAGGTGTTCTAAGGTGAGAGAATCTGAGCACGGCTCGGCCAACATTGCACGAGTAATAATTTCTATCAGTTTGAACTTCTCGTGAAGGCGATTCCGTTCTAGCTTCACATGATGAAGTTTGGCTTCGGTTTGGTCCAGAGAAAAGCCCAGTGGTGCTACCTCCTTCCGAAGTTCTGTTATATAGGCTTCGATCGGTCCAAGACTACTGGGTGAGGCCATCGAATCTTCTTTCTATATTAATTAACCATGGTCACTTGTATTTAGATACAATAATCAAAACGTTTAGTTTCCAGTGGTCATATTGACCAATGGTCATATAACAGTCAAAACCCAATGGTCTCATTTTAATTATACTCATGTTATCAAATGAAACATATTTGTTGAGTATAAAAAAACACACAAAATTATGAAACAAGATTTATTCAAAATTTCGGGTCGTTACAATCCTAATCCACTATGGGTTAGAGGGGGAGTACGTCGAGCACCTAAGGACAGTCATTGTGGTCCTCTAACACCACCAGCACTATTGAATGTTTTCAAAGTTCATGTTTTATATTCGAGATGTTTTCTTATATGGACATGTGGTGTCTCCTAAAGGAATAACAATGGACCCATATAAAATCTCAATGTGGTTGTTTCTTAGCCGTACCTAATAATGTGGCTGAGGATCTTAGTTTCTTGGGTCTGGTTTTATATTACAAGAGATTTGTGCCAAAATTATCTCATGTTGTAGCTCTATTTATAGCTTTATCCAAGATGGTATAATCCTTCATGTGATGTGTACAGTTTCAGTAATCATTTATCTATATGAAGGGGAATCTTGTCAACGCCCCCATGCATAGGTATCTAGAGGAAGGGTGATGTTTGAGGTGTTCTGTACTACTTCCAGCCTAGGTTTAAAATGTGTGACGATGAAACAGTATGGATTAATAAATTATGTGTCTTGGTAGTAACATCCTCATGAATGTAATTATGTCTCCCATTATCTACATCTCGCAATATTTGAGTTCGCATTGATGTTGTGGATGCATTATCTTATCAGGGAGAACGTTGTGGTATTCATGGATGAAAATAGCTTGAGGTAAATATTTTCCAAATAAGACTTGTACTTGATACAACGAAGGTCAATAGAGTTCCTCTAGTATTATGACTTCGTAATAAATTATAGCCTATGGAAGGGCAATATGGTGGCCAATACGATGAGCAGGAAGTCACATAAGGAGGTAGTTATGGAATCCACGAATTCTTGGCAGGCATTGGAGGAGTTGGCTGCTTTGTGCCTAAAAAATGGGGAGGAATGTGGAAAAGAATATATTTCAAGAAGATAGTGCTCTCATCCTTGGCACGATTGTTTAAGGAGTCCCAGTGGGGAGAAACATATACTAAAGTGATGTGTGATCACTTTAGGCACCAAAAATATTCTATGAAAGGAGAGAAGAATGAGGACCTGCGCCCTGCCTCACGAAGCCCTGGCGCGAAGCTCCCTGAGCAACGCGGCCACCGTGAAGCACCAGAGGCGGCAACGCTCCACGAACTCCATGAAGTTCACGACCCTACCGTGAAGCACCATAGGGGGTAACGCTCTGCGAATTCCCTGACATTCGTGAACCTGCCATGGAGCAGTTGAGGTGGTACCTCTCTGCTAATCTGGGTGACGTTCGCGACCCGCCGCGAAGCAACCGCAGCCCCCTTCACAACGTGTGAGCACTGCTTTATGGTTCTCCTTGCCTATAAATACCAAGCTCCCCTGAGCTCCCCGGATGGACAATCTGACCTTTCGGCTTCTCAAATCCCAAATCGTGAATCACTCTTCGCTCTAGTAATCATGAGCTCCGCGAGTTATTTTAGCATTGTGAGAGGCTTTCGCCTTGTCTCGTTTTGAGCCCCTCTTCCAAGAGGGGTGACCTTCACGAAGCCTATGTTAATTCGTGAAGTAAGAGGATTCCCAAGGGATCTCGGGCAGTCGTGGAGCATTTATGCTTCGCAAAACACCCATCCTATACACGTGATCCACATGCCAAGGCAGGGTCACTGTACTTTGTGAAGCACACTGCTTCACAGCACCATGCTTCGCGAGGCTCCTCTGTTTCGCATGGCAGTGCTCCGTGAACAGTCTTCCACTTTGCGAAACACCTACCACATGCATCTATGCCCCATGAAAAGGCCAACGTACTCCAATTCACGAAGAACAACCCTTCGTAAGTTCCCTCCACTACGCATAGCAACCGAGTTCCGCAAGGCCCCTGCATGTGGACCCATCTGCTTGGAAATTCCTCTTCCCGTGTGACCCTCCATGTCTGCATTATGTGATTTAAATGTCACCTGGATGACACCAACAATAGCGTTTCTTCTCCTAATTATTCGTTGCATAGTCACGCTAACGGCTATTTCTTCTTCGCATAGCCACGCTAATGTGGACCCCTCGATGGTTCACTATGCGACCCCCCTTCTACACGGCCTTTCCGATGCCTTCCCTCCCACAAAGAGTAGAGGGTACAAGTCATGTAATCCCAAGGGGTGAGAAGTAAACCCACCTCATCCGAGCTGCAAGACGTTAAACTGCCAGGCACCTCGTCCTCAACACATGACGTAAAACTGTGACCCGACCCCGTGCCTCACGCGCAGGGTCCCCCGGCTCGGACATTCATTATGCCCCTGGTCCCCACAAGGGATGATATCCTCCTTCTGGGAGTGGCGTTTGTCTGCAGGGAAGGTAATACACCTTGGTATAAGCCCCCTAGCCCGTCTTGCGGAATGTATCACCCATGCACCTCCATACTTCGTCTTAGCCAGTGTTAGTGGAGGGCATGATATGGAACGAGGAACTTCCTTCCTTCGATCCAACATCCATCTCCCCCTGTGCTTTTTCACTCTCGAGCCTCCATCCTAGAGTAAGTCCCAGTACCATGGGCCGCCTAACGCATAAGCCCCCCTTCGCTTCACACAGAGGCACCTTTCACGACGTGATCCTTAGGTCTCTAATGCCTCTTGTTTCTCACACAAAGCACGACTCACATTGGCTTAGAGTAAGAATTGACCATGACAATTCCCCCGTCTAGCATGAGGTTAAATTGTATGCCCCTTTCCAGCATGAAGTTAAACTGTATGTTGTCCAGTATGACATTAAACTGTATATCCATTTGAACTACGAGGACTTTAATCCATGTTAGGGAATGGTACGTAGGAAGCCTCGACGAGGTTCAATACCACCGCCCGTTGTTCATTCACGTCAGGGTTCAACCTCGTTATGTATGATGTTAAACTGCATTACAGTCCAACGGTAAGCCATTGTGACTATCCTGAACTCTATGGACTTTGATCGAAGCCAAGGCATGGTACATAGAAAGCCTCATGAGGTTCAAGCTCACCACCAATGGACCCCCAGGTTCACCTTCACGTTGGTTTTCTAACGAAGCCCTTTGAACTACAAGGTCTTTGATCCATGTCAATACATGGTACGTAAGAAGCCTCTCTGAGGTTCAAGCCCGTCACTAATCAGACCAAGGTCCTTATTCACATCTGTTCGCCGACACCCACATTCATATCCGAACTACGAGGACTTTGATCCATGTCAATGCATGGTATGTAGGATGCCTCCCTGAGGTTCAATCCCAACAATCATTGGCCCCGAAAATCTTTGTGCTGGTGTGCCAAGCGCCCATTTTAACCTGAACTACGTGGTCTTTGATCCATGTCAAGGCATGGTACATAGGAAGTCTTCCTGAGGTTCAAGCCCACCATCCACCCGAACCAATGTCCTCATTCGTGTTGGTTCCCTAACACGCCCCCGTCCCGCATGATGATAAAATGCATCCCAATCCAGTGGTAAGCCGTCGTGACTCTGCCATCTAGTTGCTCCGACACCCCTTTGTGTCAGTTAAATAGTCCCTTTTCCCGAACTATGAGGACTTTTATCCTTGCTACGGAATGGTACGTAGGAACCCTACCTGAGGCTCAAGCCCACCACCCAGTCATTCCGACCTCCTCCACGTCAGCTCACCAACACCTAGGAAGCCTAGAGTGTAAGCCCCACACCTTCCAAGAGAACAACGAAGACATTGATCCATGTCAAGGAATGATACATAGGAAACATCCCTGAGGTTCAAGCCCAACATCCATCTGACCAAGGTCCACCTTCATGTCGGTTCGCTAACGATACCCTACTCAAACTACATGGACTTCGATCCATGCTAAGGCATGGTACGTTGGAAGCCTCATGAGGTTTAATCCCACCACCTGGTCATTCCGACCTCATTCACGTCAGTTCTGCCACCACCTTGGGCGGACTAGAGTGTAATCCCCACACATCCATCCCAAACTACGTGGACTTTGATTCCCTACCACGGGGATACATAGGAAGTCTCTTCGAGACTCAAGCCCAACCCCACTATCATCTCCACGATGGCTCCATTTCATTCCCCCTCTACTTTATGTTGTTTTCCATCATCCATCATGATCCTTAACTAGGACGCCACATCCCGGTGAGATCATGAAACCCCATTCCACCCCACAGTATTCGGGAAGCCACCCACAGGCTGGCTTCGATATTGTCATTCCCTCAAGGGGGATTCCTCAATCTGATCCACTCCAGCTGGTGTTCTGATCAGGCCGATCCATCTCCACTGGTCGTTAAACATGTGGCGTACCCTGTGTTAAACATGGGAAGATAAGGAAAAACTCAGATACATTCCTATGGCATATGAATCCCCTCATTCTATGTGGGATGCGTCGGCCTTCTGTTCCCTCGAGAAGCCCTATAATAAGGGACCAAAGACAGACACGCCAAATCCCCAGCATTCAGACACGTTAATGATGCCTCAACATGACTACTCCCCCAACTGCAGGTTGTTGCCCCGACAGGACCCTTTGGAATGTCCTGAAAGAAGCAGTGTAATTAACCGGCGTCCATGGAAACATGGAACTGGGAAGAGTTTCACGAACAACATATAAATATATGAGGGAGACCCAGACTAGGTGACGAGTTCTGAGGAGGAATCCACAGAAGGAAGAACCGACATCTCATCATCCTGGTTTCAATCAAGTAGCAGATTTCCCTAAATAAATAGCAGATACCATCCACATTTGGAAAGCGGGAATACGAGGCAATAAAAAAGTTGCGCTTGTCGCACCCTAGAGGGCGGACGTGCGTGCCCTGACGAAAGCATTGGAAATATAAATGGTGAACCTGACGTGAAATTATTCTCCTCAATGTGGATGCTAGTAGCATTCGATAAATCAGTAGATTGACGTGTTGCCAGATCAAGATATCTGGTGCCAGGTCCCGCCAAGCAAATAGTGGGCCTGGCATGAAACACGCCTGATGTTGGTGTAGTAGAAAATGGGGCATTCCATTATGCAATGTTGTTGGAGTGGATTCCACTTACCGACCAAAGAAAACAGAATTGTGATAGGGCACTGGTTTTCGGTTTCTTTTCCTCGTAGTGCTGATGAGTTAATATCCCTACTTCCCAGGAATCAGGATGCGGCTACAGGGACACGATCGCCACCCACCCGCCTTTGTAGGGGCAGGGGAAATACCAACACAGCCGCTCCACGTGGCCCTGCTACTTCCACAACTGCGTCTACATCCACGAACATGGGGTGCTCACGCCCTCTCTCCCCATTGAAGGTCATCCAATGAAGGGTGATTAACAACCTTGTACGTCATTATGCGGAGGAGGGAATAATCCCAACTCAGGATATGGCCCGCCTTGACCTAGAGGAGTCCAGGTCCCACTGTCAACGCTGCCCTTGAGGGCCGCACATGGAGCCCCTACTCCCCATTCCAACATTCAATTATATCAGGATCTTGTCCTCGGAACGCCTTGATGACTCCCTGCCTTACGCTGATGAGGTGGGTGATGTCCAGCTCAGCCCGAACAGAGTCCCGATCCAAGGACTCCAAGCAAGGGCACCCACCCGGCCACGTCAGTGCCACCGTCCGGCTTGTCCGAGGAGCAAGTAGGCAATGCCCCTGTACCACCCACACCGGCTCGCCTCACCCGACGCCAATATTGGGCCCAAGCTGAGGGCGCCCGTCAAGGGGTGTTGAGGTCGACACCTAAAGTGGCCTGAGCCACCACCGATGTATATCATGAAGCCCCTGTACACACTGAGCAGGTACACTCCTATGCCTGACCAAGATCGAAGCCCAAACCGCCCCACGGGCAGGCTGGGTTGACTATCGGTGTAACGCCCCGACCCCAGTTACCCAGAGTCGGTGCATTATTACATAACATTGGCATGATCACAAGAAAGATCAAATCTCAAAAGATCGATTGGTTTAGTAGCCTTGGAAACACTAGATATATTCATAAGTTTTACATTACATCATAAAATGAAAAACTACTACAACAACATAATGTTTCAACAATCCACACTATTAACCCCTCATAAAATCCATGCAGGTCATTCATAACTTACTTCTTCACATCCTGGGAAAAATAAAACATAGAAAAGGGGTGAGCTCAAATGCCCAGTAAGGATAACAATATAGCGGAAACTTTCATAAATAAGAATAAACATTTAAGGCAATGTATAACTAAAAAAAGCCTTTTAAATGTGAACTTTCAACATGGTATGGCATAAATAAAATGAAATAATGCCATTTACTTATTCACATGTATATTCTACTAATCTAATAATCACATGCAAAAATCAATAACCACTTTCATAATGTTGGAATGCATAATGCCAGACTATCATAACCACATAGCCAAGGCCTCGTGCCAAGACTACAAATAAGATTTTGTCAAGGCCTTCTGCCAAGACACTAGTTTGTCTCATGAGACCTACCGACGCATCGAGGAGCTATAGCGGGCTCTACCCATCACATATTAAGTCCAATGCATTCCCATATGAAAAGGTTTAAACATAACATAAACATTCATATTAAAACTAGCATATGAAATGTCAATACTTTCACCATAAACTATGAATGGTATAAAAATAGCACATCCACAGTCAAACATATCACAAAACCTTCAATACAATATAGAAGTTTTGTATCATAATAAATCAACTTCAAATAATCTTAAAATCCATCAAAGGATGTTGACATAGATGAAATCAAAATTCTTTTTAAAGAAATATCTCCTTTTATTTTGAAATAATTTAAGATCCATATAAAATAAAACATTTTCTTTGAAAATATTCTTATAAGCTTGTAAGGGAAACTTTGAAGATTTTATAACGGCGTAAAATAGCCGCACCCGCCGTATAAGTTAAAAAAACATTCTTACCTTAATTCTGTCGAAAAGGTTAAAAAGGACCTTGTTTTGAAAACGACCGAAAGATTACTTTATAAACCACTTATAAAAGTCAAAATGGGTATAAATGACTTTAACTCATATTCTAGTAAATAGTAAAAATGTTTTGAAATGCATTTTTAAGAAACATGGATGTGGATGATAAAGAGATCCCAGTAGATTATTACGTATAAACAACCTTGGATAATGAAGAGGTAGTAAAGTAAACCCTTACCTTGTACTTTTCCTTGGTTGGGGTAGGTTAACCTCCTGTATAATGGTGAAATAGTTGTTATTAAATTATACAAGAATCATATATAATAATATGATATCATATATGATCTTTTAACATTGATTTGTTAATAATATCTTAGAATTATCGTCGTTTCGGGAGTTAACTTACTCATTTTCTTTTATATGTTTTGTTACATAAACCATGGTTGTTGTATCTTATTCATATACAGAATGATATCTAGTCCTTAAACATCATTTTTAAATCATCAAATGATAATTATACTTGAATGGATACGATGGAGAATGAATCTCATCGCGTTCGTGGAGACGGTAGTCCGTACGTACGCACGTATGGTGACATGTTATTCAAAGGGTGGATAGAATACCGAATATGGTTGTACCATATTTATAATAACATCACAGTATATGTGAGATACTGGAGTTGTTATTTTATAATGGTAAGAACAAAGGAAGAAGAAGTGGAAGAAGAAATGAACTTGGAGAAGGGTGGTGAAATCATTGCCTCTTCTTCGGGTTCTTCCTTTTGATTTGATCAAAAGGGCTCCTTAGGTTGGCTTTATGATCAAACTAAGGCCTCTAGGTGGTAGTTAGGGATGTTGGGAGAGTATTTGGGCAGAGTTTGGCCGAACCAGAAGGCTTTGAAGGTGTGAAGAAATGAGAAGGAGGAGTGCCCTTTTATAAGAGGGGTGAGGGGCACCTTTGGAAAAGCTAGAAATATTAATTTATAATAAATTCATATTCGGTTTCTAATGGCTCCAAAGCTTATTATTCAAAGGTTAAGGTGGGGATAGGTCGAAAACCACTCAACCAATATAATTTAGACAGGTTTGGGTACTTATATTAACCTTATCTTTAAGTATTAACTCTAAGTTAATTAGTTTCACTTTTACAATGTCTCTTTGTATTTTTATATAATATGGTTAATAAACATACTATATACATCCAAGAGACCCCCAAGTGGTACATTAATAATGAACCTATCATTATATAAGTCTCTTGGCCGAACCTTATTTTTTTAGGAATTTAATATCAATTAATAATATAATATTTGTTTTAAGAACTCTTTTATGTCAATTTTGACACTATTCAATAGTTGATTTTTGTGAAACTCATAACAGATTGATTACTTAAAAAAAGTCAATTAAATCAATCCTAATATATCATATTATCCTAGAAAATTAGTTTATTTCATTAAATGTTTCATATTATATTTATTTGGGTATTTATAATATCAATTATTTTAATTTCTCACTATTATAGTAATTACTTCATTATCATTGTGTCATAAATAAAATAAATTATTTAATGTATAAAAATTATAAATAAAATATCATTATGTAGGAAATCTTTTTATCTTTCTAATGAATATTTATAATCTAAAATCCAACTTATATAACTCTATGTAACAATTGTTTTTCTAAAAGATATATGCTTGTGTCATTTTTGTATTCATTTTAACTTAATTAAAATAAAGTGTCATTATCACTTACAAGTGGATCCATGGGGTCCCAAAATAGACCCAACGATTCCCATGGTCGACCATGTATCAACCAATAGGGTTAAGACACGTTTTAGGGTAATTTATTATTATTATAATATTATTTTTTAACCCTTATTTACCGGATTTACCCTTAACCATGGTAAATAAAATATTTACCGCAGTAATTATTCAAAATGTATAAAAATAAAAGTTACCTATTTACACAATTTGAACATCCTGATTCCAAATATGGAATCCATTTTCCTAAATTCAAAACATAGAAGTGGCAGAAATTAATTTAAAATTAATTCCCGCTGTCAAAACAAAAAAGCGTGTTTTTAAGAGATAATAACTATCAAAAGATTGACACTCGTTTATGTTCGGTTTAATTGTAAAATTATGTCCAATGACAAAAATTATATTAAATGGTAAAAATATATTCTAAATATACTTTAAAACCACTCAAATTCATAATTTATCAATATTAATTATTTTGATTAAAAAAGTTGTTTTTAATTAAAACATAGTAATTATCACTATTCATCAAAATATGAAAGTTATCCGAAATGTACCAAAATTTCACCTTAGGCTAAATTCGATATTCCGAATCCAAAAATGAAGTCCATTTTCAAATATAAAATATATATAATTTCAAAAATTAGGTATTACTATTCATAACGGCTAGTTTAATTGGTTGTTAGAACTCGGTGTTGCGTACAACACACGCTATCACATTATTCAAAGAGAAGCGTACCGTAGAAGCTTGGGATGTTTCATTTTAAATTTTTTATGTCCCCATTTAGTCAAAAAGTTTAAAATATAGTATTTAAAAAGGGTTCACTATTAAAGTTGATAAAAGTGCAATACTGAAAATGAATTTGTTCTTGCATTATATCTAAGAAACTCATAATATGGATTCTAAAATTATAAGGATTATATAAACATTAAAATTTATCTAATACTATTCATAACCTCTTTTGAACGGCTTGTTTGGTAAGTCATGGTGTGCTTGAACTTAGTGTTGCATGTATTGAAAGTTATAGAATTATTTTGAAGAAGTAACACACTATGAAATCTTGGGGTGTTACATTCTCCCCTCCTTCAATAAATTGCGTCCTCGCAATTTGAAATTGTTCTTCGAAAATAAAAGTTTAAAAATAGATAATATATTTGTGGGAAAACCCACATCGGAAATCGGTTTACTAAAATTTAGTCTTAATATGAGGAAAAGAGAAATGAAAGGGTCACCACCAAATTATGATCTCGATTAGGAGAACATTGGTGGCAATTTGAGACATATAATTGGAGGAAAAACGTAAATATTTATAGGTAGTGATTGAGGTCATCAATCACAAACAAGTATAAAATTGAGGTCCTTAAATTCATCAATCTATGATGATTTGAAATACCATCGGTTCAACAAAACATAGGATATTAGGATAACACATTTTTGACGTTTCAAAATATCTTAGTTGAAATCCCACATCGAAAAATGAATTAATGAGGCCTCTATTTAAAATAAAGAGTGGAAAGTATGAAGATTACCGAAAATAACACATACTAGGGTTCCATGTAGGAAAATATGGATATGGAAGAGAAATCTAACCATCAATTATCTGATGGAGAGTGGTAGAGAACATGACTATGAAAAGGCCAACAATCCCAAAGCCATAAATTAGTGATGATTTAAGGTACCATCTAGGACAACATTTTTGTTCTAAGTTGCTTTTCTTAATATTGAGGAATTTATTTATGAGATTGGCTAAGATCATAAGGAGATATACTTACTTTATAATTAGAGTTTTGTCCATTAATAAATTTCTACCATAAACTCATCTTTCACTCGTAAAAAAATTATATTTATACTATTCGTACAAGGTTCCAAAATAAACGAATTTATAATTCATCTACCAGATCTTTTAAAAAAACTACATTATTTTATCCAGGAAATCTCTTGGGCCAGTGGTAGGTGATACACCCTTGTCGCCCTTCGGTTGCGGGTTCAAGTCTCGCAGCCTTGCCGGACGCAAATGGTTGCTGCCCGACCTCCGGGTTGTCCTTTTATGGCAATCCAAAATAATCCAAATAAGAACTATCCAAAATAATTCTATCCAAACTCACAGTCCAACATTTATAAGGAAGGTAAACATAATATAGATCCTTTTTACCCCGTAATAGAATATAAATACCTTCATCATGTATTACCATATTCCTTATTGATTACATTCATGATCCCTTATTCCTTATAGAATGCTGGATATACTTCATTAATCCAAAAATGTTTAAAACCCCAACAATGATGGAATATACAAATCATTAATCAGCTTCAAGGTAGTCAATAATATCCAATATAATTTATCCAAATCAATCATGTATTATTCTAAAATCACCACCTCGGTATCTGAACCATATTATGGTTTATCTTTCTCTCAACCATATATTTTCCAAAAATTTAACCTGCTATTGAGTCACTTTTCTTTTTTCCACACAATCTCAAGTCCTTAATGAAATAGTACTGCAGTACAATCCTTATATACTCCATAATTATTATAACAAGTACATTGTTGATACAACACTCAATTGACATAATCAACATAAGAACTCTAATCATTCCTCTTCATCTGTGGTAGTATCATAACTTGATTATTATCCAATAGCATCATTTGCGTCATAGACTGATGACTGGGACATAGGTTCGCGTAGTGTCCAAACTCCTTGCAAATGAATCATTGTACATTTGAAACCATTTTCTTACCCTTGCAGTCACGTACTTTGTGCCCTTTTCCTCAACACTTATAACAAACTCTCATTCCTTTCAGGCAAGTTCCAGGGTTTTTCTTTCCACAGTTACCACATATGGAAAAATTCTTCTTTTCCCTCTTCCCTTTATCCTTCTTTCTCTCTTCCATCCTTTTCTTCTCTTGCTTCCCTTCAAAGCCATAGGACTCAGTAAACTCTATACATATCTTATCAACACATGATATTATTTCTTCATATGATGATAATACATGGTAGACTATTTCTCTTATAAATTCTAGCTTAAGACCATGAAAGATATGATCCTTCCTTCTCTTTGAATCATGTGTATTTCTGGAGTTCTCATTCCTTCTACTGGGCGCCATTTCTATACCATGGCATAAACTAGATCAGTTTATGAATCAAAACACATAATCCCATACTTATAAAACACTTAACATAAATTGAACTATTTATGGATATAATCCATAATCATAAAAATGTTTTCTTTGAGGAAGTATTTACTCATAAACCCTTCATAATGATTTGTAACGAAAATGAGAGTTATCCTAAGCATATCCCCCGGGAGTGTCGTAACCAAGAGTGCAGCAAGGCCCGTTGTCGTGCACCAGTTCCCGTTCGAGTCTAGCTCAAAGCAGTGTTTTCGGGTTTTACCCCTAGGTACATCTGTGCCAGAGCCGCCTCTACCTGCTCGTATCCAGACAAGGATTTATTGCTCGGAAAACTCACAAAATCTCTACAATACCAAAATTCTAGGAAGTTCTTCTATACTAATCCTCAAAGTTCATCTTAGGTATACGTGCTCTAATAAGAGTTTATCTAAATCTAGCTTCCAAGGTTTGTACTAAACTTCCTCTGATACCAACTGTAACGCCCCGACCCCAGTTACCCAGAGTCGGTGCATTATTACATAACATTGGCATGATCACAAGAAAGATCAAATCTCGAAAGATCGATTGGTTTAGTAGCCTTGGAAACACTAGATATATTCATAAGTTTTACATTACATCATAAAATGAAAAACTACTACAACAACATAATGTTTCCACAATCCACACTATTAACCCCTCATAAAATCCCTACAGGTCATTCATAACTTACTTCTTCACATCCTGGAAAAATAAAACATAGAAAAGGGGTGAGCTAAAATGCCCAGTAAGGATAACAATATAGCGGAAACTTTCATAAATAAGAATAAACATTTAAGGCAATGTATAACTAAAAAAAGCCTTTTAAATATGAACTTTCAACATGGTATGACATAAATAAAATGAAATAATGCCATTTACTTATTCACATGGATATTCTACTAATCGAATAATCACATGCAAAAATCAATAACCACTTTCATAATGTTGGAATGCATAATGCCAGACTATCATAACCACATAGCCAAGGCCTCGTGCCAAGACTACAAATAAGATTTTGTCAAGGCCTTGTGTCAAGACACTAGTTTGTCTCATGAGACCTACCGATGCATCGAGGAGCTATAGCGGGCTCCACCCGTCACATATTAAGTCCAATGCATTCCCATATGAAAAGGTTTAAACATAACATAAACATTCATATTAAAACTAGCATATGAAATGTCAATACTTTCACCATAAACTATGAATGGTATAAAAATAGCACATCCACAGTCAAACATATCACAAAACCTTCAATACAATATAGAAGTTTTGTATCATAATAAATCAACTTCAAATAATCTTAAAATCCATCAAAGGATTTTGACATAGATGAAATCAAAATTCTTTTTAAAGAAATATCACCTTTTATTTTGAAATAATTTAAGATCCATATAAAATAAAACATTTTCTTTGAAAATATTCTTATAATCTTGTAAGGGAAACTTATAAGATTTTATAACGGCGGAAAATAGCCGCACCCGCCGTATAAGTTAAAAAAAACATTCTTACCTTAATTCTGTCGAAAAGGTTAAAAAGGACCTTGTTTTGAAAACGACCGAAATATTCCTTTATAAACCACTTATAAAAGTCAAAAAGGGTATAAATGACTTTAACTCATATTCTAGTAAATAGTAAAAATGTTTTGAAATGCATTTTTAAGAAACATGGATGTGGATGATAAAGAGATCCCAGTAGATTATTATGTATAAACAACCTTGGATAATGAAGAGGTTGTAAAGTAAACCCTTACCTTGTACTTTTCCTTGGTTGGGGTAGGTTAACCTCCTGTATAATGGTGAAATAGTTGTTATTAAATTATACAAGAATCATATATAATAATATGATATCATATATGATCTTTTAACATTGATTTGTTAATAATATCTTAGAATTATCGTCGTTTCGGGAGTTAACTTACTCATTTTCTTTTATATGTTTTGTTACATAAACCATGGTTGTTGTATCTTATTCATATCCAGAATGATATCTAGTCCTTAAACATCATTTTTAAATCATCAAATGATAATTATACTTGAATGGATATGATGGAGAATGAATCTCATCGCGTTCGTGGAGACGGTAGTCCGTACGTACGCACGTATGGTGACATGTTATTCAAAGGGTGGATAGAATACTGAATATGGTTGTACCATATTTATAATAACATCACAGTATATGTGAGATACTGGAGTTATTATTTTAGAATGGTAAGAACAAAGGAAGAAGAAGTGGAAGAAGAAATGAACTTGGAGAAGGGTGGTGAAATCATTACCTCTTCATCAGGTTCTTCCTTTTGATTTGATCAAAAGGGCTCCTTAGGTTGGCTTTCTGATCAAACTAAGGCCTCTAGGTTGTAGTTAGGGATGTTGGGAGAGTATTTGGGCAGAGTTTTGCCGAACCAAAAGGCTTTGATGGTGTGAAGAAATGAGAAGGAGGAGTGCCCTTTTATAAGAGGGGTGAGGGGAACCTTTGGAAAAGCTAGAAATATTAATTTATAATAAATTCATATTCGGTTTCTAATGGCTCCAAAGCTTATTATTCAAAGGTTAAGGTGGGGATAGGTTGAAAACCACTCAACCAATAGAATTTAGACAGGTTTGGGTACTTATATTAACCTTATCTTTAAGTATTAACTCGAAGTTAATTAGTTTCACTTTTACAATGTCTCTTTGTATTTTTATATAATATGGTTAATAAACTTACTATATACATCCAAGAGACCCCCAAGTGGTACATTAATAATGAACCTATCATGATATAAGTCTCTTGGCCGAACATTATATTTTTAGGAATTTAATATCAATTAATAATATAATATTTGTTTTAAGAACTCTTTTATGTCAATTTTGACACTATTCAATAGTTGATTTTTGTGAAACTAATAACAGATTGATTACTTCAAAAAAAGTCAATTAAACCAATCCTAATATATCATATTATCCTAGAAAATTATTTTAATTCATTAAAAGTTTCATATTATATTTATTTGGGTATTTATAATATCAATTATTTTAATTTCTCACTATTATAGTAATTACTTCATCATCATTGTGTCATAAATAAAATAAATTATTTAATGTCTAAAAATTATAAATAAAATATCATTATGTAGGAAATCTTTTTATCTTTCTAATGAATATTTATAATCTAAAATCCAACTTATATAACTCTATGTAACAATTGTTTTTCTAAAAGATATATGCTTGTGTCATTTTTGTATTCATTTTAACTTAATTAAAATAAAGTGTCATTATCACTTACAAGTGGATCCATGGGGTACCAAAATAGACCCAAAGATTCCCATGGTCGACCATGTATCAACCAATAGGGTTAAGACACGTTTGAGGATAATTTAGTATTATTATAATATTATTTTTTAACCCTTATTTACCGGATTTACCCTTAACCATGGTAAATAAAATATTTACCGCAGTAATTATTCAAAATGTATAAAAATAAAAGTTACCTATTTACACAATTTGAACATCCTGATTCCAAATATGGAATCCATTTTCCTAAATTCAAAACATAGAAGTGGAAGAAATTAATTTAAAATTAATTCCCGCTGTCAAAACAAAAAGCATGTTTTTAAGAGATAATAACTATCAAAAGATTGACACTCGTTTATGTTCGGTTTAATTGTAAAATTATGTCCAATGACCAAAATTATATTAAATGGTAAAAATATATTCTAAATATACTTTAAAACCACTCAAATTCATAATTTATCACTATTAATTATTTTGATTAAAAAAGTTGTTTTTAATTAAAACTTAGTAATTTTCACTATTCATCAAAATATGAAAGTTATCCGAAATGTACCAAAATTTCACCTTAGGCTAAATTCGATATTCCGAATCCAAAAATGAAGTCCATTTTCAAATATAAAATATATATAATTTCAAAAAGTAGGTATTACTATTCATAACGGCTAGTTTAATTGGTTGTTAGAACTCGGTGTTGCGTACAACACACGCTATCACATTATTCAAAGAGAAGCGTACCGTAGAAGCTTGGGATGTTTCATTTTAAATTTTTGATGTCCCCATTTAGTCAAAAAGTTTAAAATATAGTATTTAAAAAGGGTTCACTATTAATGTTGATAAAAGTGCAATACTGAAAATGAATTTGTTCTTGCATTATATCTAAGAAACTCATAATATGGATTCTAAAATTATAAGGATTATATAAACATTAAAATTTATCTAATACTATTCATAACCTCTTTTGAACGGCTTGTTTGGTAAGTCATGGTGTTCTTGAACTTGGTGTTGCATGTATTGAAAGTTATAGAATTATTTTGAAGAAGTAACACACTATGAAATCTTGGGGTGTTACAATGGGGGTCGCATGCCCGAGTGGTGGTCACCGCGAACCAATCTGCAACGATGTCACCCCGTACGGAGGCCCTCCATGTACCGCTCCAAAACTCTTCATGGATGTATTCCATGTGCTACCCCCAACCAGAATGAAGACCTGCCCCGTGGTAGTGAAACTCGGCACGGAAGCCTCTCCCCTGCCCACCACACCGGGTATGGAGTCCCTCCTACCCTTAACTATCGATATGAAGGCATTGCCCATCCGGTATCTATTCAAAGTGGGGATCCCACCTACGTTCTCTCTGAAACTGGAAAAAGTCCTCCTCACCCTGGAAACCAGATGGGTGAAGGTCAGCCTCGCTCCACCCGCACCAAGCATGGAGGTCCTCCCCATGCTCCCGTCGATTCCAATGGAGGTCTTTCCCACTTAGGTGTTGTTCATGGAGGTCCTCCCCACGTTCCCTTTGACATTTTCCCCGGTGCCCCTTTGACCCCAACTATCTCAAGCAAAAGTCTTCTTCGCCCCGACGTCAGTATGGTCCCAAGACTACATATTGGAAATCAACCTTGTCCTGAAGAACCATCTTTGGGTAGGATGGCGGGTCGTCGCTGCAACAAGAAGAATCCTGGGATGGCCCAAGTGGTGATAAAATCGTCCCGCTTCTCTGATTCAGAAGCATAATCTGACTCGACATTGGAAGCCTCCCCTCGTTCCTCCAAATCAAGGACTGGGGCAATAAAAATGTGTGTCATCCTCATCCTTCCATAATGTGAAGTCCTCTGGATTCCTTCCTCTCTTTGAAGTTATATCCAAGAGGAGGAAATTGTGGGAATCCCACAGGTTCCGACCGTGCAGTCACCACCGTCGTCCCTAGAAGCGACCTCTACCTCAACCACAGATCACATAGAGCTATTTTGGGGACCAATGGTGGTTGAGAAATAGTGTTACCCATCGAAGGTAACCGTGATCCATACACCAGAGGTTGTGGCTAGCAGCCCGTCGTATCGTGACATTGTGGTTAGGTCACCACACTCATCGGAGGATGGCCCGGAATTCAGCGGCCAGTCAGCTCATTCGCTGTATTCTCCGCCGTCCAGTTTACTGTCCCAGCGGTCCACCTTAGTACCGCTACTGGTTCCTCAGGCACCTCCTATTTTCAACTGGGGAAATATGGGTCCAAAAACTGAATCCGAGCCCAAGATCTTCTGGAACATTCTGGTAGTGGATCACTTCCTGAAGAAGTTCTGGCCCGAGGCAGCGTCGAACTTTTGTGCGCCGGAATCCCTCACCCCGGAGGAAGTCGAGTGCTCCTGTCAAACCCTATGGGCGACGTACTTCTTTCTTCAATATCAATCTGTGTTTTACCCTAGTAGAAAATTGAAATTTGATTAAATCAGTGATCAATGTCATCTAGTAGATTTGGCCTCACTCCCCGTGGCCCAGTGCCCTAGGTCACTCGGTCACCAGAGTGCCCTCCAACAAAAATGCGTTCAGAGTTTCAAGGTACTCTGCAAAATCATCAGGGAAGCTACCCCACACATGAATTACCATGTTTGGGGACAGTATGACACCCTCTTCTTCAATCCTATCCGGTGGTGACCCGATTCGTTTTGAGACATTGAGGACATGCCACCAAGAAGGGTTGCGGTCCACATGGCGGACATAGAGGACAAGGAGGATGAGCTGGAGTTTCTCGATGGAGATTTACCCCCTGAGGGTGTACCACCACTACTGAACCCATCAGAGAGGATTAATCTTCAGCAGAGGAACCTTCTAGGCCTCCATGCGCCCACTGAGTCACTGGTACTCATTCGGAATGCCAGTAAGGGTAAAGAACATGTCGGAACTATCAAGCACTCTGACCTGTTCGCCTTAGTACAGAAGATAGATGAAGACCTCGAAAAGGCTACGTTGCGCCACCAAATTGCTGAGAAGAAGAGGCCGGTCTAAAAACATTTAGCAGAGCGTGCTATAGAGAGGCATCCTGACTAAGGTGATCCTAAGCTGGGGTAGTAGGGGCAGGAACAACTTCCCCACGGTGAGATGTCTTCGAGAAACCCTGATCATGCTACTCCTGCAGAGAGGGTGGAAGCCGTAACTCATGGAAATAGGGCGCTATACATCTTTCCAAACCCTCCTAAACGGCGAGGCAATCCGAGGAATCCAGTACGGGTTCCCCGAGCATCCCCGAGGGTCGTTCTTCCAGTTGCTCCATGAGCCCTTGAAGCCATTTACCGTGTCAAAGAGACCGAAAACTCACTCATAGTTAGGGATCCCCATCAAGATAGAGACCCCCACCCGGATGATCCTATAGCGTCACTCAGCGCCTGCCTCGAGGTGTTGGAAATGCCGCAGGTGGCAGTCCCACCCGATGGCAAGCCATACCCTGTAAGGGTGGATGATATGCCTGCAACTCCGGGTTTTGGGAATCTCACTTTCTCTCCCTTTAACGGGACGGGGGACCCGCCACAACACCTGGCCCACTTTTCCTCCAGGGGTGGCCCCATGTTGGGGACCCCGGTACAATAAGAAGCCGCCAAAGTCTGATGTTTTCTGTAGAAATTGGAGGGCCCTGCATTTGTATGGTACAGACAGCTCCCTATCAGACCGGTGACCAGCTCGGAGGATCTCCACCGGTAGTTCCTATACCAGTTGAGATCCACCACGTGAAATACCATCATCGCATACCTCTTCAAGTGAAAACAAAGGCCTAATGAGAAAGTCACGGACTTCATCTCCCGGTGAATGGGGCATACATACTCACTCGACAAGCCACTGACTCAAGAGCAATTTCTGACGATGTGGGTAGGGAATGTTAAAACAAAACTGGTTCCTTCCCTGATCACCCAGAACTACCCCGGAGGGTTCCGGGACTTCTCAGATAAGGCTCAGCGCCTCGAGGATCCTCTGCAATAGGCTACTCAAGCGCATCTGCTACCCCATGTGATCCCAATAAAGAGGGATTCCAGAGCTGAGCCTGCCGTGGTGGCCCAAATAGAAGCCCCCATGAATATAGAATTACTGCCAATGGAACTTTATCCACTACCCCATAGAGGCCTTCCACCTTAGGCGCATTCTCCTGCCCATCAGCGACCACCTTAGAACCGACAGGTTCCCTCGCACAATGCGCCACCACCACCTAGGCAGGACAATCGGACTCTGCCTCCTCGAAAGGACCCTCCAGAACCTCTTCAGTTCTAGGATCCCAAATCCCCTAATCCAGAAAGACGGCAGCAGTCTTACTCGTTCAACGAGAATCAGGTCCCCAGTTACTTCCGTAGCACCCTAGAGCAGGGGATTGTGTGCTTACTCGAGTGCTAAAGGCCAATAGAGGCGAATCTCACTAATCGCCCCAACTACTGCCCCGATCATCAGATTCTGGGGTACACCCTCAAGTAGTGCTATGTTTTTTAAGGCTGGATCCAAGGCCAGGTCGACAACAACATAGTCAGGTTGGTCCAGGCCCCGACACAAGTGGCTGGTGTCATTGTCAGGTCAGAAAGCAGTAGCGACGACGAAGGAAACTGGCGGCAGGTTCCCAGCCATGAGACCCAGAAATATGACGACTGGATGTCCCATAAAATCATCGTCCATGCCCATGGTATCATTCTGGAACGTCTGAATCAGATGGAGCCTTCAGAAGATGCGACCAGTA
Source organism: Viscum album (assembly GCA_963277665.1). Lineage (NCBI taxonomy): Eukaryota > Viridiplantae > Streptophyta > Magnoliopsida > Santalales > Viscaceae > Viscum > Viscum album. Next base: position 575,496,722 of record OY728138.1, on the reverse strand, counting down.
CCTCTATGTCATCAACCCAGCCGACCTCTTCCCAAAAGGGAAATCAGCAGCGATGCAAGAAGAAGCAACGCGCTCCATCATTCCCATCATCACCCCGCACTCTCGGTGACTTCATGCCCCCTAATATGGGGATTCCTCCTAGAATCGACCCTTTGGTGGATGATTTGTCAAGAGATAGTCATGGGTATGCTTCGGTTAACACCGTGGAGCTGGTAAATCCCTACACGACTCCCGATGAGGGGGAACTCCAGGAAAGCCATCCCAACGTCCCAAGTCAACATCAACATCAGCAGAACCGCAGACACATAGTTCATCAAGGAAGGATAGCAGGCGCTTTCATCCAGGACATCCATGCTACTAAAACCAGACAGTAGGCCCAGCACAGAGCTCATCACGTGCAACCTTATCGGGTGCCCTCAGATCTACCTCCACCTCTTTTTGTTCTACTAGATCAGGCTGAGCCACCACATCCGTACCATGTTCAGCCTTGCCCTACTACATGCCTATCTCACATGTCCGGTCCTCATCCGACAGATACTCTTTAGGCATCATCTAGAAGGCAGCGGGATGTACCCAGTACCAACCAACTGTCGGTCCAGCCAACAGGGCCTGTCGTGCCTCCGATTGTAGAGCGACCTTCTGTAAGCAAAGGTTCATGTTTGGCCTGGAAGAATGATGTTATGAAGCACCTTACTGGCATTCCAGCATGGATTTATATATTTGAGTCTCCTCTCCTATCATCTGAAATGTGTGAGGCACTTGTCGAGGCCCTAAAGAGCCCCCACAAGTTTGAGACGGAGGTAGAAGCTATAGAAGCCTTCCATGCTAAGGCGATTGAGAATGTTGAATTTCAGGATGTTATCTCATTCTCAGGAAAAGATGAAGACCCTCCCATACAGGGGCACATTCTCCCATTGTACGTCATTGGTCAGTTCAATGGCATGGATGTCTGCCACTGCCTTGTTGACACAGGTACTGTGATTAACCTAATCCCGACTCGGACACTATGAAAGATGGGTTTGTCTGAGGATGATTTAACTCCCTCCAACCTCAGAATCCATGGATATGACAGGACCAAGAAATCCCCGGTCAGTAAGATCATCTTGGAGACCCAGTTTGGTGGCCTAATTTCCAGCGCCGAGTTCATTTTTGTCTCCCATGACACCGCGTACAACGTATTGATGGGCAGGCCATGGCTCTATCTGTATGCAGCGGTCCCTTAGTTGTATCACCAATGCCTCAAATACTCCCTCAATGGTCGTGTCTACGTGATCCAAAGAGATGGGTCTCCATTTTCTCTTGTGAAGCCCACTATCTGGACACTGACTATTACAAGATCAAGGATATACAAATCCTGACAAGTGAGGACGAACCCGCCGTGGTAACAAGTGATCCCGGGGCAGGTATGGACGACTCCTACATCTTCCTGATCCATCGGTTGGAGGACATGACCCCCCAACATGGGGAAGTGTTTTTTTGTTTCACGTACAAGGGGAAGGCATATTCCGATGTCTATGCGATGGTGCAAAATCACCTCGTACACCTACACAAACCAGTATCAGGTGATTCTGGAACCACCGACCTCTGTACAGTATCGGGATGTCAGGATCATGGAAACGGTTGTACATCATATGTGTCTCTTCCACAGGGCTGGAATCAACTGACTCATGCAGACACATCACAAATTCTTTGATTACATTAAGCGTGGCCCCTTGGGCCGAAGGCTAGATGGTATTTTATCGACTTCCTTCATTGTTATGGTCTCAGTAGCACATGAATCTTTTGACGTGATGACCACTGCCGGTCAGGCCAACACCAGCCTCCCATCAAAGTCTAGTGGCTTGCAAATGACTCCCCCTATGGAAGATTCCTCCACAGGTAGAGAAGTGGATCTTGAGGATTCTCCCCCAGCCTTTGAAGAATTCATCTCTACCACAACCGATGAACTGGTACTGGTGAACCTTATTAGCGAGGCAGATATGAGACCCACATTGATTAGCGCCGCCATGCCCCTCGAAGAGTATCAACAGTACATGGACTTTCTCAAACAGCACCATGACATTTTTTCGTGGATTTTTACGTGATGCCAAGACTAGATCCACACGTAGCCATCAACCATAATGGTCTCCCGAAAAACCATCGCGAGTTCAAACAGCCTCCCAAAATGATGTACCCTTCTCACAGTGCCATGGTTGAGGCCGAAACTGATAAGATCATCAAAGCCAACTTTGTCAAGGAAGTTCAGTACCCCAGGTGGCTTGCCAACATTTTTCTTGTCGGGAAGAGAAACAGGAAGATCAGAGTCTGCATAGACTTCCGTGATCTCAACCGCCACTACCCGATGGATGATTTTCCCCTCCCAGTGACAAAGTTATTGATTGATTCCACAGCTGGGTTCCAAGCCCTCTCCTTCATGGATGGGTATTCCGTGTACAACCAAATCCATATGTCCTCTGAGGAAGAGGACTTAACTACCTTCAATGCTCCACAAGGTACATTTTGTTACCAGGTTATGCCCTTCAGCCTGAAGAATGCGGGTGCCACATATCAGTGGGCCATGCATCGCATATTCAAGCCGATTCTCAGGACACCAGTGGAATGTTATGTAGATGATCTGGTGGTCAAGTATCACCAGCGCCAGGACCATCTCAAGGACCTTGAGAAAGTGTTCTTCTTCCTATATTCTCTCCAATCGAAGATGAACCCGCTGAAGTGTGCCTTCGGGGTCACCTCCGGGAAGTTTCTTGGCCTTGTTGCCAAATACCATGGAATCGAGATCGACCTGGAAAAGATCAAGGCCATCAGCCAAATGCCTCCCTCAAGTAATATTCAGGAGCTTCAAGGTCTCCAAGGCCACATAGCCTATATACGCCTATTTATTGCGAATCTATCTGGCAAGTGTAAGACCTTTTCCCGGCTCATGAAGAAATGATCCCCCTATGAATGCGATGAAGAGTATCAGACCACCTTCAAGGAAATCAAGCAGTATCTGCTCCATCCTCCGGTCTTGATGCCACCAGTGTCTGGAAATCCAATGGTCATTTATGTGATCGCCCTGGAATGGTCCCTCGGTGCACTTCTCTCCCATAAAAACAATGAGGGAACAGAGAACTACCTCTACTACCTCAACCGCATGCTACTCGATACGGAGACCAGATACTCCCCCATAAAAAAGGGGTGCCTTGCGCTCGTGTTCGCCATACAGAAATCATGGTGTTACCTTCAGCAGCATGATGAATAGTAGGTCTCTCATGTAGACCCACTGAAGTACATCCTGAACCGCCCCAAGTTGACTGGCCGGCTAGCATGTTGGGCGGTGATCCTCCAACAGTTTGACTTCAGATTCGTACCAAAGAAGGCTATAAAAGGATAGGCATTTGAAGGCTTTCTAGGTGACCATCCGACCTCTGGGGATCAGTCCCTGGTCCTAGATTTTCCCCATCAGGAAATCCTATCAGTCGATGATGCCATCTCATGCTGGCAAATGCACTTCGACGGTGCCTCCCGGAGCCCCATCGGTAGGAGGCTCAATGATCTTAAGCTCAATAGAGTGGGTCTGGGTATCATCATCATCACCCCGGCTCAAGATATTATGTTTTAATTATTCTTCTTGTTAGAAGGCTCCACCAACAACGGGGCATAGTATAAGGCACTCATTACCGGCCTCGAGCTGGCCCTTTATATTGACGTTCCCCATATGCATGTGAAAGGGGATTCCGAACTAGTCATCAAGAAGTTAAATGATGACTATGTTGTCAGGAAGCTAGATATCAAACCATTATTGGAGTGAACCCTCTATATACTAGCCTAGTTCCCTTCTCGGATAAAGGTTACCCATGTCCCTCGGTTACAGAACAGTTGAGAAGACACTTTATCCAGCCTTGCTGCTTCACTTGCAGAACCCAAGCAGGATGATTTGATCATACATGTGGCACACCGAAGAGTCATTGCCCCCATCACCCCAGGAGATGAATATGGCCTATGGGTAATCCATATTACCCCTAGAACCTCAACGTCAGGAGCCTCAGGTTGTTCTGATGTAGTTTTTGAGGCCACTCTGGACTAGAGAGCACCTTTTGTTGAGTATCTCCAAAATGGTTGCCTCCTAGATGATCGGTCAGAGCATAAGCAAATACGACGTCGTGCACTACAATTTACTCTCCAGAGTAGTCCCAGTCTTGACCAGATCCTCTATAAGTGGGGATTTAATGGTGTTCCCCTCCATTTTATTCAAGGATTCGAGATTTCTCAGGCCATGAAAGTGGTTCATGCCGGTTCCTATGGTGTCCACCAGGATGGTCCCAAACTGTACCATCAGATTCAGATATTGGGGTACTTCTGGCCCTCTATGATCCATGATTGTGTTGAGTTTTCCAAGAGATTCCACGCGTTCCATGTTCATGCTAACTTCCTACATCGGCTGATAGAGCCTCTACACTCTACCAAGTATTATTGCCCATTTGCAGTGTGGGGACTCGATGTCATGGGACCATATCCACTGGCAACAGCACACCAGTGTAGGTTCATCCTAACTGCTACAGATTTCTTCTCCAAGTGGGCGGAGGTAGTTCCACTCAAAGAGGTCAAGGCCAGTTCCATCGTTGACTTCGTGAGCTCCAATATCATCCACTTGTTTGGAGTCCCTCACGCTGTCCTCACCGATAATTACACCAACTTCCGAGCAGCCGAGCTGAAGAAATTGTACACTATGTACAATATCCGTTCGAACCATACCTCTCGATATTATGCGTAGGCGAATGGACAGATCGAGGAATTCAACCAAACCCTCTAGAACATTTTTCAGAAAATGGTTGGTCAGAACAATAAATGATGAACGAACAAGCTACCCAATGCCCTCTGGGATTATCAGACGACAACTCAAAATTCCACCCAGGTGACCCCATATACCCTGGTGTATGGGGTCAAGGCCATCCTGCCCATCGAGATCCAGCTGCCATCATTACGCATTGTAGTCTACGACCAGCAGGAACCAGATAAGGTGGCATAAATATGTCTAGCTGAATTGGAAGCACTAGACAAGAAAAGGCTCTGTGCCATGCACAATCTAGAAAGGCATCAGAATAAGACAGCTAGAGCCATCAACAAGAAGGTTCACCTTCGCTCTTTTCTGCCAGGCGACCTGGTGTTGGCCCTCTGAGTGCCAATGATCCATGGCAGGAAACCACCGAAGCTGGAGCCCAAATGGGAAGGACCTTACATCATTCATAAGGATTATCCCAATGGAGCCTACTCCTTGGTGACCTTGGATGGTGAGCGCATAGCTCCTCCCACCAACGCCATGTTCTTCAAGAAATACATTGCCTGAGCCCCATGGTTTTGCAGGACCTTAAACTGTATGGTCCCGCATGACCCTAAATTGCACATTACAGTCCCGCATGACTTTAAATGGCACAACAGTCTTCCATGACAATAAAATGCAAAATGGTCCGAGCTCTATGACCTTAAACTAAGATCTATTTCATCCTCACTAAAAGAGGTTAAATTGAAATCTATTCGGGCCTTCCTGACCGAGGCCCCTTGGCCTTTCTGGGCCCCCGGCCCCTCATCCTTACTGCAAGACGATAAACTGGTAGCTGGTCAGGCCTTCCTGACTGAAGACCAACCTCAGGTCCATTTTCCTTCCTCGACTCAGGATCTCTAATGGGATTGTATGGTGTGGTGTGGGATTACATCCTCATTCATGTCGGGTTACACTCCGTACCGTACATATCCCTAAATGAGACGCATCTATCGTCCAAAATGACGTTAAAGTGTGATTTTAGAACTACATATGGCTTGATTCCCATCCTCATGGGATACGTAAGAATGCTTTGATGTCTAATCTTGAGCCCAGCCTCAAACATTTATCTTTGAATGTCCCCCCTGGGTATAGTTTCCTTAGAGGGTCCTCGCATGAGGAGTAGGCTTCCTTAGCCCCACTCATACGATGATTATAATGGTCTCACCATGTGGAGACTCCCGTTCTTGTATCCTCCCATAACTTCACCGCACAACGCTAAGCTTCATGGACTTTAAGAACTACGTATGGCTTGATTCCCATCCTCATGGGATATGTAGGAACGCCCAGACATTTTTTCTATTGGCCCAGCCCAAAATCCAAAATCATTTCCTTGGGTCAAGATATATGGGAGGGTGTACACTTTTTCCCCAACTAACATTGAGAAAGCCTCGACCCGGCTGTACATCCCCTTCCCTGTAGATGTTCGCCTCTTTTTTAGATGGGTACATTTATGCTTCAACCACTCCTTGACTAGGATTCCATCACTTTCCTCATCTGGAAGGGCCCCTGAATGGTATAGATGCTCGGCCTAAGGGCCCTCTTACCACTTCGGGCTAATGCCCTCGAGGATGTCGAGTAACAAGCTGATACAAGTCCCTCGTTTCGAATGTGTTCAGCGGTCAATGATCATTTGTTGCTCCCATATTAGGTTACCATAAGGTTAATGTGTTTCAAACATGGTCAATAGTGTCCTAGATCTTCAGGTCCACCACAAGATGTCCCAAACATTGAGTGTAGTGATTCGTTCTACCCCATCTCGAAGCGACCAACTTCCCTCTAGGTGGTTCCAACAGTCAGGCGGATGACCCTGATTATTTTATAGGGATTGTACAGTGTGGTTCAGGATTATGTCCTTATTCACATAGAGTTACTTACCATGTCATACGCATTCCCTTATTAAGGCCCAGCCTCAGGCCACTTGGCCTTTTCGGGACCTTGCCCAAGTTCTTACCCGGAGTGTATGATGTGGTGAGGGATTATGTCCACATTCACGTCGGTTTGTTCACCGTACCATACACCTCCTCTATCCAAGGAGCCCTATTCCCCGACCTTTGTCCTCACTGCAAGTTGTTAAACTGCGAGTAGGCCATGCCTTCCTGACCAAAACCCAACTATCAGGCCCCTTGGCCTTTTCGGGCCCCCTGGCCCAGGTTCTTTCCAACGGGACATTGCGGTGTGGTGCCACATTACGTCCCCATTTACATCGAGTTACTCACCGAGCCATACACATCCTTGTTACGGTATGATTCCCCCTGGGTATCTTCTAGAACTATGTGTGGCTTGATTCTCATCCTTATGGGATACGTAGGACCACCCAAATGTCAAGGCTTTGGTTCCATCCCCATATTCCGAAAATATTCATCCCACCTTGGACCCTTGGCCTACCTTTCCTAAGCTACATTGTCGCCCCTTTTCATCGGTTCACCAATGTGCCTGACGTTACTCTTGTTTAGTAACCTAGAATGTCAGACTCTATTCGGACACGTCCGCACCCGCTTTTTTGGCTTTCTGTTCCTCTTCATCAGGGCCTTCCTCATCTTTCGCACCCAAAGGGACCCCCATGAATGGCCTGGATACCACACCCAGGGGCTCTCCTACCATTACGGTCCAACCCCCCTAAGGGTTTTGGGCAACAAATTGATAAAAATCCCATGCTGCGAATATGGTCAGCGGTCGATGCTCATTTGTTATTCCCACTTCAGGCTAAAATGATATTGAGATTGTTTTTCTTCCACAGTTAACAGGTATCCTCCATCTCCACACCAACCCCATTAAGCCCAAAATGTTGGTTACACAATTCACATCCTTACCCATCCCCATCATGTCCATGTAGAGCTTCAAAAATCTTGATACTATTCTTCAGTGAGTATCTGCACGTTAGGGGAACAAAGCTGCATTAAAGGTGTCCTTCATGGCTCTTAACTGACTTCCCCTCGATGAACGTTTCGAGTATTGCGGTAAGGATTTTACTCCCTTCTTTCCCACACCGAGTTTAACTCACGTGGTCTTAGGGATCGGTTCAAGGTCTATACTTACATGGAAAGTTTTCATCCACCCATGGTTCGAGATCTAATACCATAAACTAAGATCACCTAAGAACTGAGTCTGACATGATTCCCATCCTCATGGGATACGTGGGAACACCCATACCCCTTGTCTATGGGTCTAGTTTGAGTTCAGATAATTTTTCTCTTTTGTCCTGCCTTCAAGACTTTGACTGCAAGACCGCGTGACATGATGTAAGACTATGTCCCCGTTCACCTCAGGTTTTCAATTGTTGCACCACGCACACCCCATTCTAAGAATTAGCCCTCCTATTTTCTGTCCCGCACAACATTAAAAGGAACCCTCCAAAACTACGTGTGGATTGATTCCCATCCTCATGGGATACGTAGGACCACCCGAATGTCTAGGCTTCAGGTCTAGCCCCACCTCTTAGAGATCTCCCGATCTCTCTCTCAACTTGGCCCCTTCACCTGTCCCTCTCCAGGAGGGGGATATATAGGTGTGGAACCGGGTTTTTGGCACCATACCCCCCTTCTCCCAAGAATCTGCTATCTCTTGGCCACCGTCAAGTTGAGTCCCTCGACCCCCTGTAGTGGTACGCCCATGTGTTATGATTACACTGTTCTAGGACCAAGAGTGTCAGATTTAACTTGGTCAAGTTCCTTCCACTTTTCAAGCTTCATGTTTCCCTTCATTCAGGCTTCCATCATCTTTCACACCCGAAGGGACCCCCATGAACGGCCTAAATACCACGCCTAAGGGATCTCCTACCGTCACGAGCCAACGACCTCGAGGTTTTCAGAAACAAATTGATACATATCCCAGGTTGGGAATGTGGTCAACGGTTGATGCTCATTTGTTTGTCTCCATTTTAGGCTAACGCGATAGGATGCTGTGTTGTGAACATGGTCAGCAGTAATCCTCTGTCATCAGAACAACCCATTTAGGCCTCGAATGTTGGTTGCATGATTCACGTTACATTCCACTCCATCGTGTCTAGGTGGAATCTCGACACTCTTGGAGATATCCCCCAGTGCACCTTTACACATCAGAGGGAAAATGCTACAATATGGTGTCCTTCAGGGCTCCCACGGTACGATCTCGAAGACCATAAACTAAAATCCTCATTAAAGGATATGTGTGGCTCGATCCATGTCCCCATGGGATGAGATGGGTCACCTGGAAGTCTTGTCTCTGAGTCCAGCTCATCTAGGGGCCAGTTCCTCATCCCTCTTTCATTTTTACCCCTATTTGGGCCCCTTGGCATGAGGTTCTTATCTCGGAATTGTGTACGGTGTGATGAGGGATCAGGTCCCTATCCACGTCAGTTATGTTTCATGGAACCATACACACTCCCCGCATAGCATCGTCTCTGCTTCGACTGCACTGCATGATGTTAAAATTCATGCTTGGTCCTATCACATGACCCTAAACTATGACATTATCGTCCTGGGCGCACGATGAAAAACAAAACTGGATTGTGGTGGCCTCATCATAGAGGACATCACATTGGGTATTGGCCACGTGCCATGACATTTTTCAACACCTACTATGGCTTGATTCTTGTGGCGACACTAGGGCTTGTTACCCTAGGTCAGTTTCTTCACAAAAAAACACTCACCTAAAAGGACAAACAAGATTTATCAAATTATATTTCATTTAGTGTGAGGGCCATGCCCGAACTCCCCTTTTTCACTAGAACTGGTACCTTACCGTGCCACCTTCTAGAACAATGTATGGTTTGATTATCATCCTTATGAGATACGTAGGAGCGCCCGAGAACTTCCCCTCTAGCCCAGCCTAACTCCCTTGTTCGGTCCCTCGACTCGAACACTTCCCCAGATAACACATGGTTAGTAGGGATTATGTCGTCATCGTCAGGTTTTGTAACCACCTTACAGTGTGTCCCCTGATCTCCTTACCCCTACATGGACTGAGTTCTAAGACCTTAAACTAATACCCTTTCAAAAACTACGTGTAGCTTGATCCCCATTCTCATGGTGTTCATTGGAACACCTTTTCATTTTACTTCAGTCCCAGCTCAACTCTTGTTTTCGGTCCCTCGACCTAAAACCTCCCCCCGGGAACACATGGTGGTCGGAACCCCCGGTTCTCATTCACGTAAGGTACTTGAGTTACCCCACCACGTGCCTCCTATGTTTCCTCCCATCCATGGTCCGAATTCTATGACCCTAAACTATGATCTCCCTATAGGAAGGGACTCAACTCTCTCTATCTAATATGTCTCGTTGTCATATTCAGATGCGTTTTGACAAAGAGTTCAGAGTGTGGAATTTTCAAGGAGACATTCTCTTGTTCCATGACCAAGCTTCATGTGCTTTCTATTTGGATCCTCATCCTCTTCCCCATCGAAAAGGACCCGCAGACGACCTTGATGCTGGGCTTAAGGGATCTCCATGGAATCTAGGCCTAAGTGATCTTCTATCGTTTCGGGCCAATGCCCTTATGGATCCCTGATGACATTTGTGACATGGTCCTGTGTTTCGAACATGGTCAAAGGTATACCCTCATCTGTCTGTCTCCACTCCAGGATAACATGATGTGGATGCTGTGTTTCCACCACGGTCAACAGTCATCCTACATCATCATGCCGCCATCATTGTGATCCAAATCTCGAGCTTCATGATTCACACATTTCCACTTACTTATGTTCAATTAGAATTCCAACATACTTCTCTCTACCTCTTCGCGCATCTAGGTGCGCCACATGGACGTGTTAGCGTCATTGGGCCGGTATTCACTGAGCGTCCCTTTACCCTAACCTGCCCCTTCCTGTATCGGGAAAGTTCTCCATTACTTCTTGTTTCCCACATTGATCATATCTCATGTAGGATTAGTAGTTTTGGTAGGATGAGTACCAGTGCAACCAGGCTTGTCTTCATCGCACATGACGTTAAACTGTGCTTCCAGAACTACGTGTGGCTTGATTCCAATCCTCACGGGATACGTAGAGACACCCTGGTATTTTGCCTACGGTCCAGCCCACATGAATCATAAGTCCTGTTCCTCCCCATATGGCCTAACCCCTCGTGGGGAACCATCAAAGTATAACTCTGCCCTGAACAAATCTAGGATGCCCCAAGATGATATTGGGAAGAGATAGATCCCCTCACCAAAGAGGCCCGGTCTGAATGGAATAGTCCATGATCAAACTGATGCACCCATCTAGCGTACTCCCACCATGGTGGTGTAATTTTTGGAGTATTGGATTCTGTTTGAACAAACCATCACTCCACAACCAACTCTTTTCGTGACCCTTTATTCGGATAGAAATCCTCTTTAACATCGGGAGGGACCCCCTAACAGTATGGATATCTGCCCTATGGTCCGCCTGTTGTCCTAGGCCAACGTTCCGGAAGACTGGTCATGTTTGGAGGGACCACCTAATAGTATGGATGCTCGACCTATGGTCCGCCTACTGTCCTGGGCCAACGTCCTGGAAGACTAATCGACGATATTTGAGTTAGACCCCGTGTTGCGAACATGGTCAATGATTGGCCCTCATTTGTTGTCCCCATTTATGGCTAACACAGTAAGGATACCATTTTTCTGCCACCATTGATTGTTGTCCTTTATTGTCACGCCACCCACATAATGTTCTGAATCATGGGTATCGTGATTCACACTTCCCATTCCCACCTATTCAGACCGATTTTAGCGCCCCTAGAGTTGCACCATTCATTCACAAGAGCGTGCTAAAAACGGTAATTTGGTTGTTCTGAGAACTTCCTTCTTCGGCCAGGTCTCTCCTATTTCCCAGAAATCCGGACCGGTTTTCCAAACCCCGGATGCCCGAATCTTTGTTTACACTCCTATGTTTTGATGGGACTATGAGAAAACTATCTCTTGTTTCTTATATCGGGCCCGACCCACATGAGGTTAGGGAATTGTCACTAGATACCCCGCAAACATTGTAAGGATGAAAATTCAACTAGTACAAACAACAGAACTCGTGCATGCTACGACATCCATTTTTTTAAACCATGAAAGTACGTTTAAGGGATTGTAATCATTACAGTACCCAGGGGTCCACTCCCCCCACAGATGGATTGACCCCGTCGAAAGAGCATTGCTGCTCCGCCACCCTTTGACTTGTGGTGTCTAGAAATTGCTGCTGCCGACACAGCTCCCGCTCCTCCTCAGAAGCGATGGGGCACAGTTCATCATCCTCAGCTCAGACCCTCTCTAAGTCAGCCCGAATAGCCTCTATCTCTCCGGAAGCCTGCCCCATACGCTCTTATTTCTCTGGTAGCTGGGCCTTCAATCATGAGATCAGCTCAGATTGTTCATTGAGAGAGGTCGAGTGCTCATCCACCTGGATCTGTAGGTGTTGTACTTCATCTTCATCCTCCTAGAGCTTCTTGATGTTCGTCTCCTTCCTCCACTTCCAGCCCACGCTGATCCCGCAATCGTACTCCTGGATCTTCTTTGCCATGAGATCTTTGATGATCGTATGAGGGAATTGGGCATCCACTCCCCCAGCGCATGGTTCACGCAGTCACGAGCCGATTCTGTCCATCTCATTCAGCCACAACGCTTGGGGTGTCATTGATGAAGCGTGTGATAAGCTTCCACGATCAGCAGTAGACTATTTTTCTGTCCTCTTCATCGGAGTTCGTTTCATCCCAGTCCACCTGATTAGCAGGCTCATATGTAGGATACGCTTGCGTGAAATCTTCACCAGGATCTGCATCTGGCATTGAATCTGGCGCAACATCTGGCACCGGGGCAGGAGTGGTGGGACTTGGGTCGACCGGTCTGTCCTCATCGTCGGACTCCACCTCAATAACCTTAGGCATGACCCTGCCGGTGGTCCTGCCAATTATTTGGAGCACTACTGCATGGGTGGAATGGGTAATAATCTCCACTATCATCGGCATTCCCCTTGGAGGGACTCCACCAGACATCTCGACCAGCCTCACCGTAGAGGCCCATGCTATTCATAGAACTACACGTGATGAGGAAGGTCATGAACATCAGTTGGAACGATCTACATATGACAAGAAATGAATTCAGTGGAGAAGACTTACGGAGATCGAACTCCCAGTGCTCCTCTAGAGTTGATGCTGAGGGAACCCCGAGGCGTGGTCCTCAGTGTATTGTCGGAAGGTTTGGAGATCCTGGAGGAGCCACCTTGGGTGCCCTTTCCCTGTCATACATAGAACTGGACGCAGCCGCAGGCGCGGTTTCCAAAGGCCCTACATCATCACCCACCGAGGGACAAGATCGAGGTCTCCGTACAAGTTCATCCTGCACAGTTCAGATGTTCGTAAGAGGTCCATAATGTCCTGAGAGAGGACCCTGAGGAAAGACACCCAGAATGATACCTCAAGAACCTCTACAAAATCACCATAATCTGAGTCTTGATCCTCAACTTTGCCTTCCTCTAATGGGCTTCCTTTGTCGGGCTCGTCTTCCCCAAATGATTTGGCTGGTTCTTCCAGAATGGGGAAATGCTATCTCAGCTTAGCGGCCGACAGCTGTGGGAAAACGTCCAATTCAGTAGCACTTTCACCTAGTCTGTCATTGAACATGAGGCACCAATGGAATGTACGTAGTCCTCTTTCTCATCTACATACTTCCCCGCCTCTACTAGAGACACCGCGGAACCGGCCCGGACAGGGCCTATACCCGGTAAGACCATCCTGAGACGGTTCAGGTGTTCCTACATTGCGGCCTGACTAAGTCGTTGCCAGTTGACGTCCTAAATATCCCAGGCCTCCGGGAAAAATCATTCTCTGTCATGTCAATATGGAATAGCCGCTTCCCCGAAGCCTGAGTGGATATTATGAAGAATCCCCTTGGTGGACGCCCCTCCGGATGACTCTATTATTCCGACACCAACAGATCCGCCACTGCAGCCTCATTCTCAGCCGGTGAAGGCCTCCCCGCCACGGTAGCCCCGCCACCACGAGTGTCCCTTTCTTCCCTCTGACCCCGACCTCGGGATAGGGGAGGCCCACCGTCGCCAGCCCGAACAGTTGGCTGCTTCATCATTTCCCTCAGATAAGCTGCCTCCAAGATGATGGCATACTTCTTCACCAGTCTGACGGCGATAGTGGATGGAGCCAATTTACTTCCCATTTTCCATTCTTCTCGTGTGAACATGATCCACGGTTTCTTAATCACACATGGGTGATCCTCATGGAGTACCTCCCATTATACCTATGGGGTCCGCCGCGGCAGGCACCATAACAACCTCACGAACCAATGCGGGGTGCATGGCTCACAGAGTGTCTCATGGTCCACCCGTGCCACCAAAACTCCACCTATATAGGCCAAAATATAAGCCCAGTGCTCTTCCATTCCCTGACCATCATCAGTGAGTACCCCCGTCGGCAATGGAAACAGGTGGAAGTTAAACTCGTCCGCCTTCCACACCCGGTTCAACACCATCGGTACGGTTAATTTGAATAGGATGATCCTAGCCGCATTCAGAATGGAAGGGCGGATGTTTGACCGTAGTGGCGGGAAAGGGTTTGGGTATTCATAAACCCCCCTGATGTGCGCCACGATATACCCATACAAGAAGGTGGAAGGGCCCACATATCCTCGGAGGCTTCTTGCCCTCGCTAACCTGTCGAATCATCTTGTACAATCTAGAGAGCATTGGAATCCCCAGATTGACCTGCTGTCCTGTGGCCATCAAGGATGCCATGATGAACTATCTAGGTCGCACCCCCATGTTGGTATCTTTTTCTGGTAGGATCCAACCGCAGATAAGGGCAACGATAAATGCCACCATCCTCACAATCGGCTGTTGATCAGTATTGACACTGAAACCCCATGTCTTCCATTGGCTATCCTAAAAGATCCGTCAATACAAGTGATCCTTGCCCCATTGATCCCCCTTCGGACAATTTTGAGTCCTTGGGGGAAACTATCGATTCCCCAGGAGGTTCAGGAAATGCATGAACCACATCATAAAGTGGGCATCTATCACCGCCTCTTTGTCCTCTTCGGGCACAAGTTCCATCAATGCCAGCTCCAACCGTGACATTAGCATCATATCCTCCCACACATTCATGAAGGGGAGGAACTCATCATACATGGCCACCATGATTGGGACCCCCGAGGTCTGATGGACATCCCATAGACTGATGCCATCATCTCCATGGTGTAGGTGAAAAGTGTTGGTCCTAGATGACCATCTGCACAAAAACTCTAGCATCAGCTATTTCTGTTGATAAATTTGGAATTACGAGGCCATGCCTCCTCATACAAGACAATTATTCTCAGCTCGGCCCCAAACTCCTCACATTAGGCACCTTTCAAGTAGGCCCATCCTAGTCGTTGGTGATGTTACTTCCCTGGCACAGGTCCCACTCATCAGACCACCCCTTCTTCGAATCCTGCAAAGCCACCTTCAGTATGGTGTGGTACATGGGAGGGGACGTCTCCGATAGAATTGGCTTCCCATCGATGTTGTTTGTTTGTTTGTACAGACATTCGGCGGTGACAGGAGTGATGTACTCCCATGCATGACCATCAGCCGCCCTGAACCATTGACACTGGCATGGCGTGATCCTGAACTAGAAAGTTGGTTCGTCCCTACTCTCCTTAGGAATGAATAAGTCATACCTTAGCTCGAAGCAATAGAAGATCATATTCATTCACAATGTATAATTATTTTGTCTCCCTAATAGTAGTTTGGTCAAATAATTATGATCCATGTGGCTTCGGACTAGCTCCCCCAGGCCCAAACAGTTGTCCATCTCATCCCTCTGGGTGGAATCTGCAACCACCCCCAACACAGTATCCTGATGGGCCATTAGGTTTTAAAACATGTACAAATTTCAGGTTTGGCTGCAAAGCCCATTCGTGGGGCCCGTTCACGGAGCCCGTGCATAAATCCAAGATGCAGAGCCTATCCTCGGCTTGCAACCAGATGTTTGTTTGGCGCAGTCGTGGAGTCGGAGACTGACGGTTCGCTGCGAAGCTCGATTCGTGGTGAGAAGATGCGGAGTACGTGGAGATTCACGAATTGAGATCACAAAAGGACATACTCGCGGAAAAGGGAAAGGAAAAAAGGGAGTTAGACCCCCCTATTTATAGGGGGCGACCCCTGAGCTTCATGGCGTATTCATCCCGTGGGGTGCTTCACGACGCGTCCAGACCGTGTGGCTCCTGTAAGCCTCGCACACCATCTTCGCTAGTCAGCACCGTGAACTGCCGCAAATTTTGCGATTTCCCTCAGACATCAACCCTTGATCCCTCCACATCTCCAAATCTGAGGGGTGGAATTTTTAGGAACCAAAAATATTCGACGAAATGAGAGAAGAAAAGGGCCTTGCGCCCTGCCTCACGAAGCCCCGACGCGAAGCCCCCTGAGCAACGCGGCCACCGTGAAGCACCAATGGCGGAAACGCTCCACGAATGGCCTGAAATTTGCAAGCCCTCCAAGAATCACCAGAGGAGGTAACGCTCTGGGAACTCCCTGACGTTCACGAACCTACCATGGAGCAGAAGAGGCGGTAACTCTCTGCGAATCTGGTTGACGTTTACGACCCACCGCGAAGCAACCACAACCCCCTTTTTGTCGCCTGAGCTCTGCTTCGCAGCGCCCCTTGCCTATAAATAATGATCTCCTCCTGAGCTCTCTGGATGGACAATATGACCTTTCGGGTTCTCAACACCCAAATCGAAAATCACTCTTTAGTCTGAGAATCATGAGCTCTGTGAGGTATTTTTGCTTCGCGAGAGGCCTTCGTCTTGTCTCGTTTTGAGCCCCTCTTCCGAGAAGGATTCCCTTCATGAAGCGGAAGGGAATTCATGAAGGAAGGGGATTCCCAAGGGAACCTGGGCAGTTGCGGAGTGTTTATGCTTCACGAAACACCCATCCTATACACGTGACCCACATTCCAAGGTATGGTCACTATACTTCACAAAGCACATTTCTTCACAACACCTTGCTTCACGAGGCTCCTCTGCTTCACATGGAAATGATCCGCGAACACCATTATACTTCGTGAAAAACCTCCACAACTAGAAAAACAGGTATTTGCGACGGGGCATTTGCGACGGGATCCCGTCGCAAATGGCTTGTTGCGACGGGGGCCCGTCGCAAATAGCCCGTTGCTGAAAACGCCGTCGCGACTACACTTATTTGCGACGGGCCCGTCGCTAAAGCCTTTTTTTGCGACGGTCATTCTCCCCGTCACAAATAGTATTCCGTATTTTTGTAAAAAACTTTTAAAATAGTTTTTGCAACGGGACCCGTCGCAAATACCTTTTGCGACGGTACAGTCGCAAAAACTATTTTTAAAAAAAAATAATAAACTATTAATAATACTAGTATTTGCGACGGGCATAGTATCCCGTCGCAAATACTATATATAGTTTTTGTGACGGGACCCGTCGCAAATACTATTTTTATAAAAAATAAAAAAACTATTAATAATACTAGTATTTGCGACGGGCATAGTATCCCGTCGCAAATACTATAAAAAAAATAAAATAAATAAATTATTAATAAATTATTTTAATTAATATAATAATAGAATTATAATTCACAAATAAAAATAATAAATTATTAATAAATTATTTTAATTAATATGATAATAATAGAATTATAATTCAAAAATAAAAAATAATAGAATATTAATGAATGATTTAATTAATATAATAATATTATAATTATAATTCATAAATAAAAAAAATATTAATAAGTTATTTTAATTAATATAAAAATAATAGAATTATTTTACATTCAAATATTAAAATAATTCAAGTATTACAAAAAATATAATTAAATTATAATATTATAAAATTTTAATATATATATATATATAATTTAATATTATAAAATATAAATAATATTATTATTCATATTAATATTGTTATTTAAAAATATAATATTATTAATATTTTATAATGAGACAGAAACTACGAATAGAAAAAAAAATATTTTGATTTTACAAATTTTATAACATAAATACAATCTCTAATCTGAAGGAGGGGGTGGAGGTGGGGGATCTGCAGATGGTGGTGGAGGAAACTCCATCCCTAAAGCATGAGTGAGTCGGCGCATGTACTCCATCTACTCCTGATGCTGCTGCTCCCACCGACTCACCTGCTCCTCGTACAGCTGCTGCTGGCATCGACGCTCCTCCTCATGCTGCTGACGCATCTACTCCTGCTCCTGTCGGAGACTCTCTATCTGTGCAGTCTGAGATCGCAACTGATCCTCATACTGTTTAGTAGAAGAAGATGCACGAGCTCCTCTCGGGCTGGACGCCGATATCGCAGCCCCGCCATAATAATCTTCAGGAGTCAGTCGAGAGCCGATACCAACTACCCGGCCCTTCTCGAAGGCATACTGGGTGGCCTGCATCCATGCCGCTTCATCAAACTGACGGGCAGTGGTCTGATATGATGACTCGACCTGACTCTCAGGTCGGGCCTGTGACGCTGCGGCCTCATATGACTCCTATATTTGCAATTTAAAATTAAAATTGTGAATATATTATATGCAGTTAATTTTTAAACTTGAAAACAAATAATACTGACCACGATGTGATGCTGACGATCACCTCTGAGCTCCCCAGTAGCAGGATCACTATACATCCTCTGATATACGTCGTACTCTATAATATCGGGGTGCTCGACAGCCTATAAGAATAAAAAATAAACTGATAATATTTACAGTTATATAAAATATTTATAAATAATGTACGTACCAGATGCTGTCTATGAGTACTGAAAGAACGACTCCCAGCTCGATGAGTCACCTCCTATCTCCCCTGATTCTGCCTCCCCACCGATGATCTCCTCTGAAAGGCACCACTCAACCAGTGCGCACATAATCCATCCCATACATGGGATGAAATGTACTCTGGTCGGTGTGCTCTACATGACTCGTCAAAATCTGACACTCCTGCTTTCTTCATCGCAGCTTTTCTTAAATTGTGCAAAAACTGACGAAGGCGATCACGAATGGCCACCTCTCATGCCTCGTGGATGGCATCACGCATGGTATCCTCGATCGGAAACCATAAACCCTACAAATAAATCAAAATATCAAGTTAGAAATGAAATAATTTTCAAAATAAAAATTATTTATTTACGTACGTACCAACCGATGGCCGAACATGGCCTGCTTCACATCAATGGGAATCTACTCCCATGTGGTCCACGGCTGTGAAAAATAGTTGCGCAAAATAGCGCTGCCCTGTCCGACTGCTATTTGCGGAAAACTGAAAAAATAATAAACATTTATTATGTGAATAGATTAATGAAATCTTAGTCAAATTCACAGGTTATCACACAGGTTATCACACCTCCGTGTGCGTGGATCAAAGCCAAGACGTGGACGTCGCTCGGGGACGGGGTCAGGGATCATCAATCGTGCAAGACCGCGCCCCCTCCGCGTACTCCCTGGAGCGCCTGCAGGCTGAGGGTCATATGTCAGCAACTCATCCGCATCAAAAGTCAGGTCAGCATCCGCCAACTCATGAAATGTGGCGTCGTCCATCTGAAATAGAAAATATTAGTGTTAGCAAATAATTGATAATTACTATTATATATACATATATACATATTATGATTGTATATAAATACCATGGAATGCTATCAGTGTTCATCTTCATCATCATCTTCATATATGTCAATGTCATCTTCATATTCCTCCTCAACATCATCGATATCCATTTGAGTTACAGTTGCTTCATCTCTTACCATTTCAAATTCATATGTGACATCATTAACATCATCGTCATCACCGACTCTTAAATGTGGGGTGTCGTCATCGATACTCATGTCTCTTTGTAAAAAAGATTGATTTTGAGTACTCTCTTGAAAAACTTCAATTCTTTACACATCAGTGAAAGCACATTCACTTTGACTAAACTGATTGTCTCGAATTTTGATTTTTATTACACTCCACCAATTAGTAAATTCTCTTGATGTTGCACAGTACTTCACGTAATAAACCTGATATGCCTGTTGAGCCAATAAGAATGGTTCATTTACTGCGAGAACACTTTTACATTTAATATCGATGATTCCATGAGTCGGATGAACACACACACCTCTCTCTGTATCCAACCACCGACATTTGAACATGGTTATGTAATGTTGTACAAGATAACAGAGTTCAATGATTTCATCAAGTATTCCATAAAAGTCAACGTCATTTTCTCGATGATAAGATCCTCTCAAGCTAACTCCACTGTTCATTGTTTTTTTCGATTCCCCATATGCATGTGTGTGGAATCAAAATCCATTCACCACATATGCATTATAAGTTTTAACAAGTTTGGAAGGTGGGTTACTCAATACACACAGTCGTTTGTCAATTTTATCAGCATGTCGAGACACCTGAAAATTTGTGAAATAATTATCAATATAGTAAACTATACATTGAATGAGTTTCTAAAAGATAAAGAATTTATTTTACCAGTTTTTGAAACCACTGAGATAAATTTTTCAGTCGACGTTCTTTGAGAGCAGATGCTGTAATTTGTGGAATTTGTTTCTTGATATGATTATCATACACCCTATAAAAACCAATGTTATTTACTGTAACATAAATGATAGAATAAGTGATATAAACACCTACAGTACAACAGATGTCATCTCTTCACAGTTGAGCAGAACATACGTATGAGCTCTCTGATGTTCATCATCTGAAAGCCAGCATTCATAAACTCCAACAAAACCAAGCTCTGACTGGTTGAAAACAGATAATTGATTGTCGATTTCATCAATATTCCTCTCGTTCCGTCCCATTCGGTTGTGTTTTGAAGGATACTCATATTCAAAATAATGGGAGCAGAAAAAAGATATTTCCTCTTGCAAATAAGCTTCTGCAATAGATCCTTCAACATATGCTTTGTTACGTACTTTTCTTTTCATTTTTTGCATGCATCTTTCAAATGGGTACATCCATCGAAACTATACCGGACCTCCACATTTGGCTTCATATGGAAAATGTAACATCAAATGTTCCATTGAGTCGAAGAAAGACGGCGGAAATATTTTTTCCAGTTTACATATAATTACAACAACTTCTTTTTCAAGTTTTCCTAGAGCATCATAATCTGCCGTTGCCGCACAAATTTCCCGAAAAAAAGAGACATGTCAGTTATGGAATCCCAAATCACAGAATTCAACAGACCTCTTAATCCAATGGGTAGAAGTCTCTCCATTATAACATGACAATCATGAGTTTTTAATCCAGTAATATGACCATTCTTTACACATCTACCCAAATTGGAAGCACAGCCATATGGAAGTCTCAAATCTGCAATCCATTGACAAAATAATAAACGGTTTTCTTTAGACAATGTATAAGCTGCTTTTGGTTTCAGTAACCTTTCTATTCTGACATTCTCAAAGAGTTCCAATTCTGGACGCCTGCAAATTTGGGCAAGATCTAAATGTGCATTTACATTGTCTTTGCTCTTTCCTGGCGTATCCAAAACTGTATGAAACAAATTATCAAAACAGTTCTTCTCAATATGCATGACATCCAACATGTGGCGGACCAACAAATCAGACCAATATGGAAAATCCCAAAATATGCTACGTTTAATCCAATTGTGTTCTTTCCCAAATCCAGAAATTTTCTGTTGGTTTATTGTGGGACCAAAAGTGATGAGAGGTAATGAAAATACAATTGATTTTAACTCCGCACCTGATAGCATTTTTGGAGGTCCATCCATTTCAACTGTTCCTTTTCTGAAATGAGATCTGTTTCTGTGAAAAGGATGATCAGCTGGAAGAAATCTGCGATGATAGTCAAAATAACAAGGTTTCTTTCCATTAATGAGCATAAATGCTTTGTTCTCTACCATACAGTAAGGACATGATTTCGGACCATGTGTACTCTAGCCAGATAACATCCCATAAGCCGGGAAGTCACTTATTGTCCACATCAATGCTGCTCTCAGTATGAAATTCTGTTTCGTTGCAACATCATATGTACTGACACCAGTACTCCACAATAAATTTAATTCATCAATCAATGGCTTCAAATAAACATCAATATTTTTCTTCGGATGTCCTGGAATTGGTAAAGTCAAAAAGATATATGGCTCCTTCATCAACATCCATGGAGGTAAATTGTACGGAGTTAAAAAAACAGGCCAACATGAATATTGACTACCATAAGATCCAAACGGACAGAAACCATCAGTGGAAAGGCCCAGTCGAACATTTCTAGCTTCTAAAGCAAAGGATGGATGCACTCTATCAAAATGTTTCCATGAATCACCATCGGCTGGATGATTCAAGCTTTTATCGGTTGAAATATTCTCTTTATGCCATGACATCATTGTCGCTGTATTCTTAGACATGAATAAATGCTGAAGTCTGGATGTAAGCGGAAAATATCTCAACTGTTTTACAGGAATCAAACCAGACTTCCCGTGTTGTCCTTCTTTATATCTCAGTTGCCCACATGTGGGACAACTATCCAATGACTCATTTTCTCCAAAATATAAAATGCAGTCATTTGAATATGCATGAATCTTCTGAAAAGTAAGTCCCAAATTTCGAACCAGCCTCTTACTTTCATAGTAATTAGCAGGTAAAACATTTCCTTCAGGTAACAGTGTTTTCAGCAAAGAAAATATCTGGTCAAAACAGGTGTTTGACATTCCGTTATCTGATTTGATAGCCATAAATTTTGCAACTGATTCTAATTTTCTCATCTTCCAGCCAGGATATAATGCATCCTCAGCAGACTTCAACAACTCATAAAATTCAGACGGTACCAACTCAGTATTTGAAGCTATATCAGCCGGAGTTTCTGTATGTTGAACATATGAACCTGCAACATCATGTACTAAATCTTGAAACTGGGATGGATCCGGAATCAAGTTGGTATCACCTGCTCTGGAACTACGTTCACCGTGTTGATACCAAAAAACAAAATCTGCTTGAAAACCAAAACGCAAGAGATGTTCCCCCATTTTGTCAAACGTGTCAAACGTTCTCAATTCACATTTTCTACAAGGGCATTTTATTTTTCCTTCTGAAACAAATTCTGGATTTAATGCCGCAAATGATAAAAAAATCTCCACACCCTCTATATATACTGGATTTAAACCAGAACCATTTGGATTTCTACGTTGATTTATCCATATGCGGTCATCTAATAATGACAGTTGACGACCACGTTGTTCCATATTTTTCTATAAAATATAAAAGTATTACTGATTTTGAATAATTTGTTAGAAAAAACACTCAAGCAAGGATTGAATATATTGAGAATAAAGCAAAACTTGTTACAAATATTGATAATTTTAATATTATATTGATTTTTTATTTTTTTTAATAATACTAATATAATTTTTTCATAAATATTAATTATATAATAATAACATTATTACATTATTAGTATATTTTATTATTAATATTAAAATAATATAATTTTCTATATTATATACAATTCTCCTTTCATCTGTGTGTTTAACATTCTGTCTCCACATGTAATATAAACATTCACTTTCACCTCTCCATTGGCGAGTAGGTTGATAATTTTGAAAAAGAATGCCAATATTACATGTGGAGACAGAAAACACACAGAAAAAAAGAGAATTGTATATAATATAGAAAATTATATTATTTTAATATTAATAATAAAATATAAAAATAATTTAATAATGTAATTATTCCTAATTATTACTAATTATTGGTAATTATTTATAATTATTACTAATTATTGGTAATTATTACTAATTATTACTAATTATTACTAATTATTCCTAATTATTAGTAATTATTGCTAATTATTACTAATTATTGCTAATTATTACTAATTATTGCTAATTATTACTAATTATTGCTAATTATTACTAATTATTGCTAATTATTACTAATTATTGCTAATTATTGCTAATTATTCCTAATTATTGCTAATTATTGGCAATTATTGGTAATTATTGGCAATTATTGGTAATTATTAGTAAGTATTGTTAATTATTACTAAATATTGGTAATTATTGGTAATTATTACTAATTATTGTTAATTATTACTAATTATTGTTAATTATTACTAATTATTACTAATTATTGGTAATTATTGGTAATTATTGGTAATTATTGGTAATTACTGGTAATTATTGGTAATTATTGGTAATTATTGGTAATTAATACTAATTATTGGTAATTAATACTAATTATTGGTAATTAATAATAATTATTACTAATTATTGGTAATTATTACTAATTATTCATAATTAACACTAATTATTCCTAATTAATACTAATTATTCCTAATTAATACTAATTATACCTAATTATACCTAATTATTACTAATTATTACTAATTATTAGTAATTATTGGTAATTATTACTAATTATTACTAATTATTGGTAATTATTACTAATTATTGGTAATTATTACTAATTATTCCTAATTATTGCTAATTATTCCTAATTATTACTAATTATTACTAATTATTCCTAATTATTAGTAATTATTGCTAATTATTACTAATTATTGCTAATTATTACTAATTATTGATAATTATTACTAATTATTGCTAATTATTACTAATTATTGCTAATTATTACTAATTATTACTAATTATTACTAATTATTGCTAATTATTGGTAATTATTGCTAATTATTGGTAATTAATACTAATTATTGGTAATTAATACTAATTATTGGTAATTAATACTAATTATTGGTAATTAATACTAATTATTGGTAATTATTGATAATTATTACTAATTATTGGTAATTAATACTAATTATTCCTAATTAATACTAATTATTCCTAATTATTACTAATTATTACTAATTATTTCTAATTATTAGTAATTATTGTTAATTATTACTAATTATTACTAATTATTGGTAATTGTTGCTAATTATTGCTAATTATTGCTAATTATTGCTAATTATTGCTAATTATTGCTAATTATTGCTAATTATTGCTAATTATTGCTAATTATTGCTAATTATTGCTAATTATTGCTAATTATTGCTAATTATTGGTAATTATTGCTAAGTATTGGTAATTATTGCTCATTATGGTAATTATTGCTAATTATTGGTAATTATTGCTAATTATTTTTAATTATTGCTAATTATTACTAATTATTGCTAATTATTACTAATAATTGCTAATTATTACTAATTATTGCTAATTATTACTAATTATTGGCAGTTATTGCTAATTATTGGCAGTTATTGCTAATTATTGGCAGTTATTGCTAATTATTGGCAGTTATTGGTAATTATTGGCAGTTATTGGTAATTATTGCTAATTATTGTTAATTATTGCTAATTATTGTTAATTATTGGTAATTATTACTAATTATTGGTAATTATTACTAATTATTGGTAATTATTGGTAATTAATACTAATTATTGGTAATTAGTACTAATTATTGGTAATTAATACTAATTATTAGTAATTAATACTAATTATTAGTAATTAATACTAATTATTGGTAATTAATACTAATTATTGGTAATTAATACTAATTAATGGTAATTAATACTAATTATTGGTAATTAATACTAATTATTGGTAATTATTACTAATTATTGGTAATTAATACTAATTATTGGTAATTATTACTAATTATTGGTAATTAGTACGAATTATTGGTAATTATTACTAATTATTGGTAATTATTACTAATTATTGGTAATTATTACTAATTATTGGTAATTATTACAAATTATTGGTAATTATTGGTAATTATTGCTAATTATTGCTAATTATTGCTAATTATTGCTAATTATTGCTAATTATTGGTAATTATTGGTAATTATTGGTAATTATTGGTAATTATTGGTAATTATTGGTAATTATTGGTAATTATTCCTAATTATTCCTAATTATTCCTAATTATTCCTAATTATTACTAATTATTACTAATTATTCCTAATTATTACTAATTATTCCTAATTATTCCTAATTATTCCTAATTATTACTAATTATTACTAATTATTACTAATTATTACTAATTATTCCTAATTATTCCTAATTAGTACTAATTATTACTAATTATTACTAATTATTACTAATTATTCCTAATTATTACTAATTATTCCTAATTATTACTAATTATTCCTAATTATTACTAATTATTATTAATTATTGGTAATTATTGGTAATTATTACTAATTATTGTTAATTATTGGTAATTATTCCAAATTATTGGTAATTATTACTAATTGTTGGTAATTATTACTACTTATTGGTAATTATTACTAATTATTGGTAATTATTACTAATTATTGATAATTATTACTAATTATTACTAATTATTCTTAATTATTGATAATTATTGATAATTGTTCCTAATTATTAGTAATTAAATGAATAATTATCAATAATTAGAAATAATTACCAATAATTACAAATAATAACATTATTAATATATTTTATTATTAATATTAAAATAATATAATTTTCTAATTTATATACAATTCTCTTTTCATCTGTGTGTTTTCTATCTCCACATACAAATAATACATGTGAAGACAGCAAACACACAGATGAAAAAAGAATTGTATATATATATAAAATTATATTATTTTAATATTAATAATAAAATAAACTAATAATGTTATAATGTTATTATTCCTAATTATTGGTATTTATTACTAATTATTAATATTTATTCTTAATTATTAAAAATTATTACTAATTATTCATAATTACCATTAACTATAAACAATACTAATAATTTAAATTTATTAAGTAATAAAACAATGTAAACATAAATAAATTACAACTAATTAATAATAATTGAAACTAATAAAAAATAAAAAATAAATAAAAAATTAAAAGTAACATAAATACCTTGAAAATTGATCTGCTCTGATCGTTCTTCAAAACTTTAATATCAGCTCCGGAGAAAAAAATTAAACTGGAGAAAAACTGAACTCTAGAAATATAATTTTGAGAGAAGGAGAAGATAAGGAATGAGAATGAAATGAAAAAAACGGATGGGGGTATTTATAGGTTAGATTATTTGCGACGGGGCCATTTGCGATGGGTATCCCGTCGCAAATAGTATTATTTGCGACGGTGCCCGTCGCAAATACCTTAGCCAACATTTATTACGGTCAACTGGTAAATAGTTATTTGCGACGGGTCCCGTCGCAAATAACCACCTGCCGACATACTATTTGCGACGGGGGAATATTCCCGTCGCAAATACCTTTTACCGCCGCCGGTTATTTGCGACGGGAATATTCCCCCGTCGCAAATAAGTTTCCCGCGATTTGGCGCGCAAACCGCGCCTGTCCTTTTGCGACGGGGAAAGCTGTCCCGTCACAAAAGGCTACTTATTTGCGACGGGCAAATAACCCTGTCGCAAATAAGTTTTTAACAGGACTATTTGCGACGAGATTTATTCCCGTCGCAAATAACCCATCGCAAATGCCCTTTTTTCCCGTAGTGTCCCACTCACATCTATGCCGCATGGTAAGGCCAAGGTACTCCACTTCGTGGAGCATGCCCCTTTGCAAGTGCCCTCCACCACGCAATGTAACCGATCTCCACAAGGCCCCTACCTGTAGACCCCTTTGCTTGGCAATTCTTCTTCCCGTGCGACCCTCCTAGTTTGCATGATGTGATTTCAAAGTCCCCTAGATGACAGCACTGTAGCATTGCTTCACCTAATGGTTCTTCGCATAGGCACACTAATGGCTATTTCTTTTTCTCATAGCCACGCTAACATGGACCCCTAGATGGTTCGCTCTGCGACCCCCCTTCAACACGGCCTTGCCGATGCCTTCCCTCCCACAAGGAGCAGAGGGTACAGGTCATGTAATCCCTAGGGGTTCGGAGGTAACCCACCTCGTTTGAGCTGCATGACGTTAAACTCCCAAGCACCTCGTCCTCAACAAATGACGTTAAACTATGACCCGAACCCATGCCTCGTACACAGGGTCCCCCCGGCTCGGACATTCTTTACACCCCTGGTCCCCATAGGGAATGATATCCTCCTTCTGGGAGTGGCGTTTGTCTCTGGGGAAGGGCAACCACCTTGGTATAAGCCCCCTTGCCCCTCTTGCGGAAGGTAGCCCCCATGAAACTCTGTACTTCCTCACCGCCAGGGCCAGTGGAGGGCTCGAGGCACTTCCTTCCTTCAATCCCACATCCATCTCCCCCTTTTCTTTGTCACTCTTGGGCCTTCATCCTAGATTAAGTCCTGGTACCATGGGCCGCCTAACGCATAAGACCCCCTTCGGTTCTCACGTACGCACCTTTCACAACGTGATTGTCTGGTCTCTACTACCTATTCATTCTCACACTGATCATGACTAACGTGGGCTTAGAGTAAGCATTGACCATGAAAATGCCCCCGTCTAGTATGATGTTAAATTGTATGACCCTGTACAGCATGACGTTAAACTATATGTTGTCCCACATGACATTAAACTGTATATCCATATCAACTACGAGGTCTTTGATCCATGTCAAGGCATGGTACTTAGGATGCCTCCAAGAGGTTCAACCCGCCTCCCATCGTTTATTCACATCAGGGTTAAACCTCATCCAACATGACGTTAAACTGCATTCCAGTCCAACAGTAAGCCGTTGTGACTATCCTGAACTACAGGGACATTGATCCATGCCAAGGAATGGTACGTAGGAAGCCTCATGACGTTCAATCCCACCACCAGTGGACCCCCAGGTTCACCTTCATGTCAGTTCGCTGATGAATCCCTTTAAACTATGAGGTCTTTGATCCATATCAAGGCATGGTACGTAGGAAGCCTCCCTAAGGTTCAAGCCTATCACCCATCAGACCAAGGCCCTTCTTCACGTTGGTTCTCTGACACCCACATTCATATCCAAACTACGAGGACTTTGATCCTTGTCATGGCATGGCACGTAGGATTCCTCCTTAAGGTTTATGCCCAACAATCATTGGCCCTGACCATCTCTGTGCTGGTGTGCCAAGCCCCCATTTTGACATGAACTACATGGTCTTTGATCCATGTCAAGGCATGGTACGTAGGAATCCTTTCTGAGGTTCAATCCCACCATACACCAAGACCAAGGTACACATTCACATCGGTTCCCTAACACACCCCTGTCCAGCATGACGTTAGACTGAATCCCAATCCAGCAGTAAGCCATTGTGACTCTGCCATCTAGTATCTTTGACACCCCTTTGTGTCAGTTCAACATTCCCTTTTCCCGAACTATGAGGACATTGATCCATGCTAAGGCATGGTACGTAAGAAGCCTCCTTGAAGTTCAATCCCACCACCTGGTCGTTCCGACCTCCTTTACGTCGGCTCACCAACACCTGGGCATCCTAGAGTGTAATACCCACAACATCCAAGAGAACTACGAATAATTTGATCCATGTCAAGTCATGGTACGTAGAAAACCACCCGGAGGTTCAAGCCCAACATCCATTGGACCATGGTCCACCTTCACATAGGATCGCTGACGATACCCAACCTGAACAATGTGGACATTGATCCATGCTATGGCATGGTACGTAGGAAGCCTCAAGAGGTTCAATCCCACCACCTAGTCATTCCGACCTAATTCACATCAGTTATCCCCCCACCTTCAGCAGCCTAGAGTGTAATCCCCACACATCCATCCTGAACTACGTGGACATTGATTCCCTACCATGGGGATATGTTGGAAGTATCTTCGAGACTCAATCCCAACACCACCTTTATCTCCATTACGGTTCAATTTCATTCCCCCTCTAATTTCCCTATTTTTCCATCATCCATCCTGGTCCTTACCAGGGCTGCCACATCCCGGTGAGATCATACCACTCCATTACACCACACAGCATTCGGGAAGCCACCCACGGGCTTGCTCTCTCAAGGGGGATTCCTCAATCTGATCCACTCCAGCTGGTGTTCTGATTAGGTTGATCCATCTCCACTGAACGTTAAACTTGCGTCATACCCTGTGTTAAACAAGGGAAGGTGAGGAAAACCTTAGATACATGCCTATGGAATATGATTGCACGCATTCGATGTGGGATGCCTTGGGCTTACTCGCCCTCGAGAAGCCCTATAATAAGGGACCAAATACAGACATGCCAATTCCCCAGTGTTCAGACACGTTAATGATGTCTCAACGTGACTACTCCCCCAGCTGAAGGTTGCTGCCCTGACCGGACCCTTTGAAATGTCTTGACAGAAGCAGTGTAATTAACCGGCGTGCCTAGAAACATGGCACTGGGAAGAGTTTCATGAACAATGTATTAAATCTATGAGGGATACCTGGACTAGGTTATGAGTTCTGAGGAGGAATCCATGGAAGGAAGAACTGACATCCCATCATTCTAGTTTTGATCAAGGAGCCGGCGTCCCTGAATAAGGAGTGGAAGCCTCCCACCATTGGAAAGAAAGAATGCAGGGCAACACAAAATCTGCACCTTTCATGCCCTAGTGGACGGATGCGCACACCCTAACCAAAGAATTAGAAACAATCACATAGTCTAGGGTGATTCTCTGAAAGGATCATCAGAGGACATCCAGAATCAGATTCTATTTTATGGGAGGTATTTTTCCCCAGTGGAAATGTGTGATGGACATCTATGTGACTTCCATGAATCACCACTAAAGGTACAATCAGATGTTTCAAAAATGTACCGAGGCATGGGGGAGTAGTTTTGGTGGCCTGGGGTGAAGCGATAAGAGATTGAGTTTGTGGAAAGATTCTTATTGTGTTAGTATGTGAAGGTCAGGAACCAAGTTCTCGACTCTCCATTATAGTCCATGGATGTTCCCAGGTGGATGTGGAATGACATGTTTAATGATTTCATCACAGGATTTCTCAGACCTCAAGAAGGTAAAATTGACTTTGGGTAGTTCTGAACCAGGTGATGAAGTCGGCTTACATCACGGTGATCATAGAGTCAAGTTTTGTGAGGGCATTGGCATGGAGGTATGTGGATGAGGTGGTGCGACTATCTAGAGTTCCAAGATACATTGTCTAGAATAAGAATACATGTATTATTTCTTGAGTGTGGAGGGTATTCTAGCATGTCTTTGTCACCCAGTTATTCCATGGTACTACTTTCCACCCTCAGATGATGGGAAGATAGAGCGGACCATCTAGATGTGGGAGTATATTCTATTAGCATTTGTTCTAGAATTTGGATGATTAACAGTACAACACATTCCACTGGTAGAGTTTTTCTACAACAATAGTATTCACTCTACCACTAGATTGGCACCATTTGAGGCTATGTACGGATTCCCATTTCATTCACCAGTATGTTGGACATAGGTAGGGGTAGAATCCCTTCTTGGACTAGATGTAGTGAAGAGCACCACAGAGAAAGTTCTACTTGTGCATGAGGGGATGTAGGAAGATTAGAACCGGTAGAAGTCGTATGCCGATCACAGGAGGATGGCCATGGTGTTTGATGTTGGGGACCACATGTTCTTATTGGTCTCCCATTAGTGTTGAATGTGGAGGTTTGTTAGAGGAAGTAATATTTCTCCCAGGTTCATCGAACCTTTTGAGGTGTTGGGATGAGTTGGTAGGGTGGAATATCAGTTCACATTTCCACTATGTTTGGAGAGAATCAATGATGTATTTCATCTCAAATAGATTATATTGTTTATACATTTTTACTCCCACATCCTAGACAGGGGAGAGTTGGATGTTGATGATAAAAAGGCGCTCATTGAGATATGGGTATGAATTGAGTATCATAAATAGAAGGGGCTTCATGGATGGACCATTCCTTCAGTTCATGTGTTATGAAGACATGGGGGCCCCGAGGAGAGTACTTGCGAATATGAATCACATATGTGTGCCCAGTACACCGAGATATTCTGAGTTTTCTTTGGAGTTTTTCTTTATACCATGCTTATGATGAAAATTTTAACCTTAATTATTGTATGATAGGTATTCCATGTTTTCTAATTTTTGTGAATTTTTCTAACTATGGTTAGTGGATAACATGATCCCTAATCTACATGCATTAATTTTAATGTGATTCAATCAATGAAAGTGATACAATGCCAATTAAAGTGAATAGTATCATGACATGGGGGTTGTAGCTCCCAAATCTATGAGTCTGGATGGTGTGATGTAATGTCCCAGACAATGACTCATTAAGGGGATGTCCAAAAACATGGTTCCATCAAATGGTTTCACTGAAAACGATGGCACCGGTCATAGCTACACACTAAAACGATGGCACCATAGTGGTCTCACCAGTCATGGTTGAACACCGTAAAGGTTCCACCATAACGTTCACATCATCACAGTTCCACACCGAACGGTACCACTACTCACGGTGGCACTAGGATGGTGGAACTGTTACCATGACACCGCGTACAGTGTCTCACCAAACGGTGCTCTATCCTGGTTTCTTTTTTCCAGTTTCAATCCCACAACATATCTTTTTACGTAAAAGTATTTCAAAACCCTTTCGAAGACATTAAAAGTCCATAAATGATATCTGAAATCTCCCAATAATTGAGAGACTCTTGACTTACAAAATCATATGGCTTTTCCTTTGGTGTCACACCCTTTCCCCGTACATTCTAGTTCAGACCCTGTTACGCATTGTACTCTAATTAAGGGAAATCCTTTAATGCACAACTCTTATAGACACCTCACCAAGTAGAATTATTAAATAATAGTTAAATCATTCATGTGTAACCATCCATCGTCGTGGTGAAACCATGATCCACCTTTTATGCCATTCAAAATTCATATCCCATAACTCAAGGATCTCACCTTTTATCGCACAGGATTCACTATTCTTATTCTTAGCTAGGCTTTTTTTATTCCCTTATAGTGTTTTGAGTCCCACTTCTTAAGGATAGTGTTGGGACTATGTTGGATCCTTTCCTACTCAGCCTTAGAATCCTATGAGTTCCTCCCATGCATGATGTGCATCCCTAATTATTGGTGTGTGGAGAAAAACATCGATCTTTTATCATCTAGGTAGGGTTCGTCCTTCGTCTCTCTATACTGTGTATCATGTGGGGTGCGTATGATGATGTTCTTTCGGGGATGGATGAATCCAAATCATTACCAAGATAACAAATCAATTTCACTGAATTATGGGGTGTGTTTGATGATTCTAATGTACTCTTTTATCAATGCATAAATGTTGTGAATTGGTTGGGATTATGTCCACTGGAAAACCTGGCTATAGGTTGTTCTCTCTTGCGGAATAATGAACCTATGTTTTTTGGTTTATTCTGTGATGATTAAATGGTTATAATATGGAAATATTTTAATCATGTAAACATGGTAGATTAAATAAATTTCAGTAAACATGAATACTCATGTGATCACCCCAATTTAACCAAACGGGATGATGGAATTAAAGTAATAGTGAGTTTGAATCTGGAAACTCCCTTACTCTGTCTTGGTATCAAGTGTGGTTGTTCTACACATTGCATGTATTTTGACGTGGATGGGGATGGGATCCTTTATGGATTTTTAGTTGTTGGTTGGTGGAACTGAGGCCACGTGGGGATGTATTTTGGGGCTTGATTTGGTTCCATCACTTCAAGGGATCTCAAAGATCCCTTTTGTTGTTGTGACATTACATGAGAACCGAGTGTGGATGCTTAAATTGTGGATTGGCTATTTTCTGTGGATTGTGGCTAGGCATGTTAAATTCCTAGTAGTGAAGAATTACATAAACAGAATCACATAAATATGATTACAAGAATGGGTTCAATGTTGAATTGTTTTCTGGGAGTGATTTGTGCCTTGGTTTTGGGTGTTGTGCTTTCTATGAATGAATAGTAATTAGGGTGTTTGTGTCTGGGCTGATTTTGGAACCCCTAGGTTGTGATGAGTTCTTGTTTACCTATAATTTTTATTTAGTTCTAATGTTTCTTATTCACCCCACCCATGTTGATAACTTAATACCGGAAAGCCCCATTTTATGGGGCAGGGTATTTTTTCCAACACTCATATGAGTGGCTGATTATTAACTATTTTTTTGATCCATTTCCCGAGTATCCCAAGAATCTTTGGGAAGGTTGTGATGGACCAAGGTCCATTATTACACAGGATTCTTTGGGAAGGGTATTTGTAGTGGTTGACCTAGGTGTGTGTGGCCATGTTGTTTCCCACGTTTCTTCAGGATGAGGCATAGATGTCTTCAGGTGTGGTAGTAGTTTTTCGGGCACATGTGTCTTTGGGAGTGGTGGTAGTTGTTCTGGCCATGGTGTCTGTGGTCGTGGTTAAATGTGACTGTGGTAGCCCAGGTCTGTGCGGGCGGGGTATGGTAGTGGGACTGTGGTGATAATGGCGGTAGAGTTCTCATGTGTATGATTTCTTCAATACCCAATGGGAAAGTGGTGTTGGGTACCCAGTATCGATGTTCTATTACTATTACATTACTTGAATTGCATTATTTGAGGAATGTGACTTGGTGAGGATTGGAGGATAGTTTCCTTGATAGGGGCTTTGGTTATCTCCTTTTTCTCACAGGCCATTAGAATGACTCCCTACATGTTCATGAGAGCTTTTGGTTTTCCTTCCTAAGTATATATGTATACTCACCCTATGTATATAAAACTGCATTCTTGTTTCAAGGAGGACATTGATGGCGGTGTGGGATCGTACTAGTTTAGACATTGGGGAAGTTTCTATTTCTGTTTTTCTTGTCTTTAGTTCTTAACTTTGGAGTTTCATTGTATTTTAGTAGCACTCATTAATGGAACATGCATATGTGAATGGATTGTTTTGGATTTACATTAACATCCATTTTTGGTGTTGTTTGGGATTTAATATCTTATCTCATGATTCTACTAAATAAAAAAAGTAATTCCTTCCAAATTTTGTTTGATTATATACCCTTGGTTCTATTCACCACTCCAGGACCTATTGAATGAGGGTATTGATCGTACCACGATTCACTGTTTTATTCCACCCTTACACCGCTATTTTAAACTAGTTTTGTAATGAATATTCCAAATATAATAATAAATTGAACATTATGATTGAATAATTTAATTAATTTTAATCAATATTATAATGGGAAATGTTACTTGTTTTTATTATTTCAATGTAGGTGGAGGTGATTTGGAGGGCCCTTGATGAAGTGGAAGAAAAATGGGCCAAAATTGGGTGGATCCATGGACATCTATCCACTGTTTTGCATTGTACACTATATCTGTGACTCCAAATTTACCGAGATTTTGTGGGAATGTCCAAAATTTAATAGGATACATTTCATATTAAGGAAGTCAATCCTGATTCGGCCACCTAGGCCCATCTGAACTGATCTGTCCAAGACACTGAATATTGACCAAGTCAAATGTGGTGTTCTGTATTTTATCAATATCTTGAGCTGTAGTTGTCCAAATGGTGAAAAAATTCAGCAGAGACATTAAAAAGGTAGGGATACAACTTTTCTATTTTCTTCAAAGCGATATAAGGTTTTATGAAGTCTGAAACCCGTGGTACAATTGGATTGATGAAATCTGTGTGCCTAAAACCACCTTCCAATTTTTCTATAAAATGACACCTTGGGATCCCCATTTGCAAGTTCAGACAAGGAGTGAAGTGCTGCCAATTTTGTATCCTAGAAGAGTCTCTTATTCACCTTGGAGGTTCTGGAGGCCCCTATTATCATTGTGGGGTCAACAATGAAGAAGGAGTTCCACCCGAGCTTCCTCCTCCACCTGATGTCGAGCTAAACGGTAGGCGTTCATTGTGAGGGATCTACACAGATGTCAAGGGAGTTACAATGAATATATTAGTTAATGGTATTGAGTAATTTGGGTGTTAAAACATTTATTTCCATGTATCTTACATACTTTCATATCTGAATGCTTGTTTTGATGCATGCGGATGAGATGCTCTTAATTTTTAGCCAATCGGTGTGAGTTTTTGAGTGCGTGACTTGTATTGCTCTGATTCGGTAAAACAATAATCCTTTTATTAAACACTTTCTTGAGATTTAAATCTCATTTGGAAGTTATTATTCCATTTTTATGTTCTAGACCTTGACAATACGACTATTATGTAAATGTTTGGTTCTTTAAGCAATGAAATAATGGCTTAGGAAGTAATCTGGATTCCAATTAATTTCAACCAATAAATTACTCCAACATTAAATTAATCTCCAAGAATGATGAACTCTAAAGTGTGTAGTGAACTCAAAATAAACTATTTTATCTCATAATTCTAAAACACCACTTTTTATTAACTATTAAACTCTATAAATCAATTCATTTTCTTTAAACTATTTTAAAGCCACCCCTCTTTTAGTACTTCTTATTAAAAACGCACATTCTGAACCAACCAACGCTCCTTGAGAGATGAACTAGGGTCTTCTCTATACTATAAATCAACCTTAAAAATATAATCAATTTGATGTGTCATGACATCATGGTCAAATGTTGGCGCTATTTTCGGGGAGCGCTTTGTTTTTTTGTGCGTATTTTAGATAAAATTTTTGTAATTTTTGTGAATATTTATTTGTTTTATATTCTACCTTTGCATTTCTTTTTGTGTTCTAATTTATTTATTGTGTAGGTTCTGTGTATGACACGTTATACTCTGGGAGACCTACAAACTTTTGAACCCGAACCAGAGAGGATCCTACATCAACGAAACCGAGACACACAAGACAACACTTTGAAGGAGGAGACATCACATCTTAAAATTATTCTTGACCATTCATCTTCTTCTAAAACCAAATTTAAAACTGAACATAACTTGTATAACATGGCTGAAAATAATAGAACACTAAAAGAACTAACCTCGTCTGATGTTGACATCCGACCCACTTACATTCAATGACAAGGTGAGGCACCCAATTTTGAACTAAAATCTTGTTTAATTCATTTATTACCATGATTTCAGGGACGGCCTAGAGAAGACCCACATAAGCATTTAAAAGAATTTCATATTATGTGTTCATCATTAAAACCTTCTAATGTGGATGAAGAACAAGTAAAACTTAGGGAATTTACATTTTCATAAGAAGACATGGCTAAATAGTGGTTGTATTATGATAATTAACCTATTAGAGGTTGGGTAGACATGAAATGACTTTTTCATGAAGATTACTTCCTAGCCTCTCAAACAGCAACAATAAGGAAATAAAAACATGGGATAAGACAATATCAAGGAGAAACCCTTCATGAATATTGGTAATTCTTTAAAAGATTATGTTCAAGTTGTCCACACCACCAAATAAGCGATCAAATTTTAATACAATATTTTTATGAAGGTTTAATTTCAATATATTGTAACATGATTTATGTTTCTGTAGGTGGTGCATTAGTTGATAAAACCCCAATCACTGCGAGGAACCTAATTGAGACCATGACATAGAACACTCAACAATTCAGTTCAAGGTCCAGTGTACCCATTAGAGGTGTCCATGAGGTGGAATGAACTGAATTCGAGAAGAAGGTGGACACAATGTTTGAAGAGGTAAGTATACTTCTACGACAACTTGCACATTCCAAAGGGAAATTACAATCTCCTCCTCCCATACATTGTGGTATATGCTCTTCTGATACCCACTATTATGTCCAATGCCCCCAATTGAGAGAATATTCTGAGAGTTGTGAGGCAATATTTTCTGGACGCCCTTATAACCAACCCTTTAGGCAAGAACCTTACTATCCATCCAACACTGGGTGGAAAGACTGTCAAGCCTATAATCAAGGGGGTATTCAAACCAACCTAAACAACAATGGAACCAACAAGGTCAGAGTAGTAATCCACCACCACCCAGAAATCCTCAACCATCCCAAAGGCCTTTCCAACAACCCCCTCCAAAAACTGAGCCTAGCCTAGAATATATGATGAAACCAATGGCTTCCAATAATCTCCAATTCCAACAAACCACTCAGGCAGCCATACAAGACCTCAAAACCCAATTAGGCCAACTAGCTAACTCGGTGGGTGAAATCCAAAGCCATGGGTCTAGTAAACTACCCCCTCAACCACTTGTCAACCCTATAGATAAGGAAAATGTTATTTCCATCACCCTTAGGAGAGGAACACAACTTAAAATCCAAATAACACATCCATTAGAGTCATCCCACCGAAGGAAACCACCATCCCATCCATTGAAAAAGGTTCAAATGAGGTGGAACCCTGTCCTGAGAGAATTTCAACCGAAGGAAAGACTGGGTCTATTGATGAGTTACGAAGCCCAAAAATTCTTCTTCCATTTCCCCAAAGAGCCACCCAACCAAGGAAACAAAAAAACTAACCTTGATAAAGAAATCTTGGAGACTTTCAAAAAAGTGCAGGTTAAGATTCCACTGATTGATGTCGGGAAGCGAATTCCATGTTTATGCTACGTTTCTATAGGATATGTGCACACATCGAATGAGACTTCGTGGTGATGAGAAGGTATGTTTGGGGAGGAATTTCTCAGCATTGATACAACCATCACTTCCCACCACGGTCAATGATCCTGGAACATTCTCAATTCCATGTACCATAGGGGAGTATTTTTTCTAATGCTATGCATGATTTGGGTTCCTCTATTAATGTGATGCCCAACTCTATTTACTCTTCTTTGTAGGTCGGAGAACTAAAGCCCACAAGAATAGTTGTTCAGCTAGAAAATCCGAGTATGGCACACCCTTCTGGTGTGTTTGAGGATGTTCTTGTGAGGTTTCAAAATATAATATTTCTTTCTGATTTTTATGTGCTAAAAATGGAAGTTGATAAGATGAATGGACACTCCACAATTATATGGGGTATACCTTTCTTGAAAACCGCCAAATCCATAATTAATGTCCATAATGGTACATTATCTACGGAACTTGGTGGTGACATAGTCCATTTCAACATCCTTGATGCCATGAAGCACCCCTCAAAAGAACATTCCTCTCTCTCGATAAATTCAATTTATGTAATCCCTTCCCCTAAAATCACATCCTTTGTTTCCCCTGATACCCTTTTTGAATTTTCCTCTTTGATTGAAATTTGTGGTAATGAATCAGTGGTTGATTGTTGTAGTGGTCTAGAAAACTGTTGTGCATATTTATTAATTGATAATTTCTTGAACACGGAGGATCACATAACCATCGATGATACTTATACACTTGTAAAAGCTAATTCCTAATTTGAGGATGATACCATTGATTAGTTAGATGATATTAGTAACCTCTCACTTTCACACACACTCCCATCAATCCAAAATACACCTGAATTGGAAATAAAGCAACTGCATCAAGATTTAAATTATTCATATCTGAGAATGGGAACAAGATTCCCGTCATCATTGCTAGTTCAGTCCCTCTTAAGAATGAATTTCGACTTCTTGAACTTTTGAGGGATTATAAACAAGAATTGGGATGGAAACTTGCATACATTCCTAGTATTAGCCCATCAATTTGTACAAATCATATTTTATTAACTGATGAGGCTAAACCAGTGAGGTAGGCACAATGTCGACTGAAACCAATCCTCTTAGAAGTAGTTAAAAGGGAAGTAACAAAATTATTGGCAGCAGGAATCATTTACCCCATCTCTGACAGCCAATGGGTCAGTCCCGTTCAAGTAGTTCATAAAAAAATGGCATAACAGTAATTAAAAATGAAAACAATGAATTGGTTCCAACTCATGTGCAAAATATTTGGCCTGTCTGTATAGATTATCGCCGACTAAACCAACTTACTAGGAAGGTCCATTTCCCATTTCCATTCATTGACAAAATTCTAGAAAGGCTAGCGGGGAATTCCCATTACTGTTTTCTTGATGGGTATTCTGGATACTTTCAGATCCATATTTCCCCCAAGGATCAGGAAAAGACAACCTTCACTTTCCCCTTTGGCACATTTTCCTATAGAAGAATGCCATTTGGCCTGTTCAATGCTCCATGTACTTTCCAGTGATGCATGGTTAATATTTTTTCCGATTACATGGATAATTGCATGGAAATTTTCATGGATGATTTTACTGTTTATGGATACTCTTTTGATGAATGTTTTAGTAGTCTTGGTTCTATCCTACGTCACTGTATTGAAAATAATCTGGTATTAAATTATGATAAATTCTATTTTATATTGAAAAAATGTATAGTTTCGGTACATGTCATTTCTGGGGATGGTATCCAAGTAGATAAATCGAATGTGGATGTCATTTCATCCCTACCATTCCCTAAAAATTTATGTGATCTGTGGTCTTTCCCAGGTCATGCTAGATTTTACCATCGTTTCTTTCATGATTTTAGTAAGATTGAACTTCCCCTCTCCCGTTTACTCCAAAAAGAAAAAGATTTTGTTTTTTATAAATAATGTGAAAAAGGATTTAATAAATTAAAATGGAGTATTACATCACCCCCGATAATCCAACCACCTAGGTGGGATTTACCATTTGATCTCATGTGTGACACCTCTAACTATGCAGTTGGGGCAGTCTTGTCACAAAGGGTCGATCGATCTCTACATGTCATTGCCTATGCCTCATGTACTTTGGAACCTACCCAAGAAAACTACACCACCCTTGAAAAAGAATTTCCTTCCATTGTGTTTTCCTTGGATAAATTCAGGTCATATCTTCTAGGGTCCAAAGTAATTGTTTTCCCATACCATGCATCCCTCCGGTATGTCATAATGAAACCAAAAGCCAAACCACATCTCATTCATTGGCTGCTCCTCCTTCATGAATTCAATCTAGAAATTAGAGACAAAAAAGGAGCAGAGAATGTGGTGGCAGACCATATCAGTCAGATCCTCACATCCTCAGACATTGTCTCATCCCCCTATATTCCCATTAATGACATGTTTCCTGATGAGCAATTGTACAAAGTGAAAGATGCTATTCCTTGGAATGCTGAAATTGTAAATTATTTGGTAGCATCTTGCATTCCTACTGATTCCAACAAAAACTAAGACAATCATCTAAAACTTGATTCTCGTTGGTAAATATGGGATGAACCCTACCTTTGGCACACATGTAGTGATCAGGTCCTTAGGCGTTGTGTTCTCGATAGTGAGTTTCAGTCGGTCCTTAGATTCTTCAACATTCTTGCTTGTGGGGGCCACTTTGGTCCCCAATGGACTGCTTGCAATGTTCTTGATTCTGGTCTCTTTTGGCCAACACTTTTTCGGGATGCCCATTAATTTGGTAAATCTTGTCCTCATTACTAAAGAATTGTGAATGTCTCTAAAAGGAATGAAATTCTACAAAAACCCTTGATCTTTCATGAAATTTTTGATGTTTGGGTCATTGACTTTATGGGGCAATTTCCCAATTCTTTTGGAAACTTGTACATTATTTTGGTCGTTGATTACGTATCAAAATGGGTAGAGGCACGGGCCACAAGGACAAATGATTCCAAAAGAGTTGTAGAATTTTTGAGAACTCGGATATTTTGTAGGTTTGGATTACCTAGGTTCATCATTAGTAACCGGGGTTCTCATTTCTACAACCAAACAATGAAATCACTTTTGCGTTGGTATGGGATCGGTCATCGAGTATCTACTGCATATCACCCACAGACAAATGGTCAATCTGAGGTGTCAAATAGAGAGGTAAAACAAATTCTTGAAAAAACGGTCCAACCCAATAGAAAATATTGGAGTCTTCGACTTGATGATTCATTATGGGCCTACCGTACTGCTTTCAAAACTCCCATTGGAATGTCACCCTATCGTCTTGTGTTTGGAAAGAGTTGTCACCTCCCTGTTGAGATTGAGCATTGGGCCTACTGGGCCATCATCTAATGCAATTCTAATCATTCTTGTGTAGGTGTTAAAAAGAAGTCTCAGATTTAGGAGCTAGAGGAAATGCGAATATATGCATATGAAAACTCCAGGATTTATAAGGAGACAACCATGGCTGCCCATGACCATCTTATCCTTCATCGTCAGTAAAATATTGGGCAGATGGTCCTCCTTTATAA
The DNA here is from genome assembly GCA_963277665.1 of Viscum album. NCBI lineage: Eukaryota > Viridiplantae > Streptophyta > Magnoliopsida > Santalales > Viscaceae > Viscum > Viscum album. The sequence continues at coordinate 575,455,116 of OY728138.1, read as the reverse complement.
TGGAAGGCCGAAGTTTCATCCTGGTAAGCTTCTTTCCCACTGGGTTGGACTATACACTGTTACAAATGTCTCTCCATTTGGCATTTCCCATGTTCAAAATGAATAACCAAGCAAACATTCACGGTCAATGGGAAGCAGTTGAAGCACTTCCATGAATCCATTCCGGAGACCCCGATGGAGGAACTCCAAGTTCAAGAAGAAAACTATGAATGACATCCACCATGTTTTATCCTTCCTTCCCACATTATATTTTACTACAGTGAGGACACTGCATACTCTAGGTGTGGGGGGTGGATACATTCCTAGGTTAGTTAGTATTTTTCATCGTTTTCTCCATTTTTTTCTCTTTTTGTTCTTCTTTATGGTATTTTCATTTTCCCCCATCAACAATTTAGAAGTTCCATGATTTGGAGACCATAAAGGGGGGAAAGTAAAAATACCATAACGAAGGCTAAAAAGAATATGTGTATGAATTTACCATCAAGGAGTTATTTGTTTAGTGAATTGGTTTTATGTCAATGATATAAATGGTCGTATCTATGTTAATCATTTGAGATGATTGATGCTCCTTGTATGAGTTGTTTTTGGTAAAAATTGTGTCCCTAATATCTCCAAAACAATTTGCACCAAACCACAAAGTGTTAATATTTAATACTTAATATAAGGTAAATATATGTTGGGTTAATATTTTTTAGCTTTAAATTATATTTCCATTAGTTCGTTCCTTATCCGATCTGTTTCCTTACTGTACCAGATTGACATATGCGTGTGTACCTAATGTCCGACTATTGTACACGCTAAAAAAAATTGGTTGTGTCTTGGTCAGGTCAAAAACCACTCCTCCTCAACCTTTGATCTTGTTATAACTATTTCAATTAGTGTCGCGATGAGATCAAACAAGGGTTGAGAGATGAGTGTGAGATTTGTTCCAAATGAAACTTCAAAAAAATATATAATAAATGAGGGGAGTGATGAAATGTGGAACATATGGGGATATCTAGGCCAGGAGATTATGGTTTGACTTCTGGGAATGCTTAAATGAGTGGTTCTGGAAATATTATTGCAATGGATATAGGGCAGGTTCGTGGACAAACTCATTTAAAGCTGAATAATGTTAATGAAACATATATTTATTTGATAGAAAGTGTAATGAATAGCATGGAATGGTTTTCAAACACACATATTGAGAGTTAGTGTAATGGTTGAATTTTAAATTCCTTTCTCATGTTGGTGTCATTAATCTCTTTGAATTTTATTGTGATAGGATTTATGAGACATCTTTTTCCATTTTCACTGGGAAAGAACTCCTTGGTGCGGTTCGTGCATTGATCACATTACTTTGGTGAATTAAAATTTCTTCAAATGGTAAATATTCATGATTTCGGAAATATTTATATATGAAATATGTTATTGGGAAATGTGAATTTTCCCAGGAGTGAAAATGTTTAGGTGTGGTGGTGTGATCGTACCACGATTTACTATTTTATTCCACCCTAACACCGCTGTTTTAAACTAGTTTTTTAATGAATATTCCAAATATAAAAATAAATTGAACATTATGTTTGAATCATTTAATTAATTTTAATAAATATTATAATGGGAAATGTTACTTGTTTTTATTATTTCAATGTAGGTGGAGGTGATTTGGGGGGCCCTTGATGAAGTGGAAGAAAAATGGGCCAAAATTGCATGGATCCATGGACATCTGTCCACTGTTTTTCATAGTACATGAAATCCGTGCCTCCAAATGGGCTGAAATAATGTTGGTTTGTCCAAAACTGAGTAGGATACATTTCATATTAAGGAAATAAATCCTGATTCGGCTTCTATGGGGCCCACCTGAACTAATCTGTGGAAGACACCGAATATGGACCAAGTCAAATGCAGTATTCTGTATTTTATCAATATCTTGAGCTGTAGTTGCCCAAATGGTGACAAATTTTTGTGGAGACATTCAAGAGGTAGGGAGACAACTTTAATATTTTCTTCAAAGTGATATAAGGCTGTCTGAAGGCCGAAACACATGGTACAAGTGGATTGATGAAATCTGTGTGCCTAAAACCAACTTCCAATTTTTATATAAAATGACACCTTGGGCTCCCCATTTGCATGTTTGGCCAAGGAGTGAAGTGATTCCAATTTGGAGTCCTAGAGGAGTCTCCTAATCACCTTGGAGGTTCTGTAGGCCCGTATTATCAAAGGGGGATCAAAAATGAAGAAGGAGTTCCACCCGATCTTCCTCCTCCACCCGATATCGAGCTAAACGGTGGGCATTCATTATGAGGGAGCTACACACATGTCAAGGGAGTTACAATGAATATATTAGCTACTATATTGGATTAATTGGTGCATTAAAACATTTGATTCCATGTATCTTACATACTTTCATATTTGAATTCTTGTTTTGATGCGTGTGGATGAGATGCTCTTAATTTCTAGCCAATCGGTGTGAGGTTTTGAGTGCGTGACTTGGGTTGTTCCGATTGGGTAACACAAGAATCCTTTTTACCCACTTTCATGAGATTTAAATATTCTTTGGAATCTCTTATTCCATTCATAAGTTCTAGACCTCGACAATATGATTGTTATGTCAATGTTTGGTTCTTTAAGCAATGAAATAACGGCTTAGGAATTAATCGGGATTCCAATTAATTTCAACCAAAGAATTACGACAACCTTAAATTAATCTCCATGAATGATAAACTTGAATGTTTGTAGTGAACTCATAATTAACCCTTTTATATCATAATTATAAAACACTACTTTTTATCACCTATTAAACTATTTAAATTAATTAATTTTCTTTAAACTGTTTTAAAGCCACCCCTGTTTTAGTACTTCTTATTAAAAACACACACTCTGAACCAACCAATGCTCCTTGAGAGACGACCTTGGGTATTCCATAGACTATAAATAAACATTAAAAATATTATAAATTTGACATTTCATGATAGCGAGGTTAGGTCTCGGGGGTCATTATCACTCATTCAACTTGATGCAGGAAGGGTCTAGCAATCTGATGTCCATTCCATCATCTCGGTGAAGGCGGGCCTTGACAGAATGTTATCATAAGTGAGGTTGGTTGAGATATAGTATGAGGTTTGGAATTAGTCATTGTGAGGATTACATGGGAAGGTAGGGAAATAGTGTTAGGAAATATTGCCTCATGAAATCGGCCAGGGAAGACTGTCTAGGAAGTAGGATTTTAGGGACACCTGTGATCTGATGCACAGACTCTGGACCTACCGAACGACCATGTGAGGCTACAATAATTATAGGGTAAAGACCATAAGAATAGTAAATGCATCACAATGACTTGTGTTCTTGTTTTTATTAGGTATTTTGGGGATTTTAAATAAATAAAATGTCTAAGAAAAATTTAAAATCAATTTTCTACAATAATCGGTCCAGGCCAGCCCTTCTTTACCTTGAAAATATGGAACTCAGACGGCGACCATGGGTAGTGATGGTGATCGAGGCCCAAGAGGATAATTGGGATGATCACCAAAGAGATGATCTAGAGGAGGAAGATGACCAGTGGCAGAAGATTCTTCATTATTTATATAAGAAGACCCTCAGGAAGTATGCTGGAAATATCATGGACATGGAGGTGGAGAACTGGCTCGAGGATATGGTGATAGATTTCATCTTGATTCAGACTCCGAAAAAGTACTAGGATCCATTAGCTGTAAGCCAGATGCGGGGATTGGTGTGTCAGTTGTAGATTCTCTATCATTGCAAGAAGTGAGAGGCTGAGGTTTCATGGACTGACTTCAAGAGGGTGTTTTGGGATGAATTTCTCTCATCCACGATAAAGAATGAGAAGATGAAATATGTAATTGCCCTTGAGACAGGGAGTATATTAGTGAGGGAGATGCAGATCATGTTCAAGGATCTCATAAATTTTTCTCTATAAATCCATCTAGATGAGGAGACACGAGTGAGATGTTTAGAAGAGGCACTCTAACCTTATCCCCATTAATCTGTTACTCTATTCACTCTACCGACATACTTGGAGGTCCAGAAGAAGGATGAAGTGTTAGAGAATATGAACATGATAGGATGTGTGCCTCGAGAAGAGATCCAGTTGTTCTCATGAAATGGTAAGTCCATCAGAAGCATGCCTCCAGCGTAAGGGCCTTCTAGGTTTCAGATAGTGGGGTGCAGGCCCCAACTGTTCGAATTTCAATCGTTCAGTCCTCTCCCTTTCATTGTGGGCCCAGTACTGAGGTTCTTCATCTGTGGTAGATGTGGGAACTATCAGAATCAGTTCCCAAAACGAGTGCAGTACAGTGGGGTGTGTAGGCTCAGCGCCCACCTTAGCTGCAACAGTTTCTAGCCAGTACCATTCAGTAGCTGCACCAGGGATGATGATCTCTCACTCCTTCGAGAGCTGACATTTCAGGACGAGACTAACCTTAGGGCGCCCCTCAAAGACCTCTAACGAGACATGGTCGAGGAGGTGGCTGACAACCAAGGGGTATAGGATCATGGTATGGTAAGTTTCACTCTGCAGAGGCAGCAGTTCCTGCAGGGCTAGAAAGTGTTTGTGGTACGATCAACTTGTTTAGTACTCTTTCATGTTCCTTGTTTGATTCGAGAGAATCAAACTCATTTTTTGCACATATTATAGACCATTATTTGGATATAGAAAAAGGGAGAATTTCCATACCCCTGGTTTTGAGTACACTAGTCAGAGGTCAGAATATCTTGTCTCATGTTTTATGAGCATGTAAACAGATTTTGGGACCACATCATTCCAGTGGGGACCTTTTTGCTGCAGATGCATCCATATGATGACATTTTAGGCATCGAATGACTATTTTATGTGTTTTCCATTATTTAATTCTTTCAGATGAGGGTTGCGTATTCAGATATGTGCGGCCGACGTGTGACTTTCATCGGTGAGTGGGGTTGATAGGAGGGCAGTTGGAGAGTAGAGAAATTTCATTCCTTGTTATCCAAGCCACCAGTGGAGTCAGTGGACTAAGAGAAGGTTGAATCTTTAGGGTTTCTTGGTGAGTTCGTGGATGTCTTCCATAAATATGTGGTGACTCTACCCCCTTTACGTGACGTTGAGTGCGGGATAGACTTGAAAACTGATGGCCACCTGATTTCGAAGGATCGCTATAAAATGGCACCTTCTGAGTTGTGGGAGTTGCAGGTTCAGTTTGACGATCTGATGAATAATGGTTTTTTCTGACCAAGCACGTCACCATGGGGTGCTCCATTCATGTTCACAAAGAACGCATATGGTGGTATCAGGATATACATAGATTTATAGAGACTTAATCATGTTACAATCAAGATTATTTACCCTCTCTTGAGGATAGACAATCTTTTTGATCAGTTTAAGGGGGAAGGGTGGTTCTCCAAGATCAAAATGAGGCCAGGATATCACCAGTTTAGGGTGAAGTAGGGTGTCATCTCGAAGACTACATTCAGGTGCATGTATGGGCACATTGAGTTTGTGTTCATGTCGTTCGGTGATTCAAACACCCCAACTGTGTTCATGGGTCTCATGAATGCCATCTTTCAGGAATATCATGACCGGTTCATAGTCGTGTTTATTTATGACATCCTAATATAGTCATGATCATAAGAGGACCATGCAGAGCATCTGAGGACGGTTTTTGGGGTCCTATGACAACACCAGCTATACAGAATGTTGTCCCAGTGAATGTTCTGGACCTGAGAGGTGCACTTCCTTGGACACATGGTGTCCGAATAGGGGATAGTAGTGGAACCATCATAGTTCAAGGATTTTATTTCTTGGGATGCACCCGTGAACATGGTAGAGGTTTTTAGTATTCTTGGTTGAGCGGGTTACTACTAGAGATTTGTGCACAAAATTTCTCGAGTTGAAGTGCCCTTGGAAGCCTTGACCAATCAAGTCCAGGACATTATATGGAGTGTGTAGTACCAGAAATATTTTTATTATCTAAAGGGGAAGCTGGTTTGTGCCCCAGTAATTAGGTTTCCAGAATAAGGAGTGACGTTTGAAGTGTTCTGTAATACATCAGGCCAATGCATGGGGTGTGTGCTGATGCAACCACAAGGTGATCTCCTATGGATCTGGGAAGTTATGTCCCCATGACCTTAACTATTCCACCCATGACTTGGAGATCGCAGCGGTTGTGTTATCAATAATGTTGTGGCAACACTACCTCATCTGGTATAACATGGTGGTCTTCATAGACCAAAAGTGATTAAGGTATATTTTATCCCAGAGGGACCTCAACATATAGTAGCAGAGGTGGATTGTGTTTCTTCAGGACAAAGACATTGAAATTTATTACACCTCAAGAAAGGGGAACATGGTGGATGATGCCTTGAGAATGAAGTTGCAGAAAGATGCGGTTATGGTGGCTGATGCCTTGAGAATGAAGTCGCAGAAAGATGCGGTTTGAGAATTGGTATATTCTAGGAATGCTATGGAGGAGATGGATTACCTTTACCTAGATGCAAGGGCAGAGTATGGTAGAGGCTATCTGTTCTAGATGATTGTGAAATCCTCTCTCTTATGGAAAGTGGTAGAGACTTAGTTAGGGGACTTATATGATGATGTGATTAGCGATCGTGTTAGCTAGGGAAATGCAATGAAAGGATGGGAATAATATGGGAAAAATAGGACATTGTTTCATGGAATGTTTCTCTTCTTGGTGGGAATACATGAGAGAGTTCATGATGAGTTCCAAAAATCACCCCTAGCGGTACACCCATGAGTTTCCTAGATGAACCAAGGCACGAGCGGTCAGTATTGGCGGATCAGGGGGAAGCGAACAGTGGGACAGTTTCTGGAAATGTTCCTAGTTTTACAGTAGGTGAAGGATGAACACCACATCCCACAATTTTTTTTAAAATCTTTAGATGTCCTTGAGTAGAAGTGGGATGACATCTCAAAATATTTCTTCATAGGACTACCTAGGTTTCAAAGAGGATGTGGTGCTATCTGGGTAGTGGTAGACCAGCTGACGAAATCAGCTCACTTCGTTGCAATCAAAGAGTCGAGTGCAATGGAATCCTTTGAACAGAGGTACATGGATGATGTAGTGTGGTTTCATGGAGTTATGAGGTCCATAGTCTCTGATCGGGACACCCGGTTTACCTCTTGGGACTGGAATGGTGTAAAAAATTATTTTGGCACCCAACTATGCCTCAACACTACTTTCCACCACCAGAAATAAGGGTTGATAGATTGTACCATCCAAATAGTGGAGGATATTTGACGAGCATGCATTTTGGAATTTGGAGAATCATGGGTAGGACACTTACCTCAGGTAGTGTTTTCCTAAAATAATAGATATCACTCTACCATTCAAATGGATCTATTTGAAGCCTTATACAAGAGGCCTGGTTTCTCAACTGTGTGCTTGATTGAGGTTGGGGAAGTAGGTGTCTTCGGCCCAGATGAGGTATGAAGCATGAAGAAGATGCCACGACCCATCCTTGGGGCCCGTCCCATGACCACCCCAAGCCTGCCTTCCATAGGCCAGGGGCTGGCGACTAGCACCAAGGCGTAAATCCCGGTAAAAAGGGAAGGCATTGCCTTTGTAAAGTAAACAAGTACCACAGAGTAAACAAGCGGAAAAGTAAACACTAAGTAAAAATAGAGTACAACTGAAAGTGCGGAAAAATAAATGGGCCAGTATACAAACCCAAACTGAAAGTAAAGTACAACTCGAAAGGGAAAACAACAACTGTAAAATAAAAGCCGCTACACCGAGCTGTCCACTAGAAATCCCACCTGAAGGGTGGGTACAAATAGCTCCACTGCTTCTCGGGTCCCGTCGTCCGCTCCGAGCACGTCCCGCCCAGTGGTCCACCTCTAGGTACCATCCTGCTCTACGAGCCCCACCCACGATCAACGTTGTCCGTCGTCTACAACCAACAAAACGTAGTGCGGGCATAGCCCGTGCATGGGTGAGTATAAGCTACTCAGTAGGGACCCCAAGACCCCCGAAGGTCTCCCAAAATCCACAAAGGATAAACCACAAAAGAAGGATACAATCACGAAGTAACAACCGACACTGCTTTGGTATATGCCCATACATATATCTAAGTCATCAATTCCAACACGCTCCAACCTCCGAGCCCGAGTACAACTCAGTCCACACAGGAAAGTATACGTATTCCACACAGGAAAGCAAAACGTAATCCACACAGGATAGTACAACACAATCCACACAGGAAAGCAAACAGGATTCAGATCACACAGGTATACATCTTCAAAGACGATAGAGATGATCACTGATCCATCTAAGTCGTCGGACCCACAAAGGATCGAGAGGTACTAACCCCCGCAAAGACCCACACAGGATCGGACACACACAGGATCTGTAGGCGCTGGTTCACACAGGACCGTTGAGCGCTGAACCACATAGGATCGGACCCACACAGGATCGGTAGCACTGATCCACACAGGATCGCTGAGTGCTGTAGTCGTCGTCGTCGAATCCACTGAGGATCTCTGCACAGTCGTCGTCGCAGTCACAGTACCAGTCGGAGCCAGCTCTAGGGTTCCCGCACACAGCAAACTCGTTTGGGAGGGTCCACTCCACGAGCCGAGAGGCTGATACATCAACTGTCACAAAGTCCAGAGTTGATGTATCCAAAAGATCCGTATCGTCAATAGGAACTCAACGTCGCAGACGGCGCGTCAATAGGACGCCCGGTCTGAGAGTTATTAGATTTTTCGTCCCAGGGGCCTGGTTTGTTTTTAAGGCAAAACCAACCGAACCATACTCCATCTGCATCCAAACCTCGGGAGGAGTATGCCAAAAGATCCGTCTCACTAAGAGGAACCCAACAAAGATGACGGCACATCAATCGGACGTCCGTAGCTCAAGATATGAGTGTTTGCGCTCCGAGGGCCCGGTTGGTTTCGTGTACGAACCAAACCATCCGAACTCAAATTATCTTGAAACCTTGAGTGCGATATACCAAAACGACCGTCTCGATCCAAGTATCGCATCACAGCTCGAGGCGCGTCGTTTGGAGGTCCGTATCCCATGTTATGGGCAATTTAACCCAAATAATCCGATATCGGGGGTGTCGGGCCCGGGCCGACCCGGCCCGAGACCCTCCTGTTGGCACGAACCGGGTCGACCCGCCCCGGAAAGGGTTGGCCCGGCCCGGCCATACCCGGAGCGACCCGGCCCAGCGTGGCGCGGCTGGGCTCGGCCCGGCCTGGCAGACCAGCCAGGCACCGGTCCGGCTAGACGAAGCGCGCCAAGCGCGCTGCCAACTCGGCCTTCGGCCGAGCTGTTAAAAAAAACGGGGGGCACCTTCCCCCCTTGTGTAACCGCGACCCCCCTCATTCTGGGGGTCCGTTGATGCTGGCCGGGGGAATTTAATTCCCCCGGTTTTCTCCTTTCCGGCCGGCCCGACCTGGCCGTCCGACTCCTTCACAACGGGACCGGCGATGGCTGGTCCCCTTCCGGCTCAGACACCGGCGGCCCGGCTGGCCGCCGGTCACCACGCTCCGCCGCGGCCCGGAACCGGCCGCAACCCTTGTCGTTCGGTACAGTGCGACGACACTGCGCCCTGCCGCCGCGGCTCTGGTCCGGCCGCGGCGCCTACGACTTCCTTCGACGCAGCGCGACTGCGTCGCGTTCTTGTTCAACTTCTCAGCATGGCGCGACGATGTCGCGTAAAACATGCCGAGCGATTCTCGCGTGGTGCGACGGCACCACGCCATCCCGTTCCATTCACAAAGAAACAATCATGAACATAGGAGGGGGTTAAGCCGTGTTTGTGCGGTCCGACCACCTCTCGTTAAATGATAACATTTAGTCGATTAACCACGAAGTTCGACATGCTAGAATCAAGAACATAAATAATTAATAAAATAACAATAATCCCCTACCTTGGTTCAGGAACGGTGTTTGTCATTGACCCGCGGAAGACGAGCGTCGCGGAGGTCGGGCGTCGCGGGGAAAGAACGTCGACGTCGCGAAGCGAGGATTCGAAGATCTTTGACGGCGATTTTGTCGCGGAAAACCGTCGCGGAAAAGACGACGCGGAAGAAGAACGTCGCGTTGTGGATGCGGCGTCGCGGAAGAACCATGTTCTTCGGCGGAGAAGTTCTTCGTTGAAGAACAGTGTTCTTCGCGTTCTTCGTCGAGGTTGAAGAAGATGAAGAATGCTTCCCAATCCTATCAAGGTGGCAAAAGAAACTAACCAAAATAAAATAAGTCCAAGCCTTATTTTATTTACACATCCTAACCTCCTTGAATTTCAAAATTTTGAAATTAAGTAACTCATCTTAATTAAAACTCAAGTTGTCAAATTAATTAGAGAGGAGTTATTGGGGAGTTTAAGGGAAGTTGAAGAGTTAGGGCTCGTGTGGGCCCCACCACACTTAATCCTCTCAAATGAGTTTATGTGGATGTGGGCCCCACCTCTAAATCCTTTGGGTGGAAAATAACAAAGTTAAAAATAAATTGTGTTCCACAATTTATTTAACTTCTTCTAATTTCCCCCAAAACTAACTCTCAACCCGAATAAAACGCAACCTCGAAAAAGGTCTCCTTAAGCAAATATCGGTGCTGCGAGTTCATTGGTGTCCTCAGATTTCAATTCTGAGCACCAGTTCAAAAGTTAAAAAATCCCGCTCGTTCGTTCACTGAACGTACCCAAGCCATACTTCGGAAATTGATTCCGGGCACACCGGGCCTCGGAATCAAGTTCCATCAGAAACCGCGCTCTTGTAAAATTCCAAAGAAAATTAAGAAAAAATTTCCTTTGAATTTTACGGGTCTTTATATTACTACCACCTCAGGGATTTACGTCACCGTAAAGATACATCAAAACTAGGGAAACAAATGAGGGTACTGAGCACGCATTTGAGCCTCCCGCTCACAAGTGCTCTCCTGGAGGTTCCCGTACTGCCATCTGATGCGAACTAGTGGAATCGACCATCCACGTAGGACCCACTCCTGTCAATCCTCGATCTCCACCGGGACCTCCGTAAAAGTCACCCCATCGTCAACGTCAAGCTCACCATGGTCAATGATGTGCGTCGGGTCATGCACGTATCTCCTCAGCTGAGATACATGGAAGACGTCGTGCACCCGGTGCAACTGAGGTGGTAGAGCCAGGCGATAAGCCACCTCACCAATCCTGATGAGGACCTAGAAAGGTCCGATGAAGCGAGTAGACAACTTGCCGCCTCGACCAAATCCCCGTAATCCACGTCGAGGTGAGACACGCAAGAAGACGTTGTCGCCATCCTCGAACAATAGTGGCCTCCGCCTCCTGTCAGCATAAGACTTCTGCCGGCTCTGAGCTGTCCTCATCTGCTCCTGGATGACCAGGACCTTCTCTGTCGTGGCCCGGACCATCTCTGGTCCCACAAGTGCTGATTCCCCAGGGTCTTTCCAGCACAAAGGAGATCTAAAAGGTCTGCCGTACAACGCCTCGTATGGTGCCATCCCGATAGTGGAGTGATAACTGTTGTTGTACGCGAACTCCACCAAGGGTAGGTGGTCCTCCCAGCTGCGACCAAAGTCGAGGACACATGCGCGGAGCATGTCCTCGAGAGTCTGAATGGTCCTCTCCATCTGACCAACCGTCTGAGGGTGAAAGGCGGTGCTTAGACGTAGCCGCGTCCCGAACGCCTCCTGCAACCCCTTCAAAAGCCGGGAAGTAAAATGAGCGTCCCGATCGGAGACGATAGACGATGGCATACCGTGAAGCCGTAAAATCTCATGTACGTAGAGACGCCCCAATCTCTCCACTGAGCCCTGCTCTCTGATGGGTAAGAAGTGTGCCGACTTGGTGAGTCGGTCAAAAATCACCCAAATGGAGTCGTGACCTCTAGAAGAGCGTGGAAGTACAGTTACGAAGTCCATAGATATCCTATCCCACTTCCACTCCGGGACCTCTAAGGGATGTACCAAGCCTACTGGTACATGATGCACTACCTTCACCTGCTGGCAGGTGAGGCATCGAGAAATGAACTCTGCCACAACCTTCTTCATTCTTGGCCACCAGTGCTGTCATCTGAGATCCTGGTACATCTTTACCACTCCGGGATGTACCGCCAATGGAGAAGTGTGAAACTCTCTCAGCACCTCCTCCCGTAATGCAACTGGTACCATGGTACGTCCTCTAAAAAGGATGTCGTGCTCTGCTCCAAATGATAAACCATCTGGTGCATGTCCTGAGGATATCTGTGCACGCCGCGTCTCAAAGTCAGCGTCCCCACGTTGTGCCTCTATGACCCGCTGTAGAAGTGGAGGAGTGACTGTGAGAGACTGAAGGAAGGATGATCCATCTCTATCCACAAAGGATATCTGCAAAGAGGCTAGCTGCTCCATCGCCTCCTCAAGTAGTTGAATGCCCGTCATCCTGCTAAGGGCATCGGCTACTACGTTCCCCTTCCCAGGAGTATAGACTATCTCAAAGTCATAGTCCTGGAGGAACTCGAGCCATCGCCGTTGTCTCAGGTTCAGGTCCTTCTGCGAGAAGATGTACCTGAGACTCTAATGATCAGAAAAGACTGTAAACCGCTCTCCCCTCAGGTAGTGTCGCCATGTCTTCTGAGCGAATACCACTGCTGCTAACTTGAGGTCATGGGTAGCGTAGTTCTACTCATGCGGCCTCAACTGACGTGATCCATAGGCCATCATTGCCCGCTCCTGCATCAGGACACTACCGAGTCCGGTCTCTAATGCATCGCAGTAGACTACGTACCCTACTCCCTCCTCAGGCAACCTCATGATAGGTGCGCTGGTCAATCTTTGTCTCAGCTCCTGGAAGATCTGCTGACATCTATCTGACCACACGAAGGGTTTCCCCTTCTTTGTCAAAGCTGAGAGTGGTGCCGTAACTCTGGAAAAGTCTGGCACGAATCTCCGAAAGTATCCGGCTAGTCCCAAGAAACATCGAACCTCCGTCACGCTCTTGGGTGGCTCCCAAGCTAACACTGCCTCGATCTTTTAAGGATCCACTGTAAATCCCGCCTCAGAGATGACATGTCCCAAGAAGTGGACCTCACGTATCCATAACTGGCACTTCGAGAGCTTACCATAAAGCTGGTTCTCTCGGAGTGTGTCTAGTACAACCCGCAGGTGGTAGGCGTGCTCCTCCTCAGTCATCGAGTATATCAAAATGTCATTGATGAAGACCATGACAAATTGATCGAGGTATGGCTGAAAGAACCTGTTCATGAGGGTCACGAACACTGCTGGAGCATTGGTTACGCCGAAGGGCATAACCAAGAACTCATAGTGGCCATACCGACATCTGAAGGTCGTCTTCTGCACGTCCTCGTCTCTAACTCTGGGCTAATGATAGCCTGACCTGAGGCTATCTTCGAGAACCACCGTGCTCCCTTGAGCTGATCAAAGAGGTCATCAATCCTCAGTAGCGGATACTTGTTCCTCACTGTCACCTGGCTCAGGCGACGCTAGTCAACACAAAGTCGCAAGCTCTCATCTGCCTTCTTGGCGAACAAAATCGGGGAAGCCCAGGGTGAAACACTGGGTCGGATGAACCCCTTGCCCTGTAAGTCCTCCAACTGTACCCGTATCTCTCGAAGCTCTGCGGGGGCCATACGATATGCTGGAGTCGATATCGGAGCTGTCCCGGGGTACAAGTCAATATAAAATTCTACCTCTCTGCGAGGAGGTAGGCCTGGAACGTCGTCGGGGAAGACGTCTGCAAACTGATCTAACACTGCAGGAAAACCAGGACTCCGCATGTCAACTGCTCCTAGGATGAGGCTAGCCAACTGATGAGGGATGGGTTGTCCTCTCCTCCGCGGAAATCCATCCTGTGCTGCAAAGGCTCCCTTCTCGCCGGTGAAGGTGATCCTGCTCCGGTCGGTGCGTACACATCGCACCTTGCGCCCAAAACAGTCAATCTGTGCATGGACCATAGATAGCCAATCCATACCCAAGATGACGTCGTAAGGCCTCGACGCTGCTACAAGAAGATCCCAGCCGAAGATCTCGCCTCCTAGAGTAAGCTCACACTATCGGCACCAGTGCGTAATCGTCGAGTCTGATTCCGTAGGAGTCTCTAGCCATAACGATCGAGCCAACGGCTCTGTCGGAGTCTCCGAGCTCTGAACAAGGGCAGCGACTATGAAAGAGTCACTCGCTCCTGTGTCTATAATTACTGCAGCAAGGCTGGAATAGACACAGAGAGTACTTTGAATCATCTCGGGCGCGCCGTGGTCGTAGGCCTATGCTTCCTGGAGTTGTTCCTGTCTCTGCCCGCCAGCTCCCTGTGGTCGGGGTGGACCTCCTGGTGGTGGTGGTGGTAGAGCCTCAAAGCTTCGGCCACCACTTGCTGCTCGGACAGCTCCTCTGCCTCGTCCGCCTCCTCCATGCGGACCGCCACGGTCGACCCTCTGCCTCTGCCTCAGTGGTCCCTCAACCGTCTACTGCTCCTCGGCACGACGGGTTGGGCAGTCACGAGCCATGTGGCCCTGCCCGCCGCACGAGTAGCATTGTCTGCCTCTCGAAAGACTGGCTTCGTGTTGTGTGCCCCGCACTACTGAGCCATGCCCTGAGGTTGTCTGCCTGAGGGTCTGGTCTGCCTGGTCCCCTGAGTCATCCGTCGACTGCCTGCTGTAGAAGACTCTACTACGGGCCACCCTGCGGTGGGTCTCAGCGCAAGTGTAGACTCAGCAAGAAAGCTCTCGATCAAAAGGGCCTGCTCCAGTACTCCCATCTGAGTCGGTATGCTGAGGGAGATCAGAGATGCCCTGATCTCGTGTCTCAAACCCTGCTCAAAGGTCCGGGCCCGGAAGAATGGGTCCCGTACCATGTCGGTCGAGTAGCGTGATTGATCAGTAAATCTCGCCGAGTACTGAGCGACCGTCATGCTGCCATGCCGTAGCTGAAGAAGATCCTGTATGCGCACCGCACGACGGGTGGCTGGGAAAACCTATGAGCGGAAGAGGATCTCAATGTCTGTCCAGAGTAGAGATGCCACATCGTGCACCTGGAGCATCAAGCTCCACCATCGGCCCGCTGCTGCGTGCAGTAGGCTCGCAGCGAGGATCACCATGAGGTCTGCTGGTGTCCTCACTAGACTGAAAACTCGTATCACTGCCTCCAGCCAGTCCTCGGCTGCCTGGGGGTCCTTCTCCCCATGAAACCTGGGCGGTCGCTAGCGCTGAAACTCATGCAGTGCGCTAAGGCGAGGTGCATCGTCAGCGGCTGGTGCTGGAAGTATCGGTGGCTCGGCGGGTAGTGCTACCGTCAGTGCCACTGCTGACAAAGGGCCCTACACCGAGGCCTCATCGCTCGGTGGGCTGTCATCAAGCTCGACTCTCGGAACCCTAGCTCGATGCCATCGTGGGGCCATCCTGAAAAGGAAACAGGTGCGCCATGGTCAGAACAGTATTCTTGGTGAGCTGATACAAAGTAATCACAAAGAAAACTTGAAATACTAACGCAATCAATGTTTTCGTGCATTAAGTCGGAAATCAGAAGTCAGTGTCCTGGTGTACGGATACGTCGGCCGCCGCACCAATACTGGACTCCCTGGACTGATAACCACACTCAATACGCTAAACACTATTGCTTCACATAGAAAAGATCAGTGTTTGTGGTCGAACCAAACTCCTCTGATACCAATTTGTCATGACCCATCCTTGGGGCCCGTGCCGTGACTACCCCAAGCCCGCCTTCCATAGGCCAGGGGCTGGCGACTAACTCCAAGGCGTAAATCCCGGTAAAAAGGGAAGGCATTGCCTTTGTAAAGTAAACAAGCACCATAGAGTAAGCAAGCAGAAAAGTAAACACTAAGTAAAAATAGAGTACAACTGAAAGTGTGGAAAAGTAAATGGGCCAGTATACAAACCCAAACTGAAAGTAAAGTACAACTTGAAAGGGAAAACAACAACTGTAAAGTAAAAGCTTCTACACCGAGCTGTCCACTGGAAATCCCACCCGAAGGGTGGGTATAGATAGCTCCACTACTCCTCGGGTCCCGCCGTCCGCTCCGAGCACGTCCCGCCCAGTGGTCCACCTCCAGGTACCGTCCTGCTCTACGAGGCTCAACCACGATCAATGATGTCCGTCATCTACAACAAACACAACGTAGTGCGGGCACAGCCCGTGCAGGGGTGAGTATAAGCTACTTAGTAGGGACCCCGAGACCCCCAAAGGTCTCCCAAAATCCACAAAGGATAAACCACAAAAGAAAGATTCAATCACGAAGTTACAACCGACATTGCTTAGGTATATTCCCATACATATACCTAAGTCATCAATTCCAATACGCTCCAACCTCCGAGCTCAAGTACAACTCAGTCCACATAGGAAAGTTTACGTATTCCACACAGAAAAGCAAAACGTAATCCACACAGGATAGTACAACACAATCCCCACAGGAAAGCAAACAGGATTAAGCTCACACAGGTATACATCTTCGAAGACTATAGAGATGATCACTGATCCATCTAAGTCGTCGGAACCACAAAGGATCGATATGTACTAACCCCCGCAAAGACCCACAGAGGATCGGACCCACACAGGATCTGTAGGCGCAGGTTCAAACAGGACCGCTGAACGCTGACCCACACAGGATTGGACCCACACAGGATCAGTAGCACTGATCCACACAGGATCGCTGAGTGCTGTAGTCGTCGTCGTCGAATCCACTGAGGATCTCTGCACAGTCGTCGTCGCAGTCACAGTAGCAGTCGCAGCTAGCTCTAGGGTTCCCGCACACAACAAGCTCGTTCGGGAGGGTCCGCTCCACGAGCCGAGAGGCTGATACATCAACTGTCACAAAGTCCAGAGTTGATGTATCCAAAAGTTACGTATCATCAATAGGAACTCAATGTCGCAGACGGCGCGTCAATAGGACGCCCGGTCTGAGAGTTATTGGCTTTTTCGTCCTAGGGTCCCGGTTGGTTTTTATGGAAAAACCAACCCAACTGTACTCCAACTGCGTCCAAACCTCAAGCGGATTATGCCAAAAGATCTGTCTCACTAAGAGGAACCCAACAAAGCTGACGGCACGTCAATCAGACGTTCGTAGCTGAAGATATGAGTGTTTCCGCTCCGAGGACCCGGTTGGTTTCGTGTACGAACCAACCCAACCGAAATAAAATTATCCCGAAACCTTGAGTGTGATATACCGAAATGGCCGTCTCGATCCAAGGATCGCATCACCGCTGACGGCGCATCGTTTGGAGGTCCGTAGCCCATGTTATGGGCATTTGAACACAAACAATCCGATATCGGGGGTGTCGGGCCCGGGTTGACCCAGCCCGAGACCCCCCAGTTGGCCCGAACCGGGTCGACCCGCCCCAGACAGGATCGGCCCGGCCCGGCCCGACCAGACGTGGCCCGGCGCGGCCCGACCCGGCACGGACCGACCCGTTTGTGCTTGGCCCAGCCTTGCAGACCGGCTAGGCACCGGTCCGGCTGGGCGCAGCGCGCCCAGCGCGCTGCCAGCTCGGCCTTTGGCCGAGCTTATGAAAAAAATGGAGGGCGCCTTCCCCCCTTGTGTAACCGCGGCCCCCCCTCATTATGCGGGGCCATTGATGCTGGACGGGGGAATTTAATTCCCCTGGTTTTCTCTTTTCTGGCCGGCCGACTCCATCACAACGGGACCGGCGGTGGCCGGTCCCCTTCCGGCTCCGACACCGGCGGCCCGGCTGGCCGCCGGTCACCACGCTCCGCCGTGGCCTGGAACCGGCCGCGGCCCTTGTCATCCAGCGTGGTGAGATGGCACCGCACCCCTCCGCCGTGGCTCCGCTCCGGCCGCAGCGCCTACGACTTCCTTCGACGCGGCACGACGGCGTCACGTAAAACATGCCGAGCGATTCTCGCGTGGTGCGACGACACCACACCATCCCATTCCATTCACAAAGAAACAATCATGAATATAGGAGGGGGTTAATCTGTGTTTGTGCGGTCCGGCCCCCTCTCGTTAAACGAAAACATTTAGTCGATTAACCACAAAGTTCGACATGCTAGAATCAAGAACCGAAATAATTAATAAAATAACAATAATCCCCTACATCGGTTCAGGAACGATGTTCGTCAACGACCTGTGGAAGACAAGTGTCGCGGAGGTCGGGCATCACGGGGAAAGAATGCCAACTTCGCGAAGCGAGGATTCAAAGATCATTGACGGCGATTTCATCGCGGGAAACCGTTGCGGAAAAGGCGACGCGGTAGAAGAACGTCGCGTCGCAGATACGGTGTCGCGGAAGAACCATGTTCTTCGGCGGAGAAGTTCTTCGTTGAAGAACGGTGTTTTCACGTTCTTCGTCGAGGTTGAAGAAGATGAAGAATGCTTCCTAATCCTCTCAAGGTGGCAAAAGAAACTAACCAAAATAAAATAAGTCGAAGCCTTATTTTATTTACACATCCTAACCTCTTTGAATTTCAAAAGTTTTAAATTAAGTAACTCATCTCAATTAAAACTCAAGTTGTCAAATTAATTAGAGAGGAGTTATTGGGGAGTTTAAGAGAAGTTGAAGAGTTAGGGCTCGTGTGGGCCCCACCACACTTAATTCTCTCAAGGGAGGTTATGTGGATGTGGTCCCCACCTCTAACTCCCTTTGGGAGGAAAATAACCAACAAAGATAAAAATAACTTGTGTTCCACAATTTATTTAACTTCTTCTAATTTCCCCCAAAACTAACTCTCAAACCACATAAAACGCAACCTCGGAAAAGGTCTCCTTAAGCGAATATCAGCACTGCGAGTTCATTGGTGTCCTCAGATTTCAAATTCCGAGCACCGGTTCAAACGTTAGAAAATCCCGCTCGTTCGTTCACTGAACGTACCCGAGCCAAACTTCGGAAATTGATTCCGGGCACACGGGCCTCAGAATCAGGTGCCATCAGAAACTGATCTCTTGTAAAATTCCAAAGAAAATTAAGAAAAAATTTCCCTTGAATTTTACGGGTCTTTACAGAAGAAGTTTTAGCTTATATGAGAGAGGATGAAGGAGGATCAGGACTGACAGAAGATGTATGCCGAACATTGAAGTAGACCCTTGGAGTTCGATTTCAGAGACCACATGTTCTTAAAGGTCTCCCCTCAGCATGGGAAATAATGGTTTGGCAGTTGGAGTTAGCTTTCTTCCAATATTTATGTACACTTCTAGGTGTTGTGGTGGGTCAAGGAAGTGGCCTATCTGTTTGTGCTACCATCAATTCTACGAAGGGTGCAAGATGACTTCCATGTGTCTCATTTCCTTTAGTATATACATGTTGATTCACACATCCTTGTCTAGGGGAAACTAGATATCATGGATGATGCGATGTTTCTAGAGAGAACATTGTGGATCAAGGATTGTAAAGAGAATTTGTTTCATGGAAGAACCATTCCCTTGGTTCTTGTGTTCCAGAGGAATGGAGGGATGGAGGAGATTACCTGGGAACTAGAGGCACATATGAGAGCTTAGTACCCAATTTTTTTAATTTTTGTTATGTTCTGTTTTTTAATTTTTTGTGATGTAGTGTCTAACCATATTAACTATGAAATGGACTATTTACTTATTCTTTAGATGTGTGTAAAGAGTCCTCACTCTGGGGATTAGAGGACCTAATACCTAATCAAGACTCCTTAAAGTGGATGTGGACAAATCCATATGGACGAGTCAGTGTTTCCCAAAGAGGAAAATATCTTGATATAGAGGAATGGAATCCCTAATATGTCATGATGGTATGACCGTTATGTGTTTGTGTGGTTACTTGAGAGAGAGGTGTTCCAAGATTTGTAGTAGGTTTACTCTTGAGAGGTATCTTTCTAGGTGGTTTTTGGACCCCTCTATTTTCTTTGAGTATATATTTGATTCTCAAGGGACAGAATATTTTGAGAGTTATATGATGTAATGGCCTAGACAATGGCTCCTTAAAAAGATTAAAAAACACTCAGTTCCATCAAATGGTTCCACCAAAATGGTGGCACCAGTCACATCCACACACCGAAAAGGTGGAACTATAGCCGTCTTACCGGTGATGATCGTACACTGAAACAGTGGCACCACATACGGTGTTCCACCGTCATAGTAGCACTGAAGCGATGACACCGTCACCGTCTCCAACCGAATGGTGGAACCGTAATGGTCACACCTATTAAAGTGGAACCGTAACGTTCTCACATTCACCGACACATACCGAAATGATGGCACCATGATGGTGGCACCGTTACTCTGGCACCGCTTACGATGTCTCGCCAAATGGTGTCCCACCATTGTTTATTTTATATTGTTTTTCTCTCACAACATATCATTTTACGTAAAAGTGTTTTAATACACTTTTCATTGCCATTGAAAGGCCGTAAATGATTTCTAAAATCCCCCAATAGTTAGGGGACCCTTGACTTACCAAAACGTGTGGCTTTTTCTTCATTGTCACACCCTTTTCCCGTACATTCCAGTTCCACCCCTATTACAAATTTTCCTCTAATTATAGGAAATTCATTAATGAACATCTATTATGGACACCTAACTGATTAGAATTATTAAATAACAATCAACTCTATCATGTGTAACCGTCCAACCATGTGGTAAAACAATGATCCGCCTTTTATTATGTTAAAAATCCATATATTGTAACTCCATGATATCACCGTTTATCACATGAGATTCATTTTATTCTTAATGGAATTTCTCTTTTTATTTCCTTGATGTGTTAGGAATCCCCCTTATAAATGGCAGGGGAGTGCCTGTGTTGGACTCTTTCCTGATTAGTCTTGGAATCCCCAGAGTTCCTCTCGAACAAATTATACATTCCTAGTTCATGGAGTGTGGAGAAAAACATCAATTATTTATCATCTATTTAGGTTTATTCCTTCTTCTATCATTACTATGTATCATGTAGGGTGGGTATGATGATGTTTCTTTGGGAATGGATGCAACCAATCCTTAACACAGATAAAAAAATATCTTTCAAAGAATGATGTGGAGCGATTGATGATTATGTTGTATGATTTTATCAATTCTATTATATTGGGAATTGTATGGGATTATTTCCACTAAAAATTGTTTTCGTTGGTGGTCCATTCTTGTGCACTAATGAACCACTATTTTTTGGTTAATTCTACGATGATTAAATGGTTGTAACATGGAAATTGGAAAATCTCATAAACTCATTTGATTACATGAATGTATACTTAACAAAAATCCTCATTTGATCACCCCAATTTAACCAAATGGAAAGAAATAACTAATGGAATGGTGATTTTGGATCTGGAAACTCCATTACTCTGTCTTGGTAACATGTGTGGTTGTTCTGCTGATTGCAAGTGGGGTGACGTAGATGGGGATGAGATCCATTTTTGTTGTGAAGCTGATTTTTTGTGGATATGAGGTCATGTGGAGCAGTATTTTAGAGCTTGGTTTGGTTCTTATACTTTGAGGGAACTCACAGATCCTTTTTTTGATGTGACATTACAAAAGAACCGGTTGAGAATGCTTAAATTCTTGCGTGGTATTTTTTCATGGCTTTTGGATATGCCTATTAGTTTCCTGATAGTGAATAATTAAATAAATGGAATTACATGAATAGGATAACAAGAATAGGTTCAATGGGGAATTGTTTTCTAAGAGTGACATATGCCTTGGTTGTGGGTGTTGTTATTTTTATGAACGAATAGTATGGATGGTATTTGTCTCTGGGATGATTTTTCCACACCAAAATTGGGATGAGTTCTTTCTTTACCTATATGTGTAATTTAGTTATTATGTTTCTTATTCACACACCAACCAAGTTGACCACATCGTACTGAACACCCCCATTTCAAGGGGGGTGGTGTTTTTTTCCTACACTCTTGTGAGTGTCTAGTTATTATCTATTTTTCTGGTCCCTTTCCTGAGTAGCCCAAGACTCTTTGGGCAGACATGGATGGCCTAAGGTCTATTATTGCCCATGATTCTTCTGTCAGGGTAGATGAAATGGATGGCCTAGGTTTCTATAGGCAGGATGTTTCCCAATTGACTTCGGGATGAGGTCTTGGTGTCTTCGAATGTGGAAATAGTTGTTCGTGCACAAGTGTCTTCGGGCGTTGTGGTAGTTGTTCTGGCCTAGGTGTCTGCCGATGTGGTAACATGTGATTGTCATATCCCAGGTGTGTGTGGGTGGGGTATTGCAGTGGTACTATAGTGAGAATGACAGAATAGGTCTGACTCGTACGATGTCTTCAATAACCAGTGGGAAAGTGGTGTGGGGTACCGAATATAGATGTTCTATTACTATTACTTCACATGACTTTCATTATTTAGGGAGTGTGCCTTGGTTATGGTGGGGGGATAGTTTCCTTGCTAGGTGCTTTGGTTTTCTCTTTTTTCTTAGAAGGCATTAGAATGACTCCCTACTTATGCAAGAGGGATTTTGGTTCTGCCTTATGAGTATTCCTTTATACACACCCTAGGCATATAAAACTGATTTCAGGATTCTAGGTGGTCTTTGAGTACTGTGCAAGATCATAATAGTTCAGACTTTGGGACGGTTGTTGCTGTTTTTATTTTATTTGGTACTTCTCTTTGGATCTTTTGAGTATTTTTTAGCCCTTATTATTGAAACATGCATTTGGGAATGTATTTTATTGGATTTACTTTTACATAATGTTTTGGTGTTATTTGGTATTTACTATATAATCTCCCGATCTTACTAAATAAAATGGTTAATGCCTTCTATATTACGATTGATCTTATACCCTTGGTGCTAGTCGCCACTCTGGGACCTGTTGAAGGAGAGTCTAGGGGGTCATTATCTCTACATCCACATGTGTAAGGTAGGGTTTGGAAATCTGATGTCTCTTCCCTCATATTGGGGATGGTGGGTCATGAAATGTGACATTGTGATTTTTATGGTTGTTTGAGGTAGTGGGGACTTAGTGTTGGAACAATTGTTTAGGATATATATGTCATTGTGGAGTCCTCATATGTTGATGTTATCACTCAATTTTTAAAAATAACACAAGGTGGTTTTCTCCTGATAGTTATCATAATGGGTGTTTTTTTTACCCCCTATTTCATCTACGTTGGTTTTAAATTCTCGAGAATGAGAATAGTTTGAGAGGTATCTGATGTAATAACCCAAAATTTCCTGGGCCATTTCATTGTAAAAATACAGTGTTTTAGTTATTCTGGTAGGGAATGGTGACCCGTTTAAATAGTTTTTCAAATTTCTAGTTTTCAATCAGAAACTCAGGGCATCGGTGTCATCATGTTAGTGCATTATCATTTTAGTGAGTCGACATGTTAGTCTGTCAGCATGTCAATGTGTCATCATGATAGTGCGTCAGCATGTCCGTGCATCGGTATATCTGTGTGTTGACATGTTAGTGCATTGGTGGGTTAGGGTAGTCTGCATCAGTGAATTGGGAAATCAATAGGTCAGTGGCATCGATATCTGTGAGTCAGGGAATCGATGGGTCTGGGAATCAGTCATTTATAGAATCAGTATATTGAGGAGTTTCTATGTCATTGAATCCGTACATTAACATCAGTGGCTCATCATCAGTGGGTCACATCAATAATTCAAAGATCGGTGAATCACCCATTGGTGACTCATCTATAGTTTTCCCAGTTTTACAGTTTCACCCCTCATACGCCTTATTGGATGTAAACTATGTTCAAAGTCTTCGTCATGAAATTTTCTAGGAATTTCAAAGGGTACTAATTATATCATTAAATATATGAACATCTCAGGTGATTTGAGATACTCAAACCATGTGATCATTACCATGATCCAACATAAAGGAATTTTGGAAACTGATAATCCTTTTAGATAAGAGATGGCTCTTCAAAGCCGAGATCCTCCCTTACATGTGTGTTTTCTGTTTCCCAATGGTATGCATAGATCATTCCTCCCCAGAAGAATTGTGAACCTCTGTACGTGACCCACCTACCCAGTTTTTATGGAGTTCGTCCTTTCTTGTCATGTGATCCAATTTTCTTTTCTCAAGAAGGAAATTTTATTCATTAATCATCATGTAAGGCATTATTCTATCTATCTTTATTTTTCCATCATGTGGGGGGGGGGGGGTAATAAAATGATTTTTTATGAGGAACAATTGAATAATTTTCATAAAATGATAAATGAATTAGAATTAAATATGATAAAAAGATAACAAAGATAATTAAATTAACAAACATGAAGTGGTTTAAGGTTTATGGCATATTTTATTTGTTATACTAGTATTATTTTATGTGTTTTTGTAATAGTATACCTTAAAAAAACATTACTGTTGGTTGTATTTTCTTATGAACTTGTGATTTTATATTTTGTTTTGATGCTTTGATAAAATTTCATAACATAAAAAACTATTAATCCACATATACATGGTTAAATAAATGGATACCCAAAGACCAAACCTATTGTGCGATCACCCTGGTTATAATTAAGTAAAATTCAAAAACCTCTGCTGGTTAAATATGAATATATATATATTCATCTTATTGATAGGTTTAGTTGAGTACTGTGTCTTTCTAGGTTTTGTCAATATGTGTGAATTTTGTGGTGCTACTGTTGGGATCACAGTTGTGGGTACATAGGTGGACAGAGGAGTTGGTTACATGATAAAGGGTGTGGTATGTGTGTACAATGGTGATGTTGGTTAATAGTACTTGTTTTGGGATTTATGTTTGTGGTGGTATAAGGGGTGTGTTGGTATCCAGGTTTGAGAGACTGATTGATTGCAGAATGGATGGACTTGTAGGCATCTAAACTATTATTTGTGTTGTGATCATCGAATGATGTTGGGTTGTGGGACTGTAGTGTGGTTATAAACTTGTATGCAGTGGGACTACATTTTGGAATTGTTAGGTAGTGGGGATACATGTATGGGTTCTGAATGACGGATTTTTGGGCTTAATTCTATACAATAATAGTTATTCATGGTTGAACAGTTTTATATAGTGAACTGTAAATCTAGTTTTGTGTTGTTGGGCAGTGGGACTGGAGTTTGGGTTGCTTTTTTTTGTATAGTTGTGGATTGTATTTTGTAGGTAGTATAGGAAAAAAATAATGTGAATCCCATAATTAATAAATGAAAAGTGGTTAAATGAAAAACAGTGTGGGTTATGATTTGGAAGTGGTTTTTGTGAGGTGGTCAATATAGGGATAACATCAACTGTGGTTCGGTATGGGTTGTTCTTTTTTTGGAATCTAATACGTTGGGATGAGTGTTTTATTATTTATATGTATAAAATGAAGTTACTTTTGACTCTAATATGAAATCTATCCTTGTTTACCACCATATTACGAACACCTCCATTTCATTGGAGAGGGTGTCTTTTCCAACATCCCAATGGGAGAATGGATGGATTGTTACTGACATACTTCCTCGCATCCTCTTCAAGGTTCTTACCACTCATGCGTATCCGGTAAGTCAATAATGGATTGAGTCATACCATAGAACTTGATTTATCAAGCAAGATTATTTTGGATGAGATGAAAATGTGTTTGCATAGAAGGATTTTTTCCCACGTATCTTTTTGAATGAGGCCCAAGTGTCTTCAAGCGAGAGACACAGTTGTTGTGGATCAGGAGTCTATAGGAAAGATTTTGCATGGAATGAGGCTCAGGTCTGTTCTATTTGGTTGTGGTAGTGGGACAATGTATGGGAAGAGTGGTAGCATCAATATGTTATCCATTAGGGATGGGCATTTATCTAGTGGTAATGTGGTGGAGGTTACCCAAATATCGATGTTCATATACAACTTGACAAGGCTTATTTGGTTAGTGTGCCTTGGTGAGGCTATGATGGTTAGTATTCCTCGGTAGATGCATTGAGGTTCTACTATTTTATAATCAGGATGTTAGTATGTTCCTCAGCTTTTCATAGTTGATATTAGTTTCCCTACAAAGTATACTTTTTTTCTTACCATAATTATATGAACTGGTTTCAGGTTTCCTAGATGACCTCAAGGACCGTGCTAGACTTTACCAGCACAGGATTTGGGATTAATTGTAGTTTTTTACTTAGTCTCTTTTCTTTTGTTGACTTACATTTGAATTTTTTTCTACCTTTTATCATCTTTCCATTTGAACATGTATGTGGGAATAGATTTTTGGGATTACTTTTACATTTAGTATTGGGATTTTTATATGGATTACCATATTATCTCTCAATCATAATTAAAGAAAAAGGGTAATGATTTACATATTATGTGATATTATATACCCTTGGTGCCAGTCGCTGCTCTGGGTCCAGTAGAAGGAAGGAAATGGGGTCGTTATATCTCCTTCACATTGAGGATAGTAGGATGTGACACTCTGTTTTCCCCTCCCTCATCTTGAAGAAGGAGGGTCATGATTGAAATAATACTTGAAAACCATTATATATATATAGACTTATAGAAATGGTTTTCCAAAACCATGGTTAATGGTAATTACATCATGTATATAGACAAAATGATTATATAACCATGGATATAGCATGCACCTAAAGCCATTGTTCGATAAAACCTATTACTATAGGTAGCTTGATCGATGGATATTTCCACGATTCACTATAGTCGTGGATAGGTCATGTGCCTATATCCATGGTTTTAATGGTACCATGGATATAAGTAGTTTTTTCAAGGTCAATATACTCAATTTTAAAGGAACTATGGCTATATTTTTTTTCGAAGGCTATAAGAATAGTTTTCATAGAACCATGGATATAGATAGTTCTTTCCATGGTTGTAGAGAGATTTTTCATAGAAAAATGGCTATAGCCTTGATCTATATCCATGGTTTTCCTAAATAATTACTATATGTTCTTTTTATGAAGTATATATCCACAATTGTTATATTACCAATGATATATCCTTCACTTATAGCGACTATTTTCAAAACTCTTAGGTATAAGATTCCTATGTTGTAGCGGGGAAAAATACTTCACATAAGAATTTGAAGGGAATACATATTTCCTTGGGTATTATTTATATTTCCATGATTTTTAAAGATATAAATAACATTATATATATATATATTATGTTGGTTGTTTTGTGGTGGTAAGGGATCTGGTTATGCGTACCATATGTATGGAGATCAAATTCTACTAGGAGAAATTTATTTGGCACTTATATCAAAATATAAAGGGGTTATAGCCATGTTTATCAATTAGTTAAATAAAAAATATATCAATAGGTGAAACTATGTCTATATACCTACATCAATAGTGGATTATCATGTGGGATATTTCCATGGGTTCCAATACCCTGGCTATAGGCACCGTTTCAATGGTGGAAACCATAGATACAACTCATTAGTACCATGGCTACATCATTTGGTTATAGCCACACCAAAAGTATCCATATACTTTGGAAACCATGGATATACATTATAGAAAAAATATCCACCCCTATATAAATTTATTTGAACCATCTCTATAGAAATTTTTTTACTTGTGAGAAGATCATTTGGATTGTAAGAAAGTGAATTCTAGTTCACAGATTCTTAAATATGTAATTCTTAAGGTCATGTTTTTACTGCTTGTATCAAAAGGAAAATTTATACAACTCTTGAGATTATTATATTTTGATGTGAGGTTATAAAAAGTGTTATTAATTCCATCATGGGAGTATATTATTTATTTTAAATATATGGTCAAATTCATTGAAACCCATTTTTTAAAGTGAAAATTATTGAGAATATCAATGATAATTTTGGAAATTATATTAATAATGGAAATAAAAATTGGTATAAATGATTTTATTGTCCAAGTATTATAAAATTTTTATGGTATTGACATTATAAGGGACATTATAATTTTTACATGTATTTAATGTTTAAATAATATTCAACTCTATATATTAAATATTTTTCAGAAAGATGATGGGGAAATGCAATCACATAACCATCATATACAATTTGGTTGATATTATAATCACTATCATGGAAAAATATTTCACTTATGATATTGAACGATTTTCAAGAATCAGAATCTTATATACAAAAATTTTTGTCATATCCAATACATTTTTATTTTTATAAAATTTCAATGGAAAATGGTATCGTTATTATTTTATTTCAAAGAGATTACATATCAGCATAACATGACAATAGTAACACCAAAAATGAACCCATTATTTATACTATGAGGATGTAGATGACATGCTGGAAGATTAAGGCGACATCAAGGGTGCAATGAAATACAATGACATATATATTAAAGTAATGAATTATTTTATTTTGATATATGTATGAATAATTATTGAGAGATATTGTAGAATCATAAACATATATTTTATATAATTCAATTGGATGAAAAATCAAGGATAACAGTTTAATATTGTAGTTGAGTAATGGATATGTTTTTATAATCCATATTAATAATTATTATCATATAAAATTTTAACAATGATATTTTTGTATATTATAGCTTTTACAAGGATCATTTAACAACATAATCATTATTCTATTATAAAATATTTAAAACATAATTAGTCAAACTAGACAACATTAAATAGTGATATAGAAATAAAATATCTAACAGCCAAGGTAATGATTGATATATTATTTTTCAAATTTATTAATTTTTATGAATAAGATTTTAATTTTATCATGAAAGGTATGCTTCATCCAATCCATACCTAACACATAACTATGAGTTATTTATAATCATTCTTTTCACAAAAGACTAAGTTATACCAAACGATAATTTATTATTGACATTATTATTATAAGTGGTGGGTATATTGAAGTCTCTATATTGGTGGGTGTGAATAGAACTGAAGAAATTATGTTCACATGTGTTTATAAATGTTATTAAATTATTCCATCAAATATGATAGCTATAATATATTAATAAATACATTTTTATACTTAAAAACACTATTTTTTTCTAAAAAAATTTACAACCTTTTTGTGGAACACATATTTTGAAATTAAATTTTAAAAAATTCAAAAAATTTAAATGTAAAAATAAAATTCATTTATTAATGTGGGATATCACAATTTACTTTGAGTATATTTTTGGTATTTTTCATAGAACTTTTATATTTTGGTTAATAATAAATAATACTAAATGTTATTTACAAATGAGTTTTTCATCTAGAAAATTTATATATAGAAATTATTTTTTATTTAATTAATCTGTAATTACATTACTTTTATATATTTTATAACAATTTAGGTCATCATAAACAATTTCACATTTAATTTATATATATAAACATTAAAAAATGATGAACATTTTTTCTTTAAAAACCTACATAATCGTCTAATCTATGGGATTAATTATAAATTAATTTCTACCACTTCTGTGATTATAATTTGAACAAAACAGATTCCATATTTTTAATTTGTATATATTAAAATTTCTATTAGGTTCAATTATTTTTTTTTCAAAAATTATTACTGAATGTATTTAAAATTAATTACAATGACTAATGTTTAAATGTGTATAATTAGTGGTAATATATTAATAGTAAGAGCTCAAATGACCTAGACCCATGTCCATAATCATTTTTTCCATGGTTCGACCATAAAACCACTTGAATTTAAATTTTTTTCTATATTATTGTCACGTGATGTATGGTAGTCCTCCAAACACTGTTCAAATTTTTATATTTAATAGAATGCAACTCCCCATCCATTATAAAAAGGATCTCACCCCTCAGTTTTTGACAACTATAATTCCTCTTGTATCATGAAAAAACTATTAAAATAAACTCCCAACACCCGTCCCTTAATTCTATTATACTCAAATTTATCATAACCTTTTCCAATACTCTTTGTGCAATCTAAACGGATCTTCCCGAAGAAGATGTAACTTTCATCAACATACATTTTTACATTATTTTATTCTGAATTGTATATACTTATTATATAATTACCTTAGTATAATAAATATACCAAGATATTGATTAAGTTATATACCTACACCTACACACCTATCCATCAAATGGGTAACAAATTTATTGCTTGTGTTTACAGAGAACTACTGCTTCGTGAGACATAGGAAATGTTTTTCAATACTCCCTCTCATGGTTGGACATTATGATGGAAAAATTGTTATTATATGATATATATATATAATTTATGATTTATTAATACTTATGTAAGATTTATATACATATACCTACATTATTTCTTTTTTGGGGGAATATTATAACATCATTTGTGGACGTGCTGACTCCCGTCTCCTCAAAACACTATGATATGTTCATATATTATGTGGAATGGATTAAGGATATGTTTAATTATATATATATATATATGGAATACATAAAATTTATGTTATATTAATGAAATAATTACCATTCCTTAAATATAATGTATCATTTTATGTAACTTTTTTTCACACACTGAATAATTTATAATGATGTTCGTTGATGTATGGACTACCTCATCCAAAACATTATGTGATTCATATTAAATAAAAAATTATATATATATATATATAAGTAGATAACATTAAATAACATGGTTTTTATGATATAATTATCATTATCTAAATATAAATTTAACGTACCTTTTTTTATAATGATCATTGAGAAATAGAAACGTTACGCATCCGTATGTACGACCTACCCTCTTTATGACTGTAAAATTGGTTTATTTTTCATAACAATATTTCGGGATTGGTTTTAAATGTATAATTTTTTTCTGAATATGATAATAATTTTGAAGAAATTATTCTTGAAATGTCTTTATATTGATTCCTTTGACCATTGTTTACCTACCAATGTCATTTCCAACACAAAAATTTAATATAATCAAAACACCCAATGTAAACTCAATGGATTTAGTAGTTGTATAGAACATTGTGATATTTGAAAGAAAAGTAATGATAAACATGGATAATGTTCTGATGATATTAAATAATTAACATATTTTTATTATTCATGAATATAAATACAATTGTGATAAGTCATACTCAAGGTATGGGATTTCATCTCATTCTTCTTTCATTGAGGCATAAATTTATGTTATAAATGAATATTATTTTATAAGGTGTATATAAAGCCCATTTAGCATGTAATATAATTATTTATTCTTATTATCATGAGATTGAATATTTTATTAATTTCATTCATTAATGTATTTTATGATTAAAGTATTTTGAAGTAGAATGTGACACTTTTATTTAAAAATCACTTTTAAAAATGTTTTAGATTTAATTTGAAAATATTTTCCTTTATGTCAAAATTTGTGATATTTTATAATATTTGTATTCATATATTAGTATTATAATAGAAATTTTCTGTATAATTTTAATTTCATTAAAATGATTAAAAAATTTTAATTTTATATGATTTAAACTAAACATTTTGACAAAAACCAAAGGAATGTTTTATACTTAACATACACCACAACAATGAATCTTCTTCCTAGGTGACCATTAAATTAATTTTTTTATTCCATTTAAATATTGAATATTTTTTTAATAAAAACCCTTCATTACTTTAATAGGTTATTTTGGTATTGAAATTGTTGATCAAAATAATGGACTGTTTTGTTCTGAAAATGGATTTTTTGAAATAAAATAGTATTTAAATGTCTCAAATTATTTTTATAAATGTTTAAATGAGTTATTAAAATGAATAAATGATTTTTTATTGATTTTAATCTTGGAAATTATAAAATATGGGTGGACCATGATAGTGCTGGGTGATCCCATTTTACAATAAATAATGGGTGTGCCTAGACAGAGCTCCAATGAATTGGGTAATGATTACATTCTTTGATGAATTATATTGTATTTTGTATGTATAATTATTAAAATATCTAAGGATACTATCAGGATTCAACGTGATGACATATAATGGTACCTATATGAATTTATATGTTTTCTAATGAGTTTTCATGGAAATCATTTAATTTTAAAAATTAAATTAAATTATCCATTTTAACGTATTGTTATTTACATTTTCACGTAAAACTATACGTTTTCAATAAATGGGGTTTTGTGAGTTTTGATGTTTATCATTAGAATATCAATTTCATTATTTTTATATCCCTTGCTATGATTTTAAAGTTTATCCCATGTTTTAAAAATATTTCATCGGATTTAATAACGAGTAAAGGATTTTCATGGGTCAATTTGAAATTCATGTGAATTTTTCATCAAATAAATCATAATTTATTTATTAAAAGATTAATTATGTAAAAAATGGATACTATTCAGAGGTGTCCATTATTTATTATATGGTTTTGTTATGTATAATATATGGTGTAATTATTTATAAATATAAACACGAAAATACACTCAATATGAATGAAATAAAATTACTTACTAAAACTAATAATGTGTAATGATTAATGTTAGGGCCTTACAATGGGTATCAAAGGATGGTTCAGATAAAATTATAGGATAGCATAATATTAATAAATTTTTCATGAAGGATTGTATTAATGGTCACGTAAATATGAAATACCATTTGAAGATTGAAATTTCTCATCATCTAAAATATGTATTTTTAAAATGGATATTTATAGTGGAAAAATTTATGTGGTGGTGGGAAGGAACTGAGAGGAATATATCCATACAAATCAATATCCCAAGATGATTGGAATTAAAATAGAATATTTTTTTGTAGTGGTTGATATGTTTATTTATTTGAATTTTTTTGGTTATACAGATCCATGAGATGAACCCAATATACCCATAAAAACATTTATTTTATAAAGAATTTCATGAGGAAACAACCTCATCATTTAGTTGATAGTATGACCTAGGTGAATATGAAGGATCAATAAATTCCCTGAAAATGATATTTTATGTCATTGGATGTTTGTAATGTAAAATGGTTACCCATAAAATTTTTCTCTTATTATGTTAAGCCTATTAGTTAACAATGGTTCCTAATATTGGGGAATATTAAAATATGGATTACTTAGAATGGGATAAATTTATGAATATTTTCATAATTTTTTTCACCATATGATATAAAACAACAATTCTACGATACGTTTGTGGTTAAGAGTAGAGAAGATATGTTTGAATATTATAAAATCCACGAGGAATAATAAAGGCACATAATTATTGTTTTAAACCCCTTAAATGAAAAGAAACTATATGGAATGTTGAGAAAGAGTGAATTTTGGTGGGAAAAAATTTCATCTCTTTGTCATATTGTTTCTAAAGATGGCATAATTGTTAACCCTACTGCAACAAAAGTTGTTAAAATGCTACCATGATATCCCAATTTTAAAAGGAATCATAGTTTTATTGTATTTTTGGGTAATTAAAGGAAATTTTTTGATAAAATAATTTGTTATATTGACCCCTAACTATGTCAACATGAATGAGATTTATGTTTATCTAGATATGAGAATGTGATATTTGTTTTTCTGGAAGTAAAATAGTTTATTGGTGAATGCTCTTATTTTAGCATCGTGTTCCAATAATGGTGAATTCATCTTATATCTTTAAGTTTCATTGAAAGGATGGGGTTTTCTCCTAATTCATAATTATCAGGTAATTGATTATTTTCTACGTAAATTAAAACCCCAAGAATTGAATTACCCCACACATGATGTGGAAAAATCTATTCTAGTTTTTTTCTAAAATATTTAGAGGAATAATTTGTATGGAGTAATGTTTAAAATATAAAATGATCACAAAAATAAGAAATATATATTCACTAATTAATAATTGAATATGATACATAGAATATGTCTATAAATAATCATGGGTTATGATTGTACAATTCATTATCATCCTATAAAAGAAAATAAATTCGCAAATTCATTGAGTTAAAAAAGTAAATCTACATTATCCTTGTCAAATTTATAATTTTATCCTTTTATTAATGATTGGATGAGTTATGTACTAATGTTGTTGATTTATGGACATCATCTATTTTGTTTTAGTTTTCAATGTTGTTTAATTTTTCAAAATTAATAAAAAAGTTATTAGATGTAAGAACAATAGATTGTAAGAAAATGTAGATTCCATTGTGAAATTTAATTTTCACGATTTTAATATTGATGAAGAAGGTCTTTTATGCTTTGGATTTAGATTATGTGAGCATTGTGATTCAAAATTGTGGAAATATTTGTATAATTAAGTTCATATTTCTTCTTTTTTCCCCTTCATTATAGAAGCACTTATATGTATAGTGTTTATTAGATGTATTACTAGTGGGATGGAATAAAAAGACACATTCATAACATTATCATGAACAGTTTCAAATTTATATAGGTTAAAGAAGAATGATATTTAATGAAGGGGTTGCATCAACCATTTATAGTTTGTAAATGGAAATGAGAGAATATATCAAGTGATTTCATGGTTGTATTTCAAATGAAATCTCTTGGAAATAATGTTACTTGTGTTATTGTTGATCAATTAACTAAATATTCACTTTTTACTCCCATTTGAGATATAATTTCTCTATAAAAGCATCATAGATTGCGTATAAAACAGATTACCAGGTTACATGGAGTTCCCATCCCTATTATATCAGACCATTATCCCATGTTTAGATTCATTTTTTCGGAATGGACTTTATATGTTTTTAAATATTGAATTAAATTTTATTATACATTTCCATAATCAATACAATGGATAGTCTAAGATAATGATTCCAACCATGGATGATATGATTTGTTTTTCTAAATGGATTACCGCAGAAGTTATGAACAACATATTTTTTTGGTGAGTTTTATTTATAATAACCATTTTCATTATAGTATATAGATAGAACCATTTTTGGAATTATATGGAAAGCAGTGTCAGACACTTTCTTTCTAGGATGATGTTGGATAATTGATGTTGATGGGCCCTGAGTCGGTAGCGGGAATGATAGATAAATTTCATGTGATTCAATGGAAAATGGGGGAAGCTTAGTATAGGATGAAAAACTATAAATACAACTAGATGAAATACAATTATTTCATATTATGTGATCATGTCTTTCTCAATGTTTTTTCAAGGAAAAGGGAAAATAATTTTTTTATGAAGGTGGCGCTGAGTCCCTAGTTCTTGGGACTATTTGAAATTCTAGATATATTTGGACAATTTCATAGTAATTGGATTTACATTCAAGTTTATATATGTAACAAATTGTATATCTTGTTTACTTATTAGGATTTAGGTACCATATTCTTATCATTTTTTTTATCCAAAAAGTAGTTCAGTTCTAGGGGATCCTTCTTTTATGAAAAACCATGTTCAGGTTATTGAATATAGAGATAATATTTTGTGTAAAAAAGTGATTTATTAGGTAATGGATTTATTGAAAAAATATATGGTTTAAGTGGAAAAATAGGAATTGTAAAATTATATGAGGGGAAAATATCCCCACTATTTGATAAGTAAGTAAAAATTTCATAGACATAATTTACAAACTGGGGGAAGGACGTAACAGCTCGAGAAATAATAGAATAATTATTTTTCATATATATATATATGATAATATTTTTGAATTATACTATTATTCTAAATTAAAATGTTTGATACGTTCAGAATCATACCCGACATGCAATATTTATTTCTTCAAAATCTGATGTTTCACGCATGACTAAATTTTAGCAAAGAATAATATACTATAAATATAAGTAGATTAATTGGTATATATTTTCTAGAAATTATATTGGGGGTGTGAATGAAACTAACTATATTATGTTTATACCTGTTAAAATAAATTTAACATTCATCCAATAAATTTTATTGGCATAATACACTAATAAATCCATTTTTACACTTACAAACTCTATTTTTTTCATCTTAAAAAAGATTTATAGCCTCTTAATAGAGAACCTATTTAATAATAATTTTTTTATGGTTTAAAATTTTTACAGGAAAAATTAATATTATTTTCTGAAATCGGGATATAAAAATTTTAATTAGTATTTTTTTTAAATTTTCATAGAACATTCATATTTTGAAGAATAGTAATTAATACTCAATTTAAATTAAAAAATGTTTTTTATTATGAATGATTGATATAGATAATATATGATTTTAATAGATTTTAAAAAATAATTAGATCTATTTTATTTCAATAATACCAATTTAGTTCCTCAGAAACAATTTAAAATTGAATTTATATTTAAAAACATTGAAAACATTTAAACAATATTACTTTAAAAACACGCTTTCTCGTCCCATACAGGGGATTAATTTTGAATTAATTACTGAGAAATATGTAATTTAAATTTAAAAAAATGGATTCCATATTTGGGAAAGAATAATTTATTATTTATAA
Source organism: Viscum album (assembly GCA_963277665.1). Taxonomy (NCBI): domain Eukaryota; kingdom Viridiplantae; phylum Streptophyta; class Magnoliopsida; order Santalales; family Viscaceae; genus Viscum; species Viscum album. The sequence continues at coordinate 575,419,032 of OY728138.1, read as the reverse complement.
TAAGTTCATCATAGTTTTTTACCAAAAATATTAGTGAATTTAATTAGAATTAATTATAGTTATTTAAGAAAAAGTTTGTTTACTTGGTGATTAAACATTATTATAAAGAATCCAAATGACCTAAGAACATGTCAAAAACCATTAAGAAGGAAATTATTAAACCGTATACCCAATTTTCACTATGTTAGTTCATTATTGGAGACACATGAGGTAAGGGAGACCTTTCAATAGTGTTTACCTTTTTATATTGAATGAAATAAAATCCCCTTCTAGAAAAAAAAATCTCCCACAATAATTTTCCAAAATTATAAAGCCACATTGGCTGGTCTAAATCCTGGAAAAATAATCCCCAAAATCCCTCTACATTATTTAGAGGCATCACTTCCAAAATTATTCAAGGAAATTAATGCTTGGTGCACACCAAAAGGTGTTACTCGAAGAATAGGTAACCTTTATAAAAATGAAATTTAACTTTTTTCCTTCTCCATTCACATAATTTAGCTTTAAAATCCTGATTATATTATCAAATAATTATTTTAAATACACTAAGATGTTTTTATTTTAGTGTTATGACTTTGACCACCACACACATCTATCAAATGGGTAATGAACATACCGATAATGTGTATCGATAACTACTACCTTATGAAATGATATCGTTCATTGTTTCTTTAATGTCCTCTCTTTGGTTGAAACTTTTATTGACTAAATATTTTCATATGAAATATATATGAATTTTATCATGTTAATATACTTATAAAATTTTTATATACACATACGTTAATGATTTCTGTTGTTTGTAACGTGATGACATCATTTATGGACATGTGTGCTACAGCCTCCTTAAAGCGATGTGACATGTTAAAACATTACATTGAATGTATTAAAGATTAGTTTTATTAAATAAATGAGGAATAAATGAAATATATATGATATTTATTAAATAATTTTTTTAAATATAATATATCATTTTTAATAGGTTTTCACATACTGAATATGTGATAACATCGTTCGTGGACATATGGACTACCACCTCCTCACTGGGATGTGATTCTTTTAACATAATATGAATTATATAAATAAGTATATATGATTAAATGGAATGGTATATATGATATAATATTAATTTTTTATGATAAATGTTACTTGCATTATTTTCTTAATGATCATTGAGAAATTAGAATGTTACGCTTGCTTACATATGACCTACCATCTCCATGACATTAAATTTAGTTAATATTTCATATCCATATTCCAGGTTTTGTTATGAAAGTATAATTGATATTTAAATGTGATAATTATCTTATGATTATTATTCTATATATGTTTATATAATGCCTCTTTTGACAATAGTTGACTTAAAATTGCCATTTTGACACAGAAAACGAATATAATAAAAACACCATATATACATTTAATTGTTTAAATAGTAGTAAAAAATTATGTAATATGAGAAATAAAGTAAAGAAAACATTATAAAATGTTCTGAATTAATTAAATAATTAAAATAAGTTTTTTATTTTGGAATATAAAGACACACCTGACATGTCCAACTCAAGGTAAGGGATTTAAACTCAATCTCCTTTGGTTATGGTATCCCTTAATGTTATACATGTTTTTTCTTCTATAAGTTCTATATAAAACCTCTTTGACGCATTAGATAATTAATTATCTCTATTATTAAGATATTTAATGTTTCATAATTTTAGTATTTAATGTTTTTTATGAAACAAATATTTCAAGGTGGTATGTGACACATTGAATATAAAATAGTTTTTTCAATGATTTTATATATATTGGAAAAATATTTTTAAATATGAAAATATTTTTATATTATTTTATATGATTTTATATAAAATGTTATCATGAATGTATTATTAGGATTATTTTAAATTTTCATCATTTAAAAAAAAAATTGTTTTAGTTGTTTTATACGGAATGTCTTTAAAATTGATAAAATAAATGTTCTTCTCTTAACAAACACATCAACAATGACTTTATTTATATTAAAAAAATTATTTTATTTTTGGATTCCTTCAAAGTATTTCATGTTTTAGAAAATAAAAAAACTTATTTTGTTTTATTTAGTATTTTTGTATTGGAAATGGTCCATTAAGTAGAAATGTGAAATTTTTATTGAAAATGGGGGTTTCCTATGAAAATGATATATTAATTTCTGAAATTGATTTTCATATGGGTTTAAAATAGTTTTCAAAATGTTGAAATGTTTATATTAATGGCATGGATCTTTGAATTTATAAATTATGGGTTCACCCAGATTGTGCTAGTTGACCATATTTTAGATTAAATGATAAGAATTTCCAAATAGTACTCCAATGAATTATGAAATGATTATATTCTCCAGAAAATTATATTGGAAGTTTTTTATATGGTTTATCTAATATGTAAGGGTTCTATAAAGATTCTGTAAGGGTTTAAAAAAAATGATTTCCCAAGGCACCATCATGAATTTTCTATGATTACTAATGTGTTTTCAATGAAATACATTTTTTAAGAAAGTAAATAAAATGATATATTTTAATTGAATGTTATTTCTATTTTTGGGAAAAAAGTTTTGTTTTAAAGAATATGGTTTTCATGTTTAAAATTTTTATCATTGGAGTAATTGTTTCATTATTTTTATATCTCATACTGATTTTTTATGTTCATCCAAATTTTTTAAAGGTTTTTAACATTATATAATGAAGACTAAGATATTAGATGAGGTGATATTGACTGTCAAGAAGAGTTTTCCTAAAATATATCAAGTTTTATTTTTTAAAATTTGTTTAACTTATAATGAATAGAATCTTTTCGGATGTTTCATGTCTGTATTATATGGTTTTATAAGAATTAAATATTGTGAAATTATCTATAACAATAAACCTGAAAAGATACCTAATTTGAATAAAATAAAGTTATTAAGTTAAAATAACGATTATATATTGTTTATGGATGAGTACTTATATGACAATTATGGAGACACTCATTTAGGTAAATATAATATACGAAAAACAATCATTTATGTAAATATGTTAATGGGGATATATTATATTATTTTGTTTAAAAATGAATTTATTTGAATCATGTTTAGGATAAAAAGTTATTATTTAATGTAATTCAATATAATTTTTCAAATATATGTATAATAATAGAGATAAAAATGAAATTGAAAAGTGATTTTTGATTAAGAGATTAATTTTAATTTAGAATACATCGACCACTTTATGAACCTTATATTATCAACGTGAATAGAATATTTTAGGATTTTACTTGAAGAATAAAGGTTGAATTGAGTTTTTTAGTAATATAGGATTTTATTATGGATTATATTGATTCATACTATTTATTGAAATTACGAGCATATCATGGAGATTATGTAATTTGGAAAAGTAATTTTTTAGAATGAGACATTATGTTTAATTGATGTTATTTAGAGATAAATGTTAAATTTATTTTGGAAGATTGTGGAATCAAATTTTTTTTATTATAATGTTTCAATCAGTGTCTGGAATGTTTTGGAGAAATTTTTTTATATTAATTTATAAATTTTTTTATCATTTTCAGTAAATAATGTTTAATTTTGGAGATTAATAGTATTTTTTTTAAATTTTTGTTTTATTAATTTAAGAGGTAATATCATACGTTATACTAAATTTTTTGTTTTTGGATAGTTTCTAAGTATTGGAGGAATAAATTTTTAACATTTTCTCGATATTGTTAGCAGTATAAGTTGATTGTAATTCTTCATGCTTGAAAAATACATCTTCAAAACTCATCATTTAGAGAAAAGGATGAGTTTATAGTGGAATATTGATTAATGAATGAAACTATTCATATCAATAAATTATATTTCTATATGATTATAGAATATGACATAAATAAAATTGTCAACATGAGGAATATTATTTTTAAAATAAATATTTTTTCTATTTACTTTTCTAACTATGAAATAAATGGCTTGTTTACCAATCATATAATAACAATATTTTAATGGTATGATTTATGATGAACATGTTCTATGTTACTCTCTATTAGTCATTCGATGTTAGTTTTTTATTATATATATATGTTTTCAATTAACAAAATTTATATCCTAAAATGGAACATAGTATGTTTTCTATATGATATTCATACATCCATTTCACTCTTTTCTTATAATGAATTTTATTGACCATTTTTACTATATGGGGTTTCAACAAATGTATTATGAAATGTCAAATACTGGATTTCGAGCTCATGATGAAAAATTTGAGGAAAAAATATCAAATTGGAGAGGGATAAAAACCTGATTAACGGTAGAATAAATGATTTTAATATTTTATATTAATGAATTATAAAGTTATATTCCTTAAAAATATAATTAACTTTGAAAATAAAAAATAAATGGTTCTAATAAAATCATTTCTTATAAGATTTTATTCTATAGTTCAATTTATAAATTATTTAATATTAAATTAAAAATTTTAATTATATTTTTTAAATTATATTATCAACAATATATTAGGATTCATTTTTTGTAACTTTATGAAAATATTATTATTTTCATATAAGAGTGAAAAATACTGATTTTCAATTTCAACAATATTTTATTTGAAAGTATTTTTAAAGTAAAATAATCTTGAGGAATAGCATTAAAATATAATTATTTAATTTTTATTTAAAATAATAAAATTATTTTATCGATGTAATTTAAATATTAATTTTTATAATAACATTTTTTTTCCAATGGAATTTTCCTGTAATATAGTTTTCATTGGGTTTTCAGAATAATTTTATATCAAATTCTAAAAAAAATTAATTATAATTTAAAAACCTGAATTATATATTTGGAATAAATGTTTCCAAATTTAGTAAATATTTCCCATTAGATTTTAGACATTATAAATAGTTTATATAGTAATATTTAATGCCTTCGTAGAAGACAAATCATGTAATTTAGGATTAAAATTAAATGATAAGCACAATTAAAAGACCTAAACATTAAATAAATATTATTGGATTAGTATATATCAATCACAAAAATTAACGGGTCTAATTTGGGACCTTTTAAGACAAAACTATGATATATTAACCATTATAATATATTTTATAGTACTGTCAATCATGGAACACACTTATTTTTAATAAATGAAATTTTATTAATATGGTACGATCATGAGGATATATTTAATAATAATATTTATTTAAAAATTATTAAGATGTATCTATATTATTGTTATTTTTTAAAAAAATTTATTGATTAAATAATTACTTTCAAACCTTGCACAACTCCAATGGAGGTATTATTTTATTAATGGAAAAATAAAATAAATGATATTAAAAGAATTAAATGAAATAACAGTTGAAATAATTAATATGAGGAGTGAATTTGATATATTAAAATTAAATTTTTTTGGATATATTGATAAATTTGGGGAGAATATAATATGATTTATTATTGTTATTAAATTCAATGTATTGAATAGTTCTAAAATTCAAAATATATGTATTTTCTAATAAATAATATTTAATTAAATTATGTAAATTTAATAAAAAAACATAAATTAATCCATGTTATTAAGATAAGGTTTTAAATATAAATTATGGAATATTTATTGGTCCTTTGGTGCTTTATTGTAACTATATTGTCGCTCAATGTGGAAAAATCTAGGTTGTAACTACAAGAGTTAAATGGATTAAAACGGGAATATAAGTGTAGAAATACTGTAAAAAATGTATAAGTTTTACTGTATAAGGGTATTTATAACCCTTAAAATGTTATATTGTAATTAAAAATATTTTTTTGAATTGAAAATTAATTTATATTAAATTACTATTTTTCAAAATTCAAAGGGTGAGCCTCCCCTCTCTTATAAAAGGGAATATATTATTCTATTTTATTCACACCTAAAAATAATTAGGTATTTTCCAATACCTACCCAAATATTTTATTATAATCCATTCCCAATGTAAATATATAGTAATCATTCAAATATTGTTGTTCTTAAATTGTAAGAAAAATAGTTTTTACAATGAATATGTATAGTTTATTTCTGCATGTTTCTATTTTTCTTCCAATTCCACAATAATCAACCCATATTAAACCATGATAAAATAATAAAACAGTGTACATAATATATTGAGATTTTATTAAATTACCTTTATAACCGATATCCATATCATCTTCCATCAAATGAGAAAATAATTTGTCATTCATGTGTACAGTTAACTAATGCTTCGTGTTGCAATGTAGCTCAATTTTCATCACTGTCATTAAATACATTTTATAAAAATGTAACTAATGTTAGTATATAATATTAATGAAATATTTATAATTATGAAATCAAAACATATCATTATCTTATATAATTATCCTTCCACTAATAATGATTGTGTCATTCATCTGTACGTGTGGCCTACCATTTACATGAGTCGAAAATATTTATTTCTTATAGTCATATCATAAAGAATATATATATATATATAAATAAATAATATGATACATGTGATATAACTTCATTACAATAATATAAAATAATATTTTCATTCTTTCTATAATGGTCGTTAAAAAATAGAAACATTACCGATGTGAATGTACGACCAACGTCTCTATGAATGCAATATTGTTAATTTTTTTTAAAAAAATAAATAGGTAAATTTAAAAGTAGAATTTACATATAAAATTAACAATAATTTCATTATTATTATTATTCTAGATATGATGGATTATTGAACTTTTTTACCACAGTCATCCTACCAAATATTGTTTGGACTTTTTCGCTGAATATAGTCTAAACGTCTAAAGATAACTGAGAAGATTATGTAATTCTATATAAAATGGTACTAAATAAAGAACATCAAAAAATTACTTAATAAAGTTAATAATTAACCCATACCTATTATTTTGGATGATAATGAACATATGCGATGAGTTGGAGTTGAGGTAGTGAGAATTCATTTAAAACACGTCTTTTAATGTTCCTAGTTCAACACTTTTTATAAAAGTGAAATGGAATGTATTTTTATCTTATAAAAATTCAGTGAATGTTTTCCAGAAAAAAAATATTTTTATATATTTTTTATTTTATTTATAAGCTTCTATAGATCTTTTTAATAAAAAATTTAATTTTTATGATGTCCATAGTTTTTTGATTTTAATGAGGAATTTTTAAATGAAGTTGTATTTTGATATCAAAATGCGTTTTTACTTAAAATATTATTAAAAAATATGTTTATGGTGAAATTATCAATGAATAACATGTATTATTCATCATATGTTACTTCATTATTATATGAAAAGTGGTGATCCTAATGAAACTTTTTGAGGGGTCGATCCCCATTATAGCTCACAGGTGATCATGATATAGCTTATAAAATTGGTTTATCCCCATTATAGAACTTGACAAATATGTTATTTTGATATAGATTATATAAGGAAAATCCCTCATTATTTCTCCCCAATGAATTGGGTAATGATTATATTTTATGGATAATTTTATTAGAAGTCGACCATATAGTAATTCAAATTTAAAGTATATTGAAATGTAATTATGAATATAATGCTCTATATTTCCAAACAAAATTTATACTTTTTCTACGAGGTATAGATTTTTTATATATGAAAAATGGAGTTTTTGTTTTTCATATTCAAATGTTTTATTTCTTAAGATCAATGTAAATATAATATAGAGGTAAACATTACCAGTGTTTTTATGTTTGTCACTAGATTAATAGTGTTCTATATTTAATATCCCTTACAATGATTTTTGTTGTCATCCTACACTTTTTTACTCAATCACATCGTTTAAGGATATGTAAAGATAATTATTAATTTGTGATTAATGTTGTGATGATTTAACGAGAAAATAAATAATTTTTTCATCTAAATGATTTAAATTATGGAAAATATGTATATTGAGTAGAAGTGTCTCCATTTTAATATATTAGTTGTTATGATTCTATTGAGACCCAATTCTTTAAAAGTCAAATCTGAAATGATCTATAGTATTTCAAAAATTGAAATCATGTTCAAACACATTAGAATATGTTTTTTTAATTCCATTTTATTAAAATAATGAAATACATTTTTTATTCTATTAGATAATTTTATGTCCCTAGTATCGATATCTATATCATAATACATCCTGGTAATCCTATATGGTATAGAATAACTTCCTGTAAGTTAAAAACTCAATATCTAACAGGTGAACTAGAAAAACAAACTACCTTTAAAAAAATATTGGGAGAATAAATCTATAACATGAGGTCAACCAAACATAAATGGTTTCCATTAAACACTTTTAACCAATATATATTACATTCTTAAGCTACATCTGATTACATAAGTTTAAATTTTTTCTCAAAGATAAGAATAAAAAAAAATTATATAGTCATTCAAAAATAGTTTTATTTCTTTAATTATATCCACCAAGGAACCCTCCTCTATTGATTACATAATTGTCTATAGGTGTAATTATTTTTTAGAGTGATCGTAAACACACATTATTTTCGGATAAATTTCATAACATTGAAATAAAATATATAAAATCACATAACCTGATGTATATATCATATGATATGAATCCTAATGGTAAATTTAAACTTTAGGATTCTATGTTATGAATATATCACAAAATACAATCTGGGGGAAAATTTTTATAATGTTATGATTAGTGGTACATCTATTATTGCATCAAGGTCATGGTTGTAGTTATTCATTCCAATAGGAAATTATTGGTGAAATCCTTCATCCCTAAAATAATTTTTTTCGACATAAATTCATATTGAAACTCTGTGCTAGAAAATTTCTTGTAACATTATCAAGACCAAACCAGGTATAGAATTAATCAATAGAGAATATGATGTTAAAAAATATCTAGAAATTCAGAGGATTCCTAGGTTATATATAATATATCAAATAGATATTAAAGGAAAATTTACCTAACATAGATCTACACATAATTTATAATCAATCTAAGATGGATTTACATTGATATATATTATAAATACAGGAGAAAGTAAGAAATCTAACTGAAGATTGTCATCTCATTCAAAAAAAGAACCAAATATATTCATACATATTATAAGAAATCAAAAAAAATTCATTTTATTTTTATATGTAAGGATAAACATTATTAATAAAATAAAAAATTACCACCCCAAGGAATTTGAAATGTATAATTGTGTTGAACCACCTCGATGATCATTAGGATGAAACAAGAAGGGTCACTAGATAAACCACATATCTCATACACAATAGATATTTCCAACAATTAAATACTATAAAATTTAATTATATATTTATTCTTGGTTAATGATTGTACATTCCTGCTATCATGGGTTTAAGGAATACCCCTCAATGGTTTATTGAATCTAACTGATAAAATTTGTTCAACAGATGGATTCATTCACCCATATTCCCACCAAACCATTCCTATTTTTCCAAGAACATTCCCAAAGATAAGGATGCTTAAAAATAAATTAATAGAAATAGGAATTTTACCTTTAAAAAAAATATATCCCTAGATACAATATTCACATAGAGAAACAAAGAAACATTGAATAAAGAAAAATGCAATTTCTAATGTTCTTAATAGAGGATCCTAAAGAATATATCAGATATAATTCTTCATAAATACTATCCATAAATAGAAAACAAAAATTATAAATATAAAATATTTAAGGATAATTACCCAGATCACATGATATACCCAAGATTCCACATCTCATAAGTAATTATAGGAATCTAGGAAATCAAGTCCTTACTGACTATACTAGACAAATGATCTTTTATAGTTATATTATGTGGATAAAAATAATAGTAATATAATACTGATGAAACTATTTATATGTCGGGAAATACTAATGAAAATTATAAATAACGACTCTCTAGGAATGAATCCATCTTAAATTTTTTACCCCTCCAGAAAAAATTCTCAGGCCACATAATTTGAGAACACTATATAGTTATATCCTTAAATAAGTATCTAAAAACTGTACACACATGAAAGGGTCAATAAAATAAACAAAAAGTAATGAATAAAATTTATTAGTGGTTTAAAAAAATTATATAATGAGAAAAACGACATTCTAAATCTACTAATTTTAAAAACCTACAAACACAATTTATAAATTTCTTACAAAAACCTCTAATTTCATATATAATCATCATACCTTAGTTTATAATAAAAAATAGAAGAAAATTCCATAATACATAAATTAAATGATCAAATATAAATCATTTCACTCTAATTTAGTAATCATGATTCATTATCGTCATCAAATAAATTATCTATTTATTATGAAATTCATAAAAGTAATCTACTATGTATATAGAATTTTTTTTCATAAAGAAATAATGTTTTGAAAATTGTTTTTTTTTTCAAAAATATAATTATAAATTTTATTTATCATTAATTTTTATAAAAAAAATCATATCAAGATTACATATTGAAAACAACCATAGGTTATTATTTATTAACAAAAACGAAATCTTTACAAATTTATGGTAAAATATATTTTCTTTAAAATTATCTATCATTATTAAAGACAATATTCAACAATATTAAATAAATTCACATAGATCATTAATGTGTTTTAAGAAAAATATAATTTCCCATGTATGAATGATTAAAAGATAATTTACAACTACATGAGGTAGAAATGTAATTAATTTGGAAGAAAAAATTAAATATTTACTATTAAATATAAAATCATATTTGGTTGAATCAATTTTTGTCACATATATTGGTCATAAAACACAAATATAAATGAAAAAATATCAAAAAATTAATATTAATATATATATATATTAATAAATATATATATTTATTAATTACATGATTAATCTTACATCAACTAGAATCACACAAAGATCTGAAAAATCAGGGGTTCTAATTATTACAAAAAGTGATATAGAGTCCTTCTTGAACATTTCACATGGTTGATATACAAGTTCCAAGCATCCTAATAGAACCAAAACGTTTCCATTATATTGTGTTTGATCACTATATGGTTAGTAAGACCATAAAATTCATCCACGTAACATGAATCTTCTTTTTGTTGACACAAAAAATTTAAAACAACATTTAAATTAAATCAAGTATGTCTAGGTAAACTCATGTGGCATCACAAAATGTGGTGATTAGGAGCCTATTTAGAATATAATCTCTCAAAAGTCCATGATCCCATATACCAAAACACAAACCATTTCCTCATAGTTCCACCATACTTTTGGATTTATAATCCTCAGATTCCCTTTTATAAGTAACTAACTTGGGTTGACAAGAAACATCACATTATGATGCTTGGTACAAGTCTTTAAGCATGCTCCTAATCAACTTAGGTTAGTGACAAGATCATGTGTGTCAATATAGAAAATAAATTACACTATTTTACCATGAATGTCACCAATACATGACTCATATACCAAATAAATTATATATATAAATTTTAATATGAAGAAAATGTAAAAGTGGAAGTAAAAAACTATAGGAAAACATAAAGAGGAAAAAATCATGATGCTTCATTCCCCATAACAAAACACAATTCAGATGAAAATAAATATGTGATGATTGATCATAACCATTAAAAACCAGATGATTATTGAATATATACAGAGCATTTGTCATTCAATATTACATTATACCCATTTATGTATATTCTATAAAACCATAAATAAAAAATCACAAAGGACAATTTTTTACGATAACTAGATATTAGTACCATATCACCCTTAATATATTTAAATAATTTCACCATGAAACAATTTTTTGTATAGTTAAATATATTTATTTTCTTAAATTAGTACATTCAAAAACATATTTTCACAAAATAGTTCTTCTCATTTATATTTTTAGAAAAATACATATCCCAAATCCTAAAAACATTGAAGTAAAAAATGTTTAATTATGTAATGGTAAATTACAATGATATACAAGAGTAGTTGAATAATGGTAACTTAAATCATAATAATCCACACAATTCATACTAAAAAATTTCAAATGGGTATCATTGGATGATATAAAATGCAAGGAAATCTATGGAACTATAGTGGGAAAAGTGAATCCTATGTTCCAACAAAAACACATATCCCAATGTTTTACCAATGTTTCATATTCTATCATTACATGTAAAATATTCCAACGCCAACATATTCCAGATATCATTCTGTAATTTAATCAAACATATAATTGTAAAAAACTTATTTTTAAAGAACCCCAGATAAAAAAACATTAAATATAACCAAAAAAATATCAAATAAGAATCTTGATGTTTAATTTATTCATTAACTACCAAAATATAATTATTTATAAAATAAAAAATAAAATTATTTATGATTAACATTCATATTATCCATAGGAAATAATCCATTGGATAAAGACACCATCACCACAAATAGAGGATGAATCGATGCCTTTGAATTCAGTGATGGGAAATAATAAGAACTGGTCCTCTCATGTGTAGTTCTATAATGTACATAAGAAATTCCCATTAAACCCTCTTGATCCTATAATCAAACACAATTTTGGATCCAACATGATAACCAATAGGTATAAATTATTATATCAAGAATAAGTCACATTGTTTAATATGAATATTCAGACTTTTTAAAAAACTGTGTATCAGACATGCGACCACCACTTAACAAAAATCCAAAACATTACTTACTATTATCGATTAATATTATGGTAATGTAAGTAAAAGAAAAATTTGAAAAACAAAACTAAAACCCACAAATATATATCACAATAATATCGTAATGTCATAATTAACTATGAAAATAACTGTTTTGCAGTCCTATTTTCCTAGAAATTTTAAAAAATTGGTCACTAAAACTCCAAAGCCTCTAGAATATATAATGAAATAAACCATGAAAAATATTTTACATATCATCGAATTTAAGTGCATAAGAAATTTCATGGTAGTTCACATGGTTCCATCGAGATTATTTAATAAATATGCCAACCTTCCCCTTCCGAAACAAAAATCATGATTTTGTTTGGACATATTATGGGGGTGAAACATAGTATCATGGCATGATTGTGGGGAAAAACTATGGATTTTTTTGAAGAACGCATCATGTGACATAGGGTCATAAGGTGTTTTGAATTGGTATTACTATAAATACCCTTGTTACTATGGACTTAACAAGGAAATTTTTTAAATACAATGAATAAATTTGATAAACTTTTATAATCATATTGATTTGATTTTCATGCAATTTTGTATCCAATATCATCTGTCATTCCAACTATTCCAATCGTATATGTTTTATATTTCATTTTCTAAATTTCATTCGAAAATAGTTTTCACTATTGCACTATGGTATTTCTCTACAAGCTTCCCAAATCAATGGTTATATGAAACGAGACCAAATAAATAATACTCCCACCAGTGTCATTATGTCCAAAATTGACGAAACTCCAAAAAAACACATTGTACATCATTAAAATTAAATAACATAAGCTAAAAATAAGACACAATTATTCCAATTAATTTATAATTAATAAAAAAGTGATGAATATGGATATGAAATCAGGTGATAGTTATTAAGGGAAATGAATGACCTCTTAAATTGGGCTTCATATTTATGTTCATTAGGGAATGTAGAAAAACATTAATTAAAATAATAATTAGGTTGTTAGTTATATTTTTATCCTTCATCAATTAAAATAATTCATATTTAATTAACATTATGTAACATGTGATGATCAAAAACACATAAGAGTGATAATAGAAATATATTTATTATTAATAAAAAATAATATAAATAATAAATAAAAAATGATAATAATATTTAACCAAAAAATAGAAATACTTTTATTCGCAACTGTTATTCCGGAACACACCATTATAATTAATTTGGGTAAACTAATAACTTATATTCTCCAAATGTTAAATTATCTATAATTTATATTCAATCCAACATAATTTAATCCATAATCATTATGACTTCAAATATAATCCTTATATAATTTTTTACATGTAACAATATTATTTAAAGTAAATAATTTTTTAATTGTTGATGACATGGGAAAAAAATTTAAATAATAAATAATATATTAAAATATATTTATTCTAAATATAATATAATTATTAGACTAAATTTTAATTTAATTCATAGTTTTGAATTCTCATTGATGATCAATAAATAAAGATAATAAAATTACGAGGGAATTCAAACATTAAAAGCACTTCAACGATGGTGAAATCTAAATAACAACACAAGCATTCCATATACATATATTCATGTAGTCTCAACCAAAAATATAAACACAAAGAACACCACAACTAATAGAGAAGATAAAAAATTATTACCTTTATAACTTCCTTATACTAATATTGACGTTTAGAGGAATAGACATTTCAACCTATGAAAATAAATTTGGTAGATGAAAAATATCCCCAATAATTTCAATTATAAATTTCTCCATTGACCCAAAAAATTGATCTCACTTATAAATAACCCCATTAATTACATTATTATTTATTATCCAATAAAATAAAATATCAACTCCACCAGTTTATTTAAAATTAAATTTCATTTTATCCTATCCAAGATAATTACACATCTCCAATTCATAAAATAAATTAATATTAATTTTTTCTGATTGTTGTGTAGTTTTTATAAAGTCCATAAACTATTTTTCTCTATATTTAAACAAGAATAAAAAATATTAAAGGGTTATTAGGTAAAACCCCCTATATTATTTTATATTAGATCCTTAACTATGAGTTTCCAATGATCAAATTTCAGTGAATATTATTTAATTATTAAACTAATAATTAATATCCATTAATAATATATTATCTATTTAGTTTAAGAAACATTAATCCTTGGGTAAATAAAATTTCCATAGATTAATATGACAATAATTTAATTTTCAAATGAACATTAATTATAGTGAAATTACTGTTATAGATTTATAAGAACTATTTAACAACTTTTATGCAGCTAAAATACTAAAATTCACAAATGAGTCGCCTAACACCTGAAAAAGATCATGATTTTTTTGTAGTCATTAGATTTATTAAAAACCAATACTCACCATGTTTTATTATAATATATGACGAAATCTGAATACTTTTGAGTTGGGTTTTATGTAATGATAATGAATTCTATTATCAAGTAAAAAATGAGTTTCCCTGATCAAATTACTTACAGTATATACCATATGAATTTCAGACACTGTATATTTATTATAACATAGATACCAATTTAATATTTAATTCCATTAACCTTCAGTTAAAAAGATACTTCTCATCCAAAAATTTATATGGTGATACCTCTCCTATGACATCTCCAAGGTTGAGCTATTATAGTGGTGCCTTGGATTTCTCTTAATCAATTAATTTTTAACATTTGAATAATATGATATTTTCCTTATCATAAGACAAGTATAATACTTCTTCCATATTATGAGATAGTCTGAGGAACAATATGTACTCAACTTCGCAGGCTCTAGTGACGTGTTTACTAATAAAATTTTAATTTCATGAGGTGGAACATTATTTATTATTATGAAATGTGATTTCCTCCATTATGAGGAGGTATCAATATGAGTTTTCTGTACTGAAGAATATAATAATTCAATTGATAAACCAAAATGAAAATTAATTGATGTCGAAACATATATTATGAATAAAAAATAATAATGTTTGAATTTGATGGATTTTTTGAAGTTATTTTCAAAATAGATTAATGTAATAAAATATGTTGACATTTGTTAGTGATTACCATCATGGATGTATAATGTAAAGTGGTGATTCATAGTTTGAATCCATGTTAACAATATTTTTAAGGAATTATAGGAAATGGATTCTTTAATTTCTTTATGATATATGCAAATATGATGCTTCGATAGGTATAAAAATGAACGAACCATCCATTAAGAACCATTGATGGTAATAATTTATTATGTTAAAGAAACTCCTTGGATCATATTTAAGGTCTGTATGATGATATATGTGATGGTTTTTAGATTTTTTATAAGTCAATGATTCAATACGAATTATTTTATAATTAATAGGTTATGGTCTGTTATGATGGTCGATCTATTGGTAAAGAAAAATTGCCTAATTTTCACGGTCGATAAATTTTTCATGTGTCATTTGTTTTTATAACATAGTCAATTTTGTGATATATAAATGTGATTAATCATCATGTTTAATTAGTTATACATGAGTTCTATCCATTGAGTTATGATGAATAATAATCATGATGAAGTTATGTTAACAAAACAATTAAACAACTATTGAATTTACATCATACAGGTATAATGTGAATATCATTCAAGTAATGAATAATAATTATAAAATCTTATCTAAACACGAATCTATTGTTTCATCATCAATAAGAACATAAAAAACTGAATGTTCTTGTGTAATATTCATATGAATTCTATGTGCATTTTATGAGCATTATAACCAACAGTGCTTGTGATTTATAGGTGTTTTTAAAATTAATGGACCTATTTAAGGGTAATTTTCTTTAAAGAATAAAATTTTATCTTATTAATTATTAAATAAAACAGGAAATTTATATAATGATTTATGTTGGATAATTAGTGTAAATGTCCCATGATAATATAAATGGTTCATGTCTGAAGATATAATGAAAGAATAAAGTGGATAAAGTGATCAATATCACTTAAAACATTGAGTTTATATTGGAATATTTTAAACATATTATCTTATAAAAAATAAGTAATAAATCCTAAAATGTTTCATGTAATTATCTCTATGGAAATTTCATCAACGGGACCCGAATAAGATATGATTTAGGAAAATAATTATATCAAAAACCATTATAGTTTGAAGATAATGATGATTTTTATAAGGATTGTTCCCATTGAATTTTAGATGGCTACCACACCAATGAAAGAGATCATGCTACATTGATTTTTGAAATGATAAATCCACAAATATTATTATATTACAATAGAATATGGTAGTACTTATTGTGTATCATGTAAAATAAAAAAGTTTTCTAATTAAAATATGATTGAAATAATTTTATTTCATTATTGGAATACATTTTGAGATGACCACCATTTTTGAATCCAAGCACGTGGAGGGCTATTCCATAAGCAATAGCCTACTATTGCATAATTCAGGTATTTTAGGGGGATTATTTAAATTTTTATAATAGATATGGTTCATTGGATAATATTTTTATGTATATTTAAATATCACGTTGAATTATAAATTAAAAAATTCAAGAGGATTTAATGAACATTTCTCCATGTGATTCTTAAATAGTAATGAGTCTCAGAAAATTCATTACTCTGTGGAAATAAGAATTCAAATGCTATAAATATAGTAACTGAAATATAATATTATTTCTAAAATATTTTAAATGACCATATATG
Organism: Viscum album; assembly: GCA_963277665.1. Classification (NCBI taxonomy): domain Eukaryota; kingdom Viridiplantae; phylum Streptophyta; class Magnoliopsida; order Santalales; family Viscaceae; genus Viscum; species Viscum album. The sequence continues at coordinate 575,401,678 of OY728138.1, read as the reverse complement.
CATTAATATATCATTTTCACTAGCCATATATAAATATTAACAAAGTATCAAGAATATATTTCCCCATAATAGTATAAAATAAATATGTAAATAACTACTTATAGTGAAAATATGAAGATATTCTAAAAGGGTGGGATTAAATCTAATACTCCATTCAAGATAACATTTCTTATATATGAAACCAGTTAAAGAACATTTAAGGGATATACTATGAGTTAGATAATTTAGAAGAGGAAGAAGACATTGATACAACTGGATCATAGATAAAATAATACTGAGAGTATACTGATAAAATTCATATAGTTCATCTTTCTTCACAAATACTCATGACGATTTATAACAACTATGATTAAAACTCAATGTCAGTTTGAGGGTTGAAGAAGGAAAATTTTAATGAATTTATTTTGATTTGATGAATATATTTAGAAGATTATTTGAAGGTTAATTAATGTATCATTGAATCTAGTGATTTATGAATAAACAACACCACCATTTACTCAGGGGGATCGACATATGAAATGGGTAATTGAGGATTTTAATTACACTATCTATACAATTTTGTATCTTATACTATAAGTTTCAATGTAAAAAATTTATCAAATAAGTCAAGGACACCAAAAAATGAATTATTTTAACATTTAAATGATAAAATTTATCTTATTAATGTGTAATTTTGATGTCAAGTTATTGGGAAAATTATAACAAAACAAGTTTTCGGAGAAGTAATAATTCAATTATTAATGGTCTATAAATATACTTTGAGTGATAAATATTCCCACCTATAAATAAAATAATAGTGGTTTAAAGATATTCAAATTTATTTTTAAAAGAAAATATTTTGGATGAATCAAGGATGAAGCATACAAGAAAATGGGGAGATAGGTTAAGATGACCGATGATGTGAAAAACATTCTCAATATGAATAATCATAAAAATAAAGTGAAATAAAAGAATAAGTTGTTTTTCAAAACTATACCTTCTTAATCTATTTATGACATTGATATTTCCACATAACCATTAGTAGAATATCTCATAAAAAATATTCTCATGAAAATGAAAAGTAGAAACTGATGAAAAAAATCATATGTTCCTATCTCTTTGAAAATGATATCATCCAAGTCCTATTTGGATGATCATGTTAAATAACTTTATTAGGATAGTGTATATTTTGAAGAGAAAACAATAAAAATGGATTAGTAAAATTGATTAAATATATTCAATAATGCGTGGAGATGATATAATAAATTATAAAATACTTTATTCACTAAGATAATCTCAATAATTTAAGATAAATAATTTAATCAAGTAAACTTAGAAATATGAAAATATAAGACAACATGTCCAACAATGAAGAAAACAATGATTTTTTGGTTATTTTTATTATTATTACAGGAGTGGGATTAAGGAAATAAAATAGTAAAATAATCTAACAGTTTTAAAATTTAAATAATATAAAATGTCCAGAGGCAATATACTATGTAAGAACATGCCTTTTTATTCCATCCTAGACACTATATAAGATTAGAATGTCTCCTTAGAGGAATATATATGAATACATGGGTAAATATTTTGACATATTTAACATATATTTTCATTATTATGTGGGGTGATGGTATATCTCAATAGATTATAATATATATAAATATGACAACATAATACAACATTTGGTAATGAAAAATTATTGAATGAATGTTTAATCTTCCTTGAAAGAAAGGAAAATAAATATAGCAGTTCAATAAGGAAAGAGTTGGGAATAATTACCCAAATTTGGTAAATGTGATTATTATATAAAAACACAAAAACATATACTGGTTCTTCTACTATGGTAAAATATGCCACTATATAGATTTCAGTAAACATACCATGGAATATAATACATAATAAAGGTGGTATGAATAAAATAAAGTGTCAATATATGATAATAATAAAAGTATTTTTCATTATTGAATACATCCTGAAAGAAAGATTTAATGGGTTCCCAATAAATGGTATCTCCAACTGTTAAAAAAGGAATGTTATATTTTAATATAATCCTCTTATAAACATAAAAAACTATATGATTTTTTTATGACTTATTTTGATTGAAAAATAAATATGGAATAATAACCATCCAAGGAATTACCAAGAGGTATGGATGTAATGTCACATGTAGTAGAAGATGAATCCAATGATAGGATGTCTAATCATGAAAAAAATATTCCGTAGAAAAAAGTTACACTGACCTTGAAATCTAGTGGGTAATATTTCATAAGATTATAATCAATGGTAATAACACAATTTATCATTGTGACTAAGTAGAAAAGATAAATCATTATATTTCCTAGAAATTAATTATATAGGATTGAAATAAACCCATGTTGTCCATAGAATATGACATATATAAATTCAAATGAAACAAAATACTACTAGTGTTTAAAAAAATTAAATCTCAAATGAAAAGTTTCATCATCTTGATATCCCAATATGTGCCCTATTTATTTTAATATTGTGTAATGAAATACACCACACCGTATTTCTATTAAATAATTTTTTTAATAAAATTAATTGAGTTTAAGGAAATATAGTAAAATATATTTCAATGATTCTATCACTATTATACAATGAGATACAATTTCACATTATGGAATATGTTTATTACCATTTTAATTTAATGAGTGGGTTCATCCCATAAGGTTTAATGTATATGGATAAGTTGATTATATTGTTTGTTCATTCTCAGAAATAAATGATGTATGAGGTATGCACATCTCCTTTTTTACCCTATTTTGATAATAATAATTTTTTTATTATGGGTGAATCTTTTTCAATGAGAAAACACGACAAAATTTTTAAGATTATAACATTACCTGTTGAATTTTTTAAATATTTTAATGGTGTGTTCCTTGTATTTCTTTCATGATATATTTATTTTTATAGCTTGAAAATGATACATTTTTAGTATGTTATCACATAGATGGGAATTATTTTACATTATTTATATCTTGTATAGTCTATCATATATTTTATATTGGGTTATTAAATTTATATATTTTCACGAACCATTCAAGGTACATAGTTAACCTGATTACCAATTTGGTCATCTTATATCCTAAAGGTCATTCAGGATCACCATGATTCGACGAATAACACCTTGCATCATACAAAATAAATGTGGGAATGATTTTCCACCAATAATGTGGAATTACACTAAACAAGTTAGTAATTCTTTCAATGTAATCTCCATTTATAGAAATACACTAGAAGTTAATCTAGAAAAGTATTCCTAAGTACTAAAAAATGTTCCAAAAAATATGACAAACTACCCAAGTCCCAAGGGATTCAAATCACCAAGTCCATAGATTAGAAACCAAAACCATCACTAATTGGTAATTTACACCTAATCAGGCCTATAAAAAGATAGTCTACTGACACCTAAAGGAACATATAGGGTGTGAGATTCAATGGAATGTTGGGTTTCACAAAATATTCAATAACAGTTTCCAATATTAAATTAACAAAATAGTGATTACAATTTAAGTAAAACAAGTGTAATTTTACATAAGCATAATTAATAATTTCATTAATTACATTTCAAAAGATGGAAATAAATTTTAAAAAATATTTAATTTTAAATTCATGGAATATTTATAAAACAATGTAAATTTTCACAATTCTCTTCAATAAAAACTTTTATATAAAATAGTTTTTATAAATTAGAAGGAATATAAAATTGATTATAAATATTTAATATATTAATGTTAAATACAAATAGGTGACATACATGGTCATATGATTATTATGCGTTGATTTTTATAGACTATGGGGACTCCACACTCATTTTGACATGTAAAAATATACTTCACTTTAAACTCAATTGAAATAATTATCATAACAATCTATTAAGGGATGCGATGTACTGCATTTATGTTTTCTAATGTTTTAAAGTGTAAAGTTTCATTAAAATAATTCACTAACTACCTAATTTTTTCATTCTCTCTAGAAAAAAATAATCATAGAGAACTTATTTCATGAAACATTGTAACACATCTAATCTAATTATGAATTTAAAATACACTGATTTTCAATTTAAAAATCAAAATTTGGGTTTCTAATAAAAATCCTATATTTTAAAAAATAGAATATAAATGTACGTATCAAAAACCATTTTAATATATTTTAATAATATAATCATTTTATGTCATTTCATAATTAAATATAAAAATTCAATTTCATAAATTAAATTTATTAATTAAACATTTCACCGAATTCGATCAATTTCATAATAAACCCCAGATTTAATTGAATTGGGTTTTTCCCCAATTTTCCATCAAGTCCTTTTGAAAAATTTAATTCATAATTTTTATTTAAATATTTAACACCAAACTAAATATTTAAATTAAACAATTTAAATTTTATAATTTCAATAAAGACACCCTAGTTCAGTCTAACTAGTGGTTTTCCAATTTTCCTCCAAAACCCCAATTTAAAACACAGATTCAATGAAATTGGGTTTTTTACAATTCAATTTGAGTCTATTTAATTATAATCATTAAATATAATTTAATTCCAAATATTGAAATTAAATAAATAAATTTAGGGTTAAGATAATTTATCCACCATGATAAAAACACCCACCTCGGGATCATAAGATATTGAATCGTAAGGTCATGCAAGGGAAATCCAATGGAGAATGATAGAAACATGGATCTATGAGTCAAAACTCAGTTTAGATAAAAAAAATAGTGGCTATTAATCCAAAAATTAACATGGGGATTCATAGAACCCTAATGGGAAAAGATAGATAATAGGAGAATGAGAACAAGAAAAAGAAAACTAACTTGATGAAACTGAAAGGGTATTCCTTAGTATTTAAATGTATTCTAGGTGGTATCTAAGAGGAGAAAATAATACTGGGAGTTCTATGGATTGAGAAATATATTAGGTGTCATTCAAGTCTATCTGTAATCTAAAAGAGAGGTTCGTGATTTTTTTATCAATATTCTAATTAAATAAAATCACATACGTATGCTTTATTAGACATAGGATCATTTTTAGAAAATATTTTCCACTCCACAAACCTATTTTCAATGGGTTTCACTTTTCCACCTATGAGGGTGAATGCCATAACTAATCAATCCCCAACCATACCAAATCACACTACCTTGTGTTGGATGTTTTTCTTTATTAAGGAACATGGTTTGGGAAGACCGTGTGCCAATCATGTTCTAGCCAATAATTTTCAAAAAAAATTAATTTCAACCTAAACACTCCCAAATAAAACCAAATGAAATAATAAAAAAATTATGGGTTTAGGAATGCCTTAAAATAGACACATGGTGTTATATCCTCCCCACTATAGAAACATTCTGATCCCTGAAAGCATACAATGAAAATTCCATCCCAAAACTATGATTCCAATACACTCCCATCTATGCCTCCATATCCCTCATTTCATGAGAATCAGAACTGTGATTCCATTGCACTCACACCAAAGGTATATTCCTCCCACAACGTACCTTGTCTAAGAATCAACATTCTAGATTGGCCGTTAAGTCAAGGATTAATCATTTTCAACTTCAAGATCACACCATTTTATGACATGATATATATTACATTGATACATTCAAAGATGAGATACATGGGACACATTGTGTATCAATTTCAGATGTGATGGAATTGATAATTAGTAATAAAATTTTTTCTTTTCCTTGTCAACAACATCAAGTGGTCCCACAAAATAAGGAGTAAGATTCCCTTGCCTCCCAAGACATCGATGACCCACCAGAGGAGAATAATTAAAGAATACATGGTCACAAATTGATAATTCCATATGTCTATGGTAAAAATAAAAATAAAATTTATATCAAATCTATTTCATCAAAATTATTAGATAAATAAACTGGATCATTATGGTCATCTCTTGGACCAAGCATTGATCAATCAAGGGACCTACACCAATCCCAAAAAGAAACATCATATATTAACAAGGTAGTACATACAATTCCTAAAAAAGATCAATTATAACCATGGACTACTATCTATTTTTATAAGAAAACTCATCCTGACCAAATTGACCATCCCATGTTCCACTAAATATCAGATCAAAAGTGTGAATCATTTCCTCAACAATATATATAGCTACTTCTATCTGGAAATCAGACTGAATATGACATGACTTATAGAAATGGAATTTAGATACTAGTACCTCCCAAAGGCTTCTCAAAAAGTGAGAAGTGACTTAAGGATCCCTATCATGAAATATAGAATAAATAATCCCATTAAAACAAACAACATCTTTCATATAATGATTTCTCAACTCCTAAACATTGGTTGTATCAAGAACTGGAATAATGTGTTCTGATTTATTCATCTTATCAATAACAGTCTAAATCCAGATACTCATTTTGTAGGTACATCTAAACCCATACACAAATTTTATAGAGATCTCATCCCAATTCAATTTTGGAACATAAAGTAGATAAAGAAAACCCATTGTTTCTGGTTCTCAACCTTAACATGTTCATACATATAAAAGGAAAAAATAAACTCACCAATTTCCATCTCATACATGAACAAAGGAACTACCACCAAAACTCATATAATAGGTTTATGGTTTTGTGGTTTAATATCTATTGGAAACTATGGAAATCTCCCATTACAACATTTTATACTAAAAAAGGCACTAAAAATAATTATAAAATCATATAATGACCTCTTTGGATAATAATAACGCAAGAATAGTCTCTAAACCAATAAGAGAGTCTCTTATTCTGTAGATCTCATCACCAAATAGAGGTTTATAATGAATTAATTCAAGAAGAGTGGATTTCAACTGAACACTGGCCAAAGAAACCTTTGACCTAGAATCATGGAGTCCAATATAAAACTGTGTAATGATAACCAATAGGTTCCACCGTTTTGATGATTCATTCACATCCTATGATATAATTTTACTATTGAAACGATTTATAATAACATTATCATTCCTTGGGTTATATGAAATGTCGACATTTAAATACATCATGTATTCCAACCAATACATCTATAAATATTTAAATATTTTTTAGAGAATATATAACTCGAGATATTATCATTTCAAAACACTGTACAAATTTCATTGAGAAGTTAATTCCACCAACTATTAATAACATGAATAAAAATATCATGTTCATGGTCATTGGTCAGTAAATTTACTCTTATGTCATAAGATAATGAGATTTAGAAGAAAAATCATGATTACCCTGCATTATAATGTTTCTGAAGCATGATCCAAATGCATTAAGAAAACCAAGTAGCCCTTCCTGACCAATAGAAGAGTCAAAAATGGCATTGTTTTCCAATGTAATATCATCTCATCAATAGAACTTTGACACTCTAATAATAGTAAATATATACTCCCTTCTGACATAGTGAAATCATCAGATAATAAAAAATATAAAATTATTTCATGAAATGGTAATAATATCTGTCTATGAACAAGAATCATTAAATCTCGAAGAAAGTTTGCGTTTTATCCTAATTAATAATATCCTTCACAATATTATTATCAACTAATATTGCTTTTTCCAACACAATATTTTCTAATTACATTAATTATATAAAATAGAAATCAGATTTTAATAGAATTTCCTAATGTTAGTGATTTATCAGCGATCAAAAAATAGTGCTTAGATAAGGCATATGATCCTCCTTATACATTGACTAAATTAGTATGTTTTCCATAAAGACCAAAATGAAGGTATCAATGTACTAATGTAATATTATATTTATCAAATCCATGAAAACAGTCGGTGCATTGGTCACTCCAAATGGCGTGACAAGGTTATCATAATGTCTATAACATCTCTGAATAGGGGTTTTCAAAATGTTAGATTCATTTATCCTCATATGATGGTATCAATAATCAAGATAAATCAATGAGAACAAATTTTCCCATTTTAACTAATCAAACATATCATCAATCCATGGAAATGAATTCTTTTATTTATCATAACTTGATTTATCTTTTAGTAATCAACACATTAGTGAAGGGAATAATCATCTTTTTTATCATTGAGAACTGGTGCTTCCCAATGTGAAAAACATGGGCATATAAATATTTTTTCAAGATTATAATCTAAATGGGGAATCATATCTTTAATTTATTTTATGAAATACAGTAACATGGAATGGATAATGGTAGATCATCGGGCATTAAGTCAATGAAATACCCCACCTCATTTACTGATGGAAAACTAATGATTTCAGAAGATTACATTTTGGAAAACTATGCAAAAAATGGAGGGATATCACCACTATATGATTCCCACTCTAGAACTATGAAAAATAGCAATATAACATCCCCCAAATCCAGATAAGAATATATGTCTCATCTCAACCTTGAGTTCCATTATCCATTAAAGACATTTCACACTCCATCGAGTGTAGTGAATTAGGCACATCGAATATTAGAACCTTAATTTGATTTATTAGAATTGTTCCAATCTATTATGAAAATAATTTCAAGTGGTTTCATGTTTAGAATCATATAACTCAAAAAATGATCAACATTTGATAGAGAGAAAACAGAAGAGGGACTCTGGAGAACTTTCTCTCTCTTCATACTATGGGTTGTAGAAATATACATTGCACGATATCAAATATCCATTGGAATATTTTTCATATTAATGAAATAGATTGAAATATATGGATGAGTTTAACCAGTATCAAATTATGAAGTCAATAATGAAAAATAGACATTGATGGTACCTCTCATAGTTACTTGACTCGCATCGCCATCCTCTCGGACTCTTCAACATCATGATGAATCTTTTTCTGGTGCCTGTGGATGGAACCCATTTTCATGTGAAGCATTTAATTGTTTTGTAGATTAGATGATGATAATAATATTATGATTCTACATAGAGTGAAATAAATATGGAAGAGTTTCTTCAAGTGACCTTTTCATTTGTAGTAGCCACATATTCATGGGTTCCTCAATGAAAACTCACATTAAATACTCCAACTTTCAACACTGTTAAAAAACTAAAGAACCACATATAGAAAATTGAAGAGGTATAGAATACCACACTCTTAAGAACCTTTATATCTATCATTATTCTTCTTAATTCCGTTAGAGGAATGAAAACTACCTCAAGGAGAAAAGGAAACTACAGATAACCGTTACATGTCAGCAAGGTCCATCTCAACCATCATTTCAATATCATAAACATCAATATAATAAAGAATCAACATTATGATAACATGAGAATAAATATCCTATCGAGTTCCCAACATTAATAGTGGATCCTTCATCTTCTTAGTTAGAACAATTTTAGGGGAAAATTTCACAAGATCAGAACAAAAATTTTCATAATCTTTCGTTGTCCTTTCAACCACCTTGAGTTTAAAAAACATAGTGTCTTTGTCCAACAACATTGTCTCAGGAAAAAAAATGATCAGTGAAAAGAACCATGAAGTCCTTCCAGTATAATCCCTATTGTTTCTTCAATATGGCTATCATGTCCCAGAATATACTATATGGTCCTTCCAGCACAACGGTGACACATGTCACTTTGATTTCTTCGGTTGTGTTCAAGAAACTAGAAAAATGATCCATTCTTCCCAACCACTCCTCATCTTCCTTAGGATCATTTTATCCTTGGAAATGTTTTGGATTCCGGTGAAGGAGGTTTGGAAGAAAAATATTGAGGACCCCCCCTTTGAGGTTCCATATTTATTTCCAGAATGAGAATTGGATGTAATTTCAATCTTAGTGATTGGAAAATGTTCAAAATCACCTCAACTAGACTCAGGTCCATGAGAGGATTTCCTCACAATGGTTTAGCATCCACTTCTTCAAAGATCTGATTCACACGTCATCTATGAGGCATGATTCTACAGAATATCAGAAAAATACAATGAAGATAACTGATTAACACTCAAATAATGTGATAATGGATATTAATCCCAACTGAAAGACAAAAAAGATTTAGATCTCACATATCTAAATCCAAACAGGGAAAATACTATAATAAATAAACATTTTTCCTTTAACTAACCACCCCTGGTTACATATAGTTCATTGTAGGTATTAATAACAATTCACTCATTCACAACTACCTTCTGTGTCTCAGAAAAATTACATAAATTTATACTGAATTCAATATAAGAATTTGAACAACCCTTTGATAATATTTTCTCATGAACCATCCTATGTACCTTGATATCCTGATAGTCGAGTCATTCTATACATTTCCTGAAGGACATTCTTAATCCCCATGGGTAGACGACTTGCACCATCATTATAGATAATAAATCTGGGAAACAATTTTGCATTAACAATGAATATTTAAAAGAGAGAATTTGTTAATTAAATCAATGTAATCTCAACTGGGATAACTGTACCAAAGTCCATACAAGAAAAAACACAGAAAATTACAAAACAAATGTAGTAGGAAATAAGAAAAACTTCCCCATGCTCTGAAATATATGACTCACCATGTCCACGAATCAACAGCTAGAAGCAATGCCATGTTATTTTTTTCCTCTTCTAAAACATGGAAGGAGATAATCTAAAAACACCCAAAGGAAACAATAGGGTGTGATCTAAAAATCATAGTAGGGTATAATAATAGATTCTATAATAGATGGAAATTTTAAATTAACCAAAGTGAGATTTCAATTTAAAAGAAACATCACTGGAATTTCGTAATCATAATTAAAAAAATCATGATTTACATTTCAATATATTAATATATTTATGAAAATGATTTATTTTTAAATTTATGGAATATTTTTAAATCAATTGAACTTTTCACAAATGTATTAAATAAATTAAATTATATTAAACATTTTATGTAAATTAATAGGGCTGAGAAACATTTTATAACAATTGAATATATTCATTTGAAATAAAAACAAGTGTGAAACATAGTCATATTCTTAAATAAGGTATGATAATTCTAGGTTATATGGACTCAAAAATCATAGTGAGGCCACAATATATTCATACGTCTATTTGAACTCATGCCAAAAGTGACTCAGTAGCTTTGCCTAAGGTATGTGACATACTTCATTCATGTTTTAGAACATTGAAAAGCATATATTGCTATCCAAATAACTCCATAACGACTTAACGCTTTTTTGTACACTGTTAAAAAACCATGATGGTAAATTTATTTCATGAATTCTGAAAATACAAGTAATCCCATTCCCAGTTTCAAAAATTCTAATTTTCCTTTTATAAACTAAAAGATAAGTTTTTAATAATAATCATTTCTTTTCCAAAATAAAATCCAATCATTCCTCTCAAAATCATATTAATCCATTCGAGGAATATTTTAATTTTTAATCAACTCACAAATAAATTTCACACTACATATTTAATAATTAAATTCAACAATTTAAATTTCCACAAGACTCTATCAATTTTAAAATAAACACCAAATTTAATGGAATTGGGATTTTCACAATTTCCTATCAGATAATTTTCTAAAATTAAATTCAAAAATTTGATTGAGATTATTTTCGTCAAATACACATATTATATTAAAAAAAATTAAATTTCACTGTTTCCATAAACATACCCTAATTCAATAGAATTGGGGTTTTTTTGATTTCACCCATAAACTATTTTTAAAACAACAATTCACTAGAATTGTGTTTTTTCAAAAAACCAAATAAAATCTATTTAATTGAAATACTTAAATTTAATTTAATTTAAAAAATGAAATTTAAATAATTTAATTTAAAGTCAATATAAATTGGGAATCATGACTGATCCAACTACCTTGGGATTATAGGAGCTCAAATCACATTTCCATAAATGGAAAAATTCATTAGAGAACAATTAAAATAATGATCTAGAAATGATACAATGGTTTATAACAAAACATGGGTATTATATGTACAAATAAAATAAGGGATTCATGAATCCTTTGGAAGTAGAAGATAGGTCATGGTAGAATGTCAATGAGAAAGGAAATTAACTGGATGAAGATCAAATGCCTTTACTCATGATTTGAATCACTTTTTCATAGGGATTAGTGGGGCCAAAAACTCTTATTTGGTTCTCCAAGAATATGAGATAATGTTTATGGATCATTCTAGTCTACCTAGGATCTAAACTGGGGTTTTGAGATTATTTAATCATAATTTAGATAAAAACCCCATATGAAAGGTTCCCTGGGTAAGGGTATTTAATTTTTAAATATCATGTGCAAGTCATGCACATTTTTGAAATGGGCCACATGATTATTCTTAAGAGGGAACATGATAAGAATAACCATGCACCAAAAATTCCAAATCCCACTAAATTGGGTTGTATATTTTCCACTGAGACGGAACACAAATTGAGGATGATGTACACATAGCGTGCACTATCCAAAAAATTTCCAAAACTCATTTTCATTCTGAACGTTCTCAACTAAGACCCAACCAAATCATGATTAAAAGGAGGGGTATAAGAATAGTGAAAATTTTAATAGAATGTTATATTCATTTTATAAAGTATCTTAGTTTTTTTTGGATCCATACATCGCTCAAAATTGAATTATATTGTAATTAATATTTAATATGGAATAGAAGTTGTAAAGTAATATTTGGAAACCTGTATTAAAATTACACTATATTTCAGGATTTATTATATAATTATAAGCATAATATAATCTAAAAATATTGATAATCATATTTTATTTTGGTAATTAGATATGTATCTCAATATATTGAAATATGAATACTGTTTGAGTATTTAAAACACTATAACCTTTCCTTGAGATCCATTGATCATCTAAAACCTCAATGGATAACCTGGGGACATACATAAGAAAGGCATGTGCTGCAAATTCAAATAACAGAATTGTAAAATAATGGAATTAAATCAATGTATTAAATGTGATTCATGTCTAATAATATTGTGAGATATAATGGGTAGAATCATAATCACTAACATTAATGCTTGATAAGCATGAATACATATAAGAATTTGGAAATAAAAAATAGGATAATAAGAATAACTCACGGATATCTATAGAGACATCATATTATTGTGTCTTAAAGATAATTATCTCTGCACCATACAGGGTTTCTCATTATATAAAAAATTATCCAGTGCATTAAATAACTATATAATTCTAGGGTCACCTTCAAAATTATTATCATGTACGTTCATTAGGGTTCTACATTTATCTTACAAAATAAGGGTTCCATTCATTATGATTATTCATATGTTTTTTGATGGTGGATTAGACACATGAAATTTCCCAATCAATGAATAATATGTTAATCATGGTGAATTCCATTAGGTGTAATTGGTGATGGGTATTCATGATAGAAATGTTTCGCATTGAATTTATATTATAATTTTGTCCACATATTAGTTGTAAAAACTGTTTCATAGAAGGGTTTAAGGAATGTGAATTGTGTTTTATAATTACTATAGAATAATAAAGAATATAAGTGGATGTGTATAATAAATTAAAATATAAACAATTGTAAATAAAAATACATAGTATTATTAGTGTACTTAAAAAGGAAGAGGAGATAATTTGTTTTCTTGAGAGTGTTCCACTAAAATATTATAAGGAACATGATAATAACATGACAACACCATGGTAGGACATTAAGTTCCACATGGAGATTAAATTCATAAAAAATGGTTTTGAGTGGAGAAGAATGATAGGTTCTATGAGAATTTATAACTAAAGAGAGGTGAATTTTTATTAATATTAAAATATAGGTTTTTTACTCCATGTAATAAAATAATCAAAACCACAAACCGTTTCATTGTTCATCCAATCCTTTTTTTCCAAAGGGATGGTGTTTTTATTATTTTATTAGGATTATAACTAAAAATTTTAATAGAATAACATTATCATTTGGAATAAATCCATGTCCATAAAAATTGTATATAAATAATTAAAATATAATATCGGTTTTTTAGAATTCACTATAATTTTTAAAATTAATTAAATAACATTAAAAACACATTATTATAACTACGATATCTATTTTCAGTAATTTATTCCAATTATATTATAACATAAATCACTTTCGAGATATTTTATCATCTTTTTAAAATCTATGTATCTAAATTTAATTTATTTTTTTCTTAAATGTTTTATATTCACATTAAATTATACAAAAATTACTACCACATCATTGAGATATTTTCATTTAAAAAGATTATTTTACAAGAATAATTTTATATATATGGGAATTTATACGTTAGCCAAAAATCCTTATTTACTATTGTACACTAGATTTTATGACTCTAACCACATTCTAACCAATATAAAAATTATATTGGACTTCATTAAATTATAATATCATTTTTATTAAATTAAATATAATTTAAAATGTATATTTAGAAAAGATAAAATGTAATTGAAATATTAATTAATTTATTAGAAGATAAGATTAAATGAATTTATATATTTCTGTAAAAATATAATTTTTTCTACTATATATCAAATTATAATTTTATAAAAATTATTTTATAATCATATATGTATATATATATATATAATATTATTATTCTTAAATTAATAAATAAAATTGCATAAAACATCAACCTATATACAAAATACCTCATTGTAGAAGTGCATGCCATAAGGTTTTGGTGTATGACTGTAATACATTCATGGGGTTGTTCGATGAACATGGTTTGGTATGTGGCCTCAATAATATTTAACTTCTCCCATAAATGGGGATTATCTGGTTTCTATTGTTGAATCCCTTATTTTCCATGGTTAAGGTTGGAGTCAATTGATTCAATTTACCTAGGAATTTATGTTAAATTCCCTTCATATGGTATAATCATACTATTTGAGGCTAGTGCTTCTTCTATCTGTTTCAACAGGGCATTTTCATCACCATTTTAATATACATATCCCCTTTAACCTTGTAGAATGAAGATAATAGTAATTATGGTAATTATTAATGTAATTTCAAATTTTATAAAAATAATTATGTCTAAATTTTATATCAATCAAATGTAAAAAAATTAAATATATTAAATTTGTATTCAATAAATACATTAAATTTTATAAAAAACAATATCTAGAAATAAAACTGTGAAATTTATTAATTCAATATTTAATTTCATTTACAAATGTATGGGTCATTAAATTCATCACCCCATTAAAAATTTCCCCTTAAATATTTTCATTTTTACACTAAATGATATGATGGTACTTTTTTTCATCGCATGTTAGGGTTCCCATGTTTCTTCCTGGAACCTATGGTTCTACTATAGTTATTTTCCTAGGTAACTTTTTTATAACAATTCCTCTATGACCTATGATTTTTTATATGTATTTCTCATATAAAATATCATTATTCAAAGGTATGAACTATATATTTAGTAAAAGGAATGGGTATATTATATACTTCCTTAAACGGGGTATATGGAACACTTAACGTACATAAGATTTGTTAATTGTGAGTGTTAGAAGATATGAAACATCACCAATTACATGAAGGATATTAAAGGGGATTATGTATCAAAGAAATACATTATTCCTCTTCCCAAACAACATGAAGATCTTATACACTAATATATAAAAAGAAACCTTATCACTGATGTCAATATATTGGTGTTGTCGACTATTGGAAACATATAATTTCCATAAAAGTTTCATGTATTTAATAATACACTAAATGTTTTGATCACAACCAATACTTTCATAAATAATATTAGGCCCTATATTAATTAACTATCTATATTTATCCAAACATGTTAGATTCAGAAACCTCTTCACATATAAAACCACATACAGGGTTGTATGAATTTTATAATAAAATACGTTATCATATTTAAACTCAATATTTCAAGGGGAAAATTTAAATATCATTGTAAATAACTTGATGAAGGTCTTAACATATTAACTAATGTTTTCATTTTTTTCTCATATTGATCACTCATATAAAGGATATATAAAGTAATAATACTCATCACTAATTCCAATTATTGATAAATTATTCGAAGGAACCATGAGGTAAACCTCTCACATAGAATATATACAATCTAGATTCTCCCTTTATTAATTATTTCCTCATCAATTATTTATATATTATAGTTGGTTTATCAAGAGATATAATTATGCTGATTGTACTGAAATACACTAATTTTATAATGATATTGAAAAGAACTCAAATGATAATATTTCCTTTTTATGTCATGGGGTGTACTTTGACGAAGTCCATTTTCTAATTTTCAAAATTCTATATTAGAATGGAAAATGATTACAACATATCCTTAGTCTTATTTATTTTAAACAATTATTTTTTATCTTACCAATCATTTAGATACAAATTTTCTCATCAAAATATATATATTATACTATAATTAATTTCTCATATCACTATAAATATTTTTTCTTCCTTGATTATTAGTGATGTATGATATATGAACAACATCAATAAGTGACTCATTTAGTTATGGTTTCTAACGGAGCCCATGTTGGGAAAGAAAATTTAACATCACAGTCTTTAGAAAACTTAAACACTATAATATTAACTACCATTCTCAGTAGCTCCTCATCATAATTTTCGGATTCCATGATATTATCAAGATTATATGATTTTTCATTTATTTGATCAAGGCAGGATTTTGTTCCTTTTATAATTTCCATTTTCATTATTTTCATATATAATAATATTTTATCCCATAAAATCCTCACCATGGTTAGGGTTGTAGGATTATTTCTGCACAAAGAATATTCCAATATGATCACATTCAAAGGATTGTAATAAAAAAAATAAAAAATCAAAATATTCTATAGCAACAAAAATTACACCATTTTAATATCCTTTTTTATATTATATAATTCAATCTTTTATTACCTTTATATTTTTCAAACTTCATCTCATAATGATATTGTTACAAAATATTCAATTTGAATATCTCTATATATAATTATAGATAATTTATTGGGAAGTATATTTAATCTACACATAATTGGTGGAGGCCTAGGATAACAAATTTTCATATTTATTGAACACACAAACCATGAAATTATTTTATGAATTAATATATATCACTTTTCCCTCCATATTGGTGGGTAATGTGAGCGATGGAAAACTAATTACACACTTATTTACTCTATAATTATCTCCTCAAATGTATCAAACCATATAAGCTTCATACCCTTCTATGTTATCTTATTTAATAATTATCATAGTTATATTTTTAAAAAATAACATTATTAATCATATAATCAAAGATAAGAATAAATATTGACAACATATTTTGTTTTGGATCATTCATCAATTGAAAAATTATTTGAAGGATCTAAAAATATTCCTTTATTGGCCATAAAATGCCTCAATAAATGATATATTCTCCATCCGATATCGAAATTTAATATTATTGACATTGAAACTGTCATTCAGCAAGGTCTTAAATACAACAAGCAAATTATCCCCATGTTCTTCCTTGATCTTGGAATACATAAGAATATATTCTATAATGACTACCAAATATTTCCCAATAAAATCTACAAAGACTCTATACATTATGTCCATTAATATTATTAAAACATTAGTATGTTCAAATGGAATAATTATGAAAACATAGTGTAAGTACCATGTAAGAAATGTAGACTTTTGGATATCCACCTTCACCTTTAAATGATAATATCCCAATTGAAGATCCACCTTATAGGAATAAAATACTCCACACAGGAGATAGAATATTTCATTGATACGTTGAAGAGGATACTTTTAATTTATCATGGTATTTTTTATCTCATGGTAATCAATTCAGCTGTGCATTGAACCATCCTAATAATTGAAGAAAAGGATTGGTTCACTCCATAGTGAAGCACATGGATGTTTAGACCCTTTATTAATATTTTCACATTTTTTATTCGCCATCTGAACAAGATCCAAAATGGCAATTCAAAATGGTGTCTGATGAATTTAAAAATCTCTAGGAATATGATTAATTAAGAACTATACCTCTTGGCATAGAGAAAGACCATTGAATTATTGGGGATTGACATTAGATAATTCTAGTATACTTATCTGGTCAACAAGGATGATTCCTCTATCTTCTCAATCACATGAGAGAGTTTCCCTTTCTCATAATGGGATATTATCAATCTTGAAGATAAAAATTTCAATAATGACTCATCCTTATCCTTGAATATTTATATAAATAGAGAGTGATTTTCAATATAGAGGATGTTTTTTAGAAAATTTTTTAATTCCCCAACCTCAGAATCCTAGATTCGGTTCATTATTACATATCATTGTCATGATCACAGAAGATCATGTCTCGAAATACCGATTAGTTAGTATACTTGGATGTTTTAGATACATTCATAAGGATTACATTACATCATAAAATGGAAAACTACAACAACATTTTTTCCAAAGACAACACTGAGATCCCATAGAATATCCCTATAGTTCAGTCATTATATACTTCTTTGTATCATGGGAAAAATAAAACATAGAAATGGGTGAGCTCAGATGCTCAGTAAGGATAACAATATAGCGGAAACTTTTATAAATAAGCATAAACATTTATGGAAATGTATAAGTGTAAAACAAAATCCTTTTAAACCTGAACTTAAGCATAACATGGAAATGATAAAAATAAAATAATTCCATTTACATACTCACATGGATATTCTACTAGTCGAATAATCACATGCAATATCAATTTCAACTTTCATAATGATGGAATGCATAATGCCAGACATTGATAACCACATAGTCAAGGCCTTATGCCAAGACTACAAATAATAATTTTTCATGTCCTTGTTCCAAGACACTAGTTTGTCTCATGAGACCAACCGATGTATAGAGGATCTATAGCGGGATCCACCCATCACATACAATGTCCAATGCATTCCTCATATGAAAAGATTTAAACATAACATAAACCTTCATATTAAAACTAGAATACGAAATGTCAATAATTTATCCAAAAAACATGAATGGTATAAAATAACACATCCATAGTAAAAACAATCTCAAAACCTTCAGTACAATATGGAATTTTTGTATCATAACAAATCAACTTCAAATAAGCTTAAAATCCATCAAAGGGTGTTGACATAGATGAAATCATAACCTTTGGATCGAGAAATATATCTGTCTATTTTGAAATAATTTAAAAGTCACATAATTATAAAAAAACATATTTCTTTTGAAAATATTTTTATAAGCTTGTAATGGAAGATTAGACGATGATATAACGGAGGAAAATAGCCGCACCCACCAAATAAGTTAAAAAAATTCTTACCTTATTTTTGTCGAAAAGGTCATAAAGTACCTTGTTTGTAAAACAACAGAAAGATTCATTTCAAAACATATAAGGTCAAATAAGGGTATAAATGACTTGAAACCATTGTCTATTTAATAGTAAAAATGTTTTGAAATACATTTTTAAGAAACATGGATGTGGATGATAAAGAGGTCCCAGTAGATACTTACGTAAAAACAACCTCACATAATAAAGAGATTGTGAAATTAACTCTTACTATGTAATATTTCCTTGGTCAAGGGTAGGTTAAACTTATGTATAATGGTGAAATAATTGTTATTAAATTATAAAAGAATTATTTACATTAATATGATATCATATAAGATCTTTTAATGTTTATTTGTTATTAATATTTTAGTATTATCATCATTTCAGGTGTGAACTGATTCGTTTTCCTTTATATGCTTTGTTACATAAGTTATTTTTTTTATGGATAGGATGTATCTTATTCATATTAATAATTATATTACCTCTTTAAACATTATTTTCAATCATCTAATGAAAATTAGTCTTGAATGTATTTTGATGAGGAGTGAATCTTATCGCGTTCGTCGAGATGGTAATCCGTACGTACGCACGAGCGACAATATCATTTTTTTGATATTAAAATAATATATAATTGGATGGTATATCATATATACATAATTTTTATCATGTTATATATATTATTTACAGCAATTACACATCATTATTATACCCATCCAAATAACAATGTAATGAATAACAATCACACCACGATGTGGATACGGTAAGTCGTACGTATACACGTATGGTGACATGTCATTCAAAGGATGGAGAGAATAATTAATATTTTTGTATTGTATTTATACTAAAATCATATTATATAGAAGATACTGGATTTATTATTTTAAAATGGAAAAAACAATGAAAGGGGAATTGGAAGAGGAAAAGCACTTGAAGGAGGTAATGAAATATTAACCCTTCTTCGGGTTCATCCTTTTGATTGGATGAAAATAGATCCTTAGGATGGCTTTACGGATAAATTAAGGCCTCTAGTATGAAGATAAGACAATTTAAAGGGTACTTGGGTGGGGTTTGGTCCAGCAAAATGGCAATGAAGATGTAAATTAGAGATAATAGGGAGTGCCCTTTTATAAGAGGGGTGAGGGGCACCTTAGGAAAAGCTAGATATACTATTTTATAAAAAAATCATTTTCAGTTTTAATTGCTCAAAAATGAAGTATTTAAAGGATAATATGGGAATGGGTCGAAAACCACTCAACCAGTAGGTTTTAGATAGGTTTGGGTCACTATATTTACTTTATCTTTTTGATTTAACTCTTAGTTAAATAGTTTGACATTTACCATGTCTCTTGGTATTTTTATATTATATGGTTAATAATCTTACTATAAACATCCAAGAGAACCTCAAATGGTTCATTAATGACATATATAATATTATTTAAGATCTTTGGCTGAAAATTATATTTTTAGGAATATAATATCAATTAATAATATAATATTTGTTTTAAAAACTCCTTTATGTCAATTTTGACGCTATTTGGTATTTTGTTTTTCTAAATTCCTAACGACATTATTTCATTGAAAAAAATTCATCTAACCAACCCTAACATGTCATATTAACCTATAAAATTAGTTTAATTCATAAAAAGTTTCATATTACATTTATTTGGATATTTATAATATCAAATATTTTAATATTTTATTAATTAGGTAATTACTCCATCCTCATTGTGTCATAAATAAATTAAATTATTTAAGCTCTAAAAAATTTAAATAAAATATGATTATGTAGGTAATATTTTTATCTTTGTAATTAATTTTTATAGATGAATTTATCTTATGTGTAACCATATATTAAAACTGGTTTGGTTATTAAAATTTTAATTTAACACTTTCAACTTTTCTTTGAATTAAATAATAATAAATGTCCTAATCTTATCCAAGTGGACCTAAATGATCATATTTTATTCCTAAGGTTTTTTTGGTATAACTAAACTTATGTAATAGAATTATGACATCTATCAGGGTAACAATAATATCATTTTTACCTCTAATTACACTTCTTATTTTAAACAGTGGTAAATGAATGTAAAAAGTTACTATTCACCAAAAAATTATTTTTGATCTCTTTGAAGCACATTATACATACTGATATCAACCACATCTCTTGGATTTTCAAAATTCAACTCACAAAATTGGTAAAATTATGATTTCTGTAAATTTACAAATTCTCCTAGGAGATGAGTAAAAGAAGGTAAAACTTTCAATAAAATTTTATATATCTAAAATTATTATAAACTGACTCCAACAAATCACATTGAACATATATAGGTATTATGTAACGCCCCAACCCCAGTTACCCAAAGTCTGTGCATTATTACATAACATTGGCCTGATAACAAGAAAGATCAAGTCTGGAAAGACCGACTAGTTTAGTAACCTTGGAAACACTAGATACAATCATAAAGTTTTACATTACATCATAAAAAAACATCTTGTCTTCATATCCCCTCATACTATCCCTGTAGGTCATTCATAAATAACTTCTTCATAATCCTGGGAAAAATAAAACATCGAAAGGGGTGAGCTCAGATGCTCAATAAGGATAATATTATTGTAGAAGCTTTCATAGATAAGCATAAACACTTAAGGCAATTTATAATTAAAACAAAAGCCTTTTAAACATGAACTTAAACATAGTAAGGAAAACATAAAATGAAATAATGCCATTTACTTATTCACATGGATATTATACTAATCGAATAATCACATGCAATATCAATAACCACTTTCATAATGATGGAATGCATAATTCCAGACTATCATAACCACATAGCCAAGGCCTCGTGCCAAGACTACAAATAAGATTTTTCCAAGGCCTTGTCCCAAGACACTAGTTTGTCTCATTAGACCTATCGATTCATCGAGGAGCTATAGTGGGCTCCACCCATCACTTATTAAGTCCAATGCATTCCTCATATGAACATGTTTAAACATAACATAAACATTCGTATTAAAACTAGCATACGAAATGTCAATACTTTAACCACAAACCATGAATGGTATAAAAATAGGACATCCATAGTCAAACATAACTCATTCAATACAATATGGAAGATTGTATTGTAACTCAATCGATAATAATGAATGATATTGGCGTAGATGAAAATAACCATCAAAACTATTGGAGAGAAATATCCCCCTTTTCTTGAAAACATTTAAAAGTCACACTATTTGTCAATAAGCCGTTTAAAAATAGATTTTTGAATCAAAGTATAACATAACACTTTGAAACTTTTAAAAGGAGTTTTAATTTTAAAACTTTAATTTCCATATAAATAAATCCTTAAAACCATTTTTTCAAACATGGACATTAATGAGAAAGATTTAGAAGAATAAGCCTTTAAAACATTTAAAAATGGTATTTTAGTTACAGTTTCTAACCAAAAGAGAGACACTTGAATATAAATAATTGAGGTAATAAAAACATTTTAATGTTATGAGAATAAAGGAATTCATGATATACTATGTCAAAGTACATTATATACACCACATAAATGTGATTTGGTGTATAAAAACAAAGAAGTCTCAATGGAATGTAAATTGAGATGAAATCTCTCATAAAGGCCGTATCCTTAGGTTAAGGATGAATAAATGACATAGTTATGTGTGAAAAATATAAATATACTAAATATGATTGGATATTTAGTTTAAAATAATCAAAGGAAATTCACACATAATCTTGTAAAAACAACACCAATGAATTGGATGTTTAAGTCAACAAATGGAGAATGAGTTAAAATATCTCTTATCAAATTCATATCGATGACTTGAGAAATTATCATTGGAGTGATTATGTGTATCAAAAGTATATCCATAGGAAGGGGAGTAGAAATTATGACATAATCAAATGAATAGTGATTCCACACATAATCTTGATGTAAAATAATCAATAAAGTTTGCGTAAAGCCAAATTAATGGAAATTGAATTTTCAAATTCCCTTATCGATTAGGTAACTTATGAAACATACACCCATGAAAGAAGGATAATAAAATGATGATGTATATACCCATAAACTAAATTATATTACACAATGAATACAATCATGGGAAGTACACATACACCAGATGCAATAAATAAGTAGTGAACAATAGAATTCTCACGAAATTAAGAGTGAGATAAGAAACCCCTTACCACGTTGTAATCAATTGATTCGTATGGCCAAAAGTTAATAACCACCAAATGATTTACAGAATAAAAAAATATAAAGAGAATCATGATAATATATATCAAATGGCTGTACACAATACACCACTTTCAATAATTTAGTGGTGAACAGTGGAAATCTCACATAATTGAAAGGGAGATCAGAAAATCCCTTTGTACTTTTTCCTTGGTCGACGGTAGGTTAACCTCCTGTATAATGGTGAAATAATTGTTATTTAATTATACAAGAATCATATGCATTAATATGGTATCATATATGATCTTTTATCATTGATTTGTTTATAATATATAATTGGATGGTATATCATATATACAGAATAATTATCATGTTATATTTATTATTTATATGAATTACACATCATTTTTATACCCATCCAAATAATAATTTATTGAATAACAATTACACCACGACGTGGAGACGGTAAGTCGTACGTATGCACGTATGGTGACATGTTATTCAAAGGGTGTATAGAATACTGAATATGGTTGTACCCTATTTATAATATTATTACATAATATAGGAGATACTGGATTCATTATTTTAGAATAGAAATAACAAAGAAATAAGAAGTGGAAGAAGAAAGGTACTTGAAAAGGGGTGGTGAAATCATTACCTCTTCTTCGGGTTCTTCCTTTTGATTTGATAAAAAGGGCTCCTTAGGTTGGATTTAAGATCAAACTAAGGCCTCTAGGTTGTAGTTAGGGATGTTGAGAGAGTATTTGTACAGGGGATGGCCGAACCAAAAAGCTTTGAAGGTGTGAATTAATGATAAGGGGGAGTGCCCTTTTATAAGAGGGGTGAGGGGCACCTTTGGAAAAGCTTGAAATAATGTTTTATAATAAATTCATATTTAGTTTATAATGGCTCCAAAGTGGAATATTTAAATTTTAAGGTGGGTATGGGTGGAAAACCACTCAACCAATATAATTTAGACAGATTTGGGCCATTATATTAACATTATCTTTTAGTTATATCTCTTAGTTAATTAGTTTGACACTTACCATGCCACTTTATATTTTTTATTATATAGTTAATAAACGTACTATATACATACAAGGGACCCCCAATTGGTCCATAAATGATAAAAATATCATGATATAAGTCTCTTGGCCGAACCTTATATTTTTTGGAATTTAATATCAATTAATAATATAATATTTTTTTAAAAACTCTTTTATGTCAATTTTGACACTATTCAATAATGGATTTTTGTAAAACTCATAACATAATGATTACTTAGAAAAAAGTTACTTAAATAAATCCTAACATGTCATATTATCCTAGAAAATTAGTGTAATTCATAAAAAGTCTAAAATTATATTTATTTGGGTATTTATAATATCAATTATTTTAATTTTTCACTATTATGGTAATTATTGCATCATCATTGTGTCATAAATAATTTAAATTATTTAATATCTAAAAATTATAAATAAAATATCATTATTTAGGAAATAGTTTTATCTTTATAATTAATATTTATAGTCTAAAATCCAACATATATGACCCTATATAACAATTGTTTTTCTAAAAGATATATGCTTGTGTGATTTTTGTATTCATTTTAACTTAATTAAAATAAAGTGTCCCTATCACTTACAAGTGGATTCATGGGGTCCCAAAATCGACCCAAAGACGGCCATGGTTGGCCATGTATCAAAAAATAAGGTTAAGACACGTTTTATGGTAATTTAATACTATTATAATATTATTTTTTAACCCTTATTTACCGGATTTACCCTTAACTAGGGTAAATAAAATATTTACCGATGAAATTATTCAAAATGTCTAAAAATAAAAGTTACCTATTTACAAAATATGAAGATCCTGATTCCAAATATGGAATCCATTTTTCCAAATTCAAAACAGAGAAGTGGCAGAAATTAATTTAAAATTAATTCCCGTTGTTAAAACAAAAAGTGTGTTTTTAAGAGATAATAACTATCAAAAGATTGACACTTGTTTATGTCTGGTTTAATTGTAAAATTATGTACAATGAATAACATTTTTTTAAATGGTAAAAATATATTCTAAATATACTTTAAAACCACTCATATTAATAATTTATCAATATTAATTATTTCGATTAAAAAAGTTGTTTTTAATTAAAATTTAGTAATTTTCACTATTCATCAAAATATGAAAGTTATCCGAAAAGTACCAAAATTTCACCATAGGCTAATTTTGATATTACGAATCCAAAAATGAATTCAATTGTGAGAGATAAAATTTATAAAATTTGAAAAATTAGGTATTACCCTTCATAATGGCTAGTTTGATTAGTTGTGGTGTGTTAGAATCTCGAAGTTGCGTACAATGCACATCATTGCATTATTCAAAGGGAAATGTACTGTGGAAGCTTGGGGTGTTACATTATCCCATACTTCAATAAATTACATCCTCGCAATTTTTTTAAAATTGGGATTGAGAATATAATGGAAAGTCCCACATCGGAAAAAGAGTTAATAAAACTATCACTATAAAAGAAAGGAAGAGAGGTATATAGGTCACCCAAGATAACCCATACTGGGATTCCATGTAGGAGGACATGGATATGGATGATAAACTAAGTGTTCAGTTCTAATGTAGATGGATAGAAAACATGATCAGGAGAAAGTTAACAATAAGAAAATCGCAAACTTGTGTTGGGACAAACGGTCCTTAGTCACCCGGTAGGAAAAGTAAAGGGACAAATTTTTTTTGTTTTATGTTACATTACATAAGGATGAGGAATTCATTTATGATATTGACTAAGAACATAAAGAGATATACTTAATTTTTAAGTATAGTTTCATTATTTAATAACTTTTTACCACTAACATTTTTTTAATAATGAGTATTCAAGAAGACTTGGTCATAATGAAAGAGCTAGAATAAACATAAATAGAAATACATGATCCATGTAGGATAAAATATATATTTAACTTGTCTTTAGAGATTAATCAAAACCAAAATGGTTAGTATAATATCTGATGACCCCCCCAAACAGATATTCCATTAGAGAAAAAAAAGTATTCTTAATTTCTAAAATTAAACCATCAATACCCCAAAGTTAAATAAATACCATTCAATAATAAATTGTCCTTAAAATCCTTAAATATAATCCAAAATAATATTGAAACTCAAAACTTATAAGAATGTAGTCTTCCACGTTAAATTTTATCTCCAAATAACATCAAATACTCTTAAAGTCACATACTTAAAAGTAATTAACCTAATCATTTCCATAAACAACCCAAATCAATATAAATCCATAATAAAAACATAGATAAAAATCCACCATTACTCCTAAAATGAAATCCCATACTATTCTATTTTCCTTGGGCATATAGTGTTCACAACAAAGCGAACAACTTCCAAAATAACATCTATCACTTAATCACCAAATCATTTTCCTATACCAAGGGTATTCATTTAATAAGACATAATAACCCAAATCAACTTATTATTGATCAATAAAATAATTTAACTAAAAATAATTAGTCACACTATCCAGGGACTTCACATTGTCTAGTGGTAGGCGATAAATCCCAATCGCACTTTGGTTGTGGGTTTTATTCCCACAGCTTTGTCTGATGCGATGGGTTGTCGCACGGTCTACATGTTGTCCTTTTTTAAAAACTATATTTTATAATATTACCAAAATGAGATAATTTCCTCAAAATACTATAACATAATGTCACCACAAATGTTATACCATACCTTACATTTTCATCCCAAATTATAATAACTTATAATTCTATCAAACCCCAATGATCATATAAAACCAAATGGTTATTTATACCTATATCCACAAGATAAGAGATAATTCTTCCTCAAATATCATTCTCACATGGAAAACTGTGGGGTTACAAATACAAGAGAAAATTATTCCAAAGTAAACCCATCAACAAGGAGTGCTAATTATTTTTAAAAATTTCTCCAACTATTTATTTCGATATAGCTTCTTCTTTGACAAAGAAAATATTCTATAGAATAGGGAATTCACTTGGGTAATGGCCAGGTCCCCTACATTTACAACAAATGACTGTAAATGGACTCTTGGGACCATTTTTATCTTCTTCCATAGTACTATTCATTTTTCTTCAGAAGTTCTTCACTTTATGTCCTTCCTTCCCACATGTAAAGCATTTCATTGTCCCATTGTGACACTTTCCTGGGTGTCTCTTTCCACATTTCCTGCATGATGGAAATTGAGGATTCCTTTCTCCATGGTCTCCACTACAGGATATCTTATCATTCATCACCTTTCTCTACTTTTTTGAGTCTGGGAATTGGTTAATATATATATTGTTGATCATATTTTTGGAAAATTGATTTGGCATAAAGCCGATATCTTTTACGCCTATCAACATTCCATTTTGTTGCTCATTTCCACCACTGTTCCCACCTTATACATCATTCTCAATGTCACTATGACTTCCTTGGAATCCAGCCATTGACTAAAACCAGAAAGCATTGTGTGAGTAACAGTAGTCATAAAATCATTTAGATATTAACATGTCTCCATATTCTCAATTTGAAACACATTAGGATTAACCAAGGTCATTTACTCTCATCTTATATATTTAATACTTCAAATCAGTTAGTAAAGAAAATATAAATTGTCCTAAGCATATCTCCCGGTAGTGTCGTAACCAAGAGTGCAGCAAGGCCCGTTGTTGTGCACCAGTTCCCATACGAGTCTAGCTCAAAGTAGGGTTTTCGGGTTTTACCCCTAGGTACATCTATGCCAGAGCCACCTCTACCTACTCGTATCCAGACAGGGATGTATTGCTGGGAAAACACACAAAATCTCTACAATACCAAAATTCTAGGAATTTCTTCTATACTAATCCTCAAATTTCATCTTAGGTCTACGTGATCTAATCAGAGTTTATCTAAATCTATCCCCCATGGTTTGTACTAAACTTCCTCTGATACCAACTGTAACCCCCCGACCCGAGTTACCCAGAGTCGGTGCATTATTACATAACATTGGTATGATCACAAGAAAGATCAAGTCTTGAAAGACCGATTAGTTTAGTAGCCTTGGAAACACTAGATACAATCATAAAGTTTTATATTACATCATAAAAAACATCTTGTCTTCATATCCCCTCATACTATCCCTGCAGGTCATTCATAAATTACTTCTTCATAATCCTGGGAAAAATAAAACACTAAAAGGGATGATCCTAGATGCTCAATAAGGATAACATTATAGCAGAAGCTTTCATAGATAAGCATAAACACTTAAGGAAATTTATAATTAAAACAAAATCCTTTTAAACATTAACTTAAACATAGTATGGAAAAAATAAAATGAAATAATGTCATTTACTTATTCACATGGATATTCTACTAATAGAATAATCACATGCAATATCAATAACCACTTTCATAATGATGGAATGCATAATGCCATACTATCATAACCACATAGCCAAGGCCTCGTGCCAAGACTACAAATAAGATTTTTCCAAGGCCTTGTGCCAAGACACTAGTTTGTCTCATGAGACCTACAGATGAATCGAGGAGCTATAGCGTGCTCCACCCGTCACTTATTAATTCCAATGCATTCCTCATATGAACATGTTTAAACATAACATAAACATTCATATTAAAACTAGCATACAAAATGTCAATACTTTAACCACAATCCATGAATGGTATAAAAATAGCACATCCATAGTCAAACATAACTCATTCATTGCAATATAGAAGATTTTATTGTACCTCAATCGATAATAATTAATTATATTGACATAGATGGAAATATCCATCAAAACTCTTTGAGAGAAATATCACCCTTTTCTTGAAAACATTTAAAAGTCACACTATTTTTCAAGAAGTCGTTTAAAAATAGATTTTTGAATCAAAGTGTCCCATACCATTTTGAAACTTTTAAAAGGAGTTTTAATTTTAAAACTTTAATGTCCATATAAATAAATCCTTAAAACCATTTTTAAAACATTGACATTAATGAGAAATATTTCGAAGAATAAGTCTTTAAAACATTTAAAAATGGTATTTTAGTTAGTGTTTCTAACCAAAAGATAGACACTTGAATACAAATAAATGTGGTAATCAAAACATTTTAATATCATGAGAATAATGTAATTATTGATATACTATGTCAAAGTACATTATATACACCACGTAAAAGTGATTTGGTGTATAACAACAAAGAAGTCTCAATGGAATGTAAATTGAGATGAAATCTCTCATAAAGGCCGTATCCTTAGGTTAAGGATAAATCAACGACATAGTTATATGTGAAAAATATAAATACACTAAATATTATTGGATATTTAGTGTAAAACAATCAAAGGACACTCACACATAATCTTGTAAAAACAACACCAATGAATTGGATGTTTAACTCAACAAATGGAGAATGAGTTAAAATTACTCTTATCAAATTCATATAGATGACTTGAGAAATTATCAATGGAGTGATTACGTGTATCAAAAGTATATCCATAGGAAGGGGAGTGGAAATTATGACATAATCAAATGAATAGTGATTCCAAACATAATCTTGGAGTAAAATAATCAATAATGTTTGGGTACAACCGAATTAATGGAAATTGAAATTTCAAATTCCCTTATCGATTAGGTAACTTATGAAACATACACCCATGAAAGAAGGATCATAAAATTATGATGTATATAACCATAAATTAAATTATATTACACAATGAAAACAATCATGGGCAGTACACATACACCACATGCAATAAATAAGTGGTGAACAATGGAATTATCACGAAATTAAGATTGAGATACGAAACCCCTTACCACGTTGTAATCAACTGATTCATATGGCCAAAATTTAATAACCACCAAATTATTTACAAAATTACATGAATATAAATCGAATCATGATAATATATATCAAAAGGCATTACACAATACAACATTGTCAATAATTTAGTGGCGAACAATGGAAATCTCACGGAATTGAAAGTGAGATAAGAAAATCCATTACTTTGTAATTTTTCCTTTGTTGAATGTAGGTTAACCTCCTGTATAATGGTGAAATAATTTTTATTTAATTATACAATATTCGTATTCATTAATATGAGATCATATATGATCTTCTAACATTGATTTGTTAATAATATCTTAGAATTATCGTCGTTTCGGGTGTTAACTTACTCGTTTTATTTTATATGTTTTGTTACGTAAGTCATGGGTTTCATGGATAGGTTGTATATTATTCATATCAATAATGATATCATGTCCTTAAAAATTATTTTTAAATCATAAAATGATAATTATACTTGAATGGATATGATAGAGAATGAATCTCATCGCATTCGTGGAGACGGTAGTCCGTACGTACGCACGAGCGACAATATCATTATTTTAATATTAAAATAATATATAATTGCATGGTATATAACATATACAGAATAATTATCATGTTATATTTATTATTTTTATGAATTACACATCATTATTATACCCATCCAAATAATAATTTACTGAATAACAATTACACCACGACGTGGAGACGGTAAGCCGTACGTACGCATGTATGGTGACATGTTATTCAAAGGGTGGATAGAATACTGAATATGGTTGTAACATATTTATAATAATATTACATTATATATTAGATACTGGATTAATTATTTTAGAATAGAAATAACAAAGAAATAATAAGTGGAAGAAAAAAGGAACATGAAAAGGGGTGGTGAAATCATTACCTCTTCTTCGGGTTCTTCCTTTTGATTTGATCAAAAGGGATACTTAGGTTGGATTTATAATCACACTAGGGCCTCTAGGTTGTAGTTAGGGAATTTGACAGAGTATTTGGGCAGGGGTTGGCCGAGCCAAAAGGCTTTGAAGGTGTGAATTAATGTGAAGGGGAGTGCCCTTTTATAAGAGGGGTGAGGGGCACCTTTGGAAATGCTAGAAATATTGTTTTATAATAAATTCATATTAGGTTTATAATGGCTCCAAAGTGGATTATTTAAAGTTTAAGGTGGTTATGGGTCGAAAAAAACTAATCCAATAGAATTTAGACTGGTTTGGGTCATTATATTAACCTTATCTTTTAGTTATTACTGTTACTTAATTAGTTTGACACTTACCATGCCACTTTATATTTTTATATTATATAGTTAATAAACATACTATATACATCCAAGGTACCCAAAAGTGGTCCATTAATAATACACCTATCATGATAAAAGTCTCTTGTCAGATCCTTATATTTTTATGAGGTAAATATAAATTAATAATACAATATGTTTTTAAAAAACTCTCTTCTGTAAATTTTGACACTATTCAATAATTGATTTTTGTAAAACTTATAACAGAATTATTACTTCCAACAATGTTAATTAACTCAATCCTCACATGTCATATTATCCTAGAAAATTAGTTTAATTCATAAAAAGTCTAAAATTATATTTATTTTGGTATTTATAATATCAATTAATTTAATTTTTCACTATTATGGTAATTACTGCATCATCATTGTGTCATAAATAATTTAAATTATTTAATATCTAAAAATTATAAATAAAATATAATTATGTAGGAAATAATTTTATCTTTCTAATGAATATTTATAGTCTAAAATCTAACATATATAACCCTGTGTAACAATTGTTTTTCTAAAAGATATATGCTTGTGTGATTTTAGTATTCATTTTAACTTAATTAAAATAAAGTGTCACTATCACTTATAAGTGGATTCATGGGGTCCCGAAATCAACCCCAAGATGACCATGGTCGTCCATGTATCAACCAATAGGGTTAAGACACGTTTTAGGGTAATTTAGTAATATTATAATATTATTTTTTAACCCTTATTTACCGGATTTACCCTTAACCATGGTAAATAAAATATTCACCGATGTAATTATTCAAAATGTCTAAAAATAAAAGTTACCTATTTAAAAAATATTAAAATCCTGATTCCAAATATGGAATCCATTTTTCCAAATTCAAAAAACAGAAGTGGCAGAAATTAATTTAAAATCAATTCCTTTTGTTAAAACAAAAAGCGTGTTTTTAAGAGATAATAACCATCAAAATATTGACACTTGTTTATGTCTGGTTTAATTTTAAAACTATGTACAATGACCAAAATTGTATTAAATGGTAAAAAAATATTCTAAATATAATTTAAAACCACTAAAATTCATAATTTATCAATATTAATTATTTCGATTAAAAAAGTTGTTTTTAATTAATATTTAGTAATTTTCACGATTCATCAAAGTATGAAAGTTATCAGAAAAGTACGAAAATTTCACCCTAGGCTAATTTCGATATTCCAAATCCAAAAATTAAGTCCATTTTGAGATATATAATTTATAAAATTTGAAAAAGTAGGTATTACTATTAATAATGGCTAGTTTGATTGGTTGTGGTGTGTTAGAATCTCGAAGTTGCGTACAATGCCCGCCATTGTATTCTTCAAAGGGAAATGTACTGTGGAAGATTGGGGTGTTACATATTATGTATCGATTTTGACCTAAAATAAATTTAAATAAAATAAATAAAAATTTAAATAAAAATTCGGTTTTAAACTACAACTTAGTGGTTTTCACTATTCATCAAAAATTGAATGTTTTCATTAAAAAACCAAAAATCTCCCTTGAGCTAATTTCAATATTCTGAATCCAAAAATGAAGTATATTTTGAATGAAAAAATTTATAAAATTACAAAAAGTGGGTATTAATATTCATAATGGTAAGTTTTATTGGTCGCGATGTGTTAGAATCTCGAAGTTGCGTACGACGCAAGCTACTTCATTATTCAAAGGGAAACATACTATGGAAGATAAGGGTACTCCAAATATAGTTTTATTTATACAAGATATTCCAATCAATAAACAGAATAGGATAAAAAATAAACTATAGGAATAACTGCCTGGTTTACTAGGAAATTACACATGGAAATATTGATAATATATAATTTTAATACATTGATTGATGCAATTTCCCCTTTTTGTGTTTCATCAAAATAACTATTTCATTTTTTTATGTTGTATTCAAATAGTTCTACCAAACCTATGTGATATGAAACATTGTGTAAAAAATCAGAAATTATATTTTCTATTTCTAAATGTATAAATAAAATACCAATCATCACATAATTAACATGATCGATGTTTCTTGTTTTGATGGTATATGCACTCAATTTTTCTTAAGGCCTTGGAGGTTATTGTCTTTGGTTATCATCGAAAACCATTGGAGTTGTGATTTACTTCTCAAAGTTTCTATTCTACTTGTAGATGAATCACTATAAAATAGGGTAAGGGTTTCGTAGATTATTCCATTCATCCTAAAAATTGATGTGATTTTTCCAATATCTATCACTAGCATTGTTCACTCATATTCTAAACCTAAAAAATTATCTTTTCCCCTTTTAGATGTTTCTTGGATGTTTTATCCCTAAATTTTGACATGTAAGATTTTGTACAATTTTACCACTATCTGATTTCTATAATTCAATACTATAATTAAAAATATTTATCATTTTCTTATCCATATTCCCCTGAGACAATTCTGATTAATTTATATCCACTTCAATATTGAGGTCACATCAATATCTTTCTTTATAACTATGAAAATATGAAATAAATAATGATCTTTTTCATATTATTTTCCCAAATAATATAATCTCACTCAAAATCACAATTTATTGGAAAATAAAAGCAACATCATGGAGTTCTGAAGTGATTTAGCCCCGAGGAATCTACCCTTACTATCAAATTACTATCATTGGAGATTTAAATAGTGGTATAATAAATAATAAGAGTTTTAGTAGGATTACATTTTATAGAAATACTATCAGTAAAAAAACTTCCTTCCCTCAATGTACGATTTATCTTTGTAGCATTACTGATAATGGACTAGCACATATGGATAAAATAAGTGATATAAGATGGTGTTCTATTGATTCCTAACATGAAATTCACAAGAATTTTTGAATCTGTTTCAATAGTCCCAATCATGATGATGTAGATCCTGCATAAGGATATTCCAATAAGAAGGAATATTTAAAATGTTTTTTTTATTTTTTTCTCCATATACCTAGATGGATTCATCATCATTTTTCAGGAGTCCAAGGGACCCCATTACCATTTTATTTTGGACAGTGAGAAGAAAATAATTATCAAAAACCTATTCCTGAATTCTTTCCACTCCATTACATTAATTTATTCATCAAGATTCAAATTATTCATAAAAATCCACCATTATTTATATTCTTCATCGTTAATATAAATACTGAGAATGGTAATATCATTCTCAGTGTATTTAATTATAGATAAGACAATTTTAATGTAGTTAATTAATTTTTCCATGATTAAGGTATCGAAGACCCCCTGAATGTTATATGCATTTTTCATATAATGAAATCAATTTAACAATGACATTTATTTAGTTGATGTGAGTATTCTCATTGATTCATTATTATATTAAAAACAAAAATTAATGGAGTAATTATTTTCAAAACACTAACAACTCCTACTATGATATTATTAGGTATCTCATGTGTATAGCCAAAACATATCCAAGAAAATTGGTTGTTGACTCAGTTCCTCATATTCCTTACAATTATCTTAAATAAAGGAAAATTATTTTTGTTATAATTTTTAAAGAATTAAACATATAAAAGGGAATATATGAAAAATAATGGATATCTCATAAATTAATTATATTTGATAACAGAATATGTTATAGGTTTTAATATTTGTTATCTGTGGTCCACAGTTAAATTTTATAGGACTTTTTCCCATCATAACAATTCACAATTGGAAAAATAATTTTAAAAAATCCATCACTTATGTGTCAAAAATAGTTTTTATATAAAATTACCTTTTTCATGAACCAGGTTATGATCAAGGAAACAATTAATGTTCCATTTTATATGTGATCACCCCAAGGAACAAATTCTCTAGATCCACTGCCACTTGTATTATATATTATGAAATTTTTTAATTATGAAATGACTCAATATATATTTTCCAAATATTTGGGGATATTTTCCTATGTTTTAAATAATACTTAAATAATAATTATGGTTTTATTATCCTAATCCCAAAAAATAGATATATAATTATATAATACCAACTATGATAAATCTAAATTTTATTATAATTTTTAATTATTTATTACATAAATAGACAAATAAAAACCCAAAAAGTCATACTGTATTATTGAATTTTGATAAGTATATACATATCACACTAAATTGAAATATGGATATAATGAAAATATTTAAAAATCCATAACATTACCTTAAAACCCATTAATCTTATAAAACTATATGGGATTTCCATGGGATGTACACAAGAGAGGGGTAAAATTTATAACTATATAAGGGAATAGTAAATGAATTGAATGAATGTATAGATATAGGAATTAATAATTATATGATTGTATATAATTTTTAGAATCATAATCATGAACATAAAATCATGGTAAACATCAATGGATCATAGTAAATTAGAAGCAATATTAAACACGACAAAAATAATAATAATTTAAGTCTAACCACATATTATGATTTTTCTAAGATCCCATAAACCCAACATTGAATATGATATAATAAAAATGTTACCCAATTCATTAGATGTCTATATAATTTCACGGTCACCAGACACATTTATATAATATACAAGAAATTATGTGTCGCATAGGTCATAATAAACGATGACATTTTTCATCAATTTTAATACCACGATTATGATGTGTGGGTTATATAATGGTAATTTCCTAATAAATTATTCATAGGTAATTCTAGGACAATTTCCTAGAATTTAAATGGTTATTTGAATTCACAAAATAGAAATGTTGTCAATGTAAAACAATGAAATAATTTCAATAGCATAATGGGTGTATATAGTAGTTCATGGAATTATTTATTGACATAGAAAGGTGTTTAACCATTATTATGGAATCATAAGAATAATAAATGCATTCATACAAACAAAATACAACATTAGCATCATGAAATAAATAAATCATAGTACATTTAATGTATTTAAATAATATAGAACTTGAGAAAATCCATTACCTTGAGTGGGTGATTCTAAAAGAATTACAGGAGATTAAAAATAGATTGGAAGTACTATAGAAGTTCATTGGAAGTAGAGATGGAGATGAAAAAAATTATTGAGGGAGTTTGAGTGAATAAGAATAAATGTTTTGAGTGGTATTTATATTAAATCGGAGGGAAATATATAATCAATTCATATGCGTAGGATTGGGAATGTAATTGATAAAATAATCAAATCCATAAATATTTCAATGGTTTTTCTAGGGTTTGATATAAATATGAGTTTTTAATTATTTTTTATTAGGATAAAAATCATACATAAGTAATATTATATTTAGGTAGAAGTCATCCATGTTCGAAAATTATTTTTTTTAAACCATAAAAATATAATATAGGTTTTTGATCAATCATTATAGGTTTCAAAAACCAATAATGTATCATTAGAAACATATTAACATAAAAATTCAATATTTTTATATTCTTATTATCATTTATTGTATTTAATACATCAATTATTGTCTATTATGGAGTAATAATACATACTGTAAATTTATAGAGCATTAAATTTGACCTAAAAAATCAACCCACTGAAAAAAATAAGAATATATAACCATTGGATAATTTTTATTTATTGATTCCAAAAATAATATTAAATTTATGAAAACAATTTTATATATATAAGAATTTTAATTTTTAAATAAAAAACCTTATTTTTTATAGAATATTAGATTCTATTACACTGTACACATTTTGACCATTATAAAAAATTACATTACACTTCTTTAAATTTTATTATCAATTTATTTATATTTTTATTATATATTTAAATATTTCCTAAAAATAATAATTATTTAAAAAATTATGGATTTTATATAAAAAATTAATAGAAATTAAATATTTTTAAAAAACAAATTTTTGGTTACTTTTTATAATTTGTTTATCATAATAATGTTAATATATATATATATATGAAAGGGGCTGAAAATGTTATTTATTTTATGCAAAGGAAAAATAACAAATTTAACAAATTTGTTTTAGAAATATAACCCTTACTAAAGAGTAATCCATTGTGGTTATGTGTCTAATGGTGGTACATTATTGGCATTGTTTAGTGAACATAGATTTGTTCATTATAATGTTACTATTGACTTTCTCCAACATACATTTTTTTCATGATTATTTTTTTGAATATTTGGATGGGTTTATTAAAAGGAAACAAAAAGATAAGTCATATCTATCAGAAGAACTGATTAATGGGCTTATTAAGGTATAATCATACCAGTCCATGCCATTACATATAAAGATGGTGTTAATTATACATTATCAAAACACTTAATATATAATAGTCTTAACGTACAATTTATATGACTATATAATCCATGATTATAAGTCACAATGTTCTTTTAAGAATATTATAAAAAATATTACTTTATTTTTTTCTAGTCTAGAGTAACAGTTGAAATATAGTGACTTTGTTTTCTTTAACTAAATTAAATAATAAAAAACTTATTAATTTAAATGGGAATTTCGTTTTTGAAATTTTATTTCATTAAAAATATCTATTTTGTTAAGGTGAATAAAGAGTAAATTAGTTGGGTAAAACCATATATAAGCCTATGAATTTATTTTAAATTTGTTTTTGAAAAAAGTCATTATTATTCAAAAATATTAAAATAGAATGAATTAAAGGTATTTCTATAAGTTAAATGGGGGTGATTGATATTCCCATTTTGAATTTTTTTTGACGAAAATGATGTTGACTCCTAAGATAATGAGAGGATTTTAATATATGTTGTTGGAGGTGAATATGATTGTAATGATAATGAAAAAATAAATGGAAAGGAAATGATTTTTTAATATTATATATATAAAATAAAGATTAATAAAGTTAGAGGTGTCATATAAAGCTGTTTTCATGATAGAATCAAGAAAAATGAAATTTTCATTCTTGTTAGTTCTGAAATATTCATTCATTAATGTGAGTGATGGTCGAATATGCTATAATAAAATTAAAAGGTACATAAATATTGTGTTGAGATGGAATATAAGATAATGGTACCATATATGGAGCACCATCTGCGTTTTATAATGAATTTGATAATCAAAAATAGTAATGTTGGATTTAGATAATTATTAATTTCGTGGGAACTGCTGGATATGGTGTGAGGTGGACCTAGTTTAATGTGAAATAAGTCTATAAATTCTATAACATGGTCGATCAGATTCATTTATCCACTGATATTATCAATAATGCAACATAGAATTTCCAATCATTATGGTTAATACATTGTTCTTATGTTTGATCTAATATTTCCCATTGTATGCTTCACATAGAAAATCCATTTATTTATACATTCATTTGATCTATATCATCAGTTGGTAATATATGTGGACTATTTGATGTGTTATATTTGTGGTTGATAATTATATTATATCCATAGTGTTGATATTTTTAAGGGTCAAATAAAAATTCATGTCTTATGTAAACGTCGCGAATGTGGGGAATAACTGTCATTAATTTACTTCAAGATCATCCTACAAGAACTACATAAGAATTTTACACTCTGATATAAACATGTAACTACTACTGTGAAAACATATTGATCCATATAAACATTGTTGTGGAATCATAAGGGCTATATACCTTCTACATTACAGTATGTTATGGGAGCTTCGTAATAGTGTTTGACAACAATATACATGTCATTCTAGAAGAAATCGGCCAATGTATAGGTAAATAATTCTTGAGAAACTCAAAATGTTTATTATGAGCATGTTGAAAATAAAAGATGTAATCTATATTTTTATTTTACTGTTTAAATAACATAACGATCCTAACTAAGCATGACTCCAGAAATGAATGAATGATAAAGTGTATGTAATGATCATTATCTAATAAAGGTATTAATTTAAAATAGATTATTAGAAACTCAGATTCATGATAAAAAATGATGAGTTGAATCAGATGATGCTTCATATAATAAAATTCATAGAATTTTCATCATATTGATTCCATGTAATTATGATTTTAGAAAATTATTAAATTAGTATACATCCCAATTTAATGCTAAAAACTATTCTATTTAATGTTTAATCCTTGAAATGTAGTGATTAGAACCACCATAAAGAAAGATACCACTCTATAGTGACTTATGAAATTAAGATTCTACCATTCCAGAGTGTATTACATGTCTCCATTTTCAAATTTTGTTATTTTTCACCTGGATGAAGGAGTAACGATTAAAATGAGATAGAGTAGGAAGCAGATCAATCTTGGTGACTATTTTTGGGAATCATACAATGATATAAACCCAATAATGGATGTCATATTTTACCGGTAATGTCACAGAGTTTTATTATTTATATATATTATTAAGAATGACGATTTTAAATAATTTTATTCGTGTATTATTTATAGAGGACAATGATTCACATTAATTCCAATATACCTTGGGGATAAGTGTGTGAGTATCCAAGAGATATTATATCGAATATAATTTATTTTTAATTTATTTAAACTGTCTGGATATAAAATATAATTCTACCTATAATTCTCATAAGGAATTGTAAAAAGTTTATACCCATTATATATCAGCATAAGTTATGTTGTGGACCCTCTAGTAGACACTTGATGTTTTAACTCTATAAATATTAACATTATTTTATTAATATAAATTTTTTTGTTAATATATTTTCAATAGGAATATATTATTTATTTCATGTTATAGGTTATTTTTGTAGATTAATATCTAAATATTTTAACACATAGTCCATTAGTGGTTTGTCATGGTTCTGGCTAGGAGGTGAAATCTATTGAATCTTTTAGTTTCAATTAATTTTTCTATAGGATATATGCTTCAATGCAATAATATAACTAATTATATTTTTTGGTTTACATATTTCATTTCTCAATAAATAATATAAGCACATAGATATTAATGGAGGGAAAATGGACATCGATAACTCAAATATAACAAATGGGAAATTATTATATCGGTGTTGGATTTGTGTTAAGGTAAATGGGACAACATACATTACTCTTTGATATTATACATTGTTATTAGTATGTCATATAAGAATATCCACATTGAGTGAATCACCCTTATTTCTAAATTTTATAATGAACATCATGAAACACTTAATTACCTAATTATTATTGAGTCTTAAGAAATTAATTAAACCATGCCTAATGTAATTGAATTTAGTTCCATGTTCTATGACTGGCGATAGTGCACTAGATTTATGCCATCTAATGATGGTTGAGTTTTGATCACAAATGAGTTCCTTAGATTAAAAAAACCACCTTGGGGTTTTCTTATGATTAATTATACCTATATCCTAAGGGAATATTATTTTTGTTTGGTCACATGTGTGTATGTATACTTGTATACCATGATAGAGGAATGGCCAAATGTGTGTGTAACCTAATGAACTATATTTAATGTATTGATCATCTGTTTGTGTGTTTGTTTCTTCTTAATACACATATATGATGTTTGATTACATGATTGTGTTCATGATTCCTTTTATACCTTGATTAATGATGATCCCATGTAATTTTATGTTGCTACTAAATACACAAGATAATTTTTTATTCCTACCCATACGTGCTCTATCTATTATGTGTTCCTACCATGCCTTTGGAGGCATTTATATAGTTATCCAGACAAGTGGATCATCTTAATTTGTTTATCCCTTAGAGGAGGAGTGTATATGTATTCTGAATATGATGATGATTCCCTAGTTCATAGGTTAAGGTTATAATGACCTCATTTCTAGACCCATGGAAACAATAGTTGGGGTATGACGACCTTATGGACTAACCTAATTTATAGACACGATAAGGAGTCCTTGAGGACTAAACTATGATTAAGATGGGGTTTGATTGTCTTGAGGAATGACTAATGACGGAGTCAGGATGCAATGACCATGTGTCCAGATCAGAGTCAATTCCTTGAGATGACTGAGAAACATATTCAATGTCACTATGGATCGATCCAACAAGATACCTTTAGACTAAAATGATATATGTTAACCATCAGTATGGAATTCTCTTGACAAATTCCAATACAGTTTTTCTCCATCCTTCCAATACAGGCATGAAGTATGCATAGATGGTACTGAAAACAACTTTGTAAGAGAACCTCTACTCATTATATGGGTGATTTTTTCTTAATTATAAAATGGTGATTATATATTATTGTAGTTAATTTTGTATATGTAATTTTCAATTTAATTTAATCATATGAATTGTATGTACACAATATATACCTATTAGGTACTATAATACATTGGTTGTTCACAATGTTTTTTACTAAAACCCTAATCTAGTGGCCATGTACCATGGGTACATCAGAATCCCTCACATACTATATGACCATTTTGGGATGTTTATTCAGTTGGATAATTGAGTGTGATAACTCACTATGTATTCAGAGACTACGAAGTTATGAGACAAGTGTACCCCACTGAACATATTTATTATTTTATAATTTTTAATATTTTTAATGGGAACCTCTAAGAAGCTTATTATAGAATTTTATACATTTAAAATAGTTCAGTTCAATACTTTCTACATTCATTCATTATATATTATTTTATCGGTTCAGTATATTCTGATTTTATATTTTCCAGGTTTTTTTATTTATCTTTTATTTTTTATAGTGATAGTGGTTTAATTCTCCCAATGAATTATCTTTAAACCCTCAATACTTGTTGTGAGACTATGAAATATCGATATTCTTGCATTATGTCAGGTGGAACTCTAGCTCATACCCATCAATCCAAGTTAATTTGACATATTTTTTTATTGATAATGAATCATGTAAACACAAATCCTCCAATCCCATAAATTATTGTGATGAAATTAATTCACACCATAGAATCAATTCATTGTCCTTATAAAAAATTGACATTTAAAATAATAGATATCTAAACATATTAAATACATTAAAAAAATTATATCACACTCAACATATAATGAAACATCACATTGTGAATTAGGATCTATATTTGGAAGCCTAGTGGATGGAATTGATTTTATTATCATTTAAATGAACACTAGGTTTATATAAACGTTATTTTTAGATAAAATCGAATAATAATGTACATATGTATCCCTAAAAATTAAAGAAAATCGTAATACATCGTGGCCTTTTCTCTGAATTTACTTCTTGGTGGAATATGGTATACTCATTGAATGTCATCAACATTAGACATTTTTTATCCTTTTTTACTTTATTAAGTCCCTATGAGAATTTTTTCACACTCAATATATATTTTAGTTTTATAAAACATCTTCATTTATGAATTCTAGTATGCACTATATTTATAATGAAAATAATAGAATGAAAATTCCATGTATACAAAACTCTAAAATATAAAAAATGAAAAGGAAAATAATTTCTCATAATAATTTATCAAATCTAAGAATTAGCTATTATAAATTTCTCAAATATAACACACCAAAACAAAAAATCACCCATTAAATGTCATAAATTATAATAGGAATCATGTTTATATATTTTTATAATACCTTTAAAAAGTAATATAGTAATAGGGTAGTGAATATTATGACTATGTTAGAACCTAGAGGGGAATGTAATCCCTACAATGGAACTGTCAAATAAAAATTAGTATTACTTCACAAAAATATGACTAGAAAAATATTAAATAGTTTAAAAATGACTCAATGAATTCTTATTGAGTGTTCAAATGTAATGAAATTTATGGTAATCCCAATATATAATTTAAATATAGATTAGTAGAGAGATTTAATTATAATTTTTATGATTTTAAAATATAAAAATATTAAGGGGATTGTGTTTAACAACCAT
This sequence comes from Viscum album, assembly GCA_963277665.1. Classification (NCBI taxonomy): domain Eukaryota; kingdom Viridiplantae; phylum Streptophyta; class Magnoliopsida; order Santalales; family Viscaceae; genus Viscum; species Viscum album. The sequence continues at coordinate 575,358,382 of OY728138.1, read as the reverse complement.
ATTTCCATAATTCCATGTGTGATAGATCACCATATCTTAGATTATCAAGATTTTACTAACCTGGGAAATATAGGGTACATTCCAATGAACAAGAGAGTGGACTAATGAATATTTGACTAGAAATAAATAGTCAGATTCCACTATATAAATGGATCTTGTGATTGATATAAATCTATATAACACTATTTATGTGGAATATAAATCATGGAAAATTATAATGGTTTTATAAATACTGAGTCCTAAAATAATTAATATCCTATTTCTCTAAAAAAATGATCTTTTTATCATTTTATTTATAATTGATCAGTGAAATATTTTTTGGAATTTATTCTCTCACCATAAAAATCTATTTCATTATTATATATTACTATTTTTAATCTAATAATAAGAATATATTGAAATTTATTTAAACATACCAAACCATAACTCATAAAATTTTCACGATAAAATTAAATAAAATATTTCACGAATTAAATGAAAATTCATTAGTCAATAAATAATTATCATTCTAAATGACTGATGAAAAGGAGTAGAAGAAAAGGTGAATACACAAACATGATAAACAATAGATTAAAAAATAAAATAACTTATTCATTTCATAACCCTTTTTTATAAAAAAAATAATATAATTTTTTTCAATCATCATTTCAAAAAAAAGGATTGATTAATTTTTGAAAAGTAAGAGATAAATAATATTACTAATATAATTACAATGATAAGACATTCACCCTTTTTAATATATATTTCAAATATATTTCAATTAATGAATATTTCATCATAAAATTATCAACTAAATGGGATCCACATATATAGATAATAAACATTTATGTCTCATATATCTCTCTATACCATATCATGGATAATTAGAAAAAAACCCTATCAAAATATATATGTTTGATGAATGATAAGTAAAAATATAATTCATCAATGATATATAAAAGATTTTATATTTAATAGATATATATAAAATAATTAAAAGGTTCTTAAATAACTCGAACGGTGGCATATTCTATTAAATGACAATTGTTGTATTATATCATAGGTAATAGTAATTTATAAAATATTTTTAGACAACAAAAAATAGAAATCATAATAAAATAATGTAACCATATAGTGGTCCCCATGGAATGATTATGGGGTTACTCAATATTTATTATAGAAATTCATGTTCATGTTGATGTTTTATATCATGATATATAAAAATTTAAATATTCACTATTAATCAATGAATTGTCAATGCAGATCCAAATAAAATGGTAAAAGTTGTTTTTCAAAATAATTTTTGATATATAAAATGGATTCTACATTTATTATTTCAATCAATTGTTTTTATTTAGTTTTTTGGGGTCTATATTCATAGATGAATAGGTTAAATTTAATAATATTTCACATAATTCTATTTCAAATATTGGTTTTGTATTTAATTAAATATTATAATTAAATTCATATAGTTGTTGAGTTTGTTTATTTTTATGTAAGTGTACAAAATATATTGTATTTGCCCCTAAAACATTTTCTCTTATATGGTGATATGAGAGAGAAATATAAGTCAATTGGTTCCCTCTAGCCTATGTCTTAAGAATTAAAAAAATCATTCTAGGGAATTACACTAAAAATTCATTACCAAAAAATATTTATCGATGAAAACTAGTCATAAAATTACTTTTTTATGTTCTCCCTATAAAACATTAATTTTAATTTCACGTGTAGTTATTATGGTAAAATAACAAAAAATATTGATCATTATGTATGTAAAAACCATTTAAACCACACAATTCTGTAGTACTATTTTCAAATAATATCACAAATCATTATTATCATCATTATCTATCCACATTAGAGTTCAATGGTCCAATAATTTCACCACTACATATCAACTTAGTCCATATAATATATAAGTAAATCTTATAAGGGGGAACTCAGTAATGTAGAAATCAATACCTTAATTAATTATTAAAAAGAGGGAAACATAAGTAGTTTCAATAGATATAATATTTATGATTCTATTATCAAATCTATATGTATACATTTAATTTTAAATATTCTTAATAGAAAAAATGCGTTGAAGTACCCACAACCAAGGAAGCAGTACAATTCAATTAGTACTTTTAAAGTATATTTTTATTATCCCCATATGCATCACATATTTGGACAATAATTCTCTATCTATAGTTAAATGTATAGTAATTAATTATCATAAAAAATATATTAAATAAAAACTAGAAGCATTCAAACCACTCAAATAATTACAATTCCACATGTTCTATCATTTTATAAATATAGTCTCATTATAACTAAAAAATATTTTATAATTTGAACATTTGGACTATGTAAATAAAAAATAAAATAATATTCAACATTTTATTTATTAAATGATGAAGGTATAAGAAAATTTATTTTAATTTACAATCATGATAATCTTGTGATTCAGTCCAGTTTATACATAGAGGAAATGAGTAAAAATGAAAATTCAAATTTTTAATGAACCGTTTTTATGGTTAAAGAATATATATCATTCTTATAAAAAATAAATTCTCATGATATTTCAATGTTAATTGAGTAAGTTAAAACAATATAGAAATTAAATGTGTATGAAAATGTTAGAAATATAAGCCCACAACTAGTTATCATGAAAAAACCATACTCAACCAAAAAACAAAAAAATTTAATTATTGAGGAAAACAATTTCCAAATGTAACCACAATCAAAATTTTATCTTATCAATGACCAAATAATTTTGTAAGGCTTTTCAAACTAAATATATATTGACAATTATTTAACCCAACATTACCAATTTCATAGATCATTATTAACTAATCTTGTACGAATAATAAAGAACAAATTTATATTTTCATATATACCCAAAAAATAAAATATAAGACATTAGATACATGAAACCATATATAATCGATCATTGATTAAGAGTTGATACATGTAATATATGTGTAATAAATTGAACAATTAGTTATTACAAAAATATTTATTCAACTCTCAATATATAAGAAATTATTTTCATTTATATTATTACTTTTTAATGGCCTAGGTGATCCACCCCTACTGCCATAATATTTTCAAAAAATCGGGGCTAGGATTCTCACCTATCCCCTTTATAATTATTTTATAATAAAATTATATATACACACTCACAAATGTAATTCAAACTATTATATTTAAAATAAATAAATTTACCATTTCTTTTTTTAATATTCAATAAAATTACAATTATACCAAAAAAATTATTTACATATTAAAAAAGTTATTTGTACTAAAAAAATATTCCTAATAATTATGTATTTAACTACATTAAAAACAATATCATAATTTATTATTAATTTATTATTTAATGTAATAGTTCTAGAATATATCTATAATATCTCAACATGTGTTTGTTCGTTCTAGGTAGATTCTTGACATCACGTCAATCCATGTGGACTCTATAGTCACCGTATGTTTGTGATTAACAATGATGGTTCATTTATTGACGTTGTAGGGGAGACATTTACCCACAACAGCACAACTATTTATTAGTAAAAATCATTACAAAATGATAATTAAATGTTAAATAGACAAATCGTGGGATAAATAAAATAAAATTAGAAAACTTTTCACGGTACATCGCATCTAAAGTGAATTAGATACATCAAAATATAATTGTACAATACATTTAAGAAATATATACATGGCATAACAAAAAATAAAAAAAAATCATCTTATGAACATTTTCAAAGTACATTAACAACCAACTCTTATACTCAAACCCGCTATAAAAACCTTAGTTCCCTTTACCATACTAGTATCATGCGTCATATGATATGCACATACTATTTAAATGTCCACATATGGTTTCGGGGTAATAAATCAATAGAAGTAAAAAAACTAAAACCCATATATAATAATTAATTTTCATTTTATGTATATTATATTATCTCCTAAAATACAAATATAGTACAAATTTTATCAAATATAAATATAAAAGTCAGGTCATGATATGTTATATAAGAAAGTAAGGTTTATAACCTAATCTTTTCAACGAATACTAATTTAACAAATGAAAAAATGGTTTAAACTACACTTAACCAATTATATAAATGTATATTTATATAAATAATATAAATTTAATTTTTTAATATCCAAGAGAGATAATGATATTTATCATCTACCATCCCATTCTGTATTAATAAATAAGGAAAATAACATCAACATGATAACCTTACCTTGAATATTATCTAAGATGGAAAATATTAAATATTGTAAAATCACTCATACTTTTTAAAAATTTAAATGTGTGTTAGGAATTCATTTTTAATTGATTAATATATTTAAAAAAATAAATCAAAATATAATACTTATAAATAGTTTAATTTTAAAATTCAAGGGTTTTTTATATATTTATGACTATTTAGGACTAACTTTAATAAACATAACATTAAACAAATTTCTGGAAATAGTTATTATATTTAAAATATTTATCACCTTTCCATTTTTATAAAATAGAAATATAATAAATTATTTAAATAGATAGAGAAAGTTTTTATTTGTTTACTAAAAATATTTTCCCATGAATAAACTATTCGAAAATTATTCAACCTCATCATGTAGATGAAACAAATAAAAATTAATTGAAACACATTTTTAGATACATTTTTCTTAGATACTAAAAAACTAAACCCCCAATGACTGTAAATTAAAAATTATTCATTTGATTATAATATTAATACCTCAAATGAATCAGAGTTTTATGGATGAAAAAATGAAATTGAAAAAAGAGGATAAGATGATTGAGAGGAACTGGTAATATCAGATATTAATAATGCCCAAAAAATATGTATCCACACTGTTTTTATAAATAAAATTATAATAAATTTAACAAAATGACACTATTAGAACAATTATAGAAAATGTAACCATAATAATCTCAATGTACCCAATTAAAAAATAGGTTATCATCTAGACTTCTCTTTCTCTACAACCAAATCATTGTTGGAATCAATCACTAGTATGTAGTTGATTCTATCCCACTTTATATTTTTATAGCGCGCAATGGATTCTTAATGGACCTTTATTTCACCCACTAGATACCATTTTCTATTTTTTCACTTCAATTTTGAGGATTCATATAACCCACATTTAAATTATACATTAAATAATTTTAAATATAAATAATATATTAAACCATTAAGTCTCTATAATATAATTAATTCTCTAAAATAAACCATTATAATATTACAAAGTCCAGAACATCAAATTTTTATCCGTATGATAAATCATAGATCACATACTTAAAAATAAAACTAGCTATTTCTCTTACATATCACCTATTAATCTCATGCTTCAACAAATCTAGACCTATTTCCATAAATGGTAAAAAATAGGTATATTGTTTCTCTAATTCCTTATTTTACTATAGAAAAAAATTAGAATGCCTTTATTTATAATTGAATCAATTATCAATAATTCTCCATCATCATTCATGAAAATTGGATGTCAGTAAAATTAATAATTCATTTACAAAGAAACATGAAATATATTTTACATTATAATCATTTAAGAATGAATGTCAATTGTTTAAAACAATTACTAAATGTTTAAATAATCTTGAATAGATGATCAAATAAATGTATTAATTTCCCCTTTGTCTTGATTATTGGGTATTTTCATTAATAAAATACCCAAAAAAACTCACAATCTCAGACTATGAATTATGGGGGCATTCATCTCCTATAAAAAATTTCATCTATTTTTTTTGCTGATATCAGTATATTACAAATAAACATTTATCACATATTAATATCATTGAAAAACAGATAATGTTCTCCAAAAAATTCTGAAAAATATAATTGTTATCTACATGGTCTATCATATAGGAATATTAATGGTTACCTAAAAAATACTTCTTGAAATATATTGTTACCTAATAATTCAGCATCATCATGGTGATACTATCATATAACTCTAAAATATAAAATATATAATCATAAAATATTTTTAAATATCAAAATTGTTTACATTATCTCTTAATATGTTTTCTAATGGTTGGTATCACACAATATCACCAGATTATTGAATTCTCAAGGAATGTTTTTCCTAAAATTATGTCTGAATCGTTCATCCTTATCAATTAATATACATATCTATATTCTAGGAAATTTGACTATTTTATTAACCCATAATTTTCGGAGATAATCTTTATATTAAGAATCTGGAATAAATATAAATTTTATAGTAGTCATCGACAAATATTGAATCCAAATAAAAGTGTCATTTCTTCTAGGTAATTTCCAAATTCATTTCAAAAATCATATCATAATATCCACCCATTCAAAAGTATAAATGTGTTTTATGTAATTCATATGTGGTACTATAATTATTTTTCATTCCATATACATATGTAGGGAATTTTGACACGGATATCAAGGTGTAATATTTCATACATATCTACTAAAACTAATGTAAGATATCATGATACATATTATTTAAATCTAATGAAAATCTAATCAAAATATAAAAAATATTTTTATAAACACCTTAAATAATGTATTGGAACTAATATCCTTACATTTATATACATTTGAGAATTAGAATCCTATGCCAAATCAACATAACATTCCACACAATCATTGCTCTCATTAAGCATAATAAAATCAATGGAAGATATTTATTCATCCATTTATTTATCTAAAAAAACAATTTTTATAAATTATAGTTATAAATTATCCACGACCTTATTATATTCCATGCCGAAGGAAAATTCAATGAAAAGAATAAATTTTCCACTCATCTTGAGACACTAAAACCACGATATCATGTGATTTACTAATGACGAAATTTCTAATTACATTATCCATTCCATTTTATAAAATATCAAAAAATTAAATGGATGAAAAATATATTATTTTTTAATGATTAATGTGTCCATGTGATAACATATAATAAATAAATCAATGATATATATACACTGAAAATATCTCAACCAAAAATTCACCAATATATTAATTCAAATATAACTGAGGAAAGATCATGATCATTTTGTAGGTAGTTCTTCTAATTTCACAAAAATTACTATGGATAATATGATATTCCCTAACACAAAAACATCCACACATATATATGGATAATGATTAATTCATCGTAGTAATCTATATAAGACTGCAGATTTTAATGTATTAGGATGAGAAGAATATTTTACCATATTTAAAATCTTGATATGTAAATTGAAATAAAACATTAATGTTTACAAAATGTATATTTTTGTATATATTTATAAATATATATATACTTTATAAAATAACATGAAAATACAACCATGACACTAAATGATAAATTTAGTGATTTTGAGAACTAATAATATAATACATCATCATCTTAAATTTATATCATGAAATTTGGACCAGTATTCATTTTAGAAAACATTTATTCTAATAAAAATGTAATAATTAACAATTTCCACTTTTAGAAATTTGTAATCTAGATAATAAATCAACAAATATTCTTAGTAATGATTAAATCATTAATAATCAGACATATATCAGTTACCAATATATCATTTATAAGTGAAATACATGTTAAGTAGATAAATGACCTGATTAATTTAGGAGTATCATGAAATGATTATATGTGATCATTATATCATAATATTGTATCTTGTGGTAAATTTCAAAAACTTATGATCTTGATATAATTACATGTAAAATGGTATGAGCAAGTGAAATCATAGTACATTAATTATAATCCATGATGGTATAAGATGGTTGTGTGTAGTGACATAGTAAAGTAATAAATACATAATAAAAGGATATCATAATTATATATAAAATATAACCACCTAATAGTTCATATAATTTCATACAATAATTACGTCATATGTAAAATGACTTAATATGTTGGACTAACTGATATTGTCTCATAACAAAGTGGAATGGTATAAACACTAGTTTCCCATAACATTGTATACTAGGATAACATCCCATTTCCATAACCATATCATCTCATGAGATATAAATATTTATTCAATTATTGGAGTGATGAATATTTCTAATCCCACCCATCGTTATAAAAATACATCCATACGAATATGTTCCAATTTAATAAAATAAATCGTATATTTATCATAATTATGTAATGAATAATGTAAGAGTTGGAGTCCTAGAACCAAATGGTTGAAAATTGATTACTTATACATTTAATATATTTAAATATTAAACATCTTATTACAAATTTTTTTTTATTTCGCATGACTGTGATTTAATTATGTCCTGGAATATTTGTTGTATTGATAAGGTCATTGTAGTTCCCCACTAGGATGGGATCCTTGAAATGCTATAATAATATTTTCAAATATAGGTCTATAGTTGGATTACATACTATGATGGAACACATAAAATGAATATCGTTAAGTGTGAGTACTCACAATAATATGATACTTCCTCTCATGTAGTTCACACTTGGTAATCTCAATGATAGGATAGTTTGAGAATAAACCCACCAATAGGAATTCTTCTTGTTTTGGTGTCATCAAATTTTTCTATTTTCAAATGTGTGTAATGATCCTTAGACGTTATGATTATCATTAATACGTGTCATGACTCACACACTTTGATTTACTAATGAAAACCATCATGCATATAGTTGGCAGGAAGTAGGGTATGTTGGGTTCGTCATGAGTGGCATGGTATTAATGTATAAGTTGATAAGTATTTGCCCCTTCCATTTACTGAAGTTGATATCTCATCCCTTTGATTGAAATATAACTATCATGAAAACATCAACGGACAAGTTGTAATGATAATTTTATTTTAGGTAGTCAAAGAACGACGTATCAAGCATAATGGTTGATGGCACTATCATGAAACATGCACGATGAGATACTGTGACAAATGGATTATATTACATATTGATCATTCAAATGTCTAGTTGTTTTTATGACAATACGTTATTTCTCATGGAATCCTTGACCAGTTTCTAGATAGTACTCTTGGACTTTAAGCAAGACCACCTAATACCAATGAAAAATAATATTAGAGGGTCACACACTAAGGGTTTTGGGAAATCTCAATTATATTTTATTTAAATTTAATTAATGAAATAAATATTATTCTCATGACCATGGAAGAATTTTATTCAAGTTAAAATGATCACATAAATTAAATTAAATATATTTATTTATTTTATTGTACATTTAAAAAATATTTATTTACTAGTTTTTGAATAAAATATTTATTTAAGAGAAGAATTTATTTATTTATTTATTTTTCTATTCAATTAATGGAATTGGAGTTCAAGCAGACCAAGGCCGGTATGGTGGTAAAATAATAAATTTTATGATGGTAAATAATTAATTAACTAGTTGGAACAAGTTAAAATAATAATGACGCTGCTATTATTTTGTGACGAGGAATTTTATTTATAACATCTTTTTGTTCAAGTTGGCACACAATAAAAAAGGACGCGATATTATTATTATAAACATGGTATTTATTTAAATTAATGAATTTATTTAATTGCTGTTATGCAATTAAATATTGTAACTGAAGTTCCCTACATATAAATAGACAAATACACCTATTGTGTCAGACACCGCATGACACCGAATCGTACACCCAGTGAATTGATAATGGTTTAGCTAAAAAATTTCTCTCTCGAATCCACATCCCACCCCTCTCAAGAATGTGTGTCATTATTCAAGTTTGAAGAAAAAGCGATCAAGAATGACTGACACATGACATTCTCTTCACCGCGCTAGCAACCGGAGAATGAGCAGTATTGATCAGAGGCCATCAAAGATTTTGCTGATAACTGCTAGAGGAATACTAGTTTGGATCCTTACAAGTGAAACAATATAATCCAGAAGGATCAATCATAATGATCAACATCATCAAAGAAGAAATATACCAAAGATCAAGGTATTATTTTTCATTATAAAATTAATTAAATTAATTATAAATAGGATGTGCATGATCCTATATGATGTTTTCTAGCCACTTCTTTATTTATGAAAATCATTGATTCTATTATGTGGAGACGAGTGTTCATCCTCATATTGATCCTGGAATAATCATTGATCATGGTAAAAATGAAAGCTGGTTTTCATTATAAACACACTTTCATTGTGCCCAGAACCTACAAGTGGTATCATAGCTTATTACATCAAAGTTTAGAATTATTTATATATTTCGTTTATGAATTATGAATTTAATAATTTAGTTGTTTCAATTTAATACAATCATTTTAAAATTTGATTCTTGAGATCTATTCCTCATCATTTGTTTCTCGTTCACTATAGGGAAAAAATAATTTCTTTTAATTTTTATTAAAATAAAATAGAGGATCTCATCAGGGGCGCTGGAGCATCCTAGCCATACCACACCAAAACACACAATGTGTATTCAGTAGTACACATCGTGTATTCATGATTCAACGCATCTGACCGGTCTACCAAACCAAGCTGTTTGCCGGTGACATTTTATATCTTAAATGTATTCGTGCGTTGACCAGCAATAGTTGGCACATGATTTCCAGATTACATGTCGTGTAGTCCATTAGACATGGCGTGTAGTCCATTTGGGTTTGGTTTGGACCGTGTACCACATACCTGGCTTTCCTGATAGGAAATTGTGTAACACCGATACTACATGGAGTGTGGCCTCATAAACACACCATGTACTCTGATGATTTTCAAAGTACAATCCACATCATTTCCACAGGTGTGTACTCCAAATGGATGGTGAAAAATAATACGCATTGTATAGTTGGAACTACACTCTGTGTACTCATCCAAGTTATGCAGATTTATTAAAATTTATTATTATATTATACAAACCCTTGAGATGTGTACCATCATGCAGGCATAAAGCTGAGGCACAACATGTGATAGGTGTTTAATATATATGTGTTTAATTTAACATTTGTGTAATGTTCATTTATACTAATTGGGTAGTTATTAATATGAATTCACCGGGATTCCCCCAAGGTACAAGTTACATAGAAAGATAATTTTAAATTACATTATTTGATTAAAATTTTTATGGATGGAATCTCAAGAAAATTTATAAAAAAATGTTTAAGATAAAAGGAGTAATTAATTAATGATGATAATTAATTGATTTGAGCATGATATATCTTAAAAAATAACGATTAAAGAATCTAATTCTAGTTTGATTTATGTATAAACATCATTGGTTGTATGTATGATCATGATCTAGACCAGTACCTTTGTATATTGATGGTTTCTTTTAATTTATTTGTTTAAATAAAATTATTTGGCACGTGAGACGTCTCTCTTAATTAATATATAGGGCTTGCATGCCCAAGATTTAATTTAGGTAAAACCCCCTTTTACCCATCACCTTCATGTGAGTTAGAAAAGGAATATGTAATGGATAGAACTCCCATGATAGTGGAGGCAGTTCAAGAGGGTGCCGAGACAATAATAATCCCAGCAGATACAGAGGTGGACAAGTGGAAAGCTGTAAACACGAACCCAAAAGGTTGGAGATGTTTCTCCCCTAGGTCAAGGTTAGTTTATCAATAGATAGATAATCTAACCATTAAAAAATATCTTTATTGTTCTCTTTATTTCATTTTTGTTAGTTGCATGGCATATTGTAATTGATGTGTTGTCACAATCACATAATTAATGAATTAAACAAGCAAGAAAGATAGAACTAAAATAAACCAAACTTATGCATAATTATTATCAATACATGGTTAATCACTAAGGTAATTTCCACATAATATTAACAAGAATGTGATAATGATAATAAGAAATTCATGAATAATAGATATAAAATACCTCAAATAGAATATTAAGTCATATTGAGCCTTCCGTTACTTGATTAAGGGAAAAACACAATAAAACTATGTGTTTGACCAACCCTTGAGGGGAAAAGTACTTTTATACAGGAAGCCCTTATGAATGGTTTCAGGTTGACTTAAAAATATTACATCATGTGGAGTAAACCATGATAGACATGGTATAATATTGGATGAAAGACTTTAGGAAATCCGAAGTCATGATTTCATGATTGGGGAGTCCACTTAGCAGATCAAGGAGTTGAAAAACCCACTGTTAGCAAAGACATGCCTACCTAAATACCTTCTAATAGCTTGAAAATCCATTTTAGGGGTCATGTGAAGGGGAATACGGATCCAAGTCACTTGAATTCCATGGAAATTGGACATTTTGAGTGAAATGGTGAGGGAAATTGGGACTTCATTAAATACTGGGATACATAATAAATTTGATTATTTCGTTTTAAATGTAATTAATAAAGTACAAATGATCTGCTCTTTTAATTATAGAATAAAAATGAAAATCTCATGAACCACATTATCCCAGTGATCCATATTGGATAAAGACAACATATCTGCCTGCATTAACATCCGAGAATCGTTTAGACGCCTTTGGGTTATCATAAACCATGAACAAAAGTCTTATGTGACAGAGTCAGTATTAGGTGATGCACCTACCAAAGAGAAAATTAATGGTGATTTTATAGTCTATGAGAAACATATGAAAAATGTGACTGATGTTCAATGTTTGATGCGATCGTCAATGTCTTGTGAGGTCATGATGTCTCATGAAAACATGGATGCTTATATAAAGCTCGAGCACCTCCATGTTCTTTACCTGGAGAGAGAAAGACATGAATGGTTTGAGATATCTGGGGCATTATTTTAGAGAAACTCATAGAAGGTCCATCAACTAGGATTCATGTAGTAAATCCCATTGGCTACATTGAGCACCTAGATGTTATTAGGTTTGAACACCCCAATGAACTGGGCACCGATCTCATTATCGCATTAGTCCCTCATAGCTTCTCCATCATTTTTGTTATCAATTTCAATATGAAAAACATTGAGAAATATTTATCTGATCTTGTTATCCTCATTTTTCATGTGGAAAAATATAGGAAGAGGGAAAAGATTTATGTATTTACAGTGAATAAGAGTATAGGGAAGGCGAAGAGAATTAAGACCAAAGCTTCTTTACAACATTCTGATAAAAGAATGATCAAAGGGGAGAGAAGGGAACATGGTGTTTCTTGTTTCTCATGTGGCAAAAGGGGGAATTGGGAGAATAACTGCACCCAACCTAATAAGAAAGGGGAAGATTTAGTTGCATTTCTAATCAAATGTAATGTATCTGTATCTAAAAATTTGGTATTGGATACAGCTTTTGATACTCATATATGTATACAAATACAGTAACCAAGTAGTTTTAAGAATATTGAATTAGGGGAGGAATATCTATGAGCAGCCAACAGAGCCAGAGATGTTGTTGTAGCTGTTTGGGACTAGATGCTCACATTTCCCACAAGGATGATCATGGTGTTAAAGGGTTTTTATTATGTTCCTTCTGTTACAAAAATCATTATTTATGTTTCCATATTAGATATAGAATGGTTTGTTTTCATGTTTAGAAATGAATGATGCTTATATAATAAAGATAGAATTTGTTTTGGTAGGGCATAATTATACAACAGTCTTTCCATGTTGGATTACACAAATCATGTAATGGAAATAGAGATCAAAGATACTTCACATGACACATATCGCACCCATCATTGGCATCACCGGCTAGGTCATATAAACAACAAATGATTGACCAGGAAACATCAAGATGGTTATGGAGTTTATTTCGAACTAAAACCTCATGGTGTATGTCATACATGTTTACAAGGAAAAATGACCAAAACCTTTTTTTTGGGAAAGTTGAATAGGATAATGAACTACATGAATTGGTTCATACCGATGTGTGTGGACCATTTCCAGTTAAAGCTAAGGGGGGTACTAATACATTATAACATTTACTAATGATTTTCGTAGATATGGACATATCTACTTAATGGGGTATAAGTCAGATTCATTTTATAAGGCCCTAGCCTTAAACCTTACTTAATCTTGAGTTATTACAAGATTACACATTGAGGATCTTTTCAGGTTTAGAGTTTTAGAGAATTAGATCATAAAACTTGCATTACATTCCATATATAAACAAAGTGGTTACATAAAGATAGTATTCTTCAGTCCGATCAATGAAAACATATTTAAAATAAAACATGGATTCTTTCTGGACACTTCCTTGACACTATCATCATATCATGTACCTTTCCCATGACCTGTGAAAAACATTTCAAAAAACTTGGGATGAGCATAAAAAGCTCTGTAAGGGATATAAAAATATGGAAAGGAATCATGGGTACATATATACATAAGAATGAAATCATACTTTACCCATAAAACATAAGCACTTAAACATACCTCATCAAATCATGAATAAATCATAGAAATCATAATATATAAAGGTAACTTGAACCATTCATAACATTCTTACATAGGGAGTAACCCTCTTGGTTACATTTGGAATACCCATCACAGTATATTTCCTAAATCTCTTCGGAGAAACCTTAATGTTTCACTCCTTCGCGTTATCCAATGCATTGGAGAGCTATATCGGGCTCACCCACCCTTAGTTTATCACGGAACCACCCGTCTTCATTATAATGCCCAAGAACCTCAACATAATCGTATCACATAAAACATGGATAAAGGAAACATAACATTTCCACCTTTCAATCACAAGATATCAATACAACACATTGATATAAAAACATTATGAAACCCATTTTGAATACCAAAAAAATAGAAAAGTAAAACATGGTATTTATTTTTCTTTTAAAAAAAGGTCTGGCTTGTAGAGGAAGCCGAAACACAAATAATGGTCACGGCGGCGAAGTAGTCGTTGTCGCTGCATACGTACGACAAAAACATTCCCTTTTATCGTTTAGTAAAACACTTCGTATAAAAAATATTTCTTTTTGGATAAACCTAATAGTCAAAGGGGTTTATACACCGTATAAAATATGGTTGTGTATAAAACAAAATATGCCTCAATGAAAGGAGATTGAGACGAAGTCCCATACCTCGGGTCTGACTTGACTCGATCATTCTTTAATCTCATGAATAATAAACATGAGTTAATTTCTACTTGTTTAATAACCTTTTTCATGTTAATTATTCCTTTTATATCACTTATTGCCATGTCATGAACACTATGTAATTATTTAAGTTAATAACGGTCGTTTTAATGATCATTGGTACTTGAGTAAAAAATAAACCGTTTATAATTACATGTTGTTCATGTATCCATTATATCCAGAATTATAATCATTATTTATATATCATATATATCCAGTATATACATGCATTTATAATATTACATAATCATTTAGAGGTAAGAAATGAAATGCACCGTTCATGGAGACGGTAAGCCGTACGTACGCATGAACGCTACTTTCATTTCTATTTCGTATTTTATAGAATGGAATCATAATGATATAAAGATATATTATAATTCCAGTATAATATCATATATAATATCATAGTTCCATCCTTTATACTTCCCACATATGGTATTTAACGAATCAAATCACTTTGAGGGGGCGGTAGTCCGCACTTCCTTAAATGAAGATATCGCGTTTACCCATAATGGAAACCATCAAGGTATTCCCAAAATGAAAAATAAAGAAGCTTAAGGAAAACATAAACATATTATATATCATATATAAATATGGTGACATCTTAATGGCCACATTTTAAGGTGTTAAAAGAATGGTGAACAATCATCATTTCGGGAGGTATAAATTCACCATCCACGGAAACAGTATGTCCTTTAACCATTAGATGTAGGTGTGTGTAAGTGTAGCTCTAATCCGTCTTATAACAACATCCTAGTATATTGAGTATACTGGAGTTGTTACAAAAGAAAATAATAAAAAGATTTTAGGGGGTTGGAGAAGCAAAATAAAACAAAAGGACTCAAAAGAATACATTACCTTAAAATCGGGTAACTCTCTTAGATTTGAGCTCAAAGGCTTCCTTGGGAAGACTTCTGCCCAAAGTGAGGCTTCAAGGAGTAATAGAGGGATGTGGAGAGCCAAACTGGGCAGGGTTTGGCCAAGTCAAAGGCTTTGGGAGTGTGGGTAAAGAGGTAGATGTGGGGGCCTTTTATAAGAGAAGAGGAGGGGCACTCTTGGAAAGTAAAGAAATGTTACTTTATTTGAAAATTATTTTCATATTCAAAAGGTCCCATATTGATATAATTAGACGGTAACATGATAAGGGTTCTAAATCCACCCATCCAATTTGTTTTGTACATGTTTAGGTCATAGATTTTACACTGTCATTTCATTTTATTTAAATCTTTTATTAATGATGTAATCGCTGCATCATCATGATGTCATAAATAATTTAATTTATTTAAAGTCTAAAAATTATGAAACAAATACTATGATGTAGAAAATATTATTATATTTCTAATGAATATTTATAGTCCAAAAGATCATTTATGTAGACAAAATTAAAAATATTTTACTTTGGTGATACATTCTTTGTCACATTTAACATTAATTAAAAATAAAAAGATAAAAAGTCACTTTCTCACAAAAGTGATTCCATGGGGCCCCCATGTTTGGCACAAGGCATCCCATGGTCGGCCATGAGACAATAAGTAGACTTAGGACACATGTTGTGGTCTTTTTGTATTATTATGATATCATTTTATTATCTTTAAATACCTGATTACCCATTAATCAAGATAATTAAAGATAATTACCATCGTTACTATTCATAATGTCCAAAAATAAAAGAGTATTAATTACATAATTTGGACCTTATGATTCCAAATATGTAATCCATTTTACCAAATTCCAAACACATAAATTTCAATAATTGATTTAAAAATAATTCCCGTTGTCAAAACAAATAGCGTGTTTTTTTGAAACAATATCTATGAAAAGTCTGGCATTATTTTATGACCAATTCCAAAGTGAAATTAATCCTAATGACCACCATTGTATTAAATGGTAAAAATATATTCATATTACACTTTAAGACGAATTAAAAATATAATCTAACCATATAATTAAATTAAATGAAAAAGCATTTTTGATGTAAAATGCAGTATTTTTCACTATTCATTAAAAAAATGAACATTGTCAGAAAAATACCAAACATTTATCCAATGAAAATTTCAATGTCCTAATCATAATGAATATGTTTATTTTAAAAAATATAGATTATAAAATTTCCAAAATTTTGATTTAAAAAGGGGTTTCCATCAAAAGGCAGAAAAACAATCTTTTAAGAATATTAGTGTATTCCATGCATAAGATTGTATTTATTTTCATTTTAAGCATGTAAACCACTGTCTTAATAATTAATAGACATAGATTAAAATATCTATTATTCATTACTTACTTGGTATGTTACATCCTTCCCCCCTTTAGAAAATTGCGTCCCCGCAATTTATTTACTTATAGAATAAATGGGGGTACTTATCCCTCATTGCATTTTCAGATTCCCATGTTGCCTCTTCCATCATGTGGTTTTTCCACAAAACCTTTACCTAATTAATCACCTTATTCCATAACACTTGCTCCCTGTGGTCAAGAATCTAGACCGACTGTTCCCGATAAGATAGGTTCTCTTCCAGCTGAACTTCCTCTGGACTCAAAACATGAGATGGATCTGGCATATACTTTCTCAACATCGAAACGTGAAAAACATTGGGTACCTGAGATAAACTCGGAGGTAAAGCCACCCGGTATGCAACTGATCCAACTCTCTGTAGAATTTCAAATGGTCCAATAAACCTTGGACTCATCTTTCCTTTGTTACCAAATCTCTTCACACATTTCCAAGGAGAAAACTTGAAAAAACATGATCACCTACCTCGAAAGATAAATCCTTCCTCCGGTTATCCGCATAACTCTTCTGCCTGCTCTGAGCTGTTATCATGTGCTTCTGGATCAACTAAACTTTTTCTGCCATCTCTTCTACCAATTTTGGTCCCATCAACTTCCTTTCACCCACTTCATCCCAGAATGCTGGAGTTCGTCACTGCTTCCCATATAATACCTTAAATGGTGCAATCTCTTTACTAAAATGAAAACTGTTATTATATGAAAATTCAACCAAAGAAAGATGTTGGTCCCAACTTCCCTGATAATCCATAGAGAAAGAATGTAGCATATCCTCCAATGTTTTAATTTTTTATTCTGATTGAGGATGAAAAACTGTACTAAAATTTAATTCAGTACCCAACGACTTCTGAAGGCCTTTCCAAAAGATAGAAGTGAACCTGGGAACACGATCAGATACAATGGAGAGGGTAACTCCATGTAACCTGACTATCTCTTTAAGATTCAAACAGTAAAGTTGATCTAGGGAAAAAGTATCTCTTATAACAAGGAAATGAGCAGATTTAGTCAAGCGATCAACAATAACCCAGATTGCATTATTACCACGATATTTCTTCGATAATCCCACAACAAAGTCCATGGATATATTCTCCCATTTCCACTCTGGCACTGGTAAAGGCTGAAGCATCCCTTTTGGTAACTGCCACTCTACATTAACCTGTTGACATGTCAAACACTTCACAGTAAAATCAACAATATCTCTTTACATTCCATCCCACCAGTAATACTCCCGCAGATCTCTATACATCTTAGTACTGCCAGGATGAACTGAAAACGGATAACTATGAGCTTCACATAACAACTCTTTCTTCAACTGTGAATCACAAGGCACACACAATCTCTTCCCAAATCTCAAAACGCAATCATTATCAATGTTGAATTCAGGCAACTTACCATTCTGAACCAGCTCTACCTTTTTCTGCAACTCACTATCTTGCTTCTGTGCTTGCTTGATTCTGTCTGATAGAGATGATCACACTTATAACTGAAACAAAATAGAAGAACTTCCTGCACCAACAAATTCTATGCCAATGTTAATCAAATCCTTAACCAAAGAATCACGTTCCAAACGCAACATTTCTAATGAAGCATTACTTTTTCGAATCAAAGCATCAGCCACTTTATTTGCTTTTCCCGGATGGTAATGAATTGTACAATCATAATCCTTGATTAATTCCAACCATCTCCTCTATCTCATGTTTAACTCTTTCTGAGTGAATATATACTTTAAACGTTTGTGATCAGTATATATTTCACATTTTAATCCATAGAAATGATGCCTCCAAATTTTTAAAGCGAAAACAACAGATGCTAATTCCAAATCATGTGTAGGGTAATTTACCTCATGAGTTTTCAACTATCGTGAAGCATAAGAAATTACCTGATCATTCCGCATTATGATGAAACCAAGTCCCTTCAATGAAGAATCACTTTATATAACAAACTCACCATTCCTGGAAGGTAGTGCCAAAACTGGAGCATTCACCAATCTTCTTTTCAATTCCTGAAAACAATCATCACATTATTTTGTCTAGATAAACTTAACACCCTTCCGAGTTAGCTTAGTCATTGGACTAGATAACCGTGAAAAATTACTAACAAACCTTCGGTAATATCCTGCCAAAGCAAGGAAGCTACGAATCTCAGTTACATTTGTGGGTCTTGGCCATTCTTCAACAACCTTTGTTTTTGCAGGATCAACAGTTATCCCATCTTTAGAAACAATATGACCAAGGAAAGAAATTTGTTGCAACCAAAACTCACACTTGCTGAATTTTCCATATACTTTCTTTTCTTTTAAGGTTTGCAAGATAACCCTTAAATTTCTTTCATGCTCCTCTTTACTTTTAGAAAACACCAAAATATCATCAATGAAAACCACCACAAACTTATCCAAGAACTCATGGAAAATTCTATTCATTAAGTCCATGACTACAGCAGGTGCATTGGTTAGCCCAAAAGTCATTACTACAAATTCATAATGGCCATATCTTGTACGGAACGCGGTATTCGGAACATCTTATTCCTTTACCTCCAGCTGATGGTACCCCGATCTCACGTCAATCTTTGAAAAAAAATGAGCTCCCTGGAGCTGATCAAACAAATCATCCATATGAGGAAAAGGATATTTGTTCTTAACAGTGATGTTATTCAAGGCTCTATAATCAATTCAAAGTCTCATTGAACCATCTTTCCTTTTAACAAATAAAATAAGAGCACCCCATGGTGATGTGCTAGGTCGAATGAAACCTTTCTCTAATAAATCTTGCAATTGCTCCTTCAACTCTAAAAGTTCAATTTGAGCCATTCGATAAGGGGGTTTTGAAAATGGCTTAGCATCAGGAACTAAGTCAACAGAAAACTCAACTTCTCGATCTGGTATTATTCCAGGAAACTCATTAGGAAAAACATCAGGATACTCATTTACCACTGGCACATCATTAATCTTAATAGTTTCTTTATTTTCACCGATGTGTTCAAGGTAACATTCATTTCCATATTTTACATGTTTCTTGGCCTCTTGATATGTTATCAACAGTAAGGGTTCATTCTTGCACACAAACTGAAATTATTTCTGAAAAGAAACTTCTTTAGCTCTACAGTCAATCTTAGCATGGTAAATAGAGAGCCAATCCATACCCAGGATAACATAAAGCTCTACTAGAGGTAGAATAATAAGGTTTTCAAGTAGGTTCCATCCACATATAAGGATATGAAGATTCTTATAAATTATTTTTGCCTCAACATTTCCCCCAGGTGTTTTTACCAAAAGTTTAGGATTCATTTCATGAGATGGTATTCCCATTTTACTAGAAAAGGTTTTAGAGATGAAAGAATGTGTAGACCCCGAATCAAACAACACACTGGCATAATCTGAGAAAACAAACAATGTACCTGATACAACTTCATTTGATGGCCCGACACCTGCTGAAGTAGTGGAAATTGATTTCACCACCCCTTTATGCTTGTTGTCTAACTACTTCCCATCACCCATGCTCTTTGTCGGTCACTCGTTTGCATAGTGACCCATCCCATTGAACTTATAACATTTCACTAACTGTAAATCAAATTTGGTCTTACCATCACCCTGATCTTTTCCAGTGCAATCACAAGCCTTATGTCCCATCTTACCACATCGGTAGAACTTTCCAGAATCAGAAGCCATTCCCTAGCATGCCTTTTGCCACATTTATCACAAACTGGAAACTTATTTTTCTTACCCTCGGACTTTTTTAAAGAATTATTACCTTTCTCCTGCCACCTCGGACTCTTCTTCTGTTGGTTGTTATAGAACACTTGATCATCGGAAAACTCCATTTCCACCTTATCAGCACATCGAACAAGCATTTCATAACTTTTAAACTAACTAGAAGCCAATGCCCTTCGATATTTTGGCTTTAATCCTGAGCAAAGACGATTGATTTTACTATCAAGGTCTCAGATAAAATTTGGAGCATACCTTGCCAATCGATTGAACCTTTCTTCATAGGTAGCCACTGAGTCTTCCTCTTGCCTCAATTACAAGAATTGCTTTTCCATCCTAAGTCAAACAGCCTGAGGAAAATACTTCTCAAGAAACATACCTTTGAATTCATCCTAGTCGAGAGCATCAATCTCATCAGCATCCCTGATATTTTTAACCATCAACCACCACTGATCTGGTTCACCCTCCAAACGGTAAATAGCACGACTAACCTTTTTATTTTCTGAACACCCCATTACATCAAAAATCTTCTCCAGTGCTTTAATCCACCCTTCAGCTAGCACAAGGTCAGATGATCCTCTGAATGATGGGGGATGTTGCCTCATGAAATGTTCCACCGCTGACATGTTTCTCTGCGGCTGATCTGGATGATCTCATGTTTGGATACCACCTCCATTTATCGCTTGAGTCAACTGCGCCATTACTGCAACAAACTATTCAGTTCCAATTCCGACCATCTCAGGATGCTGATTCGGAACGTTATTTCCTTCTGCATGCCTTCCTAGCACTACTTCCCTATTTCCTCTACGGAAAACCATTCTGAACAAACATGTCTTAGATGAAGCAACATGGTAATCTTCAAATTCTATATCATTTCAATTTTACCATTAAAAAAATATTTTTGGATAATCATTTAATAGAATTATAACTCCTAAAGTTATCTAAACTAGCCTTTGATACCAACTATAAGGCCTCAGTCTTAAACCTTACTTAATCTTGAGTTATTACAAGACTACACATTGAGGATCTTTTCTGGTTTAGAGTTTTAGAGAATTATATCATAAAACATGCATTACATTCCACATATAAACAAAGTGGTTACATAAAGATAGTATTCTTCTTTCCCATCAATGGAAACATATTTAAAATAAAACATGTATTCCTTCTTGGCACTTCCTTGACACTATCATCATATCATGTACCTTTCCCTTGACTTGTGAAAAACATTTCAAAAAACTTGGGATGAGCATAAAAAGCTCAGTAAGGGATATAAAAATATGGAAGGGAAACGTGGGTACATATATACATAATAATGAAATCATACATTAACCATAAAACATAAGCACTTTAACATACCGCATCAAATCATGAATAAATTATAGAAATCATAAGATATAAAGGTAACTTGAGAAATTCATAACATTCTTACGTAGGGAGTAACCCGCTTGGTTACGTTTGTAATACCCATCACAGTACATTCCCTAAATCTCATCGGAGAAACATTAACGTTTCACTCCTCCGCGTTACCCAATTCATTGGAGAGCTATATCGGGCTCACCCGCCCTTATTTTATCATGGAACCACCCGTCTTCATAATAATGCCCAAGAACCTCAACATAATTGTATCACATAAAACATGCATAAAGTAAACATAACATTTCCACCTTTCAATGACAAGATATCAATACAAAACATTGATATAAAAACATTATGAAAACCATTTTCAATACCAAAACAAAAGAAAAGTAAAACATGGTATATATTTTTCTTTTAAAAAAAAGGTATGGCTTGTAGAAGAAGTCGAAACTCAAATAACGGTCACGGCGGCGGAGAAGTCGTCGTCGCCGCATACATACGACAAAAACATTCCCTTTTGTCGTTTAGTAAAACTCTTCGTATAAAAAAGATTCATTTTGGATAAATGTAAAAGTCAAAGGGGTTTATACACTGTATAAAAGAAGGTTGTGTATAATACAAAATATGCCTCAATGAAAGGAGATTGAGACTAAGTCCCATACCTCGGGTCCGACTTGACTGGTCGTTCTTTAATCTCCTGAATAATAAACTTGAGTTAATTTCTACTTGTTTAAGAACCTTTTTCAAGTTCATTATTCCTTTTATATCACTTATTTCCATGTCATGAACACTATATAATTATTTAAGTTAATAACGGTCGTTTTAACGATCATTGGTACTTGAGTCAAAAATAAACCCTTTATAATTACATGTTGTTCATGTATCCATTATATCCAGAATTATAATCATTATGTATATATCATATATATCATGTATATAAATGAATTTATAATATTACATAATCATTTAGAGGTAAGAAATGAAATGCACCGTTAATGGAGACGGTAAGCTATATGTACGCATGAACGCTACTTTCATTTCTACTTAGTATTTTATAGAATGGAATCATAATGAAATAAATGTATATTATAATTACAATATAATATCATATATAATATCATTGTTCCATCCTTTATACGTCCCACATATGGTATTTAACGAATCAAATCACTTTGAGGGGGTGGTAGTCCGCACTTCCTTAAATGATGATATCGCGTTTACCCATAATGAAAATCATAAAAGTATTCCCAAAATGATAAATACAGAAGCTTAAGGAAAACATTATTATTATATATCATATATAAATATAGTGACATCTTAATGTCCATCTTTTAAGGTGTTAGAAGAATGTTGAACAATCATCGTTTCGGGAGGCATAAATTCACCATCCACAGAAACAGTATGTCCTTTAACCATTAGATGTAGGTGTGTGTAAGTGTAGCTCGAATACTTCTTCTAACAAAATCCTAGTATATTGGGGATACTGGAGTTGTTACAAAATAAAATAATAAAAAGAGTTTAGGGGGTTGGAGAAGCAAAATAAAACAAAAGGACTCAAAAGAAGACATTACCTTAAAATCGGGTAACTCTCTTCGATTTGATATCAAAGGCTTCCTTGGGAAGACTTATGCCCAAAGTGAGGCTTCAAAAAGTAATATAGGGATGTGGAGAGCCAAAATAGGCTGGGGTTGGCCGAGCCAAAGGCTTTTGGAGTGTGGGTAAGGAGGTAGAGGTGGGGGCCATTTATAAGAGGAGAGGAGGGAGACTCTTGGAAAGTAAAGAAATGTTACTTTATTTGAAACTGATTTTTGGATTCAAAAGGTCCCAAATTGATATAATTCGAGGGTAAGGTGATAAGGGTTCTAAATACACCCATCCAATAAGTTTTGTACATGTGTAGGTCATAGATTTTACATTATCATTTCATTTTATTTAAATCCTTTATTAATGAGGTAATCGCTACATCATCATGATGTCATAAATAATTTAATTTATTTAAAGTCTAAAAATTATGAAAAAACTACTATGATTTAGGAAATCTTCTTTGATCTCTAATGAGTATTTATAGTCCAAAATATCAATTATGTAGACAAAAGTAAAAATATTTTACTTAGGTGATACATTCTTTGTCACATTTAACATTCTTTAAAAATAAAAAGTAAAAAGTCACTTTCTCACAAAAGTGATTCTATGGGCCCCCCATGTTTGGCACAAGGAATACCATGGTCATAAATGAGACAAACAGTAGCCTTAGGACACATGTTGTGGTCTTTTTGTATTATTATGATATCATTTTATTATCTTTAACTTCCTGATTACCCATTAATCAAGATAATTAAAGATAATTACCATCGTTACAATTCTTAATGTCCAAAAATAAAAGAGTCTTAATTACATAATTTGGACCTTCTGATTCCAAATATGTAATTCATTTTACCAAATTCCTAACACATAAATTGCAATAATTGATTTAAAATTAATTCCCGTTGTCAAAACAAATAGCGGGTTTTTTTGAAACAATATCCATGAAAAGTTTGGCATTAGTTTATGACCAATTACCAAGTGAAATTAATCCTAATGACCACCATTGGATTAAATGGTAAAAATATATTCATATTACACTTTAAGACAAATTAAAAGGATTATGTAACCATATAATTAAATTACATGAAAAAGCTGTTTTGATGTAAAATGCAGTATTTTTTCACTATTCATTAAAAAATGAACATTGTCAGAAAAATACCAAAAATTTATCCAATGTAAATTTCAATGTCCCAATCATAATGAATATGTTTATTTTGAAAAATATAGATAATAAAATTTCTAAAAGTTTGATTTAAAAAGGTTTTTCCATGAAAAGGCAGTAAAACAATCTTATAAGAATATTAATGTATTCCATGTATAAGATTGTATTTATTTTCATTTTAAGCCTCTAAAACACTATCTTAATCATTAATAGACATAGATAAAAATATATATTATTAATTAATTACTTGGGATGTTACACTTTTGATATTTTCAAAGATTACAAGAATGGAGTTGAGAATCATCTTGGTATAAATATTAAAAAACTATGCATAGACCGATGTGGAGAATATATTAATCAAGTCTTCATTGACTACATATAGAAGTTTGAGATACTATACCAACTCAATCCTCCATACATTACCCAGTGGAATGGTGTGTGCAAAAGTAGGAACCGCACCCTGTTGGATATAGTGAGATCAACGATGATTCATGCAAGACTTCCATTATCCTGTTTGGGATATACGTTACCAATAATGGTGCACATAATAAACCAAGTACCAACTAAATCGATAAATGGTTTTTCATATGAGTTATAGATTGGAAAGAAAACCATATTTTCAAATTTATATTTGTGGGTAAGTGATGAGTTTGTGAAGGCCTCTTTAGGTAACAACATTGTACCAAGTGGCCCAAAGTGTACCTTTATAAGATACCCCATTGAAACAAGTAGATATTGTAGAGACCCAAAGTATGACGTACATGTGCGTTACATTACTTTTGTGGAATAAAAAATACATAACAAAAACAGACACCCAATGAACGTAATAGTTTAGTGTCTTTGGAAACATGGAACACAATCTTCTAATCATGGTGAAAGATCTTCAACATCTCCCATAAATATCATCCACTTTTCCTTTCTTAGCTAAAACCTTTCATTATATCCTTGGGAAAAGAAAACATATAAAGGGTGAGGTCAAATTTTTAGTAAGGGTAATCATGGTGAAAATAAAACAACCCATATACATTTTAACTTAAAAACATGAGCATTATGTTTTAACATCAAAATCATTAGTGGGGAAATAAATCTTGCAATTACGTAAGGCATAGATAACAAATAGACATTAATCATGATAAAATAGCATGGAAATAAAAAATTTAATTTTGGAAAAACATTAATCACATGTTATGATTTCGATAGTAGCCAAGACATTGCTGCCATGACCAGCATTGTGGGAAAAGTCCATTAGTAAACCAGGATTACATGTCGTTCTAGCGGTGTATTAATGAACCATATATTACTTGAATTTCCGGCCATGTCTATCTCATGGGATATAAATATATACCCAATTAATTGGAGAGATATATAGTTCCCACACATCTTGTAATGAAACCATTATTATGTGTTACACCAAATAAACATAAATCTTTCATCACAACCGAACGAATAAAATGGGTTTCATAAACATCATCCCTTTATAATATAATCTATTTAATACAAATGGATATCATTTTGTCATAAGAAAAATCAAACAACATAAATAATAGAGGCCTTATACTTGAAACATAAATATATTAAATAAAATCATCTTAGATGGAAAATAGTTCTGATAAAACACTTGAAATGAATTCTTGAAAAAAATAACCTTTTGTCTTCAAAATCATTTTCATTTCTCAAAATTCCATGCAATTTTAAAAGAAAATTATTTGTTGAAAATAATATTGATAAATTTTAGATTATTATTCATGGATGTACGACATTATGAAACCATAAAAATCCATCCACGTCGTATAAGTTAAAAAAACATTCTCTTTGTACTTTTTCCAGAAAATTAAAAAAATAGATCGAATGGTAAACAAAAGAAATATTCCTTCCATTCATAGAAGTAAAATTCAAAACTAGGTAATCATGACTTTAAACAAATATGGATGAATATTAATAATTTTATGAACACATTTTTTGAAAACATGGACACTGATGATAAATATAACCCCAGTAAATACTTACGAATAAGAAATCTCAGATAAGAACAAGATTTGAATAAATATCCATTACCTTATATCCAATTTCTTCTGTATGTGTCTGAGACTCCTGTATAATGGGTTTAAACAGATTATTTACTTCTAACAGAACCATAATAATATTTAAGATATCATATATGATTCACATACGACATTATATTATCCGTTAATTTTTCAATTCAATGTTAAAGAAGCATTTTGGGTAAAATCATTTCATTTATAGTTCATGTTTTGACTTGTAATTAATCATATGAATACTTAGGTCATGAATAATTACATCCATAATTTAAAACATGCTTGATATATATTCAAAATATAATAGATCGATAAATGTAATGAAATATACCGTTTGTGGAGACGGTAGGTCATACGTACGCATGAATGATGTTTTCCATTCATTATTAACTTGAATTTAATTAAGTATATTAGATATATATATATATATATATATATATATATATAAAGCCAATATAGTTATTATGTCATATATTTCATTATTATTCAATATATATTCGTTATAATCATTCTTTAATGGGTAACATGAAGAATTAATCTCATCGCATCATAGAGACGGTAATCCATACGTATGAATGAGCGAGGATATCATTCCCTTAATTATTAAATGGTTATGGATTGGATGATAGAATATATAAAAATTAGTATCGTTTTATAATAATCATTTATAATTATTCTTTACAACATTATACCCATCCAAGTAAGGTGGTGGTGGAAAACAGATTACAGCACAGTGTGGTGATGGTATTCCATACGTACGCACACACGGTGATTTCGTTTTCCGTAGGATGGATAGAAGGTGAAATTGGGATGTTTAATATTTATAATTACATATCAGTATATTAGTGAAACTTATGTTATTACTTTATAATGAAACAAATAAAAAATAGGAAGTAGAAGGAGAAGTAAATTTGAAATAATCGGTAAAGGATATTACCTCTTCTTTGACACGCCTCTTCTAAACCTCCTCTTAAGGCACTATAGTTGGCCTTTTAAAATGATAAAGACCTCTATTATGTTTCTAGTTAAGTGTTGAAAAGAAATGGACTGTTTTTGTCCAAGCATGATGTCTCAAAATGTAGTTAAGGGGAGAGAGAAGAGGTTCCCTTTTATAAGAGAGGAGAGGGGCACTTTTGGAAACCTTAAAAATATTAATTTATAATAAAATCAGACCCCACATAAAAACCACCAAAAATGAATTAATTAGAAAATTAGATGATATAAGGTTTTAATATAATCAACCAATAAAATTTAGACTTGGTTTTATTTATTTTAAACCCTATCATTTTGATTTATCCTTATTTAATCTATTTAATTTTATTTGTGGTAATAAGATTTTAAATTCTAAAGTGTTATAAATACTTAGATATATTTTGTGAATTATCCATAATTAGATAATTGATGACATTTTAGACCATATAAATTTCAA
The DNA here is from genome assembly GCA_963277665.1 of Viscum album. NCBI lineage: Eukaryota > Viridiplantae > Streptophyta > Magnoliopsida > Santalales > Viscaceae > Viscum > Viscum album. The sequence goes on along the minus strand of OY728138.1, from coordinate 575,329,851 downwards.
TTTATTATTTTTAAATATTTTTGTGATTTTTAAACAATTTAATAATATGTTATTTGTATTAAATATCAATGGTGTCAATTTTGAAACTATTCAATTATTTGAATTTAAATCAAATTCACATAGAAGATATATTTGAAAAAAATATATTTAATAGATCCCTAACATGTAATATTAATCTTCAAAATTCGTGGAGGACATTAAATAGTTCATATAATATTTTTTTTAATATTTTTAAAACCATTTATTTGATATTTGAATCAATAAATTAATTTCTACATCACTATTGTGTCACCATTAATTATAATAATTTAATTTAAAAAATTCTAAATAAATTGACATGATATAGATAATTTTATTGGATTTATGGTAACTATTTATGTTTGATGTTTTGTGAAGATTATCATTAAATTAAAATTATTACACATATAAAATATAAGGGAGTGACATGTTGTCACTTTCTATGGTTTTAATAATAATTACTTATTTTTCATTGTCAAAAGTCCATCAAATTAATCTATTCCCACCATTAGGTGATATGGGTCTAATTTTTTCATCTAATTTAATTTTTGAAGGTGTTATGGTAATTTTATACTCTTATTTTTACCATTACTTACCTGATTTACCATTAACTGTAGTAAATAAAAATTATCTTAGTTACTATTCATAATATCAAAAAAAAGTAACATGTTAACATAACATTGACCCACTGAATTAAAATATGAAATCCATTTTTCAAAATTCAAAATACAAAATATATAGTAATTGATTTAAAATTAATCTCATTGTTAAGAAAATAAGTTTTAAATTTGAAAACATTTCCAATGATGGAAATGTTTTTACCTATGAATTCAATGAAAAATCAATGATAATGACATAAATTATATTTAAGGTATAATATATATTATATTTATACTTTAAAAACATTAAATTTTACATTTTTACAATATAAATTCTCTTGATGAAAAAAGTTGTTTTTAAGAAAAATTTTGTGTATTTTTACTATTCATCAAAATGTGAAAGTTAATAGAAAAATATAAAAAATTTATGAAAGTAATTTTGTATATCTTTATTACAATGATTAAGTTTATTCTATCTAATGGAACTTATAAACGTGTAAAAATCTAGATTTTATGTGGGTGCGCATTCAAAAGGTAGCAAAACTATATTTTTTTTAAAATACTTATTTTACCTAAAAATTTTATTTTTTTCCCATACCATGTTCTAAAATATGTGTAGGATGAATTATTATGTAATAATCATCAAAATGTAGTTAATACTATTCATAACGGCTAGTTCATAACAATCTATCATTGTTTAGTGAAACTCGGTATTGCCTACAACACATGCTATCGAGGAAGGTTTCTCTTGCGTGCTACACAAGCCAAAAATAGTGTGTGTGTATAATACAAGATAATACAGTGTTGTGTATAGAGAAAGATAATATTGGTGTAGAGTACAACCCAAGACATCAAAAAAATAAAAAAAATATTTCTCATAAAATCTCGGGGTGTTACATTCTACCCCCTTAAAAAGAATTTCTCCCTCGAAATTCATTGGGGTTATAAATTTTTTACAACTCGTATGTTTCTCTCATAGTTACCCACATCGTAAAAAGAAATACTAAAACATAATTTTTTAAAACTAAAATATGAAATGTAACGGTTAACGAAATTAACTCATCACTGGGTTTCCACATATGAGAACATAGGTGAAAATATGGATATGGAAGATAAATCTAACCATCATGTTCTGTGGAAGTGTGGTAGAGAACATGACTATGAAAAATCCAGCAATCAAAAAGTAAAAAATTTGTGATTACCTAAGGTACCATCTGATTCATCAGATATGAGGGTACTAGGACAACGTTTTTTGTTTTCAAGATCATTTCCCTAAAGTTGAAAATTTTGAATTAGAAGAAATGCTTACTTGATTTTGGTACAATCTCACTATTGGTCGTCCAGTGAAAAATTTACACTTCATATCTTAAAAAATTTTGCTGAAATTTTCAATTCGTTATGTGTTAGCATATCATGTGATACAATGATGGTTCATTCCATCTATCGCAAACAAATGGTAGAAAAAGATATTAAATATTCATAAGTCCATATATGGTGATATTAATCGTATATGGTTTGAAAAATGGACTTATACATCATCAATCATACAACATAATAGATAAAACTAATTTCTACTAACCAGGTACTTATTTTTGGCCAATGGTAGGCAATAAAGGCTTGTCAAACTCTAGTTGTGGGTTTGATTCCTACATCCTAGTCCGACACGATGAGTTGTCGCTCATCCTATGGGTTGTCCTTTTTCTAAAACTATACTATTATAACATTTCATAAATAATATCAAAATGTTATGGCATTAAAAATTACTATCTGATGTCTAAATTAATCCATTCCAATATTTAGACTTATCCAAAATACTTCTATCCAATCTTATAGTATAAATAAAAAGCTTACTAGAGAGGTCATATACAAATCATGTGAATACCATCATTTATACCCCATGTATCATAAGATATATCTTGGATATCATATTCCAAACATGTGAATACCTTAATAATGTATTCCCTTGAAAAATGAATACCCATTAAACCTTAGTGAAAACATGAATGTTGTCAATAGTTAACTCTTTCCACATACCAAAATCCCAAAATTCTTATATATTCAAACCATGATGTAACATTGTCCTTATATCAGTCATGAGCTAATTAATACTATCAAACATATTATTTTCTACTTATCCCTTTATTATTCAGATATCATCTTCCTTCCAAAAATATTTCAATCACATTTCATGGTTATCGGTACCATAAAATTATTGAAAACCACAATAATCCAATACATTGAAATTCCAATATTCCACGATACAATAAATGAGATTCCACAACATTATTTTGGAATCCCGTTACATAAACACTTAATCATTCCACCACATTTTTTTCATACTCAACATAGCCAATAGTGATCACATGTGAATTTCCTCTGTCCTTTTCCTTAAAAGGTTGTTGATGTCTATCATCATTAACCCTTGGATTTGGGCATTGGTTAGCATATTTCCCCATTTCCATGCACTTTTAGAATTGTAGTGTAGGTTGTGTGTTTTCTGTAGTCTTTTCTCTATTCACATCATTAGTTACATTTTTCCATTACTTGGGCACTCAGTTACTCAATGACCTTCTTTTCCAAACGTAAATCATTTTGTTGTCCCTTTAAGAAAATCTCTGCTATGCTTCTTTCCACACATTGAGCATAATGAAACATTTGTCTTCTTTTCACCTTAGGTTTGATAATTTTTCTTCAACTCCATCATTTATTTATTTTTGGAACCATGAGATAGATATGTAATACCAAAATCCAGATCTACCTTGATAGCACAACGGATAATCTCTTTAGAGCTAATGAAGTCTCTAATATCACGTTCCCTTCGAAGACTTGGTTTTAAGCCACTGAAGAATTGACCTACATTACTTTTATGTTGGATGATAACGTCAGATGCATAGCTTGAAAGCCTTGTAAAATTAGCTTCATATATACCAATAGATTCATCATCCTTTGGCTTAAGCTCAAGGTACTCTATTTCAATCTTTATTCAAAGAATAATAGGGAAGTATATATTGAAAACAAGTCCTTGAACTCGTCCCATTCCAAGGATAAAATTTCATCTTGGGGCCTTGTATTCTTAATTAGAGTCCACCACTAGGCTTCTTTACCTTATAAACGGTAAGTTGCCAAAATGACTTTTTCATGTTCTCAACATCGAAGGATGAAAAATTTCATTTCAATGGTATTGATTTGTTGTTCAGAAACAAGTAGATCAGAAGACCCACTGAATGAAGGTGGGAGTTTCCTCATGAAAGACTCAATAGAATATTGTTCCCTTCACTACAGATTTGGAAATCCAGAATGATTTATAGCTTGTATAATTATGGAAATAAGATTTTTCACTCCTTTTCCCATAAAATTTGGTTGTTCAGGAGGAAAATAATTGCATTTCTCAGTGTATTGACCATTAACATGGTTCCTTTGTGTTCTAGCCATTATCTACTACCCAAAAAGAATAGTGTGAGATGAAAAAATCATATCAGGAAAACATCATAATTAAGGGAGAGTACCTTCAATCTCTGCCATTTTAGGTTTTATCCTAGGTTACTCATGATAATTATCTTAATTCTAGGATTGTAACATATAATTATACTTGACCTTTGCGACTTCCCTAGATAGACCATAGAAATATCTCTAGGGATCTCACTACAGTTTACGCATCCTAGTTTCCAAAGGTTGACTAAACCTTTCATCTGATACCAACTGTAGAGACCCAAATCTTAACGTACATGGATGCTACATTAATTTTTCGGAATACTTAATACATAACAAAAACAAACACTGAAGGACCATAATATTTTAGTGTCTTTGGAAAAATAGAACATAATATTCTAATCATGGTGAAAGATCTTCAACATCTCCCAGAAAGATCATCCCCTATTGTTTTCTTACCTAAAAGATTTCTTTATATCTCGGGGAAAAGAAAACACATAAAGGGTGAGCTCAAATACTTAGTATGGGTAATCATGAAGAAAATAAAACAAACCATATACATTTTAACTAAAAAAACATGAGCATAACGTTTTAACATCAAAATCACGATTTGGTAAATAAATATTGGCACTATGTAAGACATAGATCATAAAGAAAAATTAATCATTATAAAATAGCATGGGTATAAAACATTTAATTGTGGAAAACCATTAATCACATGTTATTATTTCCATAGTATCCAAGCCTTTTCTTCCAAGACCATTATAGTGGACAATGTCCATTTCTGAACCTGGTTTACTTGCCATTCCAGCCCTATATTACTGAACCGCATTTTACATGTTGTTCTAGCCATGTCTATCTCATAAGATATAAATATTTACCCAATGAATTGGAAGTACATATAGGCCCCACCAACATCATAATGAAACCATTCTTATGTGTGCTACAAAATAAACATAAATCATCCATCGTAACCCAAAGAATAAAATTGGTTTCGTATACATCATCCCATCATAACATAATCCATATAAAAAATGGATATGATTTTATCATAAAAAAAGTCAAACCATGTAAATAATAGAGACATTATAATTAAAACATAATCATATTAAATAATTTAATATTTGATGGGAAATAGTTTTGATAAAACACTTGAACATTATTTTTGAGGAAAATATCTTTTCTTCTTCAAAATCATTTTCTTTTCTCAAAATGACATGAAATTTTAAATGAAATGGATTTTTTTAAAATAATAATGAAATATTTTATAAAAAACTTCATGGAAATATGGTATTATGAAACCATAAAAATCCATTCATGTCGTATAAGTTAAAAAAAATATTATCCTCGTATATTTGCCTAAAAGTTCAAAATGTACATCATATGGTAAAAAAAGAATGATTCCTTCCATTCATTATAGTAAAAGTAAAAAATGGTTAATAAAGACTTTCAACAAACATGTATGAATATTAAAAATTTTATGAAAACATTTTTTGAAAACGTGGACATTGATGATAAATATAACCCCAGTAAATACTTACAAATAAACAATCTTGAATAAGAAAGAGATTGGAATAATTATCCCTTACCTTTTGTGAAATGTCTTTTGTATGTGTCTGAGACTCTGGTATAGTGGGTTTAAACGTATTATTAAATTTTAGTGGAACCATAATAATATTTATGATATCATATATGATTTACTTACAACTTTATATTACCCGTTAATTTGTTAATTTCATGTTAAAGAAGTGTTTTGGGTAATATAGATGCATTTATCATATGTGTTTTGAATTCTAATTATTCATATAATTAATTAGATAATGATTACATACTTACATAATTAAAAACATGATTTTTATATATTCAGAATATAATAGATCAATAAATGTAATGAAATACACTATTCATGTAGACGTTATGTCGTACGTACGCATGCACACTGTTTTCCATTCCCTATTGATTTGAATGGAGGTAAGTAGATGACATATATATATATATATACATATATAAAGTAGCATTATTATGTCATATATTTCATTGTTATTCAATATATATACTTTATAATCATTCTTGAATGGGTAACATGAAGAATGAATCTCATCGCGTCGTGGAGACGATAATCCATACGTACGTATGAGCGATGGTATCATTCCCATAATTATTAAATGGTATTGGAGTGGATGATAAAAATTCTCAGAATTAGTATCATGTTATAATAATCATATATAGTTTTTCTTTACACCATTATACCCATCCATGTAAGGTGGTGGTGGAAAACAGATTCCACACACGGTGTGGAGACGGTATTCCATACGTACTCACACGTGGTGATTTCATTTTCTCTAGGTTAGATAGAAGGTGAAATAGGGGTGTTTAATATTTAAAATAACATATCAGTATCTTAGTGATTCTAATGTTATTAATTTATAATGAAACAAATAAAAAATATTAAGTAGAAGTAGAACTAAATTTGAAAGAATCGGTGAAGGATATTACCTCTTCTTCGACGCGCCTCTTCTAAATCTCGTCATAGAGAAATAAAGATGGTCTTTGAAGAAGATAATGAAATCTAGTGTGTTTCTAGGGAAGTAGAGAAAATAAACAGATAGGGTTTGGATGGGATTGATGGCACAAAATGTTGTGAAGATGAGAGGGAGGACGTGCACTTTTATAAGAGAGGAGAGGAGAACATTTGGAATCCTCAAAAATATTAATTTAAAATAAATTCATACCCCACATAAAAACCTCCTAAATTTACTCAATTCAAAGATGAGATGATTTGGGGTTGTAATCTCATCAACCAATAAAATTTATAATTGTTTTTATTTTAATTTAAACCCTATTATTTTTATTTATCCTTACTTAATTTATTTAATTCTATTTGTGGTAATAAAATTGGAAATTCTAAATTTTTACAAATAAATACTTATGTGTTGTTAATTATCTATAATTGGATAAGTTATGAAATTTTATTCCATATAGATTTTAATTTTTAATTTTTAATTTTTTTTGATTTTTAAACAATCTAATGATGTGTGATTTCTATAAAATATCAATAGTGTCAATTTTGACACTATTCAATTATTTGAATTTAAATAAATTACACAGAGAAGATATATTTGAACCAAAATATTTAATACATCCCTAACATGTAATATTAATTTTAACAATTCTTGGAGAACATTAAATAGTTCATATAATATTTATTAAATATTTTTAAAACCATTTATTTGATGATTCAATCAATAAAATAATTTCTACATCAATATTGTGTCACCATTAATGATAATTATATAATACCTAAAAATTATAAATAAATTAAAATAATGTAGATATTTTATTATGTTTCTGGTGACTATTTATGATCAAAGTTTTATGATGTTTATAACCAAATTAAAATTATTACACTTATAAAATATAAGAGAGTGACATGTTGTCACTTTCTTTGGTTTTAATAAAAATTACACCATTTTCAGGGTCAAAAGTCCATGAAATGTATCTATTCTAACTCTTAGGTGATATGGGTCAACTTTTATTCATCCAATATAATTTTTTCTTGTGTTATGATAATTTTATAATCTTATTTTTACCCTTAATTACCTGATTTACCTTTAACTGTAGTAATTAAAAATTATTGTCGTTACTATTAATAATATCAAAAAAATTAAACGATTAAAATAATTTGGACCCAATGAATTGAAATATAAAATCAATTATTCAAAATTCAAAACACAGATGTTGCATTAATTATTTTAAAATTAATCCCATTGTTAAGAAAACGAGTATTAAACGATAAAACATTGCCAAAGATTGAAATGTTTTTACCTATGAATTTAATGTAAAATTAATGATGATGACTTAAATTATATTAATGGGTAAAAATAAATTCTATTTATTCTTTAAAATCATTAAATATTTTAATTTAACCATATAAACTATCTTGATGAAAAAAGTTTTTTCTAAGAAAAATTTAGCGTATTTTTACTATTCATCAAAATAAGAAAGTTAATAGAAAAATATAAAAAATTATCCAAAATAAATATTTATATACTTATTGCAATTAATAAGTTTATTTTTTCTAATGGAACTTAGAAAAGTGTCAAAAACTAGATTTAAAGTTGGTGTGCCATCAAAATGCTGCAGAATTGCATTTTTTTAAAATAGATATTTTACCTGAAAAATATATTTTGTTCTAATACCATATTCTATAAAATCTGTAGGATGAATAATTATGTAATAAAATTACAAATTTAGTTAATATTATTCATAACATCTAGTTGATAACAATATATTGTTGTTTAGTGAAAGTCGTTATTGCGTACAACACACGCTATCGGGAAAGGTTGCTCTTGCGCACAACACAAGCCAAGAATAGTGTTTTAATATACTACAAGATATTACAGTTTTTCATATAGCTCGTGATAATAATGTTGTTACATAAAACACAAGACATCAAAGAAATTAAAAATAATATTTCTCATAAAATCTCAGGGTGTTATAGATATTACCAATACAACCTCTCAGAAAAAAATTATAGTATCAAGACACAACATATTTCTTGAGATGGAGATCATGTGAAAAATAGATAGTGGGAGGAAGATAGACTTCGATGAATTTGAGTCTCACGGTATACAAGTTTGGGATTAGGAACAGATTTCACAAAGCCTCGTGGAAGAAAGAACTATTCCAGTGACAGAAGAGTTGTATAGGTGTACAAGAGAGGATTGAGAACTGCAACGATACTTTTTTTCTAGTTATTGATGATGGTTACTCGTTATTAGTTGATAATAATGATCCTCAATCCAAAAAGTATGTAGTTAGTGTCTCATATGTTTCCAAGTGGAAAGTATCCATTAATTCTGAAAGGATTCATAGTTCCAAACCCATGTTTGGATGTTGGTAGATCCTCCAATTCATGTAAATCATGTTGGTTGTGAATTGGTATTTAAAAAGAAACTGTACATGGAAGGACAAGTCAGCACCTATAAGGAACGAGAAGTTGTAAAAGGGGTCAAATAGTATCAAGGCATTGAATACGACAAACATTTTCACCAGTTTCAATGCTGATATCCTTCAAAATTCCATTGGCCATTGCTGCTTACCATGACTATGAGATTTGGAAAATTGATGTCAAAATAGCCATCTGTAATGGGTACCTTCATGAAGATGTCTACATGAAACAACCTGAAGGTTTTATGACTCAATAGGATGCCAATATAGTAGGCAAGTTCTAGAAACCCATTTATGGATTAAAGCAAGCATCCAGGTCATGGAACATTCATTTTGATGAATCCATAATGAAATTTGGTTTAATTAAGAATGAATGTGAGCCTTTTACCTATAAAAAGTTTAGTGAAAGTTCTTTCGTTTTCCTAATGGTTCATGTTGATGACATATTACGTATTGGAAATGAGATGCCTATCATACAGTCTGTTAAGGTATTGTTGAATCAATGCTTCTTCCTGAAGGACATTGAAGAGGAATCATATCTTCTTCAGGATCAAGATCTATCGTGATAGATCTAAGTGATGGTTGAGCCTCTGTCAACGTACATACATTGATAAGATACTGATGAAATTCAGTATGGAACAATCCAAGAGGGGATTATTTCTAGCATAACATGGCATTCATATTTCCATGAAAATGTGTCCTTAGAAACATGAGGAAAGAAATCTAATGGAAAGGACTCCATAAGCATCAATGATTGGGTCATTCATGTATGAAATGATATATACTAGGATTATTATTCGCATACGTATTATGTATGGTAGGCAGATATCAAGCTGACCTAGGTGACCACTATTTGATGGCAGTCAAGACTATCCAAAAGTATCTGAGGCGTACTAAGAATCTGTTCATTGTTTATATAGGAGAGGAGGGAATTTCCATCATAGGATATGCATATACTAGTATCTAGACTGATCGAGATAAAATTATGTCACAAAAAATATATATTCACTATTAATGGAGGTGTAGTGAGCTGGAAGATCTCAATGAAGAGTGTGGTCATATATTCTACAATAGATTCTGATTATATCACTTTTTTTAGGAATCTAAAGATTTATTTTGGATGTGAAGCTTTGTCTAGGAGTTGTATGTGATACCTATCAGTAACGATCTCATCACACTATATTGTGATAATACTGCAATGGTGGCTCTTGAAAAATATCCAAGGTACATAAATGGGTGAAGAACATACATCGAAAGTATCCTCTATTGAGAGGTTTTCCTCAGAGAGTTTATTTTTCAATGAGAAGTATTTTCACAGAAGACAACCTAGAGGCCCCCTTGTCTAAATCCTTGACTCATCAGAAACATGATCGTCATGTGAGGTCCTGCATACAGAATGTCATAGGCAGTTGGCTTTAGTCTAAGTGGGATTTTGAAGGAGTTGGTGTCCTGGAACCAACTAGTGGAACATTGAATTCATGTACATTTAATGTATTTAAATATTAAACATCTTATTACATATTTTTCATTGTTCTCGAATACTATGATGTAATAATGTCCTATAGTATTTATTCCATTTATAAAGTCATGGTGGTTCACTTCTATGAATAGAACATTTTAATGCTATAAAAATATTCTTAAATGTAATTCTATAGTTGGATTAAATACTATTATGGGACACATATCATGAAGATCGTCTTGTGTGAGTACTCATAATATGATAAGAAATCCTCTCATGATGTTATCACTTGGTAATCTACAAGACATCAGATTATGAGGAAAACATAGACATCAGATTATGAGGAAAACATTGACAGTAGGAATTCTCCATGTTATGGTGTCATCATATATATTTTTCTGCAAGAGTGTGTAATTATTGTTAGACAATAATATTATCATTAATATGAGGCATGACTCGGATACTTTTATTTTCAGACAAATGCCATCATGCAGACAGTTGGCATGAAGTAAGGTACAGTAGATGAATCATGAGTGGCATGTTATTAATGGATAAGTTGAGGATGAATTTATAACTTCCATTTATGGACGTAGATATCTTTTCTCATTGACTGAAATAGAACCGTGGCATGAAAATCCATGGCCAAGGTGTTACGATGAGTTTATATCTGGTTTTCCAAAAACGACATATCAAGCATTAACGTTTATGACCCTATCATGAAACCATCTTGTTGAGATATTCTGACAGAGGGATTATATGAAACAATGATTGTTTGTATGGGGATTTCATTTTTGTGACATTACATTGTTTATCTTGGGTTCCTTAACATGTTTCTTGAGAGTACTCTTAAACATTAAGCAAGCCCACCTAAAGAAAATGAGAAAGAATCCTAGATGGTCACACACTATGAGTTTTTGGTAGTTTCGGTTAATTTTTTTTTGAATTTTATTAATGACGTAAATATCATTTTCAAGGAAATAGAATAAATTATTTCATTTTAAAATGATCGCATAAAATAAATTGAATATTTATTTTTATTTTATTGAACATTTATTTACTAGTTTTATAATAAAATATTTATTTAAAAGAATAAATTTTTTATTTATTTATTTAGGTGTTCAATAAATAAATGTTGAGTTTGACCAGAACAAGGTCCTTCCTGATGTAAAATAATTATTTTCAAGACAGTAAATAATTATTTATCTAGTTGGCACAAGTCAAAATAATAATGACGATAATATTACTTTTTGACACAGAATTTTATTTATAATTTTGTTTTTTGAAGGTTGGTGCACCATAAATAATGACATGGTATTATTATTATGAGAATGGGTTTTATTTTTGTTGATGAATGTATTAAATTTTTGTTTTGAAATTAAATATTGTAACTTAAGTTCCATGCATATAAATAGACAAATACGCCTATTGTGGTAGACACCACACGAAACCGAATTGTACACAAAGTGAATTGAGAATTTTTGAGCTAAAAAACATCTCTCTCGAATTCTCTTCACACCCCTATCAATGATGGAATTGTTCTTCAATTCTAAAGAAAAAGCGATCAAGAACGATTGACACAAGACACATGATTCACTATGCTAGCACCTGGAGAACAAGCGATGTTAATCGGAGGCCATTAGAGCATTTTTGGATCACTACTTGAGGGATTCTAGTTTGAATCCTTATAATCACAATGAGAGAATACAAAAGGGTCATTCTAGATGATGAAAGTCATTAATGAAGAAAAATCCGAATGATCTAGGTATTATTTTTTATTATGAAATTAATTAAATTAATTATAAACATAATGCGCAAGATCCTCTATAATGGTTTCAGACCTCTCCCTTCTTCATCTAATTAATTGATTCTATTTCATGGAGACAATGGATCATCCTCATATTGATCCCATAATAATCATCAATCATGGTAAAAATCAATGTTGGGTTCCCTCCCAACCATACCTCTGTTGCACCCAGAACATAAAATAACTAAAGGAAATAAAATTACTTTCTAGCGAATTAAACAAAATTTATAGGTCAATAACTTCTAAAAATTATGAATTATATATTAATAACATATAGAATAATTTATTTTTTCATATTAGTAATTTCCAACAGTCTTTTAAATGGTTTGGTTTTTTTTGATAAAAATACATGAATCTATATATTGTTATATTTGTTAGTCACAATGGAAATTTCTTGTAATAAATTTTATATTTATGAATAGTTGATAATTTGGAAAAAATGTTTTTGTTGGATTATTCTAAAATAGAATTAGTTTTAAACATATCACATATATATAAGAATAAGGGTAAAGAAATAGATGATTATTTTGACAATGGATCATTCTGTAAAAAATATAGAATTTGTTAAAATAGTACATAAAATGGTAAAATATTTGAATATAAATGAGTGCGGAAATTTATGAATATATACTAATTTGACATAGTAATTTTTTTAATAAGATAAATTCACTAATTATATGAGAAATTGTACTAAATAATAGAAAATTTTATTGTTTGGGAGAGGTAAAATGTTAAAAAACAATTAAAATGAAATATATTAAATTGAAAACTAGTTAAATAAAATAAGATAAATATATTATTTGAAAACAATAATCATTAATATATATATATAGTAAAATTGAAGAGGAATATTGAATATAGTTTTTAAATTTTGTCATCAACAGTCCTAGGAATCCCTCCCAAATTGGATCATGACCCAATCTACCACAAACTCAGATTACATTCCCAATCACCAAGGTATGATGAAAATAAATTGGGCACCAATAGTAGACATATTAAATGATTTATATGAAACGTAAATTGTTTAAAATAAATATATATACCTCATGAATGAAATAATGGAATGGAAAGAGAAAAAATGTGTTACAATGAAAAAGAAGAATCAAGTATGATTCAACTCAAAAAAAGCTATACAAACTCATAGGTTTGAGTCCAACATCAATGAAAAATACAAAATGAGAGACAAAAATTCCATTCGATAAGGGGAATAAATCCTTTTATATCACCACCAACTACCCATGACCAACTCACTAAGACCTCATTATCTCTATCTGGGAAGTTTATATTCCCTATATAAAAATAGATAACTATATATACACACCACATAAGGGGTGTGTAGGGTTTGAGAGAAATATGATATATAATATTCCACATATGTGCTTGGTAACTTGTTTTTTATATCAATCTAATTATTCTCATCTTTAAAGAAAAATGGCATCATAACTTTTTTTTTAAAAATTTATATAAAAATATTAATAAAAATTCCCGTTCAACAATTATTCTAAATAGTTTTGTTAACATAGTTTCAATGAATGTCACATATATCCAAATATTTACATGATAAAAATAAATAAAAACCAAAGCATAGGTACATCACACAAAAGACCACTATAGGTTTAACTAGATAGAACACTCATACTCAAACATAAAAAACTGATTCCATCAATCCACTAGAAAAATGTGTCGAATATATGTAGAAGATGAATACCCAAGAAAGTGAACCCCCCATCGTTTTCTAATAAGACCCAAGAAAATATTTCCATGAGATAAGAGGAACACCCAATGTTTTTACCCACACCAATAACAATGGACAATGATTATAAAAAAAAAATTCAACTTATATACCCAAGTCATCCCAAGTTATACATTTTACAAATAATATTATAAAAATCATTAAACTAAATAATTAGATAAATAAATTTTATAATTATTTAAAAATTTATTTTCATTTACCAAAATAATGAAAAATAATCATATCTAAAAAAGCCATATATAGACACACAAATCAGAAAATTATGCCAATTAATCTATAAAATCATTTAAAAAATAGATTATTCATGTCTCATCAAACAAGGGAAAGAGATGGAACCACCTAAGAGAATTTCAAGTCATGAATAACAGAAAAAAGATCTACCAACACCAAAAGGAAAATAAGGAAACAATAAGAAACAAAATTGCAGTCCAATATATTAGAATAAAATCTCATAGAAAAAATAGATTTTGAAAACATTGATCGATAAATACCTCATTGAACTTGCATGCTACATCACATATAACATGGGGTTAAAATTTCAAATGACGGTCACACCATAGATCCAAAAATTATCAATCAAAAAGGTTGTTTCTGACACATCTGGTGGGGTGCGTGCATCTGTCTATGGAGGATATGCAGATATTGGGATGTATTCCCTCTTTCCAAAGGTGGGTGGTATCCATCGCTTATTCAGGGATGTTTTGTCCATGATTGAAAGGAGAGGATGGGATGTCTGTTCATCCTTCCATGGATTCCTCCTCGAAACACTTCACCTAGTACATGTCTCCCATATAGACTAAGACATTGTTTGTGAAACTCTTACCAGTGCCATTTCTTCATGGACTCTGGTTAATTACACTTCTTCTGTCAGGACATTCCAATGGGTCTAGCCCAGAAAGTAAACATTAGTCACGGGAGTAGTCATGTTGGACATCACTGGCATGTCTGGATGTTGGAACACTGTCGAGTCTGGGATTCTTCTCCTTATTATAGGGCTTCTCGAGGGTGTGGAATTTCAAGGAATCCCACGTAAAATTCAATGAATTATATTCCATGGGAATGTATCTGAGGTTTTCCTCAGGTTCCCATGTATATCACCAGGTATTCAGCGAGTTTAACGTCTAGAGGATATGGATCAGACTAATCGAAACGTTGACTATAGTGAATAAGATGGGTGAAACCCCTGGAGGGAACACTAATGTCGGGGATAATATGCGGTTCGTTACCCGGTTATCACTAGGAGCAGTGAAGAGATGAATTGGCATGATATCATCCGGATGTGGTGGCCTGGGTAAGAATCAATATGGATAATGAATGGTTAAGAGAAGTGTATGGAGAATGGGATGGAGTCTACTCCGAGATGATGGTGATGTTGGGCTTGATCCACGACGATACATCCTACATATCCCAATGGCATAGAATCAAAGTCCAAGTAGTTCGTGATGGGGGGTATAGAATCCTGGTTTGTGCAGAGGATATCCACCCGATGATATATTGGGTCTTACAGGAGGTTAGCATCTCGAGGTTGTTTTGATGACACTGGGTCGGACCAGAGATATGGGTCCCAATGTAAGGGACAACAACATCTTACCATTGGGTTTGGGTAGACAACAACTTACTATTGAATGGGGATCACAATGTCTTACCACTTAGTGAGGTTCACATCGGCTTACCGTTGGGTGGGGTTTACAATGGATTACTGCTAGATGGAGGCACAATGACTTACTGTTGGATGAGAGAAATTTTAGTGTCATGTGGCATAAAAGGGGGTGTGCAGTTTAACGTCATGCATGATGGAGGTGGAATGACATGGAATGGTCGGGACCAATGTATATTAGGCTTGAACCTCATGGAGGCTTCATATGTACCTTTCCATTTCAAGGATAAAAGAAAACGTACTTCAGAAAGAGTTTTTTGAATCGATGTAAGGGTGGTCAGGAGCAATGGGTGGTGGTATTGATCCTCAGGGAGGCTTCCTATGTACCAAACATTGGAAAAGATCAATGTCCATGTAGTTCAAAAAGGTGTTTGGTGAACCAAAATGAAGATGGTCGGGACCAATGGTTGTTGGGATTGAACCTCAAGGAGGATTCCTACGTACCCTCCCTTGGAAATGATCAATTTCCATGTAGTTCAGAAAGACATTAGTGAATCGAGATGAATGTTTTCGGGACAAATGCATTGTGGACATGAACCTCTGGGAGGCTTCCTATATATCTTACCTTGGAAAGGATCAAAGTCTGTGTAGATCAGAAGGGTTTTTGGTGAACCCACGTGAAGATGGTCTGGACCATAGATTGTTGGGATTCATCCTCAGGGAGGGTTCCTACATTCCATGCCTTGTAAAGGTTTAAAGTCTGCATAGTTCAGGATGGTGGGAACTAACATTAAGGGGGTCAGAACCTATGTTTGAAAAGGTTGAGCATCAGGGAGGCCTCCAACATACCTTTCTATAGAAATTATCAATGTCTGCATAGTTTGGGAGGAGTTTGGGGAATCGATTTGAAGGTTGTCGAGAACAATGGGTGGTGGGCCTGAACCGCAGGGAGG
This sequence comes from Viscum album, assembly GCA_963277665.1. Classification (NCBI taxonomy): domain Eukaryota; kingdom Viridiplantae; phylum Streptophyta; class Magnoliopsida; order Santalales; family Viscaceae; genus Viscum; species Viscum album. Next base: position 575,313,289 of record OY728138.1, on the reverse strand, counting down.
CTTCCTATGTTCCTTACCTTGGAAAGGATAAAATTCCACATAGTTTAGAAGGGGTTTTGGTGAACTGACATGAATATGGCCAGGACCAGTGGTTTTTGTGCATGAACCTTAGGGAGTCTTCCTACATACCCTACCTTGGAAAGTATCAACGTCCGCGTAGTTCAGCATGGTGGTAACCAACAGAAGGGGGTCATAACCAATGATTGTTAGGAATAACCTCAGAGAGGATTCTTACATACCTTTCCTAGGTAAAGATCAATGTATGCGTAGTTTGGGATGGTGGGAACCAATGTGAAGGGGGTCAAAACCAATGGTTATTGGTCTTGAACTTCTTGGAGGCTTCCTACGTACCTTTCCTTGGCAAGGATCAAAGTCCTCGTAGTTTAGGATGGTGTTTGGGGCTTACACTCTAAGCTATCTAGATAGGATTTCAGGGTCAATGCATACTCTAAGCCCATGTGAGTCATGATCGAGTGAGAAACAAGAGGAAGAAAAGACCTAATGATCACGTCGTGAATGGTGCGTCCATGGGAAGTCAACTGGGGATTATATGTAGTAAGCAGGCCAAGGAGGAAATAGGGGCTTATGCATTGTTATCATCCCAGGAAGATGGATATTGGGACTTACTACATAGTGGAGGCATGGGTAGTGACAAAGCCTAATGGTAGAGGGATTTGATATCGATGAAAGGAAGACCCCGGTTCCCATCCCTTTCTCTCTGTTCATTGGCACAATGGAAGAGAGGTTGAGAAGGGGTAATACCACCTGCAAGAAACGTTAGGGGCCTACATCAAGGTGTTCTCCCTTTCCCCGTGCATAGACACTGATCTAATAAAGAGGCTCTCATTTCATGTGAGGAATTATTTCACTACTGGGGAGACCAATGGGCGTAGATAATGTCTGAGATGGGGCACACCACGTATAATGCACAGGGTGAGGCCACAGTTTAACATCATGGGCTGAGGATGATGACGCTTGGCAGTGTAACGTTCTTCAACTCAGATGAGGTGGGTTCACTCCAAACCCCTAGGACACACATAACTGATATCCTCCCACCCTTGATGTAGGGAAGGCATCAACAATTCTGTGGTGAGGGGGAGTTATGGAGTGATCCATTAAGGGGGCCACGTATAGCGTTGCTATGTGAATAAGAAATATTTTTTAGCATGCCTTAGTGTAGAAATATGAGGCCAAGCAACGCAATGTGAGACACTGCCCAAGGGACATTGAAATCGATTCGTGAAAACTTGAAGTGCCACACAGATAGAGAGCATGTGACACATGCGTGGTGCATATAATAGGGGCTCGAACAAGGTGCCTTTAGGGAAGGACGACACATGGACCGCATGCAAGAGAATATGATGGGTTAAAAATGAAATTTCCACGTGAAAAATGGAAGTTATGTATGCATGATGAAAGTGTTGTGTGCAATATGGAAGGGTTCTGTGCATGATGGAAGCGTTCTGAGCAAGATGGAAGGTTTTCGTGAAATAAGAAAGGGGATGCGCACAAGAGAGGTCTGATGTAGAGGAAACTTGTGGGGAAATGGGGTCTCTTATGTGAAAATGACTTTTATATAAAGAAAATTAATTAGGATCATGCCCAAGAGGGCCCACCAAAAGGAGGAACCTTTTGGGGACATGTCGTGCAATATCTAATACCTGAGGGCCATGATGTTTTTCATGCAGTCGTGAAAGATGTAGTTTTCACACAAAAGAGCATCGATTCGTCTTCAATCACCATCCTCAAAGGGTGGGGTACGTTTCATTTTATAGTAGATATCCTCAGGGGTGGCGCATAAAGGAGTGTGATGCACACAATGTCAGTTGATGGTGAATTGGGCACACAACGGGGTGTCGTGTTCAAACATGCCCTTGACGCCGCATTGTGCATGCATATGGGCACTGCAATGATGCTCTCCATTGATGGTGGATGGGGCATGCAAATGGGCACTGCACAAAAATGCGAACATGATGGTGCATTGGGAATTCAAATGGGAGGTGCGCCGAAGCTCGCCGTTGATTCCGTATTGGGCACACGAACATGATCTATGTGGAATCTCTCCCTTAATGACATATTTGGTGCTCATGATTTGGCTCTTCATAGGCCACTTGCGTGCATCCTTTGGATCTAGTGCACAACTGCCTCTTAGGTCCAAGAATCTTCTCTTCCCCTCCCGGGTTCCTTCGTTTGATCATTATCCTCCCGATGGTGGCCTTCTCCAAATATTGGCCTCAACATATGCCCCCCTTAGAATCGAAGCTGAAGGGGATCTCAAAGGTCAGATTCTGAGGGCAGGCCAAAGAATAGATAAGTAGTTGTTCGGTGTGCACAAAATCATATTTTTTGTGAACAATCATATTTCACACATGGGGAAGGCAATTTTGCCCCTATAAAAGGGCTAAGATCCCCCCATAGGCCCCCAATTTTTAATTTTTTCACACGACAGGTTCTTTTCTCTTATTCATGAAAACAGTCCTAATCAGAGTGTATGTTCCAGTAACCGACCCCGGGTTTTTCACGTAGCCCCACTTTTTTTTTTGCAGATCGATATTCTTGCGCACTGCCTAATATTTTGCAAGCCTAATTTCATTATATCGTGCCAGACCTTTAGGATATCCAAAATATCTACTCAATTGAATGATGCCAAGACAGAGGTTTTCACTGCTGTGAGAAGGACTCAGATGATCACAAACCCTAATATTCTTCATGCGATGTGGGTTTTGTTTGATAAAAGAAGCTTTTGGTCATGCTTACGCAATCTCAATAAGATTATGTTCTGAGCGATAGACTGATGCTATAGAGCATCAGCCTTATGGAAGAGGCAATGATGCCTGGTTTCGAGACAGACACACTACCGTCATGGGTGACGCGTGAGGATAGTCTTCCACAATTCCATATTACAATAAATGGACATCCTTCTAGGGAAACGTAGAGCACATCCATCTACATCCTAAATTCGATGACCAGGATGGTTGTGGGTAGAAAACTAGTTCCCATGGAATCTCCCACTATTTATGCAAGTGCATTCCGAAGACCCATTACTTACGAGACGAAGGGTTAGTAGGAATGGGATTTTAGATTTGGGGCATCTTCTTCAATGAATGGGAATGAGAGTACTGGTTACATCAAACATTCTAGGTATTTGGGCAGGATATGTGGTCTATTGGGCTTTTTGAGGCTGTATAGACATCCCAATTTCATTTCTACTTACAACAGGACTTGTTAGCAGATATATTCTGCCATTGGTCGCCTAATACCAACACCTTACACCTCCACCATGGGGAGGTGGGCATCAGTCTATGGAACCTCCACTGAACCGAGGGAACCCCCTTGGAGGGGAACCAATACGATGTATTCCTCTCGATGGGGAATGTCTTGGGGGATAAGACACTCTCCCCAATCCTATCATGGAACGTGCTGGATCTGGCTATAGAGGAGATAAAAATAAAATATATACTAAAATACATACCCAATTAGGGGTGGTTTAGCTTTTTATGGATGCATAAAACAGCTGTGAAGATGACAGGTAGAGGGAATCAATGCTTGAACACATCTTATAGAGGGAATGAAAGATCATACTGGAGGGTTCTAGATACAGGAGTGTACCGATAGTGGGGATTTCACAATAGTGAAGGCTGAGACTTGAATATGTGATATGTTGGGTTTCTTACTACGTTATTGATTGGGTGGTTATTTCCAGTGAAGTACATGATGATGTTGGTCCACCCAGGGATGCTAGTGATGGCCAGGATAATGGCGACAAAGAACAAGGTCAATATGGGTGTGGCGGTGTTGGCATGGTTGTACAACATTCTGGGGAAAATCTCTAGGGGAAGAACACACCATATGATATGTGGACTATTCCAAATTCTTTATGGTTAGGTCGTGGACCAATGTGGCAGTTATGACTTCCCAAATTCCATTCGCCCACTGGTAATGATATGTGGCCATCTATCATGACCATTTTCGAAATTCAACCACAAATACTCAGAGATGAGGGGATCAAGATCATGATGGGAAACCACACCCACTTTAGCATCCTCCCATTCCAAACCATAGTCCGTCAGATGGTAGATGATGGGAGGGGCCAATAGAGATTAGAGAGTACCTACAGAGCATCTAGGGTGGCATACTAGTAGCCCAGATTGATGGTAAAATATTTTGCGAATCGTACATGCCGACCAGGTATTCTAGGTAGTTCGGGTGCATGCAAGAGATGCTGAAGATAATATATACAGAGGTTTGTGAAGAATAGAATAATTTTATTCTCCACCAACTATGACTTATGTTTATGATGGATGTCTAGGGAGAAGTCATCACTCTTCTCCCCCACCGACATTAGTACTTTCCATTCAACAAGGTATGCCAACCACTGGACAAGAACATATCCTGAGCCGATTATATGGAAGTGCATCTGAAAACTCAAGGTGGCCAATGCGATGTCCAAAGAGTAGTAAGGTAGACTCGGTGTCATGGGATAAGTGAGATAAAGAATGAGATGTGTGGCTAGCATGGCATCATCCATCACTTCATCGTCAAGAGTAACACAAGCCTAGAGCGTGCATCCCCCTTCTGGGAAAAGATGGTCCTGCATTTGGCCTCGTGGGTCAGCTGTGGTACTTCTAGGAAAGTAACTCAGGTACATCCGGATGCTGTCTATCGACGTCATCATCCCATCTCTATTTTTTTCTGGAGAATATTGCGGCATTCTGTGTCTACTGACGAAATGTGGTGGTGGTTGGTAGGTTCCAGGATAGATCTTCCAGACATAGGATGCATCTAGATGAGAGATAGGGTAAACATTAATCGTAGACATTCATAACTGACAGCCATGTATATGTACACATGCCAGCGGGGGTGGTATGAAGAACTGCAACTCTTGGTGAATGTGATGTGTGGCCAAGAACATGACCCAAAAAAGCTACCATCCGAGGGTCAAAGTATAGTGGAAGAAGAAGAAGAAGAAGAAGAAGATGATGATGATGAAGGTGAAGAACATAGAGGTTAAGAAGATGATAAAGAAAAATTTGAAGGTCTTGGTAGTGATGGGCCTTTAGAATCTCCCTCTCACCAGCAGTGCTTCTGGGAGATCGGAGAAATCGTAGGTTTCGACATAGAAATAAAAGAAAAGATTGAGGTAAATCTAAATGTTATCTTTAATAGACTTTATATTTTAAAAATTTCGACCTGTCAACCAAATTATATCCTATTTAGGAAAACATGGGTGAGGGTTCCCAGGAATCCTTCCCCACAGGGGATAATGGTGTGACTATGGATGCCGAGTAGAAATCATAGGAGCCGAACCTCTAGACCGAGCACAGTGGGGTGACGATTGTGGCTGGAGTAGGTGAAAATGAGTGAGAATGAGAGTCCCATATCATCCCCATTGTTTAAGATAAGTCACGCTGGTGATTGAGTTGAAAAGCGTAGAAGGATCCCCTATGGTGGCGGCCCTTGCCATGACACAGGAATTGGGAACAGCCGCACTAGGCCCCCGTAAGTCCTTTTTCATTGGTTCTCCTCATTTTTAGGGAATTCAGCTAATCAGGATACTGATTTTTGATGTATCTGTTTGAAAATTTGGAGGCACGACAATCCATTAATTCAGAGGCATCTGTAGGATTCCAACTACTAGCTACATCGGCCTTTACAGATGAAACCATTCTAGGTGGCCCTTCCCTAGTACTAGATGAGATGAAGATTTCAATGATAGGTGGTAATGCTACTGGGGTGGAGCTCCAGCATGACGATAGTGAATTCTTTGACGTGGATGGAGTTTTCGAAGAAGACGCTGCCATGGAACTCCTTGCCACGTTCCTTGAATACATGCCCACAGACCCCATAGAAATCAATGATTCCAATTAGAATGCTGCTAAAGTGACCCATATGACATGGTGAAAGGTGTATAAATGCATCAGACGCTTTATCAGCAAGACACATCCATAATGGCTAAGACGGATGGGGTCACTCCACACCTGGCTACACATTCTCTGCACTGTAGGGGTATATGCTCTCCATTCTCAAGTAATGATATGTGATTACATGAAAGAGAGGATATGGGAGGATAACAGATGTTCAGACATTTCCCAACACCAAGAGAATTCAAGTAATACTTTGGCCTTCCTAATGGTGGGGCATGAGGTCCAACTCCTTGAGGAACAAGTGAAGGAAAGGGAGGAATTCATTACAAACCAATCTAAGATCACTGAATTATTGAAGCGTAGCTGGTAGATGTTCAAGAGCATATAGTGTAGGTGAATCACCAAATGATTGAGCTCCAGACTAAACAATCACGGGAACATGCCAGAGCTATTGTATTACACCCTGCTATTTCTTTCGAAGAGAATGATCTCATGACATGGGAAGCGATTTTGGAGGCCACAAATCAGAAGGTGGCATCATTGGAAGAGTCCATCCAAAATTTCGATCCATAAGGGACATGTTTTAAGTGACCCTCTAAACTTATCCTTCTTTATTACATCAAGCCCTAAATTTTATGCATGAACGGACTATTTCCATCTTTATTTTAATAAACTTCTACCATTATATCTAAATAAATAGTGATCCATTCCAAATATCATGTGGGTCATGAACAATGTGAGAAACAAGGGATTCTCGCGCTATTAATCCATTTGAATGTGGGAATGAAAATAATAATTCAGACCTCAGGGGTAGAAACAACCCTTCCAGGATTCTGAAAAGAAAGGGGGAGACCTGACTGGAGAATAAATTTATCTGAAGAGTATAACTATCACTTCCACAATATGTTCTAGTTCATGAGCAGAGTAACACCATGGGTGTTAGAATCTATTCAAACATAGGGTAGTGGGATGTGTGAATCATGATACCCAAAATTTAGAATAATGTAGTGATGGAGTGAAAATGAAGGATAACTATTGACCATGTTCGAAACACAATGTCCTTATTTTGTTAGCCTGAAATGGGGATATCAATTGAGGGAAAACCGCAGACCATGTTAGAAAAATAGTGCCTGACTCAAAATTTCATCCATTAGACTTCTAGAGAATTAACCCAGGACAGTAGGCAAGCCATAGGATGAGCATCCATACTGTTATGAGGTTCTCTTAGTCATGAATGAGGATGAGGGTCTGAATAATGGGCATGAAAATCATGGAGTATGGAGTGATGGGTTGTTTGAATGGAGTCTAGCAGTCTTGAAATTACGCCATCGTGGTAAAAACAGATTTGGTTGGATCATCGGTCTGATCAGGGATCATACCTACTTTCGAATAGGACCTCTCTGGTAAGGACCTCGAATACTCTATAGTTTTACATCATATAAATAAGGTGAGAGACACATAGTTTAAAGTCGTTCAATGAGGATGGAGCACATGGGTTTAAGGTCATACTACCAGGACAAAGGCTAATTGTTTAAATTTATGGTACATGGAATATAGGCTCCTAGTTTAAGGTAATAGAGACTGAACCATGATCAGGGTCGAGGGGCCAGGAGGGTTAATAACCATTGGGTTGGACCTAAGGCAGATTTATTGGGTGTCTCTATGTACCCCATATGGATGAGAATAAATTCAACTATAGTTCTTAAGCATGATGTGGCCAGAGGACAACACTGATATGGGAAATCCTCTCTGGAGAGGAAACTGATGCATCCCAAAATTAACAAAGGGAATCTTGAACATGTTCAGGGTATAACCACAGTTTAGTTTTGGGAATTGAGAACAGATGGACTCGTGATGTCGAATGTCATACGATAGGATGAAGAGCGAAAGCGAAGGTCCCAGGAAGGGATTATGTGATGTGGTAGTTGTAAACATTATGTGTATGAGGGCATAAAGAGTATGCACCACACCACATATCCATGGAGGAGGGACCAAAAGTGAGAGTTAGGCTGGGCCCAAACCAAAGTTGTCAGGCATTCCTATATATCCCATCAGGATGGGAATCAAACTAAATGTAGTATTGAGAATAGTGTGGTCCGAGACCACACTGCTATAGGGAATCCTCTTTCGTGAGGAACCTGACGCATCCCATAATTATCATGGGGAATCCTGAAATTGTTCAGGGTAGGGGACATAGTTTAATGTCATGCATTGAGAACGTGGTTACTCGGAATGGAAATGCATGGTGTGGTGCATATCCCAATGTGAATAAGGATATACATAGTCCACACCACACCACATGATCTCTGGGGAATCCGTTGGGTGAGAGACTGAAGGTGAAGACTGGGTTGGGCCCAATACGGGAAGACTAGGCATTTCTACGTATCACATGAGGATGGGAATAAATCAAAACGTATTTCTGAGAGTTCAATTTAACATCATGTAGGACAAGGGGCATGTGTAGTTCAGCTACACAAGTTCACATCCAACTAAAAAGACTAATCACAAGTGAGTCATGCTCGATATGTGAAACAATGATAAGTGATGGGACATTCTTGGTACATGGAGGCACACATTAGGGGAAATTGGACACTAGCTGAATGACATCCCAACAATACCTACCTACCTTCTTAACGAACCTAGATGTGCATAGGGTTAAAGCTGAGTATGTTGGAATTCCACTTGATCATAAGGAACTGTAAATATGTGAATCTTGATGCTCGAGATCCATACCATAATGATGGTGGTGTGACACTAGGGGATAAATATTTTACATGATTGAAACATAGCATTCGTTCTGCGTTAGCTTGGAATGGGGACATAAAAAAGACGGTCGACCGCTGACCTTGTTTGGAACACGGTACATGTAACCAATTTTTTCTAAGGTCATCAAATACATTGGTCCAAGAAGGTAGGTAAGACAGTGTGGCATGAGGCCAGATCGTAAAGGGGGTCTCTTTAGACATGGAAGAGGATGTCATGTACGTAACCTATTTTAGGTTTATTTTAAATTTATTTTCCACTCATGATTTGTTTTGGTGGTTTCCAAAGTTTTTATTGAGAATAGGTGATTTTTCATGAATTGAGCCAAACTGCGAGCCCAATTCCAGATTTAAAAATAATTTTTGTTTCATTTATAACTTTTTCAATTTTTAATATTTTTGACTCATTCCAACTCCTAATTATTCTCCCCGGATATAGTAACCCCACATTTGAATTTGGTCCCTTTATAAATCCATAAGCATGGGGGATTGTTTTTTATTTGAGAATTGGTCCAACCCGAAGGCCCATTTTCCTATTTTAAATTGTTTCATTAATTTATTAATATCTTATTCATTAAAATGGATTTTTCTGCGATTCCACCTCCCTCTAAACCCTAGGAAGCCCAGGCTCGCTCACATTTCCTTTTCCCCCCACTTTGGAGATCTATTGCATCGCGATTTGGTGCTGACATTCTTGGGGTTTCTAAAATCGGGCAGATTAGAGGAGGTAAGTTCATTCCATCATAACTCTCTCAATTCTTACTCTTTACCCCCCATTAAAATTCCTACATTATCTCATAATCCATGTTCGAACTTCCCTAGAATGGTTGGATATTTTTAAATTCATATTCTGGTGGAGTTTAGATCGTTTTCTTCAAGATTATTTTGGGTAATGTTTCTCTTTTCAATTCTTCTCTTCTCCTTAGGGTTTCCACCCTATCTCAAGAGTTTATAGAATGTCCAGAACATAGGGTTCGAACATATGGTCTTATTTGGTATCTTATGGGTCAATTTTTGGTGGTCTAGGTCTAGATTTATATTCATTGATGTGCGGCGGTGGTGCGGTTGATGTTTCACACCATGTTTTGAGTGTTTAAGCATAAAAGGTAGGTGATTCCATGTGTAATCATTTCTAGATGAGTTAGTTTTCTTGAATTACTTATTATGCATTTACTAATATGCTGTGTGTTGTGCGGGAACTGTTTATTTTGTATTTGGTAAAGCATTTGTTTTTACAGTTTCATTTTAGTTTAAAAAATTGGGTGTTTTACATGTGCAACCCTTTGGGTATTGTTTGGGTGTGTTTTATAACATATGAAATTGGTTTAATAAATCTTGTTTGGGCTGACAATTCTGATTGGGTAGGGTATTGGTGTGCCATTAGTTTTTAAAGAGGTTTCTTTTAATGGGTTTAAGGTGTAAAGCCTTATTGTACTTCTTGAAAGTGATTTTGAAAACGTGTGCTTTTCATGTGGATATTTTGTGGTATTGTTTGAGGTGTTTTTATAACACATGGGGGTAGTTTAATAAATGTTTTTGGGGATGAAAATTCTGTTTTGAATTTGTATTGGTGTGATTTTGTCCTTGAAATATGGGTTTGAAATGAGTTTTTTTTTGAAAAGTTTTGGTACACTCTTTAGAATTGTTTTATGAAAGTTTTGAATGGTTTAATGATTTATGTAAGATGTGAAACCATATTGGAAAACTGTTTTGGATTGTTTATACTTTCAAATGGTCCATTTTAAATGTTAATAGTTATTTTATGTTATGTGTATCCTCTTGGAAATGTTTTATAAAAATGTTTAATGGATTTACTAAAATGTGAAAGAGGTGTGAACGTTATATGGGCTGTTTATGTGAGTGCGATGTGAAAAGTGGATTTTGTTTATAAAAAGGTGTTTAGGAAACATGTGAGTGGGCTGTTATGTGATGTTTATTGTATTTGTAGGTATTTTATAAAATTTTTAAAGGATGTGTTGGATTGTGAAAGTTATGCAAAAAATGTTGTGGGCTATTTTGGTGTGGGTTTGATTTCAAAATGCATTTGAATGAAAAGTGGACTTTTGTGACTTGTGTTGTATACATATGGGCTGTTTGGTGAATTTATGATATGGAAATGATATTTTCATGTGAAATGTATATTCATTGACTTGTTGAAATTGTTTGAGCACAAAGGGAAAACCCGGGTATCTAGGTGGGTGGACGTGTGCTAGTATGTTAGTGATCCCGTGGGGTTTGGCCTTAGTTTCACTTAGCAAGATTGACACTTACAACTCTAACTAAACTAAGATGATGATGATTGGGGACCACTAGGTTATGGGTATGTTACCTACTAGTGGCTCGTGCATGAGAACAGATATTTGTGATGGTTACTCTCACCGAGATACGAGGTACCTGGGACCCACAGCTAGCTAGTGCCTAGGGGTTATTTCCCATTGCTTGTGCTCACTGGATATTTTGTGATTACCGTCGGCATATGGTACATTTTTCTGGAAAATTCAGTAGCTTTTATGTTTATTTTAAAATGTTTTAATCCTTTAAAATAGCCCACTTGAAATCTATTCTTATTCAATGTTGCAGCTTTTAGAAATTGTAACTAGCTTTTCATGTTTTTGAAAACTTGCATTCTTTTCCTCTTTAAATGCTTATTATATGGAATCTCTTAGTGGTGGTATCCTATTGGGCTTTGTCTCACACCCTACTTACACCCTTGGGTGTAAGTAGACTAGGTTATTTTTTTGTCGCAGGTTTGGGTATAACTTTTGTGCCAACAGTTCGGGTTTCCACCGGTCATTCGTGATGCGGTGTTGTGGAGATGGCTTGAGGAAGACGCCTCTTGCCATGTTGAGGTTCTTGGGCTATCTTTTCTTGGGTTTGTACCTTTGTAATGATCTTCAAACATTGTTTAAAATTGTGCAATTCGGTTCTGAATTTATTAAAAAGATGTTTCGGATTGAAAAATCCAGATTTGGTTTCATGGATTCATTTGATGTTTCAAGTATAAAAACTCGGGTAAATCGTTCCCAATTTTCAGTTTTGATACCTGGGCACTTGTGCCAGACCGTGGGGATCGGGAACGCCCTACTATAACTAAACCATTGGAAAATATCCAATATCAAAGTTTACCCAATGAATATGTAGGTAGTTAGATATCTTCAAATGATAATACCTACTTCCCAGACAAGTCCAAGGAAAAAAACATGAGTTACTCGTATGAAGAGACAGAAATGGGATCCCCACCATAAGAGACAACATAAATTGTTTTCCCGAGACAGAATCAAGACACTAATAGTGGGAGGCCCAAACATACTCTCTAGTACAAGGGATATACTTCCATCATTGATCACTGGAGGTGTTTTGACCTTTGGGGCTGAAACCTGGCAAGGGTGTACCTATTGGTTTCTCAGTTGGGTTTGGTTGTTTCTTTGACCTTGCTGTGACTTTCCGGGGCAGAAAGTTTTCAAGGTGGGGATAATTTTCATGTACGTAACCTATTTTAGGGTTATTTTAAATTTATTTTCCACTCATGATTTGTTTTGGTGGTTTCCAAAGTTTTTATTGAGAATAGGAGAGTTTTTAATGAATTGAGCCAAACTGCGAGCCCAATTCCAGATTTAAAAATAAATTTTGTTTCATTTATAACATTTTCAATTTATAATATTTTTGACTCATTCTAACTCCTAATTGTTCTGCCCTGATATAGTAACCCCAAATTTAAATTTGGGGCCTTTATAAATCCATAAGCATGGGGGATTTTTGTTTATATTTGAGAATTGGGCCAACCCGAGGGCCCATTTTCCTGTTTTAAATTGTTTCATTAATTTATTAATATCTTATTCATTAAAATGGATTTTTCGGTTATTCTACCTCCCTATCGACCCTAGGAAGGCCAGGCGCGCTACCATTGCCTTTCCCCCCCACTTTGGTGATCTATTTCATCGCGATTTGGTGCTGACATTCTTGGGGTTTCTAAAATCGGGCAGATTTGAGGAGGTAAGTTCATTCCATCATAAATCTCTCAATTCTTACTCTTTACCCCCCATTCCAATTCCTACATTATCTCATAATCCCTGTTCAAACTTCCTTAGAATGGTTGGATATATTTAAATTCATATTATGGTGGAGTTTAGGTCATTTTCTTCAAGATTATTTTGGGTAATGTTTCTCTTTTCAATTCTTCTCTTCTCCTTAGGGTTTCCACCATATCTCAAGAGTTTATAGAATGTCCAGAACATAGGGTTCGAACATATGGTCTTATTTGGTATCTTTTGGGTCAATTTTTGGTGGTCTAGGTATTGATTTATATTCCTTGATGTGCGGCGGTGGTACGGTTGATGTTTCACACCATGTTTTGAGGGTTTCGGCATAAAAGGTAGGTGATTCCATGTGTAATCATTTCTATATGAGTTAGTTTGCTTGAATTACTTATTATGCATTTACTAATATGTTGTGTGTTGTGCGGGAACTATTTATTTTGTATTTGGTAAAGCATTTGTTTTTACAGTTTCATTTTAGTTTAAAAAATTGGGTGTTTTACATGTGCAACCCTTTGGGTATTGTTTGGGTGTGTTTTATAACATATGAAATTGGTTTAATAAATCTTGTTTGGGCTGAAAATTCTGATTTGGTAGGGTATTGGTGTGCCATTAGTTTTTAAAGAGGTTTATTTTAATGGGTTTAAGGTGTAATGACTTATTGTACTTCTTGAAAGTGATTTTGAAAACGTGTGCTTTTCATGTGGATATTTTTTGGTATTGTTTGAGGTGTTTTTATAACACATGGGGGTAGTTTAATAAATGTTTTTGGGGATGAAAATTCTGTTTTGAATTTTTATTGGTGTGGTTTTGTCCTTGAAATATGGGTTTGAAAAGAGTTTTTTTGTGAAAAGATTTGGTACACTCTTTAGAATTGTTTTATGAAAGTTTTGAATGGTTTAATGATTTATGTAAGATGTGAAACCATATTGGAAAACTGTTTTGGATTGTTTATACTTTCAAATGGACCATTTTAAATGTTAATAGTTCTGTTATGTTATGTGTATCCTCTTGGAAATGTTTTATAAAAATGTTTAACGGATTTACTAAAATGTGAAAGAGGTGTGAACGTTATATGAGTTGTTTGTGTGAGTGCGATGTGAAAAGTGCATTTTGTTTATAAAAAGGGTTTTAGGAAACATGTGAGTGGGCTGTTATGTGATGTTTAGTATATTTGTAGGTATTTTATAAAATTGTTAAAGGATGTGTTGGATTGTAAAAGTTATGAAAAAAGTGTTGTGGGCTATTTTGGTGTGGGTTTGATTTCAAAATGCATTTGAATGAAAAGTGGACTTTTGTGACTTGTGTTGTATACATATGGGCTGTTTTGTGAATTTATGATATGGAAATGATATTTTCATGTGAAATTTATATTCATTGACTTGTTGAAATTGTTTGAGCACAAAGGGAAACCCCGGGTATCTAGGTGGGTGGACGTGTACTAGTATGTTAGTGATCCCGTGGGGTTTGGCCTCAGTTTAACTTAGAAAGATTGACAATTACAACTCTAACTAAACTAAGATGATGATTATTGGGGACCACTAGGTTATGGGTATGTTCCCTACTAGTGGCTCATGCACGAGAACAGATATTTGTGATGGTTACTCTCACCGAGATACGAGGTACCTGGGACCCACAGCTAGCTAGTGCCTAGGGGTTATTTCCCATTGCTTGTGATCACTGGATATTTTGTGCTTACTGTCGGCATATGGTACATTTTTCTAGAAAATTCAGTAGATTTGGTGTTTATTTTAAAAAGTGTTAATCCTTTAAAATAGCCCACTTGAAAACTATTCTTATTCAATGTTGCAGCTTTTAGAAATTCTAACTAGCTTTTCATGTTTTTGAAAACATGCATGCTTTTTGTCTTTAAATGATTATTATATGGAATCTCTTAGTGGTGGTATCCTATTGGGATTTGGCTCACACCCTACTTACACTCTTGGGTGTAAGTAGACTTGGTTATTTTGTTGTCGCAGGTTTGGGTATAACTTTTGTGCCAAAAGTTCGGGTTTCCACCGATCATTCTTGATGCGGTGTTGTGGAGATGGCTTGAGGAAGATGCCTCTTGCCATGTTGAGGTTCTTGGGGTGTCTTTTCTTGGGTTTGTACCTTTGTAATGATCTTCAAACATTGTTTAAAATTGTGCAATTCAGTTCTGAATTTATTAAAAAGATGTTTCGGTTTGAAAAATCCAGATTTGGTTTCTTGGATTCATTTGATGTTTCAAGTATAAAAACTCGGGTAAATCTTTCCCAATTTTCAGTTTTGATACTCGGGCACTTGTGCCAGCCCGTGGGGATCAGGAACGCCCTTCGGGACTTGCCACCGGTCGGGTCGGGTGCCGGTTTTTGCGGCGACCTGATTCGGTTCGTGATAGAGGATGAGGATCCAAATGACAGGCTCACAAATTTTGGACATGGAACGAGGGAATGTCCCTGTGAAAATTCAGTACTTCGGGCATTTCCACAACACTTCTGAGTACGACCAACAAGATGTATCAAATAGAGGGAGTCGAGTCCCCCCCCCCCCCACCTGAGGACTAGGGTCTTGAGGTTGAACGCTTCCATCATACTGGTCGTAGGAAGGGCCATTAGGGCTGGATTGACCTAATGGACTGTACGCAGGGTGGCGAGGTTTCCAAATGTGACACACAGTTTCCAAAGAGAGATATTAATTTAGGGTCATAGAACTCGGACCATGTTAGGAAAAGACATGGGAAGAACATGGTACAACTATTCCAAAACTCGATGTGAAAGAGAACCCGTGTGGTACTCTCCGCGTCACATGTTTCCAAAAGGTTTTGGGCTTAAGGGATGAAAGAGAAGGGATGGGATTTTAGATCCTTGGGGATGGACCTAGAGACAATGTGTCTGGGCATTCCTAAGTATTCCATGAGGATGGGAATCAAGCCGTACATAGTTCTGGACGATTTCATGTTGTTTAACGTCCTGCTGCTAGGATGTGGAGTGGTATTAGTTTATAGTCGTAGATCTCAGACCATAGGTGGTAGTGAAGGTAGGAGACACATGGTGACATAATTTTTAAAAACTTACATGAATGGGAATGTGGATTCTGTATCTCCATGTGTTTCTTGGGGAGATTTTAGGTCAAGGGACCGAAAACGAAAGTAGGCTAGGCCCAAGGAAAAGTGTATGGATGTTACTACATATCCCATGAGGATGAGAATCAAGATGTATATAGTTATTAATGTGGCACGGTAAGGTACCAGTGCCAGAGATAATAAGGTTGTGTGTGTCTGGCCATTGCACCAAAAGAAGTGGAATTTGATAGATCTTGCTTTTCATTTAAGATGGATGTGTGTTTTTTTGGAAGCGATGGACCTCGAATAGAAGGTCCAGGAATCTCCAAAAGAATCAAGCCATATGCGGGCATTGATAAATGGTATGGTGTGCGACCGATACCAAAGCTGATGTCCCCTTGAGTGAGGACACCACGATGTAGTGCCGTTTTTTGTAATGTGGCAAGGATGATAATGTCACAGTTTAGGGTCATGTGATGGGACCAAAAATTCATTTTAATGGTATGCTATATAGACATAACCGTATAATATCATGTGGGAGTAGGATTCATAGTTTAGAGTCATAAGGGTCAGACATATACATGAATGATGGGGTTCAAAAGGGAATGTGCATGGCGTGATAAAGCATACCAGACGTGAATGAGGACATAATCCCATATTACACCGTGCGTGATTCCATGAAAGAATCCTTGAGCCGAGGGGGCCGAGAATGGTTAGAGAATATGGGTCAAGAGGTAGGATGGACTAGCTCCTTTAAGGGGAGTACATGATGCGGAAATTGTAAGCCCGACGTGAATGAAGGAAAAAGCCCACACATTCCATATCACATGGTCCTATATGATACGAGGCATGAAAGACAGAACAGATGAGTGGAATTAGTGAAACTCAAGCTGGACCCAAGAATGAGATGTTTGGGTGTTCACACGTATCCCATGAGAATGGGAATCAAGCCATACGCAGTTCTCAAGTGGGGGACGTATAAAGAGATCTTAGTTTAAGGTCATGGAGCCCGAACCATGGAGAATCAGAACTCTTCCAAGTTGGCTCGTAACAGTAGGAGGGCCCTTAAGCCTATCATATATTCCATTTGGGGGTCCCCTTAGATGTGAAAGATAATGGAATCCCAAATGAAGGCGAACACAAAGCCTAAAAATGGGTGAAAGCATGCCCTGGTAGAATCTCACACTCCATGATCTGAACCAGAGTACTCCACGACACATTGGTGAATCACTAAAGAGGTTCAAGGGACCAGACATTAGAGTAGATGACTCAAAGAGACACGTGTAAGTTATGGGAGCAAGGGGTGCTTTGGAGAGAGAGGTATGTGGTGTGGTTGTTACAAACACAATGTGAATGAGGACATAATCCCATACCATTCCATATACCACTCTCCTAGAAGAAATCAGGTCAAGGGGCTAAGATGACCGGGAGTTCACTAAGAGATAGGGATGGACCCAAAAACAAGATATTTGGGCATTCCAACGTAGCCCATGATGATGAGAATCAAGCCACACGTAGTTCTGATTAGGAGGTTGTGCAGCTTATCATCATTCAATAAGGATGTAGATAAGGGAAAGGTATCTCAACAACGGATGTGTATGGAATGGTGGAAAATACAAAGTAAATGAGGACATAATCCCCTACCACACCGTAAAATCCTTAGTGATGGTGTAGGCCTGGGGCCCGAAAATTCCAAAGGACCTGAGGCTGGGCCACAAAAAAGTGTAACATCCCTCTTGCAGTTTAGCATCTTGTAGTGAGGATGATGATGATCTTAGTTTATGGTCATAGCGCTTGGACCGTAGACGCCTTGTTTAATGTCACATTCATGGGACACCAAAGTGTAGATGACCAATAATTGCGCCATTGGAAGACCACAATGTGGCAATGATGATAAGGGACAACTGTTGACCAGGTTCCCAATACAATATCTGCCCCTATGTGACTAGTGTTGTGGGCATGTAATTGAGCGTCGACTGTTGACCCCATTCGAAACAGTGTACTTGTATCAATTTGATTCTTGAAATCCTCGAGGACGTTGTCCCGAAATAGTATGAGAGCCCTTGGGCCGAGTATCCATGCCATTTAGGCATCCTTTTTTATATAGAATAGGATGGAATCCCAAATTATTGGGCTCACGAAGCATATTGGGGCCTGCACTCGATGAATGTTTGATTAACTGAGGGATTTCACAAGGGGATATGTTTGGCATGGTAGAATAGCCTGATGTGAGTGAGACGGTGAGTCCATACCAGACCACAAAATCGTAAATGAGAACATGGACCGGGGGGCCGAAAAGGCTGAGGGACCTGAGGCTGGGTATCTCGGATAGCTAAAGGCATATGTCCACTCATGCGGGAATTACCTTATCATAGCATCAAATCCCACCTCAGCAATGCTCGGTGCGATAAA
Source organism: Viscum album (assembly GCA_963277665.1). Taxonomy (NCBI): domain Eukaryota; kingdom Viridiplantae; phylum Streptophyta; class Magnoliopsida; order Santalales; family Viscaceae; genus Viscum; species Viscum album. Next base: position 575,295,174 of record OY728138.1, on the reverse strand, counting down.
CAAGGAGTAGGATTAGGCTCTCCCCATAAAATAAGGAACCACCTGCTAGAATCACTCTCTTTCTCAAGGCAGACTGAGGTTTGGGGAGATGGTGGAGCAGAATAATCCACTACACTCATATGTTTTGGCTAGATGGGGGTAGTGACAATGAAAATGGATGGTTATTGACCAGATTAAAAACATAACATCTATATCATGTGACATGAAATGGTAACAACAAATGAGCATCAACCACAGAAATTATTTGCAACGTGGGACATATATCAATTTTTCATTCAAAATCCTCGAGGGTGTTGGCCCGAACTGATAGGGGACCCCTATGGATAAGTATCCATATCGTGCGGGGGACCTTTCAGATGTGAAAGATATTGGAAACCCCAAAATGGATGGGATGGGTGGTGAATTAATATGCCTGTGTGGGATGAGACTCAAAGGGAGATATCATAGTATGGGGCTTGGCGTACAGACAAAATTTCTGGGTGGTCCTACGTATCCCATGAGGATGGGAATCAAGCTGTACGTAGTTCTAAAAGAGCCATGTAGTTTAACATCATGGGGTAATAAAATTGGAGGAGAGAAGAATGAGAGAGAGCACAAGGTGTAATCAATGTATCCCTGGAATGAGTGGGTCCAAAGAATCCTATATGATGACATGTGGGATCCTCCAAAGAACTACAACCAGGATGGGATAGTCAAAGAGGAAACTAGGGATGGATTCAAAATAAAGCATGTAAGCATTACTATGTTTCCCATGTGAATGGTAATCAATACATACATAGTTGTTGAGATGCAGTTTAATGTCTCGCAGGATGAAGAACAATTTAAAGTCATGTAGGACTAGAAACTTTAAGGTCGTGGAGAACTCTAATGCAACATAGGGTCATGCGGGACAATAAAAATGGGGGCTCAAGAAAAATATTGCATGATGAACTGCGAATTTGTGGGAGGAGTTATATGATCACCATCCATTGTCACCAGTGAGTATGCAGCATTGGATTAAACCTTGTGAACAAAGGAAGGTCATTACCATTTGGGCTCAAAAACATGTGGTTTCCTTCTAGGTATCATTGGTGTGTTGAAGGAAAATACCAAGTCACCTTGAATGAAGGAACAAAGGGAAAAAAAATATGTTGAAGGCTCTAGCTATCTTAATCTGATGCCTTTTCAGGTTGTGCAGGTCATGAAGCCTATTCGTATTGGGGAAATCTAACTCATCCAGACAGATTTCAGCCACTTTATCTGGCCCTTTCTAGTCATAGACAGCTGTGTAAAATTGGGTAAATTGAATCTTGATGTACAGGACGGCCTCTGTCACATACACTCGGGAATATGGGGTCACCTGGGTAGAATTACGAGTTGTTTTCTGATAAGCCCATAGGGGATACTGGATATTTTCCGGTTAACTGTTCTTATTTTGACCAACCATTTTCTGCAAAATTCTTGAGAGGGTTTTTTTAATGCCTCAAATGTCCATTTTCTATCACATGATAGTGGGAGGTATGGTTTTAACAGATATTCTTCTTAGCGCACAATTTATTCAGCAAAGCTGATCGGATTTTTGTGTTGTGATCAGTGAGGATGACATGGGGTACTCAAAAACGGTAGATTATGTTGGATATCACAATGTCAATGAAAGAATGAGCCTTGGACTCTTTTATTGTAATTGCCTCTACCCACTTGGAGAAGAAATCTATAGCAGTCAGGATGAATCTGCACTGGTGAGCTGTCACCGGTGGATATGTTCCCATGACATCGAGTCCTTATACAAAAATGGCCAAGAGTACATGGTGGAGTGGAGTGGCTCTAGAGGCCGATGCAAGAAGAGATAATTAAATTGGAACACATTGCACCTTTCGACGAAATTGAAGCCGTCATGGATCAAAGAGGGTCAAAAGTACCCCAGTATATGGATATGGTGAGATTGTTTTGGCAAAATCTAATGGCCCCTACCATAACTGGCATGAACCTCATACATATCTCATGAAATCACATGTCCTTGAATGCAACAGAGGGGTACCCCATCAAACCAGTTCTTATAGAGGATCATCTCACGACCAGGGCCATCCTAGAGGGTGAACATTAACACACAATGTTAGATTCCCTCGCGCATGACCCAATCTTCTAGGAGTTTACTATTTTAGATGTAATTAGAAAAGGAGGTTATCTATTTAGGAGTCACTTCATTCACTACATCCAGGGGCTGGGGGTATTAACGTGGAGGCTCTCGCGGTAAGGTGGCTTAATTTCAGGTTTTCATCATCACCTGGAGTGATAGGAGAAATGACTCTTTGGTGTGCCACATGGATAATCAGATCATGCTGCTTGGGCTCTGCAGGTGAGGCAGCTAGGCCACCAGGGGCATCAGCTCAACTATTCTAAGATCTAGGGACTTGAGTAACTTCTTACTTATATTGGAATTAGTTTATTAGCTAGAGAGTGTGTTCCAACAATGGAATGAGCTCTGGAAATCTGAGGACATAGTCACCATTAAAATTACTTGATGACTAGTTTAGAGTCAACTTTCACATGCAAATGAAGAACACCTATCTCGAGGGCCAGCTTGAGATGAGTAATGAGAGCCTGATACTATTATTCATTGATGGTGCAACCTTCAGAAAAAAGTACTGAATATGGTAGAATGGATTCTGTCGGGGTAATGAAGACAACACCCAAGCATACTCTGTTGAGTCTGGGGTCCTTGAGCCGCCTGCCGGTGGGGCTCTAGGAAGCACCATCGAAGTGCATTTTCCATCACGACATGTTTTGCTCCCCCAAGAGAATCACTTATTCGGGGAAATTGAGGTCTATGGACTGGTCCACAGTAGTTGGATGGGCATCAAGGAAGTCTTCCAGCACTTTCCCGTTGATAACCTTCTGAGGGATGAACCTGATGTTGAACTGAGCTAGGATTACTGCCCACTGATCTATTCAACCTCTAAACATGGGGAGTTCAGGATATACTTCAGGGGATATAACCAGGACAATGGTTTTACCTAATGATGTTGGAGGTAATGCCATAATTTTTGAAATATGAATTCCAACACAAGGAAAATCTTCGTTATATGAGAGTATCTGATCTCTAAATCGAGGTGCATGTTACTGATGTAGTAGAGTCTTTTCATTATCCCCCTATTTTTCTTCTGGGTGAGAAGGGCATCGAGAGATCATTCTATGGTGGTCACATAAAGGACTTGTGGATTTATGGAGATGGGTAATATTTAGACTGTAGGTCGGAGCAGAGACTGCTTGATTTCATCAGAAGTAGTCTGGAACTCTTTGTCCCACTCATAGATGTTTTCTTTCTTCACGATCCATGAAAAGGGAAAACAAATTCCATCTATATTTGTGAAGAACCAGCATATGTAGGCTATGTGGATTTGGATGCCTCAAAACTCCTTAATGTTTCTTGGGGGATACATTTTACTAATGGCCTTAATCATCTCTCAGTCGATCTCGATGCCCCTATATCTGACAACGAATCTGAGAAACTTTCCAGAGGTGACCGCAAATGCACACTTCAACAGGTTTATCTTTAGGATGTGAGAACGGAATAATACAAACACTTTATCAAGGTCTTGGAGATGGTTTTAATTCTAGGGATATTTAACAACCATGACATCCATGTAACATTCCACCAATGTTACATGGATGGGCATAAATATGCGATGCATAGCCGGCTGATAGGTGGCACCTGCACTCGTTAAACCGAAGGGCATGACATGGTAATAGATTGTAAATTGTGGTTCTGTGAAGGTTGTAGAATCCTTATCCTTGAGGGAAATTCGTATCAGGTTATACCAAGAGTACCCATCAATGATGGAGCGTCCTAGAACCCAGTTGTTGCATCGATCAACAATTCCATCACAGGAAGGGTAAAACCATCCTTCAAATAGTGATGATTGTGATCTCAAAATTTGATGCAAAAACTGATCTATCTGTTCTTAATCCTTACTGGCATAATGTTGGGAAGCCACATAGTGTACATGACCTCCTTAATGAATTCGTATTTGATGAGCTTATCAACTTCTACCTCAACCATTTCATCATGAGAAGGGTGCATATTTTTGGGAGGCTTCTTGAACCCATGATGATTTTTTAGGAGACCGAGGTAGAGGACGTCTACCTTAGGATCTTGTCTTGAAATCTTGTCATAACTCTGATAAAATACATCACATTTTTGTTTATGAAATTCTATGTAATATTGTTTCACCTCGAGGGGAATGGCGACACTGATCAATGTGGGTTTCAGGTCTGCCTCACTACTGAGGTGTTCTTGTACCAACTCGTCAACCACGACATTGATACCCTCATCAAAGATATGGAGATAATCCTCTAAATATACTTCTTTACTTATGGATGGGGGATCCTTGGCTGGAGGAACATCCTCTACGTTGACAACTCCCGATTGGAGGCTGTTACCAGCCTGAATGGCAGTGGACACTACATCGGGGAACTCCCGTGCTACCTCAACCATAACGATGAAGATTATTGATCCAATATCATCTAGTTTTCGGCCCAAGGGGCCACACATGATGATATAGAAGAAATAGTGGTGCATCATCTTGATTCGGTTTATTCTGGCCTAGAAAAACATGAAAGTATGACATATTTTTGTTGCCATGGGGAAGACATCCCAACACATTACAGTAGTAGGAGGATTTAGGATCACCTGAGTCTAGTTTGTGTAGAAGTATGATGTGATCTTCTAGTATCTGTTAGAATTTTGAATGACCTTCACCCTCATTCCATATACAATGAAGTAATTCCCCATGTCTGGTGTCATAGTCTCCAATTGATGGATTGTAATGATGTAGGCGTTATTTAGATATATCCATGGGTCGGTTGTATCCATGGCATTCTCAACCTTGTTATCCTGAATCTGCTTGTCTTTTCTCTTGTAGTAGTCGACATCCAGATAGTGGGCTTCAAAAGAGGAAAATGGGGATGCATCACCTTGAAGCGCACCGACTCGACCATTAAAGGAGTACATACAGAAATAGTGATATGATGAAGAAACCATCACATGGAGGTGGAGCTATGGCCTACCCATCAATGCATTATAGGTGGTGTCCTGGGAGAGAACCATAAGCTCGGTGCTGACAATTATACCACCGAACTCGGCCTTCAAACATATCCTGCCAACTGGGGTCTGCACCATCCTGTCATATCCTTGGATTCTTATGTCGTAGGGACTTAGATCATCCTTGGGAAATCACAGTTTTCCCAGTGTTCGAGTTGGGATTAGGTAGATTCATGATCTCATGTCAACAAGACAGCGGAGAACCTCCACGCCATTGAAATGGCCGGTTATGTAAAGTGGGAGATTGTTCCCCTATATAGGGGAGCCTTCATCTTCTCCAGATAAAAAAATTATGGCATTTCATTCACCATTATCTACCACCTCATCATGAAAGGCTTCTACAACTGCTACCTCTGTCTTAAACTGTAGGGGGATTCTTAAAGCCTCGGCGAGGGCATCACTAATATCATACGATGGGAAAAGTGCCTCAAGGATGGAGATATTTGATAGAATGCTATAACTATGTTTGAGAAAATCCTACTTCCATGCTAGGTGTGAGCTTCTGCTTATAGGAGGTCTCTATATGACAAGTGTTATGGTGGGTCCTGCCAACTAGACCGATGGCTTACTAGTACTCGGAATATCCTGCTGCTCACTAGTTGAAGCCTGCGAAGTGAATACAGGATGAGGGACAAAAGACTAAGACAAGCCTATAGCAGGGTGTGGATGGTCATGGTGCCATTGTGGTTGATCTGTCAGATCAAAAAACATGAACGATGGTGAAGGTGGGCCTGATGACACACCTGGTGAGAAGGATGTGCATGCCGAGCTCTACGTTGGGCATGTTGACTGGTTTCGGTAGCATGCAATCATGGATGGATGTTTTGAATGAAGCACTTCGATAGCCCATATATTCACGACTTCATTGGCACTAACGACAATTAGGGACATTGAAGGAGTCTACCTGGCGGTCGTCATTATGAGAAATCGTGTAGGGGTTTACCAGCTCTACAGTGTTAACCGAGACATACCCTTGACCATCACTCGAAGAATAATCCACTACTAGATGGATCTTGGGAGAGATCACTATCTCTAGGGTCATGAAATTTACAAGTGTATGGGATGACGATGACATTGGTGGGGGACTTTGTTTTCCCTTGTGTCGTCAGTGTTTTCTGTTCTGGGAAGAGGGAAACTCAGACGATGATGCAGAAGTAGTAGATGCAGCTTCTGATGGATCTGGCCGATTCATGAATTCATAGATAACACCATGGGTTTGGTCAACTATTTTATGAGCCCTCTAGTCATCATAATTCTGTAATATGTGGTTAGAAACATGATGCCACTTAAGTTCACTATCTCTACTACTATGAGGCCTCACGAAGATGCATGCTATGTGTGCTAGAGATGGGCATAATAGGACTATGTTGCTATCCACCTAGTCTTGAATCCCGTCTTAGAAGACATATCAATTTTTGAGGTTATTCTCCAAGATCTGGTAGTAGAGGAACTAATTATAGCGATTAGTTCAGTTCCCCTCTTCTAGCCTCCTTCACTCAGGCAAGCGTACAATCCCCTATTCTATGGTACTTTATAAAAAACCAGGTACTTGTTCCCCACAGAACGAGATGGTCCAATTCCTCTGGTTCAAGAATGGGGACATCAGAGCCTAACCCTGATGAGGGGTTAGAGGAGCTTGTTGAGGAGGTGGGGGTTGGTTATCTCACCTTGGAATTGGTGACACATTTCATGGGGGGACCTTCCAATTCTGTGTTGAGGATGGTGGGTCGAAGGCTGCACTTGAGGTGGAGGTGGCTCCTTTGGTAACAAATTTAGTTTCATGGGTGCCTATATTTGAGCCACTGTGGCAGGCATGGCCTTGGCAGCCCTTCCTGCGGGGATTGCAGGAGGGAATGTATGTGCCTTCTTAGCCTGCTGTAAGGATTTATCTAGGTGATGGTCCTTATCATAGATGTCCCAGAATCTCCCAAGGTAGTTCTAGGTGATCAGAGAGGGCACCAGTTCAGTATTGATGTTCCCAACACACATCGTCTATAATTTCTATTGAGTTAGTGTCTTGTCATGAGAGTATGTGAGTCCTTTCCACCGAGTGACAATGTCCGCAACATGTCCATCATGGCTATACTTTCACTTGAATAGGTTCGCAATACACATCTTCCGAGTGGTATAAATGAACTATTAAGTAATTTCCTACGAAGGCACTCCCTATTGGCCACAGACCTAATGGGGAGATAACTGTACTAGACAAATTTCAGCCCTTCTAATGCCAGTATAAAACACTAGATTTTGGCAGCTTCCTGCTGCGCAGGAGTTCCCAACATGCGGCCACACCTTGAGATAAAGTGGATTAGGTGCTGTGGTGGGTACCATGTCCCATTAAAGGGGGAAAAGGGTGGGATTCCCAAAACCTGGGGTGCTATCATATCATCCACCCATGCCAGGTATGGATTTCCATGAGGCAAGATTACCACCGGTCGAGTCTCTAAGGTTGTGAGGCGGGCGATGAGTGCGACCATTGGATCTTCCGGGTAGGTATTCCTATCTTGATAGAGATCTCTGACAACCATTATGTTGGAAGGTTCTTCAACATGATAAACAGGCCAAGCGGCTCATGGAGCGGCTGCAGGTACGACCTGTAGAGCATTTTGGGGAATCTGGGCTCGGTCCCCAGGATTATCACGCCGTTTAATAGGATTTGAAGACATATACCATGCCCTCTTGATGTAAGTCCTAGCCTCAACATTTTCTATGTGGGAAGGATGGTGAGGGTCACATGGGGGCAGTTCGCAAAGGGGATGTTGTGTCTGCCCTTAATACCTTGGTCGTGGATCACTTTAGTCAGGTCATCACTCTGTATTGCGTTTAGAAAATAGGTCATCAATCACCTTATTCTGTTCACCAATTTATACACGTAACACGTATTTTTCGAGGTCATCTTCTGCCATATGCACTGAGCCAGACAGGTCGGAGGTTTTGATGCCTTTGCAGTGTTTCATTCACTTATTGGGATTCTGGCTAAGGAAAAGTGCCTCGGTGGGCACAGGAAGACCCAGTTGATTTCTCTGCAGGCGAGCAACGCTTCCCAATTGATCCAATAGAAAAGGCACTCCATCAGGGGGTAAGTCCCTATAATGAAGCTTCAACTCATTCTCTCGCTCTAGTAGGTCATCCTTATTAATCGTGACTCTGACTTGAGGCATATCCCCTATGTTTCCTAGAAAATCAGGCTAGCGCTGGATGTAACTAAAATGGAGGGCTACATACCACCCCAATTATGAATTAAAACATTGGGAGAAGTGCCCTTGATTATCCTGCCGAGCACTTTAAATCTCTGGATGCATCATTGTTGGAGGGTCTTTTGGAGGCTTGGTGACTCAGGGCGTTGGACAACGAGGATGTGGCCAAATCGACTGGGCAACATTGTTGGCTGATAACTTCTAAGTGTTTCTGACTCTTGGGGTATGTCACTCATAGATTTAGAAGGTAGAAATGAGTTTCCTAGAGGGTTTGGTGAAATCATTCAACCTCCTCTGGGGTGATCACTTTTGGTGCCCTAGAATTTGGCATTGTAACTGGCCAGAACATCTCGTGGAAATGGTCCACTGCAAGGATATCGCACAATCTCCTTGGTCCTGATTCATAGTCTTCCTTGCCCCACTCATCTACTGGAGGTGTCTAGGGAATCGTTAGTGGTACCGATGAAGACCACTGAGATGGTAGGCTGGCCGGTGGAGAATACGGTGAGCAAGCTGACAAGCCACCACATCGTGGGCTATCATCTGAACAGTGTAGTGACTTGACCACCAAATCACGGTAAGATGGGATGATGATAACAGTTTCTAGTAGAGGGACTATGGCTACTGGTGATGGGTTACACTAATTCTCATTCCCCATTGGTCCCCATAATAGCTCTATGTGATATCTAATCGAGGTAGATAGTGCCTCTTGTAATGATTGAAGTTATTTCACAACTATAACCTATTGGGTTTCCAAATTTTGGTCCTCCTAGATATACCTATGAAGGAAGGTGGGAATCTGATGGACCTCACATTCTGGATGAATAAGGCCGATACACCATGTTCCTGCCCCGAACCATGACATTAATGATCGAGGTGAGGGCTCCATCATTGAGTCGTATTCCGCCTCATAATTCGAGAAGAAAATCGGTTTGATCTCATAATGAAACTTCATGGTGTTCTTTTTATGGTGGCGATGACCCGCCCTCCTGCCTCGAGAAAGATCTTTCGGAAAGAGTAGATTTTGGGCATGAGGAGGTCCTTCATCCGTAATAGTGCGGGGGTTGGAAGGACTTCTGCCTGAGTGAGATGGGGTGTGAGGATAACCTAGATATATATCAAAGGAAACACTGGGAGGATAGTCGTGACCACCGACTGACGTGCGGAGGGAATCCTTGCGGGAAAGGCTAGAGCAGGTAGGACCATTGATAGAGTTGATAGGATCATGGGTAGGACCTGCATGGTTTCATCACATGGCAGTGTCATTGTGAGGAGGGTCCTTTTACTGGTCATGCGGAACATGGGTAGGACCTCCGTGCGGGGTGCTAGTGAAGCGAATCTGACCTTCACTCCTCTTATTGTTGAGAAGAGTAGAGTCGCCAGCTCGTGCATGTAACTAGGGAATTCCCCCATACTGATGATTGAAATGATGGTAAAAATATCCATATTGGTGGTCCATGATAGGAGGAATGATCCCATACCCAAGGTAATGTGCGGTGGAGGGGATTCTATACTGTGTGTCACTAACGCGGGGAGGACCCTCATTCGGATTGAAGGTTGCACATTGCGAAGCTCCATGCTGAGCTTGGAAGTGGGTAGGACCTGCGTTCTCTATGGTGGTGGTAAAGGGAGGACCTCTGTAGTGAGTGTCACTGCCATGGGTCAGTCCGCGGTGAGTGCTCCCTGCGCCGGTGGCCGAGAGAGTCGACCCAACTTGCATGTGGGGCAGTTGGGGCCTCGATCGGGACTGGATATATAAGTGCCCCTTCTTAGTGTGTACAGTAGGTCGATAATACACAACAGCGATGATGCGAGCCACAAATATTGCTGACATCAACATCCCTTGGAGGGAATCTTTTTCAACCTGTGCCCGACGCTGGTGTCAGATCAGCCGAACAGGGGCCGGTGGTGTAGGTACATAGATTACCTGATCTTCAGCCCATGGGACTGGGTGGTGGCACTGGCGCGACCTAGTGGGATCCCTCTTTGGGGGTCCCTTGAATGGGATCCTAGCCAGGCTAGCCCAGATATCCCCTACCTTTTCGGCATAGGGGAGGGAGTCATCGAGACGTTTCGGGGAGAGGCTCTAGGAATGGTTGTACGTTGGGGAGGGGAATAGTGGATCCCTACGCAGCCCTTGGTGGTAGTGGTGGGAATAAGGCACAGGTTCCTGTAAATTCTGGCATGCCATATTCTGAATTGAGATAATCCCCTTCTCATATCAGTGTATGATCTCTCTTATAACCCTTCATTGTACAAATTCAGAAGGTGAGATGGGGAATGGGTGCCCACCAGCTATGGGTGTGGAATCCATTGCAGAAGTGGTTGAGCCACATGGGGTTGTCGCGCTGGTGTGTCCCCTGACCTGACATCACTGGGCGGGTGGAGATTGGATTTCTGGTGCAGTTTCATGGTTCATGAAAGTAGGGAGATCAAACCAATAGCGTTGAAACAAAAAAACCAATGTCTAGTGTCACGAATCCATTTCATCCCCCATGGCTGGTAAGAAATTTCCACTCTAACAGCGTCACAGAACGGAATGTCCAACATTTTGACTTCCCAAACATTTAGTGAGTTTTACACGAGGCCCTCTATTTTCTTGGCTGGACCCGACACTGGATAACTGGATCTGGTGACAGGCTAATCCATTGATTTCTCAAACACTACTAATCCCAACATTTTAGAGAAAAAGTTTACATCGGGTTCAACATTTCTATTTCTGTCACTTTTGCTTGGGTGTGAACATACATCTATGGAGGACGCACTACTATTTCCATGTATTCCCACCTTCCAAAGGTGGGCAGCATCCGTTACTTATTCGGGGATGTTTTCTCTTTGATCAAAATGAGATGATGGGATATCAGTTCGAGCTTCTAGGGATTCCTCCTCAGAACTCATCACCAAGTTCGGGTCTCCCTTATAGACTAATATGTTGTCCATGAAACTCCCACCAGTACCATTTCTTCATGGATTCCTGTTAATTACCCTGCTTCTATTAGGACATTTCAATGGGTCCAGTGAGGTCAGCAACCTTCAGTCGAAGGATTAGTCATGTTGGACATCACTAGCATTTCTGGAAGCTAGAAAACTGGCACGTCTAGGTTTCTTCTCTTAATTATATATATTCTCAAGGGTGAAAAATCCCAAAAAATCCCATGTCAAATGTTGGGAATTATATGCAATGGGAATGTATATGATGTTTTCCTCATCTTCCAATGTTTAACATAGGGTATGCTGCAAGTTCAACGTCTAGAAGAGGAAGATCACACTGGTCAGAATACTGACTTGAGTTGATCAGATGGGTTAATCCATTGGAGGGAACACTAATGTTAGGATTAATACGTTGGTATTTACCCTACTACCACTAGGAGTAGTGAAGAGATTAATTGGAATGATATCACTGGGATGTGGAAGCCCTTGTAAGAATCTGGATGGATAATGGATAGTTAAGTAAAGTGGTTGGAGAATGGGATGGAGTCGACTATGGGATGATGGTGACATTGGGAATCACCCTCAATGAGACCTACTTCATATCCCCATGGTATGGAATCAATGTCTATGTAGTTCAGGATGGGGGTATAGAATCGGGGAGTGCGCAGAGGACATCATCCCGATGATATACTGGGTCTTATGCGTTGTTAGTAGCCGATGGTTGGTCTGACGCCACTGGGAGGGACCACGGATATGGGACCTAACAGAATGTATGAAAATGGATTACCGATGGGTTTGGTTTGACAATGTGTTACCACTGAATGGGGATCACAATGGCTTACCGCTGCCATAGGTTCAAAATGACTTACCGTTGGGTGGGGTTTACAATGGATTATCACTGGATGGGGGAACAACTGCTTACCACTGGATGGGTGGCAGTTTAGTGTCATTTGGGATAGAAGGGGGGGGGTGATGTTTAACGTCATGTCAAATGAGGGTGGACCTATGTGGAGTGATCAGGACCAATGGGTGTTGGTCTTGAATCTCGGAGAGGGTTCATACATACCTAGACATGACAAGAATCAAAGACTGCATAGTTCTAAAGGTGTGTTATGAATCGACGTGAAGGTGGTTGGTACCAATGGGTGGTGGGATTGATCCTCATGGGGGCTTCATACATACCTTACCATGGAATGGATCAATGTCCAAGATTTTTAGAAGGGTGTTTGGAGAACCGTTGTGACGATGGTTAGGACCAATGGTTGTTGGGCTTGATACTCAGGTAGATATCCTACGTATCCTTCCATGGCAAGGATCAATGTCCTCGTAGTTCATAAGGAGTTTGGTGAATCGATGTGAAGGTGGTCGGGACCAATGGGTGGTGGTCTTGAACCTCAGGGAGGCTTCCTACGTACCTTATCTTGGCAAGGATCAAAGTACACATTATTCAAAAGGGTGTCTGGTGATTTGATGTGAAGATGGTCGGGACCTGTGGTTGTTGGGATTTAACTTCAGGGATTCTTGCTACATACCCTGCCATGGAAAGGGGAAAATTCTACGTAGTTCGGAATAGTGGGAACTGACGTAAAGTGGGTCAGAACCAATGGTTGTTGGGATTGAACCTCAGGGAGGATTCTTACGTACCTTTCATTGGTAAAGATCAAAGTCCGCGTAGTTTGTGGGGCGGTTGGTGAATCGACATGAAGGTGGTTGGGACCCATGGGTGGGGGGATTGAACCTCTGAGAGGCTTCCTACATAACATAACATGGAAAGGATCAAAGTCAACGTAGTTTAGATTGATGTTTTCGTGAACCAATGTGATGATGGTCGGGACCAATGGTTGTTGGGCTTGAAACTCAGGGAGGCTTCCTATGTACCAAGCCTTGGAAAGGATCAAAGTACCTATAGTTTGGGATAGTGGGAACCGATGTGAAGGGGGTCGGAACCAATAGTTTTTGTTCATGAACCTGAGGGAGCTTGCCTTGTCATGGATCAAATTCTTCATAGTTTGGGATGGTGGGAACCAACATGAACAGGGTCTGATCCATTGGATGTTGGGATTGAGCCTCATGGAGGCTTCCTATGCACCTTTCCTTGAAAAGGATTAGAGTTCAGATATATTTAGATGGTGTTTGGGTCTTACAATCTAGGCAACCTAGAGAGGATTTCATGGTAGATGCTTACTCTATGAACATGTGAGTCATGGTCAGTGTGAGAAACAAGAGGTAGAAAACACCTGACAATCATGTCATGAAAGGTGCATTAGTGGGAAGTGAAATGGGGCTTACACGTATTAAGCATACCAAATAGAAAATAGGGTCTAATGCGGGGTTAGAATCCCAGGAAGATAATGATTGGGACATACTCCAGGATGGAGGCCTAGGTGGTTATAATTTTTGAAGGGAGAGGGATTTGATACTGAATAAAGGAGGTCGACGGTGCCCATCACCCCCCTCTCTGGTCATTGGAACCGAGGAAGAAATGAGGAGAAGGGGCACTACCTCATGTATGAAAATCTGGGGGATTACCCTAAGGTGGTTTCTCTTTCCTCACAAACAAACACTATTCCAATAAAGAGTATCTCATTCCATGTGATGAAAGATTTCACTCCCATGGAGACAAGTGGCCGCATAGAATGTATGAGATGGGGAACCCCACATATAATTCATGGGGATAGGCCTCAGTTTAACATCATGTACTGAGGAGGATGGCGCTTGGCAGTTTAATTTCCTATAGCTTGGATGATGTGGGTTTACTCCGCACCCATATGACCAACATTTCTGATACCATCCCACACTTGAGGAAGGGAAGACATAAGTAATTCCATGGTGAGGTGGTGATATGGAGTGATCCAATGAGGGGTTCACATTTTCATGGCTCTGTGATGAATCAATAGTTGTTAGCATGCCTGTACGAAGAAGCATGAGGCGAAGCAACGCAAAGTGAGGCACTGCCCAAGGGAATTTGAAATTGTTTTGTAAAAACTTGAAGATCCACACAGAAAGAGAGAGCATGACGTAGGTGTGGTGCGCAACATAGGGTCTCATACATGGTTACTTGAGAAGAGGATGACACATGGAGTGGGCAAGAGAATAGGCTGGGCGCAAGATGGAAGGTCTGCACGCAAGATGGCAGGTTTGTGTGCAAGATGGGGGGGGGGGGGGGGTTGCGCACATTATAGAAGGGTTGTGTGAAAGATGGAAGTGATCCACGCAATATGGTAGGGTTGAATGAAATATAAAAGGGGATGCATGCAAGAGTGGTCGGTTGTAGAGGAAACATTCATAGAAACAGGGTCTCTTGCACACAAACAACTTTGGGAGATAAGAAATTAATGAGGATCTTGCCCAAGAGGGCCCACTCAAAGGAGTACACTTGGGTGACTTGTCAAGAAAAATCTAACACCTGAATTCCATGGTGTTTTTAATGAAATCATGTAAGTTGTAGTTTTCATGTAGTAGAGTGTCGCTTCCTCTTCTGTCACCATCCCCGAAGGGCTGGGGGTACATTTCCTTTTATAGGTGAAGTCCTTAGGGGTGGCGTGCAATAGGGTGAAACCTAAAAAACAGCCGGTTGATGGCGCATTGTGCACCCAAAGGGGCTCCACGCCCAAATCCGTGCTTGACACCACATTGGGTGCACAAACGGGTGCTGCACGAAATCTCACCCTTGACAGTGGATTGGGCATGCAACGGGGTGTTGTGCGCAAACGCGCACTTGACAGCGCATTGGTCACCCAAATGGGAGATGTTTGGAGGCTTGCCCTTGACACCATATTGGGCATGAAAATGGGAGCTATGCGGAAGGTCTCCCTTTATGCCATATTGGGAATGCAAGATTTTTTGTACCAAAGGAAACTTGCGATCATCCTCTGAATCTTGCGTTCAGCTGGCTCCAAGGTCCTAGAATATTCTCTTCCACTTTTAAGTTCTTTTCTTTTCCCATTATCATCCTGATGTTGTCCTTCATTTAATTTCGGTGAAACAAAGGATCCATAAGGATGACAAACTAGAAACATATCAACAAACCATAGCTATAACTGGTGGAAATGAATTCATATAAAGGTTATAAATCAGGGGGATTCATTGAAATGTTCATAGAGATAGAATGTTTAATAGAGGAACTCATAAAGATGTAACACCCCTAAATTGAACCTAGAATCCCTTAAGGTTTAAAGATGATCATCATATCAAATGAAGGAAAATCATAAATGAAACATGATGATAAAAAAATGGGAAAATTATTTATATAATAAAAATAAGACTTATGCAATAAATTCCCTATAAATAATCTACTCCAAAATACGTGTCCTAATAGATTAAATTTACCCTAGATAATTATATTTAATCATAAAAGTGAAAATTATAGAGTAAAACTAATTTAGGTTCATAAATCGTATTTTGAATCATTAAATTTTATTTTTCCATAAATGTTTTCTTGGATTCTTCCCAACAACACATTTATTCCACAAACAACAAATTTACGATTTAAAATGTTCATGCATGATGTACTTAGTCCAACAGAAATTCCCCAAAAATTTATCTAATCCTTATAAAATATGAAACACATTATTGTACATTAGAAATTTATACAATTTTTATCCATAAGATTACAATCTTTCAAATATATAAATTTCACTCATGGGTATTTCATGTGGATGAAGAGTTCCTCAAATAGAGGTGAAGCCATGCCTCACTCACTGATGATTCACATCCCCAAGTCTCTTGAGAATATGTTCCTTGTCATTTTAGAAATATTATTAGTTGGATATGTATACTGTGAAATAAATTCACCTGAGAATCTAATATCACGACTAGATACTCTATAAATAAAACTTATTGACCTATCATTGTATCATCCCAACATAAAACATGACACATATCTGAATGGTACATCCTGTGATAAAGAAAGTGAAAAAATAATGAGTACCTATAAATTAATCTATTAATGTTTTCTAAAAATAATCATGTCCAAGAATACCTGTGAAAAAATTGGTCCAACATATCTCATATCAATATTTTCCCTATTTTACAGGTCGAAGCTGACCCAACTAAAAAGAAATTATCAAGAAACCACAATAACCAACGAAAAATAATAAAAGAAAGTTTCGATGGTTAGCATAATATTTATACTCACTATTATATCTATCTAGATGAAAAAATATAACATGAATCCAATATAATGTATCTGGAATGATATGTGATCCCACATTTGGGTCCTCACCCATATATTTTAATCAAAGTGATAATCTTCATGGGAAACAATAAAAAACCTCTAAGAGAGCCATTCTGGTTGATGAGTTGTATCTGATGTTATAATAAAACTAAAGTATTAATATATAGATATCCAAATATAAACAAAAACAAATGATGTTTAGAGGAATAATTTCCTCCTGGATCTAAATTTAATACTCATTTTGACCCTATATCTATGGATGGTAAGCTTTACTCAACCTAAACTAATAACCATCGCTGCATGGAAACTTATATATATATGAGTTCTAAATCTGGGTTCCCTCTTCTATATGATATTTAATGAAACCACCTAAAATATCATTATAACCTACACATATAGATTTTCATGGTCTAAAAAATTATTTACATTCTATATTGGAGAAAAATGATATGATTTAGTCATCCCATCCATCACCACGTAGATTTCATTCAACCCTTGTGGTGTCTATAGTAATCTATCAATAATGTCTATAGAAACTTCATATCATTTGAAAATTGATACCTAAAGAGGATGGATAAGACCATAATTATTAAAATGATAGGCCATTATTTATTATAATGTGTATTAAGTGAACATAATATTAAATAAATTACATTTCATTCCATGCCAGCTAAAACATTGTACCATGTAATAATAAATCTGAATAGTTCCTAGATGAGTTTCCCATGATGAACAATTATTTCCAAAAAACTATGCTTATCATAGATTCATAGAAGTAAAAAAATCCCCATGATGGATAATATAATTTCATGGGATATACAAAAAATAAAAATTCTTTCATATATAAAGGGTTTTTTATTTCAATTGATTTCAACATTCAAATATTGAATATAATTTATTGAATGGAGAAGAGAAGATGATAACTAAAAACATATCAGAATAATACCTAAAAAATCCTCTTGAGTATCCAAATAAAACTATGAAAAGTTATTAATATGTTTTTACTATTCCATCAATTTAAAAATATCATGTGATTTCACATTCATAATGATAGTGTGTTAAATGACATTACCCTTACATACGGTGTTGGGTTTGTTGATGTCAAACATATGATTTTATTCTAGACACTATATTTTTCTATAACTATTTTCACTATAATAAATCATATATATAAAAAAAATTAATGTCATAAAAATTTATTAACCTCTCCACAAATAGGTTGTATCACTAATATTTAATTGCATTCATTAATTTGGCATGATCTAAATCATGAGTGGTGGAATTATTCTCTTGTGAAATTATAAGATTAAATTCATAAGCTATGAAAATATAATATTGGGTAATAATGTAACCCATACTAGAACAATATTTGTCATAGTGTACCACAAACATCCAATATTGATTAGTTAACATTAAAACCAAAATCGATGTTAGATGTTTCTTTAGTTCATCAAAAAGGGGAAAAACTTTTACAACCTCTATAATCCTCACTCCATTCCTGGTATGGGAATTAAAGAGTCAATTTAACATTTGGAAATCCTTGAATGTCCATTTATTGTATCTATTAATACTGGGTCATCATTTCATCTAAATGGAAATTTGTGGCTCCTCACAAGACAAGATAGTCGCCGGTATCTCAGGATCATATGATATGTATTGTTTAGATATCAATTTTATGAAGAACAACACTTCATGGATTAGGAAATAATTATTTTTAAATAATTTAATAAAGATATTGACTCCCCATGATTCTCAAATCTTGATTTAGAAGGTTCTAGTTCTCGCACATAGATCTCGAATAACCTAAAATATTATCCACATACACTATCACAAATTTTCTTACATTCCTGGGGAATATTGATATGATCAGAGTCATTTAAAATGAAATACCGTTTTTCATACCAAATTTAAACACATTATTTTTATAATATCTATAACTACTCCAAAATGCCATATTTTTTATATTAGACTCTAAATCCCTGAGAAAAAGATAAAAAATAAGAATATTGATCTTCAAAGACATCTTTGCCCCTTTGACTGATAAAATGGGTCATCTAAATGAGGTAAATGATACAAATTCTAAACTATCACCCAGTTAAAATCTTTTTAGTCAATAAAAAATCAAATTGAAAACTAATAATTCATATAAAATAGAGATAGTGTTACCCATAAAGAAACATGAAGTTGAACAAAACCTATATCAGTCAGATATTCCTACTATATTTTGAACAGTATCTAATATTTTTGTTCCATATGGTAAGTGGATTTAAATATATGTGGTTTACCAAACACTAGATATATCATTAAGTCTACGCCCATCTATGGTGGAAGGATATATTACTCATCTTTGAATACAATGAAAAAAACATGACAAATAATAAAACATTACCAATAGAACGAACATCATAGGGATAAACTCTAGTAGTATATAATAAACTCTAGAGCTCTAGTGGGAAAGGTCATGCATGACCTGACTTTAGACCCCACTCTCCATAAAAAATGTATTATCTCATATCAATAGAAATGAATGACCCACAATGATGATAAAAAGAAACATAATAATGATGTACAATAATTCAATTCAATGTGATAATGACATAAAATATATTTAGATCGAAAACATAAATCAAATACAAGGCTACTTCAGTATCCAAAAATGATTGAGAATATGAACGGAACCAAAGGAACTACTCATTCCCCTTTCCAAGAAGTTTAGGTAACTCCATAACAAATGTCACTATCTCTATATAGATATTTCAATAATAAATAAAAATAGTATTATTAAAAAAAGAAGAGGCACATATATAAAATAAAGACATCGCTATTGAGGATGAAAAAATATTTGTACCACTCACTAACACAAGTCCCACATCATCATCTTCCAGAAACATAGCCACAATGTGAAGGTGATCCACTCCTAAGGCATTGGTCTAGAGCCATATAAACATTGAATCATTCACTAGATCACATTTTCCATTTAATATAATGATATATGACTATATTGATGCATGTAAAGAGCCTAAAACAATAATTTCCAATGGTTGTTGTGGACATATTAATTTCACATCTTCATAGGTGTTGAACAAGATCACCGAGTGTGATCGACCTTTCAACAAATATATAAATTCATGGGACTACTAATGGCTATATCTCATAGTGTATATGTGTCCTAATTCTAAGAACCACTTCCACCACTCCTAGGAGCCCCATGCCATTTCCTATTTATTTCATGTATTCCACTAAATCATCCAATAGGCAGGAGAGAAAGGGAAGAATGTTCAATATTGTATTTTATTTCCATTTATTCCATTACAACCAAGTTCAAATCTTTATAAAAGTAGAATTGTTCAACATGAATACCTATTATTTGAAATCCAGTAATAAACCATACTAGTTATTGTGAGCCTTTAGCTAATCATTCTTCACAAACTCAAGAGAAAAATCAATCTTATTTGTAAATTATTAGGTGCATACTGACACTGAACTATCATTCAATAATAAGGAAAGGAATAAAAATGACCTTTACACATTGAAGGAATAGGGATAAAACTAGTAGTATATGAGGATCTACTAACCATTCTAGTCCAATCCCACATGCCTTTATATATACACCACGTAATATCGACATCAATTGATGTAAACCTCTATTATAAAGGTTAGATAGTTCACAATTAGTTTCTTATGTATATATGAGAAGTTTTAGATTTAATCAATCTTCTCATGTCAATCCACTACCAATTGGGGATTAACTTTACCCTTAATGGACATGTGACTATAACATAATAACAACTTATATTGATCCTATTCTCCCCCAAATGATGGTTGAAAAAAAATTAATGTTTCATACTTGCAGTTCATTTTGTAATGTGGAATTAACGTCATGAAATAAATCCCCAATAAGATTCAAATCTAAATGAGGATTCCATGGACGAGTATCAATTTAATCCACTTATTAGACCCATGGGAGATGTCTCAAAGGAATATATTTTCACTCTAACAATAGTAGAACATTTAGAAAACCTGATAAAATCATCGCAATGTAATAAAATATTATAATGAACTGATATTAATATAAAGAATAAATACAAGAGACATGTGTGCCATCAAAATATTTTATCATGACTCTCATCATGAATTTTTTTGGGAAAGGAACTCATTCAGAACAACCTCTTAGGTCCTTATAATTTTGTATCCAATCTTACATTCATCAAATGACTACACATAATCATGTTCTATTACCATGTTACCAAAAACCATCCCATGATAACAACCCAAACTGGTATCTGACTCGATCTTCAGTATACTTAAT
This sequence comes from Viscum album, assembly GCA_963277665.1. Lineage (NCBI taxonomy): Eukaryota > Viridiplantae > Streptophyta > Magnoliopsida > Santalales > Viscaceae > Viscum > Viscum album. Next base: position 575,274,481 of record OY728138.1, on the reverse strand, counting down.
GGGGGATCCCAATCCCCATGGGATATCAACTAGCACATTGGTATCAACAACAACTACGGATAACTATTTAATCCAACTTAAAAAAGATTACCTGGAATATATTTATATAATATAGTGAAATATTATAAATGAAATAAGAATTGTATTCAATAGCTAAATGGATAAATAAGAAATGATACAACATAATAGGATCTAAACATTATACGAAACTATTTGTCTAACAAAATAATAATTCCCAAAAACATGAAACAAATACTATATGTGGTAGGGGAAAACTTACAACTATCTCACCATCAGCTATACATGACTAGCTAACTAAAACCTCACTACATCACCACATTAGCATTCCTTCCACTGTAAAAAAATATTTTACATGAACTATAAACATTTTATTTGGTGGTATTGGTGAGAAATAAATAGTCTTAGTAATATACCACCAATATTTGTCCAATAATGTTTTTACATATCAGTTTGAACATCCTCAACTATAAATAAAAGAAGGGATGATAACCAGATAATCATTTTTTATATCAAAATAATGTTAAATATTTCCCTTTTTATATAGTTCTGAATAATATATATAACATTGAATCAAATCATATAAAATATATCAAAAAATCTAATCAATGATAAGATAAGAAACCAAATCGCGGGTATATAAGACTAAGAATCAATATTGGTTTGGCTAGCTATAAAATTTGATCCCAAGTATAGGCAATCAAAAGCACCAATCTCGTAGAAGTATGAATTTATTCTCTTGTTAAAATGAAAACCCTAGGAAGTAAACCCATAAATATTTTCAAATTATCACTTAGGACACATGAACAAGGGAGAAGACTAATACCCAAGTGTAAACCCCTTGATATTAATAATTAATGATGTATATTGTTATATATTCTACCGATGAACCCAAGGCTTTTCATGGGATACATTTTCAAAATAATTTCATATAATTAATTCATTGATATTTTTTTGTGTAACTCTAATTCACAATTCTTTAAAAATATATTTTCATTTAAAAAAACTAGTAAAAAATAAATTTCATTAAAACCGATTTATGGATGTGAAAATAAATAAATCATTAAATTAATATATATTAAAAATTACCAAAATAGGTTCATTCATGGTTTATAAAATATTGACTAGATACAATTCCAAGTCCCTCATTCTCAATATACTCATGCCCGCAATGGGATACACTAACAACAAAAGGAATACAAAGACAAAAACTAAGGACCTATAATTAATTCCCATATATTATAATCAAATTTCAGGAACAAAACCAATTAGATAGATGATATATTAGATTATAACTGGAGTAAATCATAGGAAACACCAAAACCAACATGTGGTTCACCCTTCAGAAGAAAATCTCACAATGCATCTTGAAAGGACTAGAAAAAGAATCACTATAGGGTTGATACATAATAAAAACAGGGTCATGATACCACCATGACCAGTGGCCATGAATAAATTCTCCATAATGGGGATAAGTGAAGTAAACACTATGGATATACAAAAATGTATAGTGTGACTCTAATGAAGACTACACACCCAAATCAAAGTTGGCTTTTCCCAAGATTTAAGAGATGAGTGCCCGTCCAAATAATAAAAAATTATATGTATAGTGCAATAAAAAACTATGGGGATAAAGGATTTATGGTTATTATAGAAAAATTGTGGTTTAAATTGACAATTACATTTTTACACAGAAACACATGTCACCATGGATTAAATTTTCCATGATCCAATATTTTACCGTGTGAAATGGGATCTTACCGTGTAAAAAAGTATTTTACATCTTGCATGATTCTCATGTCATAATATATTTCTTGGATTATTCCTAGTGACACATTTAAACTATAAAATACACATTTAAGACATAAAATGGTTCTATATGAAGTACTCATCCCTAGTCCTTTGGAAATATCTAGAAAATCTCTAATCCCTCTGAACCTGAAAACACTCACTTAAACACAAAAAGAAGTTAACATTGTAATCCATGATGTTAAAATAATTTTTTATGATGTTTTTCTAAAAATAGTTGAAAAATAAAATTTAAATAAATAATTCAAAATTTATGATACAATTGATTTTAAAAAACATTTAAAATATTATAATTTCCCAATAATTGACCATTTTATAAAATATTTTTAATATTGTTGAAAATTTTAGAGTATGATAAAAAAACTGAAAGTATTAATTTATAAATATCATTTGGTATGACTAAATATATTAAATGGAAACATAATGTCATGAATATACCAATTAAATTGAAGGAAAAATAATTATAGATATTAATGTGTTTGTATAATAGAAATAGAAAAAGACTAGGAATAGTTGGATATGAATATAGAGAACATATCATCATAAATAAAATGGAGAATGGAAAAACCCTTATTATAATTTAAAGATATGAACTATAAATTCATATGGGAAGAAAGTATATCATAAAAACATTTATAACGAAGAATAAAATAGCAAGGTATAAACATTTGACCCTAGATATGGTCCATAAAAGAATATATAGGAAATAGTTAAAAAAATACATTATATATATATGTATATTTGGAAATAAAACAATACCTCAACTGACAACATGATTCATATATTTTCTAATATGGTAAATAATAAAACTATTTTTTTATTATTTACTAGCATTAGAAACGTTTTATTATATATATTATTTTTTTCATTCATTATAATTTGCTTTTTTATCATGTATTCTTCATTTAATAGATTATGTTTCTTGTTTCAGTGGTTTTGATGTTATTTAGATCATAGTCTCAAAAAATATATAGTGTAATAGTAATTGGTGAATTACATGTCAAATGGTCCATAAATTTAATAAATTTTAGGGAAAAACCTTTATATCATTCTCAAAGTATGAGATTATGATATTTTAGTAGTTTATTAAAATATATAGAATTATCCTTTATTTCGATGTTGTAGGGGGTTCAAACAAGCATGAGGATTTTATTTTTGTATCATTGATATTAAGTCCATGATATAATTCATGAATAAAAACTTTATATTATTTTATATTTAGTTTTATACTGAATCAGAATTTTCTAATATATCAATGAAAATATTAATTTAAAATAATAAATCAACATTAATTTATGTACTATAAAACTACCCTAGGTGAATAAATTTTTAAGAGGGTATAACATATGATAAAAAATTATAAATATTTTATATTTGAAAAATCATTCATGTAAATTTTTAATAATTATTTCAGTTTAATTTTAAATATGAATTATATGGTTGAAAGGGTTAATAAGAGAACTAAAATGTGAAGACATAGATTTTGTAAACTATATTTTGGAATACTAATGGATTATAAAATAGGTTTTATGAGAGGGTATTGGTAATATATAATAAAAAATGGTTCAACTAAATATTTAAAAAATAGGAATCAAAATATTATATTTAAATAAGTGGTTTTTTTAAAATATTAATGGAAAATTATTCCCAAATAAGAATGAAATGAGATACTCTGGAACTCCATCTTTACTCTCAGAGCCTCATCCTTTTGAGTGAGTCTAAGGCAGTTTGAGGAGGGTATCATGTTTAGAACATGGTGTTTTGAAAATAACAAGGAGGCCTTAAAACATGTGTAATAAGATGTTAATAATTTGATTCAATTTATTTCTTAATATTAAAATTACATTTATGATAATATATTTATAGAAAAATTTTGTTAGTTTTCAAATAAAATTACATCGATTTAAATATTAATTTAATAATGTTTTATAAAAAAATTTCAAATTATTTATTATTTAATAAATTAAATAATGATTCATGAACTAAAAATTCTATATCAATATTTTTAAATAATATAAAAAATAATTAAATATTTAAAATATATATGAGGAATAAAGTTCATAATTTTAATTTTTTGGTGTGATAGATAAAGAAATATTTATAATTTAACAAAATTTGAAATGTAATTATCATTTAACAATTATTTATTCTATGTTTATATAAATAAAAAAATAAAAGAAATTCAGATAAAATTTTAAAATATATTACATGGATGGGAATTTAATAATACATTAATTTACAAATTAGTATCTTATTTTCATTCACTGAATATTTCATCCAATTATTCATTAAAGGTGACATCAAAGATTATAAATTGATGAAATATTAAATAATTCACTAATTCAATCATGAAAGATTATAGAATTTCACACATCCAAATCATCAATGGATGTTCCCCTAATACATAATTACATAATATTTTCATGATCTACTAAGACACAAACCTTTTATATAATATCTTATGGGAATATTAGAAACATGATCGAGAAATTAAAGTCTTAGATATTTTTATATAATTGATTCTGATAACATATACTCAAAATGACATCTTGATATTATACATTCAATCCAAATATCAATAGTATTCCCAAATGTTTCGAATAATCACTATAAAAAGGTATGATAATTAGGAAGAAGAAATATTAATCATTAGGACCATGTAAACTATAAGTCTGTTGGTATATCTAAATGGAATCATGATGAATTCATAATTAATATATCATCGTTTTATTTGAATTTTATAAATGTCATAAAATCAAGAAATTTGTTTAAAATGATAATATTTTAACATTTATATAGAACCATATTACATCCCAAAAATGATAGAGTAAATTTTCTATTTATAAAAAAAATTATACTTTTCATGATCATCAATGAATCCAATCACTATGAGTCTATAAATAAATAAAAATAGCAATATGAAATGTTAAAATATAGTAATGGAGCACCCTATGATTATTTTCTATCAAATTATATCCAATTTCTAAAAAATATGTAATAATAAAATTTTAACCACATTGTTAAAGATGATCTATGTGACATAGAGACCTACATATTCGATTTAATCCTAAATTAAAATTAATGGGGTAACTCCTTATCAATATTATATCATAAATTTAAATAATACTTTGTAAAAATATAAAGGAGTGATTATGGGGCTGTATAATTATTTTGTTTATTTCTCTCTTTTATAGTTGATAAAATAAAACTGACTTTATAGGAAGTAATATAACATGACCGATCTATTCTTGGTTTTTCAAGACCCACATATAAATATCATTCACTATTTAATTTACATTAAAACAATAAAGGATAAAATATAGACACTAATCTCTATGAATACATGAAATTCACATAAAACAAGACATCCAATCTTTATCGATGGAATAATTAAAAAATGAAAAATAAAAAATAAAAACATTATTATAGATGTCAAATTCTTCTTACAATAATTATTAAAGGTTCACATCTCTAAATGTAACATGTACACTTCCCTAAATAATCACAAGATATTTCTCCTTGAATGTGTTGTACATATGGAATCCTAGATCTAAAACCATTCAATAATATATAAAGTTACATAAAATTATTTAATCAAGTAAATGAAAATATATAATCTATTTAATTATGATTATAACAGTATTAGTGGATTATCCCAAGACAATATCCACATGTGTCATCTCCATTAATATTATTTAAGTCAAAACAATATAATGGGATTGAACCGATGAAAACATTCATGACTAAAAAATAATAATACCACAGTGATCTATCAAATCATTTACTACCACCCCTATCAAAATATTCTTAAAAAACAGTGATATAATTTGATATTTCTACTTAATTAAATGAAATATCCCAAAGTCTGAGTAATTAACCCTTCATAGACTCCATGTACTATTATTTTCAAAGGTAACAATGAAGAATAAATTTTTTTAGAGGATGTTGAAAAATACATAAACCATTAAGGTTTACCGAACACTCTGAAACATGGAAGACATCTTAAAACAACTACATTCAACTATTCAAATACCACTGATGGAGAATACTAATTATGATATTTACATAAATCTATATACAAATCATAGCCCATGTTATTCTAGGGACATAATCTTTTATAACAGTTATTATTTAGAAGGAATTAATTTCATAGATGAATCTCAATTGGAGACTTGAATGCCAATTTAGAACCATTGACACTTTCTCACTTCATCTCTACTAAATGAATATGAAAATTTTAAAATGATATTAATCCCAATTGAATAACCGATAATTAATTTCTCTCTATACAATAGATATATGAAATATTTATTTTTAATTATCCATAATGAATCTTCATAATATTACTTTTTTATAAGGATATATAATATTTCCATTGTATTTTCGACCTACTTAATGGAATATACCTTGAAAAATCATATGTATTTATATATAATGATAAAAATTTAATCTTACAATTTAAAAATCTAATCATTTATGGTACATATAATCTCAATGATAACATAGATTATCAAAATACACTTTCCCATTACATATTGTCCTACACGACCCTGAATATATGTTGAATATTAAAACAAGAAATATTGAATAAAATTTTCCATTTTACTCCTTCCATTTTATTATGCCTCACCATATTACATGAATAACCTTATTAAAACCCATAATGATTTTCCCTCTAATTAATTCTCAAAAAAATACTATTATGTGAGATTTCCCCTACCCTTCAAGTAGTCCTATATCTACCATTTACATGCATGATCACAACAATTATAAGAATTTATATATAAAATATTGATATCTATTTTAAAAGATTTAATATTTTATAATAAAAATTATATATATCCAAATCATCCCTTTGGCCAATAATATAAAAAAATACATTATTTCCAAACCATTTAAATTTGTTAAATTACATAATTTAAAAAATCATCCTTTCTATATTATTCACACTTGAATAATTACCTTCTATATTAATTTAAGAAAAAAAATAGTCAATCAACCATGACATTAAAATAAATGTTTTGTTTTTCTAAATATATATATAATAGTAATTTATTTAATAAAATGATAAATATAAGTTTTTAACGTTAATTAACTTATAATATATTTTTTAAAATTATTTAATTTGACATCCATAAAAAGTTATGTACAAGTCATAAAATATTAAATACCTTATATGATAAATGAAAATATATTCCCCCTCATCCATAATTGATATGAAATAAAAATATATAATAATTTATAAATAGTAACAAATAAATAACATTATAATATTCTAGTACCACACCTGTAACTTTGAGATTCACAGTTAGCTGTTGGTCAGTAATATATAGCTTCTATACATGTTTCAATAGTATTATCAATAGTTGAACAAATCATCCTCAAAAAAATATCTTTAAAAATAAACAAAAACATGTTCTATGATAACATATTAAATTAATTGTCCCCAGTCCCCTTAAAATTTGGTCATATTGGAACACAACATTAACTGAGGCCTGGTACCGGTGTAATGATTATTGGATAGAAGCCTTATATATTCCTCTTTCTATCACATAGGGATTAATTTCATTAATGATACATCACCATTGATAAATAATAATCATTAAACAATGATTAAATATATTCATAATATAATGAAATCATAAAAACAATAGGAAATTAAATTTAACATGTGTCATATTCCATAAATATAATTTAACAATGAATACATCCCATTATTATAGTCTATGTCAATTATAATATATATATATATATAAATATATATATATACATATATATATTATTTCGAAATGGAACAAAAAACATTTTCATACTGTCCCAATCATAGATTCAGAGTAAATGTTAATTGTTGTAATCAATAGCCATTATAACTACTCATATGGCCATTAACATTACATCCATAATTAGATAAAAGAGTTTCATGTGTACTTGATTTGTGCATGTAGAGTGTTGGTAAAATAACCTAAAACATGATCACCACTATACCATTTGAATATTTTAAAGGGTAAAAACATTAATATTAAATAATAATAATATTGATTTCCATTTGAACACCCAATACCAAGCTAAATATTAATATGATATAATATAAAAAATTAAAATTTTAATGTGGGCTTGTCAGTTAATTTTAGGGTATGAGTATGTGTATCCAATATATAAAATATATGTATAATGGTACCAATCCATAAAAAATTATATATTAATTCTCAGGAAATCCGCATTCAAATTTTCATAATTCCTTTTTGTGATTAGAAAATGAATCTTATTCAAAAATGATTTTATTGCATTTTGTGAATGGAAATTATAATTAATTTATTGAAAATTTTTAGATTTAAAATTTGTAATATAAACATAAATTTGGGAATCAATATATCATAATTAAATTTGGAAGATATTTTGGTATTTGAATAAAAATATATTTTATTCGGTGAATACTGAAAATTCTTATTTTTCCAATATTAGAATTTATTTTCATTATGTAAAGTATTTTAATTGTCCAATTTTATTTTAAATTTTCGATTAAGGTATCATTTGATAAATTTTATTTCAAATACAATATATCTATACAAAATTATTATTTTGATATATTTAATTTTAATGAGTAATAAATTATTTTTCTAAAGACAACATGTGATTGAATTTTATGGATTTATTTTATAAGTATGTTTTTAATATTATTATAAATAAATATAAATAAATGTATAATGTATTTAGATTTTGGAATTAGATATTTTAGAATATGTAGCATTTATTTTTATGCATTATGAAGTCTACATGTGGTAATATTTAAGAACTTAGTAAATGTTAAATCAATTAATTAAGGATAAAAAGAATGTGATAGAGGATTAAAAATAATCCCACCACATTCCTTAATTTAATTTTATAATTATAATTCGCTCATAATAATAAAATATTCTAAAATATGACCTTTTGTTCATATATGGTTATGATTTTTAGCATTATAATATTTAATTAAATGATAATGTACAAAATTTCACATTCTTACCTTTAATATATATAATATATTATAAGGCATATCATTACAACAGATGTTCTTTTTTAAATGATTGCCTAAAAATATATTTTTTGTTATGGTAATTTAATATTAATTTTTAGTGATGATATAAATATGTTAAATGCTTAAACAACATCAATTATATTTATTTAATTAACTAAAAATTAAAATAAATTATAATAAAATCTATAAATGTAATACAATGTGAATGAAATATTATGATCCAATTTTTTTGATGGATATATCATGATAAAAATGTCAAATATTATTATATTATAATTAATTTTCTATCATGTTGTTTTCAAAGACAAATTAAATGACTAGCTTCAAAATTAACATTCATGATATTTTATAATAATTAATATTTTATTATTCAATTTTAAATTCCTTCATTTTTTTGGTATTTTTGTAGAAAAATAATTTTAAGTGGATAATTATGACTCAAATGACATTCACATGGAATTAAAAAATACAACAAAATATATCAAAACACCCCATCAACGTTGATTCAAATTTTTATCATTCATAATTAAAATCCTTATGTCACCACTATCACCCACAAAACATTGGATGCATCAGGCATAGTGATACAATTGAATTCCATGACTCAGTCAATTATCCAAAACTCTCATCACCAGTATAACTATAACCCATAAATACCATCATAATCATGTCAAAAAAGTCATTGCTGACATAATCTATACTCCAGCAACGCTAATCCCTTTGTCAACACTATCTCGTCTGCAAAAATCACCCCCAAAAATTCATCATCGTCCTAAAAAACACCATAGAATAGTACAAAAAGGAAAAGTCTATACATCCACCATCAACACTATCATCGATGACTTCACCAACTAATAATGAAACAATCCATGATGAACTAAAATAAGAAAACAAAAAACACCATTTTCAATGAGCTAAAACACCATCCTCAATCAGAATCTTTATCATCGAGGATGAAATAAAACCAAGAAAACATATCTCTTATATATTGGGACTAGTAGGAACCACACGAACCAAATTTACGACCAACAAAAAAGTCTCAAAATAATACCAGGAAGAAAAACCCCATGAAACTAGAATAACATAGGGTCAAACTCCAGGAACACCAGTGAATGAAAAATGAACACATCCCAAAACCACTAAGAAATTAATTGAATATATAAAAAAATTATATTAATTAAATATATATAAGGAATTATAGGTATTTTATTTTAAAAGGGCCATGTAAGATAGCCATGTACTCATGAAATCATAAAACTGATAAGTGAGATGAAGAGCATAGTCACTAAAATACATATAATAATGAAAGGATGAATGAAAAAAACAATGTTGGGCTATGAAAAGACAATGATAACCTAACTAAATTCCATTGCCAATAGAATCCCAAATAACTAGTGTTTCATATACATTAATCTATATGTGTTTTATTCAAGATGGCTCCAACAATAAGAATAATTGTCATAACAAACAAGTCCTTTCAAACACCAATGAATCTCATCATCTATAAAAAAGACAAGAAGGAAGAAAAAAATAAGAAACAGAAGAAGATTAATGTGTTCCTAGAAGAAATAAATGGAACTAGAAATATATATGTAGAAGAATGTTATATAAATCCTCAATGCATGAGGGGAAACAAGAGGGAGGAAGAATGGGTGCTTGGAATGAACCCAAGCTCGTAGAGAAGTTTGAGTGACCCATAGAGTGGGATACCAATTTTCAATTAAAATAATACCAGTAATTTGAAGTCCATAAACATCATATTATTAATTCACCGCCTTAGTTATAAACATAATCTAGTTATCCATAGAAGACTTATAGTTCATAACCATATATTTCCATGTTGACTCTTCTTCCACCGCCTTAAAATATTATTAATCCATACTAAAATAAAAAAAGTATCATATTATATATACATATATATTTTTATGTTGAGGTTAAATTATATATCTTTCTCCCTTTACATTAAATGTTAAACTAGTCTATCATTTGTTCATTCTATGTACTACCCCATCGGGAAACAAATTTATATGTATTCGTAACAACTTATCATGGTTTTCTAAAAATATTTATTCAATTTATTTATATGATTTTTAGTGAAATAATTATCCTTAAAATAATTAATATATCCAATATTTTCTTAACTTCATATACAATGATATAATTTAACTCCATTTATGCGAATATATGAACTACCACCTCCAAGATGTAGTGTGATTAGTTTTTACCACCACATCAGATCGATGATATATTAACCCCCTTCCACCAATGAGGTCCTAGTTAGGTGAGATAGATTCTGACCACTGATTCCCACCTCCAATAATATTAGGGTTGGTAATTAGCAATGGGGGTATAAAAATCCCAATGTATGGTAGGTATTACCCTCTATTAGAAAAACGATCTGGTGATAAAATACACAATAAGAAAAAACATCAACTAGTAATATAATGGAAAAGTAAAATCCATCCAAAAATGCATGAATAAGGTAAATTTTAATTATATAAAAGTATAAAAATATAACAAAAAATACATCTATAATAGAGACATAAGAATAAATTGAACCCAAGATAGTAATGTCTAGCTCAATCCCCAAGGTCCTCCTGGAAAACTGAAAACATGATTATATAATTTGGGTGATTGAAAAAGCTATACTCAGAAGGGAAACAACATAGTTCTCATGTGAAATTGTGAAAAGATCATTCTAATTCAGTAGAGAACAAATATAAAAAATAACAAGAACTTATAAAATTAATCTAACCAACCCCCCACCTTACTGACTCCCCAAATCACACATCTAATAAAATAATTTAGAATTAAGATCATTAGAGTGAAACTTTTTTTAGCGACTGACTCCCCAATAATTTTATCCTCTCATTCCCTAAAATCAATCATCTTATACTCTCTTATTTATCAAAAAACCCATACAACATCACATTACATTTATTCCACATACACCATGGACATCACATCACATCAAATCCCTCTGGAAGATACCTAGGACATCACCTCACATTCTTCAAGTATGCACCTAGTCCATCACACCACATCCCAACAAGAACCATATATGAAGGGTGTCATGAATGTAAAAGAAATCAAACCCCATCGCCAAACATATATATCCCCAACCTATATCACATAATGTGAAATTATTTTTATCAAACAAAAACCTATTTCAACACATCACATCACACCTACAGACACCTAGTCTATCACATCACAAACTAGGTAATATTCAACAACAAAATATATCCCCACAGCTAGGTAATTTTCCCCACCAACACATACCACAACCATTGTAGGAAGAGAATATGATAGGGTGTTGTTTTCCATCCATATCCCCACCATCATAGATTATTTAGATAACTCATAGAGTTCATAAACTATGATAATTGGAATGATTAACTGAATCATGTAAGTATTTAAAAAATAGAATAAATATACATGGAACATAAAAATCACATAGTACCCAACACACATATTCACATAAACCTAACTAGAGCACACCAATAACCCACTATAGTACAATACATAATCCACTAAAAACACTAAAACTGCTATATTTGACACACCATAAAACCACCACACAAGCCACACAACATTACACTTTCCAATAGAATTTACACTATGTATATTCGTTAATAGTTTCATTCCACTTTGCATTTTTCATTCAACAATTCTATCTTTTTTTCCATTTCTCACTAAATAGTTTCCACATCATTTCATTTTTTACCATATATATATTTTTTAATTTATCATCAATGTACATCCTAATTTGAATTGAGAAACAAACAAGAGAATACTTTACAATAACTCACCATAATCAGACCCCCCCCCCCTCATGGCACATCCATTATCACTATCACACCACATCAAACAAACAATGTCACCACATTGACCACTAATCAGATCCCACATATAACATTTTCATTAAATACCACAGAAAATCTACAACACCACAACCACATTTCAAGAATCACTTTTCCACAACCACTACACCATTTCCATTGCAAAACAACTTCATCACACCACACTATGAGACATCCCACATCGTATTCGTACAAAACAACCACCATAGCAGTACAGTACATATTAATGAAAACCCATCCCATAAATAACCCCACCATACAACTGCCAAAAACATGTAAGGAAATACATCATAAACAATCATACACATCCTCACACGATCCAACTATAACAATTAATAAGGGCATTATCTTTTATGTTCATTATTTATCATTTTAATGATCACACAAGCTAGATGTTAAGGGAATACCAATTATAAAAAATATATACATTCATTATCATATTATACAAGAGGAAATCACCTAAAAACATAACAGGTTTCATCACAACATTACAACTACATTGAAAAAAGTCCTTCAACAACTATTCTTTTAAAAACAAGAAATAAAAAAGAATAAATTTCTAAACACTGTATATCAATGTTTTAAAAAATATGATGAATCCCTTCAAACATAAATGTTATTTTTCCCATTTATTATATTATCACACTAACCGATAATATCTTCCCAAAAGCAGGAAAAATAAAGATGTTTATACATATTTTCAGTAAAAGAATGAGAACGATACTCTCCTACATCAATTACTCTTTCTGAACATACAATGGACCACAAGGTGAAGAAGAAACATCTTGTTAAAAAATATGAATATGGAATCCCTAGATAAAACTATAACATACTAATAGTTTTTCAAAAACAGAGCTCATACAAACCCAAAACCAAAACCTCACTGTCACAGTTGTTCTTTAAAAAAGAATGGAAGGAAAACCACATTAAAGAGGAGAGAAATAACCATGGATAAAAATGGGTTCCTTTAGAACTCATCTATCAATAATATAGAGAATAGGTATATATATCCTCTTCAGAGTTACAGGGTTGGATATGAATAAGAGAAGAATGTGTGGCTAAAAGAATGAAAGGTCACCTAAGTAATAACCTAGTTAAATTATGAAACCCAAACGTTTCCTAACATCTAACACATTTATGAATTTAATTACATGGGGAAACATTGATTATATATTATTAAGAACAACATGATATTAAATCCCCATATATCATTTTTTTTCTAAAACTCACATCATCTAATTCTTTTTTTGTTACACGTCAGGAATTTTACACTCACATCCTGAATCTATTTCATGTTGCACACCTCATAAAAAAGGCATGAATTCACTTGCTACACATTACATAGATCAAAACGTAATGTTGTGTATCTCGTTCATGTTCTGAACTGAAATTTGTAGTAGTCATGAGGCTCCAGCTCCACAAATCCCTTTAGACCATCTCTGATAGCCTCCAACCACCTAGAGAGAAATGAAACAACCTAAGAATGAACATACTGTTACATTAGGTACCTCCCAAATGATTTTAATCTTTGATAATTAACACCATACCAAGGAATTAATGGTTTGAAAATAACCACCCCATGAGATACGACTTTTGGATCTAATTACACTTAAAACACTACCACCTACCAAACACAGCCAACTGAAATGCCTTAAAAAATATAACTATACCAAATCACCAAAAAACCACAACATCACATTACACCAAGAACAACACCAAATTCCATATAAAAAAAATATACCACATTTTGAGATATCCACACCATCCACATAAAATTCCAAACCAAACACTACAGCAACCAACAAACAACACAACACCATAAACATAAATCTGGTAATTCCGTCCTCCATGTAAAGATACTGTCAACACTAGGTATAACTAACACAACTACATGGTTCTAATTGCATATTAGTAAAATTACTATTGATTAGGATTTATTTAACCCCCTTTACATAATTCATGGTGTTTAATTACAATTCACACATAATGGAAAATAATATATATCATAACAATTTGTGATCCTAAAATCACATTATTTGTAAAGAAAATTGAAAATATAAATGGGAAGTAACCCTGATTACTATGAACACAATAATGTATCTCAGTCTAAATTAATATCCTCTAATAAACCATTAATCCGTATCATCGAGACTAAGGGAATGATACTCCCACAAGACACCTTATCTTGATGATCATGGTAATATATTTGACAGTAAAAAACATTTCAACATCCTCGATATCCTACTATACCCATTATATAACTTTGGAGTGAACATGAATATACAAATGAAACCAATACACTTGGAAGATAGTATAGATCCTTTCAATTCGTTGTGGAAATTACAACTAATAGACCACTTCTCCAAGATTACCCAACAACTGAACATTCCCAATGAACATCAGAGAAATATAACCCCCAATAACAACTAGACATCCCTTATCAAGGGTAGGATAACAATATCACTAACTCCTATATCAAATAGTAAGGACCTTCACATATGATCATCACAGGCCTAATGAAGGTAAGGTTCCACCATCATTCTCTCTCAATCTAGATGGATATTCTGACTTCTTGTCTACATCACATATGTACGAAGAACTTCAAATCCCCATCCCCTATCAAACAAAATAATGAATGACACAATCTCCCATACAATGGTTGAAGTGGATCCATGATGATGGATGAGTGATATATATTTTTGTACCAAAACATAACCAAAGGCATGTGTCATACCCAAGATCAAAAAATGTCCAAAATTTAAGACAACATCACATCCTCCAGATAATGGATAGCACTCATTGTCTATCTATCTTATTGTGGTTGAAATTTTGTTCAATGTCATAAATACAATCCAAAATCATTCTTACATCCCCTACAGTCCCATGAGTTAAAATAATGATATTGATCAGAGATGATGGTCTTTGGTACCCCCTGAAACTATAACCACATCATCAACATACCACCTCACCATGAAATCCATAGTAAGTGACACACATATGACTATACAATGTGTTGATTTTTTAAATTAGTCTATTATAATCCATATAACATCACAACCTCACTGGGATTGGGTTAACCAAGTGATGAAATCGATCAATATTTCTACCTTTTTCAATCATGAACATACAATCACAATAAAAAACCTCACAAGTCATGGTGTTCCACTTTAACTAATTTAAAAACCAAACAAAATTCCACAAAATATGACACTAAATTTTTCATCCATGTCCAAAAATATATCTACTCATTCCACAATGTGTCTTTGTCACACCAGGTTATACTACTAGAGGTGATATTTACATCTAATTGACAAATCCATCATGTATCACCTGTGTCAAAAACAATTTTATCTAGAATAACATCTGACTATGACCATCCTATTACCATCCCTAAGTTGAATATTGATGGAAAACATGCCCACACAATGCCTCTACCACAAATTCTATACACTGAGAATTATTCACTTGTCACATGAAAGTTGACTCCACAGTCATCTTATAAACACAAAATCAATCATTTCTCTCTCCAATGTCAATATAAATATCCATATTCTTTTCCATCCATTTCCAAACATCCACATAGCCCATAACCTTATCCTATTAGGACAATAAAATCAATGAATTGTAAACTTCATTACCCATTTTGGGGGGCAATACATCTCAAAATCATAATCCCAATTAAAATCCATCCACCTCCA
Source organism: Viscum album (assembly GCA_963277665.1). Taxonomy (NCBI): domain Eukaryota; kingdom Viridiplantae; phylum Streptophyta; class Magnoliopsida; order Santalales; family Viscaceae; genus Viscum; species Viscum album. The sequence goes on along the minus strand of OY728138.1, from coordinate 575,258,075 downwards.
CCGTAAAAATTGATATAATGGTGAGAAATGATATAACTCAGTAGCTTCCAATATTTTAAGATCATACATCGATCCCCAATGAGGTAGTGGAACAAACAATTTATCCAAAAAAAACTACAAATTACAACTCTATATCATAGGTGGTATAGTTATTCTCATGAGGGAATAATTGAAAAGATCAATTTGATATCATTACTCACTTATTAATCAATTTACATCACAATACTATCTGGGACACATCACAGAAAACCTCAAACAATACACTGTCCTCATGTAACTGAATAATTGGAACACCAGATCACTTCCCCTTTATCTAACATAATACTATCTAACTCTAATTTGTCCTCAAAAAATTCGTTCCCTTTGCATTAAATGATGTTATTGGGGATATAACTAGAGATAAATTGGGTAAAATACTCTGATAATAACCTATAAGTAGAAGGAAAGAGAAAAATAATACCATTTTACTTAGTGATTTCAATGAAAACACCTTTCTTTTACTTTGATGGGTTAACTGACATAACATTCTGATACACAAATTCCCAAGGAAATGAATCTATTGCATCCGAAACGAACTCTTAAGAAACATTGAAAAAATTTGGTAGTATAGAAGGGCCTGTAAAATATATCTAAGATACTCAAAATGATACACATTTGACATAGAGAATATCAATACATCTTTAATGAATAAGATGATGAAGTGGTTCAAGATATCATGGAACATGGATTCCATAAGGTTAGTAAACATTGTAGTGTGTTTGTAACACTGAACTACATGAATACGAAATCGAAGTGCTTGTACCTTCAATGGAATGATTTCTTCTAAATATCAATGTTTTTCTCCCTAATATAGTGTTATTTAAACATAAATTGATCATAGAGAACCAACTAGCTCCTCTCAACTGGCCAAAAATATTATCAGTCCTTGGAAGAGGGAAAGAGTTATTGAATGTTAACATATTCAATATACAGTATTATATACACAACCATATTCTACCTTCTAAATTTTGGAGAAAGAATATAGGGAAACCAAAAATGAAACATTCGGATGGATGAAATCCCACAACATTAGGCCATGCACGTCCAAACTCAACTCATTAAACTATGTACGTTCAATTCAAGATGGATCAATTCAAAATGGATTTCTACCAAACAACAAATCATTCACAAAATCATCATCGCACTGAGGAGTTATTATTGTTAAAATAATTATAAGACCTCCATAAACTACTTCAAATCCATTGGAACACCCTTATAACTGATCATATATAGAAAAAACTGATAATTTTTAAAAAATTAATCTCAACTTTCCCACCACTCAACTAATAACCTCTTTCTACAATAAAACCAACACACTAAACCACCACATAAGAAAACGAAAATAATCCTCAAAATATATAAATGAATAAATATAGGTAATATAAACCATACATTCATAGGATAACATCATAACGATTTATATGGAAAAAACAAGAAGTCTCCCAAAATCCAGGGCAATCCCATTACCAATCTTCATCCCATCGCACATCAAAAAAATATACTCTGACCTCGAACCATCATGGATAACAATAGAGGAACTGTAAGTATCTCAACATGTAGTCCAAAATAATTTACTAATGTAGGGAAATTAATGGATTTTTAAGCTTCTGAATTATAAAAATGAAACACAATGAAAGAAAATAAAATTCTTATACCTTGAAAAACTCTTGTCTTTGATGGAACTGCAACCTCCAATGTGTGCATATTATCATGACCAACTCCTCTACATATCTACTTCTAACCTCCATGACTATTTTATGGACTTGGTACCTAGTGGCATGAACCAACACAAGGATACAACATACCAACTCTTCCATGTTCCTATTTCTGAACAACAACCTATAGTCATTATAGCCATAAATATATTGGATAAAAATGTTGCTGCTGAAAGTGGTATATCCTCAAATATAAAACTAGACTCTCTATGTGGATGGAAAATAATTTGGATGGTTACCATATCTCTCCCAAAAAAACACAAAATGTGAAAACCAACAATAGTAAAACAGAAACCACCTATCCCTGAGACTCGGGAAGAAACTTTCAGGGTTGATTCCCCACTAAAGAGAACCCTTACTACTTGAACACCTATAACCCATTACCTAAATCTCAACACATTGAAACATACTAATGGAAAATATATTGAGGATAAGCACATAAATAAATATTTGGGATGATGACAACAACCTTTTTCCTCAAATCATGGTATAATAAGAGTGTAAACGAGGTGGCCTCATACCCGATTGTTGGTCGTAAATCCTCATCGAGACATCTCTTTATGGACACCACATCTTTAAAAAACATCAATGGAAAAGTAATGGAGGTCCTTGAACCAAATCCCATGCTCCCACACAGTCGTGACCACTTTTTGAAGAAAGATAAGCTCATGCCTATTGAATTCCCTAATATTCCGTGAAAGTTACTCTACCCGAAACTCCCTCTGATTTTTAGGAAATAACACATATTCCTCATTACGATCAATAAGACAAATCATCCACCCAAAAAGTTGATATCCACATGTCAGACAAGCTATAAAATGCACCCAAAATATGTTTGTGCTTACATAATATTAAAATAGGTATCAAGATCATTCAATTAGAAATTTGTTTCAATAAAAGAGACACTCCCCTCATATATACCTAAACTCATCCGCTAAAAGGACACATAACCTATTGTCATGATGCATACTTTTATGCTATAGAAACCCTCCAATGATCAACTAATTAATCCTTCTAACCATCATGTGATTTAAAAAAATGGTGACAAAAAATTGGATCCTTTCTTAAAAATAAATGTGAACACCCAATGCATAGGTTCATGGAATCTTATCAAGGATTATTAATTTAATTAACATAATTTTCCCATAGAAACTCATTTTATATATGAAAAAAATCATCATTATGAATTTGTTTCTTCTATTTCTTCACCCTTCAAAATTATCCTCATCACATGGTCATTCAATAATCTCAGATTCATAAACAGGATCACTAGGTTCCTATAATCCTATGTCCCAACCAGTCTCTCTAGCCTATATCACAGACTATGTTCAACTAGAAACATTTCCATAAAAAACCCATAAGAATATCATAGATCCCAACTTTGAAATCTATCATATCTCACAACTAAAACCTTTGATAACACTATTTCTAGAAACCCTCCCTCTAAAGATTCCGGTTGTGACTAAATATAGATAGTGGCCCCCTCCCCCTAAGTCCCACCTCCACTATGCCACATATTTGTTATTATCACAGATTCTATTACAATATCGTAGTATTGAAGGAATTAACCTCTATATAAGGTTTGGGTGATAGAATAAAAATAAATAAAAAAAATCTTATATTGAATATATATAATCCAAAAAAAAAGCATTAATAATATAGTTCCGATATATATAATGTTCACCAAATATAAAAATAACATTTCTATGGTGGTGAATCAATATAAACTCATTACAAATATTTTCTTTGTCTAGATTAGTCCCTAAAGTCCTCATTGAATCTGGGAAAATAATTTATATACATATGGTGTTCATAACTGGTATACTCAGATGTGACATAATTAATGTGTTATGTGAACCTATGAAAAAAAATAATTTTATAGTGAACAAACAACATAACTAAAATCACATATACATAACATCTAACAAAACGCAATCTCACATGGCTTAATCAACCAATCATGATTCCAATATAATAATGTAGCTTTGAGATCATAATAAATTAAAGTCCCTTACTGCTCTATCCCCGATGATTTCGAACTAGCATTCCCAAATATATATGAAGTTGTTCTCCTATATCTTCCTTGAATACCATATCACATCACATCACATACCACCTATAGATAATATGGCTATAGAACCACATCACATCCAACCCACAGACTCCTAGGCCAATATATCACATAACATCTAGCCCACAAACACTTGGGCCATAACATTACATACCAACTTGAAATAGAGCATTATGGTATAATGAATGAGAATTAAATCAAATTTATTTCTTCTTAATACTATATATGTCCCCAAAACACATCACATAACAACAAATCATGCCTCACCTATTTATACCTAGCCCAAAATTTCATATATTATTCTAGGATAGCTAGTTCTCACAACACTTATTGGTAATCTCCAACCACAACTGATATTACAATCGATTCGTAATATCTGACACTAACTTCTATCACTAATACTATATGAAGATATAGGGGATGGGGTATCTTTTCATTCATATAAAAACCATCCTGGATGTTGAGGAAAACACCCAGAAGATAGAACATCTGAGAATTCATAAGGTTATCCAACATGGATGGGGTGCATATTAAATAACATAAACATAAATTTTATATAGATAACACATAATACCCAAACTACGCGTTCACATAAAAACCATAAGGAACATCACATCACCACCATCATACCACATAAAAACCATCACAAACACTACTACAATTGTATGAGTCACACCACACAAAAACCATACTATCCAAACAAAATTCAACATATATTTTTTCAACTTATATTTGCAACCCATTTTATTTAACATTACACAACTCGTTCTTCATTCAAATAATTTAATAAATTTCACACATATATATTTCTAATGTATTGGGTATATATAAAAACATATTTTATTCATTTATCATCAAACTTTATCCCATGGATAACCAAAAAACTAACACAACAACACCTGACAAACAAATGGCCATACTCATAAAAACCATCACCCTATCAGCACAAATCCACCATTGTCTCTAAAACACATCTCCCAAGTCATCCCACTATATCAACCGAGCATCACATATATTATAAAATTTTATCACCACATAACACAACATATACATGGTACCATAACCACTACACCACAAACAAATAATCAAATCCACAAAACTGCAACCTAATCTCACTACATCACACAACTTCCAACATCGCAACCATGATATCCAAACACCACATCCCTACACCATATAATACTCATCCATAATGGTCACTAACATCACCGAACAATATCCCAAACCATGTTGGGAAGCATTATATGTACAATATTACAAAAAAATCAAACAAACTGGCTTTCACAATTATTCAGGGGCATTATCATAAATCCATTGTTCTTAGAATGAGTAATATCACAAAATCCAGATGTCCAAGGAATGAAATTATTATCCAAATATACATTAATTATATTATTATTTTAGGTGTGAACATAAAACAAAACACTGAGTGTGATCCAAACAAAATAACCACATCCCTAATAATGATCCTATGACCATTGTTTTCAAAAATTGGGAAAATGATTTCAGAATAATCTAAAAAAAATAACAATGTTTTAATCCATGAAAAAACAATACATTACAATATATTTGAATTTGATAATTTATTATATTTTTATTTCATTATTACTATAACGAAAATTTTAAGAAAAATTATGTTGATCCAACATAGAGAACACAAACGAGTGATAACGAGAATCCCCTAAATCAAGAATGCTTTTCGATCTCCCTGCTCACCATAGGGAGAAGAAAAAAAATCCTACAAAAAAATCACATACATACCATAAATAATCCTAAAATTCACCAAAGGGTGGTCAATAACATAGACAGAAAACACCCTGAAACAAAAATTGTACCACAACAATAGATATTTAAAGAGTAATGATGGATAATAATTTGAAATATGGAATAACTAACCATTTATTTACAGTGGTAATCTTCTAGAACCTAGGGATCCAAGAAAGGGGTAAGGGGGACAGAATGTTTCATCGTGGTGAACATGGTTCACCTAGAATGAGAGATGTAAGAGTGTCTAAAATACTAAAATATCATCCAAATAAAAACATATTTAAAACATAGAACCCAAATATTTCACATCATGTAACGAATTCTCAACATCAATTAAATATGATGTTATAGATTACATGTTGTGAACCACATAAAAAAAATAAATTCCAATTTCTATGGTTTCTACAATAATAAATATCTCCTTAGACTTTATTTATTACACATTATAAATTTAAAATTCATGATGTGAATCTATTTCAAGATGCACCACTCTAGAAAACAAAAGATAGGAAATTATCTTCATACACAATACATGAATCACCATCTAATTTCATTAATCTAGTTCATGTCATAAAGTGTCACCTACATTACTCATGTACCTATAGCTCCATTGATCCCTCTAGACCTCCATGGAATTCCTCCAATTGTAGATAAAGTAACGTAATAGGCTATAAAGGGAACATACTATTAAATTTGATATATATATATATATATATATATAAATACATAAATTTTTATGATATAATTACCATCCTATAATGATAAAATAATACTTAAATTGATTCTATAATGATCTCGAAACAATGGAAATAATACGCATGGGATCATATGGAATAATATCTCCTTCATTTTCATGTAGATCATTCTTCATAACCACATTTATTCATTAATATTAAAATTATTGTTGATTTATATACATGATAATTATTTAATGATTACTTTTTAACTATTTATAAAAGTCATCATTTACCATAGTTGACCGACTAAATTAATTTTATAAACATGAACTGAATGTCATCAAAATTTAATAAGTGAACTTAATTGATTAAGTAAATTAGTATGGCATGGTAATAAAAAAATGAAATATACAATAACTATCAAAATATTTAATTTTCATTTAAATCATTATGATTTTATTATAATTCGAGAACATAAAGAATGTATGTTACTAGTGGGACAAGAGGTAAGGGATTTTTTCTTAATTTCGACTCCATTGATATGTATTTGTTATTTGGAACCTATTTATTTTAATATGATATGTAAAACACACCTTTGAGGTATTTTACATGAATAAATAATTTTTTGGCTATACAATTTGTTTTAAATATTGAAATGCAGTGACCTCTTGAATGAAACAAAAAGTCATCCAGTGACGAGTACAATGTAAAACCATTTAGTACGTTATAAATATTCACCATAAAATATTAACCTATTTTAGAGTAGCTTCTCACACAGTGGAAAAAAAGGCACCCAATGTTTCCACAGGGGTGTCTAACCCTTCTCTCAGTCCTTTCTTTCATCCATGCATCACCATCATCATCTGATGGTTCTTCCACAACAATGGGATTCATGATAGACACAAATGGATCGTTATTCTTTGAACTAGATTCTTTACAATTTGTAGTGATCATATAAAATGGGTTAGAAATGATAACATTACCAAGTACCTTCTCAATAGGAGATGTGATGTTCTTTATGAATATCAGTCGTTCCATTGGATTGGAAGCTTTTTGATTTTATAATTTCTTATGTCTTACCTTTTCTATGTTGATGTTACTCAATGTCAACAATATGGCGTAGGCCATATTTGACTACTGACTCATACTACATCCATGAGGTAATCCTTTAGGAGGTTTGGACAACATAGTCATGATCTGCATGGAAGGGGGGCCTTGCTCTAGATGAGGATTAGTATTGCATATTGTGTTCTATGTAATGAAAACATAGACCTTATAAATAAAAACTTCATATTCTTTTGAATGGAAATAATCATTGAACATAACCTTCTTAGAGGTTGCAGAAACTGGTAATATCTTACCCTTTCAACATTTTAGATCTTGAATCCATTTCTTAACTCTATCATCAGCCACTTATTAGGCTAAGAGATGTGTCTACATTTGAATATCATCCGAGTCTGATTCATTTTTTCACCTTTTATACACTTGACCTGAGCATCCGTGAATGAAAGTCCTCTTTTAGATTGGTTGTTACATTGAGTAATATCAGACAAACAAACATTTCTTTGTCAACCCAATTGATTGGTGAAAGGAATTCGTTCATCCATTAGAAAAATATGGGTTGTAGTATGTCCATGAGTTTGCAACTCAATATGAGTCATCCCAACCTGGGAAATTTCAGAAGGAGAAATTTGGCCAGTTGGAACCTTAGGTTCATCTGGGTAATTTTTCAAATTTTTAGCATGACCTTAGGAATTTTATGTCTATCATTTATTCTATATTGAGACTCATCATGACCTTTCATTTGTGAAATTGACACACATCAGGCATGATTGATAGTTGTACCTAGAGTGTCCTATCATGCAGAACACATCACAAAATGGAGGAAGTTTTTCATAGACAATTCTCAAGTTGATTCTATGGTGAGAAGTTCAGAGAATCACCTTATCAATCAAATTAGATACTAAAACAATTTCTACTAATAACCTTGAATAAGTTTATAAGGTAGCATACTTAGTGGTTTGGTTAATTCAGATTGGAATTACTGTGGTAGAGGCAATTCCAAATAGAATATCAGAGTGCCATAACCCCAATTTAATCCATAAATCATGATCTAGACATGAGAAAATGTGTCCTTAAAATCATAAAGGCTAAAATTATTGTTCCATTCATAAATTCTAAGTGTTAATTATTTTAGGTTCGTCAACCCAAATCCCCATGCTCAACCATTCAGTTCAACAAAAGGGAATAGAAAATGGAAATATCCCCTCCCCAATGAGACTCATTTAAAATCACATAATCCCCAAATCATAGACATATGGTCAACAAGTTCAGACAAATTCCTAGGTTGCATACTCTTGTATAAGGAAATTCGAGTGATGAAAGAGTTCTAGCATAGTTTTATCCTTTTCTAGATAACTCCATCTGAAACAGAGACATGAGTCATGGAAATATATCTGACAATACATTGTGTAATGAAACATTATATGAATATGAATGAGCTAGTAGGAAATCCTGAGGCAGAGAGAATGTGTGGCTGTTTTTCAAGATTCAAAACATTATTCATTCCCTTTAAGATCTAGGGACCACAGAGATGTCGATAATCATAGGAGAAGACTTTCAACCCTCTTGGGTGGCATAGATCAACCCAATTGCCATGCAGTGAGGGTATCATCTCGTGTATCGTGTCCCTTTCATCCCTCATTCATTCCTTTTGATTAATTATTCTAATAAATATTAATCATTCAATTTTTTATAATTTTAATGTTACTAAAAAGTTAATAATTTATTTTACAATTTCATTTTTCAGGATTGATATTATTTTTAGTAGTGGATTTTTATATTTTACCCTTGTTACAAACTATATATATTCTTATCCTATAGGTATTACTGGATTTTCCAAAAATTCTTCTAAATTACCATGTATTTGTAACTTGAATGAATAAAATAAACAAATAAATTAATATCTAGAATAATTGACCTTTTTGATCTGGTATATTTTACTTTGATATCTATATTTTCCAAAATTGTTTTACCAAATTCCTTTTTATTACTCAAATAATTTAGTATGAAATCTGTATTTTTTGGCCTTCAATTTTGTATTGGATTCATAGATATATTTCATATGTTTCTTAAATATTCCATTCTTGACTTTTATAAATAAAATATAAATTAATTTTTTTTTCAATATAAAGTGTTTTAAGAGACATTCACAACTCACATATTGTTTATTATCATTATCTTATTATATAAGATGTTATTTATCATTAATGGAAAATACATTTATAAAATCATATTTGAAAATTTTGTCTTTTATATTCTTATATTAATTAAAATACATTATTTTAAAAGGAAATTATCTAATATGATTTCCACTACGTCTATCTTGAAAAATATAGTAGTTGGTAACATTCTCTTGAAACATTCACTATATTGTGACAATTTTCATTGTAAATATAATTTATCAAAAATATATAAATTAAATATATCATGGATATTTTATTTCATAAATTTTATATCATTTATAAGTTTATTGTTTTATTATTATAGTTATCTAAATGATTCGGTAAAATATTGATAAATTTGTATTCTTTACTCAATATAGATATTCATTGAAAAGTAAAAAATTTTATGGATTGAATTTATCACTCAATATATAAGAAATGAATTGAATTCATAGTGATGGGTGATTCCAAATTATTGATAACCCATAAAATAATCGATAGTTGACATGATATAATCCAATTCTATATACTTATTTTAAATGTGGGTTAGTCATATTTATAACAATAGATTAATCATTCTTAGAAAAAGACCTTGATGGTTGAGATATCATGATATCTGAGTTATTACTGTCCAATACTTATCATTTAATTTGTTGATAATCCAATTAATATTATATAAGATATTATAAAATTAAATATTATCAATTGATGAATTTCATGATCTAGTTGTTGATTAAATGAATTTTTTTATTTACATTTCTATATTGATAATAATTTATCAATTCTTGAATGATTTTCTTTTAACTAACACGTACTGAAAATATGACTTTTCCCTTTATTACTTTTCTTTTCCATATATATAAAATTGACATTATGAATGATATTAACGATGAATGAATGTTTCTATGAAATTTAATTTATATTTGTAATTAAATATGATAATCAAGTAAGTATCTGGTTCATCAAGAATTTTGAATTGATCAATCATTCATGATTAAAACCATTATATATTATTTTAAAATAATATAGTAGAAAAAATATCTCGGTTACTAGAATCGAGGTTATTATAGTTGGAATCAGAGGATGATTAGTATAAATAATGAGAACTAGATTTTACAAAACATTGATTATAAAAAAATTTATTTTAAAAACACTAGGGATATTCCCTGATACATTATGATTTTGATTGATTTGAGAATTTTTCAGGATTATTAAGTACCATAATGGTTTAATAATTAAATGAATGATCATATGATTAAATACATACATAAAACATATGATTTTGATGTTATGGAAGTACCTGGGAGAAATTTTCATGTTCTTATTGATTTTTTAGATAAATCTAACCCCTATGTAAAGTATTTTTTCTGAGAAGTTTTTTTATATAACAATGCTTTTATATTATATCTCTATAAGTTTAATTTTAATATATAAGGTTAATATTATGACTAAAGTTAAGGAATTAATTTTCAGAAAATATTATTTTATTACAAAAAAACTATAAAGTGTTGGGAAAACTGAGTTGTTAAATGGTGATTTGATTGTTAATAATTTTTTTGGGAATAATAGAAATATTTTTTATAAATTTGTATCATATAATTTATTAAGTCTCACAAAAATGATATACCACTTTATAGTCAATTTTATTTCTATCTTATAAATTTATGGGGATAGAAACCACAACTGTCGGCTGAAGACAATGAAACACCTACCACCACACTATGTGATATAATGTTCAGTATGAAATTATTTTGAAATAAATTATATTGATAATGTTTATGTTCATTTTAAGGTAATATAATATTATCAAATAATTATTAATTTTTAGAATCTTTTGGTTATTAGTGATAGTTTAGTATATGTTTAATTGGATTGAGTTATATATAACAATAAGGACTAATAGAAAGGATTATTTGGGATGAATTCTACTATGTTTTTTGAGTTGAATGTTTAAGAGTTTGAGATTACATTTGACGTTAAATAATTCTTTATTATTGAGATTTTAAGGGTTATTTGGGATGCATATTTAATTATTGATGTATGGATTTATTGTAGAATTTTAGTGGTTAATTTATAATATCATCATATGAATCAATAATCATTTTGATAATTTACATAAATTATGTTAACCATTTTGTATTCTACATTGACATGAGCATTATATTTATATTCTAGGATGGATTATGTGATCTATCATATGCTTATTTTATTTCTTTATTCATGATAGATGTATCTTTAATAATCACCATAATTAGAAAAATATTATATTATGACATAAACTGAATAGAGTACGGAATTGAACTTGTCAGGTATGTATATTTACAAATTTTATTAATATAGATGGTAATGTAATTCCACAACTATCTCAAAATGATATTAAAATAAAATATTTATTCCACTATGTTTATTTCAGATAAATTAATTCATTTTTTATGCATTAATGATTAAGGGGATTTTGTTCATTAACATTAGCATGACGAAATTTTCGGTAACCCTATATTATTCCATGGATTTTATTTTTCTCTTACAAAACTATATTGTATCTTAATAATAATGTTGTTCTTTTGTGGTATAAAAAATATGTGTTATTCAAGTAAAAACTATATCTACCACCTACCCTTCTCAAAAGAGGTTTTATTATCTCCCCATATGATGTGTAATTAAAATAATAAATTTTCAAATATTACACCTTTGATGAATGAGATACAATTTTAAGGATGCAATATAACAACCCTTCTCATTATTTCACATGAATACATGATTTATTACAAAAAATTACAATTAAGAAAACTAAAATGATAGCGATGTAGGGTGTATTTGGGAATTTGGTACATAAACTAAGCAACATAAACTGAGGAATATATCATCTTTATTGAGAACATCCTTAACATATAACACTCAAAACAGTAAGAGATAATCTGGGGACATACATAAAAAAGGGGTGAGCTATAAATCTCAGTAGGAGAACAAATAATGAATAAAATGAATAAGTTCGTAAATGTTTTAAAATAGTAATATAAATGGGGAATAAGTGTTTCATGAATAATAATAAATACTAAAATATGATAATCATAACATTGTAAATGTGAAACAAATTAAAACATTGCATCATAAACATAGGTCAATGAAAAAGTACTAATACAACATGGTAAAAAAATCTCATAAAGGCATCAGGTTCACTCCCTATCCCAACATGATATATCATGATACTAAACATTACCAAATGCATTGATGTGATGTATAATTCAATGCCCACATGTCACATTAATTTTATGATATTCCTTAAATCTTCCACATAGATCAAGGAAAAATGGATTCATTTATCATTATAATATATTCCATGATTAAGAAGTGTGGAATAAATACATATATGTCCCCAATAAAAAACATATGTTTATAAAGTTGAAAACCCTTGATAGAAAATGGGTATTGTAATCATTACACATATGTTATGGAATTAAAAATCAATGTAAAATTTCAGCAGAAGAATGACATCACATAAATAATAATTGAAATGGGATTATTAGAGATAAACAGTTATATCATAACATATAAATTAAATCTGATTTTATATGTACATGTGAAAACATATCACAACATTATAAATGGGGAAATTGAAGGCATAATGTAATGAAGAAACTTAAATAATGAAAAGAATCCTAGTTATATTTCGACATTGTAATAGATGAACAAAAAGGATAATGGCTAGATTAATAATATTGAAAAGGATATCTCACATTGTATAAATCTTGAAACAAATATTTGGGATATTGAAGAACTTATCCAAATAAAAAAATTGTAAATTAATAAGGAAGACATAAAATAATTTCTTGAATAAAAGGTGAGTGGAAGATCCCATATTAATATTTGGCAAGGTAACAAATGTACATAAAAGTAATTGGGATGGAAAATGAGAATTAAATAGGTATATCCTCATTTGTTCATATAATTTAATGGAAAAATAATAGAAAATGACATTTACTAACACAATGAAATTATATTTAAGAGATATAACATAAAAGAGTTTCTTGATAAAAAGAGGAGGGATAAATTCCCATATTTGAGTGTGTGACTCAAAATGCATGAGAGGGGCTTATTGAGAGCATTTTGGAAATTAGGATGAATATATAAAGTGGGGAGAAAATTAGGTATTTGACCCAATGATTTTGAGTAAACTGAAATGGGAGTTTGGGTGGCTTAATATAGGAAAAGGGGGGATTTATTTATTATTTTTGTTTTGGTCTCTATATAAAAACATGTACAAAACAAAAATCATCCCATGGATTTCCATTTATTTACGCCAAATGGTAGTGGTTATCACTATTTTATAAGTCCAAGGACAAAAAAAATAAAATAATTTCCTTGCAAAAGTAAAAGTGAGTCATACTCTTAATATAATGATATTAAAACCTTAAAACATTTTAATGGTTTTAGAGGATCTACAAAGGCTTGAAAAAATTATTAATATAATATTAAAATTAATTTATTTTAAATAGAAAACATATATTTGGTCATGGAAAACTTTTTTAATATAAATAACATTATCTTTTTTTCCATCACGATGTAATAATACATAAAGTATATATATATACTGTATTTTATTCTTACCTGAAAATTTGATTGTCTTCGAATATTATAAAAAATTCACCATTGGATAATTTCAACATATAAATTAAAAAATAATATTAATTTTCTCTAAATAATTCTCTTTATATGATCATTTTTTCTTTTATAGTTTAATAAATATTTATTAATTAATGATAGGTTTTGTTTTTGAAAACAAGAGTTTCCAAACCCTTATAAAAATTACATTTAACTTCATAAAGATTATTTTAGAATTTATATTTAATAATAATTTTTGAATAATTAAAATTTAATAAAATATCATCTATTTCAATAATATATTAATTCATCAAAATAAATATCTAAGTTGGAATTTAATATTAATAAAAAATATTTTTTCTGTGATTTTGTAAAATCAAATTCACTTATCATGGTAATTAATATTTACACCATTTAATCTTTATATTGTTCAAAAATTAATTTAAATTTACTAATTAATACTAATTATTATTTTACCAAAAATATATACAATTTTATCGAAATCAATCCACAACGGTGGAAGAATTTGTTTTAATTTAAAATCTATAAGAATGAGGTGGAGTAGTTTTCCGAATAATACAATTTTTAAGAAAAATATAATTTATTTTACCACTATATCTAGTAATATTAATTAAAATAATTTCAATCCATAAATATATATATATAATATAAAAATTTAATTTATATCATTTCTCATTGGTGGTTATTTTAATTAACTAATATGTAGAAAAATTGTGCATTTTAAATAGTTTTAATAATATTGTATTTTAATCACCAAAATAATCTTCTAGTAAAATTTGAAATAATGATGATTAAAATTTACTTAATTGAATAATGTTTAACTAAATAATTCTTAGGCCGCTTTTTAGAGAAATTAAAATAATATACTATCTTTGAAATTTATTAATTTAACATAAAATATTAATTTGACATAAAATCTGTATTTTTTTGCAATTCACAGAATATATGTATTTTCTAAAAAATACAAAAATTGTGAAAACGTTATAAATTAATATATAATTATATCAAAAATGGAGTTCATTTTATAAAATAATGTTTAAAATTTTTCTATAATTTTATTATTAGAATTTTAAAAATTTATAAATATAACTTTTAAAGAAAACATATTTCCAAGAACACAAATACATTACCCAAAATTCATTTATTATTTATTATCAATTTATAATTATATTTATAAGATACATATATATTTCCTCAATTAGTTAATCCAAATCATACTAAAATATTTATGGAAGGATTAAATGGTAAAATTTAAATATTCATATTTTTTTGGATTAGTGTCATGTATAACATATGCTATTAAAAATTGTTTTCTACTAAAAAACCTTTGGATTTTAAATCTTATCCCTTTAATAAATTGGATCCTTGAAATTTAAACATTAAATCATTAAGTAATTTTTTTAAAATTTAAAATATCATCAGTGAAAACCAATGTAGTAAAAAGGATTAGTAAAACATCATCATGAAAAGGGAATAAATAATGTTTTAATTTCATCACAATACTATTTTCCTAATTGCATAACATTAATGATATGTGAAAACATATAAATGGAATAGAAATATAACAAAAAATAACAACATAAGTTTGATTGATAAAATTGTCAAGAGAATTTCAATTACCCCAAAATGATAAATCTGTGATGGGTAAAGTTGTAGTCAATTTATCAAAATTGATCATAAATGGATAACATATAAACGACTTGTATTTCTATAATATGGTAAATTATAGGATTAAATCTATGTTATCCATGTAATATTTCCTATCATTTAATCTGATTTGAATTTTTGTTCCCTTAAAAATGGTTCTTAATGAGATTTTTAATTTACCAAGTGATACTCCTTGGGTGTGTCAAAACATGTTTGCAGTTAGGCCCATTTTATTGTACAAGGTTAGACTAAGTCAATCCCCACTCACATTGTCAGAGTTGTTACCCTAAAGTACATCTGTGCCAAAATCATGTCCACTTGTAGTACCAAGACCGTGATTTATTTTCTCGGTAAATCACTTACACTATACTTAACAAAATTTAGTGATTTTTGCATATACTATTTCTTATACCTATGGCTTCCACTAGAGTTTTCAAATACCAATCTGAAAAATAACTAATCTTTTATATTGATACCAACTATAACAACACTGACCTTTTCTTTATATTAATACATTATTTATTAAGTAATTTTATTTATAATAAAACTCATGGGATAATGAATTATATTTTCTTTGGTAATGAGTAACATTAAATAAATATCATAAAATAGAGAATAAATCATCTTTATTGAAAACCCCCTTAACATGTACAAAATTAAAACTGTTTGCGATAACCAATGGCATACACAAGAAATGGGTTATCTATAAATCCTTATAAGGTAATAAACATGTCATAACATGAGAAAGGCAGTAAATGATATAAAATAGGAATATAAATGGGTAATAAAACAAAAAATAATAATATGGAATGATTTTGAATGAAAATAATAACATGTGAAATGTGGAAACAATATAAAACACTGCATTGTAAACATTGGTCAATGCAAAACCACTAAGACAATATGGTGGAAAAAGTCCCATAATTGAACCAGGTACAAAAAATTTCTTATAATATATTTATATGATACTAAAAATTATCTAATTTTCTGTAGAACTATATAATTCTAGGAACACCCATCACATTCATTTCATTTTTAGGATTAACTGTGCCACCTAGTTTATGCAACAGAGATTCATTCATTATCATAATTTATTCCAGCATAAAGGAGTATAGAATAAATAAATTTAATTCCCCACTATAAAAATATATGTTAATAAATATAAACACCCATTATAGGAAATGTTCATGGTATTCATTACACATATGTTTTTATAGAGAAAATTGTAGTGAAATTTCATTTTCATAAATAAATCACATAATAAATCATAAATATGACTTTATGGGAGGGAAATGGGTATCTCAACACATATAAATAATAAGGTAAGTAATAGGGACTTCTAAAAATATATCCTAGAATTATAAATTAGGAAATATAATGTATAAGGTAAGGATGAAACTTGAAAATATAAAAGAATCCTAACTATATTTTAGTATGGTAATGGATGATTATAAACGATCATGGGAGGATTAATGAGAGTGAAAGGTCAATATCATCATATAGAAATCAAGAGTATAGTATGAGGGGTAATGAAGAACATATTCCAATATGAAAAAGTATAAATTAATAAGCATACCATAAAATAAGTCCTAGAATAAAAATGAAGGTGGAAGATCACTTACTAAAATTCATCATGGTAACATATGTAGATTAAAGTTCATGGTAGGGATAAATGGGAGTGAATGAGGTATATCTAAATATAGAAATAAAATGTACAAATTTTTTAATTGTAAAAAACATATCCTGACATGAAAAATAAATAAATTTTATAGACATGACATAGAGGAGGTTCTTGATAAATAGTGGAGGGAGAGAATCCTTTACATGAGTGTGTGACTAAAAATACATTGTATGGACTTCATGCGGGATTGGGGGAACCTTAATATGTATCTAGATTGTGTATGGAAGAGTATGTACACAATAAAAGGTTTTTGAGTGATGATAACATGGGGTAAGTGTTGATTTATATAGGAAAAGATGGGTATTTCATTATTATTTAGGTTTTGGACTCAATATAATAATATAACCAAAACAACAAACCATCCAATGGGTACTACACATGGGATTAAAAAATTCATCATTTGTATCATTATTTTATATATTGAAGGTATAAACATAATAAAATAATTCCCTTTCATATTTTGAGGTGAGTCGCGATCCTAAAGAAATTATTTTAAAACTAATATATTGATGTGTTTAAAAGATTCACAAAGGATTTCTAAAATTAAACAAATAAAAATAAAATCAAATTATTTTCAATTTTAAACATATATTTTGATATGGATACACATTATAGTATTTATTACATAAATTTGGGTTCATTATGATGTAATAATACACAATGATTAATTATACGATATTTTTTTACCCAAAAATATTTCTGTCTGCAAAAATTATAACTAAATAACTATTGGGTAATTTTGACATTATGATTCTATAATTAATATTAATTATATATATATATATATCTATATATAATTTTATAAATTTTTTTATTTTCACTTTTAAAATAATATATACATTTAAAGAGGAATTATTTTCTTTTACAACAAAAAATTTCTAACACAAATTTAAATTACAATTGTAATAATAAAGATTATATGATCATTTGTAAGAAATAAAAACTGTTTAATAATAAAATTTTATTAAAATAAAATATCTATTGATAATCCATAAATTCATCAAAAAAACATCTTTATTGAAAATGGATATTAATTATAAATAGTTAATTTGTTTTACTGTAAAAATATAATTTTAATCAAAAAAATTACTTAATTTTTTATTTTTTAAATAAAAAAAGGAATAAATATAATCTTTTTTCGTAGAACGTCCAACCATGGGTTGGAAATCAATGACTAAAAATTTATGTAGAAAATATAAATGTATAAAAGTGGGATTGAAAATTACCTAGCTCTATATGCCTACATTTAATCAAAGGGCCAACTCTTGCATCTAGACCCCATATTCTGATGATATATTCATCTTCCCTTATGATGGCATCCCCTATACCATGTTCTGGTCGTAAATTCATGCTCATCATATGATGAGCTAGATGAAGAATCAGAATCATCCCCAAACATTCTGAATTTCCTTGATAGGTCTAGGAAATTAATCTTGAGATTCACATGCAAACCATCCTCAAAATTGATTTCAAGAAGCATCTGGACAACTATCTAATCATTTCATCCCAACATAGTAGGATCTATATTGAAAAAATTGACTGCTAAATGAAGGTAGAACCAATCAGTAACAATTCTATCAATGTGTTTATGTGGTCATTAACCATCCTTTTCACCTTGGATGGTGACATTTTTATTCGTCATTCGAGCTCTAAAACACTCAACTTCCGAGACCCTCCCATAATGTTCATATGAATTTTTCAACATATTAGGGAAATTTGAATGATATTTCAATTCCATATGTGTACCAATATCCATATCATTAGGATGAACCTATTGCTCAGAAGTAACCCACTCCATTTTTGGGGGAGCATATTCCTTACCTTCAGACAGTTTAGCCTCATCAAGTACAATGTCAGCATGCTCACCCCTTATAGGGAGATCCACCCCGGGGACAAGAACCTCATCCTATTCCATGGACAATTCATGGTAAAATGTGGTTTGATAAGACTCATATGATTTGGATATCTAATTCAAAATATTTGAATTAAATCTACATATGCTAATGTTCTCTTGACATTGTGGCCTCGTGTAACCAGTATCTCTTACACAAGATCTTGGTTACTAATTTTTTGAATTTCTTTATCATCTGTTGTCTCGTTTTACAGCACTATCACCTATTGTCCTTTTGTTAAATCATTAGTTCTGTAATCAGATAACCTAGTCCCAAATAGGCAACAAAATCTGTTCACTTATAGGTACCACTGATATTGTAGGGCCCTCAAAGAGAGATCATTATCATTCTCAGACCCTAGAACATCAGCCCATGATTTGTCATGTTTCTCACATCAATCTTGACATGGTTTACTGTCATCCCTCCTCCAGTAGAAACAGGAGTTCCAGTCAGGTCACACCCACTACAAGATTCATTTACATTGCTTGGCCAATTCAATCAATTTTTATGAAACACTATCTTAGTATCCCCCACACCTATAAGGGATTTCATCAGTTCTCTATTTTTAGGTCCATGTGCACCCATCATCCTGTAGTGAAACAGTTCATGGCCAATATCCATAAATTTCTAATAGAATTATGATTGTTTCTCATACTCAATATGCAGTTCAATTTTTTAATACTTAGTGGAAAGAAAAATGTAATCCACAAGTTCATAAGATTAATAGAAAAAAACAAGAAACATTGAAAAATGCCAAAACTAGGTGATTTCAGTGTCATTATATAGTTTAATCTAAATCCCAATGGACATAATGATTTCATAGAGGGTATTGGGGTTCCATATGATCAAATTAAATTGAAAAAACATTGAGGCAAACATGTATTGAAGAATGATCAACATATAAATGGTTGAATGAACGATCCCATTCACGAATGTGTAGGAATCTCGATTTCAGGGAGATGGAACCAATTTTCCAGGATTTCATATTCAATTTCACTAAAGTAAATATAAAGTGGAAGAATCCCCTTCCTAAAGAGATGTAGCATAGAACATCTATTTACTAAATTTATATATATATATTTCTAATAAATCACATATTATCAGACTAAGTTAATCAAGATATTCTTTTTAAAAATGGAGTTAGTTTTATATGATATATTTTATAAATTTTCTGTAAAATGACTATAATTGTAGAAAAATAAATAAAAGACATTTTTTATGAATAGATATACTGAAAAACAAAATTGAATTACTAAATATTTAATGACTATTTCCTATAAATTTATCAATATATATATTAAATACATATATATTTCATAAAGTATTTAATCCATCTCATATCAACAAATTTATTTGAATGATTAAATGCACATATTTATATAATCATTTTTTTTTATTTTTTTGTAATGTATCACATAATTTATTGAACATAGTTTTGTATATAAAATGACTACGGCTGTTACATGAGATTTATTTATTATGGGTGTAACACCAAAAAAATATTTTATAAAAATAAAAATAATCTTGATATCATGTTAAACATGCTATACTAAGTTAAATTGAATTAATATAGTTTGAAAAAATATTTTAATTTATTTTTGAACAAGTCATTGAATTTGATGGGATTAATATGAGTAACCCTATTATAAAATATATGTTTAATATTTATAATCAATTCAAAATAATTTTTTAATTACAAGGAAATAAACTGTGATCTTTATAAAAGTCATTTTATGCTTAAAAATGAATTTTCTAAAAAATATTTTTATTACATTTTGTGGAAGTAAATTTTAATTAATTTTTTCAGGTGTTGACATTTTATATTAAAAAAGTTACACATTATTTTAATTTAGCATATCAAAATTATGGTTTCGTGATACTTTGTTTTTTTCTAAAATTATTGATTTTTATGGGAATAATGAATATGATCAATTTTTTATATACTATCATTTATTATAATTAAGTAAATTATTTTCAAATAAAATTTATATTTTTAATTTATCCTTTAGATATCCAATTATCCATATTATTTAATAAAACGTAATTTGGATAGATAATTTTTATGATTTGAATAGATTTTTTTTTTCATAAAACATAATGTGTCTAAAAATTATTTGTATTTCATATTGAACATTTATATTAAAATTATTTACATCCAGTTATAGAAATTGTTAGTTAAAAAAATAATACTATATTTGGAATTAATGGGTTAATGTTTTATAATTAGGCCCCTATTATTTCAATTAAATGTGAACAATAACCATAATAGAATTTATTTCCTTATTAAATAGAATATCATGTAATCAAGGTTTAATATGTTGTTATAAGGCATTAAAAATCATCCAAAAAAATTACAAAATTTAATTAGATGAGTAAATATCAACTATAATCATCTAAAATAAGAAAATAAGAAATTTTGTTTCCATTTGACTATGATTTTTCCTATAAAAATATTTATGTAAAAGATAAGGTCAAAAATGACACTTTATTTTTTTTAATATATATAATATTTTATAAGAGGGTTAAATACAATTTATCTTACGTTCTAAATGGGTAATTGAATGATGTAATATTTTTTAATAAAATTTATTTCTATTTTTTATGAAATAATTATTTGAAATGATTATGTAATGATGATACAATTTTTTATTTAATTAGTATAAAAATAAAATAATTGATTTTAAAAGTATTAAATGATATATAATTTAAATATACATATTGCCTGAAATGAAATATTCATATAATTTTATCTATTTAAGTATTTTAGAAATTATTATATTTGAATTACTTTTTCCATTTTTTTCAAAGGTAAATTATTTTTCTTATTAAAAAAATTATTACTGATAATTTGTAATATATGATATTCGTAGAAATTATTTAAAATTAATAAAATATTATATTAAGTCATATAATTAGTATATGGTTGGAAATATTAATCATAGACCATATATAAACCAAGTTTAATATAAGATATTGGTTATCATAAAGGTTTGTCCATGTTCAATTTTTTTTTGAATCCTTTAAAATTTGTTTATTAAATTTTCATTGGGTGTACGAGGGAACTCTGAGGTGTCCCAAGGATTCAATGCCTTAAATAAAGAAATAGATATTTATTCTATGCGTGCTTCATGGTTAGCACATTATTAGAGTAAATCGTGTGCAACCGACGTGCTATCCTAGAGGAGGGGGTTCCCAGTAAGGTAAATTGTGAAATTGGGAGAGTCAAACTACACAACTTTTGATATGAGACTTATGTATGGTTGGTGCATGGTTTATCAAACTGATTTGAGTTCCCTAAGAAACCATGTAACCTCACCAGCCATTGGAATGTGTATAGAACACTGTTTAGAAAATGGTTCGATAAAATCGTGCACCCTAATAAAATTTTAAAAATTAGAAAACTACCCATCATGATTTTTAGATATTCCCCCAATTTTTTACCATTCATCCCCTCAATACCCTAGTGAGAAACATAAACTACCAAATAATCCCAATAGTGGTTCTGCTTTGACTGATTGTCGTTTAGAGTGTCGTTGTTTGCAGATTGAAGCTATGGGAGGGGGATTCATGAGGTGCATGGATCCATATATATGGATATGAATAATAATTTTTTCATCTATTTATTCAAGGTAGTTTATCTATAATTTAATGTCATTGACAGTAGATTCATTGAAAATGTTTGTTTTTATTTATGTTTATATGTTGTTGTTATTTTAATTTTGTTGGTGAGTTTTTGTAAGATGATTTTATATATGAATAATTGAACCCCTCATCATCCTCAAAGAATTTTCTGAGGATTATTTGACTAATTTAGGGCCACCCTTGGGGTGTCCTATTTTTCCAAAACCTAGAAATTGTTAAGATAAAGGGTGGAGTTTACGTGTGATAATGTATAACACCGGACGAACATGTAATTATTTTCTGGTGAGTTCATAAAAGAATAATGATATTTGTGCTTAGGGATGATATTGGAAAAAATCGGTTCTCAGTCATGGCCTTAAAATGGCTTAATCAGGTTAGTTTAGATTGTGTCCAGTTGCGTATGAATTATTTAATAAATTCCTAAGAGTGTTAGTAAATATGAAATTTGTAACAACCTGAGAATCAAAGCATATTTCGTATGTATTTCATAATGTAATTAATTAATATTCTAAATGGGAAAATATAATGGGAATTACTGATCATGCCAATTGGTGAATGATTGGAAATTTATAAACCTTGCAATTGAGTTTATGTGTGGAAATTGTTAAACATTTAAAATGGGTTAATGTATTGAATGTTTTGAATATATGAAACAAGTTAACACATGGAAGGTGTTGAATATGCTCAAAGGGTTAATTCATTACAAGAGAAATTGTTTAAATGAGTTTTGTAATGTAAAAGGTAAATGTGTTAATGAGGTAAAGTATAAGTATGGTTTATGTGTTAAATGGTATGTGAAATGTTTATGTTATGTGTATTTATTGTGTAAGGTTTTTGAAATTTTATATATGGTGAATTGATAAATAATCATATGCACATGGCTTGGTTGTTGTGAGGAGTTGGAATTTAGGATCTACACCCACAAGTTGGGATAAGCAATGGACCAAAACCCCGCCCCATAGTGCATCGATTTATGAAAGGGACTAATGATATATACCTCTAAAATATTAATATAATGAAACTACTAGGAATTAGGCCCCAAGGTAAGTGTGATGTGAATGTTTTCAAATTATTATACCTAGCGAGATAGGGAACATGATTTATACCATTTTTCTTGGTAATTTATTTTCTTATGACATTGTGAAAATAATGTAAATTCCAATTCAATGGAACCCTTAATGGAAATTAATTATATGATGAGGATTGAATAAATGATAAACCTGAATCATGTGACAAAAATAAATTTAGTAATGAATATGGTAAAAGTTATATAAATGGAAAAAATAAAGGAAAGGTTAACTGAAATATTATAAACTAATAGAACCCCTGTTTTATTTCATACTTTATTATTTATGTAGCCCATTAATTAACAATACATTTAGAGTATTTATATTTAAAATATTGTTGGTGGTGCCCCATTGAGTTCTTCTAACACCCTTCTCGGGCCCCAGGTGCGAACCCAAGCATGCTTTATTGTTGTAGGCCATGGCAAGGGAAAATCTCATATTCTAGGGAGTTGAGTTGGGTATTGGATGTGCATGTATGAGGATCTAGACATGGAGTGTGTTTACATTATAGAGAGTCATCATTTTGTCTTCATATTGGGTCTTCTTCATCTATGGAATAATTATTTGTGACATGCCATACTTACTAGATGATTGTTCTTGTAAACTATTTGGTAAATGGTCAGTAATGCATCTTTTTTGTTTATTTTTAATTGTTTCCATTATTTCATATGTTTAGAAATGTGTCTTTATCTGGTAAAGTGTGTATAGTCTCTCCATGTGATTTATGAGACCCTCACTAATAGTTGGGAACCTCAGGTATATGAGGATAGAAGTTTGCGGTCTTGGAGTGACCCAGCTCATGGTACCTATCAGTGGATCCCGATTTGGTGACATTACAAAGTGGTATCATATGATTTCATTTTTGTGTATTTATTTTTAAAAATGGAATATGGTAAATTAATATTTCTTGGACTTTTGTAATAAGATTATTCATGGGTGTAGTTAATCCTTGTACTAGGAAAAACCGAAATTTACAAAGTGGGATTTAATTAGTATAGGTTTTATTACAGTTGAATAATATTGAACCATTGGGTGATGAATTTATTATGTGATATGACATTTTTATTATATTGTTCCAATGAATGGAATAACACAATGTTATTCATTCCCAAGTCATTTTAGGAACCTAGGGATATTGGTGTCATGCATCATGATATACACACACGGGATACTTGTGTGTTACAATAAGGGTAGGATGCATTTTACAAAATTTAAGATTTGAAAAAATGTTTTCTAATAGAGATAATGAATATTGGTAAATAAAAATACTTAAAATGAATGGTTGAAGAATATTATTTTTAAAGACGCATTATAAACATATTTAAAATTTTGGTTGTGAAAAATTATAATGAAAAATGGTGTTTAATAGATAAATAATTACATCATGATGGAAAGAGAGTTAAATAATTATTCTTATTTAAGGTGTGAATGCGTTTGAATATTGGTTGTAACAAAGTGTAAAATGGGAAAGATGCCTATGTGTGTATGATTTGTGTTGATAAAGTTGAAATGGTTTAAAAATATGTTGTTTAATGAAATATATATATCAAAGATAGTTGGTTTACTAAATTTTGAGCATGATCGGAATAGTAGAGGTTAGTATTAGAAATGTGATCTGGTCAGTTTGGATAGTGTATGTGGAGTGGGTGAATAATGGAAGGTAGTGTCGTTTCTGTTGAGGTCTATACTGATTGGACATTCCTTGATATGTTTACTGATGAAAATTATTTGAAAAATGAATCCAAATATTTTAGGGACATTTTAATTTTTTTGTAAATAGAACATTATAATTTGTGAACCTTTGGATTTAAAAAACCAAGTTATTATTTATAACATAATGGGTGTTTATAGATCTTTCAGTGAAGAACAGTATTTTTATGTTCCTTGTGTTTCTTATCTGGCCCTTTGTATGGGTATTTTTGGTACTTAGAGTATGATAGGACGAGACTTTTACTATTTTGGAATACCTATATCAGTCTTTATTTTTTGATAAATGGGTTTTCTTTATTATGGTATCAATATAGCTATGGATTTATTGTTTAGATATGTTTCTTGATAAATTGAATGTGATAAACCATTTGGGTTGAAATTTCATGGGTTTTACATTTGGATTAATAATGAGTGTCTTGGATGTGGCATAATTAGTGATGAATTTTTTGTTTTGGGTTAGGCAACACATGTGGGTTCAAACATTCCATATTATGTTTTGGAACATAGAGAGGGTTTTTTTTATCTTGGTGTGGATGTGTATGTGTGAGTATGCTTATTGAGAAACCTAGAGTAAATGATTGATTTGTGAACTAAGTGAAGCATATATCAGAACAAGAGTATGATTGATTCTCACATGAAATGGTTGGTTTTTGGATTCTGTGTTTGTATTGGTGAGAGGTCAAATTGCCTTTACTTATCGTGACTCTGGTTTAGGGAGTTGGTATTGTTAGACCTTAGATTTAACCAATAAAGGTAGTTGGATAAGGATTCCATTTTTTTTTGGGTGTGTATCATGTAGGTGAATGTTTTGGAATTTGGTTAGTGGAACTCAAAGAGTGTTTCCAAATGTGGGTTAGGCCTCAAATTCAATACCATAAGGTTGATGGTTTTGGTGATGGGATGGGACCTGTGGTATTGCAATGGAAGTTTGGGGACATTGACTGTAGCTTCAAGGGAGGTTGGACTAGTGATTAGGTTTTAATTGAATTTGAATTATGGGTCGTTGCTTCGAATGTGGAATCGAAGAACAGAGTCTGTCACCAAGATTTAAGTAATAATTAATTGTTATGAAATGATTTTTCCATCAGGTAAATATGTGAGTCTTGGTACAGGTTTTAGGGTTTATTTTGAAGGGATTGATCATTTTGGTGTCTTCTCCACCTATTTGGACAATGAATAATGTGGTAATCAATTTTTTTGGAAGATGAGACACGATTTATTAATGAATGGTTGGATTATTTATTATGTATATGATGCCTGGGGTGAGAGAGGTCAGAATTTTGGGAATATTTATTTTAATGTTTTGATTGTTGGGTGGGATGTTGAGAATTACTTAAGGCTAATAGAGATTATGGACCAAGAGACTTAGTCAGGTTAGTTAGAGGGTGTTGGGATGGGCTCTGCTGATTGTTTTATTGTGAGAAAAATATTTTATTTAAGTGGGTTGTCACATGAATTTGAAATACCTTGTGGGATCTATCAAGGTCTAGATTTGAGAAAATTATAGTAGAAAATAATTCCAATCAGGATGGGTAAATAGGTGACTCAGGATATGTACATGTCATTTCCATTGAAACCAATGTGCAAAGCCAGACATTGCAGGAGACCATTAGTTTTTATTAGTGTGGTGGACTATTTTGCTTCGATTTATAACTACTAGGGTCATTTTGGAATAACTCGAGGGGTGTGGTGGCGTTAGTGACAAAGGAAACGTTGGGATAAAACTGTTTGGTAGATAGTGAAATAGAAGTGGTATGTATAACAACCCGTACATTACATACTTTGACATTACATCAATTTTTACGATTATTAATTACAGAATATTATAATTCCATAATAAAACCAGATACGTAAAGTGTCTTTAGAATCTAGGAAACAAACACAACTATTTCATAAGACATCATCATCGTCTCCCACTTATTTCATCATATCTAGACCCTATTTGACATATCTTACTTAAAACCATTTGTCAAGAAGGGGGGAAAAGATACATTTGAAAGGGTGAGTTCATACTCTCTATAAAAGTAAACAAGGGAGATATAAATCATATCATAATCATAAGACATGAGAACATAAAATTTGGAGATATTATCCAATAAATGAAATATTGTGATATCATGTCATTTGATAAATCCTGAAAGATCAAAAGAATCAATGAACACAATCCCAAAATTAATAACATATGAAATAATGTTTTTTGGCATAAACATAAGAATATAAAATCATTTCATATTATTCAAGGCTCATTTTTAAGACCATCATAGTGGAAAATTTTCATTACTGAACTGATTTCACTCCTCGTTCAAGACATGTATTAATGAACCGATATAATTTCCCATTCTATCCATGTCTGTATCATGATATATAAATCATTACCCAATGAATTATAGGGATATATAGGTCCCACCCATCTACTAATGATATCATACTTAAGTGTTACATAAGAACATAAATAATTCTTTATAACCAATGAATAGAATGGGTTCAATTAAACATCCTTCCACTGTAACATAATCTATGCAAAAACTAATGGATTTCATAACTAGTATTAAATAATAAGACATAATAGGAACAATAAGGCTATTATACATGAAACATAAGCCTATTAAATAATTTCATCATATTTGGAAAATAATTTTGATATAACACTTGAAATTAATTCTTGTTGAAAATATCTTTTCTTCTTCAAAAAAACCATTTATTTTTTCAAAATTCCAAGAAAATTTAAAAAAAATGAATTTATATGAAAATACACATGAAATAATGTTGAGTATGATTATTTTAAATAAGGTGTTATGTAGATTTAAAAATTCATTCATTCCGTATAAGTGAAAAAATCATTCTCCTCATACTTTTGCAGGAAAATTCAAAAAGTACCTCATATCGAACAACAAAAAATATTCCTTTAATATCTTTTAATAAAAAATAAACAATGGGAAAATTTAAATTTAAAATTTTTTAGAAGAATAGAAAAAATATTACATATTTAGGAAACATAGATGTGTATTATAAATATACCTCAATAAATATGTATGTATGAACAATCTAAGATAAGAATTAGATTACGAAATTATCTATTACCGTTTAGGTTTGATTTAATTTGTATATATTTTAACCACCTTTATGATGATTTAAATAATTTCATTGAGTTATATAATAATAATAATTATTATTATGATATCATATATGATAATTTTATCATCTTTTTGTTAATAAAATGTCATTCTTAATTGTTATTGGGGTATTAACTACTTCATTTGCGTATGCTTGTTTTGTTGAATTAGTTTTGGTTATCCTTTACAGGACATATTAATATCACTACAAAATTATTTGAACATTATATATATCATATCTAGTAGTTATACACATTTATATAATCGTTCTTTAATCAAGATCATATAGTATGAATCATATCACACCATGGAGGCGGTTGGACGTACGTATGCATGAGCGATGATATCATTCCCTTAATTGTTTAATGGTATTGAATGGAATGGTGAATAATATTTCATAATCAATATCATGTTATAATAATCATATATGGTAATTATTTCCATCATTATACACATCCATGTAAGGTGGTGTTGAAAAACATATTACACCACGGTGTGGAGACCGTAAGCCATACGTACACACGCATTGCGATTTTATTTTTCTAAGGATGGATTGAAAGTGAAATATTGTTGATCCATAATGAGAATAAAATCTTATTATATAATTTACACTGGTTTTATTACTTTATAATGAAACAAATAATGAATAGGATGTAGAAGAACAAAGAAGATTCCAAGAACTGTTATAGGATATTATCTCTTCTTCGGCGTGCTTCCTCTAAATGATATCATAGAGAACTAGAGTTGGTCATTGTAGACAAAAAAACCTATAGAATGTAAATAGGGAATTTTTTAAGGGAAAATTTTAGGATATGGATAATATTGAAGGCACAAAAATGACATAATGTTGTGAGAGATTAGTTTCCCTTTTATAATTAAGGTGATGGTAGCTTTTGGGATCTCAAAAATATTAATTTATAATAATCTCAATATGCATTAAAAACCACAAAAATGTCCCAATTTTAAATATAAGATGATATATAGTTTAAATCTCATCATACAATAGACATTATACTAGTTTTTTTATCAGTTTAAACCTTATCATTTTAATAATCACTTAGTTATACTATTTATTTTTTTACTAGGGTAACAAATATATCAACATTAAAAGGGTGATTTTTTTAATTCTCTGATATAAATTAGACAATAAATAAATTAATTAAAATATTTTTGACTATTAAATAATCATTGTATATCTTTATAAAAGGGTTTATTATTTTAAAATAATTTAATTAAAAATTATTTTAATAGACTATCAATAATGAAAATTTTGACACTTTTCAAATAATATATTTAAAAAATATTAAAATAAAATTTTATTTTTGAAAAAATAATTATTATATTAATAATAGGTCATGGTCATATATAAAATTAAATAGAGATATTAATTATCTAGAATTATAATTATTTTAAAATTTGTAATAACCTTTATTTTTTATCAATAATAACAAAATACATACTACATCCTTTTTCTGTAATTATTTAATAATCTTATTTGTTGAATAAAAATTAGAAATACATTAATATAGTTTATATAAATATACTAGAATTCATAAGAATATTTTTTGTCAAATCTATATTATGGAAAATCCAACATTTTATGTGATATACTTATTAAATTGTGAATGTGACAACTTTAACATCACATTTAATAGAATAATATAAATGGAAAAATATATTCTATAAGGATCCAAATTTCCAAAAAGAGACCCTTGTATGGTAATTTCCAATATATTCTCAAAACATAATATTTGGTCAAGTATTTGGGTCTTTTGATTGATACTAGTATTTTTTAAAATATTCTTTTTTTAATTTTTCGTCAATTAATTAATGTTTACATCATGAAAATATAAGCTTTTAATGTAACTTTTTATCTTTGAAAATTATAAATTAATTACCATGATAAATAAAAAAATTAGACTTTAAATTTTTATTTATAATCAAATTTATCTTATGTATAACATTATATACAAATGATTTAGTTATTAATATTTGAGTGAGATATATTCAACATAAAATTAATCATGATGACATACATTATTTTTAATGATAAAAATATATTATATATATAGTATAAATCCATTCAATATTATATTGTATCCAGATAAATTATTTGGATGAAAAACTTATTTTTATTTAATATTTATTGTATTTTTACTGTTCATTAATTTTTGAATGTTATCAAAAAAATATTAAAATTTCATTAAAAATAAAATTTTATATAACTCATATAAATAAAATGTTAAATTTTTCATATAAATATTATTATTATTTCAAAATATAAATTTAAAATGGGTTTTCTGATAAAAGGAAGATAATTACCCACTTGAAAAAATATCGGTTTTTATACATCAAATATGGATTATTCAACCCTTATAAAAAAATTTATTTATTGGATAAATATAAAAAATATGTTATTATGTATATAACATAAATATATCATTTATTTAAATTACTAATAGTAATTCTCTCAATTTATTAATACAAAAAATAAAATATATAAATGATTTATAATTTAGATAAATTATTGATACCGAATGAGTTAACAATAAATTTTCATAAGTTAGTAATATTTATTCCCCCTAACCTAATAACTAGGTTAAAATCATCATTTTAAACTAAGGTAGTTTCATGGTTAACATAAACTCATGATTTTGTGGAATTAAAGGTATTAAAGAATTAAAATTATCTAAATAAAATATTTCAGAAAATCATTCTGGTGTTACAGTGAGTTTTGGTTAGCATTCATTCCAGAATGGTTTTTGTTATGTGCTGATGATATGGGTACACGTAGAAAATCTCGAAATTCATATAAGAACATGGAATCTTATATTGGGGGTGAAATTATTTATGGATATGTTGTACTGGTGTTCTTTGGAAAAATCATAGCATATATTTATCTAGTGATGGTCACACCCTGCAGCTTCACATCATCCTAGGTATGCTAAGAAATATCTATCTTTATGCAAAGAAACATGGATTTCTTTTGTTTGGATATGGGACATCATGGTGTTCATTTCAAATGGGGTGGAATATTTCGAGCGAGGTGGTGGAATGTACACCATCTATAGTTTATGGGTGAGGTCCTTGGGATGGACCGGCTATAAATGAATTCCACACATTCTATTCTCAGAATCTTGATGTGGGTATCAGGTGGAGGTGGGTGGGTTTTTTGGGATGATCTAGATTACCATGTCCATGATTTTAGTTCCATATTATTTTCTAAGAATAAACCTTTGTGGTTCAAATTCCTTGAGGAAATATATTGTAACGAAACTCTTAAGTTGGGGAGAGATAAATCAATCCTTGATACAAAGGGTAGAGCATATAGTTAGTGTAGTGGAATCATAATTCCATTGAGAACCTGTGAGGTGCATGTTGGGTCTCCCATAGAGGCCAGGTGGGCCTTTATTGTGATGGTTTATTATTCCAAGTGTTTTCCTTGGGCTCTGGGTGGTTCCAAATAAATTTCTAGATGCCTACACAAAAGTAATAAAAGGGTGTTGGGGGACATTATAACCGTTTGGGGAATGGGATGATGGATTCTAGAACATCAGTAAAAATAGGGCATGAAATTCGGTCATCATCCATGGGTGATATTGAAATGTATTGAAATGTGAGGGACTATAAGGACCCAACATTAAAAATTACATAATCTTGAATTAAATGATTAATTTACATTGAGGATATTTTCAGGTTTAGATTTTTTGAGAATTAGGCCATACTATTAAATATTAATGTGAAAATTACATGTAGAAACTACTACATAGTATACATTTTTTCATAAAATAATAACTCTTAAGAAAAACATTTCTAGTTCCATGTTTTAGACAACAAGACTTTTCCTTGATCCCATCATTGAAACTATTCATCATTATGTCCTGTGGAAAATAATTCAAAAACATGGGATGAGAATAAAAAGTTCAGTAATGGTTAAAAAAATAATCAAAAGGAAACATTAACCCATCATTAAATACAAATCAATGAAACCATACTTTTCGATCAAAAAATTCCACATGAAATTATAAAATTTATGAATAACACATAGAAATAATAAATAATATAGGTAACATGTGGAATTAATATCATACTTACATTGTTTCCATCATATCTACATAGGGACTTATGTTGGAATACCCATCATAGTATATTCCCTAAATCTCTTAGGAGAAACATTAACGTTTTCCTTCATCACGTTACCCAAAGCATTGAAGAGCTATCTCGGGCTCACCCGCACTAGGTTTATCACGTAACTAGCCATATATGAAAATAATTCCCAATAACAATAACATATTCATAACACATAAAACATTCATAAATTAATGGTACCCTTTCCACATTGGAATCACAATATATCATTTCATGATATTGAAGTAATCAATGCTTTATGAAATAATTTTCAAAAACAGTTAAAAATTTTAATAAAGACATTTTTGAATCGATGTTTCCCATACCACGTTGATTATTTTAAAGGAATTAAAATTTTAGAACATTAATGTACATATAAATAAATCCTTAAAACCATTTTTAAAACATGTACATTAATGAAAAATATTTAGAAGAATAAATCTTTAAAATAATATTTTTGTTATGGAGTTCTTACCCAAATGAGTGATGCATGAATACAAATAATTGAAGAATGACATTTAATCAAGACTTTATTATATCATGAGAATAAATTTATTTATGATTTAATATTCCAAATGTTATTTTATACACCATATATATTGAATTGGTTCATAATTGCAATGAAGTCTCAATGGAATGTAAATTGAGATGAAATCCCTTATAAAGACAGTATCTATTTATTGAGGATAACTCAATAAGATAATTATGTGTGACAAATATAAATTCCCAAAGAATTGAAATTGTGTGAAGAAGTTCCGTTACAGAAATTCGACAGCCTAACGTCATCCCATTAATGTTAAGAAAATGAGTTGATGAGATAAAAACAGGTATCTCATCACTTGGACATAAAATTTAAAGCAGTATAGATATACAAGAACATATCTCCAAATAAGAATATGTAAATTAAAATACATAACAAAAAGAAGACTTTTAAAAAAGAGGAGGGTGAAAGTTTCGATAAAGGATTTGGTAAATTATGAATCATACATCACATGAAAGAAGGATTATACAATGAATATGTAAATACCCATATATTAAATTATATTACTCAAATACTAAAATCATTGAAAGTACATCCACTACACAAAAGGGAATAGTGGAAAATATTCCATGAATCTCACAAGAAAAAAAGTGATATGAAACCCCCTTACCACGATGTAATCAACTAAGTCGTATGACCGAAAGTTAACAACCACCAAATTAATCACAAAATAAAATAAATAAAATGTGAACCATGATAATATATATCCAATGGAAGTATAAAATAAACCACCTAAAATAAATAAGTGGAAAACAATGGAAATCTCACATAACTAAAAGTGATATAAGAAACCACTTACCTCATGTCCAACTTGACCTGTTTGTTATATAATATTATGAAGAATAAGAGAAATTTAATTTCCACATGTTTAAAAAAAAATTTAAAGTTTATTATTACTTTTATATCACTTATTTACATGTTATAAAGATTACGTAGTCATTTAAGTTAATAATGGTTGTTTTGTCGATATTTGGTACTTGTGTCAAAAATGAACTTCAAAAAATTACAAGTTGTTTATCTGGTAAAATTTCCGTTATCTACATAATGATATTCATGATTTAGATATCATATTTATAATATTTATCTATTTTATTTATGAATTTATTATATTACATAACCTTTGGAGATAA
This sequence comes from Viscum album, assembly GCA_963277665.1. Lineage (NCBI taxonomy): Eukaryota > Viridiplantae > Streptophyta > Magnoliopsida > Santalales > Viscaceae > Viscum > Viscum album. Next base: position 575,223,408 of record OY728138.1, on the reverse strand, counting down.
GAAATGAAATGCACCATTCGTGGATATGGTAAGTCGTACGTACGCATTAACGCTAAATTGATTTCTATTTCAAATTTAATGGAAGGAAAACATATTGATACATAGGTATATTATAATTAAATTATAATATCATATTATATATATGATACATAATTTCATTAACTCCATCCTTTATACATTCCATGTATGTCATTAATGAATCATATCATTTTGAGCGGGCAGTAGTCTGCACATCCTCAAATGAAATTATCGTATTAAAACATATTGGAATGAATAAATGTATGTTTTTAATAAAAATTAAAGAATAATACTGAAAAAATAAACATAATATATATCATATATAAATATAGTTCCATAATAATGGCCTCCATGAGAGGTGTTAGGAGAAGATTGAACAATCATCATTTCGTGTGGCAGTAGTTCGTTGTCCACAAAAACAGAATGTTCTTTATCCATTAAATGGAGGTGTCTGTAAGTGTAGTTATAATCCTTCTCATAAAAAAACATATTATATTAAGGATACCAGTGTGGTTATAAAATAAAGAAATAAAAAGAGTTTATGGGGTTTTATAAGTAAAATATAACAAACGAACTTAAGAGAATATGTTTCCTTTAAATCAAATATCATTATTTTGATGGAAGAAAAAGGATTAATTGAAATTCCTTCTTAATTGGGGAAGGCTTCTAGGAGTAAGATAGAGATGTAGGGAGCCTAATTGAGAAGATTTATGACGAGCCATGGGGCTTTAGAAGTGTGTGGAATGGAATATAAGTGAGGTATTTTTATTTGGGGAAGGATGGGCACTTTAGGAATGTATAAAAATATTATTTTATAATATAATGATTTTTAGTTTCTAAAGTTCCAAAAAGTATCAAAGTCAAATTTTAGATGAATCATGTTCCAAATAAAATCATTATATAAGAATTGGAAATGTTTTGAATAATTTTTTAATTAGTATAATCTAGTTTATTTAAATCATTCGTTAATGAGGTAGACACTGCATCATTATTGGGTCATAAATAATTTTTTTAATTTGATTTCTAAAAATTATATAAATATACCATGGTTTATGATATATTTTTATATTTAAAATGAATATTTATAGTCTATGAAATAACTTTTATAACCATATGTAAAAAGTTATTTACTAAAAGATATATGTTTATGTCATTTATGTATTTAATTTAAATAAATTAATACAAAGTGATATTATCTCTCTTATTTGGCTTCATGGGGTACCAAAATAGACCTAAGGATGAACATGGTCAGAAAGGTATCAAATAATAAGATTAGGGCTCATTTTAGGGTAATTTAATACTATTAGGACTAAACTTATAAGATTAGGACTCGTTTTATATTCATATTTAAGTTAGTTCTATCCATTCTCGCAAATACAACATTGTGCTTTAACTACGGTTTAAACATATATTATATTATTATTTTTCAGTATGACTCTGCATTGTGTGCAGCATGAGATTACAAAAAAACCCAATGTTGCGTATCAGGTACACCATCTAACTTAGAATCCCCATTAAACTAAAATTAATATTTAATTATCAAATATTAATAAATATGAAAATTATATATTATTTATTTACATGGGATGATACATCCTAACCTACGTTTGTAAATTACTTCCTCACAATTTTAAAAGTGGTTTTGAAACTTCATTAAATGTCTCACATTGGAAAAAGTGTCAATAAAAATATCACTATAAAATAAATAAAGATAAGTACAAAGGTCACCCAAAATAAAAGATACTTTGATTCTATAAAAACATGTATATGGAAGAGAAACTAACTATCATATATTTAGAAAGAGTGATAGATAATTGTATCATATAATGTTAACCACCACATTACCATAAATTTGTGGTTGGGTAAAAGTAAGATGATAAAAGTGAGCTTATAACATTTTTTCATCATAATTATTTTCATATAGTTGAGGAATTTTATTAATAACTTGACTAAGACAATAAGTAAGCATACCTAATTTTTATATATAGTGTCATACATTAATAAAATTATACCACAAACTCATCTTTTCTCCAAACGGTAGGCATTCAAGTCGTATTGGTCACACCTGATGTGCTAGAATAAACTTCTAGAGTATCACATAATCTAAAAAAGATGAACTATATATTTTCCCTATCTTTAGACAACATACAAAACCAAAAATGGTTAGTACAAGATCAGATAATCCCAAAAAATGATAAACCATTAAAAAAAGAAATACAACTCTTAATCTCCATAATTCATCAAAAATAACCCAAAGTTGAAGAAAGACCATTCAACATACAATTATCCATAAAATTATTCAAAATAATCCAAACTAATATTGAATCCCAAAACACAGATGGATTTAATCACATAGTCTTCCATAGTAAATCTTAACATTAATCTCAAAGAACATCTACTACTCTTAAAGTCTCATACTGAAATGTAATTAACCTATTCACATATTACCTATGATAGATTAATAATTTCCAAAAATAAACCTAATCATCATATGTCCCCAATATAAACATAGATTCTTGCAATATAAAATTTCAAACATTACAATACAAATGAGATCCCATATAATTCTATTTCCATTAAGAATATAATGTTTCCCTAAAATAAAATATATTCTATAATAATTAGTATCACTTAATCACCAAATCATTTTCCTATATTAAGGATATGAATTTGATAAAACATAAGTTCCCAAAATCAACTTATTCTTGATCCATAAAATCATTTAACATATGAAAACTATGGCATACTAAATTGGGACTTCACGTAGGAAAGTGGTAGACGATGCACCCCTGGGACCCTTCTTTTGAGGGATTGATTCATGTGGTGTTTCCAGACACGATGGGTTGTCACCAATATTGCGGGTTGTACTTTTTATAAAACACAAAAATCAACCCTAACATGTTTTAACCTCCATGGATTTATTATACCTTTCATTTTCATCCAAATAAATTAAGACCTTAACATTATATATATTGTCATTTATTTCACCTGCATATGATAAAATAAAATTATTTCTAATGGAATGAACATCATACCTTGATCATAATGTCTATACGGTATCATCATCATCATGTTCACGTAGGTAGAAGGTCCATGCAATGCAAAAATTATTTACAGATACTTCAAAATCATTTTCTTCCATCTTCCCAATACACCTTGTATATATTGGGTCATATATTTGTTCGTAGAAAAACATTTCTAGAAAATAATCTACCAAGACATATAATTTCAAAAATCTAATAAATCATGATTTTTTTATAAAATAGCAAGACCAAATTTGAATTGAAACTTTCAATTAATGGTCCTTTTAAAATAACATAAGTATGTGCTACAATACTATATTGTAAAATAAAATATAAATAGGTTGTGCAAGGGTCTCATTCTTTATCACCAATTTCAAAATCATTATATGCTTCAAAATCCTGTGATAAGGTAAAACATTTAAGAATGCCTTGTTAATATTTTCTTTTCTTTAAAATTTGAGAATATTGTCAAAATAGGATTTTATTAAATACAACCCACGATCCACGATGATATCGAGGTATAGTGAAGGTGTTTTATATCTAAAAAAACTTCATGCAAAGGAGTTTTATTCTAGAAAATGATTCACAGTCATTTTAACAGGACTTTACAATAATTATTGAAATGGTGTTATCAGGATGAGATATGAATGTCATCTGAGATACTCCTCCTTTCATTTCTAACCAAAATTCCTTGATCTAAAAATGTTATAGAACAAGTATTTAACTAAAATAATATAAATATGTACAATCATTGTGTTTAACGAAAACACCTAATCCCTAAAGTTGTCAAAACTGATCTTTGATACTAATTATAAGGACCCATCCTTAAAACATTACATAATATTGAATTAAATGAATAATTCACATTGAGGGTCTATTCAGGTTTAGATATTTAGATAATTCGTCCATAACTATTTCATATTAACAATAAAATTACTTTTAGAAACCACTACTCAGTGTCATTTTTTTCATTAAATAAAAACTCTAAAAAAGATACATGTCTAGTTCCATGTTTTACACAGCATGACTTTTCCATGATCCCATCCTTGACCCTATTCATGTTTATTCCCTGTAGAAAAAATTTAAAAAACATGGGATGAACATAAAAATCTCAGAAAGGGTTATGAAATAAGGAAAGCGAAGATTAACACATCAATATATACAAATCAATAAAACCATACTTTTTTATCATAACATACCTCATGGGATCATAAGATTTATGAATAACACATATAAATCATAAATCATAAAGTTAACTTGTTGTATACATATCATACATACATATTATCTATCAAAGCTATATAGAGAGTTATGTTGGAATACCCATCACATTATATTCACTAAATCTATTTAGAGAAATATTAACATTTACCTCCGTCATGTTACCCAATGCATTGGAGGGATATCTTCGGCTCACCTGCCAATGGATTATCACAGAACTACTCGTATACTTAAATAATAAACAAAAACAATAAAATATTCATAACACATAAAACTGGTATAAAGTAAAGATAACATTTCCACTTTGCAATAGCAATATATCATTTCAAGATATTGACATGATTAATGCTTTATGAAACCATTTTCAAAACCATTTAATTCATTTAATAAAGAGACATTTGGAACAAAGTGTCTCACACCCATTTAAATATTTTAAAGGAATTAACATTTTAAAACATTAATTTACATATAAATAAATCCTTAAAACCATTTTTAAAACATTGACATTAATGAGAATGATTTAGAAGAATAAATCTTTAAAATAATATTTTAGTTATGGAGTTCATATCAAAATGAGAGATGCTTGAATAAAAATAGATGAGGAATAACATTTAATAAAAAGTTTATAATATAATGAGAATAAATTTATTCATGATATAATATTGCAAAGGATAGTATATACCCCATATAAAAGTGAATTGGTGCATAAAAACAATTAAGTCTCAATTTAATGTAAATTGAGAGGAAATCCTTTATAGAGATGGTATCCTTAGATTAAGGATAAATCAATGAGATTATTATATGTGAAAAATATAAATACACCCAATATAATTGGATATTTTTTGTAAATAAATATGATGATATTCACACATATTCACCATACAACATAATCAATAAGTATAGGTTTAACCCAAAGAGTTGAAATTGGGTGAATAAGTTCCCTTACATATATTCGACAGCCTAATAGCATCATATTAAAATTTATAAAATTAGTTGATGAGAGAGAAAATTGTATCTCATCACATGGAAATAAAATTTACAACAATAAGGATATTTAAGAACATATTCCTACATAAATAGTTGTGAATTAAAATAAATAACAAAATAAAGTCTTTTAAAAAAATGAGGGTGAAAGTTTCACATACCGATTTGGTCACATATGAAACATTAACCCCATAAAAGAAGGATCATACATTAAAAGTGTAAATTAAAATAAATTAAAGTATCATACACAAATAATTCAATCATCATCAGTACATCCGCCACAAAAAAAGGAAATAGTCGCAAATATAGCATGAATGTCACACGAATAAAAAGTGAGCTGAAACCCCCTTACAAAGTAGTAATCAATCGAATTGTATGACCCAAAGTTAATAACCACCAAATGAATCACATAGAACAACGAATATAAAGATGATCATGATAATATATATCAAATTTTAGTACAAAATACACCACATTCAATAAATAAGTGGTGAACAATGGAAATCTTACAGAATTTAATGTGACATAAGAAACCCCTTACCTCATGTCTGATTTGACCTGTTTGTTCTTTAATCTCTATAATAATAAAACAAAATTACTTCATACTTTCTTAAAAACATTTTTCAAGTCTATTATTCCTTTAATATAATGTACTACTATGTTAAAAACATTATTCAATTATTTATGTTAATAATCGTCTTTTTGTTGATATTTGTAACTTGAGTAAACAATGAACGTTTTATAATTACAAGTTGTTCATATGGTCAAAAGTACATTATCTACATAATGAAATTCATGATTTAGACACCATATATATCATATATATCCCATATATTTTTGTATTTATAATATTACATAACATTTGGAGAAAAGAAATGAAATGCACCGTTCATGGCGATAGTAAGTCGTACGTACGAATGAAAGATACTTTCATTTCTATTTCATATTTAATGGAATGAGAACATAATGTTACATAAGTATATTATAATTACAGTATAATATCATATGATATATATGTTATATAATTTCATTAACTTCATCCCCTTTATTGTCAATATATGTCCTTAACGAATCATATCACCTTTAGGAGGCGGTAGTCCCCACTTCCCCAAATGAAATTATCATATTTACACATATTATGAAGCATAAATGTATGTTTGTAAATAAAAAGTAGAGAATAAAATATAATAATTTAACATAATATAATTCATATATAAGTATAGTCCCAATATAATGGCCACCATGAGTTGTGGTAGAAGACGATTGAACAATCATCGTTTTATGAGCCAGTAGTTCGTCATCCACAGAAAAAATATGTTTGTTTCCCATTAATTGGAGTTTTGTGTAAATTTAGTTTAAATACTTATCATAAAAACAACATATTATATTTATTATACTAGTTTTGTTATTAAATACTGTAATAAAAAGAGTTTATAGGGTTTGAGAAGTAAAACAAAACAAAAGAACTTAAGAGAGGACATTACATTTAAATCGGGTATCTCACTTTGATTTGAACCAAAAGGCTTACTTGAATTTCTATCATTATAGGGGAAGGATTATAAGAGAAGTATAGAGATATAGGGACCCTAATTAGGATATTTTTGGATGAGTCAAGGGGATTTAGAAGTGTGAGGAATGAGTTATAAGTGATGGCTTTTTATAGTGGCGAAGGGGGGGGGGGGAGGGGGATCTTTAGGAATGTATAAAAATATTATTTTATTATATAATTATATTCAGTTAATAATAGACCAAAACATATTAAATTCAATGATAGGATGAATCATTTTGCAAATTAAATCATCAAAAAATAATTGGACATTATTTGGATATTTTTTAATTAGTATAATATTATTTATTTAAATAATTCGTCAATGAGGTATACACTGCATCATTATTTTTTCATAAATAATTTTATTAATTTGATGTATAAAAATAATTAAAAAATAACATTATGTATGAAAAAATTTTATATTTAAAAATAATACTTATAGTTGAAGATATACCATATATAACCCTTTGTAAAAATTTATTTACTAAAAGATATATGTTTATGTCATTTTTGGATTTACAATAAATTAATTAATATAAAGTGTCATAATCTCACTTATGTGGCTCCATGGGGTCCCAGAATCGACCCAAGGATTCCCATGGTCTAACATGTATCAAAAAATAGAATTAGGACACATGTTAGGGTAATTCATTAATATTATTATTATATTTTGTCACCCTTATTTATCATATTTACCCTTTTACAATGGTAAATAAAAATTTTACTGATGTAAATACTCATAATGTATAAAAATAAAAGGAACCTTATTACACAATTTGGACATCCTTATTCCAAATAATGAAATCCATTTTATAAAATTCAATACACAAAAGTGGCATAAATTAATTTTAAATTAATTTCTCTTGTTAAAACAAAAAAGCGTGTTTTTACAAAATAAATGCAAAGTAAATTATGATGTCTTGATCTATAAAAGAATATTATTTTCCAAATAGAACATATAAATGAAACCTAAACTATATTTAATGAGTTTTTTCCATCAACATTTTGTAAATCAACTTTTTAACGAATATTAGAGAATTTATGCTTAAAATCAAATTCTATCTTATTTTAAGCCTCTAACATTTATTGGATAAATGTAAAAACATTTAACAAACATATATATTCATATTGTAGTTAGTTTAGTCCATTACTACTAAGAAAACATCATGGAGTTAACTATAATATAAAATAAAATAACATTATTATTTTTTAGTATGACTCATCACTGTGTGCAATATAAGATTTCAAAGAAACCCGTTGTTGTGTATTAGGTACACCATCGAACATAGAATTCTACTTAAAGTAAAATTAATATTTTATTGAAAAATATTAATGAACATGAAAATATAATATTCTTTATTTACCTGGGATGTTAAAGGGAACATTGTATATGTGATATAGTACCATTCCAATAGTGACGCTAGGTATTTTCAAGATGAGTTATCTGGGGATGGCTTGACTCGTCGATGAGCAAGGAAAAAATGTTGTAAGTTGTAAACCACCTTCAATATATTTTTTGGAGTGGAGATTATGTTTAACAATATGAAATTATTTTCCATAAGAACATAACCATCATTAGAAAATGTATAGAAAATGAAATTGTAAATGTTGGGAATGTTGATGGGGGCAGTGGAGCCTGATGATTATTTGAAGGGTAGTGAATGTTATGATTTTGGGGTCGTACTGAAGGTAAAGGAAAAACCTTGATATGTGCATTAGAAAATAGTGATAGGTGTCAGGTTAGTAAGACCCATTGGGAGGTTAAAAAGGGATATCTAGGTACAAGTGGAAGATGAATATCTTGGACATGCCAATCAGGGATAGTCCGAAATGATATAGAAAGAGTAATTGATGTTGTAATTTATGACCGACCTCAAGTTTTATGTGTATTACCAAGTAAATTTTGAAAAATATGGTGAACATGAGTTAGTTCATGTTTATAGCCTAAAAATTAATGTTGTATGGATTCCCTCTCAGGTAGATTAGATGTCAAGGATGGATTCCAAAATGAGGTGAAGTCCTTTGAAATTATCAGAAATTGTGAGTAGGGAAACCTGATAGAAATATTTCAAAAGATGAGTTGAGATTCATGGGGTATTTTTTTATGGTGGATGTGGAAGGAAAAGAATATTGGTGGGGTGGAGCTAGAGTTCGTAGTGTGGATCACCACAATGGTAATGTGGTAAGTTAATGATGTGACCAGGGTTTCAGGATAAAGGGACATGAGTAAGAACTATTTTTATGACATGAAATTGATAATGATAGTTGACTTTAGTTTGAATTTTAATGATACTGTTGAATTTTGTGTGTGTCTTAGATGATTTGATTATGGTATGGGGTCATCGGGTCAAGAGTTGTGGATCTTGGTGAGTTAATAATTGTGATCAAAATGTCTGGGTGTTTTCTTCAAGAGGTGTCGAGTTTGGTTCATCATTAGAGTTTTGTAAAAATGGTAAAATATATCCATGTTATTTAGGTCATGATTTGCAAAGAGGATCAGACTGAGTGGGTGAATATTATATCTTCCATGATGGTATGATGATATATATGATGTTTTTATATGTCTCAATTTAGGAAGTGTTTTCTAGGATTTCTAATCGAGTTCCGGTGGCTGATGTGTGGTTATAATTTGGTGCTACCTTTTTGGATTATATGGTTTTCTTTGTAGATCGTAGTGAGATATTCATGTGGAGTAATATTGTGCCTTTGGTTTGATTTTTGTTGTATCATAGTAATTATAAAAAAGACACATGGGAGACCATGAAAGATATAAAATCCCGGTGGCCTAATGTTCATAAATTATAAACTAATTTATTATTGGAAGTGAGGATTGTTGATGAACAATTATAAGTTGGAATGGTTGTACGATCCTAGTTTTCATGGAAGTATGTTTTTGTTTAAATTATCATTTGAATCCTCTATAATTTCTTTGACAAATTTTCACATGTTCTATGAGGTTGCTTGGGGTGTCCTGGGGGTTCATACCAATTAAAGAGGAAAGTAGAAATTCTATGTATAAGTTTATAGAATTTGAAATTGGTAATGATTATGTTTTGAGATTTGGAAAATGATTGTGTGTGCCTTGTGATTCTTAGATGAAGAAAGGTCATTGTTTTAACCACATAGTTCTCCTTTTCCAATTCATCCTGGCAGTAAAAAGAAGTATCGAGACCATGGGGAGTATTACTGGGGGGATGAAATTAAATGAGATGATTCATATTCTTCCATGAAATGTTTGACATGTCAATAGGTTAATGTAGTGCATAAATTTTTGAAGGGGATGGTTCAGCCATTCATAGTTTCAGAGTAGAAATGGCAAAATATATCCATTAAATTAATTATGGTAAATCCAAAGACTTGTCAAGGTACTAATGAAATTTTGGTTATTGTTGATCGACTTCCTAAATTTGCACAATTATTTAATATTTGATATACTATTTTTTTGTTACATCATTATCAAATATACCTCAAAGAGATTATTATGATACATGGATTTACCCTTTCAACGGTATCTGAACATGATCCTAGGATATCTTCTAAGTTTTATGAAGGCCTTTATAAGTAATTAAGAATAGAATTCAATTTCATTAAATATTTTCAGCCTTAATTATATGGGTATTTAAAATGGAAGATTTAGACATTGAAGGATAACATTCATGATTTTTCAATGGATTACCAAGGATGTTTGGATCTACATATTATTTTGTTGAATTTTGATATAAAAATATATTCATTCCAATATTCAGACGGATCCATTTGGGGAATTATATTGTAAGTTGTGCCGAACTACACCATTTTGCGATGATTTTGGGGAAAGGAAGTTTATGGGACTATAATATGTAGTTGAAGTTGTTGAGAAAGTGATGACGATCCAGCAAAACATGAGGAATGCATAGAGTAGGTTGAAAATATATGTAGATAATATGAGGAAATGATTTTATTTCAATGTAAGTGATCATGTTTTTCAGAGAATATCACCATGGAAATTTGTTATGTGTTTTGTTAATAAAGGATTGATAAGTCCATAGTTCATTGGCCCTTATGAAATCCTAGAGATAGTTAGACCATTCAACTACTAAGTATCTTTTCCCTTGAGTTTATCTCAGGTACATAATGTTTTTCATGTTTTGATGTTGAGAAAGTATGTTCCTGATTAATATCATGTTTAGATCCCAAAGGTAGTTCAGTTGGAAGAGGGCCTTCCTTATGAAGAGAAACCTATTCAACTTCTTGATGAATAGGAAAAAGTAATAAGGAATAAGAAAATATAGCAGGTAAATGTTTTTTGGGGAAACCGCATGGTTGAAAATGCAACATGGGAATATGAAAATTTTATGAGGGAAACATACCTCACTTGTTTAATATGAAAACAAAAAAATTCAAGGATTCAATTTCCAGAATGTGTGGAGAATGTAATACCCTAATGTTTTAAAAATAAATTTAAATTTATGAAACATTGAATCTCTACATATTGAAAAGTTGGTTTTGGTATGCGGTTCTAAACTAGTCGTTAAAAATAAATTTTCCACTTCTACGATTTGAATTTTCAAAAACATATGTCTACAATTGTGATCAGTAACTTATTTGGAGTCTGATATAACCAATTAGTTTTTCTGGTAAATAGTATCATTTTCATATAAATAGACATATGAATAGTAATATGACTCTTATGAATAGTAATCCATATTATTTTTTTATTTTTTATATTCAAAATATAATAATATATTCATTAATTTTTAAAGGTGATATAAAATTAGTTATAATTATAAAATTGTTATTTTTCGAATAAATAATGATATTAATTAAAAATTAAATTAATCATATTTATAATTTTTTTCAAAAAAGGAAAAAAGTTTTGAATTGTGCACATCAAAAAATTGTTAGGGATTTTTTTTGGGAATTTTCGTAAATACATGAATTTTTGTGAATAGTTAAATTAGATAATTTACAAAAAATGATAAATAAATGAATTTCAACATCATTCTTGATTCATGGATGATATAAATGGTAATTGGTTAAAAATCACATGTTCTATTTACTATTTAAGGTCACATTAATCAATTCGATTGAAAGTATTCATCAAAAATATCAAAATAATTTTTAAATTAATTGAAAACCTCTCCTCTCCACCATTATAAATTCCACCCTCACCTCCTATTCCTCTCAAACCTCTCAGGAATTGAGAATAGTCTTAATTATAACCAATACCCTTCCCAGAAAACATACCCACTTCGAATACTATACGGTTTCACTAAATGGAAAAAACCAAAGGCCTTTATGATGATCTCAAGGAGACGAGATCAATAGGTAAATATCCTCTTTCCTTTTCTTTTCTTTTTTCAATTATTTTATTTTCTTATACTTCCTTCATCTTCCCTTATCAAAGAGCTTTAAAAGCTCTATTTTTTTATATACTATGGATTTTTATCTTATTTATTGAAAAATTAATAATAATTTTTCTTCTCCACTTACTTTTATTCTATTAATAAAAACACCATATGCAATGTGTCGATTTACCGACATCATGGATGATGTGTATTCAATTTCAATTACATCCTTAAACATGGTTTTCAAACCATTTTATTGGTTAAAATATTTTTTAATGTGTATAATATGACCTCTCTTATGTTTCAGATGTATCTTATATGCATAATATTAATGGTATATGATGAAACATGTTTATGATGATCGAAGAACAACGAAAATGATCTAAGTGAGTATCACAGATGATTTATCTAATGATTAATCCTCACACCATATAAAAAAATAATTTATGGTATAATTTATTGTTATGAAGAAAAATTAACACCACATCTATTGTTTCACTTTTATTCGACATGAAAATCTTTTACGAACCGACCATGGACATCATGTAATGCATACTCCCAACACAATGTATAAAACAAAATGACATTAATAAATGGATCAGAAAATGTTATAAAATGATAATATATGGTGTTACAAACATGAATATGTTTCATTAAAATATTAATGACACTCTATTAACCTTTATAGAGGATGATTAATCATGTTTTACATAAGTAGAATATGAGGTAAGGGAATTCTTAAAACCATTAACATTCCTCCAGTTAACCTTCTATTACATTAATTATGTGGCACTAAGATTATATTTTTATTTAATTTAATTATTATTATTTTATATTAAGTATATTGAGTTTTTATACACATATTACTTCTATTTTATTAATTATCACTTCAATTATATGATATTTCCAACGGACCTTCCTTTTTAAATCCTCTATTAAAATTTTATTTTATGAAATTCAAAAGCAATGTTTTTTATGAAGATATTCATGTTTAATAATTATGTTTTGGTACATGGGATTTTATTATGATGAATGCCGGGACCTATATATCCTTCTAATGAATTAGATTTTTGTATATTGGTGGTGTCATGACCCGCCCTCGGGACCCGTGCCGTGACTACCCCAAGCCCGCCTTCCATAGGCCAGGGGGTGGCGACTAGCACCAAGGCGTAAATCCCAGTAAAAAGGGAAGGCATTGCCTTTGTAATGTAAAAAAACACCACAGAGTAAGCAAGCGGAAAGTAAACACTCAGTAAAAACAGAGTGCAACTGAAAGTGCGGAAAAGTAAATGGGCCAGTATACAACCCCAAACTGAAAGTAAAGTACAACTCGAAAGGGAAAACAACAACTGTAAAGTAAAAGCCGCTACACCGAGCTGTCCACTGAAAATCCCACCTGAAGGGTGGGTACAGATAGCTCCACTGCTCCACGGGTCCCGTCGTCCGCTCCGAACACGTCCCACCCAGTGGTCCACCTCCAGGTACCGTCCTGCTCTGCAATCCTCAGCCAAGATCAACGCTATCCGTCGTCTGCATCCAACACAACGTAGTGCGGGCATAGCCCATGCAGGGGAGAGTATAAGATACTCAGTAGGGACCCCGAGACCCATGAAGGTCTCCCAAAATCCACAAAGGATAAACCACAAGGAAGATACAAACACGAAGTAACAAACAACACTGCTTAGGTATATGCCCATACATATACCTAAGTCATCAATTCCAATATGCTCTATCCTCCGAGCCCGAGTACAACTCAGTCCACACAGGAAAGTATACGTATTCCACATAGGAAAGCAAAACGAAATCCACACAGGATAGCACAACACAATCCACATAGGAGAGTAACAGGATTTTGCTCACACAGATATACTTCTTCAAAGGACGATAAAGATGATCTCTGATCCATCTAAGTCGTCGGACCCACGAAGGATCGATAGGTAACTAACCCCCGCAAAGACCCACACAGGATCAGGCCCACACAGGACCTGTAGGCGCTGGTTCACACAGGACCGCTGAGCGCAAAGACCCACACAGGATCGGGCCCACACAGGACCTGTAGCACTGATCCACGTAGGATCACTGAGTGCTGTAGTCATCGTCGAATCCACAAAGGATCTTTGTACTGTCTTTGTCGCAGTCACAGTAGCAGTAGCAGTAGTAATAGCAGTCACAGTAACAGTCGCAGCCAGCACTAGGGTTCCCGCACACAGCAAGCTCGTTCAGGAGGGTCCGCTCCATGAGCCGAGAGGCTGATACATCAACTTTCACAAAGTCCAGAGTTGATGTATCCAAAAGTTCTGTAACGTCAACCGGAACTCAACGCAATAGATGGCGCGTCGATCAGACGCCCGGTCTGAGAGTTATCGGCTTTTCCGTCTCAGGGGCCCAGTTGGTTTTTATGGCAAAACCAGCCCGACCGTACTCCACCTGCATCCAAACCTCGGTCGGAGTGTGCCAAAAGATCCGTCTCACTAAGAGGAACACAACAAAGCTGACGGCACGTCAATAGGACGTCCGTAGCTCAAGATATGAGCGTTTCCGCTCGGAGGGCTCGGTTGTATTCGTGTACGAACCAACCCAGCCGAACTCAAAGTATTCCGAAACATTGAGTGTGATATATCGAATCGACCGTCTCGATCCAAGGATCGTATTTCCACTGACGGTTCATCAATCGGAGGTCCGTGGCTCATGTTATGGCCAAAAGACCAAAGTCGTCTCGAAAATGGGGGGTCCAGGTCCGGGGCGACCCGGCCCGACCCCCCCTGGGTCGGCCCGAACCGGGTCGACCCGAACTAGGTCGTCCCGCCCCGGGTCCGACCCGACCCGGCCGGTGGCGGACCGGCGCGGCGGCGCGGCCCGGCGCGGCAGCGCGGCCCGGCCGGCGGCAGCGCGGCCTGGCGCCACACGGTGCTACGCGCGGGGGGCAAGGCCCCCGCTTCTGCTGGCTGGCGGCGCGGCTTAAGCCGCGCCTTTTGAAGAAACCGGCCCCCCTCGTGGGGGCCTGCCGTTTGAAAAAACGGGGTGGCGCTGCCCCCCCCCCCCCCCTTTGTGAACCCCCCCCCCCTCACGTGGGGGGCCTTCTTGTGGCCAGCCGGGGGAATTAATTCCCCCGGCACCTCTCTTCTGGCCGGCCCGACATGGCCGGACGGACCTTCCTCAACGGGACCGGCAAGGCCGGTCCCCTTCCGGCTTCCAACACCGGCGGCCCGGCGAGCTGCCGGTCTTCTCGTTCCGCCGCGGCCCGGAACCGGCCGCGGTGTTCGTCGTCCGGCGCGATGCGACGGCACCGCGCCCTTCCGTCGCAGCCCCGCTCCGGCCGCGACGCCTTCAGTTTTCATCGACGCGGCGCGACGGCGTCACATTCATGATGATCCTTCCATGGCGCGATGCGACAACGTCGCGCAATATAACCGTGTGAATTCCCGCATGGTGCGACAACACCACGCCATCTCGTCATCCACAAGAAAATAATAATAATCATGAACAAAGGAGGGGGAATTCGGCCGTGTTTGTGCGGTCCGACCCCCCTCTCGTTAGATGATAAATCTTAAATAATTATCCACAAGACTATCATTCTAGAACCAAGAACGAGAAAGTAAATAAACAACAACAACCCCTACCTTGGTTTCAAGATCGAAGATCGTCAACGACCCGCAGAAGACAACGTCGCGGAGGTCGGGTGTCGCGGTAACGTTCGTCAATTCCGTTGACGAAGAGGTACGTCGTTGGTGAATCTTCGTAAGCCGATGAAGGAAGTCCGAGGAGGAAGAGGCGTTCCCTTCGTTGACACGGAAGGCATCGTTGATCTTCGGAAACAACCGGCTACGAAGAAGAGAGGAGTGACGTTCTTCGTCGGAGCTCGAAGGTTCTTCGCGTTCTTCGTCAAAGTTGAAGAAGAAGAAGGAGCTCCCAAAATCCTCTCAAGAAGGCTAGAGAAATCTAACCCAATAAAATAAGTTAGAGTCTTATTTTTATTCACACACTTAACAAATTGAATTTCAAAGGTTTGAAATTCAAATAAAAAATAACTCCAAAATAAATAACAAGTTTTCATGTCATTTAAAGAGGGGTTAAAGGGAGTTTTGAGAGAAGATGAAAAGTTAGGGTTCGTGTGGGCCCCACCACACTTAATCCTCTAAAGGGAGGTTAAGTGGGTGTGGGTCCCACCCCTAACTTCCTTTGAGAGAAGTTAACCAACAAAATAAAAAAAAAGTGTTTCCACATTTTTTTATTTAACTTCTTATAATTTCTCCCAAAACTAACTTTCGTCTCGCATAAAACGAAACCTTGGAAAAGGTCCCCTTAAGCGAATAATGGCGCTGCGAGTTCATCGGTGTCCTCGGATTTCAATTTCGAGCACCGGATCAAAAGTTAGAAATTCCCGCTCGTTCGTTCACTGAACGTACCTGAGCCAAACTTCGGAAAATGATTCCGGGCACTCCGGGCCTCGGAATTAGGTTCCGTCAGAAACCGCGCTCTTGTAAAATTCCAAAGAAAATTAAGAAAAAACTTCCCTTGAATTTTACGAGTCTTTACATTACTCCCACCTCATGGCTTTACATCCCGGTAAAGATACATCAAAAACTAGGGAAACAAATGAGGGTACTGAGCATGCATCTGAGCCTCCTGCTCCCATGTGCTCTCCTGGAGGTTCCCGTGCTGCCATCTGATGCGCACAAGAGGAATCGATCGCCCACGAAGGACCCACTCTTGTCGATCCTCTATCTCCACCAGGACCTCCATAAAAGTCTCCCCATCGTCAATGTCAAGCTCCCCATGGTCAATGATATGCGTCGGGTCGTGCATGTACCTCCTCAGCTGAGATACGTGGAAGACGTCGTGCACCCGGTGCAACTAAGGTGGTAGAGCCAAGCGATAATCCACCTCACCAATCCTACTGAGGATCTGGAAGGGTCCGATGAAGCGCGGAGATAACTTGCCGCCTCTGCCAAATCTCCGAATACCAAGTCGAGGTGAGACCCGCAAGAAGACGTGGTCGCCATCCTCGAACTCCAGTGGCCTCCGCCTCCTGTCAGCGTATGACTTCTGCCGGTTCTGACCTGTCCTCATCCGCTCCTGGATGACTTGGACCTTCTCTGTTGTGGCCTGGACCATCTCCGGTCCCACAAGTGCTGACTCACCAGGGTCTGTCCAGCACAAAGGAGATCTACAAGGTCGGCCGTACAACGCCTCATACGGTGCCATCCCGATGGTGGAGTGGTAGCAGTTGTTGTACGCAAACTCCACCAAGGGTAAGTGGTCCTCCCAGCTACGACCAAAGTCGAGGACACATGCGCGGAGCATGTACTCGAGAGTCTGAATGGTCCTCTCCGTCTGACCATCCGTCTGAGGGTGAAAAGCTATGCTCATACGTAGCTGCGTACCAAACACCTACTATAACCCCTTCCAAAGCCGGGAAGTAAAGCGAGAATCTCGATCGGAGACGATAGATGATGGCACACCGTGGAGCTGCACAATCTCCTGAACGTAGAGACGTCCCAAGCTCTCCACTGAGCCCTACTCTCTAATGGGTAAGAAGTGTGCCGACTTGGTGAGTCGGTCAACAATCACCCAGATGGAGTCGTGACCTCTAGAAGTGCGTGGAAGTCCAGTCACGAAGTCCATAGATATGCCGTCCCACTTCCACTCCGGAACCTCCAAGGGCTGTACCAAGCCTGCTGGTACCTGATGCTCTACCTTCACCTACTGGCAGGTGAGGCATCGAGAAACGAACTCTGCTACTGCCTTCTTCATGCCCGGCCACCAGTGCTGTCGTCTGAGATCCTGGTACATCTTCGCCAGTCCTGGATGTACCGCCAAAGGAGAAGTGTGAAACTCTCTCAGCACCTCCTCTCGCAAAGCAACTGGTACCATGGTACGTCCTCTGAAAAGGATGTTGTGCTCTGCATCAAGGGAGAAACCATCAGGTGTCTGCCCCGAGGATAACTGTACACGCCGTGTCTCACAGTCAGCGTCCTCACGCTGTGCCTCTCTGAACCACTGCAGTAGTGGAGGGGTGACTGTGAGAGACTGGAGGAAGGCTGCCCCATCTCTATCCATGAAGGATATCTGTAAAGAGGCTAGCTGCTCTGTCGCCTCCTCAAGTAGCTGAATGCCCATCCTCCTGCTGAGGGCATCAGCTACCACGTTCCCCTTACTAGGAGTGTAGACTATCTCAAAGTCATAGTCCTGGAGGAACTCGAGCCTCGCCGCTGTCTCAGGTTCAGGTCCTTCTACGAGAAGATATACCTGAGACTCTGATGATCGGAGAAGACTGTAAAGCGCTCTCCCATCAGATAGTGTCGCCATGTCTTTAGAGCGAAGACCACTGCTGATAACTCCGGGTCATGGGTAGCGTATTTCTGCTCATGCGGCCTCAACTGACGTGATCTATAGGCGATCACGGCCCGCTCCTTCATTAGAACACATCTGAGTCCGGTCCCTGATTCAGCGCAGTAGACTACGTACCCTACTCCCTCCTCAGGCAACCTCAAGATAGGTGCACTGGTAAATCTCTGTCTCAGCTCCTGGAAGCTCTGCTGACATTTGTCTGACCACACCAATGGTTTCCCTTTCTTCGTCAAAGCTGTGAGTGGTGCCGCAACTCTAGAGAAGTCTGGCACGAATCTCCGATAGTAACCATCTAGTCCCAAGAAACTCCGAACCTCAGTCACGCTCCTAGGTGGATCCCATGCTAACACAGCCTCGATCTTCGCAGGATCCACTACAACTCCCGCCTCAGAGATAATGTGTCCCAAGAAGAGGACCTCTCATATCCAGAACTGGCACTTCAAGAGCTTACCATAAATCTGGTACTCTCGGAGTGTGTCTAGTACAACTCGCACGTGATAGGCGTGCTCCTCCTCAGTCGTAGAGTAAATCAGAATGTCGTTGATGAAGACCACGACAAACCGATCAAGGTATGGCTGAAAGATCCTGTTCATGAGAGCCATGAACACTGCTAGAGCATTGGTTACGCCGAAAGGCATAACCAAAAACTCATAGTGGCCATACCGACATCTGAAGGTCGTCTTCTGCACGTCCTCGTCTCTGACTCTGAGCTGATGATAGCCTGACCTGAGGTCTATCTTCGAGAACCACCGTGCTCCCTTGATCTGATCAAAGAGGTCATCAATCCTCAGTAGCGGATACTTGTTCCTCACCGTCACCTGGTTCAGGCAACGATAGTCAACACAAAGTCGCAAGCTCCCGTCCGCCTTCTTGGCGAACAATATCGGGGAAGCCCAGGGTGAAACACTGGGTCGGATGAACCCCTTGCCCTACAAGTCCTCCAACTGTACCCGTAGCTCTCGAAGCTCGGCGGGGGCCATCCGATATGCTGGAGTGGATATCGGGGCTGTCCCGGGGTACAAGTCAATATAAAAGTCTACCTCTCTGCGAGGAGGTAGCTCTGGAACGTCGTCGGGAAAAATGTCCACAAACTGATCAACCACTACAGGAAAAGCAGGACTCTGCACGTCAACTGATCCAAGGATGAGGCTAGCTAACTGATGAGTGATGGGCTGTCCTCTCCTCTGCGGAAGTCCATCCTGTGCTGCGAAGGCTCCCTTATCACCGGTGAAGGTGAACCTACTTCCGTCGGTGCATACACATCGCACCTTGCGCCTAAAACAGTCAATCTGCGCATGGACCGTAGGTAGCCAATCCATGACCAAGATGACGTCGTAAGGCCTCGACGCTGCTACAAGAAGATCCCAGCCGAAGCTCTCGCCTTCTAGAGTAAGCTCACACTGCCGGCACCAGTGCGTAATCGTCGAGTCTGCTCCCGTAGGAGTCTCTAGCCGTAAAGATCAAGCCAACGGCTCTGTCGGAATCTCCGAGCTCCGAACAAGGGCAGCGACTATGAAAGAGTGACTCGATCCTGTGTCTATAAGTACTGTAGCAAGGGTGGAATAGACACAGATAGTACCTCGAATCATCTTGGGTGCGTCGTGGTCGTAGGCCTCTGTTGCCTGGAGCTGTGCCTGTCTTTGCCCGCCAGCTCCCTGTGGTCGGGGTGGACCTCCTGGTGGTGGTGGTGGAAGAGCCTCAAAGCGTCGCCCACCACCTGCTGCTCAGCCAGCTCCTCTGCCTCGTCCGCCTCCTCCCTGCGGATCTCCACGGTCGACCCTCTTCCTCTGCCTCAGTGGTCCCTCAACCGTCTGCTGCTCCTCGGCATGGCGGGTCGGGCAGTCACGAGCCATGTGGCCCTGCCCGCCGCACGAGTAGCACTGCCTGCCTCTCGAAAGACTGGCTCCTCGCTGTGTGCCCCGCACTGCTGAGCCAGTGTCCTGAGGTCGTCTTCCCGAAGGTCTGGTCTGCCTGGACCCCTGAGTCATCCGTCGACTGCCTGCTGCAGATGACTCTGCCACGTGCCGCCCTGCGGTGGGGCTCAGTGTCGGTGTAGACTCAGCAAGGAAGCTCTCGATCAAAAGGGCCCTCTCCAGTACTCCTGTATGAGTCGGTATGCTGAGGGAGATCAGCGATTCCCTGATCTCATGTATCAAACCCTGCTCGAAGGTCCGGGCCTGAAAGAATGGGTCTCGTACCATGTCAGTCGAGTAGCGCGAGAGATCGGTAAATCTTGCTGAGTACTGAGCGACCGTCATGCTGCCCTTCCGCAGCTGGAGAATCTCCTAGATACGCACCGCATGAAGGGTGGCTGGGACGAACTCCGAGCGGAAGAGGCTCTCAAAGTCCGTCCAAAGTAGAGATGCCTCATCGTGCACCTGGAGCATAAAGCTCCACCATCGTCCTGCTGCTGCGTGTAGTAGGCTCGCAGCGAGGATCACCATGAGGTCTGCTGGTGTCCTCACTAGCCTAAACACACGTACCACTGCCTCCAACCAGTCCTTGGCTGCCTAGGGATCCGTCTCCCCGCGAAACCTGGGTGGTCGCTGGCGCTGAAACTCATGCAGTGCGCTGAGGCGACGTGCATCGTCAGCGGCTGGTGCTGGAAGCATCGGTGGCTCGGCGGGTAGAGCTACCGCCGGTGCCACCGCTGATAAAGGGCCCTACACAGAGGCCTCGTCGCTCGGTGGGCTGTCGTCACACTCGACTCTCGGAACCCTAGCTGGCTGCCGTCGTGGGGCCATCCTGAAAAGGAAATAGGTGCGCCACGGGCAGAACAGTATACCTGGTGAGCTAATATAAGTAATCACAAAGAAAACGTTGAAACACACACGCAATCAATGTTTTCGTGCATTAAGTCGGAAATCAGAAGTCAGGGTCCTGGTGTACGGATACGTCGGCCTCTGCACCAACACTGGACTCCCTGGACTGATAACCACACTGAATACGCTAAACATTATTGCTTCACATAGAAAAGATCAGATTTCGTGGTAGAACCGAACTCCTTTGATACCAATTTGTCACGACCCGCCCTCGGGACCCGTGCCATGACTACCCCAAGCCCGCCTTCCATAGGCCAGGGGCTGGCGACTAGCACCAAGGCGTAAATCCCAGTAAGAAGGGAAGGCATTGTCTTTGTAAAGTAAACAAACACCAAAGAGTAAGCAAGCAGAAAGTAAACACTAAGTAAAAACAGAGTACAACTGAAAGTGCAGAAAAGTAAATGGGCCAGTATACAAACTCAAACTGAAAGTAAAGTACAGCTCGAAAGGGAAAACAACAACTGTAAAGTAAAAGCCGCTACACCGAGCTGTCCACTGAAAATCCCACCTGAAGGGTGGGTACAGATAGCTCCACTGCTCCACGGGTCTCGTCGTCCGCTCCGAACACGTCCCGCCCAGTGGTCCACCTCCAGGTACCGTACAGCTCTGCAAGCCTCAGCCAAGATCAACGTTGTCCGTCGTCTGCAACCAACACAACGTAGTGCGGGCATAGCCCGTGTAGGGGTGAGTATAAGCTACTCAGTAGGGACCCCGAGACCCCTGAAGGTCTCCCAAAATCTACAAAGGATAAACCACAAGGAAGATACATACACGAAGTAACAACCAACACTGCTTAGGTATATGCCCATACATATACCTAAGTCATCAATTCCAATACGCTCCAACCTCCGAGCCCGAGTACAACTCAGTCCACACAGGAAAGTATACGTATTCCACACAGGAATGCAAAACGAAATCCACACAGGATAGCAAAACACAATCCACACAGGAAAGTAACAGGATTCAGCTCACACAGGTATACTTCTTCAAAGGACGATAAAGATGATCTCTGATCCATCTAAGTCGTCGGACCCACGAAGGATCGATAGGTAACTAACCCCTGCAAAGACCAACACAGGATCGGGCCCACACAGGACCTGTAGGCGCTGGTTCACACAGGACCGCTGAGCGCAAAGACCCACACATGATCGGGCCCACACAGGACCTGTAGCACTGATCCACGTAGGATCACTGAGTGCTGTAGTCATCGGCGAATCCAAAAAGGATCTTTGTACTGTCGTCGTCGCAGTCACAGTAGCAGTAGCAGTAGTAGTAGCAGTCACAGTAACAGTCGCAGCCAGCACTAGGGTTCCCGCACACAGCAAGCTCGTTCAGGAGGGTCCACTCCACGAGCCGAGAGGCTGATACATCAACTGTCATAAAGTCCAGAGTTGATGTATCCAAAAGTTCCGTAACGTCAACAGGAACTCAACGCAACAGACGGCGCGTCGATCGGACGCCCGGTCTGAGAGATATTGGCTTTTTCGTCTCAGGGGCCCGGGTGGTTTTTAAGACAAAACCAGCCCGACCGTACTCCACCTGCGTCCAAACCTTGGGCGGAGTATTCCAAAAGATCCGTCTCACTAAGAGGAACACAACAAAGCTGACGGCACGTCAATCGAACGTCCGTAGCTCAAGATATGAGCCTTTCCGCTCCGAGGGCCCGGTTGGTTTCGTGTACGAACCAAACCGGCCGAACTCAAAGTATTCCGAAACATTGAGTGTGATATACCGAATCGACCGACTCGATCCAAGGATCGCATTTCCGCTGACGGTTCGTCAATCGGAGTTCTGTGGCTCATGTTATGGCCAAATGACCAAAGTCGTCTCGAAAACGGGGGGTCCGGGTCCGGGGCGAGCCGGCCCGACCCCCCCTGGGTCGGCCAGAACCGGGTTGACCCGACCCAGGTCCGACCCAACCCGGCCGGCGGCGGTCCAGCGCGGCGGCGCGTTCCAGCACGGCGGCACGGACCGGCGCGGCGGCGCTGCCCGGCCGGCGGCGGCGCGGCCTGGCGCCGCACGGTGCCACGCGCCGGGGGCAAAGCCCCCGCTTCTGCTGGCTGGCGGCGCGGCTTAAGCCGCGCCTTTTGAAGAAACCGGCCCCCCTCATGGGGGCCTGCCATTTGGAAAAATGGGGGGCGCTGCCCCCCCCCCCCTTTGTGAACCCCCCCCCCCCATCACGTGGGGGGCCTTCTTGTGGCCAGCCGGGGGAATTAATTCCCCCGGCACCTCTCTTCCAGCCGGCCCGACATGGCCAGCCAGTCCTTCCTCAACGGGACCGGCAAGGCCGGTCCCCTTCTGTCTTCCGACACCGGCGGCCCGGCGAGCCTCCGGTCTTCTGGTTCCGCCGTGGCCCGGAACCGGCCGCGGTGTTCGTCGTCCGGCGCGGTGCGACGGCACCGCGCCCTTCCTCCACGGCCCCGCTCCGGCCGCGGCGCCTTCGGTTTTCTTCAACGCGGCGTGACGGCGTCGCGTTCAAGATGATCGTTCCACGGCGCGATGCGATGGCGTCATGCAATATAACCGTGCGAATTCCCGCGTGGTGCGACGGCACCACGCCATCTCGTCATCCACAAGAAAATAAAAATAATCACGAACAAAGGAGGGGGAATTCAGCCGTGTTTGTGTGGTCCGACCCCCCTCTCATTAGATGATAACTATTAAATAATTATCCACAAGACTATCATGCTAGAACCATGAACGAGAAAGTAAATAACCAACAACAACCTCTACCTTGGTTTCAAGATCGAAGATCGTCAACGACCCGCAGAAGACAACGTCGCGGAGGTCGGGCGTCACGGTAACGTTCGTCAATTCCGTTGACGAAGCGGTACGTCGTTGGTGAATCTTCGTAAGCCGATGAAGGAAGTCCGAGGAGTAAGTGGCGTTCCCTTCGTTGACACGGAAGGCGTCGTCGATCTTCGGAAACAACCAGCTACGAAGAAGATAGGAGCGGCGTTCTTCGTCGGAGCTTGAAGGTTCTTCGCGTTCTTCGTCAAAGTTGAAGAAGAAGAAGGAGCTCCCAAAATCCTCTCAAGAAGGCTAGAGAAGTCTAACCTAATAAAATAAGTTAGAGTCTTATTTTTATTCACACACTTAACAAATTGAATTTCAAAGGTTTGAAATTCAAATAAAAAATAACTCCAAAATAAATAACAAGTTGTCATGTCATTTAAAGAGGGGTTAAAGGGAGTTTTGAGAGAAGATGAAAATTTAGGGTTCGTGTGGGCCCCACCAAACATAATCCTCTCAAGGGAGGTTAAGTGGGTGTGGGTCCCACCCCTAACTTCCTTTTAGAGAAGTTAACCAACAAAATAAAAAAAAGTGTTTCCACATTTTTTTTATTTAACTTCTTATAATTTCTCCCAAAACTAACTTTCGTCTCGCATAAAACGCAACCTCGGAAAAGGTCCCCTTAAGAGAATAACGGCGCTGCGAGTTCATCGGTGTCCTCATATTTCAATTCCGAGCACCGGATCAAAAGTTAGAAATTCCCGCTCGTTCGTTCACTGAACGTACCCGAGCCAAACTTCGAAAAATGATTCCGGGCACTCCGGGCCTCGGAATCAGGTGCCGTCAAAAACCGCACTCTTGTAAAATTCCAAAGAAAATTAAGAAAAAATTTCCCTTGAATTTTACTGGTCTTTACAGGTGGTCAATTGTATGGGTACTACAAATGAAACTACGATGGTTACACCTTAAGGTAGTAGTGTGGGTTACATTGTAAGGTTGTCGTGAGGGTTAAAAAATAATAAGGTATCCATGGGGGTTACAATATAAGTAATTAATCCCCAAAGATACCATTATGTTTTTATATATGTTATTTAAGGTTTTATATACATATCATGTTTCAAAAATTAAGTATATATGCATAAAAATTTGATTGTGAAAATGATTTCATATATTTATATTTATTCATAGTCTAACAATTTTATTCTTTATTTTTATATCCAATATTGAGATTTTTGTAATGGCCCAAACCTCTCCAACCCATTCCTTTGTCAAAAACAAGGTCATGAAGTGTTTAGGAGGGTAAAATGGAGTTTTCCCACAAAATTTTGTAACTACACGCCGTGTAGTGAGAGTGCGCGCCGTGTACCACCTCACCAGGTATACCCCGTGTTGAAGTCGTGTCCTTTCCGCCGGAAATAAATGAGTACAGGTCATGTACCCATCTTACACGCCGTATAGTGTCTCCCCGCATACGTGTTACCCTCAAACCATGTGTTGACCAGTCAGCGGCCATGTGCCGTGTTGAATTCATGTCCTTGCCCTGTAAAATAAATATGTACACGCCATAGAGCCCATACTACACGCTGTGTAGTCTCTCCTGGCATACGCGTTACCCTCAAACCATGTGTTGACCAGTCAACAACTGTGTTCCGTGTGGAAGGCCCTGTTGGATGCCGGGTGGCAATCGTGTGAAATGGCCATTTACACGCCACGTACTAGAAAGTGAACGCCATGTACTTTAGTTTTTCCCTCCTATAAAAGGAGGGGGGGCCTCTCCTCCTTTTCAAATTACTCCTCTCCACCCCATTCCCTCGAGCAGAACTCTCCTGAGAGTGACTCCAAAGCTCTTTTCTTCCATAACTTCTTCGTTCGAGCTCCATTTTAGATCCATCAGCGGCCACAGGATCATAATGGCGAGGCAGAACTTCTGAGCTTCGATCTATTGGCTTCCCTTTGGCCTTTCCTTCCCAGCATCTACCTGAGGAGGTTTTTCTAGGATTTGACAGAAGCAACGGACGCCGACAAACGTCTTCTAAAGTTGACCCGGGGGAGCGTTGTGATCAGAACCTATGGAGGTAAGGATCTTACCTCCGTCTCTCTAAATTGTGCATCATGTGGGATGGGTGTCGTCTTGTTTTCATGAGACATAGTTGAACCATTTTAATGAAGATAATAACTGGATCAAAGAATGGGGATGGGGAATTTGTTATGTTTATCTTTATTTATCTTCTTGTTATTTTTTGAATTGAATAGGATTATGACTACTGAAAATCACGGTCGTTGGGGGCATTTTCTTGTGCAAATAAATGCTGCCCTATGTTTCTAGACCATTTATGGATGGAAACATTGTGGAATGTAGGAATTGGTTAATCATGTAAAGCTGTCTGATTAAATGAATAACTGGAACCCTTGTGTGATCACACCGGTTGAACAAAACTGAAATAATAAACATGTGGGTGCTGGTTATGGTTTATTTATGTGTAGGGGGTGTTTTGTGGGTTGTTGTGGATCAGGTGAGCAGCGGGGCTGCAGTTGTCTTGTTTGTGAGTTGGCGTGAATGCTATGTTGGTGGTTTGCAGTGGGACTGCAGGGATGGGTTTGAATGTGAACAAACTATGGGTTGTGAATAATAAATAAAAGTGGAAGAGTTATTGAATGTTGGGTCATGGTAATTGAATGAGAATAATAATCAATGGGATTGGTTGGTTAATAATAAGGGACTTGTTTTTGTTGCCTGTGTTTTCATAATATGATTTGTGGATGGCATGGATATGTTTTACGAATGATTAATATGGTTGGTTGTGGATAATTTACCTTTAGTTAAGGAACTAATAATCTAATTCTGTTGAAACATGAAAACCTAAATAGGGTTGGGGTTGTTTGTTGTATGCATGCTTCTACATAGCAGTACCGAGGAACGTGCTCAGTTTCTCTTTTTAGAATCCATAGGTTGGGCTGCGTGTTTGGTGAACATATATACATTTGTATCTTTTTGTTTTGTCGCACCCCACCCATATTGAGAACTTAGTGCCAAACACTCCCATTTCATGGGAGAGGGTGTTTTCCCCCTTAGTTACTATCTCCTTCCTGCTTTTTCTTCCATAGGTTGTGATAGCCTGAGGGAACATTACACCTAAGACTCTTCGTGTAGGTTTCAGTTGGGGTGGCTTTAGCCCAAGACTCTTCGGGAGGATTACTTTTTCACAAGAATCTTCGGGATGAGGCCTAGGTGTGTGCGGGCGGTATATGTGGTTGAGAGGTCGAGGTTTGTGCGGGCGGGATATGTGGTTGAGAGGCCTAGGTGTGTGCAGGCGGGATATGCAGTTGAGAGGCCTAGGTGTGTGCGGGCATGATATGGGGTTGAGAGGCCCAGGTGTGTGTGGGCGGGATATGTGGTTGAGAGGCCCAGGTGTGTGCGGGTGGGATATGTGGTTATGAGTCCCAGGTGTGTATGGGTGGGAAGAGTGTGGTAGAGTTAGGACGTTCACCGTTAGAAAGAGTAGGTAACTCGTGGGAAATGGTGCAGGGTACCCATTAATCTTGTTCTTATATAATACTACAACCTGTTGTTTTGTGTTTTGTTTAGCGTGGCCGGTGAGGTTGGCTGGATAGAATTCCTTGCTAGGTTTTGGTTTCTTCTGTTGTTCTCACGGGACATTAGGATGTCTCCCCACTTGGGAACAAGAGATTTAGGATTCCCTACAATGTATACTTGTATTCTCACCCTACGTTTACTTTCAGTTTTCTAGGCGGACTACCAGGGCCGTGCAAGACCCTACTAGTTGGGATAGTTGGAGTTGTTGCAGTTTTCTGTACTCTTATTTCTTTTCGTATTGTATTTTTTTGTACTTGTACATTGATTCAGAACTACTTAAACATGCATGTGGAATTGGTTTGGGGTATTTCCATTTACTCTTTACTTTTTCTTTTAGTGTTTGACTCATCCTATTTCCTGATCTTAAATTAAAAAAAAGGGTAATGCCCCCCATATTTGTAAAAACTCATACCCTTGGTGCTAGTCGCCACTCTGGGGCATACTGGAGACGGGACTCAGGGGTCATTATCTCCCTTTCCCCATTGCCAGCTCATGTGGGGCATCTTTGTTGGGAGGGGGTCATGACATAATGGTATTAGAGGGATGGTTGAGAGATAAAATGGACTCTAGAGTTAGGCACAGTTAGGATTGCATGGGATGGTAGGGAGACCATGTTGGATGGTCGTGGTGCATGACATAGTCCAAAGAAGACCGGTTAGGACATAAGATTTTAGGGCCCCCCATGATCCGATGCAAGGAATCTGATCCTACCTAACAACGAAGTGAGAATACATTGATTTCTGGGTAGAGACCCTGGGGAAGGTATGGACATCTTGAATATGGATTTTCAGGTGTAGGTATGGACACATCGAGTTTGTAGTGATGCCGTTTGGAGTTACAAATTCACCAGTTATGTTCATGGGACATATAAACCTTGTCTTCTGAGAGTTTCTGGACCATTTCAACGTTGTGTTTATCTATGACATCCTGATCTACTCAAGATCAGTGGAGGACCACATTGATCATCTCAGGGCATTCTTGGAAGTCCTTTGACACCATAAACATTATGGTAAATTATTAAAGTGTAACTTCTTGACACACGAAGTACACTTCCTTGGCCACATAGTGTCTCAACATGGAGTGTCAGTGGACCCGTCGGAGGTGGAGACAAGTGTTTCTTGGGTGGCACCCAAGAGTGTGGAATAAGTTTGTAGTTTCTTGGAGTTGGCAGGTTATTATCGGATTTTCGTTTCAAACTTCTGTTGAGTTGTTTCTCCATTGATAGCTTTGACTTAGAATAACCAGGTCTTCTTATGGAGCGAGTAGTGCCAGAAAGATTTCTACTCCCTAAAGGATATGTTGGTCAGTGCTCCCATACTCAGGTTACTAGAGGAAGGGAGGTTGTACGAGGTGTTTTTTGATGCTTCTGGCCTTGGTTTGGGGTGTGTATTGATGCAGAAGAAGGGTGTTCTGTTATGGGTCTAGGAAGTTCCACCCTCACAAGAGTAACTATTCCACCCATTACCTAGAGTATGCAACAGTAGTGTGCGCACTAAAATTGTGGCGACATTACCTCTTTGGGGAGCGCTTTTTTCTCTTCTCATATCACAAGAGCATACGTTATATCTTCTCCCAGTGTGACGTGAACTTATGGTAGTAGATATGGGTTGAGTTTCTCTAAGACTATGACTTTGAGATCTCATACACTGAAGGTAAGGGAAACGTTGTGGTTGATGCCCTAAGCAGGAAGTCGCATAAGGAAGTGGTTCAGGAATCCGCTGATGCTTGGAGAGTTATGGGAGTGTTGGATGCCTTGCACTTGGATGCAAGGGTAAAGGGTGTTAGAGGCTGTTTTTTTAGATGATGGTGCAGTTCTCCTTGTTGCAGAAGGTGGAAGAGACTCAATGGGGAGACTCCAAGGCAGAAGTAATGCAGGATCGTTTTGATCAGGGAAATTCTCCAGAAGGATGGTCAGAGGACATCCGACATCATATGCTTTTTCATCGAAGGATGTTTGTCCTAGAGGCAATGCGTGAGGGAGTTCTCCATGAGTTCCATAGATCAGCCTTGGTGGTACATCCAGGTGTTTCAAAAATGTACTAAGGCATGAGAGAATAGTTTTGGTGGTCGGGGGTGAAACAGGCATTGGCGAAGTTTGTGGCTAAGTGCCTAGTGTGTCAACAAGTGAAGGCTGAACATCGTGTTCCCGATGGTTTGTTTCATCCTTTAGATGTCCCCGAGTGTAAATAGGATGAAATCTCAATGGACTTCGTCATAGGACTACCCAGAGCTCAGGGTGGTTATGATTCTATCTGGGTTATGGTGGATCGACTGACCAATTCTGCTCACTTGTTAGCAATTAAGGAGTCAGGCCCGGTGAGTACATTAGCAAAGAGGTACGTAGTTGAGGTGGTGCGTTTGCATGGAGTTCTTATGACTATCATCTCATATCGGAATACTCGGTTTACCTCACAAGTATGGAGGGGGTTACAACATGCTTTTGGCACCCAGCTACACCTTAGAACTTCTTTCCACCCCCCAGATCAATGGGAAAATAGAGCGGACTATCCAGACGTTGGAGGACATGCTGCGAGCATGCGTTCTAGATTTCAGAGGGTCATGGGTACGACCCTTGCATTTAGTAGAGTTTCCCAACAACAACAGCATCCAATCTACTATTGGCATGGAACCGTTTGAGGCTTTGTATGGAAGACCATGTCGTTCACCCATTTTTTGGGAAGAGGTTGGTGAGACAGGTGCTCTTGGGCCAGAGGTAGTACAATGCACCACAGAGAAAGTCCAGCTTGTGTGTGAGAGGATGAAAGTGTCTCAGAACTGACATAAGTCTTTTGTTGATTGTAGGTGGAGGCCCTTGCAGTTCGAGGTGGGAGATCATGTGTTCTTCATTTTTTCCCCTCGATGGGGGAAACCAAGGTTTTGGAAAGGGATTAGGCTCTCCCATAGGTTCATTGGACCTTTCGAGGTGCTGAGGCCAGTTGGTGAGGTGGCATAACATCTATCCCTGTCACCTCAATTGGAGAAGGTTCATGGCGTCTTCCACGTCTCTCAGCTTCGTCGCTACTTACACGAAAACTCTCACATTATCGACTGGGGAGAGTTAGATATGGGATATGACAATACCTTCAAGGAATAACCCGTCAAAATAGAGGATCGTAAAGAGAAGGTTCTCCGTGGACAAACCATCACCTTGGTTCGTGTGTTGTGGAGGCATGGCAGCCTCGAGGAGAGCACGTTGGAGCAGGAGGCTCAGATGCATGCTCAGTACACGAAGTTGTTTTGACTTGTGTTTTTCTTTGTTCTTCTGAGCTTTGTTTTGATGTTATACTCTGTACCATTGATGTATGGAATGCTTGGATTGTTGGTTGTGAGAATTTTTGTTTCCTTGTTCTCTGGAAGTGTGTAACTTGTCTGTATGTGTGGGGAAATGAAAAAAAATGATCCTTAATCAAGACGCACTAATGGGGGTGCGATTGAACCCGTGCAGGTGATTCACTACCACCTAAAGCGGATAATATCTCAACATAGGAGAAGGAATTTCCCCAAACCACGTGTTCAGAAAGTGTGTTGGTTGAACGGTGTTGTGGGATGTGCAAGTTGAGAAATCATAATGTATGGAAGTGGGAAGACCCAATTCTTAATCAAGACGCATTAATGAGTATGTGATTAAACTCATGAAGGTGAGTCAGTGCCACCTAAAGTGGATAATATATCGACATACAAGAAGTAATTCCCAACACATATGATTATGGTTGTTGGATTGGTTCCTGTTATAATGAGATCCTTGATAGATATTTTGTTGGGTTCCTCTAGGTTGGCTTTTTAATTCTCGGGGACGAGAATGTTTTAAGAGGTATTTGATGTAATGGTCCGGACCTCTCCGGAAAATTCCTTTGTCCAAAAGAAGGTCATGAAGTGTTCTGGAGGGTAAAATTGAATTTTCCCACAGAATTTTGTAACTTCATGCCGTCTAGTGAGAGTACACGCCATGTACCACCTCGTCGGGTATACCCCCTGTTGAAGTTGTTTCCTTGCCGCTTGATATAAATGAGTAGACACCATGTAGCCCATCCTACACGCCGTGTAGTGTCTCCCCGCGTACGCGTTACCCTCAAACCGTGTGTTGACCAGTCAACGGTCGTGTGTCATGGTTAAGCCGTGTCCTTGCCGCGTGAAATAAATGAGTACATGCCATGTATCTCATACTACACGCCGTGTAGTCCTTCCACGCATACGATTTACATTCAAACCGTTTGTTGACTAGTCAACGACCATGTTCCGCATTGAAGGTCGTGTTGGAAGCCGCGTGGCGACCGTGTGAAATGGCCAAGTACACGCCATGTACTAGAAAGTACATGTCGTGTACTTTATTTTTTCTCGCCTATAAAAGTAGGGGGGTCTCTCCTCATTTTCAAATCACTCCTCTCCTCCCCATTCCCTCGAGTAGAGTTCTCCCGAGAGAGACTCAAAATCTCCTTTCGTCCATAACTTCTTCATCTGAGCTCCGATTTACGATTCTTTAGCGTCCACGGGATCGTAATGATGGGGCAAAACTTCTGAGCTTGGATATGTTGTGTTCCCTTTGGCCTTTCCTTCCTAGCATCCACCTGATGAGGTTTTTCCGGGATTTTACAGAAGCGACAGATGCTAACGAATGTCTTCTAATGTTTTCATGGGGGAGCGTTGTGATCGAAAACTGTGGAGGTAGGAATCTTACCTTTGTCTCTTTAAATTGTGCATAATGCGGGATGGGTGTCCTCTTGTCTTCAGGAGACATAGTTGAACCAGTTTAATGAAGATAATAATTGGCTTAAATAACAGGGATGGGGAATTTGTTATGTTTATATTTATTTATCCTATTGTTGTGATGTGAATTGAATAGGCTTATGCATACTTAAAACCACGGTTTTTGGGGGCCTTTGCTTGTGTAATTAATTGTTGCCCTATCTTTCTAGAACATTTAAGGATGGAATCATTGTGGAATGTGGAAATTGGTTAATCATGTAAAGTTGGTTGATTAAATGAATAACCAGAACCCTTGTGTGATCACCCCGGTTGAACAAAACTGAAATTATAAACATGTGGGTGCTGGTTAGGATTTATTTATGTGAAGGGGTGTTTTGTGGGTTATTGTCAATCAGCTGAGAAGCGGGGCTGCAGTTGGATTGGTTGTGGGTTGGCGTGAATGCTATGTTGGTGGTTGGAAGCAGGGCTGCAGGGATGGGTTTGAATGTGAACGAACTATGGGTTGTGAATAATAAATAAAAGAGGAAGAGTTAATGAATGGCGTGGAATGGTAATTGAACGGGAATACTAATCAATGGGGCTGGTTGGTAAATAAGAAAGGACTTGTTTGTGTTTCTTGTGTTTTCATAACTTGATTTGTGGATGGCAGGAATATTTTTTACAAACTATTGTTATGGTTGGTTGTGGATAATTTCCCTGTAGTTAAGGAACTAATAAACTAATTATATTGAAACATGAAAACCTAAATGGGGTTGGGGTTGTTTTTTGTATGCATGCTTCGACATATCTGTGCCAAGGCATGTGCTCAGTTTCTCAATTTAGAATCCATAAGTTGGGATGTGTGTTTGGTATACATATATATCTGTATCTTTGCCTTTTGTCACACCCACCCATGTTGAGAACTTAGTGCCAAACACTCCCATTTCCTGGGAGAGGGTGATTTTCCCCTTTGTTACTAGCTCCATCCTTCTCCTTCGTCCATAGTTGTTGATGGCTTGAGGCAACCTTACACCTAAGACACATTAGTTAAGTTTCGGTTGGGGTGGTTTTATCCCAAGACTCTTTGAGCAGGTTTAATTTTTCTCAAGAATCTTCTGGATGAGGCCCAGGTGTGTGAGGACGAGATATATTGTTGAGAGGCCCAGGTGTGTGCGGGCAGGATATGTGGTTGATAGGCCCAAGTGTGTGCTGGCGGGATATGTGGTTGAGAGGCCCAGTTGTGTGGGGGCTGGATATGTGGTTGAGAGGCCCAGGTGTGTGCGGGCGGGATATGTGGTTGAGTGGCCCAGGTGTGTGCAGCGGAATATGTGTTTGAGAAGCCTAGGTGTGTGGGGGTGGGATATGTGGTTATGAGGCCCAGGTGTGTACGGGCGGGAAGAGTGTAGTAGCGTCAGGACGTTCTCCATTAAGAAGAGTAGCTAACTAGTGGGAAATGGTGTGGGGTACCCAATACTCGTGTTCTTTTATACTACTACTACCCGTTGTTTTGTGATTTGGTGAGCGTGGCTAGTGAGGTTGGGTGGATAAAATTTTTTACTAGGTTTTGGTTTCTTCTGTTATTCTAATAGGGCATTATGATGTCACCCCCCTTGTGCATGAGAGATTTAGTTTTCCCTACTGAGTATACTTGTATGCTCACCCTATGTTTACTTTCAGGTTTTCAAGAGGACTACCAGGGCTGTGCAAGAACCTACTAGTCGGGACAATTAGAGTTGTTGTAGTTTGTTGTACTCTTGTTTATTTTGGTATTGTACTTTTTTTGTACTTGTACTTTGATTTAGAATTGTTCAAACATGCATATAGGATTAGTTTGGGTTTATCTCCTTTTACTCGTTACTTTTTCTTTTGGTGTTTGACTTTGTAAAGACCCGTAAAATTCAAGAGAAATTTTTTCTTAATTTTCTTTAGAATTTTACAAGTGCGCGGTTTAAGACGGCACCTGATTCCGAGGCCCAGAGTGCCCGGAATTAATTTCCGAAGTTTGGCTCGGGTACGTTCAGTGAACGAACGAGCGGGAATTCCTAAATTTTTGATCCGGTGCTCGGAATTGAAATCCGAGGGCACCGATGAACTCGCAGCGCCGAAATTCACTTAAAGAGACCTTTTCGGGAGTTGCGTTTGTTGCGGGTTGAAAGTTAGTTTTGGGGATTAAAAGATAAGTAAAATAAAATTATGTTTGAATTTTATTTTATTCGTGGTGGTTAGACTCTCTCATGGGAAGTTGTTGGTGGGGCCCACAACCACCCAACTTCCCATGTGTGGTTATGAGGGAGGTGGGGCCCACACGAGCCCCCACCTTTTCAAATTCCCTAACCCCTCTAAACCCCCTCTTAATTATGTGACTCTCCCCTACATTAATTATTGCCAACTTATCTCATCATTTAATTTTTGTCAACTCTAGATTTAATTAATGAATTCAACTTTTGAATTTTGATAGGTTGGCAAAGTGAAAATAAAATAAGGTGTAGCTTATTTTATTTTGGGAGTTGCTGTGTTGTGTGGAGATTTGAGAGAGGAAGAGTTCTACACTTTGAATAACTTCATCTTCCTCCTTGAAGAACGCGAAGAACACCGACACGCCGTTCTATCTTCTCTCCACGTCAAAGAAAGGGAGACACCGCTTCCTCCTCGGTTTTTCTTCGTCGACTTGAGAAGTTTCGCCAACGACGTATCGCATCGGACGCATCCCTTCGTCAACGGATTTGACGAACGACGACCGCGACGCCCGACCTCCGCGACGTCGTCTTCCGCGGAACGTAGACAAATCTTCGAACCTTATACCCGAGGTAGGGGTTGTTGATTTCTTTTTGGTTTCCTTATTTTATTCTTGATCGTGAATAGCAAGTCTAACGTGTGGCTTGAATTATTTAAAGTTGCGTTATTATTTTAATGTGAGGGGGCCGGACCGCACGAACACGGCCGAACCCCCCTCCATCGTTCTTGTTTATTCTTGCGGGTGGAAGCAAGTGGCGTGGTGCCGTCGCACCACGCGGATGATCGTGCAAATATTTTACGCGGCGCCGTCGCGCTACGCCGAGGAAGAATCTCCAAGAACGCGACGCCGTTGCGCCGCGTTGAATGGAATCAAGGCACGGCGAAGGGGCGCGGTGCCGTCGCACCGCGCCGGATGACGAACGCCGCGGCCGGTTCCGAGCCGCGGCGGGGTGAGGAGACCGCGGCCGGTTCCGGGCCGCGGCGGGCTGTGAAGACCGGCGGCCGGGCCGCCGGCGTCGGAAGCCGAAGGGGGGACCGGAATTTCTGGTCCCGTTAGAGAAAACCGGCCGGCCAGCTGGCCGGCCGGATACCATTAAAACCGGGGGAATTAATCCCCCGGCCACCTCATAAAAACCCCCCTCTTTATGAGGGGGGGCGGTCCCTTGAAGGATGGGGGCAGCCGGCCCCCCGGTTCCGCACCAGCAGGCCCCCCACGTGGGGGGGGGGGGGGGGCGTTTTTAAAATTAAAACGGCGCGGCTATGCCGCGCCGCCAGATGAAGGGCGGGATCCCCCCGTGTGCGGCCCCTCGCGGCGCCAGGCCGCCGCGGCCCGCCGCGCCGCCGCGCCGCCCCAGCGCACGGTCGCGCGCTTCCGTGCCGCCTCCGCGCACCGCCGCGCCGCCGCCAGCCACCGCGCCGCCCCAGGGAGGGGGGGTCGGGCCGGGTCGGCCCGGACCTGGACCCCCCCGTTTCGAACCAGAATCGGTTTTTGGGCCATATCTTGAGCCTCGGACCTCCGAATGACGAACCGTCTGCGGCAACGCGATCCTTGGATCGAGACGGTCGTTTCAGTATATCGCACTCAAGGTTTCAGATTAATTTGAGTTCGGCCGGGTTGGTTCGTTCACGAAACCAACCGGGCCTTCGGAGCGGAAACGCTCATATCTTGAGCTACGAACGTCTGATTGACGTGCCGTCAGTCGCGTTGTGTTCCTCTTAGTGAGACGGATCTTTTGGCATACTCCGCCCGAGGTTTGGACGCAGGTGGAGTACGGTCGGGTTGGTTTTTCCTTAAAAACCAACCGGGCCCCGGAGACGAAAATGCCAATAACTCTCAGACCGGGCATCTGATCGACGCGCCGTCTGTTGCGTTGAGTTCCTATTGACGATACGGAACTTTTGGATACATCAACTCTGGTCTTTGTGACAGTTGATGTATCAGCCTCTCGGCTCGTGGAGCGGACCCTCCGAACGAGCTTGCTATGTGCGGGAACCCTAGTGCTGGCTGCGACTGCTACTGCTACGACTGCTACTGTGACTGCGACGACGACAGTACAGAGATCCTGTGTGGATTCGACGACGACGACTACAGCACTCAGCGATCCTACGTGGATCAGTGCTACAGGTCCTATGTGGGCCCGATCCTGTGTGGGTCCTTGCGCTCAGCGGTTCTGTGTGAGCCAGCGCCTACAGGTCCTGTGTGGGCCCGATCCTGTGTGGGTCTTTGCGGGGGTTAGTTACCTATCGATCCTTCGTGGGTCCGACGACTTAGATGGATCAGTGATCATCTTTATCATCCTTGAAGAAGTATACCTATGTGAGCTGAATCCTGTTGCTTTCCTGTGTGGATTGTGTTGTGCAATCCTGTGTGGATTATGTTTTGCTTTTCTATGTGGAATACGTATACTTTCCTGCGTGGACTGAGTTGTACTTGGGCTCGGAGGTTGGAGCGTATTTTAATTGATGACTTAGGTATATGTATGGGCATATACCTAAGCAGTGTCGGTTGTTACTTCGTGATTGTACTTTTCTTCATGGTTTATCCTTTGTGGATTTGAGAGACCTTCAGGGGTCTCGGGGTCCCTACTGAGTAGCTTATACTCACCCCTGCACGGGCTTCGCCCGCACTACGTTGTGTTGGTTGCAGACGACGGACAACGTTGACCTTAGCTGAGGCTTGTAGAGCGGGACGGTACCCGGAGGTGGACCACTGGGCGGGACGTGCAAGGAGCGGACGGCGGGACCCGTGGAGCAGAGGAGCTATCTGTACCCACCCTTCAGGTGGGATTTCCAGTGGACAGCTCGGAGTAGCGGCTTTTACTTTTCAGTTGCTGTTTTCCCTTTCGAGTTGTACTTTACTTTCAGTTTGGGTTTGTATACTGGCCCATTTACTTTTCCGCACTTTCAGTTGTGCTCTGATTTGTTTAGTGTTTACTTTCCGCTTGCTTACTCTGTGGTGTTTGTTACTTTTCAAAGGCAATGCCTTCCCTTTTTACTGGGATTTACGCCTTGGTGCTAGTCGCCAGCCCCTGGCCTATGGAAGGCGGGCTTGGGGTAGTCACGGCACGGACCCCGAGGGCGGGTCGTGAAAAATTGGTATCAGAGGAGTTCGGTTCTACCGCGAACTCTGATCTTTTCTATGTGAAGCAATAATGTTTAGCGTATTGAGTGTGGTTATCAGTCCAGGGAGTCTAGTGTTGGTGCGGCGGCCGACGTATCCGTACACCAGGACCCTGACTTCTGATTTCCGACTTAATGCACGAAAACATTGATTGCGTGTGTGTTTCAAAGTTTTCTTTGTGATTACTTATATCAGCTCACCAGGTATACTGTTCTAACCGTGGCGCACCTGTTTCCTTTTCAGGATGGCCCCACGACGGCAGCCAGCTAGGGTTCCGAGAGTCGAGCGAGACGACAGCCCACCGAGCGACGAGGCCTCGGTGCAGGGCCCTTTTCCAGTAGTGGCACCGGCGGTAGCTTTACCCGCCGATCCCCCGATGCTTCCAGCAGCAGCCGCTGACGATGCACGTCGCCTCAGCGCACTGCATGAGTTTCAGCGCCAGCGACCGCCCAGGTTTCGCGGGGAGACGGATCCCCAGGCAGCAGAGGACTGGCTGGAGGCAGTAGTTCGAGTGTTTAGGCCAGTAAGGACACCAGCAGACCTCATGGTGATCCTCGCTGCGAGCCTACTACACGCAGCAACAGGACGATGGTGGAGCTTGATGCTCTAGGTACACGATGAGGAATCTCTACTTTGGACGGACTTTGAGAGCCTCTTCCGCTCGGAGTTCGTCCCAGCCACCCTTCGTGCGGTGCGTATCCAGGAGCTTCTACAGCTGCGGCAGTGCAGCATGACGGTCGCTCAGTACTCTGCGAGATTTACCGATCTCTCGCGCTACTCGACCGACATGGTACGAGACCCATTCTTCTGGGCCCGGACCTTCGAGCAGGGTTTGAGACACGAGATCAGGGCATCGCTGATCTCCCTCAGCATACCGACTCAGACAAGAGTACTGGAGCGGGCTCTTCTGATCGAGAGCTTCCTTGCTGAGTCTACACCAGCACAGAGACCCACCGCAGGGCGGCACGTGGCAGAGTCATCTGCAGCAGGCAGTCGACGGATGACTCGGGGGTCCAGACAGACCAGACCTTCAGGCAGACGATCTCAGGGCACTGGCTCAGCAGTGCGGGGCACACAGCGCGGAGCCAGTCTTACGAGAGGCAGACATTGCTACTCGTTCGGCGGGCAGGGCCACATGGCTCGTGACTGCCCGACCCACCGTGCCGAGGAGCAGCAGACGGTTGAGGGACCACCGAGGCAGAGGCAGAGGGTCGACCGTGGCGGTCCGCAGGGAGGAGGCGGACGAGGCAGAGGAGCTGGACGAGCAGCCGGTGGTGGCCGACGCTTTGAGGCTCTACCACCACCACCACCAGGAGGTCCACCCCGACCACAGGGAGCTGGCGGGCAGCGACAGGCACAGCTCCAGGCAGCAGAGGCCTACGACCACGGCGCACCCGAGATGATTCGAGATACTATCTGTGTCTATTCCACCCTTGCTGTAGTTCTTATAGACACAGGAGCGAGTCATTCTTTCATAGCCACTGCCCTTGTTCGGAGCTCGGAGATTCCGACAGAGCCGTTGGCTCGATCCTTACGGCTAGAGACTCATACGGGAGCAGACTCGACGATTATGCACTGGTGCCGGCAGTGTGAGCTTACTCTAGGAGGCGAGAGCTTCGGCTGGGATCTTCTTATAGCAGCGTCGAGGCCTTACGACGTCATCTTGGGCATGGATTGGCTATCTACGGTCCATGCACAGATTGACTGTTTTCGGCGCAAGGTGCGATGTGTACGCACTGACGGGAGCAGGTTCACCTTCACCGGCGAGAAGGGAGCCTTAGCAGCACAGGATGGACTTCCGCGGAGGAGAGGACAGCCCATCACTCATCAGTTGGCTAGCCTTATCCTTGGAGCAGTTGACGTGCGGAGTCCCGGTTTTCCTGCAGTGGTGGATCAGTTTGCGGATGTTTTTCCTGACGATGTTCCAGGGCTACCTCCTCGCAGAGAGGTAGACTTTTATATTGACTTGTACCCTAGGACAGCCCCGATATCCACTCTAGCATATCGGATGGCCCCCCGCCGAGCTTCGAGAGCTACGGGTACAGTTGGAAGACTTGCAGGGCAAGTGGTTCATCCGACCCAGTGTTTCACCCTGGGCTTCCCCGATATTGTTCGCCAAGAAGGCGGACGGGAGCTTGCGACTTTGTGTTGACTATCGTCGCCTGAACCAGGTGACAGTGAGGAACAAGTATCCGCTACTGAGGATTGATGACCTCTTTGATCAGCTCAAGGGATCACGGTGGTTCTCGAAGATAGACCTCAGGTCAGGCTATCACCAGCTCAGAGTCAGAGACAAGGATGTGCAGAAGACAACCTTCAGATGTCGGTATGGCCACTATGAGTTCTTGGTTATGCCTTTCGGTGTAACCAATGCCCCAGCAGTGTTCATGGCTCTCATGAACAGGATATTTCGGCCATACCTCGATCGGTTTGTCGTAGTCTTCATCGACGACATTCTGATTTACTCTACGACAGAGGAGGTGCACGCCTATCACTTGCGAGTTGTTCTTGACACACTCCGAGAGCACCAGCTTTATGGTAAGCTCTCGAAGTGCTAGTTCTGGATTCGTGAGGTCCACTTTTTGGGACACGTTATCTCTGAGGCGGGAGTTGCAGTGGATCCCGCGAAGATTGAGGTTGTGTTAGCATGGGAGCCACCCAGGAGCGTGACTGAGGCTCGGAGTTTCTTGGGACTAGCTGGATACTATCGGAGATTCGTGCCTGACTTCTCTAGAGTTGCGGCATCACTCACAGCTTTGACGAAGAAGGGGAAACCCTTCATGTGGTCAGACAGATGTCAGCAGAGCTTCCAGGAGCTGAGACAGAGATTGACTAGCGCACCTATCTTGAGGTTGCCTGAGGAGGGAGTAGGGTACGTAGTCTACTGCGATGCATCAGGGACCGGACTCGGATGTGTTCTGATGCAGGAGCGGGCCGTGATCGCCTATGGATCACGTCAGTTGAGGCCGCATGAGAAAAACTACGCTACCCATGACCTGGAGTTAGCAGCAGTGGTCTTCGCTCTGAAGACATGGCGACACTATCTGATAGGCGAGCGCTTTACAGTCTTTTCCGATCATCAGAGTCTCAGGTATATCTTCTCGCAGAAGGACCTGAACCTGAGACAGCGGCGATGGCTCGAGTTCCTCCAGGACTATGACTTTGAGATAGTCTATACTCCTGGGAAGGGGAACGTAGTAGCCGATGCCCTCAGCAGGAGGACGGGCATTCAGCTACTCGAGGAGGCGACGGAGCAGCTAGCCTCTTTGCAGATATCCTTCATGGATAGAGATGGAGCAGCCTTTCTTCAGTCTCTCACAGTCACTCCTCCACTACTGCAGCGAGTCAGGGAGGCACAGCATGGGGACGCTGACTGTGAGACACGGCGTGCACAGATATCCTCGGAACAGGCACCTGATGGTTTCTCCCTTGGAGCAGAGTACGACATCCTTTTCAGAGGACGTACCATGGTACCAGTAGCTTTGCGAGAGGACGTGCTGAGAGAGTTTCACACTTCTCCTTTGGTGGTACATCCTGGAGTGGCGAAGATGTACCAGGACCTCAGACGACAGCACTGGTGGCCGGGCATGAAGAAGGCAGTAGCAGAGTTCGTTTCTCGATGCCTTACCTGCCAGCAGGTGAAGGCAGAGCATCAGGTACCAGCAGGCTTGGTACAGCCCTTGGAGGTTCCGGAGTGTAAGTGGGACGGCATATCTATGGACTTCGTGACTGGACTTCCACGCACTTC
Organism: Viscum album; assembly: GCA_963277665.1. Classification (NCBI taxonomy): domain Eukaryota; kingdom Viridiplantae; phylum Streptophyta; class Magnoliopsida; order Santalales; family Viscaceae; genus Viscum; species Viscum album. Next base: position 575,181,998 of record OY728138.1, on the reverse strand, counting down.
CAGAGGTCACGACTCCATCTGGGTGATTGTTGACCGACTCACCAAGTCGGCACACTTCTTACCCATCAGAGAGCAGGGCTCAGTGGAGAGCTTGGGACGTCTCTACGTTCAGGAGATTGTGCAGCTCCACGGCGTGCCATCATCTATCGTTTCCGATCGAGATGCCCGCTTTACTTCCCGGCTTTGGAAGGGGTTACAGGAGGCGTTCGGGACGCAGCTACATCTTAGCACAGCTTTTCACCCTCAGACGGATGGTCAGACGGAGAGGACCATTCAGACTCTCTAGGACATGCTCCGCGCATGTGTCCTCGACTTTGGTCGTAGCTGGGAGGACCACCTACCCTTGGTGGAGTTTGCATACAACAACAACTACCACTCCACCATCGGGATGGCACCGTACGAGGTGTTGTACGGTCGACCATGTAGATATCCTTTGTGCTGGACAGACCCTGGGGAGTCAGCACTGGTGGGACCGGAGATGGTCCAGGACACGACAGAGAAGGTCTAGGTCATCCAGGAGTGGATGAGGACAGCTCAGAGCCGGCAGAAGTCATACGATGACAGGAGGCGGAGGCCACTGGAGTTCGAGGATGGCGACCACGTCTTCTTGCGGGTCTCACCTCGACGTGGTATTCGGAGATTTGGCCGAGGTGGCAAGTTATCTCCGCGCTTCATCGGACCCTTCCAGGTCCTCAGCAGGGTTGGCGAGGTGGCTTATCGCCTGGCTCTACCACCTCAGTTGCACCGGGTGCACGACGTCTTCCACGTATCCCAGCTGAGGAGATACGTGCACGACCCGACGCACATCATTGATCATGGGGAGCTTGACATTGACGATGGGGTGACTTTTACGGAGGTCCCGATGGAGATAGAGGATCGACAGGAGCGGGTCCTGCGTGGGCGATTGATTCCTCTTGTGCGCATCAGATGGCAGCACGGGAATCTCCAGGAGAGCACATGGGAGCGGGAGGCTCAGATGCGTGCTCAGTACCCTCATTTGTTTCCCTAGTTTTTGATGTAACTTTACGGGGACGTAAAGCCCTGAGGTGGGAGTAATGTAAAGACCCGTAAAATTCAAGGGAAATTTTTTCTTAATTTTCTTTAGAATTTTACAAGAGCGCGGTTTCAGACGGCACCTGATTCCGAGGCCCAGAGTGCCCGGAATTAATTTCCGAAGTTTGGCTCGGGTACGTTCAGTGAACGAACGAGCGGGAATTCCTAACTATTGATCCGGTGCTCGGAATTGAAATCCGAGGGCACCGATGAACTCGCAGCGCCGAAATTCGCTTAAAGAGACCTTTTCGGGAGTTGCGTTTGTTGCGGGTTGAAAGTTAGTTTTGGGGATTAAAAGATAAGTAAAATAAAATTATGTTTGAATTTTATTTTATTCGTGGTGGTTAGACTCTCTCATGGGAAGTTGTTGGTGGGGCCCACAACCACCCAACTTCCCATGTGTGGTTATGAGGGAGGTGGGGCCCACACGAGCCCCCACCTTTTCAAATTCCCTAACCCCTCTAAACCCCCTCTTAATTATGTGACTCTCCCCTACATTAATTATTGCCAACTTATCTCATCATTTAATTTTTGTCAACTCTAGATTTAATTAATGAATTCAACTTTTGAATTTTGAAAGGTTGGCCAAGTGAAAATAAAATAAGGTGTAGCTTATTTTATTTTGGGAGTTGCTGTGTTGTGTGGAGATTTGAGAGAGGAAGAGTTCTACACTTTGAAGAACTTCATCTTCCTCCTTGAAGAACGCGAAGAACACCGACACGCCGTTCTATCTTCTCTCCACGTCAAAGAAAGGGAGACACCGCTTCCTCCTCGGTTTTTCTTCGTCGACTTGAGAAGTTTCGCCAATGACGTATCACATCGGACGCATCCCTTCGTCAACGGATTTGACGAACGACGACCGCGACGCCCGACCTCCGCGACGTCGTCTTCCGCGGAACGTAGACAAATCTTCGAACCTTATACCCGAGGTAGGGGTTGTTGATTTATTTTTGGTTTCCTTATTTTATTCTTGATCGTGAATAGCAAGTCTAACGTGTGGCTTGAATTATTTAAAGTTGCGTTATTATTTTAACGTGAGGGGGCCGGACCGCACGAACACGGCTGAACCCCCCTCCATCGTTCTTGTTTATTCTTGCGGGTGGAAGCAAGTGGCGTGGTGCCGTCGCACCACGCGGATGATCGTGCAAATATTTTACGCGGCGCCGTCGCACTACGCCGAGGAAGAATCTTCAAGAACGCGACGCCGTTGCGCCGCGTTGAATGGAATCAAGGCACGGCGAAGGGGCGCGGTGCCGTCGCACCGCGCCGGATGACGAACGCCGCGGCCGGTTCCGGGCCGCGGCGGGGCGAGGAGACCGCGGCCGGTTCCGGGCCGCGGCGGGATGTGAAGACCGGCGGCCGGGCCTCCGGCGTCGGAAGCCGAAGGGGGGACCGGAATTTCCGGTCCCGTTAGAGAAAACCGGCCGGCCAGCTGGCCGGCCGGATACCATTAAAACCGGGGGAATTAATCCCCCGGCCACCTCATAAAACCCCCCTCTTTATGAGGGGGGGCGGTCCTTTGAAGGAGGGGGGCAGCCGGCCCCCCGGTTCCGCACCAGCAGGCCCCCCCACGTGGGGGGGGGGGGGGGCGTTTTTAAAATTAAAACGGCGCGGCTATGCCGCGCCGCCAGATGAAGGTCGGGATCCCCCCCGCGTGCGGCCCCTCGCGGCGCCAGGCCGCCGCGGCCCGCCGCGCCGCCGCGCCACCTCAGCGCACTGCCGCGCGCTGCCGCGCCGCCTCTACGCACCGCCGCGCCGCCTCAGCGCGCCGCCACCGGCCGCCGCCGCCGGCCACCGCGCCGCCCCAGGGGGGGGGTCGGGCTGGGTCGGCCCGGACCGGACCCCCCCGTTTCGAACCAGAATCGGTTTTGGGGCCATATCTTGAGCCTCGGACCTCCGAATGACGAACCGTCTGCGGCAACGCGATCCTTGGATTGAGACGGTCGTTTCGGTATATCGCACTCAAGGTTTCGGATTACTTTGAGTTCGGCCGGGTTGGTTCGTTCACGAAACCAACCGGGCCTTCGGAGCGGAAACGCTCATATCTTGAGCTACAAACGTCCGATTGACGCGCCGTCAGTCGCGTTGTGTTCCTCTTAGTGAGACGGATCTTTTGGAATACTCCGCCCGAGGTTTGGACGCAGGTGGAGTACGGTCGGGTTGGTTTTTCCTTAAAAACTAACCGGGCCCCGGAGACGAAAATGCCAATAACTCTCAGACCGGGCGTCTGATCGACGCGCCGTCTGTTGCGTTGAGTTCCTATTGACGATACAGAACTTTTGGATACATCAACTCTGGTCTTTGTGACAGTTGATGTATCAGCCTCTCGGCTCATGGAGCGGACCCTCCGAACGAGCTTGCTATGTGCGGGAACCCTAGTGCTGGCTGCGACTGCTACTGCTACGACTGCTACTGTGACTGCGACGACGACAATACAGAGATCCTGTGTGGATTCGACGACGACGACTACAGCACTCAGCGATCCTACGTGGATCAGTGCTACAGGTCCTGTGTGGGCCCGATCATATATGGGTCCTTGCGCTCAGCGGTTCTGTGTGAGCCAGCGCCTACAGGTCCTGTGTGGGCCCGATCCTGTGTGGGTCTTTGCGGGGGTTAGTTACCTATCGATCCTTCGTGGGTACGACGACTTAGATGGACCAGTGATAATCTTTATCGTCCTTGAAGAAGTATACCTGTGTGAGCTGAATCCTGTTGCTTTCCTGTGTGGATTGTGTTGTGCAATCCTGTGTGGATTATGTTTTGCTTTCCTATGTGGAATACGTATACTTTCCTGCGTGGACTGAGTTGTACTTGGGCTCGGAGGTTGGAGCGTATTTTAATTGATGACTTAAGTATATGTATGGGCATATACCTAAGCAGTGTCGGTTGTTACTTCGTGATTGTACTTTTCTTCGTGGTTTATCCTTTGTGGATTTGAGAGACCTTCAGGGGTCTCGGGGTCCCTACTGAGTAGCTTATACTCACCCCTGCACGGGCTTCGCCCGCACTACGTTGTGTTGGTTGCAGACGACGGACAGCGTTGACCTTAGCTGAGGCTTGTAGAGCGGGACGGTACCCGGAGGTGGACCACTGGGCGGGACGTGCACGGAGCGGACGACGGGACCCGTGGAGCAGAGGAGCTATCTGTACCCACCCTTCAGGTGGGATTTCCAGTGGACAGCTCGGAGTAGCGGCTTTTACTTTTCAGTTGCTGTTTTCCCTTTCGAGTTGTACTTTACTTTCAGTTTGGGTTTGTATACTGGCCCATTTACTTTTCCGCACTTTCAGTTGTACTCTGCTTTGTTTAGTGTTTACTTTCTGCTTGCTTACTCTGTGGTGTTTGTTACTTTTCAAAGGCAATGCCTTCCCTTTTTACTGGGATTTACGCCTTGGTGCTAGTCGCCAGCCCCTGGCCTATGGAAGGCGGGCTTGGGGTAGTCACGACACGGACCCCGAGGGCGGGTCGTGACAGACTCATCCTATTTCCCGATCATAAATAATGAAAAAAGGGTAATGACTCCCATATTTGTATAAAATATCACCCTTAGTGTTAGTTGCCACTCCGGGGCCTACTAGAGGCGGGACTCAGGGTTAATTGTCTCCCTTTAACCATTGCCAGCTCAAGAGGGGAATCTTTGGTGGGAGGGGGTTGTGACATTTGTATTCTCATCCCATGTTTTTAAAGGATTTTCATAGGTTATTTGGATGTTAAAAAGAATGAATGATTTCATGTTAAATGTTATGTAGATTGTTCAATGAAATAATATTGTTGTATTGTGTTAAAAAAATTGTTTTGGACGAAATGGATACTATTTTAATGTTACCCACACTATATGCTTAGGAGTTGATATGTATGAGTCATGTCCTACCATCCTAAAAAACTAAACCTAAAAAATATTTCGGAATGTGAATAAGTGTAAAATAGTTGTAATATCTAAAATATGTATTGTTTAAGGATGTGGCTTTATAGTTGGACACGAGGTGTGATATTTCATCTTAATATCCACACTATTAAGACATATTAGGTATTATGCATGAATTTAATTTTGGGTTTTTTATATAATTCCCCATTGAGGTATTTAACATTAATATCTATATATTCATGATTATTATAGATTTAATTTTAATTTATTCATTCATGGGGAAAAAAATATAACAATTCCAATGACGTAAGAATGTATTTTATATTCTTATTTTTGGATTTATTTTATTTTATTTAGACGTCCATTATAATATTTCTTTCGTAAATTATATATATTTATTTATCCTCTATATAATTGAGGAGTTATCATATTTTCATCTAAAATTTCATCTATGGGTCACAAGAATAATGAAAATAATCATTTGAAATAAAAGTCAATCTTATTTTTCTAGTTTTCATCTGGTATATTTTTCTTCCATGTCAATATATTTCAAAATTGTTATAAATACAACCTTTTCAGTACTAAAATGCTTTTTAGGGATGTCTTATTTTATCTGTACCATTTCACATGATTTTAGGAATCCATCTAATGATTTTCTATGAGGGTTAACTTTTATTGTCTTTATTAAATGTGAAAAGGAGGGTTTTCCTTTTAATCTTCTATGATGTTAATGGAATTTCACATTACAATAACAATTTTAACGTATCTAGATTATTCAATATGATTTCGATGATGTTAAAAATAAAAATATTATATTAAAAAATATTTTCATTTTTTTCATTCCTTTTCATCTATTCAATAGAAAAATTTATTTATCAATTAAATCTACTAATCAGATAGCCATTGATAATCTGTTAGATTTTTTTGGATATTAACATCCTATTTAAATATTTAATTTATTTTGATCATACTTACATGAAAATTAAAATACTACTAAATATTTGAATTATTTTTATAATTGATAAAATTATTATTTTTAAACATATACCATTTAAAAATATTGTAATTTAGTAAAAATGTAATCTAATTAATATGGGAAAACCTTGATAAATAGTTATTTCTTACAAAATAAGGATATTAATTAATAATCCATATAGTTTATTATTTTCATTGATCATTCGAAATATATAAAATTAATTATGCATGTAGTGACAGGAGGGGATTAGATATAAATAATCCTACTATGCATTGGATGGTCTCATGAGATATACCAGCTAAATTGAATAATTATAAATGGAGTTTTGGTCTATGCCAATACATAGTTTAAATTGTCTCAGAAAAAAGCCATGATGTTAGACATATCATGATTTCTAAGATCATGATCAAATAGTACCATTTCATTAAACGAGAATTTAAATATTGTAATCCATTAGAAAAATGATATCGATATTATCTATATATTAATTTTGGGCTGATGTTATTGATTACATGAAATGTTTTTTAGTCATATAACTATTCATATTTATTATCCATTATTAATTCATTGTATATTATATTGTATGAAACTCTTTCTATGAATTGGAGCTCACCCTATACTTGTTTTCTTTTCCATTGGATATGATGGTGTATAATATGAATACTATCAAAGATTGGAGAATTTTTTATTCTATGAATATTATATTTCCAATATAATATAAGAATCATTTATATATATAGTTATTCAATAAAACTAAGTAGATTAGTCTTTTAGGATGAGATATTTTTTATTAGTGACCAATTTAATAAAGTAAACACCATATCTAAGATATTGGAGTTTGGTTTTTTTACAAATAATACATATTTTTTATTAATTAATGTTTCAATGTGCCCTATGATAATAATTGTGTATATGTATAGAAACATATAAAAGAATGTTTTTAGAAACCTTAGAAATACATGGAAACTAATGAATCAATCATATCTAATTTATCATAGAAATACACTATATAATAAGAAATGGTTAACATCCTATTGTCAATTCAAATGGATGCATAACTACATATATCAAATAACAGTCCATTTTCAAAATATATATAGGGATAATGATATCAATTAGATAAAATAATTTTTCTTCTGAAAAGTAGGTATTAATGAACCTTAGGTACCCTCCATATGTTAAAAAATTATAATATAACACTATATAAGAAGGATAATAACTAATTTATCACTGTTCATGAGGGAGAAGGAAATAGATTTGAAAACACCACCTTTCCGATCATCTATGATCAGTTTAGACAAAGAATAATTTTTTACCCTCCTAAATTTATCAAAAAAATGGTGTATTATAAGGGTCAATAATTCTCAATAGTTATCAAAAAACAAAACAATGATATTTAATGAGATCAAAGAAATAATTTTGTGAAATGAGTATATAATAAAAATATTTTATTCAGGAAATAATATATATAATTATCACATTTCCAACATATTGTCTTTATAACTTCTATTATTATTAGTAAATTAAATAAAATTTAATTTATAATCATTCATAATGAAATATTGGTCTCATACAAGTTAGTATTCAATCAATGAATATAATATTGGTAAATAGTAATAATTTTATACTTATACATGCTACCTATTTTAAATGAAATTATTCCTTTTAAATAAATTTACCTTTTAAATGATAAATGAAATAATTTTCTAAATATAAAAATCCATATTAATGGTTACTAATGTTCAAAATCATTATCTCTCATTCTAATCATCACATGAAATGGTTAATATATATTATTATAATTATATCTAAGCTTACATGAGTAACACTTGATTCATTTCCTTGGAAACAACTTTCTAAAACCACTACAATTATATTAGTTAATTTAAACAACCCAAAAAATAATATACCATTTTAGATATTCTATCTAAATATAGTCATACAGACCCATAGAAGAAAATTGTAATATATTGACTGAACCTTAGAAAACTAATTACCAATTCTATGTTCTAATTTTATCCATTTACGATAATCCAATATGGAGAAAATTTATTATGAATTTGATTCATGTATATCAATCAGGTATCCATTACTCATCCATGATAAGAATTCTCAATTATTATAAAAAACAAAACAATATATTTTTGCAATGATCTAATATTGACCGGGAACCATTAGAATTCTCATACCCCTTACATAATATTTTTTGATCATTAATACTTCATTAATTAATGTAATAAAATTGTATAGTTAGAAAATAAATTATAAATATCTATTATAGACCAATTAAACATCCATTGTCATCCTCTAGATCTTTCTCAGGACATCACTTATCACACTGGATTCAATTTTCCATCCTTTTATTCTCCTCCCTTGAGATTCATATGAATAAATATTCTTATTTGAATATATATATTCTTAAATTAATTTAACAAATTTAATCGTTTTCACTAACCTAGATTTGTGGATAGTTAGAAATAAAAATTCAGGATTAAAAATAACTAATTAAAAAATATATAATAATTAAATAAATAAATATATTATTATTAAAATGAAAATATCAAGAATAAAAAAATTAATTATATAACATAAATACACCATTCTCAAATGATTCCGCAAATTTTAGAGATACATTGATTGATAAAAAATGATATGATATTCTAAATATTCAAAATGATTTGAAAAATCATTATTTCAAATGTTTCCAAATAATAATAAAATGTGACATTAAATATACATTGTTTTCAATGTCTATGTAATTAAATAGAATTAATATAAAAGTGTATAATTCCATTTTTTAAAAATCTATATTTGGTTAATCTCATAAAAACCCAAAAATATTATTACAAATAATGTGGGGTTTCTAAATTACAATAAATTTTTTATAATCACTAGTAGATGTTTTTTGAATTATACGAACTAAAATCATCTTTATGGGATTATTCCAAATTTTTATCATGATGCAGATTTAAGTTAGAAATACTAAAACATAATTGAAAAACAACCAATCTATAATTATTCCATGTGGATAATATTAATCTATGTATAAAAATACAAATAATAATTAATCCATTTTAAATTTTAATGTTACCAATTTCCCTACATGTCATGAATTTCATAGAAATTTTTTAATATGAATAATTTTTTTTTAAAAATATCAACTACTCATGAGTAATGACATAATAAAAAACTAGAACAAAATTGAAAAAATTATAATCATGGTATCCATCTCAAACATTGATATTACATAAAAATTAATTGAACATGCAAAGCCTTAGTACATTTCCCATTCATTTATCATGAGTATTAAATTTTATATAGGATGATATATTAATTTTTTTTAATGGATGTGGGAGTATTAGATTCAATAATATATCAAAACATATACCTCCTACCCACTCTTTAATGAAAAAATAATTTTAAGTTTTTATGGATTCGATCATTTATAATTAACATTCATATAAATACTAATTTTTAAAAAACAAGTATATATAATAATTTGTACTAAAATGAAATATGTTTTTGATTAGACCAATAAAAAAAGTATACCAAAATATAAATATACCGTCAAATATCATTGAATAATATATTAATAATTTTACAATACACATCAACTAATAATTGGACCCAACATTGTTAGCCACTTGTCATAACCTATTGATATTACTCTAATTATTTTGGTTATATTCCATCTATAGTTATTTGAATCTGATACTTACGAGATATTTAAGAAACATTTATATTATTGACGTTAATAACGAATTGTAATCCTAGTAGATGTGAATCCAGGAATCTGGGAAAAAAATACACTTTGGTCTTCATGATGGAGTGCAAGTATAAGGAATTTTATTTGAGTTTTTCTCTTAAAGGGTATATATCATACCTCACATTCCTAACAAAACCATTCAATCTTATCTCAAAAACATTTAATGTTATAATAACATAATTCATCAATGTATGAATATATATCATCATAGGATTATTCAATGATATATAAAAAAATCATTTTTAATAATTATAATTCCATTTTAATTTAATTTTAAATATAAAATAAGTAAATGTTTCAATCATTATTGTCAATAAATCAAATAAAAAATAAATTATAACTCATTTATAACTATAATATCATTATTATTATTTTCATAAAAATAAAATTTAATTCATATAATAATTGAATTATAATAATACTAACATCTATAAATTCTATTGAATTAACCACCACATGGTTTTATGAAATGTATTCCATTAAATAAATATATTTTCTTTGGTATCTTGTATTGCATGAAACCCCAATTATGTATGACCCACACTGTATTATTAAATTATTATTATTTAATTTCATATTTATTTACTATCTATTTTATTTTATAGAATTAATTGGAATAACTAAATTATGAAATATTATTCATTATAAATGTATAAAAAAATCATTAAAAACAATTTTTTAAATTAAAATAGAATCATGTATAGTAAAAAAGTGATGTTTTATGAAAAACATATTTAATGCTCAAAATGTTTGTATATTAATAAATTAAATTAATTATTATATATTAATTATCATAATAAAATTATTGATTTTATATTCATTTTTTAACAATAATCCAATACATTTTACATGGAAATGAATGAAATAAATTATTGTTGTGTGAATACAATGTTATATTGTAAAAACATTATATTGTATAAATTTATTAGAAAATGAATTTTTACTACTAAACGATATTGATTTTGATTAAAATTATTTCATATTCTGAATATTCATAATTAATTTTTAATAATAATGTTAACTTATTTTTTTGTCGTTATGAAAATTAAATTTGGTAAATATTTAATTCTATGGTAAAGGATAAAAGATGATAAAATGTGGTTAAACTAATGTGATAATGTTTATAATTTCCTAAAATATCTATAACTCAAATTTTATGGTTTTGTATATACACTATATCATATAATATTTACATTTGAGACTATTTAGTTCCAATTTTTGTGAGTAATACATTAATATTGTTTTATAATTAAAGAATTTCCAAGTGTATCATATTCATCAATTATATTGGGAATCCACCTATACTTTCTTCCTCGCAACTCAACAACATAATATTTGACAAAAATAAATACTAAATAATTTATTTAAATCAAATCACTTAATCGAGATGTTTTGGTTTGATAATAATACCACCCTTTCAAGGCTTAAGGCATAATCCAAAAGAGGCCTCTCAACGGTGTTTTACAACTCTTATTAAAATACTATAATTTAATTTTATTCATGTAATATATATTATTTTTATTCATAATAAATTGATGACTCATGTCTCATAAATATAATTAAATTTTATTCTGTTTATGTGGTAACATTTACTCATCTTCTTGTCCATCAAATGGGAAACAAAAGTATTATTCATGCATACTTACAGACTACCACCTCATGAATGATGAATTTCCTATTTCATCACCATTACAGATTATTATTATTGACATATTTAATTTTTAGAAATAATATACATTAAATAATTAGAATTATTTATATAGATTATATTATCTACCTTTATTCCTTTTCAATATTTAAAAAATGGTAATGTAGCTCATGCATACATGAAGACTACCACCTCCATAAATCTAGGTGATTTTTTTTCATTATTTCATAACATGATCTATAATAAGGGTAGATTTAAAAAATAGAAATCTTATTTATTATATAATAATGATTCTATATTGGTGAATTATTATTTACTTTTCGTTCATTTCATCAATCAAAAATTAGAAACATTACATGTGCATGCATATGGACTACCATCACTATGAAGTGACATTTTTTCTTCAATACTATTTTATATTCATGATTATAAATGAATATATTGTGAATAGACATTTTATTATTTCATGATTATAATTCTTAATATGATGAAATCTCGACCAATGCGCATTTATCGGAACTATCGAACTGAATCATGCATGGAAAACAGACCAGTTTTCACTTGAATATTGATTTTAAATTTATATACTATTAGAAAATGATATTGGATACTGATATAGGAACTATAAATAGTATGTTAGGATTTAATATTATTAAATAATAAAAGTTTAATTATTTTATATTTATTATATAGGATATTGGATTTCATATTATGCAAGATGAGACGTAAGGTTCCTATTATATTACAATATATTTTTTTGGGGATTATCAGTACTAAATTCCAATAAATTGAAATTATGTAGATCATATTCTATAAACACCAAATATTTCCTTCTATTATATTTATTCCAATAATTTTTTTTATATGTAACGTTTTACACTCTTTTGTACATAAGGTGGTTGATAAAATGATTTTAGTGAATAATCGACCATATTTTCTCTTTGGTAGCCACACATCATCATCCATATTCAGGTTCTTCAAAATATTTCTAGATATTTTACGTATATTATAAATTTTTTATGAATGTTTTTTTCCTTAAATTTTTACATTATTTATAATGGTTTAATAAAGGAGTATAAATAATTATTTTCCAGACATGTAGTTTTTATCCTTTTACAAAAGTGTGAAAGGAATGTCTTATATTAACATAGTTGATATAAACAATTTTTCCTCCCATAATGACCACAATTTTCGTTTTAAATTCCATTAAAATATTCCATTATTATTTTCAATGAAAATAATTATATGAATAATATTTTAATTTTCAATTAAAATTATATCAAGAGAAGTGGATATACTTCTCTTGTTTTCATCAAATTTTTTAAATATTAGTTGAAATGTTTTTGTACTTATATAATCATCCATTAAGGATTTTTATTATTCACTAGGGAAACAATATTATAATTATGAACACTTTATTTTTCTACATGTCATATGATGTTGATAATTTATATATGATTATTTGAAATCCATTTTTCCCATTGTATAATTATGTTATGATGAATCCTTTATGATAATTGTTAATTTTTCCACGGTTTATGAAATGATTAAATAATGATGTGTTTTTAACATTCATTCATTTATTTGTGTTATTATATTAGGATATAATGAATATTTTTCAATCTTTTGGTATAAATATTATTATTTTTATTGTGATATGGATGGGATTATAATTTTATGTTTATCCATTTCATATGGAATACATGATTATCATAGGATATAATAAAGACTCGTATTGGTAGTGAACATAGTTCTGCAAAGGACTACATGTATTTATATTATCAGGGTAGTGAATATTGACTATGTAAATGATTTAATTCAGAATGAACACAAACCACAATGATACTAATAGAAGTGATCATTAACTAATTAAATGATTTTCGATATTAATATGTGTCCCGAAAACTTATGTAATTTTAATTTGATATGCTCATATATATATCATGAATGATTATTTTTGAATAAACACACAAGTGAATTATATATATATTTATGTCAATTACTTATCAAATTATTTATGTATTAATCAATATTGATTGACTATGAATCATTATCATAATTTATGATCATTTTTCAATTACCTTAATCTTATATTATGCTTCCTTATGATCAATTATTGGTATATTTTTTGTTTAAACGTACTGATAATATAAAATATCCATGTATTATGCTTAATATCCTTATGAAATTAAGAATAGTATATGTAATTTATACTAATTTTAGGATGTAAGATGAAATTTTTCAGATATTTTGAAAAAAATTAATAAAATTATATTTTTATGTATCTATTCTTAAAAGGTAGTAATTATTTATTGTTTATGGGTGTTTATTGTAATGATATTATTTCCATATTTAATGAAAATGATTATATAGAAATATATGTTTCTCTCAGGACACATTAGTTAGTTTTAGAGAATATTTTAGTAACTTATAGAGATCCTGATTAAAGAATTTTTTTCTTAAACCATAGTGATAAGTGTATTTGATGAGTAATGACCTAAATATTTGGTAATTCCAATATTTTTTGTTCTTCTAAAAAATAAATAATTTTATTGATACCCTAGAGTTTAAATTTTATTGGAAAGGTTATACTATGCGTTAATAACTCCAAATTGGATTGATTAGTTATTAACAAATTTATCTTTGATGCGTGAAATGTGGGCATAAGACTACAGACCTAGATAGGTACTCCCAAATGATATTCATTGGTTAATGAGCATATTTTTTTAAACCATTATGATGTATTTGAATATATTATGGCTTTTAAAGGAATAGTTTAAATATATGATGTAATATAATTAAAATAAGATTCCATGATTTATATATCATTTGAATGATTTCTCATGATTTTATAATTAATCATCACGATTATTATTTCTAACTTTTTATTTTTTTTATTTTAGATAGTGGTTTGAATCTACTGGAAATATTCTAACAATGAATATTATGGACAATAAAATGATTTTCAACTTATTAATATGAATTTTATTGTTGGTAGAATTCAAAATCATTTGACTATACATGTCCAGGTATATTTATATATAATTATTGAACTAAACATGGAAGAGTTTTTTGATTCACCTAATTATAGGAAATGTTAGTCCATGGGAGATCTATTTATAAAGACAATGGAAAATGAAGAATTAATTTACCATGCTCCATGAATTTAAGAAAAATATACCAAGGAAATGTCTCAAATGAATTTGAGAACGTTGTATGTGTGAAAATGAAGGGAAAAAGTAATTATTTGTTTATAAAAAATGATGAGTTAAATGAAGGGATGAGAAGTTCATATTAAGGTACCATTTATTATTAAATGTCTTATTTTTGGTTATATTTAGAGTTATATATGTCATTTCCATAACCCAAGGACTTACTCTAAGAATAAGTATGGTTTTCTTGTATTCTAATCATTGAACAGGATCAAGATGGCTTAGTCACGCATATCCATAACCCAATAAATATATTATTATTCATTATTTAGTGGAATTTTATTTTATTTTTAAAACATATTAGATCTATATAAATAATTTCTATATGTATTTCTATAATAAGAAAAATCCAATTTCACCTTTTGAATCAATATTTGACCAATTTTTAGTGAAAGGTTTAATATAAAATCTTATAAATATTAATTCTCTAATACATGTCTTATTGCCTATTCATGTTGATGTTTACCTGAAATGGGTTTTTAGAAATTATATATTTAATATATGGTTTTTTTTCTTGATTATACTAATGAATTTCCGAATGACCCTTCATGTTTTCTCCCAAATTGAGATGTTCAATTTTAATAGAACACAGACCTAGTGAAAAACCTATTTTAAATACCCAATATAGAATGTCCTTGATTGTGTCATTTTAATTAATGAATATAATATATGAGAGACATGATAAGGGATTCAAAACATTCTTTAATCACCATGGGGTGTACATATTATTTTTATTAATAAGAAATATGGTTTATTACCTATTTTTATTTCTTATCAAAAACATAATCTGATCACCCTCAAGAAAAGGTATCATATACCCCATCTTGATTATTTTTAGGATCAAAAATATCCATCTCAATACATATCAAAGATTAAAAATCATTCTCGATAGCATTCATTAGGGTTAAAAAGGGGGGACATACTAAATGCATCTATTTTTATATACCATGGTTGTTATTAATTTATATTAGTTACATTCTGACTAACTAACAACCCCGATATCATAATGGGTCTTTGATTTGAGTGTTTTTATAATACCTTTATTAGTTTGTGGTGATAATAATAGATGATATTCTAATATATTCCATGAGTAAATAAGAGAAAGAAAATAAATTGTAGATTTTGTAAAACACCATAAGTTAATTGAATCTATAAGGACCTGACCTTAAAGCATTACATAATATTTAATTAAATGAATAATTCACATTAAGGATCTTTTCATATTTAGAGATTTAGAGAATTAGGTCATAACTATTACATTACAGCTCAAAAATTGCATGGTAGACACTTCTACTCAGTTTCCATTTTGTTTATAAAATAAAATATCTTGAAAAAAAGAGTCATGTCTAGTTCCATGTTTTAGAAAGCATGACTTTTCTCTAATCCCATCCTTGACCTTGTTCATCTTTAAATCCTGTGAAAAACATTTCAAAACTTGTGATTTGCATAAAAAGATCAGTAAGGGTTATAAAACAAATAAATAAATCATTATATCATCATTAAATACATTACATAAGCTCTTCAACGAAACTCATGAAATCAAAATATTTATGAATCATAGATAGAAAATGAAAATCATAAATGTAACTTGTTCCATCCAAATCATACTTATATTATATCTATCACATATTTGTAGTGAGTTACATTTGGAATATCCGTCACAGTATATTCCCTAAATCTCTTAGGAGAAACATTCATTTTACCTCCATCATGTTACCTAATGCATTGGAGAGCTTTCTCAGGCACACCCAACCTAGGTTTATCACAGAACCACCCGTATACATATCAATTCCCAAGAACCATAACATGTTCATAAAACATAAATCAAATATAAATTAAAGAAAAAATTTACGCATTTTAATGAAAATATATCATTTATATAAATTGACATAACGAATCCATTATCAAAATCATTATCAATACCAAAATATGTAAAAGAGCAAATGGTATTTATTTTCTTTTCAAAAACATTACGGCTTGTTAAGGAAACCATAGATCAAATAATACTCATGGCGGCGAAAAATTTTGTTGTCACTGCTTACATTAAAAGAGAAATTTTTTTGTCATTTAGTAAAATGCCTCATAGAAAAGGATTCCCTTTTAATGAAATGAAAAGTCAAAGGTGTTTATAAAACATATAAAATAAAGTCGTCTATTAAAACAAAAAATGCCTCAATGAAAAGAGATTGAGACCAAGTCCCTTACCTCATGTCAGAATTGACCTGTTCATTCTTTAATCTCCTGAATAATAAACTATAGTTTATTTATAATTTCATAATAACCTTTTTCAAGTTTATCATTTCTTTTAAATCACTTATTAGCATTTTATAAACATTTTTTATACATTTTAGTCAATAATGGACATTTTTTTTGTAATTTGGTACTTAACTCAAAAATGAAATATCTATATTTACAAGTTGTCTATGTGGTAAAAAGTTAATTATATCTAGAATGATATTCAAGATTTAGATATCATATATATAATATATATATCCAGTATATACATGTATTTATAATAGTACATAACATTTGGATATATGAAATGAAATGAACCATTCATGGAGACGGTAATCCATATGTACGCATGAACGGTACATTCATTTCTATTTAATATTTAATGGACATGAAAACATAATGATACATAGGTATATTATAATTATATTATAATATCATAAATATATAATCTTAGAAACTGTATCTTTTATATGTTCCATGTATGGCATGAATGACTCATATCACTTTGAGGGGGCGGTAGTCCACACTTTTTCAAATGAAATTATCACCTTTACCCATAATAGAAATGATAAAAGTATGATATAAATGGAAAATACAGAAGCATAAATAGAACATAAACATAATATATATAATATATAAATACAGTGCCATCATAATGTTCACCATGAGAGGCAGTTGGAGATATTTGAACAATCATCATTTCTTGAGGTAGGAGTTCATCGTCCACAGAAATAGATTGTTCTTTTGTTATCAGATAGAGGTGTGTGGGTCAGCAGGTTGCCAGGCCCTTCCTTCTTTGAGTTGAAGGAGAGATAATGACCCCCAAAACCCGCCTTCAATAGGTCCCGGAGTGGCGACTAGCACCAAGGGTATAGGAAGTTCTCGCAAATGGAAGGCATTACCCTTTTTATTTTATAGGATCGAAAGATAAGGAGGAGAAAACCCAACAACACCAAGATAGAAGGAAAAGTAAAGCCAAAAGTAACCATTCCCACATGCATGTTGAAACAGTTTACAACAAAGTACAAGTACAAAAGAAAAAGAAGCTCTCAAGTACAATACCAAAAGAAAAAGAAGGTACGACAACAGTGACAACTCCAACTGTCCGACTAATAGGGTCCCGCGCAGCCCTGGTAGTCCTCCTGGAAACCTGAAAGTAAACGTAGGGTGAGCATACAAGTACACTCAGTAGGGAAAACCAAGACTCTCGTGCACAAGTGGGGGAAAGTACTAAAGTCCCGTGAGAAAGAGTAAACCAAACACCTAACAAGGCAACTATCCATCCCAAGCCTCACCAAGGTTCGCTCCCCAAATAACGCAAGTCAAGTAATATATATATAAGAGCACATCGATGTTTGGGTACCCCGCGCCACTTTCCCACTGGTTATTGAGACATCCTACGCATCGGACCAATCCCGCCATTCTCACCGCAGTCCCACTGCCACACCCGCCCGCACACACCTGGGCCACAACCACACGCAGTCCCACTGCCAAATCCCGCCCGCACACACCTAGGCCTCAACTGTCACAAGTAACCTTGCCTGCAAACACCTAGGCCAGAACAACCACCGCTACGCCCGAAGACACCTGGGCTAAAGAATCCACTACCACGCCCGAAAAACACCTGGGCCTCATCCCGAAGACACTTGGGAAACCACCTGCCGCACACACCTGGCCAACCACCACAACACCCTGCCCGATGGTTCAACCAATTCCATAGGAACAAAAGTAACGCCCACCCCGCATGATACACAAAAGTGAGAGACGAGAGAAATTCCCTACTTGTTGATGGATGATCGACGTTTAGGCCGGGGGCGCGGAACTTTACGGATAACGACGCGGCGGTCCCGATGCACCAGAAGAGTCACGATCGAAGAAGGGGGAAAACCACGGCCTAACCCTTAATTATAAGGGCTGGGGACGGTTGAGATGAAAACAAAAAACCACGGAAGACGAGGGAGTCGTGGGTTGACCACGTGGCTTGACTCATCATTAATGGCGCTGGGTGGTTTTAACTGACCCATGAATTAATGAAGCATTTAATTAAGACCTTTGCGCGCGTTTCGGATTTCCAAGATATTTTTAGCAAGGAAGAATAGGGTTTAAAACCCTATTTGCGAAAAAGGAACATTACTGGAACAACTTGGCAGGGCCGGTCTCACCGGTCGGTGTCACCGATCGGTTAAATGTTGATCTTATCCTCCTCTTAAAAAACCTAGAATATTATGGATACTATTTTTTATTAAATATAATAATAAAACGAGTTTACGTGGTCGGAGAAGGAAAATAAAACAAAAGAACATAAGAGAAGACGTTGCCATTAAATCAGGTAACTCTCTTTGGATTGAACCTAAATGACTTCATAAAGTGCATTCTGCCTCATTTAGGGATTTTAGGTGGTATAGAGAGTTCTTTAGAGCTTATTTTGGTAGATATTCACAATCAAAGGGGCTTGAGAGGTGTGAAAGATGAGTTAGAGGCGAGGGATATTTATAAGGTGGAGGATGGGCTCTTTAGGAAAGTGTGAAAATATTATTTTATTTTATTATGATTTTTGGATTCTAAAGATCCAAAAAAATTTCAAGTCCAAGATAAGATGAATCATGGTCGAAATAAAATCATCTAAGAAGAATAGGGGTTGTTTTGGATATTATTTTAATCTTTATAATCTTATTTATTTAAATAATTTATCGACGGGGTAAAGGAAGCATCAATATTGTGTCATAAATAATTTAATTTATATGTTCTCTAAAAAATATAAAACAATTACCATGATGAAGTAAATTGTTTAAGATTTCTAAATAATATTTATAGTTGAAATGATAACTTAGATTACTTTAAATATAAATCAATTTACTAAAAGATATTTGTTTATGTCAATTTTCCTTTACAATAAGTTAATTTAAATAAAGTGTCATTATCACTCTTAAATGGCTCCATGGGGTCCCAAAATATATCCATGGATGCCCATGGATTTACATGACTAATCTAATATGGTTAGGACAAGTGTTAAGGTAATTTGTTATTATTATGATTTTCTTTTTACCTTGAATTCTCCTATTTTCCTATAACTACGGTAAATAAAAGTCAAAAGTTATTATTCACCAAAAATTATTTTCATCTTATTGAACCACATTTTAATAACTAATTACAACCATATATTTCTGATTTTCAAATTTACATTCACAGAAGTTGTAAAATATCATTTAAAAGAAAAAGGCAGTTTTTAACAACTAGTTAGTGGTTTCCCTATTCCTCAAATATTTATGTTTTTCAGAAAAATACCAAAAATTCAGCCGATGATATATTTTATATTATGAATTCAAAAATGATGTCTATTTTAACTAATTCAAAAAAAAGAAGTTGGATTAAATACTTAAATTTTTATTCCCGTTGTCAAAACAAAAAACGTGTTTTTATGAAATATTAAATATCAAAAGATTGACACTGGTTTATGTCCATTTTTCAAAGTGAAATTAATTTTAATTACCAAAATTGGTTTAAATGGTAAAAATATAATGTAATTACACATTAAACCCAATTAAAAAAGATAATATAATCATATAAATAAATTATATTAAAAGAAACTTTTGAATTAAAATAAATTATTTTCCACTATTCATCAAAAATTGAATTTTATCAAAAAAATTAGCAAAATATTACCCAAAGTGAATTCTGATGTCACGATTCTAAAAAAGTTTTTTATTTTCTCATGTATAACATATAAAAGTGACCAAAACTAGTTTTAAATAGGATTTTCCATCAAAAGGTAGTAAATCAACTTTTTAGTGTAAATTATGGTTAAAATTAGATTAATTCACATTTTAATCCTTTATCTTTTATTGGATAACTATAAAAACATTAAAAAACATTTATAATCATATTTTTGTAAGTTATATTGATTCCCACCATTACAATTTCTAGAATTTAATTACCATTTAAAATAATAATATTATACTCTTATTGTGCAATGTAATATTTTAAAGAAAATCATTGTTGCGTATCGGGTACTCCATCGAACATAGAAAACCATTTAAAGTAAAATTAATATTTAATTCCAAAATATTAATAATTATGAAAATGTATTATTTTTTACTTACTTTGGATATTACATCCTTCCCCCCTTTTGGAAATTGCATCCTCGCAATTTTTATTCACTTAATAAATAAATGGAGGTGTTTATCCCTCATAGCATTTTAGGATTCCCAAGTTGCCTCTTAAACCATATGGGTTTTCCACAAAACATTTACCTGGTGAATTAACTTATTCTGTAGCACTTTCTCTCTATGGTAAATAATTTTGATTGGTTGTTCTTCATAATACAAATTATCTTCCAACTGAACTACCTATGTGCTTAAAACACGAGATGGATCTGGAATATACAATATCATCATTGAAACATGAAAAACATTGTGTAGATGGAACAAACATGGAAGTATATTAACTATGTACCCAACTAATCCAACTTTATCCAGGATTTAATAATTTCAAATGATCCTTGGACTCAATATTCCCTAATTAAAAAAAATACATCACACTCTTCCATGGAGAAACATTAAGAAAGACATGATCACCTACCTCAAAAGGAAGATCATTTATCTAGTTATCTGCATAATGTTTCTGCCTACTTTGAGCTGTTGTTATGTGCTTCTGAGTCAAATAATCTTTTTCTACCATCTCTCAACCAATTATGGTCCCATAAACTTCCTTTCACATACTTCATCCCAAAAAGTTAGAGTTTGAAAAAGCATTTCATATAATGCCTCAAATGGAGGCGTATGTATATTGAAATGAAAACTGTTAATATATGATAATTAATCTAAAGAAATATGTTGGACCCAACATCACTGGTAATCCAGTGAACAAGCACATAACATATTATCTAAGTTCTGAATTGTTTGTTCTGACTGCCCATCTGATTTAGGATGAAAAGATTTACTAAAATTTAATTCAACACCGAATGACTTATGAAGGCCTTTCCAAAAGTTAGAATTAAACCTGGGATCACAATAAGATCTAATGGAAAAAGTAACTTCATTCTACCTCACAATCAATTTACCATTCAATCGAGAATGTTGATCTAGATACAATGTATCTCGAATAGGATGAAAATGAGAATATTTATTCAATCAATCAGTAATAACCCAGATTGTGTTAGTTCATCGAGATATATTCCATAATCTCATAACAATGTCTATGGATATATTCTCACATTTCCACTCTAGCATCGGTAAAGACTGAAGCATCCCCTTTTGTAACTTCCAATCTGCTTTAAACGTTTGACATATCAAACACTTCACATTAAAGTCAACAATAACTCTTTTCATTCCATCCCACCAGTAATACTCTTGAAGATATCTGTACATCTTAGTACTGTCAGGATGAACTGAAAATGGGGAACTTTGAGCTTCACATAACAACTCGTTTTTCAGCTGTGAATAATAAGTCAGAAAAAATATCTTCCCAAATCTAAAAATATAATGATTATAAATGTTAAAATTTTGAAACATACCCTTATGAACCAACACTACCTTTTTATGTAACTAACTTTCTTCCTTCTGCGCTTTCTTAATTCTGTCTCATAGAGATGATCTCACTAACACCTGAAAAAAAACTGAGCAATTTACTAAACGAACTACTTCAATACCGAAGTTCATCAAATAAAAAAACAAAGGATCTCATTCCAAATGCAGCATAATTAATGAAGCATTACATTTTTGACTCAAATCATCAACAAATTTATTTTCTTTTCCCAGATGGTAATGGATTGTGAAATCCTAATCTTTGATTAATTCCAACCGTCTCTGTTGTCTCATGTTCAATTCTTTCTGAGTGAATATATACTAAAAAAGTTTTTGTTTAGTATATATTTTTCATTATACTCAATAAAAATGATTCCTCCAATTTTTTAAAGAAACAAAAATAGAATATAATTCCTAATCATGTGTATAGTAATTTATCTCACGAGGTTTCAACTTACATGAATCATTAAAAATTACCTGATAATTCTGTATAAGGACACATCCAAGTCCTTTCAACTAAGAATCACTGTAAATTATAGAATCACCATTTCATGAAGTTAATGCCAAAACTGGAACATTTACCAATCTTCTTTTCAATTCCTGAAAACAAACACCACATTATTTTGTCCAAATGAACATAACACCTATTCGTGTTAACTTTGTCAGTGGGCTAGATAACCATGAAAAATTATCAACAATATTCTAGTAATAACCTGATAAACCATGAAAACTATGGATCTCGTTTATATTTGTGGGTCTTGGACATTATTCAACAACTTTTGTTTTATCAGGATCAACAATTAATCCATTTTTTGAAACAATGTGACCAAGGAATGAAAATTGTTATAACTAAAACACACACATGCTGAATTTCACATACAGTTTCTTTTCATTCAAGGTTTGAAAGACAACCCTTATATGACTTTCATGCTCCTCTTTAATTTTTGAATAAACCACAATATCATTAATAATCACCACCACCATTTATCACCAGATTCAAATTATCCATCACTGCAACAGACTGTTCAATTCTGATTCTTACCATCTCAGGATGCAGATTTGGAAGACCATTTCCCTCTGAATTCCTTCTTTGAACAGCTTCCCTAATTCCTCTGTGAAACACAATTATGAAGACATAAATATCTGAGGTGAAGCAAAATGGTAATCTGTAAATGATATATCACTTAAATATTAATGTAAATTAATTTATGGACATCAATTTAGCAATATCCGAACATGAAAAGTTGTCTAAACTGACCTATGATACCAACTATAAGTACCTGACCTTAAAACATTACATAATTTTGAATTAAATGAATAATTCAAATTGAGGATCAATTCAAATTTAGAGTTTTATGGAATTATGACATATATAATACATTAAATCTTAAATATTATAAAGTAGACACTTCTACTCCATTTCCATTTTTTCATAAAATAAAAACTCTTTAAAAAAAGAGTCATGTCAAGTTACATGTTTTAGATAGCATGACATTTCTTTGATCCCATCCTTGAAACTATTAAACTTTATGTCCGGTGAAAAAATAATTCAAAACTTGGGATGAGCATAAAAAGCATAGTAAGGGTTATAAAGAAAAGAAAGAGAACATTAGTTCATAATTAAATACATAACATCATCTCTTTAACATACCTCATGAAATCATAAGATCTATGAATCACACATATAAAACATAAATCATAAAGGTAACTTGTGGCATCCATATCTTACATACATTGTAGCTATCACAACTACATTAGGGAGTTACATTTGGAATACCCCTCGTAGTATATTCTCAAAATATCTTAGGAGAAACATTCACGTTTACATCTGTCACATTACCCGATGCATTGGAATGCTATCTTGGGATCACCTTCCCTACGTTTACCATGGTACCACCCATAAACATAACAATTTCCAAGAAACAAAACATATTTATAAGATATAAAACAAATATAGAAAAAAGATAACATTTTCACTTTTCAATAACAATATATCACTAATAATTATTGACATAACAAATCCATTATCAAAACCATTTTCAGTACAAAAATATATAAATGATTATATGGTAATTATTTGTCTTTTAAAAAAATTACAACTTGTCAAGGAAGCCATAGATCAAGTAATACTCACGCCGGTCGAAAAGGTCGTTGTCCCCACTTACATTGAAGGAAATTTATTTAGTCGTTTAGTAAAATGCCTCATAGAAAAAGATTACCTATGAATGAAATGAAATATCAATGGTGTTTATACAACATATAAAAAATTCATATATTAAAACAAAATATTTCCTAATGAAAGGAGATTTAGAAGAAGTCCCTTACCTCGTGTCCGACTTGACCCATTAATTATTTAATCTACTAAATAATAAACTAAAGTAAATTTCTACTTTTTTTTTGTTAATAATTCCTTTTAAATAACTTATTACCATGTTATAAACATTATTTAAGAATTTAAGTTAATCACGGTCATTTTTCCGAAATTTGGTACTTGATTCAAAAAATGAACTTCTTATATTTACAAGTTGTCTATGTGGTCGAATTTTCATTATATCCAGAATGATATTCATCATTTAGATATCATATTTATCATATAAATCCAGTATATATATGTATTTATAATAGTACATAACATTTGGAGGTAAGAAGTGAAATTCACCGTTCATGGAGATGGTAAGTCGTAAGTACGCATGAAAGCTACTTTCATTTTTGTTTAATATTTAATGAAAATGAAAACATAATGATACATTGGTATATTATAATTCATGTATAATATATTATATATAATCTCTGTAACTTCATCCCTTATACATTAAACTTATGCCATGAATGAGTCATATCATATTGAGGGGGCGGTAGTCCTCACTTCTTCAAATGAAATTATCATGTTTACTCATTAATGGAAACCATAATGGTATGATATAAATAGAAATTATAGAAGAATAATGATAAAATGTATATAATATATATCATATATAAATATAGTTCCATCATAATGGCCACCATGAGAGGTGTTTTGATATATTTTAACAATCATCATTTCGTGAGGCAGTAGTTCTTCGTCAAATGAAACAGTATGTTGTTTACCCATTAGATGGAGGTGTATGATAGTGTGGTTCCAATAATTATCATCAAATGTTATTGTAATATTTTGAAACTATATCATCTAATATTCATATATGATTCTGTTTGGATCCATTTTTCATGAGCAAGAAATTAAAATATATTATTTTCTTTTGAAAAAGTATATGTCTGTCTGCTCCCTCTCTTATAAAAGGACACCACCAATAATCTATAAAAAACAATAATTTTGTTCAAAAATAAGAAATTTAAATATTATTTTCTAAAATCCCACCCTGAATATAATATAATATTTATTTATCATAATACAATCCATTCATTAATTAAAAATTGAGCTAATAGAGTGTTCTCAATGAAGAGGTATAACCCTAACATAGATTTTTAAATTTTATATCTTCAAAAATGTTCTCTATATAAATGTTACATAAAAATATGAGAGATATCTTATCATTAATAAACTTGAATTCTAATATTTCTGTGGATAATCTATTATTCTTATCCTTTTTATCAAATGTGGATTGAAAGCATTGATCTCATGTGCGTGCAGACTACAACATGGAGAAGCGATTTATTTATTTTTTCATCACCATAATCCAAATTCATTTAATATGATGGGTATATTTTTGTATATAAAATTTAATAAATAATTTATATTCTAGAAATAAAATATCATTTCTACCTTATTACCTCTTATTCCTATGAAAACTAACAATGTAACACGTGCTAGGTGTCGACTACAATAACAATGACACCATATAACACATTTTTCGTTTATTCTTGACCTGGGAGATAATAATGTATGATTTAATGATATTTTGTGACATAATTGAAATATTTATTTTTTATATTTTAATTTAATTTTCCTTTATTTGGGTTCATCCATCGATATGTTGAAATATCACTCGTGCATATGTAAAGACTACCATCCCCTTAAAGTGATGAAATTAATTTTGTTTCACTGCATAAGAAGAATTATTAAAAATAATTATATTGAATAAATATGAAATTTATTTCATGATTAATATTTAATATAAGTTGATACCATGACCAAGGTATTGGTACCCGAACAATCAAATACAAACATATAGGGAATATAGACCAGTTTTCACCACGAATGTTAATTTTATTGAATAAATTATTCTTAAAAGTGAAATTAGAAATTATTAATGATTGATAAATTGTAATGGAATGGACCACTCCGATCCATTATTTTGTGAAAATGTGGTTCTGGAGGTGTTTTTAGAGGTCAAGGAGACTTGGGGGTGCATTTGGGAGGACTTTAAAGGAAAGCTAAAGGGCCATAGCTTTCACACGTTTTTTTAAACTGTGAGGAAAAACCGTGCAAGGTTGGTTTTGGAGACAGTGGCTAAAGCATGGTTAGCCCGTGGCTTGTCTAACCATACTACCTAACCATGTGAGGAGTTATTGACGAGGCAGAATCTACCGAATGGTTAGCGCACAGTTTGTCAAACTGTGCGGTCTAACAGTGCGGACACTTAAATATAGATCCTAAAATTGTGTATCTAACTAGTATTGCCTAAAAATGGTTTGTTTAAGCCTCTGGGCAGAAATAACTCTGTATTACCCTCCCTTGAAGGTAGAATAACCTCTCCCAGGCATTTTAGAGGTGATCCGAAGGCTTCTCTTGGAAAATCGAATTTGGTTTCTTGAGGTATGTGATTGTTCTTCTTCATTCTTGTTTGGTTTCTTAGATCTACTTAGTTCTAATCCTCCTCTTCTCTTGGTTTCTTTGATCTATGCCCATTAAGGGTAGATCTAGGCGTGTGGATATCAAAATGATGAGATTTGGTCTTATTTGTGTCAGGATAAGAGATCTAGAGAGGATCCTTTGTGAATCAGCTAGGTTTTCTTGGGCGTTCTTCGACCATTGTGGTTTTCGATGAAAACCTTTTAGGTATGGGATTAATTTCTTCTATTTCTTTTACGTGTAACCATATTGTTGGAATGTTGAATCCCACTGTATGACAATGGAATTGACCTAATAAAATACATTGAACCGGAAAAAGAAATCATATCGATAGTATGTTATTGACTCATGTTTTTCTAGATGGTGTGATATCTATGCCTTGCTTGTTAGCATGTAATTATTGATGAAATCAAATAAGAATGTAAAGACTAAATTAACTGATAATTAATTGGCTAAAGATATAGAGGCATGTAAATGAATTTGGTTGTTGGTGTTGTTCTAATTTGATGTTAATAAAATTGATGTCGATGTGCATGTTTAATTCAGTTGGTTGGTAAACCTGAATCATGTTGGTGCATGTTGATTGAAGGCATATAAAATTAATCATTTAATTAATTTGTGATAGCATTGATAACTTTCAGTTTAGGTTTCCCATATTTGAAACCTACCAATAAAGAACCGGTTAAATCTAGATGGTTTAAAGAATGTGACTGTTTGATGATCCCTTGAAGGGTTCTGAGTTAACCTCATGTTAGTTAAAGGGCCAATAGCTAATTGATGTGTTGTTTGATATCCTGCTTCTTGTGATGCGATGTGACCCTAGAGGGGTGTTGTGATATGTGGAGTCATATAGGACTTCTGGTTGAGGCAGAAGATGACACCTAGAGTGGTGAGATGCATTGATTTATGCATGTGGGTGTTAGGGAGGACACCAGGGATGATGGAATGGGATTGATGTGATTGTTGGATTCTTGTTGTTTCTTTGGTTTTTATCTGCTTTACTTTTACCCACTGATCAAGGCAGCTGGTCTTACATACCCTTCTTCTATGAGAGGTGAAGACACGCGAGGTATGCCACTTGCTTTCTTTGTTTATCCTCTCAAGGGAGAATGAGTCTATGCTCTTGGTATGGGTGGCAAAGACTCGACAATTAATACATCTACTCACCGAGTTGAGCCCCTTTGTGTTAATAGCATAAGATGATTTCTATAATACCTGGGAATATGGGAATGTAATTATGTAATTAATGTTTGAATAAATGATGTTAACCCATGGGGTTAGAGTTTGATGAAACATAATGATGAGGTTGGGATCTTTTGAAAGGGCAGTGGAATTTTGGGATGCGTGGTTAATGGAATTTAATGTGGAATTGATCGTAGTTAATTAATGTTTGAAGAATTCATTAATGTACAATGGAATTGATAAAAAGGGAATGATGTATTCTATTAAATCCCTTAAATGGTTCTGTTCTTATAGGATACCTAGTCTTAGAAGTGGCATCCTAGAGTCCGAGATACTTTAGCTGTAGTTGTGTCTAAGACTAGGTTATTCCAATAGTTTGGTTGTGAGTTATACTATATTCTGTACTTTCTGTGATTCTATACGCTACTCCACCCTATTAGTAAGGGCAACTAGCACCCCGATGATTCTGAGCCCTGGGGGGGGGGGTGTTTTCCCCAACATTCTGGCGGGAGGATGAATGGATGACTACCCCCTTTGACCTTGATCTCTTCTCTTGGTAGATACTAGTTCCATTAGGAACATCAGTTAGTTTTCCCCATATACATGTAGAGGGCTGTAATACTTGTTGTAATTAACACACATATATTATAGATATTGTATCCTATGGACTACTATAGGTGCAAGGTGTATAGGTTGTGATGGCTTGAGGATCCTTACTCGGTTTATGGGCTATAATGTCTTGAGGTATAATACCAGACGTAAAATACACGTTATGCAAGCTGTGGTGGCTCCCAGAAACTACCTGGTTACTTTTGGTTTTGAGCAGGGTGTGATGGTTCTCCCCGGTGATTGTTGTCAAGACTTTTTGGTCCACATTGTGTAGATTGTGGATCATATCCCATGTGTCTATGGGTAAGCCTTCGGATAGAGATGCACAGGACGTATGTCGTTGAGGGAAAGCGGTAAACCAATGGTGAAGTTGTATCGGGGAACCCTTGATATTCTTTACTATATGATATATTCTTGTATGCATTACTTGGTGGGAGTAGCACCTAGTGAGGATGGGGGCATAGTATACATGTTTAAGTGATGAGTTGGCTTCACTTGTTGTTCAGTAGGCTTTAGCATGCTTTCTTTACTTTTCCACGAGAGGCATCGGGGAGGATCCTACTGAGTATACTTTAATACTCACCCTACGTATATATAAACTGTTTTTCAGGTCACTTGGAGCAGGTCGGAGATCAGGCTGGGTTCTACTAGATTGGGGTTGCAGGATCTGTTCGAGCTTGTGGTTGCAGCTGCTTTACTTTCTTTTGGGTACTTGCAGTTTTCCATTTGAGTTGTAGTACTTTTTCATGACATTACATATGGTCACTTGGGTTTTCATTTATACATAAGTTCTATGTTGTAGTTGGTTTGTTTCTATCTTATATCTCCCTTCCGCATGTGTTCTCTTAGAGGGTAATGCCTCTTATTTGTGTGGTTATTATACCATCAGTGCTAGTCGCTAACCCGGGGCCTACTAGAGGTAGGACTCAGGGGGTCATTATCTCCCTTTTCACATTGTCGGACCATGAGGGGTACACATTATGGAGAGGGGGTCATGACAGAGTGGTATCAGAGGTCTGGTTGAGGGATAGGATGGAGCTTGAAGTTAGGCACAGGTGAGTTTGCATGGGTTGGAAGGGCAACAGTGTCATTCATGTTTAGCAAGTTAGGTAAACACTGGAGGCTGTCTAAGGCAAAGGTGTTTAGGGCCCCCTATGATCTGATATATGGACATTTAAGTTTACAATGGCGACTAAACATGGTGATACTAGTTTTAGGGTAGAGACCAACGAACAGATCAAGCATCATTCTTCATTGTGACTTTGTTTGAATGGGTGGACCATGGGATATGTTAACCTAAAATGAATAAAATAAAACAATTAATTAATTAATGTTGAGCCTTTTATATTCTAGGCTTAGGGGTTCTAAGTGTTTGTCATTTTAGAGGAATGGATCCAGGTCGATGTCCTCATCTGGTTTTCACGGAGAATGTCTAGTAGGCTGTTCCAGCAGATCGCCACAGGGTAGAGTTTGACGATGAAGAAACTTGGAAGAAGACACTCCGAGAGTTTTAGTCCCAGAGTCTGAAGAAGTTCGAGTTATCCGTTTTAGATTTAGTCACAGAATACTGGTTGGAGGATGTCAAGATAGGTTTCATTTCGATCCGTGTTCCGAAGGAGCACCGGGTGACTTTAGCTGTGACGATGCTCCGTGGAATAATGAAGCGGTGGTGGTTCCTGTTCCTCAGGGATCGTGAGGAGTCAGCGATCTCATGGGAGGAGTTCCAAGACTAATTTAGAGTGGAGTTTATTTCCTTGACTGCAAAGTCGTCCAATTTCCAGGATCTTCTTACCCTTCTACAGGGTTTCTCCAGTGTTCGAGAGTTTGGAATCTATTTCGGGAACCATTTACAATATTCTTCAGACCAGTTACTAGATGAGGAGGCTAGGGAATGGAATTTTGAGGAGTCATTGCATCCAGAGACCCAGCACCAAGTCACCCCATTTATGATAAATATATATCTTTAGGTACTGGTGAGGGTAGAGGTTGTTGAAAAGAATTTTGGAAAGTACCGGTCATCACGAGAGGGGAATCAACATGACTCCTCACAAAGAAAGGTTGTGGTCCATGGTTCCCAGTTTTCAGGGAAGACGAGTTTTCGTTCAGTCGGGGGTAGTTCCCAGCCCATCACATCTCATTTCTCTAGAGGTAGAAACTCTAATGCATAATCCAAGGGATCAGACACTTGTTTTTCTTGTGGTGGTCGTGGCCATCAGTAGCGGGAGTCCATGATCTTTCAGAGTGGTCATCGTGCACTGGGTGCTATGCTCCAGGTTCCTTCGTTGAGGCAGTTCCAGCCGAGGCACCAGCAGCCAGTTGCACAATCATTAGATCATCATATGGTATATGGGGTAGGCAATGGACAACCCCATGATGTTCCCTGTCCTCAGAGAGCACAGTGTGGCTGTGGTGGTGGTCATCATCGGGGTCAGAGAGGTTGTGGAGGAGGTCGTGGACAACATCATGCTCTAGTATTGCCAGCTCCGTGCGAGGCATATGTCGTTCTAAGTACGGTTCTATTGTTCTCTACCTTGGTGTATTCCTTGTTTGATTGAGGAGAAACAAACTCCTTCATGTCACCTACCCTTTTACATGCATTGGGACAAGAGGTAGAGAGGCTTCTAGTGCCTTTGTCGTTGACTATGCCAGTTGGAGGTCAATATGACTTGTTTGATGTATGTAGAGACTGTGATCAAGTGTTGGGGAAACACCTATCTTGCGGAGATTTCCTATGTTTATGAATACAACCATATGATGTCATCCTAAGAATGGATTGGTTGTATTCGGTGCACGCTATCATTAATTTCTTCAGGAAGAAGGTTGTTTTCCTTGGTGTGGATGGAGAACAAGTGGTGTTTGTTGGTGATAGAGATCCTCAGATGGTTCATAGGAACATTCCATTATTTTCATCCATGATGGACCAGATGATTATGAGTTCTTTAGAGGTTCTGCAGTTGGT
Organism: Viscum album; assembly: GCA_963277665.1. Lineage (NCBI taxonomy): Eukaryota > Viridiplantae > Streptophyta > Magnoliopsida > Santalales > Viscaceae > Viscum > Viscum album. Next base: position 575,150,184 of record OY728138.1, on the reverse strand, counting down.
GTTTCCTAGGGTCATAGATGAGTTACCTGATGTCATTCAAGAAGAGGTAGTAGCATTACCCCCTCGTCGAGAGATCGAGTTTGGGATAAAGCTACAGCCAAGAGTGTCTACTATCTATATGTCTCTGTATAGGATGGACCCTTCTGAGTTGCGAGAGCTATGTATACAGCTTGATGGTCTGTTGCAGTGTGGTTTTTTTCAGCCAAGTGTGTCCCCATGGGGTGCACCAGTTTTGTTCGTAAAGAAGGACGATGGCAGTTTGTGGTTGTGTGTCGATTGTTGTTGCTTGAACAAAGTGACAATAAAGAATCACTATCCTCTTCCATGGATTGATGATTTATTCGATCAAATAAAGGGTGAAATTTGGTTCTCGTAGATCGAATTATGGTCAGGATATCATTAGATGCATGTGAAGGATGAGGATATTCTGAAGATTGCATTCCGTTGTCGTCATGGGCATTATGAGTCTGTTGCAATTTTATTCGGCGCGATGAATGCTCCAGATGTGATCATGGGATTGATGAATTCTATGTTCTGGGAATTCTTGGACATGTTCGTGGTAGTTTTCATCGACGGCATCCTTGTGTACTCCACATCTGAATAGGAGCATGCAGAGCTTCTAAAAACCGTTTTTGGAGTTCATCGCCAACCTCAGTTGTTTGGGATGTTGTCGAAGTGTGAGTTTTGGGCTAGAGAAGTCTATTTCGTTGGGCATGTTGTGTCCCAACAGGGAGTATCTATGAACCCATAAAATATAGAAGCAGTTGTGTCTTGGGAAGCCCCCAAGATAGTGTCAGAGGTGTGCATATTCCTTTGTCTCGCATGCTACTACAGGAGGTTCGTATCCAATTTCACCAAAGTTGCAACTCCTCTGACAGCTTTGACTAGGAAGGATCAGGCTTTCATATAGACTGATTAGTGCCAGGCAGTCTTCGAGTATCTAAAGGAGAAGTTAGTATGTTCCTCAGTCCTTTGTCTTCCATCTGAGGGAGTTCAGTTTGATGTTTTCTACGATGCTTTACATCTGGGGTTAGGTTATGTTCTCTTGCAGTAGAGGTTAGTTGTTTCTTATGGGTCTCGGCAGTTTCGTCCCAATGAATGTAACTATGCCACCCATGATCTTGATTTGGCAGTTGTAGTATTTGCTCTGAAGTTGTGGAGACATTACCTTATTGGTGAGCGCTTTCTGGTTTTCACCGATCATATGATTTTGAGGTATGTTATCTCCCAGCATGACTTGATCTTACGATAGCGTTGGTGGATAGAGTGTATGCAGGAATACGACTTCTAAATATCATATACACCAGGAAAGGGGAATGTGGTAGCTGATGCGCTGGACTGAAATTCACATAGTGATGCTCTTCATTAATTCGGTTATTCCTGGAGTGTAATGGAAGAAATATCATTTTTAATTCTCGATATGGAAGAATTTGGAGGTAGACGTTGTCTTTTTCAAATGATGGTGTAGTCATCCCTAAATCAGAAGGTGGAAGAGTTACAGTTGGGGGATCGTGAGGTGGAGGTCTGGAGAGACCGAGTTGTTTGTTGTGAGGCCCCTGATGGATGGTCTGAGGATGAACAACACCGAATGTTGTATCATGGAAGGATTTTTGTTCACTGGAAGATGCGCGAGACGGTTCTTTGAGAGTTCCATAGTTCTCCCTTAGCAGTACATCCTGGCGTAACAAAGTTATAGCGATCCTTGAGGAGTCAGTTTTGGTGGCTTGGGATGAAGCGTGCGGTTGCAGAGTTTGTGTCATGATGTTTAGTCTACTTGAAGGTGAAGGTCGAACACCGTGTTCCTGGTGGGCTTCTTCAGCCATTAGAGATTCCTTAGTGGATGTGGAAGGACATCTCAATGGACTTTTTTACTGCATTACCTCATGCTCTGGGAGGACATGATGCTATTTTTGTGGTAGTGGATCATGTAACAAAATCATCCCACTTCATAGCGATCAAGGACTCGAGCTCAGTGGATGTTTTGTCAAGGCAGTATCAAGAGGATTTGGTGAGAAACCATGGATTCCAAAGGACAATCATTTGTGATCGAGATTGTCGTTTGACCTCTAGGGTTTTGAGAGGTATCCAACATGCTTTTGGTTCTCAACTATGCCTTATCAATGCTTTTCATCCGCAAACGGATGGTCAGAGAGAGTGAACCATCCATACTCTTAAAGACATGTTACACTCTTGTGTTTAGGATTTATGAGGCTCATGGATGAGGCACTTACCCTTGGTGGAGTTCTCTTTCAATAATAGTTTTCACCCCACCATCGGTATGGCTCCGTTTGAAGCCTTGTATGGCTATCCTTACCGTTCTCCGTTGTGCTGGATTGGGGTCATAGATTCATCAATTCTCGGATCGAAACTAGTTCAGAATACAATAGAGATAGTTCAAGTGATTCGTGAGAGGTTGAAGATAGCACAACATTGTCAGAAAGCATATGCCAATCAAATAAGGAGACCCTAACAGTTTAAGGTTGGGGATTATGTGTTTCTGAAGGTGACTCCTCATCATGGGCAGCAGAGGTTTGGTCATGGAAGTAAGCTTTCTCCCCGGTTCATTGGGCCTTTCGAGGTGTTATCTCATGTTGGAGCTATGGCGCATCGAGTAGTACTTATCCCTTAGATGAGTCAGATACATAATGTTTTCCATGTATCACACCTCCGTAGTTATCTTCATAATGACTCTCACATCATCGATTGGGGAGAGATCGATGTTGATGATGATTCAACCATTCAGGAGTGACATGCGAAGATCCAAGACTGTAAGGATAATGTGTTTTGCAGGGGTTCTATTCCTTTAGTTTGTGTCCTGTGGAGACATGGTGGCATGGAAGAGAGTACCTGTGAATGTGAGTCACAGATACGTGCTCAGTACCCAGAGTTGTGGGATGTTTAACTCTTTTCATGTATCATTGTATCTTGTGTGGTTATGAAACATTCATGTTTATGAGATGGCACCCTTGTTGCTTTGGTGTCTATCTCTCTTATGAGAGGTATCTCGATGGGTGGTTTTTCATACCCTGTTTCATTTTCTCTCTAGGTGGATTTTGGATTCTCGAGGACGAGAATGTTTTGAGAGGTATATGATGTAATGGCTCGGACCACTTCAGACCATTCCTTTATAAAAATTTGGTGATGGAGGTGTTACGGGAGGTCAAGTTGACTTCGGAATGCATTTGGGTTGAATTTTAAGAAAAGATAAAGGGCCATAGCATTCACACATTTGCCGCACGGTTTGCCTAAACCATGCGGCCAAACCGTGCAAGGTTGGTTTTAGAGACAGTGGCTAACGCACGGTTAGCGCATGGTTTGTCTAACCGTGCGGCCTAACCATTTGAGGAGTGATTGACGAGGAAGATTCTAACGCACAGTTAGCACACGGTTTGTCAAACCGGGCAGACTAACCATGCATGCACTTAAATCTAGATCCCAAAATTGTGGATCTAACTCGTTTTACCTCTTAATGGTTTGTTTAAGCCCCTAAATGGCAATAACTCGGGATTACCCTCCCCTAAAGGTAGAATAACCTCTCCGAAGTGGTTTGGAGGTGATCCGAAGGCTTTTATTGGAGAATCGAAGCTGATTTCTTGAGTTATGTGATCATTCTTCCTCGTTATTTTTGGTTTCTATGATCTACTTAGATCTATTCCTCCGCATCTCTCAATTTCATAGATCTACACCCGTTATGGGTAGATCTAGGCATGTGGATTTCAAAATGATGAGCTTTGGTCTTGTTTGTGTTAGGAGAAGACATCTAGGGAAGATCCTTGGTGAATCAACCCGATTTTCATGGGCGTTCTTTGATAGGTGTGGTTTTCATCGAAAACCATTATGGTAGGGGATTTATTTCTTCTCATTATTTTATGTGCAACTGTATTGTTAGCATGTTGAATCCCACTGGATGAAAATGAAATTGACCTAATAAAATATTTTGATCCAGATAAAGAAATCGTATTGATCGTATGTTATTGAATCATGATTTTCTAGATAGTGTGATATCTATGCCTTTCTTGTTAGCATGTAATTCATGATGAAATATAATAATAACATAAAGTCGTAATTAATTGATAATTAATTGGCTAAATATAATGAGCCATGTAAATGAATCTAGTTGTGGTTCTTGTTCTAATTTGATGTTTATCAAATTGATACAGATGTGCATGTTTAATTCATTTGGTTGGTAATCCTGAAACAAGTTGGTTCTTCTTGTTTGAAGGTATATCAAATTAATCTTTTAATTAATTTGTGATAGATATGACAACTTTCTGTGTAGGATTCCCATAGTTGGAACCTACAAATAATAAACTGTTTAATTCCAGATGGTTTAAATAATGCGATTCTTTGATGATTCCTTGAAGGGGTTTGAGTTACCCTCTTGTTTGTTAAAAGGTCCAAGAGCCTATTGTTGTGATGTTTGATTTCCTATCTCTTGTGTTTTGATGTGGCCCCGGGGGTTGTTGTGAGATGTGGAGGCATTGAGTAATTTTTTTGTGGTAGCGGATGAAGCCTAGAGTGGCGAGATGCATCAGTTTGTACATGTTGGTGTTAGGGAAGACACCAGGGATGATGGAATGGGATGAATGTGATTGTTGGATGCATGTTGATTCTTTGGTTTTTTATCTTCTTTACCTTTCCCCACATCTCAAGGTAGCTAGTCTTGCTTACCCTTCTTCCGAGAGAGGCGAAGATAGGCGGGGTATGCCACATGATTTACGTGTTTAGCCTCTCATGGGAGAATGGTTCTACCCTCTTTCTATGGGTAGTAAAGATTCGACAGGAAGTACATCTACTCACCGTGTTGATCCCCCTTGTGTTTAGTAGCATAGGATGATTTTCTAGAATGCCTAGGAGTATGGGAAAGTAATTATTGAATGAATGTTTGAATAAATGATTTTAACCCATGGGGTTGAAGTTTTTTGGAACTTCATGATGAGGTTGAGATCTTTTGAAATGATAGTGGAATTTTTGGATGTGGTGTTAATTGAATTTAATGTGGAATTGTTCATGGTTAATTATTGTTTGAAGAATTAATTAACGTACATCGGAATTGATAAAAAGGGAATGATGTAATCTAATAAATCCCTTAAATGGTTGTGTGAATATAGGATACCAAGTCTTAGAAGTGGAAGCCCGGAGTCCGAGAGACGTTAGCTGAATTTGTGTCTAAGACTAGGTTATGCCCATAGTGTGGTTGTTAGTTATAGTATATTCTGTACTTTTTGTGTTTCTATAAACTACTCCACCCTGTCGGTAAGGGAAATGAGCACCCCAGGGATTCTGATCCATGGGGGATGCTTTCCCCAACATCCTGGTGGGAGGATGAATGGATGACTACCCCCTTTGACCTTGCTCTCTTCCTTTGGTAGATACTAGTGCCATTAGGAATAGAGGTTAGTTTTCCCCATATATGTGTGTAGAGGGCTATAAATGATTATAGTTATTCACTCACATATATTCTGGTTATAGTGTCCTACGAACTACTATAGGTGTAACATGTATAGGTTTTGATGGACTGAGGATCCTTACTCGGTGAATGTGATGTAATGGCTTGAGGTCTAATACCCGGCATATGATACATGTTATGCGAGCTGTGGTGGATCCCGAAAACTACCTCGTTAATTATGGTTGTGAGGATGGTGTGGTGCTTCGCCCATGTGTCTATGGGAAAACCTTTGTAGTGCACATGGTGCAGATTGTGAAGCATAGCCTAGGTGTATATGGGAAAGCCTTTGGAGAGAGATGCAGATGACATATGTTGTTGGGGAAAAGCAGAAAACCAGTGGGGTAGTAGTAGCAGGGTACCCTTGATATGCTTTACTATTTTCTATATTCTTGTATGTGTTACTTGTTGAGAGTATCCATGGTGAGGTTGGGAACTTAGTATACCTATTTAGGTGATGAGTTGGTTTCACTTGTTGTTCACTGGGCTTCAACAAGTTTTCTTTACTTTTTCATGAGAGGCATCAGGGAGGATCCTACTGAGTATACCGTTATACTCACCCTATGTATATATAAAATATTTTTCAGGTCACTTGGAGCAGGTTGGGGATAAGGTTGGTTTCTACTTTCTTGGGGTTGTAGGAGCTGTTCGGGCTTGTGGTTGCAGCTGTTTTTCTTTCTTTTGGGTACTTTCAGTTTTCCCATTCGGTTGTAGTTCTTTTTCATGAAATTACATAAGCGCACTTGGGTTTTCTTTTATACTTCAGTTTTAAGTTGGAGTTGGTTGGTGTGTATATTATCTCTCTCTTCTGCATGTGTTTTCTTAGTGGGTAATGCCTCAATTTTGTGTGTTTATTATACCCTCGGTGTTATTGGCCAACCCGAGGCCTACTGGAGGCGGGCCTCGGGGGTCATTATCACCCTTCTCACATTGCCGACCCAGGAGAGGTACACTTTGTGGTGAGGGGGTCGTGACATAAATAATATTTTATATATAAATATTTTTTATATATGTAATATATATATATTATAGGTGATTTAAATGTTTATGAATCAAGACGTGACTTGAGGTAAAGTTTATCTTATAATATAATTTATTTTTGGGAATTTCCATACATGATTTAAATTGTTGAATATTTTATTAACGTTGACCAATAAATCTCATATATTATTTCCTAATCTGGCCATTTAGATAATATTTTAAAGAGAAACATTTCCCTCTTCTTATTACTTATCTTGATTGAGAATTTTTTTTCTGACAAATCAAAAATATTTATTCTTCTGTTGTTAAATGATTTTCTATGTCTATGATATTAAAAATTGTTTTATGGATGTTTTTTTAGAAAATTTATATTTTTTAAAGTGGTGACTTTTCTTAACATTAACATTATTTAAAATGGATTCAAATGAAATATTTTAATGAATTATTTTCATGAATGAGTAATTTATAAATTTTTAGTAATGTTTGAAACTATTTTTCCTATAATGTAATATATTATAAAGGGATTTCACACCATTATGACAACACTTTTATAAAAATAATACATTGATATTTTCTATTCATATTTTACTAGAAATAAATTTTATCAATATTGTGTGAAATTTTAGTCAATATTATTTTATTAGGAAAGGATATTTTTCTCATTATTTTAATCTTTTGTTATATTTTATTTTAATGTTATATTTCATAAATATTTACTTCTATTAAATATTTTTTTTAAACTAGTTATATTAAAATATGACACATTAAATTTATTTATCCACACTTATTATAATGATGATGATTTGAGTATAATTATTTGAAACTCATTTCTTTCCTTTCGGTTAATAATGTTCATCAACAAAATTTTTGAAACCCTATATCATTTCCTTGGGTTGTACTATGATGAAATGATGAAATGATTTTGAATCATCATTCCTTTCCATGGGATATGATATAATGATATGATTATTGTTTTAGGATCTCCATTCACACATAAGAATGTTTTCCATTATGTTATGGGTGGGATCCAAAATATATATCTTTATGATGAATTATTTGATGATGTATATAAATTTTTATAATAATGATCATATTGGGGAGTGAACCATATTAATGAATACACAATTTTTAATAAGATAGTATTTTCACTAACCATTTTCTAAGGAGATGATGGAATTGGTATTAAACCCAATCAAATTTGATATATTGTAAATAAACATGGACAAATGAAATAATTTTTCAATGCTTATGTGAATTCCAGAAAGTAATGTCTTATGGTTTGGATATATATTCATTCTAGAAGATTGATTATAATGATTCTGAAAAAATAATAATTAGGTATTTTATTATGAAAAATACTTATTGTAGGATTTATGGTTAATAATCTATGACTAATTGGGGATGATTATAGTATGTTATGATATTATTCTAATATGTTTATGCTTATATTATTCACAATTATGATCATTGATATATATATCATCTTCCTTACCCTTATAGGGTATATGAGCCCACATTTTATAAAGATTACATTCACTAGTTAATGAATAATGGTTTTATTTATGATATTTATAATAAGTGTACTATGTGAGAACTTCATTGCGGTTGATTTGAAGCTCATTAATGATATATGATGTTTAGGTATATAATATATAATGAAACTAAACCATTATGAATTTTGGGTTATACATTATTATTATAAGAATTTAATATTCATAATAAATATTGTAATATCCTTTGATTTTGAATATATAAAAGTTAAAATTTCGTTCATTATAGAATAAAATTTGACAATATCTTATATGATATGATAATCACATCTATTATTTTCATTTCTATCCTAACCCAATAAAAAATCCCAATCCCATAATATCATATTTTTTTAAAAGTTATGAAATCACAGAAGAAATTAATAATTCAAAATAATTCATTATTATTAAATAATATATATTTTTGAAAAATATAGAAATTTATTCTACTTGTAAAATCACAATTTCTATACGCAATGGTGTAATATTCCATAGATTTATTTTCCCCAATCACAAACACAAAAAATAATATAAATGTACTCAATTTAAGATTGTGTATTTAGGGAAGAAAATATGAATAAAATAAAATATTTGGAAAGATATTATCAATAAATTAAAAAGGAATAGATATTATGAGTAAATTCATTAATATATTGAAAATGTTAGAGGGATCATTTAAAAATATTTAGATCCAATGAAATGGGATACTTATGGATATCACCTAACAATGTATTATTATTATAGATGAAACAAAATAGATATTATAGTGACCATAAAATTCCATAAATTAACATTAAATCACTTATGTAGAATACTTAAAACATTACATAAACAGATACTAAAAGTCTGTATTAGTTTAGTGCAATTAGAGACATGGAAACATAAACCCCAGTATATAAGTGAGATACATAATCTCTCACTAGTTTCTTCAGGACTATAACCATTTTTATACACATCATACTTAATACATAACTTTATAAAATGGGGGAGGAAATATAAAAATGGGTGAGATTAGATACTCATTAAAGGTAAAATGGGATACAAGTAAGCATAAAAATGATCGTTGTCATATGATAATGTGATAATAACATTATAATATGATACTACTCATATCAATGGTCCTATAAAAAATCATATAATTAATTGTAGAAATTTCTATGATATGATTCATAATGAAATATAGAATATTTTCCGAGAAATCATAACAGATGAATAAGAAAAATAATTATTCAATAAACATCAACCTATGTCATAAATATATTGTATGTGTAAACAAATGTTCACTAAATAAGTCAAGTAAATGGAATATGGACTTCATTTAGATATATGGACATGAAGCTAGGTCCACTCATAATGTTGTGATCATTCAATAAGGTTTACAAATAACAATATGAACTTGTAATCAGTTTCCTGAATAACATATGGACACACAACCAGGTCAATGTATAATAATGTCATAATGTAATCATGTTCACATATAACATCATGAACACACAATAACGATCACTCAGAAAATGTTGACAATGTAATCATGTTACCACATTTACTTATGGAAATGAATATAGGTCCACACATAATATTGTAAACAGTCAATTAGGTTCAAACATTAAAATTATACTCATCTTTAATCCATTTTTTCTTAGTACATTGAAGAGAGATATAGGACCAACCCATCACATTATAACTCATATATAAATGTGAAAAAGATAATAAAACTTATATCACATCTCAACCCCTAAAAATCTTATCATAACTCATAACATGAAATGAGTATCATAAATATTTAATCTTATCATAACCAAAAGAAAATATAAACATTTTAAAATAATTTCATCCTAAAATAACTTATGAAAGAAATCACATTTCATAATAATTAATGATGGAATATCACATTAATGAGAAATAGGTTTTATAAGAAAATAACTTGTGGAAGTGGAATGATTTTCATGAACATATAACCAATGAAATTGAAATGGGTTTTCTTAAACATCAATCCATAAAAATTAAATTCAAAGAAATAATATGGGTGGATCCTTTGGATCATTTCCCTGAAAGGAATAGGTAACATCAACAGATGTTGTCATAGATGAAAAAAAAATTATATACAATTAAAAATTATATCTTGAGGAAAATGTCATTTATTCATTGAAAACGGCTTTTTGAAACATGAAACCTTTTGAAGACAATTTTATTTAAAAATAAATTTAAAGCATAAGAAGTGGGTTTTAAATAATTTTGAGAACATTTTACAGGAAAAAATATAAAATATGATTGAATTACTTTTGAAAACATTTCCCTTGAAAACCACTTTAAAAAATATCTAAAATATTAGCAAAACGTTTTTAAATAACATTTTAGTCATTCAAAGAAAACTTCAAAAGAATTTCTGTAATGTGTGTGGGTAAATTCCTATATGCTGAACATTCCTTTTGAACCATACAAAGTATAGAATTGTGCCTTGACTATAAAATGAAAAGAAGATTCCTTTTTAAAAACCACTTATTTAAATATGTAAAACATGGGTAAAACATTCATTTAATGAAAATATTATAATAATATAACATCCATGGAAACTTTTTTAGAGTACATGGAATTTAAGAAACATAGATTTATAACCAAAACTATTAAAAAATATCGACCTTAAAAAATCTATTTTATTTTTTATCTTAAGTACCAAAGAGAGGAATAATAGTACTAAAACATCATCATATCATGGATAATCCATAGTATATGATACATCATGAAATTTCATCAGATACAGATTATATTATGATAATAAATAAAGCCTAATAATAAAAAAAATCTCAAAAAACGTTGAGATTGTCTCAATAAACTCTTATCACTTAGTAAGATTGAATTATACTCACAATATAATAAAACTGAATAACATGAAGAAAATAATATGAAAAAAATAAATTTTTTCAGGATTTAACATGTCAATGGTAGTATATACACGTCTTAAAAAATAATAGGTGCACTACATGGCATGAGTCTCAAATAACAAAACGTGATAAAAAATTATTTTATCAATTTTTTAATATTTTATGAATAAACACCATGCAAGGAATATAATAAAATTGATAGTTAAGTAAACATAAATAAAACAATAATACTCATGTAATTCATCCATGTTAAGTACACAAACCATACACAAAAGGTATTGATGGATAATGAATTATGTATATCACAGAAATAGAAAGTAAGATGCAATTCCTATACCATGTGTCTCAACACTCGTCATACTCATAAAAATCATGTCTAATAAATATAATTTTATTATACATCTAAAAAAGAACTTTATTATTATATATAATACCACATATGGTTATATAATGACTTTATTTTACTCTCATGTTAATAATTCCATGTTGAGGTCACACTATGGGAAATATTGTCATGAAAACCGGCCATCTTGGCCGGCTGGTGGTTCACTACGGGACCCCCCTGTGGGTCCCGCCTCCTTTCTCTGGTGGCCGGAAGCCGACCGCCGCTTCCCCGCACCACCGCGGCCATAGGCCGCGGCATTGTTCGATCGGCGGGGCGCAACGGCGTCGCGCCCCTCCGCTGCGGCCCCGCTCTGGTCGTTGCCTCTTCGAGGTTCTCCGATGCGCCGCGAAGGCACCACGGCTTTGATCAACTTCAAAGGCGAGGCGCGACGGCGCTGCGCTTCTCCGCCCATTATTCATTATTTCCACGCGGTGCAACGGCACCGCTCTTCCTTGCTCGTTCCGCAAAAAAATCAAGCATCAAGGGGGGAGGAAAGTCGGTCGTGTTCATGCGGTCCGACCTCCTCCTGTTATTGAGATAAGAGGTGGCCCAATTTAGAAAATGATGAACGACGACAAAAGTATTCACGAATAAAAACAATTAATCCCCTACCTCAAGCATTTCTGATTCGTCGCAGGGAAGGGACGTAGTGGTAGACGGCGTCACGGAAGGAGGATCTTCAGCGTTGCGGGAAAGAGAATTGTTGGCATCGCGTTGTTGATCGCTGATGATGGCTTCTATCACCAGCATCAGAGAGGGAAGAAGATGGTACGACGAACTCCCCTTTGTGGTGAAGGAGTTCTTCGTCGAAGGCTCGGTGTTCTACGTCGGCGACAGTGCGTTCTTCACATTTTTCAAGGGGGAATAACGTTCTTTGGAACATAGAGCTTTCTTCTCCAAATCCTCTTGCACAACGAACTACCCTCTCACGAAATAAGTCTTTGTCTTATTTAATTAAAACACAAGCCAACAGTTCATTTCAAATTCCAAGATAAATCCCAGAATTAATTATAATGAATCAATTAATTAATTAAGTGTTGTCTTTCATTTAATTGTAGGGGGTGCAGGTGAGTTACATAATTAATAGGGATTGAGGAAGTTTTTAGGGTGGGGCTCGTGTGGGCCCCACCACACTAATATCCTACCTAGTGGAGTACTTAGGATGTGGTTCCCACTCCAACCACATAGCTTAGGTTAACACTACTTAGAATAAAAATAAAATGGTTGCACCCTTTTTATTTTTATTATTTACTTAACCCAAATTTTAGTAACCTCAACCGAGCAAACGCATCTCCAGAAAAGGGGTTCCTAAGCAATTACCGGCGTTGCGGTTTCATCGGTGCCCTAGGAATTCGATTCCCAGCACCGGTCTAAAAGTTAGGAAAACCCACTCGTTCGTTAACTGAATGTACCCAAGCTAAACATAGGAAAAAATATTCCGGGCACACCGGGCCTTGGAATCAGGTTCCGTCAGAAACTGTGTTCTTGTAAAATTTCAAAGAAAATTAAGAAAAAATTTCCCTTGAATTTTACGGGTCTTTACATTACTCCCACCTCAGTGCTTTACGTCCTCGTAAAGACACATAATAAACTAGGGGAACAAATGTTGGTACTGAGCACGAATCTGAGCCTCCCTCTCCCAAGTGCTCTCTTGAGGTTCCCGTGCTGCCATCTGATGCGCACTAGAGGAATCAACCATCCACGTAGGACCTTCTCCTGTAGATCCTCGATCTCCACTGGGACCTCCGCAAGAGTCCCCCCATCATCAATGTCCATCTCCCAATGGTCAATGATTTGCGTCGGGTCGTGCACGTATCTCCTCAGCTGAGATACGTGAAAGACGTCGTGCACTAGGTGCAACTGAGGTGGTAGAGCTAGGTGATAAGCCACCTTGCCAACCCTGCTGAGGACCTGGAATGGTCTGATGAAGGGCAGAGACAACTTATAGCCTCGACCAAATCTTCGTAATCCTCATCGAGGTGAGACCTGCAAGAAGACGTTGTCGCCATCCTCGAACTCTAGTGGCCTTCGCCTCCTGTCAGCATTAGACGTTTTCCGGCTCTAAGCTGTCCTCATCCGCTCCTGGATGACCTGGACCTTATCTGTCATGGCCTGGACCATCTACGGTCCCACAAGTGCTGACTCCCCAGGGTCTGTCCAGTACAATGGTGATCTGCAAGGTCGGTTGTACAACGCCTCATATTGTGCCATCCCGCTGGTGGAGTGGTAGCTGTTGTTGTATGCGAACTACACCAAGAGTAGGTGATCCTCCCAGCTGTGACCAAAGTCTAAGACACATGCACGGAGCATGTCCTCGAGAGTCTGAATGGTCCTATACATCTGACCATCTGTCTGAGGGTGAAAGGCAGTGCTCAGAAGTAGCTGCGTCCCGAATGCCTCCTGCAACCCCTTCCAAAGCCGGGAAGTAAATTGAAAATCTCGATCGGAGACGATAGATGATGGCACACCATGAATCCGTACTATCTCCTGAATGTAGAGGCATCCCAAGCTCTCCACTGAGCCCTACTCTCTGATGGGTAAGAAGTGGGACGACTTGGTGAGTCGGTCGACAATCACCCAAATGGAGTCCTGACCTTTGGATGTGCGTGGAATTCTAGTCACGAAATCCATAGATATCCCGTCCCACTTCCACTACGGGGCCTCCAAAGGCATTACCAGGCCTGCTAGTACATGGTGCTCTGCCTTCACCTGCTGGAAGGCAAGACATTGAGAACTGAACTCTGCTATAGCCTTCTTCATACCCAGCCACCAGTGCGGTCGTCTGAGGTCCTGGTACATCCTCACCAATCCTGGATATACCACTAATGGGGAAGTGTGGAACTCCCTTAGCACCTCCTCCTATAAAGAAGCGGGTACCATGGTACGTCCTCTGAAAAAGAGGATGTGCTCTCCTCCCACAGAGAATCCATCAGGTGCCTCTCCTGAGGATATCTGTGCATGCAACGTCTCATAGTCATCGTCCCCACGTTGTGCCTCTCTAACCCGCTGAATAAGTGGAGGAGTGACTGTGAGTGACTGTAGAAAGGATACTCCATCACTATCCACGAAGGATATCTGCAATGTGGCTAGCTGCTCTGTCACCTCTCCAAATAGCTGAATGCCCGTCCTCCTACTGAGAGCATCGACTACTACGTTTCCCATTCCAGGATTATAGACTATCTTGACATCATAGTCCTGGAAGAACTCGAGCCATCACCGCTGTCTCAAGTTCAGGTCCTTCTGTGAGAAGATGTACTTGAGACTCTGGTGGTCAGAGTAGACTGTAAAGATATCGCCCATCAGGTAGTGTCGCCACATCTTCAGAGCGAAGACCACTGCTACTAACTCCAGGTCATGGGTAGCATAGTTCTGCTCATGCTGCCTCAACTAACATGATTCATAGGCGATCACTGTCTGCTCCTCCATCAGGACACATCTGAGTCTGGTCCCTGATGCATCGCAGTAAACTATGTACCCTACTCCCTCCTCTGGTAGCCTCAAGATAGGTGCACTAGTCAATCTCTATCTCAGCTCTTGGTAGCTCTGCTGACATCTGTCTGACCACACGAAGGGTTTCCCCTTCTTTTTTAACGTTCTGCAAAGCTGCAAAGATTTCTCCTTTTCCCAAAAGTGATATATGGTCTCATCCCCTGGATGAACCATGTTCCTTGCCTAATATATTCAATCCCGTCATGATCAGTTAATTCATGCCATGGATGACGTTGTAAGGCCTCAACGCTGCTACCAAGATATCCAACCGTTACTCTCGCCTCCAAGGGTGGACTCACACTGTCGGCATCAGTGTGTGGTCACTGGGTCTCCTCCAGTAGGAATCTCGTATGTGAGGGTCAAGTCAACAATAGTTTTTATCCGGAACCTATTAGTATTAACATAAAAAAGACTGGAAAGAAAATGTCACTATTTCAAGAGTCTTTTATTACTACAACTCAAAGAACAAGGACACAAAGAAAAACAAAGAACGAAGATAGAGGCATTATGGGCAAACGCCTCCATACCTGGAGCCAGTCCCGCACTTGTCCACCCGCTTACGGAGCTCCATGATCGTAAGCTTCAACTGCCTAAAGTTGTGCTCTCCCCCGTGGGTGGGGTGGACCTCCTGGTGGTGGTGGTGGTAGAGCCTCAAAACGTCGTCCACCACCTACCGCTCGACCAGCTCCTCAGCCTCGTCCACCTGCTCCATGCAGACCGCCACCGTCGAACCTCTGCCCCTGCCTAGGTGGTTCCTCAACCATCTGTTGCCCCTCTGCATGGCGGTTCGGGCATTCAAGAGCCAAGTGGCCCTGCCTGCCGCATGCATATCACTGTCTTCCACTCGTAAGACTGGTTCTGCTGCGTGTGCCCCGCACCTCTGAGCCAGTATCCTATGGTCATTCGTCTGATGGCCTGGTCCTCTTGGACCTTTGCGACATCTATCTACTGTCGGCTGCAGACAACTCTGCTACGTGCTGCACTGCGGTAGGTCTTGCAGCTGGTGTAGGCTCAGCAAGAAAGCTCTCAATGAGAAGGGCTTGCTCCAGTAACCCTGCCTATGTCAAAATGACGAGGGAGATCAGCAATTCCGTGATCTCATGCCTTTATCCCTGCTCTATGGTCCGGGCCCAGAAGAATGGGTCCCGCACCATGTCTGTCGAATAGCGTGAGAGGTATGTAAATCTCACCGATTACTGGGTGACCGTCAAGCAGCCTTGCCGAAGCTTTAGTAGATCCTGGATGCGCACCACACGGAGGGTGGCTAGGACAAACTCCGAGCGGAAGAAGCTTTCAAAGTCTGTCCAGAGAAGAGATACCTCATCATCCACCTGGTGAATCAAGCTCCACCATCTGCCTCCTGCCACATGAAGGAGGCTCGATGCGAGGATCACCATGAGGTCAGCTGGTGTCCCCACTAACCTGAAAACTTGAACAACTGCCTCCAGCCAATCCTCAGCTGCCTGAGGGCCCATCTACCCGTGGAACCTGGGCGGTCTCTGGCGCTGAAACTCGTGCAGTGCACCATGGCGATGTTCACTCTCAGCGGTTGGGGTTGGTAGCATCGGTGGCTCGGCGGGTAGTGGTACCGCCGATGCCTCCGTAGTAATAGGGCCCTGCACCGAGGCCTCGTCGCACGATGGGCTGTCGTCACGTACAAAACATTGAACCCTAGCTGGCCTCCGTCGTGGGGCCATCCTGAATGAAATAAGTGCACCACGGTTAATACAGTATACCTATTGAGCTGACACAAAGTAATCACAAAGAAAACATGAAACACACATGCAATCAATGTTTCTGTGGAATAAGTTGGAAATCAGAAGTCAGGGTCCTGGTGTATGAATACGTCGGCCATCGTACCAACACTGGACTCCCTGGACTGATAACCACACTCAATACACTTAACACTATTGCTTCACATAGAAAAAGATCAGAGTCCTGAGATCTGCGGTAGAACCTAACTCTTCTGACACCAATTTGTCATGACTCTTCCTTAGGTCCCGTGTCGTGACTACCCCAAGCCCGCCTTCCATAAGCGAGGGTCTGGCGACTAGCACCAAGGCGTAATTCATGATAAAAAGTGAAGACATTGCCTTTGTAAAGTAAACAAACACCTCAGAGTAAGCAAGCAGAAGTAAACAATAAGTAAAACTGGATACAAAAGTAAGTGCGGAAAAGTATGTGGGCCAGAATACAAACCCAAACTGAAAGTAAGTAAAACTGAAAAAGGGAGTACAACAACTGAAAATTAAAGTCGGATCATCGAGCCTTCCACTAAAGGTCCCACATGAACGGTTGGTGCAGATAGCCTCCTCATATCCTCGGGTCCAGCCGTCCGCTCCAAGTACGTCCCACCCAGTGGTCCACCTCCAGGTTCCGACCTGCTCCACAAGCTTCAATCACGATTAATGTTGTCCATCGACTGCAACCAACACAATGTAGTGCGGGCATAGCCCGTGCAGGGTTGAGTATAAGCTACTCAGTAGGGACCACGAGACCCCCCGAAGGTCTTCCAGAATCCACAAAGAATAATCCAAAAAATAAAGATACAATCACGAAGTAACAACCAACACTACTTATGTATATTCCCATACATATACCTAAGTCATCAATTTCAGTTTGGCTCCAGCATCCAAGCCCATGTTCGATCATGTCCACACAGGATAGCACAACACAATCCACATATGAAAGAAAGTCAATAATATCGAAGATAATTATTGAATGTCAAGACTCAGCTCACATAGATATAATTCATCGTAAGATGATATAGATGATCAGATGTATCCACTGATTCATCTAAGTCGTCGAACCCACGCAGGATCGATAGCTACCCACCCCCTAAATGACCCACACAGGATCCATAGGTACTAACCCCCACAATGACCCACACAGCATCTGACCCACGCAGGATCAGTATGCGCTGGCCCACACAGGACTGATGAGCACTGACCCACATAGGATCTGACCCACACAGGATCGGTAGAACGGATCCTCTGAGGATCACTGAGTGTTGTAGTCGTCGCTGTCGAACTCACGGAGGATTTCTGTATAGTCGTCATCGTCGTCGCAGTCACATCCAGCTCTAGGGTTTCCGCACATAACAAGCTCGTTTCGAGAGGGTACGCTCCACAAGCCGAGGGGCTGATACATCAACTGACACGTAGTCTGGAGTTGATGTATCCCAAATTTCCGTATCATCAAAAGGAACTCAACGTGACAGACGGCGCGTCAATCGGACGCCCAGTCTGAGAGTTATTGGCTTTTTTGTTCCAGGGGCCCGGTTGGTTTTTTAAGTCAAAACCAACCCTGCCGTACTCCAACTAAATCCAAACCTCGAGCATAGTAAACCAAAAGGTCTGTCTCACTAAGAGAAATCCAACAATGTCGACGACACGTCAATCGAACGTCCGAAGATCATGTTATAAGCGTTTCTGCTCCGAGGGCCCGGTTGGTTTCGTGTACGAACCAACCCGGCCGAACCCAAAGTTCTCTGAATCCTTGAGTGTAATATACCGAAACGACCGTCTTGATCCATGGATCACATCGCAACTGACATTGCATCAATGGGTGGTCGGTAGCCCATGTTATGGGAAAAAGACAAAAAGAAGTCCGAAAATGGGGGTTTTTGGCCCATACAGACCCGGCCAGAGACCCCCTAGGTCGGCCCGAACTGGGTTGACCCGACCCGGGTCCAGGTCCGGCCAAATGGGCGTGGCCCAGCCTAGCTTGCACGGCCCAGCCCGGCCTGGGCGCAGCCCGGCCTGGCACACTGGGGCGGCTCACATGGCCATCTCGGCTGGCTGACCTGAGCGAAACAGAGGGGGGGGGGGGGGGGGGGTTGCCCACCTGATTGAAAAAATGCGGCCCCCACGTGGGGGGGATGCTCTTGTAGCCAGAATGGGGTTACGACCCCCGAACATCATGGTAACTGCCCAGCATGGCCGGCCGGTGGTTCACCGCGGGTCCTACCACCTTGCTCCGGTGGCCGGAAGCCGGCTGTCGCTTCCCCGCACCACTGCCGCCATAGGCCGCGGCCCCGCTCCGGCCGTGGCCTCTTTGAGGTTCTCCAGCGCGGTGCGATGGCGCCACATCTTTGTTCGAATTCAATGGAGCGACGTGACGGCACCGCTCTTCTCCTCCCATTCTTCATTATTTTCGCGTGGTGCAACGACACCGTGCTACCTTGCTCGTGCCACAACAAAATCAAGCATCAAGGGGGGAGGAGAGTCGGCCATGTTCGTGCGGTCTGACCTCCTCCAGTTTTTGCGATAACAGGTGGCCCAATTTAGAAAATGATGAACAACGGTGAAAGTATTCACAAATAAAAACAATTAATCCCCTACCTCAAGCGTTGTTGATTCGTCGCGGGGAAGGGACGTCGTGGTTGATGGCGTCGCGGAAGGAGGATCGTCGGCGTCGCGGGAAAGAGAATCGTCGACATCGCATAGTCGATCATGGAATCTCTCACCAGCTGCAGAGAGGGTATAAGATGTTACATAGAACTCCTATTTTTGGTGATGGATTTCTTCATCGAAGGCTTGCTGTTCTACATCGGTGACGGTGCGTTCTTCGTGTTCTTCAAGGAGGAAGAACGTTCTTCGGAACATAGAGCTTTCCTCTCCAAATCCTATCGCACAATGAACTAACCTGTCACGAAATAATACTTTGTCTTATTTAATAAACACACAAGCCAAAAATTCATTTCAAATTTCAAGATGAATCCAAGAATTAATTATAATGAATCAATTAATTAATTAAGAGTTGACTTTCATTTAATTTGGGGGGGGGGTGTGGGTGAGTTACATAATTAATAGGGGTTGGAGAAGTTGAAAGTGTGGGAATTGTGTGGGCCCCACCCCACTAATATCCTACCTAGTAGAGTAGTTAGGATGTGGGTCCCACTACAACCACTTAGCTTAGGTTACCACTACTTAGAATAGAAATAAAATGGTTCCACCCTTTTTATTTTTATTCATTACTTAACCCAAATTTTAATAACCTCACCCTAGGAAACGCAACTCCGGAATAGGTGTTCCTAAGAAATTACCGACGCTGCGGTTTCATCGGTGCCCTCGGAATTCGATTCCGAACACCGGTCCAAAAGTTAGGAAAACCTACTTGTTCGTTCACTGAACGTACCTGAGCTAAACTTCGGAAAAAATATTCTGGGCACACTGGGCCTCGGAATCAGGTGCCGTCAGAAACTGCGTTCTTGTAAAATTACAATGAAAATTAAGAAAAAATTTTCCTTGAATTTTATGGGTCTTTACATAACGGAATAATAAATATAAAATAGGTCATATATTAACATCGTTTCCATTGTAATTCTAATCCATGATAGGTGTAATAAGAGACAATGAACACTCATCATTTCATGAGGTTTTAGATCACCAAACACTAAAACTATATGTTCTTTACCCATTGTATATAAGTGTGTGTAAGTGTAGGTCAAACCATTAACATAAATAAATATCATTATACAAAGTATAATTATGTTGTTTTATAATAAAGGAACAAATAGAGTTGAATGGTGGAGAAAAAAATAAAACAATCTGGAGAAATGAAGTCACCTCTTATTTGGGTAACTCCTTTTTGTTTTCACTAGAGGTATTCCTTGGATTTATTTCTTACCAAATAGAGGCCTCATGAAGTATGTTAGGAAGTTTTGTATGTGTATTTGGATGATATTTTAATATATTATGCGTTTTAGAGGTGTTTTGAATGGGGATAGGTGATGGCCTTTTATAGGGAAGGGAAAAAACTCGATTGGTATTTTTGAAAACATGTTTGGTGTAATGATGTTTTTAAATAAAAAAATTCACTCAAAACAAACACAAATAAATAATTTAATGTTAATGGATGAATAAATTACATTAAATGGGGTTTTTAAATGATTATTGTTCATTTTTTCCCTATTTTTAGGATTTATTTTTTTGTTAAGCATTATTTTAACTTAATCATTGTAATTAATTTTAATTACAATCATAAATAATTTTGTTAAAAAATAACATGACATTATTAGAAAATATAAATTATACCGATTACAAATATTGAATCCATTTTTACAAATTCGAATTACATTAGTGGAAAAAATTAATTTAAAATTAATCCCAAAGATGGGGTCACACTATTGGTTTTTAATGTAAAAATGATCAAAATATTGCTAATTTGTTATATCATTTTTCAATGTGAAATTGTTTCCAATGGATAAATTTTATTAATTGATAAATAAAAATTGTAATGAAATTTAAATAGATGTTAAAAATATAATTTATCCATATACATAATTTTGATGAAAAATTTGTATTGAAGGAAAATTCAATATTTTCACTAGTCATCAAAATATAAAACCTCACAAGAAAATATGAAAACTTAAACCAGCACTAATTTTTATTTTATTAATTAAAATATTATCTTTATTTTGACATATAAGTGATATAAAATTTACAAAATATGTGTAAAGACCTGGACATTTAAAGGAAATTTTTTTCTTAAATGCTTTGGAATTTTTTGAGTCTTCGGTTTCTGACGGCACATGATTCCAAGGTCCGGTGTGCCCGGAATCAATTTTTTAAGTTTTGTTCAGGTACATTCAAAAAACGTACATGCGGGTTTTTATATCTTTTGAACTGGTGCTCTGAATTGAAATCTGATGACACTGATGAACTCGCAGCACTAGTATTCCATTAAGGGGACCTTTACTGTAGATGTGTTTTATGCGTGTGGGAATTTATTATTTTGGGGATTTATAATAAGTTAAATAAAATTTTTGTACACAATTTTATTTATATGAGTTGGTTATTTCCTCCAAGGGGAGTTATGGGTGGGGACCACCCCCACATAACCTCCCATGAGATGATAAAGTGTGGTGGTGCCCACACAAGGCCCTAACTTATCAACTCCCTTAAAATCCCCATTAACACTCCCCCTCATTTATTTTGGTGGAGCCTCTCCTCATTTTATCCCGCTTTAATTAATTTGACAACCCCCCCCCCCTTAATTAATATGATATCGTAACCTCCCTCTCTCCAATTAATTTTTGCCAAAACTTTTTAATTAATGAATTGAACTCTTCAATTAATTAATTAACGTGTTTGAATTTTGAATTCATGTGTGAATAATATAATATCCTTAGTTATTATTTTTATTTTTCCCTCGGTTTGTTGTTAGAATTTTGGGAAGGCTCTGAATAAATAGAATAACATCATTCTTCTCTCGATGAAGAATATCTCCGACGAAGAATGCAAAGCCAATGATGATTCTTCTTTGGGCGCACTCCGACATCAATGGAATTTCCTTGATGCCTGACCTCTATGACACTTATCTTTCGTGAATCATTGACATGCTAATCTATTGAAATCGAGGTAGGGGTTTTGTATAATTCTACATGAATTATCTATCTCGTTCATGTTGAATTCATTGGAATGACTTCGGTCAACTGCTACTGCCTAACGTGGAGGGCGCGGGCCGAACGAACACGACCTGACGACCCTCCAATGTTTCATGAATTTTTTTATTCGCAATGGAGGCGTGTTGGAAGAGGCGGCGAAGAGAGAATGTGGTGGCCGTGTGCCAACCGCATGCTGAAGAACCGCGGCCCGCAACTGTAGGCTGCTTGGCCAAAGAATAACCAGTTGGACATAGCCGGTCAGGCTGGTGGAACTTCGGCGCCACATGGCGTTGTGCTGCGGAGGTCTGGGGGCCGCTTCGGCGGGTGAACCGGCCGGCTCGTCGGCCGATCTGGTTGGAGGAGGCTGCGGTGCCACCTGGTGCTGTGTGCGGTGGACAGAAACCCGCCCAAGTAAGCCAATCATGCTGGAGAAGCCGTCCAGCTTTGGCCGGCTGGGCTGGTGGCTGGCGCCACTCGACGCCGCCGGTTCGGGAAGTCGCCCCCCCCCCCATGCATGGCTCAGCCTGTTGGCCGAGCCGCGACAAACAACATGCCGGGCCGCGCCAGCCTGGCCAGGCCGCCTGCCACGGGCTAGACCGTACCCCACCAGACTGGGCCACACAATATCGTGCCAGGCTGACCCCTTAGTCGGGTCGGCCCTACCGATCCAGAACGGGCCGACCCACCAACCAACCGTCCTTGATGGATCAGGACCATTTAGCTTAAACGTGAATATCATCTAGACCACGTTTTCGATCGACACGCAGTCTACGAAACTGGGATACTAATGATGAGGCGGTCCTTTTGAAATACTCTTGGTGAGTTTTGGAAGACTTTGAAAAATCGGCCGGGTTGGTTCAAAATTGAAACTGACCGGGCCCTCAAAGTGGAAACACTTATAACGTAAGGACCAGACATCTGATTGATGTGCCTTCAACTAAGTTGGTTTCATTTTGATGAGACAGTTATTTTGGAATAATCCACCTAAGTTTTGGATGTTGTTGGAGTACGGTCGGGTTGGTTTGAGCATAAAAACCAACCGGTCCCCTGAAACAGAAAATCTATTAACTCTTAGATCGGACGTCTGTTTGAAGAACTGGTGGCGGCATTGGTATGTTCGTTGAGAATCGGTCCCTTTGAGTATACCCCAGGGCTGTTTGGGGTACAGTTGAGATACAGTCGGGTTAGTTCGTACACAAAACCAACCGGGCCCTGAATTAAAAAGGCTAATAACTCATAGACCGAGAGTCCAATTGACACAACATTTGTTGAGTTGAGACCCATATGACATGGTGATCATTTTATATACTTTTTCATGGAACTTAGTGACACTTGGACTATCGAATCGTAGGTCATGGAGAGGATCCTCCCAGAGACGAGCATACTGAGTACAGAGACCTAGTACCTGGATGAGACCTGATAACTGCTCGTCCGATTCGTTTCAGAGTGACTTGACTATCCTAGTGGGGAGAACTACTGTGGGAGGTGGAAGAACCATGTCAGAGGAGTGCTACTATGTGATGCGGCAGACCTGTGGTACTCTACAGAAGGAGTACCTCTATAGGCTATCAGGGAGAGCGCTACTATGTGAGGCAGTCGACCCATGGCAGGGAACTCTACTGTGTGAGGCGGAAGACCCGTGGTACTCGACAGGAGGAGTACCTCAGCAGTCTAAGGTTAGTGAGTAGCACCTCAGAGTCGCGACAAGAAAAATTGTACTCGAAAAAGTAGGAGTACTCCAGAAACCATGGTTTCTTTAATGAAAATCCTGGTTTGAGCTGAATCAATGACCTTTGTGTTTTCCTCATGATTGAGATGAGTTACTTGATAACTTAGGTATATGTATGGTAATATACCTATGTAATGTTTATCCATTGAAATCATACTTTTTGGTTTATCCTTGTTTGATTTTTTGATACCTTGTGGGTCTCGGGTTCCCTACTGAGTATCGTTATTCTCACCCCTGCACGGGTTGTGCCCGCACATCTTTGTGTTGGACACAGATGACGGACAACGCTGATGGAGGCTGAGAGTGCCAGGACTAGATGGTACCCAGAGGAGGAACTTATGACATGTCAGTACACGATGCAGTTTGAAGGACATGGAGTGATGAGGAGGCCATCTGTACCAACTCTTCAGGAAGGAACCCCGACAGATGATCTAGGAGCTGCTTACAACTTTTAGTTGTTTGTCCCTTTTAGTTGTACTTATTTTCAGTCATATTTGTACCTTACAATTGGGATTTTATTCTGGCCCCTTTGTACTTTCAGCACAATTGTTATACTACTTTACTTAGTGATTTCTTCTTCGTGTACTTTGGTTTTGAGTGTTACGTTTTATAAAGGCAACGCCTTCCCAGATTTGGTAAATTACGCCTTTGGTTCTAGTCGTCAGCCCCTGGACTATGGAAGACGAGTTTTAGGTAGTAACGATACGGGCCCCGGGGGATAGGTCATGAAAAATTTGTATCAGAGGGAGGTTCTACCGCAGAACATAGGACTCTGAAATTTTTTTCTGTGAAGAAATAGTATTAAGGGTACCGAGTGTGGTTGTCGGTTCGGGGAGTCTAGTGTTGGTGCGGCAACTAACGTATCCATACACCAGGACCCTGACTTCTGATTTCTGACTTAGTGCACAAAAACACTGATTGCATGTGTGTCTTAAATTTTTTTCTTTAGGTCATCTCAACCAGGTCATCTCACTAGGTGTAGTCTTTTGACGGTGTCGCATCTTTTCAGGATGCCTCCACGCAGACAGTCAGTTGGAGTTCCGAGAGAGTACCCAATGACGGCCCACCGAGCGACGAGGCTCCAGTGTAGGGCCCTCTTTCTATGTTGGCACCTTCGGGTGGTGTACTAGCTGAACCACCACCCCTTGCACAGTAGATACCACAAGCCACAATGGCGGACGGTTCACGGCTACTGAGCGTGTTTCATGAGTTCCAGTGGCAGAGGCCTCCGAGATTTCGATGCGAGATAGATTCCCAGGCAGTAGAGGACTGTATGGAGGAGATTGCTAGAGTTTTACTCCTAATTGTGACACCAGTAGAGCAGATGGTGATTTTAGGTAATATAATTTTTCCATGTGTGACCACGTGGATGGTCTTCTTAGTGATGAGGGTTCGGTACGTGGACTGATGCTTAGGATAGTACTTTCAGGTAGTGTGACGGCTATATCACTACCCATTGATCAGTAGATATGATCGACAGTACTGGTAGAGGACACTTGTAATCTTAGTGCCTTGAATGTGTTTAAGCGTCAGATACCCCTATGGTTCCGAGGTGAGCTTGACTCACATGCTGATAAGGAATGGCTTGAGGAGGTGGTTGAGAGTTCTCTAGAACTTATACAGCTTCGTCAGGACGACAAGTCGGTTGCTGAGTATTCATCGAGGCATACCAATCGTTCCAGGTACTCGATGAATACGATACGATCAGTGATTTGGGGCTCAGACTACCGAACGAGGTGTGTTAAAAGGATATCTGAGCCATCACTTTTACTCTATACATTCCTACTTATGCTAGGGTGCTAGAGAAAACCTTTGCGGTTGAATTTTCTTTGGATGAATGGATATAGATAGTGAATGATAGTAGTAGAAAAATAGGGAACTGACGCCAGTCTCAGAGATGAGGGTGTGTAAAATGATTCAAGAAAAGGATGTTTTAAGGATAGATGATTCTACAGAGCAGCAGATGTGGAAGCAGAGCTAGGAGGTAAGCATGTGGTGATGTACACTTTGACAAGTTACAACCACCCACCTTTGTAGTTCCTGCCAGGCTCAGGGAGCATGAGGGCAGGGGAAGAGAGTATCTACATGCGGTCAAGGAGTTTGACCCAAGGGCTCTATAAATGTTTCGAGGTACAGTCTGTGTCTATTACTAGATTCCATATCAATAGATATAGGTACCGATCATTCCTCCCTACCACGAATCTTGTCCAAGAGCAAGAGTTTCCAGTTAAACCATTGACTTGAACCTCACGTTTGGAGATACCTTTGGGAGGAGACTCGATAATCACACTTACACCGATGGTGTGATTTGACCCTTGAGGTGAGAGTTTCTGTTAGAACCTTTTGGTGGTAGTGTCGAGGCCTTACGACGTTAGCTTGGGTATGGGATGGGAAACCAAGGTTCCTACATAGATTGACTGTATTAGGCAAAAAGGTTGTGGTTTACCTACAATGTTGGGATGGGTTTTCCTTGGTTGAATAAAGGAAACCCTAGGTAGCATTGGATGGAATAATGTATAAGTGAGTGCAGTCGATCACTCATGAGTCGACAAAACTTAGATTTGTGCCATACTTCTCCAGAGTTGTTGCATCACATTCAGCATTAACGAAGAAGGGGAACCCATCCTGTGGTCATAGAGATTCCAGTAGAGCTTTTAGGAGCTGAGGCAGAGGTTGAAAAATGCACCCATCTTCAGACTACCGGAGAAGGTGCAGATCATCCTGGAGTGGATGAAGACTACATAGAGTATATAGAATTCATATGCTGATAGGAGATGGAGACCCCTGGAGTATGAGGATGGCGATCACATTTTCCTACAGGTCTCACCTCGATGAGGTTTACAGTGATTTGGCTGGGGTGACAAGTTATCTCCACGATTCATTGGACCTTCTAGGTCCTCAGTAGAGTAGGCGGGGTGGCTTACCACCCGACCCTTTCACATAAAATGCAAAGGGTGCATGACATCTTAAACATATCTCAGTTGAGGAGATAAGTGCACGACCCATACCACATCATCGATCACGGGGAGCTGGACATCGATTATAGGGCGACATTCACGGAGGTCCTGGTGGAGATCGAGGATCTACAGGAGCAGGTCCAACGTGGACGGTCGATTCCTCGGGTGTGCATTCACTGGAAGCATAGGAACCTCTAGGAGAGAGGTTGGGAGCGGGAGGCTCAAATACGAGCTTAGTACCCCCATTTGCTTCCCTAGTGTGTGTTTTAGCTTTACGGGGACATATAGCCCTGAGGTGGGAGTATTGTAAAGACCTGGAAATTTCAAGGGAATTTTTTTCTTAAATACTTTGTAATTTTATGAGTCTGTGGTTTCTGATGGCACTTGATTCTGAGGCCCAATCTTCATGAAATCAATTTCTGATATTTTTTTTCGGATACGTTCAGTAAAAATACATGTAGGGTTTTCTGTCTTTTAAACCGGTGCTCAGAATTGAAATCTAAGGACACTGATGAACTCTTATCACTCGAATTCATATAAGGGGTCCATTACCGTAAATGTGTTTTATGCGGGTTGTATGATATTATTTAGATATTTATAATAAATTAAATAAAATTGTTGTAAAAATATTATTTATATGAGTTGGTTATTTATTACAAGGGAGATTTAGGGGTGGGGCCTACACCCACATAACCTCTCATGAGTGGATAAAGTGTGGTGGGGCCCACAAGAGGCCCTAACTCCTCAACTCCCTTAAATTCCCCATTAACACTCCCCCTCATTTATTTTGGTTGAGCCTCTCCACATTCCACCCCCTTTACTTAATTTGACAACTCTCCCATTAATTAATGTGATATCTTCACCTCACTCTCTCCTATTAATTTTTTCCAAAAATTTTTAATTAATGAATTGAACTCTTCAATTAATTAATTAATGTTTTTGAATTTTGAATTCATGTGTGAATAAAATAATAGCCTTAGCTATTTTTTTTATTTTGTAGACGTTGTGTTGGGAGAATTTTGGGAAGGATTTGGAGAAATTGAATAACACTATTCTTCTCTCAACGAACAATATCTCCAACAAAGAACATGAATCGAACATCACTTTTTATTCGGGTGCACTTTGACATCAACGGAATTTCCGCGATGCCTGACCTCCGCGATGCTTGTCTTCCGCGACTCATTGACGTGATTCGCTATTGAAATCAATGTAGGGGTTTTTTATAATTCTACATGAATTATTTATCTCGTTCATGTTGAATCCATTGGAATGTATTCGGTCAACTGCTACCACCTAATGCGGAGGGTGCCGACCGAACGAACACGGCCTAACGACCCTCCATTGTTTCCTGAATTTTTTTATTCACAATGGAGGCGTGTGGGAAGAGGCGGGGATGAGCGAAGGCAGCGACCATGTGCCGACCGCGTACAAAAGAACTACGTCCCGCAACCGCGGTCTGCTCGGCTGAATAATAACTTACCAGACAAAGCCAGTCGGGCTGGTGGAACTGTGCTGCCCCATGGCACCACGCTGCGGAGGTCTGCGGCCCGCTTCGGCTGGCGAACCGGCTGGCTTGTAAGCCGACCTGGTTGGAGAAGGTCATGGAGCTACCTGGCGCCGCGTGCAAAGGACAATGGCCTGCCCAAGTGGGGTGCTCGTGCTGGAGAAGCCTTCCAGCTTCGGCCGACCGGCTAGGAGGGCGGCGTCGTCGGTTTGGGAAGTCCCCCCCCCCCCCGCTCCGCAGCGCTAGGCCAATTGGCCGAGCCGCAGCCAACAACTGGTCAGGCCGCGCCAACCGGGCCAGGCCGCCTAACTCGTGCTAGACCATGCCCCACCGGGTCAGGCCACGCATTATCAGGTCGGGCTGACCCCTTTGCCGGGTCAGACCTGCAGAGCCAGAACGGGCCACACCGCCAACCAACCGGGCTTGACGAACATGGCCCTTTTCGCTTAAATGCGAATATTATATAGAACACATGTCTGATCGACGCGCCTTCTACATCACTAGGATCCTCGTGATGAGGCGGTCCTTTTGTGATACTCTTGGTGAGTTTTGGATGACTTTGGAAAAACGGCCGGGTTGGTTCGAAACCGAAACCAACCGGACACTCGGAGCGGAAACACCTATAACTTAAGGATCAGACGTCCGATTGGCATGACATCAACTACATTGGTTTCATTTCGATGATATTGTTCTTTTGGAATAATCCAGTTGAGTTTAGGATGTTGTTGGAGTACGGTCGTGTTGGATTAAGCCTAAAAACCAATCGGGCCCCTGGAACGGAAAAGTCAATAACTCTCAAACTAGACATCTGTTTGATGAACCGTCCGCTGCGATGGTAAGTTCATTGAGAATCGGTCTCTTTGAGTATACCACATGGGATTTCAGGGTATAGTTGAGATATGGTCGGGTTGGTTCATACACGAAACCAACCGGGCCCCAGGACAAAAAGGCTAATAACTCACAAACTGAGCGTCCGATTAACACGTCGTCTGTTGCGTTGAGACCCCTATGACGTGGTGGATCTTTGAGATATTTCTTAGTGGGAATTAATGAAATGTGGAGTATTGAACAATAGCTCGTGGAGTAGATCCTCCCGGAGACAAGCCTACAGAGTACGGAGACCTAGTAGCTGGATGAGACCTGATGACTGCTTCTCTGATTCATTTCGGAGTGACTTGACTCGCCCAGTGGGGAACACTACTGCGTGAGGTGATAGACCCATGGAAGAGGAGCACTACTATGTGATGCGGAATACCCACAGTACATGAAAGAAGGAGTACCTCTATAGGATATCAGGGGGAGCGCTACTGTGTGAAGCGGCAGACCCATGGAGGGGGGCGCTACTGTGAGAGGCGGTAGACCCGCGATACTCGACAGGAGGAGTAGCACAGCAGTCTAACGTTAGTGAGTAGAACCTCGGAGTCATGACATGAATACTTTACTAGAGAGAGGAAAAGTTCTCTAGAAGCCGTGGTTTCATTAATGAAAATCCTGGTTTGAGGTGAGTCAATGACCTTTGTGTTTTCCTCATGATTGAGATGGTTTACTTGATAACTTAGGTGTATATATGGGCATATACCTAAGTAATGGTTATCCATTGAAATAAAACTTTGTGGTTTATCCTTTTTTGATTTTGTGATACCTTATGGGTCTCGGGGTCCCTACTGAGTATCGTTATACTCACCCCTGCACGGGCTATGCCCGCACATTGTTGTGTTGGATGCAGACTACAGACAGCGTTGATGGAGGCCGGGAGCACCAGGACTGGACGGTACCCGGAGGAGGACCTTATGACGTCTCAGTAAACGGTGGAGTTTGAAAGACACGGAGTTCTGAGGAGGCCATCTGTACCTACCCTTCAGGCAGAAACCCCGAAAGATGATCCAGGAGCTGGTTCTACCTTTCGGTTGTTTGTCCCTTTTAGTTGTACTTGTTTTTAGTCATATTTGTACTTTACAGTTGGGCTTGTATTCTGGACCCTTTTTACTTTAAACACTCTTGTTATACTACTTCAATTAGTGTTTGATTCCTCTTGTACTCTGGTTGTGAGTGTTATGTTTTATAAAGGCAACGCCTTCCCAGTTTTGGAAAAATTACACCTTTTGTGCTAGTCTCCAGCCCCTGGCCTATGGAAGACGGGCTTGGGGTAGTCACGATTCGGGCCCCAGGAGACGGGTCATGATAAAAGGTATTTAAAATATGTTCTCTATTAAATGGTGGAATAGTACCTTAATATAAATATAGGTTATTATGTGTGAAATTAGGTGTTCCCAATCTTATGTTTATAAAATAGATTTTATGAATATAAAAAGTATATGATTGATTATATGATATATATATATATATTTATTTAATTAATATCACTCAGTAATTTTAGTTAATTGAATTTATTTGGATAAAATAGTTTCTTGAGTATGAAAGAGTTTTATATTAAAACAATTCCTTTATATTAAATTGGTTCATATATTTATTTATAATTCATTTGTAATTAATTAATTCAAAAATTTATTTTCAAATATAAGTCAATATTATTCATAATCATCAATGTAATGTCATTTTTATATATTATTATATTAAATAATAATATTTTTTATAATATTTTTTATAATAATATATTGTATTTTGGTAACACTCGGTCTTGTGTTTTACACAGGCCATCGAGGAATGTCAATCTTAAGTGTAATTTATGATATCCTATGTGTTTCTTATAGACCATGTTAATCTATATGTTCAGTTTAGTGCATCATAATTTTTTGTTGCATAAAAATATTTTTAAACTTATGGATTTAATATAAATTATTATTTTCAATGTTACATGAAAAAATATCAAAATAATTAAATTAATTTAAAAAATATATTTTACAAAGTCCTGGGGTGTTTTATTCTGCACTACATAAAATTAATTTATACTTCAAAATTCATATAGGTTATCAATGGTTTAATACATACATGTTTCAATCATGAAAAACCACATCCTAAAAATTAATACATAAACATCCCCTAAAAAGGGAAATTGGGATCCATAATGATTCACCAATGTAACATATAACATTGATCCCACAGAGAATTAAATATGTTGGAAGTGAAGATTTGACATTGATGAAAAGTGTAAATATTTATATGGAGTGATTGTGGTCACCAGTTACAAACAAGTGAATAATCAAATAAAAGTATAAGGATGCAAAGTCATAAATCTGTGATGATTTAAAAGGCCATTAGTTCATCAACATTTAAGGTATTAGGAAAACAATTTTTTATCTAGACCCAACATTTGAATAATTCTTATATTCACAAAAAATACAAGGACATATTCTATTTTTAATATTTTTATAAACAAAATTTCATTAGTTTGATATTTAATTATCTATTTTTATTTCATACATTACATCACGAATTGGATGGGAATTAAATAACTTTGAATCCTGAAGCACTAGAATACTCTTTCATAAGATCTTAAGGTCCATAAAAGAAGGAAAATTATAACTACTTTCCTCTAATTATTTTTCCAAATCAATACGGTTAGTACATTAATCTATAAACATATAAATTTAAACTACTTTTCATAATAAATATTTATTTATTAAAAAAATATACATTAAACAGGACATCTTATAGGCCAGTGCTAATCATGGTTCTCTTATCATCTTTTGTTCATGGGTTCTGGACCCAAGGCCTATATAGACCTCATTCGTTGTCACTCAAAAAAATATGTTATTTTTTGAAACAACAATAATATAATTTCTAAAATAAATATGATTTACATCCTTGAAATAAGGATATTTACTAAATATCCTTTTATCTAAGGGTTTCAATACACACTAAATATATAAAAATTTCATCCAATGTTTAACATAATAATTCTATAAATTGATAAACTAGTAACCCTTTTTAAAGATGAAAAAACACAAAACAATAAAAAAAGTTCCTGAAATCGTTTAATGTAGATCCCCTATACATAACAAATTATATCTCTGTTTTCAGATTGAAAAAATGTGAATGCCCTCTGCACATATTCTCGTAAAACATGGTTATAACCTAAAATAACATAACTATTTTTGGAAAACATGCATTTTTAATTATTTCAATTATTATTGGATAGAATATTTAAATCCAATATGTTGTATACTTCATCATTATTGACATATACCTCTTTTTAATTAATCAGTTCCATGGTAATCTATATGATCCAATTTACATACTCATAACCAACATATATTTATCAAAATATAATCATCTCAATGTCAAATAAAAAATAAGGGTTAACATACATTAATCAAAATACCACATTTCAATGAAATTAGTTTTCAATGTCTTTATGACCATTCAACATGTCCTTCTCAATCTGTAATGAAAACATATACTAAAAATCCATATAAATTTCTATATTTGTATAACAGAATATTTGAGTTAAGAAACATAAATTCTTCATTCATCTATATTTTCTCTAAACCATTACACTGTCTTTATAAGCATATTTCTTAATACCTCTTTCCAGGAATATTAATTATGAATCCTATATTAATATTCTTCAACATCAATATAATCATTCTACTAAAGTTTAATGCTGAAAATACTGGAATAACGTCACATACCTTTCACATGTCATAAGTACAAACAATCCTCATACCACCTTCCTCATTCTATTTATGATATTCCCACTTTATAAATTGAATAACATAATGAATATAATTTCAAAATATACAACATTCAATGTTAACCACATTCCTTTAATTTCATAAAATTTACTCAAACTATAAATCATACTGTGAGAAACATTTCTCATAATTCATTACCATATAATCATGAAAAATTATATATATAATTACTAAATCATGTTTCATACTTATCTAATATATTAAACAATTGGGTTATCCCTGGTTATTAATAGTCAACTTCTACATGAATACTTAATGATGGTTCATCATGAGTTTTTTAATTCCCAATTAATATCTCTTGGGAGTGTCAAACAAGGTGTGTAACAAGGCCCATTGTCTTGTACAAATATATATAGAGTGTGACCTGATGCACCTTTATGGATTTCTTACCTCAAGCAACATCTTCTCAATAGCCACATCAACATAGAGTATCAATACATGTATGTATTTCTAGGAAAACACTCACTCTATCCTTTATAAAACCTCTAGGATGTTTCTTACATGTTAACTCTTCCATATACATTTCCTTAGATAAATCCCTTTACATGTATTTATAAATATACATAGGGATCTGACAAATTTTTTATCATTCATGTTTTCAATGGTAGAAAAATAATTTTCTATGATACCAACTATTGCGACCCTCCTATTTTGTTTATTAATATTAAATTTATTTTCTGTTATAATTAATACATTACTAAATTTTTTCCCAAAGTCCTTATTTTTTTATTGGCTTTGGAAATAAGGAAAAATGAACCCAGATACATAGGTAAACTACATTATCTTCTAATCTGTTATTCCTGACTAGAAACCCTCTTTAAAACCTCCTTACTAATAAATATCGTCATAAAATGGGGAAGGAAATATAAAAAGGGGTGTTCTTAGATGGTCAATAAAGGTAGGAAAGGGAGTTATATAATTATAATCAATAGAACATGGGTATGATAATGTGATCATAACATTAAATGGTTATACCCTTCATTTCAATGATCATAAACGTGAATTATGAAATATATCATGGAAATTCAAAAGAATTGAATCCCAATAAAATAAATATTGTAATCCAAGAAATAATAACATACAAATTAGAAAAGGAATTTTGAAATTAAAAACAAAATATAACATTTTGAACATGTATATGTAAAAACGGGTCCAGTCATTATGTTAAGGACATGAAATCATTCTGTCTTAGAGAATTATAAAAATTCTTCTAAGACTGTTCATATTTTTGTGAACATTCAATCATGTTAACACATAACATTGTGAACTTTTAATAAGGTTCACACATAACTTTTGTAAGGCCACCATGTCCATGCATAACATTGTGATCATGTAATCAAGTTGACACATTACATTATGAACACATTATAAGGGTCACTAATAACATTTTGAAGATCGTATCATGTTAACACATAAACATGTGGACATATAACCAAGCCCATGTGTATCATTGTAAACATGCAATAAAGTTCTTGAATTACATTTATACTCATAGTTAATCCATCATTACCCAATGAATTGAAGGGAGATATAGACCCAAAAATCACATTACAACTCTATGTCACACATGATAATAAAACATATAGCATATGATGACCTATAAAAAGGGTTCATCTCATAAACTCTAAAATGAAATGTATATCATTGATATTTTATCATATAATAACCTATGGAAAATTTATTGGTTTCATAATCATTTCATCCTATAATAACATGTGAAAAGAACTGTGTTTCATAAGAACATATCATGGAATAACTTGTTCAAGAGAATTGGGGTTTATAAGTATATAATATATAGAAGAGAAACATGTTTCATTGAAATATAACCTGTGAAATAGAAATAGGATTACGTAAACACCATTACATCAAAAAAACATTCAAATAAAGAATATGAATTGACTCTTTATACTATTTACCACTTAAGAATGAGTAATGTCAACAAATGTACTCTTATTTGGGAATTTTTTTGATATCTTTAAAAAATATTCTTAAGTAAAATATCATTTATTTTTTGAAAGTTTATTTTTAAAACATAAAAAATTTATAACCCATTTTTTAAAAATACATTGATAACATAGAATGATGTTTTTACATCATTTTGAAAAAAAAAATCCCTGACAACATATAAATGATGTTTGAAAAACGATTCCCTTGAAAACCACTTAAAAAAAACATCCAAACTATTAGGAATAAAATTTATTAAAAAATAAATTATTTTATCTTGTAGATAAATTTTCAAGGGAATTTCATAATGATGGTGGTTAAATATGTACATGACAAAAATTACTTTTGCACCGTAAAATGACTAGAAATGTGCATTGAATGAAAAATGATAAGAATATTATTTTTTTAAAAACCCTTTTGATTAAAAATGTAAATCATGGGTTAAAATTTCTTTTATATATCAATTTATAATAATTTAATTGTCTTGGAATAATTTTTTTATACCCTGGTTTTGAAGGAAAAATGATTTCCTACCGAAAAGAGAATTACAATCATATTTTCATAAAATAATATCATATTTATCTTAAGTAACAAAGGGTGGAAAATTATTAGTAAAACATTAATATATAATGAAAATAATATATGAGATGATAATTCATGAGTTTTATTGAGAGAATTTACACAATATTTTTATAATGGAATAATATTCATAAAAAATGTCAAAAATTGTTGAGATATTTTCAATAAAAACTTATCACTTCATAATTACGATCTATAATCCCTATGTATGAAAATGAAATTACATGAAGCTAAAAATAGAAAAAATATTGATATTAATTATTTGACATTTTAATGGTTGTATATACACATCATAGAAAAGTATTGGTGCATAACATTGCATGTGTCTCAAAGAAGGAATATTAAGACAAAATTACTTTACCAATATTGTCAGATTTGAAATGTACAACCCATTAAATAAATATCAGAAAATGTAAATGTAAATAACCATAAATTTAAATATAGTAATCATATAATTCATCCATGGGCTGTACACAATTCAAAAAAATGTAATAGTTTTAAGAAATTATTCACCTTGTTTTCTGATATTGTCTAAATTTTAATAAATATGGTCCTTATACATATATAATAGTTATAAGAAATTATATCATGATAAAAATATCATTTATATTCAGAATATTTTTATTATAATAATGTTCCCAATATATATGTTTCAAATGGAATGTTCAATTTTTCAAGATGGTAAGTTGTACGTGTGTATGGACATCGTTTTCATTTTATTATCATTTTGAGATAATGAAATAAAAATAAATTCTTGTAAATATTTATATAATATAATTTAAGTAGAATTATTATTCCATATATATCATATATGTACACTAAAAACATCCTTAAATCATTTCGTGTAGTGTGTGAATGAATGACATTGCTTTGAGGGGGTGGTAGTCCATAATTCCTCAAAATAAATTATCATATTGACACATGATGGAAATTATAAAGGATTGTGTTATAAAATAATGAAAGAATCATAAAAATAGACTAAATATAGTATATATTATATAAAATTTCTATTCCCCATCATAATAGACATCATTTAATGGTGGTAATAGAAAAACGTAGAATTTTCATTTCATGAGGTTGTAGTTCATAGTACACAAAAATAGTATATTCATCCCCCATTAGATGGGAGAGTGTGTAAGTTTAGGTAGAAACCATATAATAAAAATATATTAGTATATTTAGGATACATATTTTTTGTTTAAAAAAATAATAATGTGATTTTAGGGTGTGGAGAAATAAAATAAAATAAAGGAGCTTGTGGAAAGACCTTACCGTTTGTTTTTGTGCAACTCATTTTAGTATTCACCAAAGAGATTTCTTGGATTTATTTTTGAATAAGTGGAAGATATAAGTACGAATTGAACAATTTTAGGATGTTTTTTGGGAAAATATTTTCTGAATTTATGTGGTTTTAGAGGTGTGTGGAAGGGGGAGAGTTGGTGGCCTTTTATAGGGGAGGGAAATCACTCACATGGTTTTTTAAAAACAAGTTAGTTGTACCCACATTTTTATATAAAAAATTAATTAAAAAACAAAAAAAAACTAAACAAATAGATGGTTTTGGAAGCATAATGAAAATTAAGCAGGTGTTTAATGAGTGTCTATGTCATTTGGTCGCTTATATTTAATGTTTATTTCCTTTTTAATCATAATTTTACCTTAATTATTGTAATTAAATAAAATTAAATTCACTAATATGTTTTTTAAAATACTAATTTGAAATTATTAGTCCATATAAATTATTTTGATTCAAAATTTTCAATACATTGTTCCAAAATTTCAATAACATAAGTGGGAAAAATTAATTTAGTATTTTCATTATTCATCACAACATGAGACATCATAGAAAAATACCAAAAATTCATTCAAACCTAAATTTTATGTTCAAAATTCAAATAATAATTTTATTTTAACAAATATTTTTTATAATGTTGTGAAAACTATTTTTGAAATAGGTTATCCATTAAAATGTGGTAAAATGAAATTAATAAAAATGTAGGTTTTTTAGTGTGAAATATGGTTTCTTCCTATATTATGTTTATAAAATATTTTGGATAAATATAAATTATATTTGATAGAAGATAATATATATATATATATACATATATATATTACCATAATATCAGTCACCAATTTTATTTAATTTAATTCATTAGGAAAAATTGTTTTCTGATCCGAAAAGTAATTTTACATAAAAATATTCCCTTTATATTCAATTGGTTATTATTTTTATTTATAATCAATTGGTAATTAATGAATTATACCATATATTTTCAAAATTAATTTTATCCTATTCATATCCATTAACATAATGTCTATTTTATATATTAGTATTTTAATTAATAATATTTTTAATAATAAATCATAGTCTATTAATACTTGGTCTTTCATGTTACGCAAGTCGTCAATGAATGGTAGTTGTGCGTGTAATTCATGTGAACTAGGTGTTCCATGTAGGGAATGAAAATATTTCTTTTTAATTTTTTTCTTGATAACCTAGTGTTTAATATAATGTAATCCAAGCATAGTGTTTTAATATAAAAAATAGTTTTAGTGTTTCCTGAAATTAAAAATATCAAAATGATTAAATTAATTCAAAAAAAATATTTCACAAAATCTCAATGGGTTTCTAATTTTAGTCAGGTCAATATTTATAATATATAATCCCTAAATATACAATATCATCCTATTAATATTTTAATTTAGGGGTAATAACATATTATTTGGTGTCCCCCAAAATTTTTCATCCTAAACCACCAAACATTTACAATCATCAAAAAAATCTATGATGGTTCGATTCTATTGCAACTATCTGCCCAACATACATCAAATAACCACCCACTAAGGTTCAAATGAAACTATCTCGCAAACATTAAGTCAATTTTTCATCCATTTTTAAAAATTTATCCTTATAACATCTTCTAAAACATTTATTTTGTAATAATACAATTATATAATTATGGAACATCAAATAATAAATCAAATAACTTAAAAAAACTCATGAGTCCATTAAAAAACATATCTCTATTTTAAAATTAATTAATTTATAGATTAATTAAATTCATTATTTTATTAAAATATAAATAATTACACATAGTTTTCATTATATACTTATAGAAATACTCTACTATTATTTTAGACTATCATTTATATTTGATTGGGTTATTATTTTTTTCTCAATAGAAATGAGAAATTAATATTGATACACATCCTATCATATATAATGGTTTCTTTTCTCTAATAATATCTCATATTTTATACATATTTCAATTATATATCAATTATTTAAAACTTAATATTCATAAAAAATCATTCCATATAAAATTATTATGGTTTCATTAATTGAATTCCTTATTTTAAAAAACAAAATCACCTAATAATGTATGTGTCTTATAAAAAAATATTTCCTTCTATTATGATATATCTCAATGAATATTCATTAATATGTATATAGGAATCTTTCCCCATATATAATCAAGAATATTTTACCCATCGACATATTTATAGATTTCACTTTCAGACAACCGTTTTTTATAAGATATAACTCATACAAAAAAACATAAATACAATAATGTTGTTTAAAATATCATTCAAGATTGTGAAATGTTTATATTTTTTTTAATAAGAAGTAAAATAATTTTCTTTAGATAATCAATATTGATAAAAAAAATTGAGAAAATATATCTAATTCTTATATATATATATATATCATTTTGACTATAAAACAATTATAATGTAATATTTGTTATCAAATACTTTATTTTTTTATGTATACACTTCCTAAAAAACCTATCATTATATGATTATCATTATAAATTCATCTACTGGATTTCATAATAATAGTTTATTATATTAAATAAACGAAAAAATTAATTGATCACAAATCCTCTTCAAATGATTAGTTTAAAGACAATTCAATTAAT
Organism: Viscum album; assembly: GCA_963277665.1. Lineage (NCBI taxonomy): Eukaryota > Viridiplantae > Streptophyta > Magnoliopsida > Santalales > Viscaceae > Viscum > Viscum album. The sequence goes on along the minus strand of OY728138.1, from coordinate 575,110,791 downwards.
TTTTTTAAAATTTTTCTATAAGATGTTAATTTAACTAGTAATAATACAATCAATTTTATGTTCATTCATAAACATAGTGAAAACCTAAATATGGTATATAAACATTTATTTGATCTTTTTTAGCTTAGGATGAAACGTTTTTTTGAGGTTATTTCTATAAAATTAAAGTTTTCATCAATATTGAATATAGTTATGGACCATGAAATTCATGAAATTGGAGGGAGTATATAATTATTGAATAATTAATAGTTATTATTAATTAAAGATGCTGGAATATTTCATTTTTATGAATACAAAATAAATTCATAATAAAAATTTTCTCTATAAAAAAAATCCTAAACAATTTATCCATGAATTCATATTAAAAATTAGATACCATATTTATTTTCTCCTTCATTAGGAAAAAAATATAAATTTAACAAAAATTATGGATTTAATAGTGATATATTCAATTCATTCTTAAATTTAATAAACCAAAATTCCATATATTTTTGGGTGAATCAACACAACATTAAAAGTATTATAACATGATTATTTCTTATTCATCGAACTATTGATTTTTATTATTATAATTTTATTAAAAAATATTTGATGGTTGGAAGTATCTAGAATATCAGGACTACAAAATTTATTTTTGGATGATATGAATTATATTATATGATAAATAAAATTAAAGTTGGATCTAAAACATTTAAGTCATATCATTATTTATAATGATAAATGGAATTGGATTTTAGTAATGAATATGGTTTTTATTAGATAAATCATGGGTTTGATTTTAATAAGGTAAATTTATTTGAATAAAAAAATCGGGATTAGACGTTGGATTTTGTTTTATAATTTATTGGGAAGATAATTTCTAGGGAAAATATTAAAATAATTATATTTTGATTATTCAAATTGGAAATAAGTTTTTGGAATTAAATTATTTTTGAAAACTATTTTTATAATTTAATATTATATGAATGGGAGTATTATCGACACTAATAAGAAAAAATAAGAATTAGTGGATGGTAGAGAATATTTTTCTAAGTAAAATTAAAATAATGGGGTGTATAATGGATAGTAAGAACCAGGATTGCAGTAACTATGTTATATTATAATTCACTTTGAATGAAAATATCAATTTATTAGTACATGGTAAACTATTTTTTATTTCTCATAATTCCATATTTATGTGTTATAATGTGGTATGCACTTCTTTCTTACATTATGTTGCGATATTGATAATGATTTGACTGTGATTTAGGTAAATTAGTTAGGCATTTCTATTTTATAAGCTACTAGGTGTTACTTTTTGACTTTATTATTTTCCCCATGTGAAACATATCTAAAAAATTAGAGGTTTTAAAAATTATATATATTATAGAAATGATTTTATTTTAATTTTTGGTATTTTCATTTAGAATATTAAATGGGAGAAGATGAACCAATAATGTAATATTTTACATTGCAATACATGATTAATTTTATTCAATGTGGATATTTTATTTCAATAGTAAAGATAAGTAAGGCTTGTTTTTTCCTTAGTAATTAACCATAGAAGATTCCATGATTGAGTTACATGTCAGTATTTTGTCATATATAAGATGATCATTATATGTATTCATGGTGTACTGACATTTAACATGTATTTTTTATGTTTTGTATCCTCTAATGGTAATTTTATTAAATTTTATTTACATTAATATTTTCTTTAATTTTGTTTTAAATATTGGTTTCTTACTACATAAAAATTAATAATAAATTTAAATTTTTTTCCTTTGATTATTTTAATGCAATGTTCTTCTTAACTATTTAATTAATATAACTTGAAACTATTTTATATCCTCTATCTATAAAGGGGTATGATTGACTCTATATATGCATTATGGTTTGAGTATCATGATTCAGGTGAGTGGATTGATGCATTATATTTTTTATAGGATTGTGGTTTTATATTTTTTATTTTTATGTTCTTGGTAGGCATGGAGATCAGATACTTTACACTCATAAGGTAGATTTATTCATGCATAAGAACAATTTTTGTTGTGCAATTTCAACTACATGGTAAAATGGTTATAATAAAGGGATCAATAATAAATTTTAAGATGTATTTTTTTATATTATATGTGTATATGAAACATTAATTATTGGGAAATTTAATATATTAAAAAATATTTAATTACATAAATATATTTGAAATAAATGTACATGGATTATTGAAAATGATATCATTACTTAAAATTTGATTTATATTTTCATATAAATGAATTGATATTTCGAATGTGATTTAAAAAAAATAAAAAATAATTCAAATGGGAATATTTAAATTATGTTTTATTAGAAAAAAATTTAAAAATAGTCATAAATAAGTAAATAGATCCACATTGATATATTATCTGAATTTATTATTAAATTTTTATTTTAGTTTCATATTTCAAGAAATATAATGTATTAAATAATAATAAATATATAAATGTGAATTTATTTTGATTCTTTATACAGTATGTTTTTGTTAGAATTTTTAAAAAAATCCATAAAGGGAACCCATACATGATCTGGAAGATGGGAACATGGGATATACAATTAGTCTCTTGATTGTCCTATATAAAATAACTTTATTGAATAGATGAATGCAAAGATAAACCAACACATATGGATTTTAATTTAAAATTGTAGAATTAGAAGACATCAGTATTGAAAATAATTTTTCAAAGTCAATGAATGAATTATTGGTTCGAGATAATGAATTGTATAATTCATTTCCAACAGACCACTATGTTAAAAAGTGATTTTCATTTTTTAAATACTATAGAATGTATCATATTCACAAGAAAATGGAAATAAAATAAAAAATTAATAATAATTGTTTATTGGTTAGATTTCAAAATATTCTATATTAAATACATTAATATTATAGGGTAATAATAAATTGGACTTTAATGTTATATGATTCATAGTAAGAAAACATAATTTTTCATGAGGAAATAGATAAATTTTTTGAATTTCATTATTTTTCATGTGATCTTATTATCCATAAAATATAATATCTATAAGAACATACATGTTTCATTATCCATATATTTGATCACTAGTTATATGAGTAAATTTTATTTCCTATTATTGTAACGCCCCGACCCTAGTTACCCAGAGTCGGTGCATTATTACATAACATTGGCATGATCACAAGAAAGATCAAATCTCGAAAGACCGATTGGTTTAGTAGCCTTGAAAACACTAGATATATTCATAAGTTTTACATTACATTATAAAATGAAAAACTACTACAACAACATAATGTCTCCACAGTCCACACTATTATCCCTTCATAATATCCCTGTAGGTCATTCATAACTTACCTGTTCACATCATGGAAAAAATAAAACATAGAAAATGGGTGAGATCAAATGATCAGTAAGGATAAAAATATAGAGGAACATTCAAAATAAGCATAAACATTTAAGGCAATGCATTACTAAAACAAAAGCCTTTTAAACTTGAACTTCAACATAGTGTGGAAAAAGTAAAATGAAATAATGCCATTTACTTGTTCACATGGATATTCTACTAATTGAATAATCACATGCAATATCAATAACCACTTTCATAATGTCAGAATGCATAATGTTGCACTTTAATTTCTTTGTCAAGGCCTCGTCCCAAGACCTAGGGGCTAACTGTAACCGGAACCCAACCCGGAGTGCCTCTAATAACCGGACACCAACCCGGAGTTCTTCAAATAACCGAAGACCAAACCGGAGTTCCTCTAATAATTGGAGACCAAACCGGAGGGCTTACTTTTACCGGTCCCCAACCCGGAACATACTTGTCTAACACATTCATATGAATGAAAGGTTGAAATATAACATAAACATTCAGATTACAAATAACTTATGAAATATCAATACTCTAAACAAAAACCATCAGTTACATAAGAATAACTTATCCACAGTCAAAAATATCACAAAACCTTCAATAAAATATGGATGTTTTGTATCATAATAAATCAACTTCAAATAAGCCTAAAATCCATCAAAGGATGTTGACATAGATGAAATAAAGACTATTTTAGAAAAATATCTCTATCTATTTTGAAATCATTTAAGAGTCTTATATTTATGAAATAAAACATTTTTTTTGAAAATATTCTTATTATCTTGTAAGGGATGCTTCTACGATTTTATAACGGCGGAAAATAGCCACACTTTCCGTATATGTTAAAAAAACATTCTTACCTTAATTTTGTCGAAAAGGTTAAAAAGCACCTTGTTTGGAAAACGACGGAAAGATTCCTTTATAAACCTATTATAAAAAGTCAAAAAAGGGTATAAATGACTTTAACCCATATTCTAGTAAATAGTAAAAATGTTTTGAAATTCATTTTTAAGAAACATAGATGTGGATGATAAAGAGATCCCAGTAGATTATTACGTATAAACAACCTCGGATAATGAATAGATTGCGAAATAACCCTTACCAATTTGGTAACTTATGAATCATACAACCCATAAAAGAGGTATCATACAATGAATATGTAAATATACATAAATTATAGTGTATTACACAAAGAATATAATTATGGGAAGTACATACACCACACAAAAGGTAATGGTGGCAATATGGAATGAATCTCACGGGAATAAGGAGTGAGATGAAAACCCCTTACCTTGAACTTTTCCTTGGTTGGGGTAGGTTAACCTCACGTATAATGGTGAAATAATTGTTATTAAATTATACAAGAATCATATACATTAATATGATATCATATATGATCTTTTAATATTGATTTGATAATAATATCTTAGTATTATCGTTGTTTCGGGTGTTAACTTACTTGTTTTATTTTATATGTCTTGTTATGTAAGCCATGTTTGTAATGGATAGGTTGTATATTATTCATATCCATAATGATATCAAGTCCTTAAAAATCATTTTTAAATCATCAAATGATAATTATACTTTAATGGATACGATGGAGAATGAATCTCATCGTGTTCGTGGAGACAGTAGTCCGTACGCACGAGCGACAATATCATTATTTTGAAATAATATCTAAATGGTTTTTATATCATATATAAAGAATCATCAAAATTTTATATTTATTATTTACATGAGTTACATATCATTATTATACCCATCCAAATAATAATATATTGAATATCAATTATACCACGACGTGGAGACGGTAAGCCGTACGTACGCACATATGGTGACATGTTATTCAAAGGGTGGATAGAATACTGAATATGGTTGTACCATATTTATAATAACATCACAGTATATATATGATACTGGAGTTATTATTTTAGAATGGTAATAAAAAAGGAAGAAGAAGTGGAAGAAGAAAGGAACTTGGAAAAGGGTGGTGAAATCATTACCTCTTCTTCGGGTTCTTCCTTTTGATTTGATAAAAAGGGCTTCTTATGTTGTCTTTCTGATAAAATTAAGGCCTCTAGGTTGTATTAAGGGAAGTTGGGAGAGTATTTGGGCAGATTTTTTCAGAACCAAAAGGTTTTGAAGGTGTGAAGAAATGAGAAGGGGGAGTTCCCTTTTATAAGAGGGGTGAGGGGCACCTTTGGAAAAGCTAGAGATATTACTTTATAATAAATTCATATTCCGTTTCCAATGGCTCGAAAGTTAGTATTCAAAGGTTAAGGTGGGTATGGGTCGAAAAAAACTCAACCAATATAATTTAGACAGGTTTGGGTACTTATATTAACCTTATCTTTAAGTCTTAACTCTAAGTTAATTAGTTTCACTTTTACAATGTCTCTTTGTATTTTTATATAATATGGGTAATAAACTTACTATATACATCCAAGAGACCCCCAAGTGGTCCATTAATGATGAACCTATAATGATATAAGTATCTTGGCCGAACCTTATATTTTTAGGAATTTAATATCATTTAATAATATAATATTTGTTTTAAGAACTCTTTTTTGTCAATTTTGACACTATTCAATAGTTGATTTTTGTGAAGCTCATAACAGATTGATTACTTCTAACAAAGTCAATTAAATCAATCCTAATATATCATATAATCCTATAAAATTAGTTTAATTCATTAAAAGTTTCATATTATATATATTTGGGTATTTATAATATCAATTATTTTAATTTTTCACTATTATAGTAATTAATTCATCATCATTGTGTCATAAATAAATTAAATTATTTAATTTCTAAAAATTATATATAAAATATCATTATGTAGGAAATATATTTATCTTTCTACTTAATATTTATAATATAAAATCTAACATATATAACCCTATGTAAAAATTGTTTTTCTAAAAGATATATCTTTTGTAATTTTTGTATTCATTTTAACTTAATTAAAAAAAAGTGTCCCTAACACCTACAAGTGGCACCATGGGGTCCCAAAATCGACCCAAAGATGCCTATGGTCGAACATGTATCAATCAATAAGTCTAAGACACGTTTTAGGGTAATTTAGTATTATTATAATATTATTTGTTTAACCCTTATTTACCGGATTTACCCTTAGCCATGGTAAATAAAATATTTACCGTTGTAATTATTCAAAATGTCTAAAAATAATAGATACCTATTTAAACATTTTGGAAATACTTATTCCAAATATGGAATCCATTTTTCTAAATTCAAAACACATAAGTAGATGAAATTAATTTAAAAATAATTCCCGTTGTCAAAACAAAAAGCGTGTTTTTAAGAGATAATAACTATCAAAAGATTGACACTTGTTTATGTTCGGTTTAATTGTAAAATTATGTCCAATGACCAACATTATATTAAATGGAAAAAATATATTCTAAATAAACTTAAAAACCACTAAAATTCATAATTTATCGATATTAATTATTTTGATTAAAAAAGTTATTTTTAATTAAAATTTAGTAATTTTCACTATTCATCAAAATATGAAAGTTATCCGAAAAGTACCAAAATTTCACCTTAGGCTAAATTCGATACTCCGAATCAAAAAATGAAGTCCATTTTGAGAGATAAAATTTATAAAATTTTAAAAGGTAGGTATTACTATTCACAACGGTTAGTTTGATTGGTTGTGGTGTGTTAGAACTCGAAGTTGCGTACAACACACACTACTGTATTATTCAAAGGAAAGTGGACCGTGGAAGCTTGGGATGTTTCATTTTAAAATTTTTGATGTCCCCCATTTATTCAAAAAGTTTAAAATATTGTATTTAAAAAGGTTTCACTATTAAAAGTTGATAAATGTGCAATACTGAAAATGAATCTGTTCTTGCATTATGTCTAAGAAACTCATAATATTGATTCTAAAATTATAAGGATTATATAAAGTTTAAAATTTAGTTAATACTATTCATAACCTCTTTTTAATGGCTCCCTTTTTTGGTAATTCATGGTGTGATTGAACTCAGTGTTGCGTGTAGTGCAAGTTATTGAATTATTTTGAAGAAATAACACACTATGAAATCTTGGGGTGTTGCATTCTCCCCTCCTTCAATAAATTGCGTCCTCGTAATTTGAAATTGTTCTTCGAAAATAAAAGGTTGAAAATAGAAAATATATTTGTGGGAAAACCCACATCGGAAATTGGGTTACTAAAATTTAGTCTTAATATGAGGAAAAGAGAAATGAAAGGGTCACCACCAAATTATGATCTCGATTAGGAGAACATTGGTGGCAATTAGAGACATATAATTGGAGGAAAAACGTAAATATTTATTGGTAGTGATTGAGGTCATCAATCACAAACAAGTATAAAAATGAGGTCCTTAAACTCATCAATCTATGATGATTTGAAATACCATTGGTTCAACAAAACATATGGTATTGGGATAACACATTTTTGACGTTTCAAAATATCTTTGTTGAAATACCACATTGAAAAATGAATTAATGAGGCCTCTATTTAAAATAAAGAGTGGAAAGTATGAAGATTACCTAAAATAACACATACTAGGGTTCCATGTAGGAAAATATGGATATGGAAGAGAAATCTAACCATCAATTATCTGATGGAGAGTGGTAGAGAACATGGCTATGAAAAGGCCAACAATCCCAAATCCATAAATTAGTGATGATTTAAGGTACCATCTAGGACAACATTTTTGTTATAAGTTCCTTTTATTACTATTGAGTAATTTATTTATGAGATTGGTTAAGATCATAAGTAGATATACTTACTTTATAATTAGAGATTTATCCATTAATAAATTTCTACCACAAACTCATCTTTCACTCTAAAAGATAATAGAACGTAATTTTTTTTTCTATTTATACTATTCGTAAAGGCAGAAAGGTTTGGGGTCATGCCCCCTTATTAAAAGAAAAGAAAAAGGACAGTAAAACCTTTTGAAATGGGTAAGGTAAAACCCATTACAAGCCCATAGGCCCAGTGGGATAAAGCCCAATCAGAGACACCACCCAAAACATAAGAGCCCAATGGGAAAACCAACGACAAGTGACCAGAAGCACCATAAGAGGATAACACAACCCGGAGGTAAAACCAGAAGGCCCACCGGACCAAATCCAAGCTATCACTCTGGAGACACGACCAACAGAAAAGAACCGGCTGCCCAAGCAGGGAAAACCAACCACGCAGCCCAAGCAAGCCTGAACCGACGCGGCGCCACCAATCAGATCGGAACCCCCACCATGGCCTCGACACATCGCGGCCACGCAATCCCACCACCATCAAAAACCGAGGTCCGCAAAACCCTGTCACGGTGCCGGCTTCGAAGACCACATGGGTGCCGGAGCCAAGCCATCAACCCGAGGTCGACGCTCATAGAAACACTGCACATAATCCACCGGCATAACCGACCGCCGCGACGTGCCTCCGGACCCGCACGAACGACCGCCAGAAGATCCCACCGCCCGCCAAGGATCCCGTCGACGATGAGGCACACAGAACCATCCTGATCTGCAGATCATGACCAGAACGGGGCTATCAACCACCACTGATCACCATCACGCCTCTGACACCGTGTCGCCGCGAGACCGAAGTCCTCCATCCGAACCGTCGATGTCCGACCAGATCTGGTCTGAAACCAGGTCTGGAACAGATCTGTAATCGCCGCAAACCAACCAGCCTCTGCCACCGATGTCCGACCAGATCTGGTTTGAAACAAGATCTGGAACAGATCGCTTGCAAGAACGTGGCCGCCGCCGTCGCCGATGAACTTGGAATAACAACCCGCGCCACCGAGACCCTCCGTCCTGACTCTAGCACCGATGCACCGTCACCGTCTCCCACTCGGTGAAGCGACGTCGCCGCCTGCTCCCACGCACAGATCCACTATCGCATCCCGATCAATGCTTGATATTTGAGAGCCCACTTGAAGCCAAATTTGCACGTCAAAGCGCCTTGCAAGGAAGCTGTAGGAAGACCCTCCCCCTCCGCGTCACACTGGGGCCAGCGCCAAGCCTCGCCTGATTTAGCCCGCCAAGCCGAGGCCACATCCGACGCCCAACCAAGCTCCCGAGCCGAGGACGAAGAACCGATGCCGAGCCGAGGACGAAGAACCGACGCTGAGCCGCAACGCTTCACGCCGGAGGAGGGAAGGAGGCGAAACCAGAGAAGGAAAACCCTAGCCCGCCGCTCAGATGAGAATACCGCTGCTCAGAGGCCTCTACTATTCATAAAGGGTTCCAAAATAAGTGAATTTATAATTCATCCACCAGATCTTTTAAAAAAACTACATTATTTAATCTAGGACATCTCGTGGGCCAGTGGTAGGTGATACACCCTTCTCGCCCTTCGGTTGCAGGTTCAAGTCTCGCAGCCTTGCTGGACGCGACGGGTTGCCGCCCGACCTCCAGGTTGTCCTTTTATAGCAATCCAAAATAATCCAATCTAGAACTATCCAAAATACTTCTGTCCAAACTCACAGTCCAACATTTATAAGGAAGGTAAACATAATGTAGATCCTTTTTACCCCATAATAGCATATGAATACCTTCATCGTGTATTCTTTTAATACACTGAAACATCTTGAATTACCATATTCCTTATTGATTACATTCATGCTCCCTTATTCCATATAGAATGCTGGATATACTTCATCAATCCAAAAATGTTTTAAACCCCAACAATGATGGAATATAAAAATCATTAATCAGTTCCAAGGTAGTCATGAATATCCAAAATAATTTATCCAAAACAATCATGTATTATTCAAAAACAACTACCTCGGTATCAGAACTATATTATGGTTTATCATTCTCTCAACCATATATTATCCAAAAATTTATCCTACTATTGAGTCACTTTCTTTGTTCCACACAATCTCAAGTCCTTAATGAAATAGTACTACAACACAATCCTTATATACTCCATAATTAATATAACAAGTACATTGTTGATACAACACTCAAATGACATAATCAACATAAGAACTCTAATCATTCCTCTTCATCTGTGGTAGTATCATACCTTGATTATTATCCAATAGCATCATTTGCGGCATAGTCTGATGACTGGGACATAGGTTTGCGTAGTGTCCAAACTTCTTGTAAATGAAGCATTGTACATTTGAAACCATTTTCTTACCCTTGCAGTCACGTACTTTGTGCCCTTTTCCTCCACACTTATAACAAACTCCCATTCCTTTCAGGCAAGTTCTAGGGTGTTTCTTCCCACAGTTATCACATATGGGAAAATTCGTCTTTTTCCTCTTCCCTTTATCCATATTTCTCTCTTCCATCCTTTTCTTCTCTTTCTTCCCTTCATATCCATAGGACTCAGTAAACTATTTACTTATCTTATCAACACATGATAATATTTCTTCATATGATGATAATACATGCGAGACTATTTCTCTTATAAATTCTGTCTTAAGACCAAGAAATATATGATCCTTGTTTCTCTTTGTATCATGTGCATTGCTGGAGTTCTCATTCCTTCTACTGGGCACCATTTCTAAACAGTGGCATACACTAGATTAGTTAATGAATAACAATACCTCATCCCAAACTTTTGAAACACATAACATAAATTAAATAGTTTGTGGATATAATCCATAATCATAAAAATGACTCTTTTGAGGAATTATATACTCATAAACCCTTCATAATGATTTGTAAAGATAATGAGAGTCATCCTAAGCATATCCCCCGGGAGTGTCGTAACCAAGAGTGCAGCAAGGCCCATTGTCGTGCACCAGTTCCCATTCAAGTCTAGCTCAAAGCTGTGTTTTCGGGTTTTACCCCTAGGTACATATGTGCCAGAGCCGCCTCTACCTGCTCGTATCCGGACAGGGATGTATTGCTCGGAAAACTCCCAAAATCTCTACAATACCAAAATTCTAGGAAGTTCTTCTGTACTAATCCTCAAAGTTCATCTTAGGTCTACGTGCTCTAATCAGAGTTTATCTAAATCTAGCTTCCAAGGTTTGTACTAAACTTCCGCTGATACCAACTGTAACGCCCCGACCCTAGTTACCCAGAGTCGGTGCATTATTACATAACATTGGAATGATCACAAGAAAGACCAAATCTCGAATGACCGATTGGTTTAGTAGCCTTGGAAACAGTATACATATTCTTAAGTTTTACATTACATCATAAAATGAAAAACTACTACAACAACATAATTTCTCCACAATCCACACTATTATCCCCTCATAATATCTCTTCAGGTCATTCATAACTTACGTCTTCACATCCTGGGAAATATAAAACATTGAAAAGGGGTGAGCTCAAATGCCCAGTAAGGATAACAATATAGCGGAACATTCAAAATAATCATAAACATTTAAGGCAATGAATTACTAAAACAAAAGCCTTTTAAACTTGAACTTCAACATAGTATGGAAAATGTAAAATGAAATAATGCCATTTAGTTGTTCACATGGATATTATACTAATCGATTAATCACATGCAATATCAATAACCACTTTCATAATGTCGGAATGCATAATGATGAACTTTAATTTCTTTTTCAAGGCCTCATCCCAAGACCTAGGGGCTAACTGTAACCGGAACCCAACCCGGAGTGCCTCTAATAACCGGACACCAACCCGGAGTTCCTCTAATAACCGGAGACAAAACCGGAGTTCCTCTAATAACCGGAGACCAAACCGGAGGGCTTACTTTTACCAGTTCCCAACCCGGAACATACTTGTCTAACACATTCATCTGAATGAAAGGTTGAAATATAACATAAACATTCAGATTAAAAATGACTTATGAAATGTCAATAATCTAAAAAAAACCATGAGTGACATAAGAATAACATATCCACAGTCAAAAATATCACAAAACCATCAATAAAATATGGATGTTTTGTATCATAATAAATCAACTTCAAATAAGCTTAAAATCCATCAAAAGATGTTGACATAGATGAAATAAAGACTATTTTAGAAAAATATCTCTATCTATTTTGAAATCATTTAAGAGTCTTATATTTATGAAATAAAACATTTTTTTTGAAAATCTTCTTATTATCTTGTAAGGGAAGCTTCGACGATTTTATAACGGCGGAAAATTGCCACACCCGCCGTATAAGTTAAAAAAACATTCTTACCTTAATTTTGTCGAAAAGGTTAAAAAGCACCTTGTTTGGAAAACGACGGAAATATTCCTTTATAAACCTCTTATAAAAAGACAAACAAGGGTATAAATGACTTTAACCCATATTCTAGTAAATATTAAAAATGTTTTGAAATTAATTTTTAAGAAACATGGATGTGGATGATGAAGAGATCCTAGTAGATTATTATGTATAAACAACCTCGGATAATGAAGAGATTGCGAAATAACCTTTAATAATTTGGTAAATTATGAATCATACAACCCATAGAAGAGGTATCATACAATGAATATGTAAATACACATAAATTGGAGTGTATTACACAACGAATATAATTATGGGTAGTACAAACACCACACAAAAGGTGATGGTGGCAATATGGCATGAATCTCATGGGAATAAGGAGTGAGATGAAAACCCCTTACCTTGTACTTTTCCATGGTTGGGGTAGGTTAACCTCCTGTAAAATGGTGAAATAATTGTTATTAAATTATACAAGAATCATATACATTAATATGATATCATATATGATCTCTTAATATTGATTTGATAATAATATCTTAGTATTATCGTTGTTTCGGGTGTTAACTTACTGGTTTTATTTTATATGTTTTGTTATGTAAGCAATGTTTTTAATGGATAGGTTGTATATTATTCATATCCATAATGATATCGAGTCCTTAAAAATCATTTTTAAATCATCAAATGATAATTATACTTTAATCGATATGATGGAGAATGAATCTCATCGTGTTCGTGGAGACAGTAGTCCGTACGTACGCACGAGCGACAATATCATTCTTTTGAAATAATATATAAATGGTTGTTATATCATATATACATAATCATTAACATGTTATATTTATTATTTACATGAGTTACATATCATTATTATACCCATCCAAATAATAATATATTGAATAACAATTACACCACGACGTGGAGATGGTAAGCCGTACGTACGCACGTATGGTGACATGTTATTCAAAGGGTGGATAGAATACTGAATATGGTTGTAACATATTTATAATAACATCACAATATATATATGATACTAGAGTTATTATTTTATAATGGTAATAACAAAGGAAGAAGATGTGGAAGAAGAAAGGAACTTGGAAAAGGGTGGTGAAATCATTACCTCTTCTTCAGGTTCTTCCTTTTGATTTGATCAAAAGGGCTCCTTATGTTGGCTTTCTAATCAAACTAAGTCCTCTAGGTTGTAGTGAGGGAATTTGGGAGAGTATTTGGGCAGAGTTTTGCCGAACCAAATGGTTTTGAAGGTGTGAATAAATTAGAAGGAGGAGTGCCCTTTTATAAGAGGGGTGAGGGGAAACTTTGGAAAAGCTAGAGATATTAGTTTATAATAAATTCATATTCGGTTTCCAATGGCTCCAAAGTTGATTATTAAAAGGTTAAGGTAGGGATGGGTCTAAAAAAACTCAACCAATAGAATTTAGACAGGTTTTCGTACTTATATTAACCTTATCTTTAAGTATTAACTCTAAGTTAATTAGTTTCACTTTTACAATGTCTCTTTGTATTTTTATATAATATGGTTAATAAACATACTATATACATCCAAGAGACCCCCAAGTGGTCCATTAATGATGAAACTATCATGATATATGTCTCTTGGCTGAACCTTAGATTTTTAGGAATTTAATATCAATTAATAATATAATATTTGTTTTAAGAACTCTTTTATGTCAATTTTGACACTATTCAATAGTTGATTTTTGTGAAACTTATAACAGATTGATTACTTCTATAAAAGACAATTAAATAAATCCTAATATATCATATTATCCTATTAAATTAGTTTAATTCATTAAAAGTTTCATATTATATTTATTTGGGTATTTATAATATCAATTATTTTAATTGTTCACTATTATAGTAATTAATTCATCATCATTGTGTCATAAATAAATTAAATTATTTAATGTCTAAAAATTATAAATAAAATAAAATTATGTAGTAAATATTTTTGTCTTTTTAATGAATATTAATAATCTAAAATCCAACATATATAACCATATGTAAATTTTTTTTCCTAAAATATATATGCTTGTGTCATTTTTGTATTCATTTTAACTTAATTAAAAAAAAGTGTCCCTATCACCTACAAGTGGCACCATGGGGTCCCAAAATCGACCCAAAGATGCCTATGGTCGAAAATGTATCAACCAATAAGGCTAGGACACGTTTTAGGGTAATTTAGTATTATTATAATATTATTGTTTTAACCCTTATTTACCGGATTTACCCTTAGCCATGGTAAATAAAATATTTACCGCAGTAATTATTCAAAATGTCTAAAAATAAAAGATACCTATTTACACAATTTGGAAATCCTGATTCAAAATATGGAATCCATTTTTCTAAATTCAAAACACATAAGTGCCAGAAATTAATTTAAAATTAATTCCCGCTGTCAAAACAAAAAGTGTGTTTTTAAAAGATAATAACTATCAAAAGATTGACACTTGTTTATGTTCAGTTTAATTGTAAAATTATTTCCAATGACCAACATTATATTAAATGGTAAAAATATATTCTAAATATACTTTAAAACCACTCAAATTCATAATTTATCACTATTAATTATTTTGATTAAAAAAGTTGTTTTTAATTAAAATTTAGTAATTTTCACTATTCATCAAAATATGAAAGATATCCGAAAAGTACCAAAATTTCAACTTAGTCTAAATTCGATACTCAGAATCCAAAAATGAAGTCCATTTTGAGAGACAAAATTTATAAAATTTTAAAAGGTAGGTATTACTATTCACAACGGCTAGTTTGATTGGTTGTGGTGTGTTAGAACTCGAAGTTGCGTACAACACACGCTACTATATTATTCAAAGGAAAGCGTACCATGGAAGCTTGGGATGTTTCATTTTAAATTTTTTGATTTCCCCCATTTGGTCATAAAGTTTAAAATGTTGTTTTTAAAAAGGATTCACTATTAAAAGTTGATAAAAGTGCAATACTGAAAATGAATCTGTTCTTGCATTATGTCTAAGAAACTCATAATATGGATTCTAAAATTATAAGGATTATATAATGTTTAAAATTTAGTTAATACTATTCATAACCTCTTTTTAATGGATCTTTTTTTGGTAAGACATGGTGTGATTGAACTCGGTGTTGCGTGTAGTGCAAGTTTTTGAATTCTTTTGAAGAAATAACACACTATGAAATCTTGGGGTGTTACAATTATAATGTCTTAATTATTGGATATGTGAATGATATAGACATAAGAAAGTCTCAAATAAAGAATATTTTTTTGCATGAAATATATAGGGGAAGTGTTATTCTTGGGAACAAATGATATATTAGCAATAATTAAAATAATAATGTGATAAAATTAGATATAATGTTTTATTTTCATATTAGGGATGAAATTATTGTTGGTTTTGTTAGTGATGTAGAATTGAAAAAATGAGGTTTTACTAACATAGAAACTTAATGCTTTTGACTATTGATGAATGTTGGGATTGATGTTTCCCAAGATATTTTTTTTAACAAAAACAAAAATCTTTTATTTAAATGTCACATTTCAAAACTAGTCAGAAAACCATAAAACATAATTGATTAGTATCATGAATTTTGGCTACATTGTCATCATATTTTCCAATACTCATAAACACTATCCATAATTTGTCCCCTATGGGACCTCCTACATACATATCATTTCATATAATTATTTTCATAACATGGAGAATGAAATGATACTGAATATGTGATTTTATCTTCTCAGTAAGGGGAAAATATAAATTCCATATAATGTTATAATTATAAACATGTGATAAATAAGAACATTACATAAATATTTGGTAAAAAGACAAATAAATCAAAAGAAAACAATATGGTTATGAAATAAATTTTAAATAATATCTTGTATTGGAATTGAAAACTAATAATCACGAATAGTTTGAGAAAAACAAAAATATATGGAAGATTATTGAAAATAGGAAAAAATTGTAATATAACACAATTTAAAAAAAATTATAATGGTGTAATAATTATAAAAATATGAATGATGTTTTGATAGAACTCTTTGTGTCCATTATTTTACCAAAATATTATTAATTTAAAAGAATTATTATATTAAATAACTTATTATTATAAAACCTTTTTGATCAAAATCATTATTTACATTAAACAAAATTAGAGATAACTCATTATTCTCATTCATTTGTGAAAAAATACATTATGACCATGCATTAATGAATCATGATATAATAAAAATAACCAATGATTTGTAGAGCGTTATAGAACCCAAAAATTTAGTATTAATACTCTTGTGTCCCACATTAAATTGATCATCATCATGTCATAAACATCCAACATAAAGAGATTTGGTTTCTTATACTTTTCAAAAATGATGACATTACATAATAATAATAGATCAAAAGATATAAAAGTATTAGATAAAAAAGGAATCATATCAACTCCAATTTAAACATATATATGATTTTGATATAGAATATCCCTATATAAATCCATTTATTACATCCTTACAAATTTCTGACATCGCATAGTTTTTTAGGAAATGTTCTTATGAAGGCTTTATATATAAACACAATGTGTCTCTTTGATGAAGTGGAATAATTCTTAACCATGTTTTTTTGTTTTATTTCATCTTTCACCTCAATAAAATATTATTTATATATAATAATGTAATAACATATATATATCCCACTTAATATCATTCAATTATTTTAATTTTATAAAATATATAAATATCATTTTTAATCAAATAGGAAATGAAACCATCTTTTGTATGTATGGTGGAATACCGTCTCACGAACTATTGAAATTCATCATTATTTACCTACTCTCAATGATGGATTTAATGATGGACTTAAATATTATATAATATTTTTATGAAAAAATTATAATTTTTTGAATTATAATATCATATCTACCTTCTGACCCTCCAATTCGTGGAAATACGGTGACACCACTCATGTGTATGTGTGCACTATTGCCAGTGCAAAGAGATGTTAAATGGTTTTCATTTAAATTTGACATTGATGATAATATGGATAGATTTAAATAAAATAAATTAATAGTTTATATAATAATTATTCTATAAATATGAAATGATATTACAATTCTTTTATTCCATCTATCAAAAAATCCAAACAACATTAATGTGGAAGTACGTCATATTATCCTTATGAACCATGTAGTTATTTTTCTATTAGAAACATTATAGGGTTAATATAAATAGATATATAATGAATATATATCATATTTATATTATGTTTAAAATACTATTTATTTTGTTAATATTATCAAATTACAAGACCAAATCTTCTAAACCAAATCATAATTGGAAACAATGATGTTATAATTAAAATATTGATTTTAACAATGAATTGTTAATAAATTGGTGGTAAATAGTTGTAAAAAAATCATATATTCTTTATTATATGTGAATATTGTGGTTTATTAGATGTATTATAATAATATATTTATTATATAGGATGTTATAAAATGTTTTATGAACTTTGAGATTGAGTTATGGGGTTTTCACCCTATTTTTATTTCTATGAGACACATGGAATTTAAAAAATTTGTTTTTTTGTGGTTTATATTCAACCAGTGAATGTATTTTATGATTATTTATATGGATTATATAATGAATTACGAACCCAATTAAGTTAATTTTTCAGGGTATTTAACAGTCAATAGTTATGAATATTGTAAGGGTTTTATGATATAATACCATTTATTTTCGGGATTATTTATGAAAATGATTTTGATGATAAAATATTATGATCTATAGCTTATAATGCTCATAAATATTCTCATGTCCTGTTTTTTAAAGAATTTTTTTTTCATTTCATTTTCACCATTTATTTACTCAAGAGTCAAAAAAGTGGGTTTAATGGAAAAATTAATTTTATTTATCTCATGGGTTGAAACACAATTATCTTTAATGTCAATGTTTTTTAAAAAATTATACTTTTTTACTATTCTAAATTTATTATTTAAATTTTCATAAATAATTTTTTACTTTTTTCAAAAAAAATTGAAATCTTAATGTAATTATCCATCTATGGTGTCTTTGATATTTTACAACAATGTAGATAGAATCATTGTTTTACCATGTATTGAAAGAATGATATTTTCAATGGGATTAAAAATTAGTCATTAAAAAAATAATTTTTATTTTTTCAATATTCTATTAAAATAAAATGATATCTTTAAAATTTTGGAAATTTTTTTATTTTAAATATGTAATTTCAATTTTAAAATTTTATTTTCTTTTATAATGTTTTTAATGATATTATAATCATCTATATATTAATCAATGGAAAAAACCTTGATTATACATATTATATATTGTTGATATATTCTAAAGATATAATAATTATCCATTATCTGGATTGTATAAAATTACGATGATGTGATTATTATGAAACCTATTCCCTTTCCATGGGTAATGATTTTTGAAATGTTTCTGAAACCCATTCCATTTCCCAAGGTTACCCCTTGAGGAAATTAATAATTGATTATGAAACCTTTTCATTTTTACATGGGTTATTATATGATGAATTGATGAAATTATTATGAATGATAGTTTATTTGTTTGGGTGAAAAGGATATTGTGAAAAAAATTTATTCTAAGTGGTTTTAAAATGATCAATGAGTTTTATCTTTTAGTATAAATATATATGATTTTCATTCTATCATTGGAAGGAATAAAATTATATATCTCTAAAATGAAATTGTTCATTAATGACATTTCATGAGATAAATAAGGATATAATGGAGAGTGAGACCATTTTAGTAAACAACCCTTTAAACTATTATATTATTGGGTATATCCCTTGATTACTGCAATGATTTAGGTATTGAATTCATGAGACTATGATAGTATTTGTAATGATCTGTGACATCTAAGTAAACTTTCATCAATTATTATTTTTATTCCATAAATCAATGTCTTATGAAAATGTTATACTCTCATTAATTTCATTTAGTGAATCCTTTATTATTCGTGTTTAATAAAATTCCATGATTTTTTTCTTTCAATATTTTATATTTTATATGATATACAAGGAATAGTTTTTAAATGTTATTATCATGTTATAATAATCATATAAGAATGATATATTGATATCTACATTTTTTTGCCAATATCTAGAAATGAGACTACTATTTATTATATTTCTTTTCCAATTGTTATAAAAATGTATTAGATATGATATTTTTATGATTTGATATAGTAATTGACAAAATAATGGGAGATGATATAGTTCAACTAATAATAATTTTTTTCTATGTCTATGTTCCCAATGATAATTGGCCTATTTGATCTTTTTTGGGATAATTATGTTATATAATGAATATTTACCTAATAAAATATAATATTAATGTATAATAATTAGGGATCGCAATAGTATGTGTTAGAGAAATTTTTAGATAAACATTATAAACTAGGCTGATGAACCCCATTGATAACCATAAATATATATCTATGTATATGAAAATACCATCCAGTTACGGTGAATGATAATGATTGTGGTTTCAAAACAATAATATCCATTTCCTAATATAAAACTAGATGTGGCTATAATATAGTATATCCTGTGGGTAACAACTCTAATAATGTATCATTTGGCTCAACCTAGATCATGACCTAGTTCATAAGAAAATCATTTTCAGTGCACCTTGTTTTACAATCCTAGGATATATTTATGGGAAACTCACAAACTATACAACCTATCAATAAAGACATTGAATTGAAGATGAATGTGAATGGAATATGTCAAACCTAATGACTCATATATATCAAAAATGGTTTAATTATTAATAAATAATACAAATAATTATTCATGATTATGTGGTATACCAATTGGATAAATTTTTCCCACACTAGTATTTTAGTTTCAGTTGATGTTTGGTACATGATGGAATCATGATAAAGATGAATGTGGTAGTAAATTCAATGATTTTACATTCCAAAATACCAAATGTCACAATAGGTCAAATAAAAATATCATTATTATTATCAGACTACATTCTTAGGAACTGAATCACCCTAAACATTCAAATGAGAAAAGTGGGGAACAATGTTCCCTTAATCCATTCATATACCAACATCCTCTTTATTTTTTGGTTCTCCTGATCGCCTTATTTCAAATTACTGCAAATGTATCATTGGAAAGATATTTTCTACCCACAATTATGTGGATTATGTGAAATTAATTTCATTCATATATCATTTGTAAGGAGAATCATATCATTTCTATTCAATTATTATGATTATAAGAGAATGGAAAAAATTTACTCTATGGGGTAGGATTACATTAAAAGACTATTATATTATAAGTAAATTTATCATATTATTCATATGAATGTAATTAATGAATTCTTTGTTATGATGTAGTATTATAATGAATTTTTAGGTACCTATGAGGAAAACATTACAAGACTTTTGGTGTACGATTTATATTATTTCATCCAACCTAAATGTACGGTTGATCAAATCATTTGTGTCCCAATACTGTATATTTAGTGTGGAATCCATATATGACATCATTATATAAGATGAAATGGTAGTATTTGAATTCAAATTTTAAATGGATATTGGATTTTCTAATAAATAATAAGGTTTTGATAAGAAAATAATGATATAATTCCAATGAAACTCTAAAAAGCATGGAGTTAAAAAGATGATATTCCCTTGACGCATGATGTGTGAAAGGAATCATTGAGGTAATTTTTTATGGGGAATGATAAATGGTTTAATTGTGTAATAGATGTTCATTAGGAAATAAAAATCCAATGTTATAGGAATAAGTAATATAATGTTGAAAATAGAGAGATATAACAGACAAATTCACCAAAACCCATCAAATGATTGGAAGTCAACGAGTGTGGGAATTGTGCTAACCAGTTCCAAAATATAATTGAAGAGGATGATGATATACATCAGTTACCTATTAATTATATAAATATATAGAAATGTCATGTGATCATTATTTATGATGAGGGTATGATAATGAAATGGTGAAAGGTAAACATAACATCCAATATAGAAATGATAACATATTATTTGATTCGGGATCAACCCGCTCTTTTATATCTGAATATTTTTATGTGTATTGAAATGAAACATAAATGAATTGATGACAAATTATTAATGAAAAAACTTAATGGTATGATGGTCACATATCAGGTCTACATTTCCACTAAAATAGAATGTTTTGGGAAACTAATTGTGTGAAATATTGTGAATATGACTTTAATTAAGATTATTTGACACCATTAATGGAGAAACATTCTTTCTATAGATCACATATATATTTACAGGGGTTGGAAGTTGTTTTTCATATTATAAATTATCCTACTATCATTTAACATTGTAATGATGTATATATAATTCAAATGGAAATTTATTCCACTGTATAGGTCTTTATTCCTATTAAAAAAATTTGTTTATAAAACATCCTTAGAGAGAATCTCAAAATCGACTACATGATTCTTGAACATAATTATATTGATGTATTTATAGAATTTTTTTTCTACCCATCAACTAAAATTTGAATCTGAGTTCTCAATATAAATCATGTGGTACACCATTTTAAAATAATCCACAATAAATGGCTCCGATTTAAATAGTTGAGTTGATAAAGAAACTACATGATAATATTGACACATGATTAATTTGGCCATGTGTGTCACCTTGGGGTGCACCTATTATTTTTGTAAATAAAAACATGATCTTTCAGACTATAAACTGATTATTAATAGATGAACATGATCACAATGACATAAAATATACCCTCTACACATTATTGATTTATTTTCTCATAATCTGTATGTAATTCAATACATTTCCATGATTGACCTTCATTTTATATATCATCAATTGGGGGTGAATAATGTATATATATGAAAGAATACATTTTATTCATTTTATGGACAAAGTTCATATAAAGTGATTCTATTTAGTATTGTTAGTTACCTTAAAATTGTCATAGATTTAATGAATATAGTCTTTAGATACTAACTTGATTAGTTATTAGTATTTTTTATATAATATATTCTTATATATTCAATGATAAAAGAAGAGGATTAAGATCACATGATAATTATTCTGAAGATGCTGAAGGAGGAGTAGTATGAAAAGTTTACTAATATGAATTTGGTCTAAAAAATGATCCATTTTAATTAATAAATATTTAATAGAGTGTAGATCTATGGATCCATCAATGATAGAAGTTATTGATCATCATTCGAAAAAAAACAGTGAATGGGATCTGATGTTTTCATGGTTTGTATTTATATTATCTGTAATAACTCATGATGTTATAAATAAAACCCTCCTTGTTATTTAATTGAATTCAATATTATATATTATTCACATATAGAACACATGATATTATTTTATTTTATTATATCCTATTATATTGGAATGATTGTTATTAATCAATACCATTGAGAATATAGCTGTGGAAATGTGGTCGCATTATTAGAAAAAATATACAGTTTTAACAAATCCAACTCACACAGATAAAAGAAGTTATATCCTAGACATGTAGGATCAGACCCTACGAATCCAATTAATCAGAGAATATGAGGGAGGTAAAATCATTTGAATTTACCCTTGACCAAGACAAAGCTGATTTCCACAATTTATGTATGGGAGAAACTGTTTACGACCAAAGTTCATTTTCATCGAGATCACGACCCAAATCATTTTGGCCGAACTGCCACATGAAAGTCTAACTATCTCACACCTTACCCTTAGAGAATTTACTAGTGAATTATTTGGATATGTATCAAGAATAAAATATTATGAATTTATATATTATATTTTTTAAATAATAATGTTCAAATATTATTCATTACATTTCTTTATAAATAATATTTATTTTCATACAATAAACAGAAAGAGTATTTTTATTAGTATTCAATTAAAATTAAGAAATTCAATTTTATTAATTAAAATAACTTTTAATTAAATTATATATTAATGAAATATAATTATCAAATAATTTATATATATATATATAAATGGGCATATATTGTTTTATAATGTCAATTATAATTTTTCTAACAATTTTAATACTAATATTCTCCCAAAAAACCCCATCATTTCTAAAAAAATATCTAATATTATTTAAAAAGAAAAAATTAATATATTTATAAGATTATATTGATAAATTGAATACTATTTTTGGATTAATTATTTTGAAATTATCTATTTGTTATTTTTTTCATAATTTTATTGGATAATAAATTTTTTAGGTAAAAAATAAATACCATGTAACAATTCGTTGTGTATTATGACATAATAATATCCCAAAACTGATGTAATAAGTAATATAAAGTGTATACATGATAAAATATATCTTTAAAATATAATATATATATCTGATTTTATGTTTATTTGATTAATTTTATTATGACTTTCTGAATCCCACAAAACCATTAATATTTTTTTTGGTTTTAAAATCATTTCTGTACGAATAAGACAAATCACCAAGTCACCAAGGGTAATATTTTAATAATATAAGGCCATTTAATTAAAAATTAATTAAAAAAACTGATATTTTGTATAAACTGTATAAAAAAATGATATGGTGCGTGGTTTGTGTTTTTTTATTATATGGAGTCCAATACATAATTATCAGAGATAATAAATAAATACCCACGTATTCATATATAATCACATCCAATATCACACATCACTTTACTAAATAAACTTTTAGAACGTCCTTATTATCCATTACCCTGTATAGAGTCCTCCCCTGTTTACCCAAGCACTCATGAAGATCCACCCAAGCATTTTAAATCACACTCTCAAGGTAAGTGATCATTAACTAATCATATTTATTCATGTTTCTATATTAGCTTATGCATTCTATTTACAATTAATAATGTTAGTATATAAATTTTAAAGTGTATATTACATAACATTTATATATAAATGATGAGATACCCCTTTAACTCCCATTAACACATGTAAGAAATTTTTACGTGACACAGTTTGGATGCCAAAATTTCACCATAAATTCCCATGACCATATAATTGTGCAATGAATACCAAACCCATTCCATATAAAGGGTGTCCAAATTTATACAGTTAGACTATTTTGCACATGACATACATGTATTTCATAAATACTCCTTGATCATTGAAAAAAATATGATGATGGGGGAATCAATGTTGTATGATCTATGTTGCACATTTTTTCAAGAGAGTGAAATGAATTTAATGGGTGTTCCCATGATTATATATAACTTCAATTCATTAGATAATGTTTAGTCTCATAAGATGTCATGTTAGGATAAGAATCCCACCTGATTCCTTTTTGGAACTT
This sequence comes from Viscum album, assembly GCA_963277665.1. Classification (NCBI taxonomy): domain Eukaryota; kingdom Viridiplantae; phylum Streptophyta; class Magnoliopsida; order Santalales; family Viscaceae; genus Viscum; species Viscum album. The sequence goes on along the minus strand of OY728138.1, from coordinate 575,085,944 downwards.
TTTTAATTATGATTTCCAGGAATATAGCCTTGAACTACTATTATGATGTAGTGTTTAAAGTTGTTACAAAATTTCACATGTTTCAATTATGATTATAATGCTATATCATGTCCCATTGTTCATGATTTCCACTCCTTTTATTCACCATTGATATTTCTATTGTCTATATTGTATAATTTTATTCTTTTTATTCTATTTTTATTCTGATACTGTGACTTATAACTCAAAATTTTCTTATGCATGTCCCTAGGTTATCCTCTGTAGTTTTATGTTTCATGAAATTTTATGATAATGTTACGAAAATTTTCAACAAAGATTATGTATTCACCATTTTTAGTTTTTATGTAATGTACCTAATTTCCAAATACACTATATTTGTAGATCGTCTAGGTTTTATAATGTGTGATGTTATGTAATAAATATTCTATTATTATTTAATAAAGATAATGGTTGTAATAGTTGGTTTCAAAGGAAAAGTTTAGTTATTGTTGAGATTTGGAATAAAATAACCTTGTGAAATCTATATGGATAAGACTAGGTATCCGAAAACATCCCAGAAATTTGGTAAGTATTGATTAAGTGTATTATCTTCAAATTACAACCCTAATTGGATATAATAAAGGTATTTGACTCTAGAATATATGAATATTTTTGTAAATCATAAAAAACCACATGATGATACAAGCTACTGATCACTGGTGCACAACCCTGGTCAATGATCTACACCGAGTTTGACACTATTGGGGTATATGATTTGTAAAATTCATAACCTCATTATGAACAATTAGTTAAGTTAAAAAAATTCCCCTAAAATATATTATACAAAATATATTATTATTAATATAAATTGAATCCTAGAAATTAATAACTCTTGGAAATATATTTAATTTATAATTTATCACTTTAATGTCATTGGATATCCATTAATTTTTTAAAATTTTTAAAAATAGTAATCAAAATTTTCCATTTTTTGGAAAATGGCCAAATATATAATAAATTAGGTAAAAAATTAATGTGATATTAATTGTGATGACTACCCCGATGAGACTCACAACTTGAAGGGATCGGGAAGCAGAAACATTGTGATGACACTCTCTCAAGTGAATCGGGTTATAAATAGATACTTGGAGTAAGTGGAGTCCTAAATAACATTAAGAAAGAAAAATCTTTAATTGATATAATTATGTGACATATGCCTTATAATTTCAATGGATTCTCTGATCCATAATCATAGAACAATGGATCAACTCTATTCAGAAGATTTCCTCTATTGTTTACTATTATAAGAAAGAGACGATTCTATTGGAAGTTTATCATATAATGGTAAAATATGATTAGTGGTGGATTTTTATCAAAAATTAAATTGATGATGAATATATTGAAGTGATGAGGTTGAAGGAATTCTGATACATTTTGATTAATAATTTCCTCAAAATCTCTGACAAAAAATGTATGTGGATTTCGCTTCCCTCAATAAAAAAATGAAGAACCTATTGGAGAGTTTGAGGAAAACATCACATGACTTGCATAGTATGACTTTGTATTTATCGTTACCCATTGATTAAAGGTTAGACACTTTTTTGGTGGGATAAAACCTTGTATATGATAATCCCTTGTGATACAATACATTGATAGCTAATAGAAAATTATCTGATGTAACCTCAATAATGAAATGGATATCAGCCTATCTCAAGGGTATCATGTGTATAAGACGTTGAAAATGGAATTCAATTCTGGATATCCACTGAATAAATCTAACTTTTCCATGAAATTTCAACATCCCACCTATCAAATGTGTAGAATGATGTAACCCCAAAAAATTTCATAATACGGGTAGGGTTATGATTTATGTGTGGGAATGAAGGAAACATACCTAGAGATTTCTTATAAAAGAAACCCAAAAATGAAATGGATGAAAGGGATGGTCCATTAAACCCCTCTATTTATTTTTCATTTCATTAAATATAAGGAACCATGAATCTTTTATAACTAGTCCACTAAGACATGGGTTTTCAAAGGTAACCAACACCCTTAAAAGCTGTAAGGGTGAGTGTTTTACATCACAATCACTGAGGTGGAACTCAAAAATAAGTGGGGATAGAAACACTAGTAATTCCTTTAGGAATATCCATATATCTTTTTCATTCAGGTTTTATCTATTAATTTACACCAGAAAAAATTAGTATAACTACTCAAAATTACCACAAATCATGGAAATATGGATTTCGATGAAAATTAAAATTAGGTAAATTATTGTACCCTATGTATATAACATCTCCCTCATTAAAATCGGTGATCTGAAATTCTATTAAAACCTCATCATACTTACTTTGGATGAATTTTATGTAATTATAGGTATGGATTTTCTATCCATATATAGAGAAAACAATAATAATTTGGAAAGGAAATCACTCTTTGTATCACGAATCATTTTATTATTATGTAAAAATTTATGGAAGAGGATACATATACTTTAGCACTAGCATTTAAATCATGGATATTATTTTATTATTATGTTTTATATATTCCTAATATAATTGAGTAGAAGGAAAAAATTATTCCTCGAAGACATGCCCATTATGATTGAATACAATGTTGTGTTTCCCAAAGAATTTCATGGTCTTCCTCCGAGCCGAGAGGTCAAATTTTAAATTGAGATTATACATGGGAAGTTTAAATAATCCAAGAATATATATATAATTGATGTTTTGGAACATGAATATCAGAATGAAATATATGTTTTAATATGGATATAGGGTTCATACTCCCAAGTGCTTCAACATGGGGTGAACTAGTCCTCTTATCCAAGAAGGACGAGTCACTACAACTATGTATTTATTATTATGAGCTCAACAAGTTCGTGATAATGAAAAAATATCCAATTCCATGGATTTATTACATATGAGATCAGATATATGGAGAATAATAATTCTTCAAGGTCAATTTCTTATTGGGAAATTACCATGTTTTGTTGAATATGGTGGATATCCCCAAGACAAATTTTTTTATATTGTACAGGAACTATGATTTCATTGTAATTCCCTTTAGACTCACTAATTTTCCAGAAATATTCATGTACATGGTGAATAATGTCGTTAGAGATTACCATAAAAAATTGTGATAATATTTATAGATGATATCATAATATACTCCAAACATAAAAATAATCATGAAGATCATCTGAGCACAATGAAAATAATCCTTATGAATTGAGAGTCTATATTCAATGTAAAAAATGTGAATTCTGATTGATGGAATCCAAATTCATGGGTATTATGATCTCAATAAATCATATAACTTTGGACCCTTAAAAATAGAACAATTTTAAGCATAGATGATGCCATAATTTTTAATATATATTTATAAATTCCTTTGATTAGTTGGGTATTATCATTGATCTATTAGATATATCTCTTCATTATCAGACCATCTAACAAATATAACACAGAAGTAAGTCATGTATTCCTGGATTGATTAATGTGGGGAGGGATTCAAGGATTTGGATGGGAGGATTATCACTACACATGTCCTCACACTACCCACATGTGTAGATGCTTTGATGGTACTCAACGATGCTTCAAAGAAGGTAATGGGATTCTCTTAATGAATAATGTAAAAGTGATAGCTTATGATTCAATGTAGTTTAATGTTCATGAATAGAACTACACAACGCATGATCTAGAATAATATATAGTGATATTTTCTTTCAAAATATAGAGGCATTTTCTCTTGGGGATATCAGTGAAATATATGCATATCAAAAAAGTTTCTCGTATATATTCAGAAATAAGGAGATAAATATACAGAAAAAAGATGGTTATATTTGATCAATGTCTATGACTACACAATCCAATTCCATCATAAAAAAGTTAATAAGATGGAAAATGATCTATGTAGAATGTATAAATCAATTTTTTCATCGATGAGAATTGATAGGGATATGATCATCATGGATTTGGAAAGGATAGACATGAGAATCATAATGGATGGATCATAATAAAACCTTTCACAATTTATTTCTCAACCTTCCCTATGGGATGACATAAAGGATGATCAAGGATATGACGTGGTAATTAAGAATAATGTCTAAAATAAAAGGTTTGGGAAATCCTCAGAGTTTAATATTGTTGAATATGGAGTTGTATTATTTGGTTCACAACTATGTGAATCATTAAATTATAAGAAAAATATGGAGTTGTTAGAGGACTCACATAGTTCGAATTTCTCCATCAATCCAGTTATAAAAAAGATGTTTCATGATATATAGTTGGACAATTGGTTGGACAATATAAAGAAGGAAATTTCAGAATATATATCAATATGTCTTGTATGACATTAAGTGGATGTGGAATAAAAAAAATGGGGATGGTAAAACCATTACCCATACCAAAATTGAAATATAAAAACCACATAATGGATTTTTTCACAGGAATACCAAAAAATAAATAGGAAATAATGAAATATGGGATATGGTTTTCCGTCATATAAATATTTCTTACTTTAGTGTGATTTTAATGAATTAATAACTCATTAAACATACATGGATATAAATTTGAGAATTTGTGAGTCTTCATAGAATTACACTATCGATTGTATATTATTATGATCCATGATATACCTTTATGTTTTAGAAGAGTCTCCAATATGCTCTGAAAAATATATTGAACATCATCCGGACTTATAACCCTAAAAAATTATTGACAATATAGGAGGACTATGTAGAAACCTGAGGACATTTTGAGAGAATGTACAATTGAGTTTAAAGGATAATGGGATCAACATCATCTTCTGATTGAGTTTTAATACCATAAATGTTTCCACTCAATCACCCTAATGGATCCTTATGAATACAATTATGGGAAAACGTATAGAACACCATCATGCTATGATGATGTTAGGGAAATAAAACTATTAGGTTCTATAATGTTCAACGAAATAATGGAAAAGCTTATGACAATTCTGTAGCACATCAAGGCTTCTCAAATTTAACATAATAACTATACTAAAGATCATTTTTGAAAGCTATAGTTTGACGTTGGATACATAGTTTTCCTATTAAAATTAATGTTAAATAATTTCATGATATTTGTGAAGAATAAAAAGATTAGTCCACTATACATAGACCCCTTTGAGATACATGATCTCCTAAAACTGATTGTTTATCGACTAGAACATCCACGAAAACTATCGTATGTACATGATGAATTCCATGAAACCCATTTGAAGAAGTACATAAAATACCCCTATAATGTACTCAATATAGAGGTGGTGTCACACGAAAATGATCATTCATATATGGTGTAGTAGTTGATGATCTTAGATTTTAGATAGATTGTTCTATGAATTAAGAAAACGAACATGGTTAAAGTGGAATAGAGAAACCATTTGTTTGAAGAAATGATTTGGGAGATAGTGGATGTGACGAAAAAAATTCCCCTCTTCTATTTTACTGTTGTAAATGAATATTTATAGGGAGAAATTTCATAGGGGGTAAAATTTTAATGACCTGAACTATTATAAATAATTTTACCCTAATGATTTAAGTAAATGAATTGATATATATTATTGATATATAAAACACAAGATTTTATTTTGTTTTAATAGACCCCATCAGATTTAAAATACTATTAATCATCATTAATGTAGATAATATACCTGTTGGATAGTGATCACATGACTAATATACATATAGGGTTTTAAAAAATCCATTTGTAATAGAAAAAGAAATTTATAGCCTCAGCCATTAGGATCATACCTTATAAAGACCATTTGTTAGATATTTTAGGGATATATAATCATTATGTTTTTCCATTGACCAATCCTAAGCTATGCTACATCAACATAAGCATGAGATAAACTGTTAATGAGAGGTGTTCAACCTCATTAAGATCACAGTCCAAACCATGTACGTGAAACCTCCCCATGAATGCCTCACCATAATGGAAATTACCCTTAGAGAGTTTTCTAGTGTATTAAGGGGATACGTATCCAGAAAAAAATTTATAAAAAAATTGTATTTCCAATAGAATAAAGTCCATATTTTTTTCTTATAGATACTTTATAAATGATTTTGATTTTTATACAATAAAACACAACTTTTAATTTTCATTATTATTTAATTTCAACTAAGAATTTTATTTTTATGAATTAATGGATTTTATATATCAATAATAGATTAATAAAATATTAATCTAAAATAATTCTTATTAAATATAAATGATCATGTATTTTTTATAAAGTCATATGTAAGTATTATAAGGGTTTGAAAGATATTATTGTCAAAACCCCCATAATTTCTCAACATATTTAGATTATTATTTTATAAGTGAACATTAAAATATATAGAATATTATTTTGAACGAATGAAAATTATTTTTCCGAATCAGAACATCAGAATTATCAAATGTTTAAATTTTCATAACTTTATAACATAGTAGATGTTTCGGTAAAAATAAAATACCATATAAATATAATTTTTATATTATGCCATAATAATGTCCATAAAGTGATTCAAGTAATACAATAAAGTGTATTAATGACAAGATATATGTTTGTAATTTTATATTATGTGATTTTATATTGATTTTACTAAATTTAAAATAGTTTTATGAATCCAACAAAACCATTAATATATTATAAGGTTTGGAAATATTTTCTCAAAGAGCATGACTCACCTCCACATCACTAAAGATAATATTGTAATAATATTGTCCCTTGGACGTATAAAATAAAGAAAACAAATACCCTTTTGTAGAATACATTGGTAATACTAAATATATGTTTTTAGGGTTATTTTATTATATAGAGTCCAAGACCTATGTTTAAGAAATATCAAAGAAATCCCCACTCTTTTCCAATAAAATAGCTGCAAAACAAGATCTTATCTTCCCCCAAAATTCATATAGAATGTCTATATTATTATTTAACAACTATATAGTCCTACCACGATGCCCAAAAGCTTTGAAGAAACTCCTCCCATGAATTTGAAGTCACACTCTCAATGTAAGGAATCCCCACCTTCTCTAATTTATTCATGTTATATTATTAAATTATACATTATATTTCTAATTAATAATGTACGTATATGGGTTTACATTTCTATATTACTACCAATTTAATGGAAAAATTACAGGATGCACATTTCACTATAATCATCTGATTTTATGAATTTCATGTGACATCGTTATGGTTCCACACATTCAATGTGATTTCCATGGAAAAAATATTGTGTAGTGAATAACATACCATTTACCTATCAAGGGTGTTACCCTTTAAAAGATTATACTTCTTTGAAATGGGAAATATATTTAGTTATTTATGAATCTATAAATATGGTAAAAATTATACTGATAAATGTATCAATCTTGTAAGATCTATGTGGCACACTTAATTCTGAGAATTAAATGAAATTAACGATTGATCCAAATTATATATAGTGCAACAATAAATTTTATAATGATTATTCTCATGAGATGTCATGTTGGACCTATGGTAAACCTGATTAATTTTTGGGAATTTTTACTTCATGAATTCATTGAAGTTAGGCTTGAATTATGTTTATGATGCATTGTTTTAAGTTATTTCAAAATTTCCTTTGTTTCCTTTATGATTATCATGCTATATCATGTATTATTTTTCATTTTTAGGATTATTAGTCCTTATATACCCCAATTAATATATATTTTATAACATTTATTAATTTATTTATGTTATTCCATGCTTATTAACTTACTGTGAATTAAATATCACACTTTCTTATGTTATCCCCATGTTATTCTATTTTGTTTTATGTTCGATGGAATATTATGGTCATTTTAAGAAAATTTTAATAATGATGATTTATTCCCCAATTTTTTGTAGTTATTTAATATACCTATTTACCAAATACACTATACATCATGATATTTTGGGTTTTATTAAGCGTAATATTATAAAATAGAAAATGTATTAAGGCATAATAATGAGAAAAGTTGTTATATAATCATTGGTATATAAGTAATTTCTCATGACTTACTAATTCACATACCATGTTAATGAAAAATTGAATTGAGACCCTTTGGACTATTTAATGTGAAGAAAACTCTATAGAACTATTGAGAATGATAGTGAGTGAACATGTTAATTCATTACCTTGTAGTGTAAAGGGGATTATAATCTATAATGATTTTTTGAAGTAGTGATTGTTATATATTCTCGTTCATAATGATATGGTGATAGATTATGCAATAGAAAATTTTTGTTTCATGAGAGAAATTACCCAACACAGGACTCTGAGTTAGTTTTAGTTTTATATTAATTGAAAATTTGAAGTAAATATCATTATATATAAAGGTGTGGTATATATATATATATTGGTAAAAAATATTGTATATAACCACATTGAAGGATTTCAATATTCTCTAGAAAGATGTTTGAAATGGATGATTGAATATATAATCTCAATACCCCACCCAATGGTAAACCAAACAATGTGTTAGATGATTTTAGTCAAAAGGATAATGTAGCATTATATATGAAATGAATAAAATTTAGTTAAATGTTTTATGTTGTGGAAATGATGGAGATGGAAATCATTATTGGAGGTGGAAATTCTTATCATTCTCAAATCAGTTTTCTCCCATATTGATAAGTGATGATTACAGAGGCACATAAAAATATATAGATAATTAAAATATAGTGAGAAAAAAATATTATGATTAACTATAATTATTATCAAATTATATGTTTTAGTATCAATTTATGACTCATATTCATACAATATTTTAAGAAATATTTTTTAGTAGTGGCTCATTATTGAATATTTTCTATTCATCTTGACTGCTAAAAATATTTATAGAAATATAAGTATATTTTAAGTGTTCTAACATAAAGATAAATTTTCTGAATATGTATCTCAGTTATTGGATTATAATAAAACTATATTTGAGTAACCAATCATTATTAGGATGTTATAATAATTTCATATACTAGAATTTCATAGGAAAACACCATCATGGATTTTGTCATCGAACACCCCAAAATATCTAAACGGAACAATTGTTTGTGGGTTATATTGATAACCATATGAATTCATCATAACTAATTACAATAATAGAATATTTCTCTTTGTATAATCATTAAAGGATATATATTTAGGGAGTGGTAAGGTTTCTTATAATGAAATTTTTTATTGTATCTTATTGGAATCAATGTTTTACCTTGATGTTCTATTAATTTATTTAGGATGAAATTGATTCAGTTGTGAGATATAGAAATTTGTATTATCCTAATTCATAATTTTTTTTAGAGAGGAAAATTAAATACCTCTAGGATCTGATGTGATCTACTTATTTTTATTTAAAATGTAGTTAGGATTAAGGCCTTCCCCTATTTTATTTTTCATACAATAATAGGTTTAAAATGAGAATTCATGTTATTCTTTATGAATCTATCATTTAAGGGAATTTTATAAATCCAATGTTTTATGATGATGTTTGAGAATGAAATTTATTTGGATGTGGGATATCTAATGAAAAAGGATATAATGTCAAACCCATTCTACAACACACAAAGGAAGCATAAATTTGACAAAAATGTTATGTTGAAAATCAGCAGTATGATCTAGAGTTGATTTTAAATTTCACAATGGATAGAGGTTATTATGTTTTAGATTAAATTAAATCAAATCCATAAGAATATTTTATCTTGATGTATTTTTTGATCGAGTATGAGTGGTTTCATATCATCTGGAACTTCCACTGAACATTTCCCAAGTCCACGATGTGTTCCGAGTATCTAACTTGAGTAATAAATACAATATCCTTATCATATATTGAACAGATAAGTAGTACCATTATATCATTATCATTCTTATGAAGAAAAATATTTTTATGTCATATATCTTATGGAGAATCTTCTATAGAGAAATACCACACAAATGGTTAATGTTCTATGAAAAAATAAACTAATTTTATCAAGTTGTGTTGGATATAAAGGATATGATGAGGATGATTTATCCTCAGTTTTTATATCAATGTTAAAAAAATAAAGGGATAAATTAATTTTATGAGAAGTATAATGCAGAACCTTGATATATATGAAATTAATTTTTTTAAATAATTTTTTTAAATATCTTGCATTACACACAACACTGTGAATAAATGATCCACAATACAATACTAATATTATTAGTTAATCAAGAACTTTATTACATGGAAATTAGTTTTGCTGTAATGAAAAAGAGTAAAATATTTTTTTATAAAAATTATGATATTTTTAAATAAATATAATATTTTTAAAAATAACCATTGAAGTTTTACTAATTCAATTATATACATTTAAAATAATTTAATCTTAGAAATTAATTTTTATGGATTTTTGTGAAAAACTGATAAAATTAATTTTTCCACTTTTAAAAAAGGTTATAAAAAATTAAAATTAATTTTTTAAATGTATATATAAAAATTTTATTTGACAGAATTTTTTAAATTTTTCTGATAATATTAATTTTTTTATGAAGAGATAAAAATACAATTTTTTTGGAATGATTCATCTTCATTTGATCAATTAAAAAATATTAATTTTAGTTTAATTTTTTTTAATGTTATATTAGTACATTTAAATTATTAATGATCAAATTTAGATCACTAAAATCAGTATCTTATTGAATTTTGACATCATATTTTTTAAACATATAATATCTTTTTTATTGGAAAATCACATTTTCAACTCGTAAATTGGTTCAATTTAAAATAAAATTATATCACTTATATGAAATTTAATTTTGTAAAATATATTTATTTTTTCAATAATAATAATTAATATTATATAATATTGATAACATAAATTTTTCACATAATGGATAGATAAAAATATAAAAATAATGACTGTTGTTAAGTATAAAACATGTTTATGATGTCTGTTAACCCAAAATAAAATGGTTTATTTTCATATTAAACAATTATAAATCTATTTTTCAGCCCATAATTGGACCTTATACAGTCCCATATTATAAAATATGGTCATATAAAATAATTTTCCTTGGTAATGGCTTTATCACTTTGTATTTTTTTGTGAAACTTCTAAGTTGGTCATTTCCCCCACATGTAAAAAGAAAAAACATATCCACTCCTCTTCACACTTTCAAATAATTCTGTTTCATCAAATCACTATAGAAATACCTTCTATAATTCCCTCAATACATACTTTACTGTTTATTTTTCAAAGAAAATCCTCTTTATAATGATTTAGGTATAAACCAAAACATTCTCTCTGATTAAATTCTATAATTCTTAACCATTAGCTTTTAAATTATTTCATTTTCTATCACCTAAAAAATTCACAAACTATTATAATATAATAATATAATTTTATATGATATATTTATATCTTGTTCTTTTTATAGAATAAACTATATAATTATACTATTATATAAATTGGGAAGAGATACTCTCGACCGTGTGTATGATGGACCACTGCCTCACATACCAATTTAGTTCATTTTCCATCTCATCCACTCACAGATAGATATAATTATTGTTTTAAATTATTTATGTGATAAATGTTACATAATTATACTGGTGAAACTCTAAAAACACATATAACGTCTTACAAAAAATTATTTAAAATCATAACATCACTTGTGTATACATGTTGAATACTTCCCATATGAAGAGATATACAATTATTTTCATATTAGTTTGAAATTTATTGTAACAAATAAAAATTTAATGAATATAAATGAAATATAAAATATTATAATAACTAGGGAAATTTGAATTAATATTTTATTTTGTTCAATCTATAGAAAAACTGAAAATGAGTTTTTCTGTTCATATGAACTACCATCACCATGAATATTTCAATTAATTTTATATCTCAAAAACAAATTTATTACTAAAAATACATATATAGTTAATATATATTATATTAATATCATTATTAGAATAATTTATATGTTATAACTAATATAAATTTACATTGAATAAAACTACGAAACAATAATAGATATTAAAAAAAACTATTAACTGAAACACTAATTTTCAAAAAGACATGTAAATAAATGGGTGATAACTAATTGTAAGTACATAAGATATTGAATGATATAATGTATCATTTTTCTATAATATAATAATTATATTTTTATAATATTTTAGTTTCAAATATGTATGAATAATTTTGAGACTTTTGTTAAGGGATTTCCATCTCAGTTTTATTTCGATGAGACACATGATATATCCACCACATGTTTCATTTATATTGTGTATATTATTAAGATTTATAAATTTTATAATTATTCTACTGAAAATTAGGTGAATATAAAAATTTATATAATGTTAATTTTTTAAGGGGATAACTATTCAAAAGTTACCAATGACTTTAGTGTTTTATGATACAATAAAATATTTTATTAGGATTATTGATTATTATTTTAATATTGATATATTATATTCTTCCAATCAAAAAAATCAGGGATTTCATGTCCTCTAGTTATTAATAAAAATTAAATGTTTTCTTTTTATTTTAAACTATTAATGTACTAAATATTGAAAAAAACTTTTAAATAAAAACTGAAAATATTTATCTCTTCGAACGATAATCTGTTCACATTCATTTACATGTTTTATAAAAATATTTTCAATAATTTATTTTACAATTATAGAAGATTTCATAAAATTATTTTTACTTATATTTTATTTTTCTAACGTCAGTAAATTTATTTTCATTTTTTGAGTGTGGTTACTTTGACTTTTTATTGAAAATGTGAATTGAAACATTGTTTTTAAATTTATTGAATGATCATTATTTACATCTTTCATGACCTATCTATCATTTATTTATTTATTTATAAGTTTCCTAATTTATTTAATAAAATCAATTTATCTAATTTGTTCAAAAAATTTAAACTTCAAATAATATATTTTAATGTGAATATTGTATATTGATCAATAAATTTTTGAATGATATTTTAATGGAATTTATATACATAAACTACATAAAAACATGGTTCTAATAATGTTTAATATAGATATTATAATATAATTCTATCCTTATGGTCTATAAAAATGTTTTATGATTGTGATGAAAATATTTTTTTGTGAAAACAATTCCAGATCAATAGGTTATGCTATAATGACATATTTATGAAACTTGTTCTCTTTTGCAAAGGGTATGCAATCATGAATTGTAGAAATTATTAGGAAATACATTACATATTCCATAGATTATGCAATGATAAATTGATGAATGAATTATGAATCCCATTTGATTTCGAAAGGGGTATGTTATGATTATGAAACATGTTTCTTCCAATGGGGTTTGATATAATGAATCCTTTATGTTCTTACGACACAAATATGAAGCATTTTAGTTATGTAATGGTTTGTCCTAGAATTAAATATCCCTCTAATTCAAAGAATTATAATTTTAATCTCATGAGATTATTAGTATTTAATAGAATATTAACCCAATTTAGTAAGGGTAAATATCTTTTATGATAATATTGGGAGGAAACATTGGATAATATGATGGCTTATAGTGATCCCATTACACAACTATATTCAAGGAAAAATATCTTTACAACTAATGAGATGGGTTCATATGGTTATATATGTGCCAAAAATAGTTTTCATATACCAATTTTATTTCCTCGTATATATATTATATATTATTCCTTTATTATTAATTTCTTATTGACATCCAATATTTATTCCACCACTCATTTTTATGGTAAAAAAAATATATGGTATGGTTTTTAAATTTTATTATCAAGTTATTAACCCCTTATGTCAATTCTATATTAATATCTCTATTTGGTTACCCTTGTTGAGCATTTTAGATCACCCTTTCATATATACTCATTCCTTATATTATGAAGAATGCTATTATGTAAGACATGATTATAAAGGTTTCTAGTAATTATGAACATAGTGGTGTATTATTTAGTTCAATTATGAACTATATTTTTATGTTTCCATGTTTATAAAGATACTGACCCTATATAATTATTTCATTGATAGTCACATAATTTAGTAAATTCCCTTAATATAAAATGAAGTATCAATTCATGAGAAGTGTTTATTTCTATAATTAAGATCATATAAATTTCAAAAAGGACATATAAACATAGTCAATACTAAAATAATTTTTTTTGTAACATAAATCCCATACCTCAAGTTGATCATGCTTCGTAAGTTCTATATCCCCAAAAATATAATATACTTAATCGTATTATAATTTTATAGTAGAGCTATATTAATAATTATTACATTATAAATTGTTTTTATAACATTTTATCACTCATTTGTTTATATTTTTTCATTGTTATTATGTTTTAGACAATAAATACTTTTATCATCAAGATTGTCTCGGTTCAGAAGTTACGCTCCTTTAACATTGATCATGTTTCCAATATAAAAAAAATGAATAAAATCATAGTTATAATAGATAATAATTATATAAAAAATTATAAAAAATTATAAAATTTTGTTATGATAAATGAATTACATAACTTCATTGGGATCATAGTCTGTACACATTAATTAATGTTATGTCTTCTATATTCTAGGTTTTAGATCTCTAACAATTTTTTATTTTGCAGGTATGGATTTAGGTCGACATCCTCTTTAGGTTCGCAGTAAAGATGTCCAGCTGGCTGTTCCAGCAGATCACCAGAGGGTAGAGGTTGACGATAACGACACATGAAAGAGGACACTCTAAGAGTTTCAGTTCCAGAGTTTGTAGAAGTAAAATCTTTCTATTTTAGATGTAGTAACAGAAGAATCGTTGGAGGAGGTCTAGATAGACTTTAGTTCGATTTGTTCTCAGAATGAGCACTGGATGAGCACTGGATGACTTTGGTTTTGATGATGTTGCGTGGAGGAGTGAGGATATGGTTCTTATTGTTCCTTGGTGATGTTGAGGGGTAGGTGATCTCATGCAAGGAGTAACAATATAAGTTTAGAGTTGAGCTTCTTTCTTCAACCGTTATGGCATCATGTCGCCTGAATATTTTAACACTTTGACAGGGGAGCTCCATTGTGAGAGAGTTTGGAATCCATATCATGATCCTTTTACCATATTTTTCTGACCTAATACTAGATGAGGAGGCTAGGTTGAGGCATTTTGATGAGGCTTTGCATCTAGAGATCCAGTGATATGTCCCCCCGTTTAAGCTAAAGTCATATCTTGAGGTTCTAGTGAGGGAAATGGTCATAGGAAGGACATTGGCTAGAACTGGATCATCATGGGAGGGGAGAAGTCATGATTCCACATGAAAAAGAGATATGGTCTAGGGTTCTTGGTTTTCAGGGTAGAAGAGTTTTCGTATAACTGTGGGTATGTCCCAACCATCAACATCTCGTTTCTCCCGGGGCAGTGGCTCTTAGCCCAATGCCAAGGGATAATGACCTTGTTTTACTTCTAGAGGGTGAGGTCATAACCTGTGATAGTGGATGACCATTCAGAGTAGTCATCTTGCACCAGGTGCTTCAGTCTTGGTTCCTCTATTGAGGTAGTTCCAACCGAGGTATTAGTAGTAGGTTACGCCAGCTTTGGTTCAGTAAATAGAATATTTGGCTGGTAGAGGGAAACCTTGTGATGCTCCCCATCCTTAGAGAGCAGATCATAGCCATGGTGGTGGTTGTGGGGGGGGGGGGGGTTACTGTTAGATTTATGCTTTAGCGTTCCTAGTGCTAGGCAAGGGAAATGTCAACCGAGGCACCCTTTTCATGGTTTCGACTTGTGTATATTCATTGTATGATTCAAGAAGGAAACACTCTTTCATATCACCTTCCATTTTCTATGATTTGGGACTTGAGTTTGAGAGGC
This sequence comes from Viscum album, assembly GCA_963277665.1. Taxonomy (NCBI): domain Eukaryota; kingdom Viridiplantae; phylum Streptophyta; class Magnoliopsida; order Santalales; family Viscaceae; genus Viscum; species Viscum album. Next base: position 575,070,137 of record OY728138.1, on the reverse strand, counting down.
TTCCAGTGCCCTTGGCGTTGACTATGCGAGTTGGAGGTCGAGCTAACTTGTTTGCAGTATGTAGAGACTTTGATCTAGTGCTATGGAAGCACTGCTCTCATATACATTTCCAATGTTTACATATACATCCATATGATATCATCCTCATCATCGATTTGTTTTATTCAGGGAAGAATATCGTGGATGGATTCAAGAGGTGGGTGGTGTTATTTGATGCAGATGGACAGCCAATAATGTTTTTTGAAGAGAAAGACAATCATATGGGTTAGAGGAACATCCCTTCATTATCATCCATGAAGGCTAAGATGATTCTGAGTTCTTCATAGGTTCAGCATTTGGCATTTCGTATAGTAATAGAAGATTACCCTGATGTTTTTCCAGAAGATGTTGTAGCACTACCCCCTTGACGAGAGATCGAGTTTGGCATCAAGATGAAACCAGATGAATCCCTTATCTCTATTTATCCATATATTATATCCCCTTATGAGTTACAAGAGATACGTATAAATCTTGATGGTCTCTTATAGTGTGGTTTTGTTTGGCCAAGTGTGTCACCATGGGTGCTCCAATTTTTGTTGGCGACGAAAGCTGATGGAAATTTGTGGTTTGGTATTGATTATTACTGCATAAACAAATTGATAATGAATAATCTCTATCCTCTACCAAAATTTGATGATTTATTTGATCAATTGATAGGATAAAGTTGGTTTTCAAAGATCGACATGTGTTCAGGATATTAGCAGATGTGTGAGAGGGAGTAGAATATCCCAATGACTACTTTCCATAGTTGTCAGTGGCATTATATGGTCTTTGTAATTTTGTTCAATGTGATGAATGCTTCTGCTGAGTTCATAGAATTGACTAATGTTGAGTTCTATGAGTTCATAGATATGTTACTGGTTGATTTCATTGATAAAATCCTTGTGTACTCCACATCTGAGGAGGATCATGCAGAGTATATAAATTTTTTTTGGGAGTTTTTCCTCAACATCAGGTATTTATGATATAGTCGAAGTGTTAGTTATGGGCTCAAGAAGTCCATTTCATGGTGCATGTTGTGTCCCATCAGGGAGTATCTATGGATCCATTGAAGATAGAAGTAGTTATTTCATGGGTATCCCCCAATATAGTTGAAGAGGTGTGAAGTTTACTTAGTCTTACAGGCTACAACAAGTGGTTCGAAGCCGAATTCTCTCGAGTAGGTACTCCTTTGACAGAATTGAGAATGAAGGACTAGGAATTCATGTATAAAGTTTACTATTAGGAATCTTTTGAGTATCTGAAGGAGAAGTTAGTAAGTGGTCTAGTTCATTGTCTTCCAACAGAGGGAGTTCTACTTTATTCTTTCTACGATGCTTTACATATTGGGTTAGGCTGTGATTTGATGCAGAAGAGATCATTTTTCTCTTATGAGTCTTGTAAGTTTCGACCCCATGAGTTTAACTATGTCACCCATGATATGGAGTGAGAATTCATGGTGTTTTCCCTGATTTTGTTGAGACATTACCTCATTGGAGAGTGCTTTGTTATTTTCGCAGATCATAATATCCAGAGGTATGTTTTCTCCCAACATGACTTAAACTTGAGACAACATCAGTGGATGGAGTTTTTACAAGAATATGACATAAAAACATCATATACCACTAGAAAGGGGAGTGTTGTAGCTAATTTGCTGAACTGGAAGTCACGTATTGAAGTAGTGCGTCAATTTGGTGATTCTAGAAGAGTAATGGAAGAACTTTTAGCATTACATCTTGATATGGGGGATTTTGGGGGCCAAGGTTGCATTTTTTAGATGATAGTGATGTCATCTCTTGTGTAGCATGTGGAAGAGTCCCAGTTGGGGGATCTAGAGGTGGAGGTCTAGAGAGACCATGTTGATTGTGGTGAGGCTCTTGATGGTTGGTCTGTACATGAGAAACACTGAGTGTTATACCATGGAAGGATATTTGGTCCTTTGGAAATGTGTGAGATGGTTCTCATAGAGTTACATTGTTCTCATTTATCAGTGCATTCTACCGTGACAACGATGTATTAATTCTTTATGAGTAATTTTTGGTGGCCTGGGATGATGCATGCAGTTGTGGAGTTTGTGTCTCGATGTTGGGTCTACCAAAATGTAATGGCTGGGCATCGTGTCCCTTGTGGGTTTCTCTAGCCATTAGATATTCCTCAATGGAAGTGGGAGGACCTGTCAATGGATGTTGTTACATGTTTACCTTGAGCACCCGGAGGACATAATGCCATTTGGGTTGTCTTGGAATGTTTAACGAAATCATCCCACTTCATAGAAATCAAGAAGTCGAGCTCAATGGATGGTTTTTCAAGGACATATCTGGAGGAGGTGGTGAGACTCCATAGAGTCCTGAGGATGATAATTTTTTACCGAGATCCTAGTTTTTGCTCTAGGGTATGGAGAGGTCTCCAACATTATTTTGGTTCACAGCTATGCCTTATCAATGCTTTTCATCTGCAGATGGATGGTTAGATAGAGTGGACTATCCAGACTCTTGAAGACATGTTATTCTCTTGTGTCCTCGATTTTTTTAGTTCCTGGATGAGGCACATACCCTTAGTGGATCTCTCTTACAACGATATCTTTCACTCCACCAATGGTATGATGCTGTTTGAAGCCTTGTATGGCTGACCATTCCATTCTCTATTATGATGGACTAGGGATGGAGAGTCAGAAATTGATGGACCAAAACTATTACAGAATACAACAGATATGGTTCAGGTGATTCATGAGAGTTTTAAGACATCGTATGTTCATTAGAAATCATATGTCGATCAAAGGAGGAGACCTTGGAAGTTTGATATAGGGGATCACATGTTACTGAAGGTGACTCCCCATCGTGGGAAGTGAAGGTGTGGTCATTGGAGTAAGCTTTCTCCATAGTTTTTGGGCCTTTCGAGGTGTTGGCTAATGTTGGAGTCATTACATATCGAGTATCACTTCCCTTGAAGATGATCTAGATACATGATGTTCTACATGTATCATAGCTCCGTCTCTAACTTCATGAAAACTAACACATCATCTATTAGAGGTAGATTGATGTTGAAGATGATATGACCTTCGAGGAATGGCCGATAAGGATCCTGGATGCAAATGAGAAGGTATGGTGTGGTATTTCTATTCCGTTGGTTTTTTTTTGTAGTGACACAGTGGCATCAAGGAGAGTACTTGGGAGCAGGAGTCGTAGATTCATGTCCAGAACCCATAGCTATTTTAAGTTTCTATGCTATGTTTTTCATTGGTGATTTAATTTTTTACCATTTTTTGATATATTTCATTACTTTTTTGGATATGGATTGATTGATCCATTGTTCTCAGATGTGGAACAACTCAGGGTTGTTTTCCACTAGGAGTTATCTTATGGGGTGGTTATTCGAACCCCTCTATCCATCTGGGTTGGTTTTGAAATCTCAAGGAAGATAATGTTTCAAGAGATATCTTATTTAATATATTGGACCTGTCCATTCCATTACATGGATAAAATCTAGTGTTTGAGGTGTTCGGGGAGGTGAAGGGGACTTATTCCCAACACATTTCTAAAATTCTAGTTTATAAACTGTGTTTTTTGAATAGTAGTCTATTTCCAACCATAGACTATTTTCCATTGTCGAATTTCTATTTCATGAACAGCATTTCCAGAACACTGGGATATTTCCAACAACACACAATTGCCTTTGCCAAATTTCTAGTTAATGAACAGTGTTTCTAATAATTTTAGGCTATTTCTAATAGCCGGATATTTTTCATTTCCAATTTTCTAGTTCATGAACAGTGTTTCTACAACATTAGGCTACTTCTAGAAAAAGGATATATTCCATTTCCAAGTTTCCACTTCATGGGTAGTGTTTCCAGAATAATAGGCTATTACCAACAACATGTTATTTTTCCTTTCCAAATTTCTATCAAATGAATAGTGTTTACAAAATAGTAGGTTATTTCCAAGAGTATGAGACTTTCCATTTCCACATTTCTAGTTCATGAATAGTTTTTCCATATAAGTGAGGTTATACAATGATTCAAGACCAATGATGTTTCTAGACCAGTGAGGTTCTACAGTGTTTCCAGTCCTATGATGTTTTGAGGACGGTGAGTCATCCAGCATTTTTTAAAATTTAATGTTTGGTTTGCAGTGTTTCCAGCTTCCTACAGATTGTCCCGTTTGACCATTCCATTGACGTAAAATGACTTTTAGGACTTGTTTTAAATTATTTATGTTCTAATAAAATCCCATAACTCATATATTAATTTTCCATATGTTCGGGATTCTTTTACATATTAAGACCATGTGGTTTAATGTGATCTTCTTTCATCGTAATCTCCAGCATATCTTATGCCTCTACTCTGTTAAATATTTTTCAAGGGATGAGATATATAATTTATTTATTCTACATTCTAATTACACAGTGTGAGATACTCTAACCTTTCTTTCCTCCCAGAGGATCGGTGTGATCAAACCTTAATCCTCAGATCATTTCCCCTTGAAGTTTCTTCGTGCTGCATGCGCACCCCCTATTTTGGTGTAAGTTAAAAGTCTCAATCAATCATTGATATAAGGTATAATATACCTCTTTCTTATGTTTTCTTCATTCCTTACCCTCCTATTTCTCCTTACCATGCTCTGTAATGTGATCTACATGCTTCTAATTTATTTTTCTTGGCTATCAGATGGTGCAGGTGTGCCATAACGTCTTCTGGTGGATGCAGTTGTCACATGGGAGGATATAATAATCCATTTAGTGGATCATCTACATATATAGAATTTCTAGAATAGTTTGAGGTAGGGGATTCATTGATTCTCTATTAGTTTAAATGAAAATGAAGAGTTAGCATATTTTGACCACTAGATCACAATGGAATTGACATAATAAACATATTAATAGGATAACTATATTTATATTGATCGTATGTTATTACCTCTTGTTTTTATAAGTAGTGTGATTTCTATGCTTGATTTTTTTATCTTTTCATGATTGATGGAAACTGGTAAAGAACATAAAGATGAAAATTAATTGAATTTTTTTGGCAATTGATAAAGAGGAATATAAATTAATCTGGTTGTTGTTCGTGTTGCTGTAATTTTATGATAATCAAATGGTGCAATAAGAATATTTATTCATTTTGAGATAGCTATGATAGATTTCTATTTAGGTTACCTGTAGTTAAACCGACTAATTATATATTTTTTAATTCTATATGGCTTAAAAAACTGATTGTTTGATAAAATTATTATTCCTCATAGGGTTTTGAGTGACCCTCTTGCTTATAAAGGCCATGAGATTTATGCTTGAAGTTGTGAGAGCTCATTTTGTATGAAGGTTGCATTCCATGTTTAAGGGCTAAGTGCCCAATTGATATGTTGTTTAATTTCCTACTTCTTATGTTGGGATGCTATCTTGGATGGTTTTAGTCATATGTTGGGGCATGGAGGCCTATGGGTTGTGGAATTAGTTGACACATAGAGTGGCTAGATGCATTATTTTATTCATTGGGAGTCTGGGATGACATCAAAAATGATTGAACGAGTTGGATGAGAAGGTTTGGACACTTGTTGTTTCTTTTTGGTTGTTTATCATCCTTAAATTTCCCAGCACTCAATGAATGTGGTTTTCATACAATCCTTCCAAACGGTTAGAAGACGTGCGAGGTATGACACATTCTTTTCGTATTTAGCTTCTTGACGGAGGATGGGTCTATGATCCTGATATGGCCGACAATGACTCTACGAGTAGTTCATGTACTATCCATATTAATCTCCCTTCTGTTTAGTAGTTTAGAATGTTTGTATATATTTCATGGTAATATGGGAAAGTAATAATGATGGTAATAAATTATCGAATAAATGATGTTAACCCATGGGGTTGGAGCTTTATGTGACACAATACAAAGGTTCCAATTTAAAGTAACAGTGGAATTTGGGTGTGGTGAAAATGAAATATAATGTGGAAATTTTTAATAGTTAATTAATGATTAATGAATTAATAAACATAAAGTGAAACTGATAAAAAGGAAATGAAGTAATGTAATCAAGGTATTTAAATGGTTGTGTGCTTTTAGGATGCCTAATCTTAGAAGCGGTAACTGCGAGTCCGAGAGATGTTAGATGTAGTTGAGTATAATACTAGGTTATTCCCATAGTTTCGTTTTGAGCTATAGTATATTCTATTATTTGTGTGCCTATATATTCTACTCCACCCCATAAATTAGAGAAAATGACACCCCGGGGATTCTGAACCCAAGGGGTGTTTTCACTAACATTCTAGTGGGAGTATGGATGGTTGATTACCCCCTTTGGCCCCGCTCACTTCTCTTGTTAGTTACTTATGTGGTAAGCACATTGGTTAGTTTTACACGTATATGTGTGTAGAGGGCTATAATGGCTTGTGGTTGTTCACACTCATATATTCTAGATATAGTTTCTTATGGAGTACTATAGGTGTAATGTTTATAAGTTGTGATGGCTTGAGGATCCTTAATCGGTGTGTGGGATATAATGGCATGAAGTATAATGCCTGGCATATGATACATTTTATGTGAGATATGGTAGATCTTGGAAACTAACTTGTTACTTTTCTTACATGGGCATGGTGGTTTTGTTGCACATGGTTCATGTTTTGGTTCTTCTCTTAACTGTCTGCGAGTAATTCATTTTGGATAGAGATGCTTAAGATATGCGACATTGGGGAAAAGAAAAAAAACCAGTGGGGATGTGGTAGCGAAGTACCCTTGATAATCGTTAGTATGTTATGCACTTTTATATTCAATACATGGTTAAAGTAGTCATAGTGAGGATATGATCTATGTATACCTGTTTAGATGATAAATTAGTTTCACTTGTTGTTCACTGTGCTTTAGCATGTTCTCTTTACTTTTGTACGAGAGGCTCTAGGGAAGATCCTAGTGAGTTTAATATTATACTCGACCTATCTATATAAACTATTTTACAGGTCACATGGAGAAGGATGGTGATCATTCTGGTTAATAATTGTATTGGGTTGGAGGATTTGTTCGGGCTTTTTGGTTTCTGTCAATTTATACATTGTTTTGGTACTTGATGTTTTTCCATTCAGTTGAAGTAATTTAGTATGACATTACATATGTGTACTTGTGATTTTATTTTATATTTATATCTGATTTGGATTTGGTTGGTGTCTATCTTATCTCTCCCTTTCTCATATTTTATTTCATAGGGTAATGCCTCCCATTTTTATGTTTATTATACCCTCATTGCTAGTCGCCAACCCGGGGCCTACTAGAGGCGGGGCTCAGAGGTCATTATCTCTCTTCTCATATTGGTGGCCCCAAGAGGTGTAAACATTGTGGGGAGGGGATCATGACACTAAAACTATTTTATGCACATCTATAAACCTTATAATTTATAAGGATAGAAAATTGAATATTTTTGAGCATTAGGTAAGGTGGGAAAGTGGTTACACCTTTCTTTTTACAAAAAATACATGTGTGCCACTAACTTCCTTTATAAAAGTCCACCCCCACACATAAATTATTTACGCCATAAATAACCATTTTAAAGAAAAATAAATACCCATATTTCACCCTTAAATAATACCTTATTTACAATATACTTTAGTATGGTAATAAATCTATCTAATAAATCCTATTTTTCCTTACATGGTTCTTTTTCAAAGAAGAGGTTTTTTTCTTAACAGATGATCATTATTTTATTTACTCTTAAACCTCCTATATATATTATTAAATTATGTTTATATAAACCCCAAAATATTTAGAATATAAATAGATTTTATTTTATTAATTTTAGGATAAACTAAAAGTATATGTATTATACATGTCGAATAATTATAATTTTGGAAATAAGATATCATGTATAACATTTTTATCTCCCATTTTATTGGGGGTATGACATTGTCACTTGTGAGTACAACAGAGTATAACCTTGTGATGCGACATGATTCGTTTTTTAGTAAAGAATTACAAGGATGGTAAAAAAGATAATTTCAACAAATAAAATGATATAAATGAAATATTTATTTTATATTTATTAATATTTGTGAATTAAATATTAATTTTACATTAAAGGGTATTCTATGATTGATGATGTACCCGATATGAAAAAATGAGTTTCATTTAAATCTTACATTGCACACAACATTGAATTATACAGGAAAATAATATAATATTATTAATATTTTAAATGGGCGCCTAGACGTTGTATTGAATAGAACAAAAAAAAAACTAAAATATGATTACAAATTTTTGTTAAATGTTTTTACATTTATCCAATAATAGTTATAGGATGAAAAAATGAATGAATCTAATTTTAAGCGTAAATACTCTAATTTTCATTAAAAGGTCGACTTATCGCCTTTTGATAGAGAACCTTCTTATTTTTTTCACATTTATATGTGCTATTTGTCAAGATAAAATTATTCTTTATAATTTGGACATCAAAATTTCCTTTGGATTAAATTTGGGTATTTTTCTTATAATGTTCATATTTTAATGAATAGCGAAAAATACTAAATTTTTTGTCAAAACTCCCTTTTAATCTAATTTATTCGTATGGTTAGATTATCTTTTTAATTTTTTTAAAGTGTAATTTTGTAATATTTATACTATTTAATTTTATGGTTGTCTTTTAACTTAGTTTCACTTTATATTTGGACAAAAAAGTGTCAATTTTTTGGTAGTTATTATTTCATAAAAACACACTTTTTGTTTTGACAACGGGAAATAATTTTAATATAAATTTTGAAACATTAGTGTTTTGAATTTGGAAAAATGAATTCCATGTTTTTCATCATTAGTTTTAGATTGTGTAAATAGTTATCTTTTATTTTTATAAATTATGAATTGTAACTTCAATAAATATTTTATTTTCTATGTTTAAAAGGTAAATATGGTATATAAGGGTAAAAACAATTATTATAATATTATTAAATTACACTAACATGTGTTTTAACCCTATTGTATGATACATTTCCATCCATGGTAATCACTAGGTCGATTTTTATACACTAGGGAGCCACTTGTGTGTGAAAATGACTCTATATAAAAATTAATTTAATGTTATGGAAAATGTTAGATAAACATATATCTTTTAGTAAATCAATTATTATATAGTGATATATAAGTTATATGTTCAACGATAATTAGTCATTAGAAATAAAAAAAATATTTCCTAAATCAGGGTATTTTATTTATAATTATTAGAGATTAAATAAATATATTTAATTATGACACAATCGTGACGCAGTAATAGCTTCATTAATAAAGTATTAAAATAAATGATATTTTAAATATTAAAATAAATTTATTTTGAACCATCTAATGACATCCAAGAATTTTATAGATTAGTAAAACTTGTTATCATTTAATTAATGAAGGTTTTTAGAAATAATCATGTAGGTTTAGAATTTTTAAAATGTCATGATATGAATAGTATAACAATTGACATAAATGAGTTTATAAATTTATTAATATTTAATTAAGTGATAAAATAGTACTAAAAATCTAATATTCTTCCAAAGAAAATAAATGATGTTAAAATTTTCATTCATGATACATTTTAGATCACTTTTTATTTTATTTTAACTATATTAGATATATAATTTGAATATACACGAAGAAATGGTAAAAGATAAATTAGTTAACTAAGTGTTAATGTTAAAAGATAATGTTAATTTTGTAAAATAGAATTGTATAAAACCTATTGTTTGAACTTTTTTCGAACAATAATCACCTTATATTATAATGTAATGAGTTTAGGAATATTTGAAAATATAAATTATGTTACTAATAACATAATAATTTCAAAGATTCCTAGGTTCCCCTCCTCCATATTATAAAAGGTCAGCACATGTAACTCTTACTCACACCTCTCAATCTCCCTTGGATCATCCATATTATATTCAAATAAGCTCCAAGATCACTCTCTTCCCCCTAGAGGCCTTCCTATAGGTAGAAAGAAATTCACGAAATCCCGTGGTTTCAAACCCAAGAGAGTTACTCGATTTAAATTTAACGTCCTCTCTCAAGTTATTTTCTATTATTTTCCTTCTCCAACACCATAAAATCTATTTATTAAATTAGTTTTTTAAAACACCAGTATCTTAAATATAATAATATGTTTTTTATGATTAGTATAAGAACAACCCATCCACACACCTCAAACAAATTGATACAAACATACTGTTTTTGTAGTAGACGAACTATAGCCTCATGAAACGATTATTTTTCAATTATCTTCTACCACATCCCATGATGGAAATTAGGATAGAATTGTATTTATATGGGATATATATATATATATATATATTATATTTTAAATGACTTAATTCTTCAGTTTTTTTCATTTCTATCATACATGTAAGGTTTCCCTAATGGGTAAATACGATAATTTCATTTGAGGAAGTGCAGACTACCCCCCATCAAAGTGATATGACTCATTAATTAAGTATTTGGAACATATAAAGGATAGAGTTAAATAAATTATGTATTATATTATAATTAATTATAATATACCAATGTATCATTATGGTTTCATTCCATTAAATACAAAATATAAATGAAAGTAGCGTCCATGCGTACGTAGGGCTTACTATCTCCATGAATGGTGCGTTTCATTTCTTATCTCCAAATTTAATGTACTTTTATAAATAAATATATATAGTGGATATATATATGATATATATGATATCGAAATCAGGAATATCATTTTGTATATAATGGAATTTTGACCACATGGTAAATTGTAATTATAAGAAGTCCATTTTTGACTCAAGTACCATATATCGACAAAACGCCCATTATAAATATAAATTATTATGTAATTTCTATTACATGGTAATAAGTGATATAAAAGGAATAATAATTTTAAAAAAGGTTCTGAAGAAAGTATATGTTAATCCTTTTTTATTATTCAAGAGGTTAAAGAACGAACGTGTCATGTTGGACATAAGGTAAGTGAATTCGTCTCAATCTCCTTTCATTGAGGTGTATTTTAATTTATACATGACTATATTTTATATTGTCTGGAAATCCATTGAATTTTTATTTCATTCAAAGGTAATATTTTTTTGTACTTTTTTAGTAAATGTCAAATGGAATGTTTGTTTTTAACTTACGCGTTGACAAAGACCATTTCGCCACTGTGAGCATTATTTGATATTTGGCTTCCCTAAATAGCTGTATTGTTTTTAATAGGAAAATAAATACCATAGACCATTTTTACGTATTTTTCTTTTTGATTTTTTTTGAGAAATCATTGTTAATTTCAATTTATTGAAATTATATATTGTTATTGAAATATGGAAATGCTATCTTTATTTTATGTTTGTCTTAGTTGTTATGAATATATTATGGTTCTTGGGAATTGGTCACATATATGGGTTATTCCGTGAAAATCCTAGGGCATGTTAGCCCGAGATTGATCTCCAATGCATTGGTAACGTGATGGAGGTAAACATTAATGTTTCTCCTAATATATTTAGGGAATTTATTTTGATGGGTATTTGAAAATTAACTCTCTACAATGATGTGAAATCTATAATGTATGTATGTTATGGATGCCACAAGTTTCCTTTATGATTTATTAATTCTATGTGTTATTCATAAATCAAATGATTTCCGGTGTTATGTTAAAGTGATTATATTTTGTATGTATTGATGGACTACAGTTTTTATTCATTGTTTTATAACCCTTAAAGGGTCTGTTATGCTCATCCCATTTTTTTATTGAAATATTTTTCATAGTGTATAGGTAAGTGTAAGAGAAAGAAATAACTCTAGAAGATTTATATCAAAAAAATTATTCTTGTTTTATTTTAAGAGTTTTTATTTTATAAAAAAATGGATACTAAGTAGAAGTGTCTACATGTAATATTTATGATTTTTTGTAATATTTATGGCCTAATTCTCTAAACCATTTAACCAGAAAAGATCCTTAATATGAATTATTAACTTAACTCAAGATTATGTAATGTTTAAGGATAGGGATTTATAGTTGGTAATAGAGGTCCGTCTAGACAACTTTAGGGGTTAGGATATTGTTATATTAAAATCCATAAATTAATTTGTATTATGATTGAAATGAAATAGCATTTATAGATTACCATGTTCCTTCGCCTAAGATATTTCAATGTTCCGAAATGTTTTCTGCATAGGAAACATGGCAGCTATGGTGCGACCACATTAAGAGGAATATAACCATCAAAATAAGAAACCTGAGATGGTCATAATAAGAACTGAAAAGGATGTTGTAGTGATGGAATAGTTGACTCAGGCTATAAATGATGGTGGTATCCAACCATGAGATCAGCTAGATCAACGATAGAGGAACATGACTTTAGTAGAGCATTTAATGAGGCAACATCCCCCTTCATTTAGAGGATCATCTTACCCTATGCTATATTAAGGGTGTATTAAAGCACAAAATCTGATTATTGATGTCATGGGGTGTTCAGAACATCAAATTGACAGTCTTACTATTAAAATTTTTTGAAGGTGAATAAGATCAGTGGTGGTCGATGGTGAAAAATATCCACAATAGTGAGGAGATTGATGCACTTGATTGGGATGAATTAAAAGGTATGATTCTTGAGAAATATTTTCTTAAGGTGGTTCATCTCAATATGAAAAAAAATTGGAATTGATGAAGGTGGATGACTCAGTGGCTACTTATGAATAAAAATTCACTCGACTGGAAATGTATGCTTCAAATTTCATATGAGATCTTGATAGTAAAATCAATCTTTTTTACCTAGGATTAAATCCAATGTATCAAAGGGCTTTAGATTTTCCCGAGTTCAAAAGTTATGATTTTTTTTGAAGTACATAGAATGTGGGAGTAATGTATGTACATGATCATGTGTTCTTTGAAAAACAATAGAATTAAGAGAGGTGGCAGACGAAATGGAAGAACTCATCAAAAAATTATAATGGTAAGAAACATAAGCTTACAGTTTTTGAAAAAATGTGGTCAAAACCATCCTAAGGAATTCCTTTTTAATTTTTTTAAGTGTTTCCGATGTGGTAAAATTGTACATAAGGCTCGTAACTCCACTAAAAAGATCAGGGTAATGGTATGACAAAATATAATTTATAGTCACAATTTTTTTTTATTTGTAATGAAATATGTCATTATGAAAACGAGTTTCAAACGAATAACTCAACTGAGAGAACATAGATGGACTACATTCAGAAAGGGGTTGTGAAATAATTTGCAAATACATTAGCAGATGTTGGGACACCAAATGAAGCAGTATCAGGTACACTATTTGTTTATTCAGTTTATTCCAATTTGTTGTTTTGTTCAGGGTCAATACATTTTATCATTACTAATAACTTTTCTAGTAAATTGGGAATTCTGTCTCATGATATGAATCTTGACATTTTGTTAAAAACTGTTGGAGGAAATTTTGAGACAAAAATAAATTATAAAGACCTTCATATCCTTGTGTGCAGCAAGAATCTACCTACAAACCATATTGTTTGGTCTCTAGTAGGGTATGATATTATTTTGGTATGTATAAGCATTCAGTTTATCATGCTATGATTGACTACATATCTAATGATTTTTAATTTCAATAAGAAATATAGTTTTTTTACATGAATAAACCACTACATTTGATAACACATCAAGAATATAAAAAACTAGTAAAATATGGAAATGAGTTTTACCTTGAATATTTTGTTTAAAACAAAGGAATTGTTCAGATTAATGATGTTTTAGTGGTAAATGAGTATTATGGGGTTTTTATTGATTATTTTCCTAGTATAATACTTGGTTGGAATTTGAATTTAATTTTGACTTAGTTACTGATGCTAATCCAATTTCAAAACCCCCTTATCGAATGGCTCAAATTAAACTCTTAGAGTTAAAGAATGAATTATTGGAGTTATTAGATCATGGTTTCATTCGACCTATCACATCACTAAGGGGTGATATCGTATTGTTTGTTAAAAAGAAAATTTGTTCAATGATGCTTTGAATTTTTTATATATCATTTAATAACATCATTTTTATGGACAACTATCCTTTACCTCATATTGATGATTTGTTTTATTAGCTCTAGAAAGATCATTATTTTTTAAAGATTGAATTGATGTCGGGGTAACATCAGTTGAATGTGAAATAAGAAGACATTCTAAAAACTTTGTTTTTAACTAGATATGTCCATTATGAATTTTAATTAGGCCTTTCACATCTACCAATGCACGTGTTGTATTCATGGATATTATGAGTAAAATTTTCCATGAGTTCTTGGAAAAGATTGTGGCTATGTTTATTAATGATATTTTTGGTTTTCTCCAAAATTAAGGGCTATTTTAATAACATTAAAATGAATTAATTTTTTTAATAATTAATTAAGTATGAGTTTAGGTTATTGAAAATTTCATTACAAGGTTATATTTTTTTTAAAAAGGCTTAACTGTTGATCCTACTAAAAAAGGTGTTGAAGAATGGCCATGACCTAGAAATATAACAGAGATCCATAGTTTTCTTGGTTTAGGAGGTTATTATCTGAGGATTGCAGAAAATGTTTCATGGATATCTAGTCCGCTAACTAAATTAACTCGAAAAGGTGTTATGTTCATCTAGATAAAAGAATTTGGTGATTTTTTTCATGAAATGAAATGAAGATTGGTGAATGTTCTAGATTTTCCACTGCCTTCCAGAAATGGTGATTTTTTTATCTATATTATTCATCATTAAATGGAATTGGTTGTGTCCTAATGTATAATGATCAGGTAATTTATTATGCATCATTTAAGTTATAACCTCATGAGTTAGATTACCCAATACATGATTTGGAATTAGATGCTCTTGTTTTTTGCTTTAACATTTTGGAGGATTCTTCTTTATGGAGTAATATTTGAAAAATATACAGACCACAAAATTTTGAAGTATATATTCAATTTGAAATAATTGAAAATGATACTAAATAGGTTGTTGGAATCAATCAAGGATTATGATTGGATAATTCATTACCATACTAGAAAGACAAATAAAATGGATGATTCTTTGAGTAGAAAATGTAATGTTACACTAACCATGTTACGTTTGGAACTAAATCCATTGATTAATGATTTGTTGAACTTTGGAATATGGATTGTTGCTGCAGTGAATTCCTCTATTTTGATTTAGTTGTCAGTCAAATCACTTCTATCAGACAGAATTATGAAATCCTAGAAGGAAGAAAGTGAGTTATAGAAAAAGGTATTATTGGTTCATAAGGGTAGGTTACTTGAATTTAACATTGATTGAGACAATGTTTCATGGTTTATAAATAGAT
Source organism: Viscum album (assembly GCA_963277665.1). NCBI lineage: Eukaryota > Viridiplantae > Streptophyta > Magnoliopsida > Santalales > Viscaceae > Viscum > Viscum album. The sequence goes on along the minus strand of OY728138.1, from coordinate 575,054,849 downwards.
TATGTGTGACTTGTGATTCACTGTTCAATAATGAATTATTATGTGAATCTCATAGTTCTCCATTTTTAGTTCATTCTAGAAATACTATGATGTACAGAGATCTTCGATGGCATCACTAATAAGATGGAATGAAAAAATATATTGTAGATTTTACTATGAAGTGTTTTATTTGTCAACTGGTTAAAGCAGAGGATCTATTGCCCAAATGGATGCTTCATCCTTTGTCAGTGCAAGAGTAGAAACGCAATAAGAATTCCATGGATTTCATTTTGGGATTATTATATACATATTGAGGTAATTATGAAATCTGGGTTCTTATTGATCGATTGACTAAATCTACTAATTTCCCACCCATTAGAGATACATTATCTCTAGATCAACTTTATTTTTTTTATTTCAATGAGATAGATAGGTTTCATATAGTTCCCCTCTCCATTATGTCTAATCGTGATATCAGGTTTACTTCTATCTTTTAGAAAGGCCTTTAGAAGTGGTTGGGAATTAAATTAAATTTAAGTACCAACATTCATTCCCAATAAGATGGGGTGTCAGAAATAACAATTCATACATTTTATGATATGATATGTGCTCGCTCAATGGATTACTAAAAATGTTGGGACCAACATCTTTTTTTGGTAGAATTTTCATATAATCAAAGTTTTCATTCAAGTATACATATGACTATAATTGGAGAATTATATGTAAATAATTGTCGAACTACATATTTTTGGGATGTAGTAGGTGAAAGGAAGTTGATGGGACTCGAATTTTTAGAAGAGATGGCATAAAAAGTTCAGTTGACTTAGAATCACATGAGAAAACATAGAGCAGGAAAAAATATTATGCGGATAACCTATGGAAGGATTTTTCTTTTAATATTGGTGTTCATGTCTTTCTCAATAATTCTCCATGTAAAAGTGTGATATGTTTTTTTAAGAAGGGAAAGTTGAGTCTGATGTTCATTGGACTCTATGAAATCATGGAGAATGTTGGATCTATTGCATACATAGTTTATTTACCTCCATATTTATCCCAAGTACACAATGTTTTTCATGATTCAATATAGAGAAAAGATATTCTAGATCCATCTCATTTTTCCAACCGAAGGTAGATGAGTTGGAATAGAATCTTTCTTATTAGGAACATCCAGTCTAGATTCTTGACCACAGAGAAAAAGTGTTTCAAAATAAGGTAATCGATAATGTAAAAGTTTTGTGAAAAAGCCATATGGTTGAAGAGTCTATGTTGTAATCTAAGAATGTAATGAGGGATAAATACCTCCATTTATTTGATATGTAAAAAAATTTCGAGGACGCAACTTCCAAAAGGGGGAAGGATGTAACATCCTTGGTAAATAAATAATATGAAATTTTTATATTTACTTATATTTGTGAATTAAAAATTATTTTAATTTTAAAGAGGATGATATCTTCTATGTCGTACCCAATACGCAACAAAGGGTTTCTTTGTAATCTTATGTTGCACACAACATTGAGTTATACCAAAAAAATCATATAATAATAATAATATTTTAAATCGTAGTTAACACCTAGCCATTGTATTAGAGGGAATGAACTGAACTGACTACAATATAATTACACATTATTGTTAATTTTTTTAGTTATCCCATAAAATTTAGATACTTTAAATATTAATAAATCCAGTTTTAATATTAAATACTATAATATTCATTAAACGGTCGATTTACCACCTTTGTAAGGAGAAATATTTTTATATGTAGTTTTTTCACATTTATATGTTCTATTTGACAAAATAATTTTTTTATAAGAGGTCCATAAAAATTTACATTGGTTGAAATTTTCGTATTCTTCTGATAAAGATCAAATTTAATGAATAGTAAAAAATACATCCTTTTAAACTTATTTTTTTATAAGGTTATATTATTCTTTTAAATGGTTTTAAAGTGTATTTAGATTGTATTTTTAAAATCTAAACCAATTTTGGCCATTTGATGTAATTTCACATTGAAATTGGACAGAAACAAGAGTCAATTTTTTATAGTTATTATTTCTTAAAAAAACACTTTTTATCTTGAAAATGATAATTAATATTAAATTAATTCCTTGAAATTATTTGTTTTGAATTTGTAATAATGGGTTCCATATTTGTAATTATCAGGTCTCTATTTTTTAAATAGTTATCTTTTAGTATTTTGACATTATGAATAGTGACATAAGTAAATATTTTATTTTCCATGGTTAAAAGGTAAATCTAGTAAAAAAGGGTAAAAATATTATTATAATAATATTAAATTACCCTAACATGGGACCTAAACCCATTGGATAAAAATTGACATAAATGAGTTTTTAAATCAAATGATTTTATATTAAATAATAAAATAGTCTTAAAAATATAATATTCGTCCTAATGACGTATATTGTGTTAAAAATGTCATTAATGATCCGTTTTGTATCTCATAGAATTTTATATTAACTATATAAAACATATAGTATGAATATAAAATAAGATATGGTAATATTAAAATTACTTAACTAAGGGTTAATGTTAAAATATATGGCAAATTTTATGCCTTATAATTATGTAAAAAATATTGGTTGAACTGATTTCTAACAATAATCACATTTTATTATAATTTATTGAGTTTTGGAGCTTTTGAAAATCTATATTAAGTTAATTATAAAATAATACTTTCAAATATTCCTAAACTGCCCCTCCTCCCTTTTATAAAAGGACACCACCTTATTCAATGATCACACCTCTCATGCCCCTTTGGCTTATCAAGACTCTTTTAAAATATTCTAAAAAGATCCCTATATTCATATTGGAAGCCTTCCCCTAGGAAGAAGGAAATTTGAGACAGCCTTTTAGTTCAATACAAAGGGTGTTATCGAATTTAAAGGTAACATTCACTACTCGAAATGTGATCTTTCCCAACACTTATACACCCCCTTTCCCAACGGTTTGGCCAAACCATTGGGAAATCACACTTTGTTGCCAATTTTCCCAATGGTTTTCCAAAACCGTTGGGAATGGGTAGGATTTCCCAACGGTTTGGCCGAACTGTTGGGAAAGGTCCAATTTCTGGCCACTTTTCCCAACGGTTTGGCCAAACCATTGGGAAAGGGCAGGCTTTCCAAATGGTTTGGCCAAACCGTTGGGAAAGGGTAGGCTTTCCCAACAGTTTGTCCAAACCGTTGGGAAAGGTCCCCAGTATATCAACACCACTTCCCAGAATCCAGGAACCGATACCAACAGTTTTGACAACAGTTGGTATAGTTTCTTTGATTTTTTATTGGATCCTCTTAACCAGAACTTTCTATAAATCAAAATTTAAAATAATTATGATAATACATATATATATATATATGAAAGTATGTTCAAAAAATTCATGTTAGGTTAGTGGTTAGGTCATTCAATGATAAACTGGAGGTCCAGGGATCAAATCCCAGTGATTTTTTTGGAAATACATATACCAACGGTTTTATAGAACCGTTGGTATAGATTTTCATATTACTTATACCAACGGTTCTCAAAATTGTTGGTATAGGTCTATACCAATAGTTTTAAAAAACATTGGTATAGACCTATCCCAAAGGATTACTTGCCTACGGTTCTCCAAAACCATTGGTATAGGCTATACCAACAGTTTGGAGGCCTATACCAACGGTTCCAAACCGTTTCTATAGGTTAGTTTCCCAGTAGTGATTTTATCTTAGGTTTTTTTCTTTTATATTTCTTCTCCAACCCCCTGTACTATTTTAATTAAATTATTCAATAAAAAAACACATTAATTAAATATAATTAGATTTTTTATAGGATTATTATATCTACACATCCACACAACTCAATCTAATAGATATGAACATATTGTTTCTATGGATGGTGAACTACTGCCTCTGGAAATGATGATTGTTCAATTTTTTCTACCACCTCTCATGGTGGCCATTTTTATAGAATTGTATTTATATGTGATATATATTATTTTATATTGTCTCTATGGTTATTTATTTTTCATTTATATCATACATTCATTATTTCTATAATGGGTACATATGATAATTTCATTTGAGGTAGTCTGGACTACCGCCACTCAAGGTGATATGAGTCATTAATGCCATGCGTGGATAGTATAAAGGATTTAGTTAATCAAATTATATATGATATTATAATGAAATTATAATATAAATATGTATCATTAAATTTTCATTCCATTTAATATGAAATATAAATGAAAGTAGCGTTGATGCATACGTACAGCTTACCATCTCTATGAACAATGTATTTCATTTATTATTTCCAAATGTTTTGTACTATTATAAATACATACATATATTGGATATACATATGATATATACGATATCTAAATAATAATATCATTTTTTATATAATGTAATTTTCACCACATGGACTACTTGTAATTATAAGAAGTTCATTCTTTGACTCTAGAACCCAATATTGAAAAAATGACTGTTATTTTCATAAATGATTATGTAATGTTTATAACATGTTAATAAGTGATATAAAAAGAATAAAAAACTTTAAAAAGGTTCTGAATCCTGTGTAAATTAAAATTATTTTTTTATTTAGATGATTATAGAATGACCAATTCAAGTCAGACATGAGATAAAGGACTTCATGTCAAACTCCATTCATAGATGTGTATGTTGATTTATACATGAATTTATTAAATATCATGTATAAAAACCATTCATTTTTTATTGCAATAAAAGGGGATATTTTTTCTACGCATATTCTTACTAAATTAAAAACAAGATTTTTAATTTTAATGTATGTGGTGAAAATGACCTTTTTGCTACCATGATATTTATTTGATTTTTTCTTCCATAACAAAAAGTAATGTTTTTAAAAGGAAAATAAATACCATATAACTTTTTTAAATATTTTGGTATTGAGAATGGTTTTGAGGAACAATTTTTTATTTAAATATCTTGAAATGATATATTGTGATTTAAATGTGGAAATATTATCTTTCTATTATGTTTGTTTTATATGTTATGAATATGTTATTATTCTTAGGAATTCATTATGTGTACAGGTGGTTCTGTGATAAATGTATGGTAGATGAGCCCAATATATCTCACTATTGAATTGGGTTTTGTGATGAAGGTAATCATTAAGGTTTCTACTATGTGATTTAGGGAACACACTATGATGGGTATTCCAAATTTAACTCCCTACGTAGCTATGAAAACTACATTGTAATTATTTTATGGATGGGACATGTTACTTTTATGATTTAAGATTTCAATATGTTATTCATAAATGTTATGATATCATGATTTATGTTTAAGAACATGTGTTTTGTATTTATTTATGGACTAATTTTTTCTTTCTTTATTTTATAACCCTTACTGATCTTTTTATGTTCATCCCATGTATTTTGGAAATTTTTTTCATAAGGTATAAAGAAGGTTGAGGGAAAAGAAGAATTCAAGATTATTTATATCAAGAAATGAATTCTTGTTTTCTTTTGTGAGTTTATATTTTTTGAAAAAAATATGATTCATAGGTGAAGTGTCTACATGTAATATATAACATGTTTTTTAATAGTTCTGGCTTATTTCTCAAAAACTCAAAAACTTTAAATATTCTTACTATGAATTATAAACATAATTCAAGATTATGCAATTCTTAGAGATGGGGCCTTACACATAAGATTGAAAATATTATATAAGTGGAAAAATAATTATATTCCAATATAATATATTATTATTATTTATATTGAATGTTATTTTCAAGAAATCATAAACTATTATTCTCAAAAACCACATTATTATCTTCTCCAATGGTTATAAATTGTTTTAGTATGTTTTATTTACATTTCATAATTTATTAACTATATAAAAATCATGAAATTTGTTTGTATGTGTTAATAATCTTTAATTTTATTTTAGATTCGGTATATTTGAAATCCATTTACATTATTTATAATATGTATACAAAAAATTATTTCAAAAAAATAATTGTTTTTTGTAATGATATTTTACTTTGTATTTGGGATTATTTTGAATGGATTTTGATGAAATTTCTTATAATTTTCTAAATTAGTTACTTATGAATCCCTTCAACAATTTTTTTTCAAAAATATATTTATTTTAATCGTATTCGACATTATGCTATTTTATAAAAATCATAATTTTTTACTTTGATCCTTAATTTATATGTTTTCATGGGGTCTTTCAATGAAATGGAATGTCACAATATTTTGTGAATTTTTTTGTTATTAAAAATAGATTTTAAAATTGAGAAGGATATTATCCTCAAATTGTATTTCATGATATTTTAATGGTATTTATATTAATCAACATAAATGTACCTTATTGTTATATATCTTCAAATAGTGATATTTGGTAATGATACCAACATCATATATTCTATTTTTAGATTAATATTCTTCAGTTATATTGTTATGAAACCCATTTCGTTATAACATCATAATAATGTTTCAAAGGGCTTATCATAGAACATTTATCTATAAGGAATTTAATCATGTTTCAATGCTACTGTTGTGGAACCAAATTCACTTGTAATGGTAAATCAGGTATCAATGATTATTTTATAGAAACCATTTCTTTTAAACGTGATAATCATGTTTCTATGTGATTTTTATGGAACTTGTGTTTTTTTCCATGGTTTAATCATGTTCTAAATATATTTTTATGTAACCAAATTATTTTCCAATATTTAAAAATATTACAAATAGATTTTAATGGAACAAGTTTCTTTTCCATGGGATAAAAATTTTCAGAACAAAAAGCTGGGAACCCATGTACTCTCCAAAAAATAATCATGATTCAAATAGATAGTTATGAAACTCATTTTTTCTATAAGTTAATCATATTTCAAAGAGATTATTATGGATATCATTTCCATTGTATGGGTTAAACATGTTTCAGAAATATTATTATCGAACCCAATATTTTTCATGGTTTAATCGGGATTCAATTATATTTCAATAGAATATTTTTAAATTACACTATTTTATCATGTATTATCAAGATTTTTATTGAGACAATTTCTTGTCTATTGGTTCATAATTTAAAAATTATATTGTAATGGAACAAATATCGTTTACATTGGATAATCATGTAATGAATGGAAAAATGACAATCTATTTGAGTTTTTTAGAAAATGAATTATACTTGGAATTTATTTATTGTTCTTGGATATTTTTACATAACAAGTGCCCCAAGATTTCATATGGTGAGTATGAGATGGATTATATGATGGTGTCACCCAGATAGTGTCGAGTGATCCCAATATATCTTATGTGTTGGGTGCACTTTGATAGCACTAAAATGCATTTTATAATGATTATATTCACTGGAGAATAATAATGGATGGATTCCATGAGTTTACTCCAATTTAAAGGTTTGTATATGGGTTCTATAATGATACTAACCCAAGATACCAACACGTTTTTGTCTTGTTTCTTTGAGTTTATAATGATTCTTATAATTAAGATGGATATCACATGGCTTATGATTACTGATTAATATGACTCTTTCATTTATTAAATTATTATTCCATATTTTCATTTTGTTTTATCTAGATATTTATGGGTTTTAATTTTTTTTATGATCATGAACAAGAATTATTTCATTATGACTTTGTAGATATATTTATCGATAATGATATTCAATTGTTGATGGTTATTTTTACCATTACTAATCATTTATGGTCACACCACTTAAGTTTTATTTTTACCCAAGATATCATGATTTATGTTAAATGAATTATATATATAAGGTTTTCGTATGGATTATAATGATGAAATAAAATCAATGAATGAAATTATTGTTTAAGTGGGAGAAAAAAAAATTATATTTTGAATATTATTTATGTAATGGTTTTAACTAATTATATAAAATCATAATACTAAACTTCCCTCAAGATAATAAGTGATCCTATATTTTCCTTAATATTTTTTATATTTTAGAAGATGAAAATTTTGTCAAATATTTTCTTATGGAAGCTGGAAATGTAATGTTCTTGTTTTAACATTAGATCCGGACATATGAGTTTAGGGTTATTATTGTTGGTATCAAAAGAAGTTTTAGATAACATTTGATATTAGAACATTTTAGTGTTATGTAATATTAATTGTTTCGAATTCAATCATAGGACTACGAGATTATTTTTTATCATAAGTACAATTTTATAGACAACCGTTTTGAGATTTCGATTTTTTTGGATCAAGAAAATTGACTAATTCGAATTTAGGAAACATTTTACTAGAATAGAGTATATATTAAGCTTTTGTTTAAGATGATGCATTCAATTGAATTTTGTGGACATATGATTAATGTTATATATAACATTTATGGTTTGTATTATATATGATATTAAGTTAGTTATAGGAAAAAAATTATTATAAATATAACAAGGGGATTTAAAATGTGATTTGATGACTGAGTAATTAATGTTATTTGAAAATGAGATAACTTACATTTTATACTTGTAAGATGAATGGTATAAGATAACATTTTTTTAAAACACACATTAATTTAGATGTTATTAATTCAATTTGGAATATATTGTTAAATATTTTTTGGAATAATGTATCTTGATTTTTAGGTATTACTATTAATTATTAGAGTTTAGTGAAATGAGGGTTTTTTCATTTTGGGAATTATCATACCATGTGATTACAATTTAATTGAATAATAATTTATAAATATAGTAGGAATATATTTTTATCAAATTTATGGTAATTTAGTGTTTTTATCATTATTTTAGTATTTTAGGAAAGAAAATAACATCTTTAATAATCATCTATTGTTGAAATGTATGATATTGTGGTATAAATTAAAAAAAAAGATGAAATTATACTCATCATGTAATTATATTCTTATGGACTTGGTCTAAATGGAAAAATAATTAATCAAGTCTAGTAAAAATATACTGGAGAAAATAGAAATCTCTTACCATGAATTTGGATATCAATGTCCTTTTTTACTATTCTTCAATTTATGGTTTTATGGATGTTAACATTTTATTGATCGTTCAATTTCTTGTGATCAATGATTTCTATCATTATTAATCATTATTTTGGAATTATAATTTTATTCCATGTCCAAATATTTACTTATTAAATATGTTATCATATTTGTAAATCTTTTAAATCTTATTCTAAATGACCATCGAATTTACTTTTCTCTCATACCAATAGACTATTTAATTAATAGTTTTTTGATGTGGGTATTCAAAAAAATTATTTATAAATTAATAAAAATAGATTAAAAGAATAACATATAAATTTTAAGGATAGAATTTGTAATGGTTTTTTTATATAACACACCTTATATTTTGATACAAAACTAGGTTTGATCGCATAATTTACACTCATCACTTAGATTAAATAACCAAATACTATATAACCATTATAATAAAGATGTTATAATAGAGGGTAACAATTGTAATAACATAATTATGAAATATTTATATATTAATTAATAAATATAGTTTTTTTAAATGATTTTTTAATAATGATGAAATTTCATGTAATGTAATTTCATTCTTTAGAAAATGAGTTTTCTTCGAAAAGGATTTTAATTTATATTCTAGAAATATTATTATAAATACTATTTTTATATTTATTAAAATTTATTGGATTAAATAATTTTTTTAACATATCATATCAAAATTTACTTTTGATGGTTTTTTTTTGTTTTGATATTTTAGGATATATTGAATTTTTTTTGAATAGTAAATATTATCCATTTTTAAAAAAAATGGCAATTTTTTTCAATAAATTTTAAAATTTTATAATAATTATTATTTTTTTATATTATTTAAATTAAAATATGTATATTTATTTATATTTAATCCAAATAATTAAATATAAAAAAAAATTATTTTATTTTAGTATATGATCATTTTTTGTGTCCCAAATTGAGATAATTTGAAATCTTTTATAAAATGCTTAATTTTTCAACGTTTTAATTAATTAAAGAAAAAATAAATGATTTCTTATAATATATATATATATATATATTAATAATAATATATATCTATATATTGGTTATTATTGGTTATAGATTTAATATAAAATCATTTTTTGTTCGAAAAAATACACTTCTCAAAAACCATTTTTTAGTTACATTAAAGGGATTAATAATAAATTAAAATTTTCTACATATTTAAATTTAATTTGGAAAGTGTATAATTTTTTTTTAATAATATTAAGTTCTATAATTTAATAATTTTAACTTTTTTTGTTCTTTAATAAATAGTTAAAATAGAGAAAATTAATTATTTGGTAAACGTGAAAATGATTTTACTGGGGGTTAAACTAAAAGGATGCAGTAAAAATATGATAAATAATTTTCTAAAAACCATTTTATGGACCTATTTATCCACTATAATTTATACTGGTTGATAATGATCTATTTTGGGGCCTTTGGTTATGTGAAATAACATGGGAACACCTTTTTCTTTTCAAAAAATATAACGGTGGCACTGACATCACATATAAAGGCCATGCCATATCCTCTTTTAATCACACCATAAAAGTAAATTGGTATCACCAATACTAGAAAATTAATAATCCTTAAATCCCTAAATTCATTTTAGATCTCATATTTTGATTTTAAATCCATAATATGACGCTTTTTGGTGCTTACCGAATCAGGTTGTCAGAATAAGAAGTATCTTGTTTAATAGAAAAGATTTATGTATTTTATTTTTCCATCAATATAAAATATTATTAAATTATTATTATATAATTAATCCTGTATATAATATATAATGAGATTTTTTATGTTAATTTATTAACTTAAATCTATCTCTTATTCCATAAAATCTGATACAAATTATCATTCATGTGTACGACGGACTATCGTGTCACGAACTAATGTCATTTGTTTCCATCATTTCCCCTAAATGACTAATATAATGATGGATAAAAATTATATATGTTATATTTTTAAATTATTAATACTTCTTGAAATATTATATCACATATAAGTTTTTACCTTCTATTCTTTGGTGGGGATACGATGTTGTGGCTCATGCGTACGATAAACTATAAGCTAGAGATGCGATGTGATGCATTTTTTCAATAAAACTTTTCAAGGAAGGTAAAATGGGTAATGTTGATAAATATATGTCATATAACTCAAATAATTATAATATTCTGGATATATTTATAATTTTTAAATTATTGTCTATAATTTATTCATACATTTCCACTCATTTAAAATGATAACATCATTTGTGCGTACGTGTGGACCATAGCCTCTCAGAAGTGATGAGACTCCTTTATCAACAACATAACTCACGGATGATATATTTGAATATGTTGAAATAAATAATATGTTATTTATTATATTATGATATTTTTTTAATGCTGAAATATTACATACATTCATTCCATAATGATCGTCATAAAATACAAGTGTTTCTCAAATGTAGGTACGACATACTATCTCCATGCTTTTAATGTGGTTTATTATTCACCACCATATTTTATGATTAGTTTTAAAATAATAAAATAAATTAAAATATGTTAAATATTACATGAGGATTATTATTTATATTTTAAAATAAATATCTCTTTTACCAAAATCAACAATCTAAAGTCGTTTTCAAATAATGAAACGAACGTCCTCAAATCGCCTGACATGATCATTACTGATTAAATATTAAAATATATAAATAAATTGAATTAGAATAAATTATTTCAGGATTGGGTATTATATATATATAAATTTTCATATGAATAAAATAATTTATGTAAGATTAGTATATAGCAATTAAATCACATTCATTAAGTATATATCATTAACGTAAGCGTTCTCTAATCTCAATTTTACTTATGTGATACATTTGTCAAATTCACATTTATTTTTATGAAGTGGTGTACATACAACCAATGAATATATTTTATAATTTTTTTGTTAATATTATTTTGACATTAAAATCTATATGTGGTTCTCTCTTTTCATGGGGTTTTATCCAGATATTACCAATATTGTAAGGGGGTTTGTCTAAATATTCCTATATTAAGGAATGTTATAATGTTACAATCTTATATTCCTTTATGATATGTTTTAAATACCCATTATTTCTTTTTAAAAAATTAAAACCCTTTTTATAATTATATTTAATTTTTAATTTGTTGTTATTTTTTATCCGTCTTATGATTGAAGAGATTACTCAAGTAGAAAAAAATTATGTTACAATCTCCTTTCTATTTAGCATTGTTTGTATTGATGGTCCTTTTTGGGGAATAATATGTTGTAATTTTCTTGAAAACATATATTTCATATACAATGGCTATGAATGTGGTTAACATGTTTTATTTCTATTTCCATCCATATTTATTAAATAAATTTCATGAAATTCATTTTTAAGTGATACTGATGTTTTATTTTATTTTATATAAGGTATAATCATATTCCATACAGAAGAAAAATAAAATGTTTTCAAAAAAAATATTTCTAAAAATAAATGATTTCCTAATGATATTTTACATGATATTGTCATTATTTTTAATGGGGTTTTCACGTAATTTCTTAATTATTTCTTAAAAAGTCACTTTTGAATCACTTTTACAAAATAATATGAATGGATTTTGTTATATTCACTCTAAAATGAGCCTATTTTCTATAATTTTTGGTGATTAATTTATTTTAATCATCCTTTATATTTCTACAAGTTTTTATTAGATGAAAATAACATTCAATATATTTTTGGAATTTTTAGTTATAAAAAATTAATTTTCATATTAGAAATAATATATTCCCAAAATTTAATTTAATTATAATTTAATTTTCATTCGATTCATCATTGTAAATGACCGTTGTTGTTACATATACTTAAAAGGAAATATATTTTAATGATTCCATGCTCATTCTATCTTTTCATGTATGATTATTTTTTCAAATATATTGTTACAGAGACTATTTGTTATCCATGGACTAACCATGTTTCAAAAGGAATTTTATAGATCCTTTTTTAATGGTTTAAACATGTTTCAAAGATATAGTGATGGAACTTATTTCATTTATAGGGGTTATTAATGATTCAATGATATATTTATAGATTCATTTATTTCCCCTTATTAAATAACATTTCAAATTGATTTTTATGGAACCCATTTATTTTCAATAGGATAATAATATTTCAATGATATTTTTATAAAACCCATTTGTTTTCCACTGTTAAATCTTGTTTCAATGTTATTTTTATAAAACTCATTTCCCTTCCATGGTTTAATCAGGTTTAAAATATAATATTATGAATCCAGTATCATTTCAAGAAAACAATCATGCATTCCTGATACTATTATGGAACACATTTTTTTAGGGGTAAATAATGTTTTAAGATATTTATATAAAACCAATATATTTTCCACAAGTCAATCAAGTTTCAATGTACATATAATGGAACAAAAAATTTTCCATGGGTTAATCGTGGTTTATGGAGATTTTTATGGAACCTATTTAATTTCCATGTGATAACCTTGTCCTGAAGGGAATGTTATGGAACAAATTTCATTTCTGTGGGTTAATCATGTTCTGAGAGGATTCAGGAATGATTCTATAATTGTTTTGATGAAATTAAATCATTATTTTCATTATTTGTGGATCTTGGATAATTTTATATGATGGGTTCACCTATATTTCATCACATGACCCCATTATAGATAATGTGATTAGGGATCCCAAATATCACCAAGTGAGTCGTATATAGCATATTAGATGGGTAACACCAATAAAACTATAAATAATTGTTCTATGGTTGTTTTTTCTAGTGAAATATATTAGAAATAAGTAATGACCTTAATCCAATTTTAAGGGTCCTATAATGTTTCTATAAATGAAATTTGCAAGATATCAACACATTTTTTTGGTGGATATGGGTTCATTGATTTTCTTATTATTGTGTTTGATATCACATAAGGAATTATATTTTTCTAATACCTCTTGACATTGCTACAGATATATTCCATGGTTTCATTTTTGATGTTCAATGTGTTTATGGGTATGAATATTATTCTATTATGACCATCCACATTCATTAATGTCATTATACCCTTATAATCTTGTTTCTAATTAATTATATTAAATTTTTAATGATTATGACTACCCTTACAAAGCATTTGACATCACTATTAATGTGATTCTTTTTTCTCCGTATTATCAGAAATGATGATAAATGAATTTTGTATATATGGGTTTCATAAAAATTATTATGATGACCTAATTTGAATTAATGAAAATGTTGTATATATGGGAGAATATCTCATTCATAGGATATAGAATTTATTGTGTTATATTTTATAAAAATTCACTCAAATTAATGACATTAATGGTCCCTGAGAATATAATTGAACATGTATTTTCCTTTTGATTTTGTATTTATTTTATGGAGATAATTTTGTCACCAATAATTGTGTAAAATCCAAAAATTTAATGTTTATGTTTTTATCAATGGGTATGGGAGTGTGGGGTCGGGGCTGTTATAGTGGATACAAATAAGCTTATAAAAGAAGAAACTATTGTTCTAATTTGATAAATGTTATCAATTAAAAATATGAATATATTATACATAATATAAATATATATACTAAATCGCTTTTTAAACATGTTATCACATAATTTTTAGTTTAAATATTCATTAAATAACAAACATGAATCTAAATGCCAAATGTATTTGGGAGACAAGCTACAGAAAACATGAAAGAAGAACTTATTTAAATGTAGACTCAATAATAGGTTACATAATCATTTGATCACTTAAAATAATGTGGGATAACATTATTAGTACAAATACAAAAATTGGTGACCATAAATACTAATAATATATTAAAATGAAAAGGAATCAAACAATGTAAGTGAAAGGTATAACATGATATCATAAAATTAATGTCACATTAGTAATCACATGGGATCATAAGATGATGGAAACACAAGAAAAATTACAATGATAGAAAACATATCATAATCATATGTAAAATTTAAATACCAAGACAATATCACATGGTGGGAAAATTTTGATAGTTGATTAGGTTTACTACCTAATTTTATACATAAATTATTATGTATCCAAAACATCAATAAATTAATTATTGAAAAATGATAGTGAACCAACCATAAAATTTTCATGGTTATTTGTTCCACAAAATGAAATCAATCATAATTCCTAATAATTATAATTTATCATAGGATTTAGTGGTTTTTATAATATTTTCTCATATTATAGTTAATATAGATTTATTAAAGAATACAATTGATAAATGAATGAAAGAAAAGTTTTACCCCATTAATGGAAGGTATAATAATCAAATTATAAATATAAAAATCACACACACACACACACACACACACACATATATATATATATATATGTGTGTGTATATATAATTTATAAAAAATATATTTATATCTACACATATAGAGAGTGAGTGAGATAAAGGGAGTTATAAAGAGATATGTCATAAATGAAAGAAAAAGGATGGTTCAGAGAGATCTTTAACTTGAGATCAACTCATTGTGTATGTTCGTTATCACCATGAACAATCCATATGTATTAATAATTCATATTACTAAAAAATATTTTAAATTTTAATATTCATTTTATTTTATTTCATATCATTCCACATTAAATTACTTAATCAATTAATTTGATGGTTCTAATTTTGAGGATATTTGGATCATATGTTCAGCAATGACTTCAGTATGTTAAAAAATGATAAATAAGTCCACATTCAATATTCTGAATAATAAAAATTATCGTTTTTATTTATTTAATATAAATTTAAAACCAACAATTAATGTAGTTTATGGAAAATTATTAACATTACAATCATGGAGATAGTAAGTCATACACACACTTCTGTAACATTTCCATATCTAAATGACACTCTGGAATGAAGGTAGATAGTATATAACCTTTAAATAATGATAATTATATCATAAATTTCATATTTTTTCTTTAAATATATGTATACAAACCTTCCATGTGATTTGGTAGAAAACTATGCAAATCACTTCATGGAGGTGGTAATCAACTCGTATGCACGAACTACACTATCATTCTTTATTGAATATAAAGGTAATACAATATATAATATATTAAATTTAAATAATAAAAAATATTTCATGAAAATAATATATATATATATATATATATATATTAAAACCATCATTATATCAATATGTGATTATTGGTGATGGGAAATGAATAACATAAATCCATGAAGTTGTAGACATACTTACATAAAAATGATGATTTTGTTTACCATTTTAAGAACGTGGGAGATTTAAATATATTTTTAATTTTTTATAATAACAAATCAATATATATTATACATTAATGTTATTTGATTGGAATGTTTGAAAAGTATTTGACAGAGGAAGAATATGAAATAAAACAAAAATAATTAGTTAAATATTATGCCTCTTCTTAGGAAGACTTCCTTTTCATTACAACTTAAACCCTACTAGATTACAATTATGAACAAACACACCAGTATAATGTGTAGAAGTGTTTTTTAACTGTATTTTTAGGTCATAGTTGATGAAAATTGTTTTAAGGGTGTGAAGAAAAGAAGTGATGTGGTTTCCTTTTATTTGTTATGGGAGGGTAAATGTTGGAATAACTAAATATTTTAAATTAATATAAATTAACTTCCAATGATAATTGATTCCAACATGATATATTAATAATATATGATTATTATCAGATGAAATATTAACTTCTAATAAAATTGTAACGATTTTAATTAGTTTTTTTCCTTATCACTTTTTTCTAACATGTATCCACTATTTCTTGGAATAATCAGGATTCCATATCGTTTACTATTTATTTGTCAATGTAGTCACTATAAAAGAAAAATTGGGACCTAAATGTAACATAGTTGATAATTATTAATATATATCTATAAATTCTTTGAATATAATATTTTTAGAAATTTAAATCATATAATAAAATATTATTTGATGTTAAAGGAATTTAATTTCATTTTTGGTACTATTAATATAATTGCATTTGGATAATTATTTGAAAAAAATTGAATTAGTATATTGCCCATTAAAACCTCTATAATATGGTATTATTATCGAAAAAAGTGTGGGTAAAAAGATTTGATTAGAATTGCTTAATTTTACCATTTTTATATTATTTTCCTATTAAATAAATAAATAATGTATCAGTTTTAGATAATAATTTATGTTTATTATTTTATTCATAAGAAGTTAAAATAAAAAACCTTGTTAAAAATAATTTCTATTTAAAGGAATTATTTAAAATCTAATATATGTTTTCTTTACACTTATCACAAAATATTATTGAAATTAATAATAATAAATTCATATTTTTAGCTGTATCTTTTATATAATTATTATAAAGATCAAAATCAAAGTCATATAAAAAACATTCATATTTTATAAAATTTGGCTTGAATTAATGACATTGCGTATTCCAATAAGATAATGTTCTATGTTAGGGTCTTTTTTGGTTGTTAAAATATTGTTTCTATCCATAATTACATTATTAACTTTTTCTATGCTGGAAAATATTTTCTATCCATAATTACATTATTTACTATAAAAATGAAAAACGTGATTAAATATATTTTTTCTCATAAATTTAAAATTTATTTATAGAAATGTTTTTATTGTAATTGTGGCATTAATCTTCACTAAAAAGATAACAATTTATTATTAAAAATAAAAATCAACTATGGAGGATTAAAAAAGAAAAATATCATTTTACAATATATAAAAACTGATTTATAATGTTGTTTTGAATAAAATCTACATTTCTCACTACCCATTGAAATATCAATCATTTTAGAAAAGTTTTGAAATTTAACTATAAGATAGTTTTTTATATGCTTCTTTAAATTATTATATCCTATTTTTCAAATAAAATTTCCAAATTTTCTATTAATTAAATGTAATATTTTTATACAAAAAACAACGGTAACCATTTTTTATGAAAACATATGATTTCTAAATAAACTGACATTACTAAAACAATTAATTTATTAATTAATAATTATATATCCAATAATTTAGAATTTTTTTTATATAATTAATTCATTAAATATTTAATAATATTCATACCTGTAAATTTAACGGATGTGTTATATCAGTCATATTGAATTAGGAATATTTTACCTTCCACTTAGGCTTAGCGTGGTCTGTTTTATATGATATCGAACATAGTGTTATTTTAAAATATTCAAGTGCTTCATTCCTCCACCATAAATAATTTCACTTTTGAAATTTATTATTGCATTCTAATGACAAAATAGATTAAGGTACTTATTCTTTATGTATTATTCTAGTTACACTCTTTCTTATTTATATTAATGGTTTACCAAAGTACATTGACTTTGTGATCTATCTTACAGAGTAAAAAATATATCTCTATGGTTCAATATCATCATTGGTTTCTCTTAAAAAGAGATATTGTTCTCCTATTGTACCACCTCTAAATTCATCACATGTTAGAGACCGAGAATATACTTACTCATGAGGGATACATGGAATAGATTTTGAAAATGAGAAAGGGTTGTTGGGAGTGATATTCATTAATTTACTACTCCAATGTGATAGATAATACCAATGCAGATGAGGTACCAAGGGAATATCATTCCATTCCTCCTAGATGTCATGAGTATTTCAAATACTATTTTATGGATAAAATCTTTATCCATTAACTCAAACTCCATGACACATTGATGAATACTAGTAAAGCTCTTCTATCATCTATGATTTACCATGGTTTTTTCATTAATGGACTTGAAATTTTCTAAAATTTCATTAACCATTTTATGTACCAACAAATTTTTCTCTCCAAATTCATTGGAAAATGCTTGTGTTCCACATCTCATCAAATAAAGTGGTTCTTATGTATCAATTTAGTTGCTTCGATTAAAGATATTATTGTATAATATCTCAAAAAAATGATGATTAGTATCCCATATTCCTGTGAAGTCCATAAATTATTCTATAAATATATATCAAGTTTCTAGATAGTTCACAAAGTTTGGAAACCTTTTGGGTGATATTCTATGATGATTCTCAAATAAATATTTTTAATATTTTATTTTGATCTTCTAGATTATGGATTTGAATATAGGTTCTATGATAGATACAATCAATAGTTGTATTCCATGAAGCCTCACCATTTCTATGATTTTAATCCTCATGGGTGATCAAGTGAAAATTACCCTTCAATATCTATTATTTGATTTTTCTTCCTAATAATGTCCCCCCTAAAAGATAAAGAATTATTTCATCATGATGTCTATGAATGTCTAGTGACAAAGTCTATGTGTTTGTTTTCCCATTTCCATGTAGGTATGTGTATGGGTGCACCATCCATTTTTTTCATTTTTCCGTTCATCATTCAATTTCCTATATATTAGACACGGTGATTTATATTTCAAGATCACAATATTCATATTTTCCCACTACAAGTGCTATTTAAGATATTGAAACATCCTCATTCTCCATGGATGGATGGGGAAGGTCTAGCTATGTTAATAATTTAATAGATCCTTATTTATCATAGGATTTGATAACAAACATTGTCATTGGACCAAACAAACAACTCAATCTTATACAATTTTTAACATTGAGGATTTTAAATTTTTATACCTCCAAACTTCTTCTAAATTTTTACACAATCTTATTCAGCATCGTCTGCCTTCTCCTGAAGGGATGGTTGGGGAACTATTTAGTAAAGGAATGATTATGTCCCTTAACTTATGATTCCATTGTGAATTCATTGCAATTCTATGAATATTGGACTCTTATCAGTTATCATTGGTGATAAGGTTTCATGATTATTTCTAGTTACAATATTGGTCTTCTAATTTCTTCCCCAATGATGGCAGTGGAACGGTACGAAATAGCCCTCGATTAGATCTAACCATATTCATTGTTTCAAAGTTATATCATTCTATCTTACTATATATATTAGGATCTTATTATCTGTTTATATTTGAAACATCACCCCATAGAGATAATTATATAGATAATCAATGTAATGATCACTACAAAAAACGACAAATCATTTATTTGATAGATCTACTCTTGGAATTCAGAATTCATTGTGGATTAAGCTATCAATTTTTTATTTTTCATTCATACACATCCCAATAAATTAATCAAATTATTTATATATAACATGAAATGAACACAATTTGAGGGATGAATGAGGACTACAATAAAAATAATCATCATTTGAAACACCTTAAGTCTCTCTTCAAATTAAATGGTTCCGAAAAACATTATTTCATTATATGTTATCTTGGTAAATGGTTCTGAAAAACATTATATGTTTTTCATAAAACATCTGTAAAACAAAAATAGTTCATGTAATCTATAAATATATATTACTTAATATATTTTAGAACACTCCCCAATGGCCTTTACCAAAAATGTTTCCATATATATTCCTTTACAAATGATAAAATAACAAAAGAACTCTACTTCATTATAATATAACTGAACATTATCTTTCATTTAATATAGCATATCATTTTTCAATATATTGATCAAAATATTTAAATAACCTCATACTCTTCCATTATTTATGCGTATATCATAACATCACCTATAAATACTACTACAATTTTTTGATGAAATCTATAATGTCTCTATTCATTAAGTCCATAATGATTAAAGAAACATTAGTGTGACCGAATTGAGTCACAATGAACTAATAGTGTTTAAAAAAATTTGTAATTTATTATTGGGAATATCACCCTTGATCACCTTTAATTTGTGATATCCCAACTTTAGGTCATCTATAAAGAAATATTGGGTACCATATATGTAAACAAAAGAGGCATATATCTTAGGTAGAGGTTTTTTATTCTTTTTAAGTAATTTTCTCTGCACAATAATCAATATATAGAAAGGTTAATAAAAATTTCATTTTTATGTAGAGTACTGGTGAACCCCACAGTAAAGCACTCAGGAATATAAAACAATTTTCTAGATTATACTTTAATAGATTTTTTTTCTTCTAACACATTGGTGGATTTTTGTGTGTAGAGTTTTTTATATGGGTTGAGATCATGGTTATAAGGTTTCTTTATAAATATTACTCTTAGTAATGTAGAATACCATGAAACTTATCAGAGAATACATTAATACAATCTCTCATAATGGGCATACAAACATGGATTATTATCTCATTGGTCTCAAATATTTTTAAATCGATATGATTTCTCAAAATAATATAAAAATCATAATGGAGATGTTGATTCTAGTAATGATTCATCCTACTCTATACAATTATATAGAATCAATGGTAGAATTCAGATGTGAATAATGATCTTCTACTCCTGATAGTTGATGTTTTCCTTACAAAAATATGGACATTAATGCCCAATATGACATAAATCTCCCCCAATGGATGTAAAATGACATTTTTTTGAAGATTCAAATGAAATTCATTTATTCTGGATGAGTTATGTTCTTGTTTTAAAACAATATATTCATTTATAATTATCATATACATCTCAACCCTCATCTTTCTAGTTTTTATTTGAATAGTTATACTAAACATACATGTTATGAAATAATGTGTAGAACCATAATAAAATACATTGTACACTATTATAGAATAAATAACTATCAGACATGTTACCAATTTATTATGAGGTTTTATATCAACATTGGTGATATTATATTAGATTTCATTTTATCTAGAACATAGAGTGAGTTATCATTGATTATCTCCTATTACCCTTGTTTTGGGTATTGTTTTGCATAATGCCAAAGTTCATTATAATTTACTCATTATACCACATATATTGTGTTTATTTAAAACCTATTTCCCATATCATATTAGTGGTATTCATTATGTTCTTCCATCGTTGAGTTTCTATATTACCCTGTTATCCACATTTATTGAACGTTCTATCTACCGTGAGATAGTTTTTTTGGATAATTTTTCCACATTTTCAACACATGGGATATTTAGATTACATCCCACCATTATGTTTATATTTTAACAATAAAATATAATATACTAATTTTGATTTATATCCCCTAGGCCATGAGAAAAAAAAGAGTCTTCAATCACCATTATTACCTTATGGGCATAATGAATAATATCTTCATAGTGGTAATAATATAGAACAACAAAACATTTCATATAATTGGTTATAATCCAATTCTGGAGTAATTGGCACAAAATTAATTGATCATTTTCAATTAATAGGAATATTTTGGGAGACCTATGAAGATTATCTTATATACCCTAATAGATTCGTCTTCCTTTTCTTTGTTTCTGTGGAATTATCCCACCATTTTAGGATGTAATGTTTGGTGAAAATATTTATTGAAGAATTTTTTCATGAATTCATAAATTCCATAGAATCAATATTAGATTTGGACTTAATGTACTTGTTTAGTTTCCACCAAAAGTCAGTTTCCCCTTCCAATCAATAAATGGAAATCACGACATTCTATTTTTAAAAAAAATTGAATGAGAAAGATAATCATCTCAATGTAGTTTATATAGTATTCCATGATTAGGGGATCAAAATATCAAATAATTGTAGGAGATATGTTTTTTATAAAAGACAGAACATCATCCTTTTCATTATTAGGATATGGGGGTAACAATTCTAATTCATAATGTAATCTGTTAGATTATCCATTTTAGTTATCAATAACAAGAATGTCTCATATTCCACTCCCATAATTATAGGTATGTCATTAACTCAATAATTACATTTACAATCATGTTGATTATTGGAACAATTTCTCTTATTTCATACCATTAACTAAAAAATAGAAACATGATGAGATGAGATTAACTAATTATTATATATAATGGAATATAATAAACATGAGATGAATAAATTATTAATGAAAAGTATATCCTATATTATGAGCCTCTTGTTTTTAATCATTGTTGTCCATGGTAAATTTTTATTTATAATTATACATATCAAAAGTATACACACAAAATTATCCTATGCCTAACCCCAATAAATAACAGGATCATTATATAATACCTATTATAGAAACCTAATCCTTTTTACACTGGTTAATAAATTATTTTTGATAAATATATTTCTTAAATAAAAAATTATTCTTGAAAGACAATTTAAATTTGGAATTATATATATATATAAAACATAAAAATAAAACATTATATTTTTAATCCTTATAATGAGCTCATATATATCATTGACCTCCAAGATTTTAATTTGATAACCTTGGGAATATGGAGGAAAAAGAGTGGGCTAGAAATCCAATTAAGGAAATAATCATGATATATTAGCATATTGTTTAAGTCAATGGTTTAACATGATGTTGTAAAAGTGAAGGCTCATGAGTGATTATATGGGAGTAAGAATTATTGAAAATTCTATCATAAGATAATATAAAAATAAGAAATAATAATAAAAAAACGTTTCCTATGAATAATTCAATGATACCTACCAATAATATATCACATGGTGTGATGCGTCTCAAAATGGATTATATTTACTCTCTAATCAATTACATAACAACTCGTGAGAGACAAATTTTACCCAATGCATTGGACAGATATATTTGAACCCTCATAATAAAATTTTCATGATTATTGTGTATATAAAATCTAATAAATCATAACTTATATTCATAATAACTTCCTATTTAATGAAATGGGTTTCATAATATAAATTCATATCATACTGAAAATACATTTACAAAAGAAGGAATTTAAAAAATATATGTATGTTATTTGATACCCTGTCATTGAAGTTAGAATAAAATATTTATAAATGTTTAAGGAATATAATATAAATTATATATATTTTAATTTATTAAATATATATAGAGCTAATGTGAGTGAGAGAGAGAAAGGTCATAACCCCATGAAAAAGGATGGTTCAGAGAGATCACTAAACTCGAGTCTGACTGATCATGTATATTTCTTATATTTATCATTAGAAAACATATTCTAATTATTTAGATTAAAATGAATAATTTTAATGTTTATTAATAATATTTATTTCGTTTATAACAAGATCATATTCAATTTCTTGATCAATTAATTTCCCATCAGACATTTTTTACGTTATTCAAATTATAAGTTAAATAATAACATTAGTTGGTTGAAGAAAGGATAAATTTTTTATTATAATATAATATATAGATTAATAAATATAAATTTTATACATAAATTATTAATTTAAACTCGTATATGATTGATGGTTATAAAAAATTAATAATGCAATAATCAGTTATTACAATCAGAGAGTTGGTTGGTTGAATGTAAACATGATTAATGTTTCTATTTCTAAAATAACAATAAAAAATATGTTATGTATTATTTTAAGATTCATTAATTATCACTGTATAATAAATTTTATTTTACTTCATTAAATTGACTTATTTATTTACTCCATGTTATGTGGTAATGAAAAATGAAATATATCGCTTTGTGGATTTGGAAATCCAAATGTATGCCCGAACGACATTATCATTATTTAATGAATGGAATTGAAATAAGATATATGATATATTAATTTCCATAAACGATAACTATATCCCAAAGGTAATATATTTACATTAAATCACTACTTATATTCCTACAAGATTTGTGGTGATAGAAATCATATTACATAGATTCGTGATGTGGTAGTCATCTGTACAAATGAATAACAATTTCATTTCAAATTTGATTGAATAAGGGGATGGATATCATTTATGATATTTATATAATAACATCTAATTATATTAGGGAAACCTGTTTTATTATATCAACATTGTTGAAAAAAATTCAGGGAGGTAGTGGAAGAAATAAAATAAAACATTTGGTTAAATATTATACCACTTCTTTAGAAATATTCCATTACATTAAATAGTAAACATTATAAGGAGGGTATTATTCCCAAACCTATACCTATAAAATGTGAATTAAGATCATAGGAAGAAATTTTGGAAAAACGATATTTAAATAAAATCTATATTAATTGTGAAAAGGGGGAGATAAAGTACCTTATTAAATGTGATGGGATGGGGACTCTTGTAATTACATAAAATATCAAATTAATATAAATGAATTTTATAGTATTAAATATTATAAAATGATATAATTTGAAGACAATATGAGTATGTTCCAAAATTATATCATCCAATATATGTTTTTCAATATTATATTTGGTTTTTACCCGTATCCCATTATTTTAACTTACCATATATATTTTAATAATTAGTGTGATAATTTTTTTTATATATTGTGGTAAATATAAATAAAATAAAACAATTGTTTTATAAATTTTCCATATATGATAATTATAAATACATATCTTTCAAATTTCCAAGGATAATATTTTTTTATTTTTAAATGACTTTTTGAAAAATTATTATCAATTAAAAAAACAATAGTGTCATTTTTGGTACTATTCATTTAATTGAACATAAAAAAATTACATAACAATAATTAGGTTCTAATATTATACAATAACACCTTTATAATATGCTATTATTATACAAAAAATTCATATAACAAAATAATCATTTAAAATTATATTACTTTTACCATTTTTATTTTTTTCTAATTAATTGAATAAATGTTTAATCACTATTACATATATCATTTAAGTTAATAAATTGATAATTAAGAATTAAAAATAAATTATCAAGATATGAAAAATAATTTTTCCTTCGAATAACTATTTATAATCTTGCATATTTTATCTTTATTCTTATTCCATATTATTATATTATCTAAAAGAAGGAAAGTGATATTTTAAACGTTATCATTAATCTAATTATTATAATGGTAAAAAAAGGCATATAACAGAAAAATGAAATATTATATAAATTATGATATACATGGATGGTCACCACTCATAAAATTGGATAATATATTGTGTTGGGTTCATTTTTTTCATATCATATTGTGTTTTACATTAATTTCCCAATATAAACATACAATAGTTAAACTTGTTAACAATAGTGACTATTTATAATGACAAAAAGTTACCCATTAATTAAATATAAAACTCTTGGTTACATATATGAATTAATTTTTATATATTATAACTAGATATGTGGTTGATTTTAATTTGATATTACAGTGCAATGAAAAAAATATTTTTCAAGGAAATTTATTTTAGGTATGTGCTTCATGTGAAGATCTACTCTATGGATGGATTTTCTTTTCGATTAATAATGGGGGGGATCAATTTCATTCATAATCACTCATGTAAGGATTATCATTTATTAATATTAAATAGAAACTCCCAATGGTTACCACATCTATTGCTAAGTAAAAACTATTATTCCAAAGGGATGTGGTGGATTAGGTTTTTAGAGGGAAACACACGTATGAACTCACATAGGTTGAGAAGATGGGAGGTTGTCCTTTAAAAACTGTTTTCAGGGGAATTGTTGCCTAATATCAGACTCTCTTGTATATTTGGAACATGTGCATTAATCTCTTCATAATATCAATATGGGACTGGATACCCTATCCAAAAAATAAATTTTTGAGACCATCAATGTGAATTATTAGGTCTATTAATGAGTCTAAATATATATTTCAGAGGTTCTTCATACAATTCATGTTAATGTGTAGCTTCTTATTTTTTGAAAACATATGGATATCCACCATGATTCTTACATACATATAGTGATATAAATAATATTTCACGAATGGGATTGATCATTTATGAGCGTTTATACATATCCTATTTATTGAAAAAATCAAAACCAATGATTTCATAGAACCTGTGTTGTTTAACAACATATGAAAATGAAGATATGGGTGAAATTATGCCCCAGATATTGAGGTCAATATATAGAGAGGCATCTTATGTATCGAAGTTATGGCATGAATTAGAGTCATCATTATTCTATCACACCCAAGGGACATGCCTTGAGGTGAATTTTCTTGTATTAGAGTAGTCATTTCATGCCATTAAATAGGGATTAATCTTTGAAATCTCCATGGATTTAAATATTTACAATTAGTATCATATGGTCATTGAAAATTGATAAGACCACGTGTTCCATGCATGGTGTGGGGAACTAGGTATGTAATGTATTTAGTATCACTGCATATGGATGTGGGAATTATATTATGGAGTATCCATTAGGTTGTTTAATATGAAGCACTGGCCCAACAAAGGCTACCTATGTATCCTGATTACGAAGGATTTAGAGGCATCATAGTTCATTAATCTTCTCAATCTACTTGTGAATGGGGAAAATGTTAATCGCACAAGAGAGAGTGGGTACTGATAGTTCTGATGTCTGAGACATAGAAAGGCATACCCAAAGGTGGATGACTATTTGATATAGGGCCCTATGAAGGTGTCCCACATATCATGGATATGGGAGGAATCATACAACTTATAGTTAAATTGGATGTATACTCAAATATTATAAGGCCCCAGCCTTAAACCTTACTTAATCTTGAGTTATTACAAGATTACAAATTGAGGATCTTTTCAGGTTTAGAATTTTAGAGAATTAGATCATAAAACTTGCATTACATTCCACATTTAAACAAAGTGGTTACATAAAAGATAGTATTCATTTTTTTCCATCTACTGAAACATATTTAAAAATAAATCATGGATTCTTTTTTGAAACTTCTTTGACACTATCATCATATCATGTAACCTTACTTTGATCTGTGAAAAACATATAAAAAAACTTGGTATGAGCAAAAAAAGCTCAGTAAGGGTTATAAAAAATATGGAAATGAAACATGAGTTCATATTTACATAAGAATGAAATCATACTTTACCCCTAAAACATTGGCACTTTAACATACCTTATCAAATCATGAATAAATCATAGGAATCATAAGATATAAAAGGTAACTTGATAAATTCATAACATTCTTACGTAGGGAGTAACCCTCTTGGTTACGTTTGGAATACCCACCACAGTATATTCCGTAAATCTCTTCGGAAAAACCTTAATGTTTCACTCCTTCACGTTACCCAATGCATTGGAGAGCTATATCGGGCTTACCAACCCTTTGTTTATCACGGAACCACCCGCCTTCATAATAATTCCCAAGAACCATAACATAATCGTATCACATAAAAATGAATAAAAGAAAACTTAACATTTCCACATTTCAATCACAAGATATCAATAAAACACATTGATATAAAAAACCTTATGAAAACCATTTTCAATACCAAAATAAAATAAAAGTAAAACATGATATTTATTTTACTTTTAAAAAGTAGGTATGGCTTGTAGAGGAAGCCGAAACTCAAATAATGGTCACGGTAGTGGAGAAGTCATTATCACCGCATACGTATGACAAAAACATTCCCTTTTTACATTTTCTAAAATGCTTCGTATAACAAAGATTCCTTTTGGATAAGTGTAAAATTCAAAGGGGTTTATACACTGTATAAAAGAAAGTTGTGTATAAAACAAAATATGCCTCAATGAATGGAGATTGAGACAAAGTCCCATACAATGATGGTATCCTTGGATTAAGGATAAATCAATTACATAATTATGTGTGACAAATGAATACACGAAATATAAGTGGATATTAAGTGTAATACCATCAGAGGACATTCACACATCATCATAGAACGACATATTCAAGGAGTACAGGTTTTTCTGATTTTTGAAGTGACGCCGTTAGGCTGTCAAATTTTTTCAAGGGAACTTCTTAACCCAAAGAATGTTCTGTATAAAACAAAATATGCCTCAATGAATGGAGATTGAGACGAAGTCCCATACAAAGATGGTATCCTTGGATTAAGGATAATTAAACTACATAATTATGTGTGACAAATGAATACACGAAATATAAGTGGATATTAAGTGTAATACAATCAGAGTACATTCACACCTAATCATAGAACGACATATTCAAGGAGTACAAGAATATCCCAAAGAATCAAATTTTGGTTGAGAAGTTCCCTTGCAAAAATTTGACAGCCTAACGGCGTCACTTCAAAATTCAGAAAAAGAGTTGATGAGAGATAAAAAGGGTATCTCATCACTTGGTCATAAAATTTACATCAATAAGGATATATAAGAACATATCCCAAAATAATAGTATGTGAATTAAAAGACATAAAAATATAATTATTTTAAAAAGAGGAGGGTGAAAGGTTCCCTTACCGACATGGGTATCTTTCGAAACATACGCCTTATGAAAGGACAATACAACATTGATGTAAATACTCATAAATGAATGTATGTTACACAATGAGTAAAATAATGGTCAGTACATACACCACTCAAAGGAAATTGTGGCAAATGTAGCATAAATCTCACGGGAATAAAAGTGAGATGAAAAATCTCTTACGAAAACTCGGCAGCCTAACGACGCCACTTAAAACAACCAAAATGGATTGATGAGAGGAAATAGGGTATATAATCATATCAAAATAAAGTTTAAAGAAGTAGGAATATAAAATAACATCCCCCAACATAACAAATAGGATCATAAAAGAAGTGACATAAAGGAGAGTACTTAAAAAGAAAGAGAGAGGTTGGATCTCTTACGAAAATTCGGCATCCTAACGACGCCACTCAAAACATCCAAAATGGATTGATGAGAAAGAATAGGGTATCTCATCATATGAACATAAAAATTACAGTAATATTAATATAAAATAATATCCCAATAACAAGAGAGATGATCTTTAAAAGGAATGACATAAAAGAGTGTACTTTAAAAGGAAGAGAGGAGTCGGATCCCTTACCTCAAGTCCAACTTGTCTTGTTCGTTTCATTATATTCCTGAATAATAGACTTTGGTAAATTTATAATTTTTTAAGGACCCCCTATAAAGATTATTATTCAGTTCATATCACATATTTTAATGTTATAATAATTGGTTAATAATATGAGTTCATATCAGATGTTTTTGTCGATGTTTGGTACATGAGTCAAAAATTGAACTTATTGGAAAATATTTTTCCATGTAGTTATAGGTACATCATATCCAGTATATTATTGATGTTTTAAATATCATATATATCCAGTATATATTCATTTTTTACTATTTTATATCATTTTGAGATAAAAATTAAAAGCACCATTCATGGAGACGGTAGGCCGTACGTACGCAAGAACGCTACTTTCATTTTTTGTCATATTAATGGAATTAAAAATAAATGAGATATATATATATATATGTGTGTTATAATTCCATAATGATATCCATAATTTAGATGTAATATATTTCATATATATCCATTATATATATGTACTTATAATAATACATAACATTTTGAGATAAGAAATGAAATGTACCGTTCATGGAGACGGTAAGCCGTACGTACGCATGAACGCTACTTCCATTTCTATTTCATATTTAATGGAAATAAAACATAATGATACATAATAGTATTTTAATTCCAGTATGGAATCATATATAATATCATTAAATATATCCTTTATACGAACCATATATGGTATTAACGAATCAAATCACTTTGAGGGGGTGGTAGTCCGCACTTCCTTAAATGAAGATATCGTGTTTACCCATAATGAAAACCATAATGGTATGCCATAAATGAAAAATAAATAAGCTTAAGTAAAACATAAAAATATTATATATCATATATAAATATAGTGTCATCTTAATGGCCACCTTTGAAGGTGTTAGAAGAATGTTGAACAATCATTGTTTCGTGAGGCAGAAATTCGACATCCACAGAAACAGTATGTTCTTTAAACATTAGATGTAGGTGTGTGTAAGTTTAGCTTGAATCCTTCTTATAACAACATCCTAGTATATTTAATATACTGGAGTTGTTACAAAAGAAATGAATAAAAAGATTTTAGAGGGTTGTAGAATCAAAATAAAACAAAAGGACTCAAGTGAATACATTACCTTAAAATCGGGTAACCCCCTTTGGTTTGAGCTCAATGGCTTCCTTGGGAAGACTTCTACCCAAAGTGAGGTTTCAAGGGGTTAGAGATGGGTGTGGTGAGACAAAATGGTCAGGGGTCGGCCGAGCCAAAGGCTTTGTAAGTGTGGGAAAGGAGGTAGAGGTGGGGGCCTTTTATAAGAGGAGAGGAGGGGCACACTTGGAAAGTAATGAAATGTTACTTTATTTTAAAATGAGTTTCGGATTTTAATGGTCCCACATTGATGTGTTTTGAGGATAAGGTGATAAGGGTTCTAAATCCACTCATCCAATAGGTTTTGTACATGTGTAGGTCTTATATTTTACATTATCTTTCCATTTTATATAAATCGTTAAATAATGAGGTCATCACTGCATCATCATGATGTCATAAATAATTTAATTTATTTAATTTTTAAAAATTATAAAAAAAAACTACGTTGTAGGAAATCTTTTTATCTTTCCAAAAATTAATTTATAGTAAAAAATCTGACTTGTATAACCCCATGTAAAAATTGTTTTAGTAAAACAACTCATGTTTGTGTCATTTTTACTTTAACATTAAATAAAAAGGTATTTATGTCATTTTCCAACCAAAGTGGCTCCATGGGGTCCCCAAGTTGAACCATGGATTGTCTTGGTCGGACATGACTCATCCAATGAGGGTAGTACATGTGTCTAGGTCATTTCATTTTATTAAAACATTATTCTTACCTTAAACTACACTAATTACCTCTAATCGTGATTAAAAACTTAATAAGTTACTATTCACCAAAAAATTATTTTATTCCCATTGAACCACATTTTACTTCTTAATGACAACCATGTATGTCAGATTTTTGAAATTCAAAACACAAAGATGACAAAATTTCATTTAAACGGAAAATAAGTTTTTATAAGTACCACTTAGTGGTTTCACTATTCATCAAAAATTGTAGTTTTTCAGAAAATTTCCAAAAATTCACCCTAAGCTATATTTGATATTCTGAATTAAAAAATTATGTCTATTTTACAAAATTCAAAACATATAAGTTTCATTAATTAATTTAATAATTAATTTCCACTGTCAAAACAAATAGCATGTTTTTATGAAACAAAATGTATCAAAAGATTGACACTAGTTTTAGTCCGATTTCAAAGTGAAATTAAATCCAACGACCACTATTGGATTAAATGGTAAAAATATATTCTAATTTCACCTTAAAACCAATTAAAAAGATAATATAATCATATAAATAAATTAGATTTAAAGAGGTTTTGAATTAAAATACAACATTTTTCACTATTCATTAAAAATTGAACTTTTTCGGAAAAATACCAAAAATTTACACAAAGTAAATTTTGATGTCCCGATTCTAAAGAAGAATTTTATTTTTTCAAATATAACACTTACAATTTTCAAAAAGCGGATTTAAAAGATGTTCTCCATCAAAAGGTGGTTAATCGACCTTTTAAAGAATATTAGAATGTTTACGCTTAAAATTTGATTCATTCGCATTTTTAATCCTCTTCCATTTATTGTAAAAAGTAAAAATATTTGACAAAAATATATAATCATTTTGTAGTTAGTTATATTCATTCCCTCCATCACAACATCTAGGCGTTAACTACCATTTAAAATAATATTATTTTATTATTAGAGTGCAACTTAAGATTTCAAAGAAACTCGTTGTTGTGTATTGGGTAAGCCATTGAGCATAGCGTTCCCTTTAAATTAATATTGACATTTTATTCACAAATAGGGATAAATATAAAAATGTCATATTCTTTATTTACCTAGGGTGTTACAAATATATTCGTTAGACAAGGTTATCATGTACCGGTAAATCATCATAACATGGCTGTATTTTCTATCTTACATGTTTTAATTATCCTCCTAGTCTATGAGGGGGTTTCTGTATGACATATAGTAGGATATTCATACAAATCATGTTTTAATAGAATACATGTAAAAAATCCATCACATGATTCGGATGAATTTTCATAAGGACATCACATAATCTGAACAAAATTTCTCAAAGTCATTGCATGTTCAATGTTGGAATGTCTGGAAGGTGTTTCATGATTTATACTAATTTTTTTTTGAAAGTTATGGGACCTGAATTGCATGTATAGAGGTAATCACATGATCCATGGTAACATGTCTGTAGGACCTCATGAGACCTAGAGGTCATGATGGGAGGGTGTCATAAGACCTGACTGTAATACATGGAGGGTGTAGCATGGCCTGAGAAACATGTCTTGAGGACATAAAAAGTTTGGGATGGAACTCCCAATGTACTTTATAGTCATTTTTAGTGAATTTTCATAACATGTATAAGGGACATCACATGATCAAAATAAAATGAAGCGGGACTTTCAAATGACTTGAGAGACCTATCATGGTGATTTTTCATGATCTGGGAAGTTCATGTGAAGCCCATGAGGACATGTGTATCCGGATTCACTTGAGCCTCTTATCTTTCTCTATCTTTATTCTAGAAATTGTTGTTTATGAGCCTTTAGTTTTGACCAATGTTATCCTATTTTAGGTTTCATGAGATCTAATCATCATGTGGGACCTCCAATGCATAATTCGACTGAGTTTCCAGATAAATTTTTATGATATATAATGTTATCATTCAAAGTGCTGACTCATGTTGTGTGATCCCATAGGACATTTACAATATTTTAATATGTGAAATACATTGTGAACATGTGATGTAATAATCCAAGATGTTTTCTCCAATGTTCTTGTGTAGTGGCCTTCCATGGCATGCATACGTGGTGTGTGAGTTTTTTACGGGGGGAGGGGAATTTATAGGCATTGAGGATACTCCACCTTGTGTGGAACATATATAATATATATGAGCTAGAATCCGTAGAGGAATTATAGTTTAATAATATTCTCATTATCTCTCTATAGGTTGTCTAGGGGGTATCACAAGATATTTATACCTTAGATGATCAAAATGATATCTTATAACAATGTTTTTATGTCAATGAAAATTCATATGGTCAGGAAGACATGTATTGAAGAATTTTTTAGTTCATAATGTACATGGAAAGAATTTTTATTTATCCAAGATGAGTGGCCTTTGATCATTATAGATATGAAGGTGTATTTTCAAGGAGTCTTGTTGAGATCAGGTCAATATGTCAAAGGGACATTGTGACATCAAGATGGATCATTAAGGGGGACCTCATGGGATTATTGGTGATTGCTACAGAAATAATGACCCCTTTCATGTAAGGTCCATCATATCCATTATCCACAATTATAATATTACATCACCTAATTAATTTCATTAAATATTCTTTAAGGACATAGGATCTCATGCAGTTGTGGGATTTTTCTTGAAGATAATACCACTCCTTTTAAACGACGAGTCACATGAAAAATAAACAATCATGCACCAATGCATGAGAATTTTCATGGAAATATCCCTATTATTTTCTATGGATCTGGAGTGGAAGTACATAAAAGTATGAACATGTTAGATACCCATCACTTGATGAAGGTTATAAGCTAACAATATATTTCATGAAAGTATATACATGTTTCCTGGGGATTCATGATGATATGTGAGTTGGAAATTATTGTTTCATGAAAATAATTGACCTCATAATTAATAAGCCCATTTAATATAGAATTCCTTTATTTTACAATCATTTTTTTGAGGGTTTTTAGGAGAAATATAATAAAAAAATTGGATTATAGGAAGAGCTTGTCTCCTTCACATCGCACGATAATCAATACTTGTGGGGATTCTATTATAATAAAATTTAGTCCTGTAAAAGGGGTTTCACGTGATCAACATAGGAATATACATTGTGCATGAACTTTTTTCATAACCTTCTTTGGGTCATTAAATCACATATACTTCTAATGGTTACACATTTTCTAAGATTTGGTCTCCTTATGTTGCCTTAATATATATAGAAAATAATACACATGATTCATGTATTTCATCCCTTATATATTTTATAATGATCATTTGGTAGGTTCATCAAATAACCCCCATTAAGAGTGAAATCCACAGGGAATAGTGCTCTGTTATGAAAAAAGTAAATTCTCACCCGAGTCTTATAGGCTACCACCAATTGGTGTCCTGGGAAACATTTGGCCTTCCGAGAGACCCTTAGTAATTTAAGAGTTCTCTAGGGCTACTCATTCATTATTAACATCAACTCTCTAGATATATCATGATTTTCGTCCTTAACATAATCAAATTTCAATACCTCATCACAATATCCCATTCTAATTTCCTCTCCGTGATAACCTATCACAAGATTTTATTTTTATGAATGCTTCAAAAGTCTATTTAGAAAGTCTCATCCATATTATCACAATAATAAACATTATTTTACAAGAGCTTTATTAAACTATACACGAGTTGAGTCTTGGTATTTTCTTGTATATAGATCTAGGTCTTTGGTCGTATGGATGTATTGCACGTTTCACATGGTATGTGGGTTTAGTGGCATAATCTAATGACTATAATTTAGTTTATGTGACCTTATAAATGTCATAAAATCATGAGTTTTATGATTGGTTGTGTGGTGGCGATATTTCCTATGGGATATTCGGCCTATGAAATATTGATGGTTAATACATTTCAAGATACATATACCAAGCCCTTGAGCCTCAAATCCCCATATATATCATATGATGGCCATGATCCCACCATTGTCATACATCTATTTTGATATGGGTTTTCGCTTTTTCCATATATCCTCCTATTTTTATGAATACATTTTCCAAATACCATCAATTTTATTTAACATATTCTCTCAGTGAAGGAACATCAGTGGTGAATCATCATGAAGACATTGGTACTAGTGGGGATGCTTGAGATTTACATAATATTGAATAATCATATTAATGTTAGATGAATATTATTGAATTGAATTGTAAATAATATCTTATTACATATTTAAATCAACTATATGCATTTGTTCTTATGATGGAAACTCTCATCCTTTCATTGGAGTCATTGATCATGCCCTACCCTTTATTTTGGAAACCCATTATACCATTCATTCATTCATCTCTAATATATATCACATCATATTTGAGGGGGAACACATATGAGGGTATATTATAAGTTTTAAGACTGTAAAATATTAAGGAAACCATCCTGAACCTAATTTAAGTATCCATATTTATCATTAGATAATGTAGATGTTTTCCTAAAATTATAGTTTCATGCAGTCACATAACTAGGACATTAAATTAGGGGGGTTTGATAATTGAATAGGGGTTAACCATTTTTGTGGAGTATATCTCTTAAATATTTACAATTGGGTAGTAATAGAGGAGGTTTTATGAGGCCATTTTGACTGTGAATACCTTTTCATACAATAACCTGGTTTTGATGATGTACTTTTTAGGTCTTAGTGTCCAAATATGAATATGTTCCACCTGAAACTTAGAGATGATTGTATTTGCCTATGGTTTGTTGGGATGATCTATAGATCACCCATATTCTTTGGAATGTATGATTACTTCCCCCACCATCCATGTGGGATAGCATAGATGGAACCCATCATCTTTACTGGCAGTTGATCAGGTTTGCTGAGGATGCCCTTGAGAAGGACCTGCTTTTAGGAAATACATCCCATTTATGAAATGGAATATACAATTAATCAATAACTTCTATTCGGTGAAATAATATCAGCGGCCAATGACTTACCCATGAAGTATCCATATAGTGATGAGAGTTCTTATTATCCTACAATGGAAGAAAGAAATTTTAGAAACTATGGGTTGTAGATTATCTCTAATGTTGATCAAACCATTCAAATGGCTCATTTAATTTCTAATAACCTCAGTGGGTACATACTCTTGATGATGGAAAATATTAGTGTTAGAATATACATTTAAAATGATGGAAACCTCTATGGAAGGAATTTATAATATTAGATAATCCACCACTAAGTTGGTCAAACTATATCACCTCTAGTTCCATATTTATTGGGGATGATCCCCACATAGAATATTCATGCACTTTCATCTGTGATTGGTTATAATAGTGGATCACATAGGTGGTTATGTGTACTTAGTCATTAAGAAAATAACATGGTTCATTTCAACCCATTTTTGATGCGAATCAATTCGGTATGTATAATTGTACTAAAACAATTATAGGTTCCGTCCATCCTGATCCATTATGACAACTAATCATTAAAAGCCAATGTAAAAGTGCTCACTCATTGTTGGGAAGAAAAAATATGAGGCTTCATTGAGGCAAGTTCCTACTTCATGTCTCATCGCGAGGGAACCCTCTCTACCCATATCTATGGGAGCATCCTATGTAGATGGTATTCACCTTGTTGTGTAATAAGTCAGTTACAGTGTGTTCAGACAAGATTTCCAACCCATATAAATTTTTGACAAGAGAATGTTCCTGTGGGGTATCACTAATTTTAGATAGTGGTCATTCATAAGGAGACTTAGATACATGAAAAATTCCACTAGAAATGTAGTGATTTTTTTTCCAAAAACTATGCTGAAATTTGGATTAACTCATATTCAAAT
The DNA here is from genome assembly GCA_963277665.1 of Viscum album. Lineage (NCBI taxonomy): Eukaryota > Viridiplantae > Streptophyta > Magnoliopsida > Santalales > Viscaceae > Viscum > Viscum album. The sequence continues at coordinate 575,017,500 of OY728138.1, read as the reverse complement.
ATGGATTTATCCCCATTCTATATGTGAGGCCCGGAAATTACGACAAACAATGGAAGATAACTAGATACCTAGAAAGAATATTTTTTTGAGAGGACCAACAACCCCAAATGTATCTTATATGTAGGTGAGGTGTTTAACATTACTCTATCTACCAGTATATGTGTCAACTTGTATTGACACAACAAGTGTATATTATGTGCATGTAACCACATCAAGAATATTATTTTCTACCATATTTTTGCAATCGATGACTTTGAGAATAGTGAATGCAGAGGCTGATATTTAAGAAATACTATGATGGTCAGATTTACCCTTAGATGGATTTTTTCATGTTACCACTCCCATTGGAATCACATTCAATGTCCGACTAAAGCAGGTCAAGTCATTCCACAAAGGCCATGATTCAGTGATTGAAAGAGAGAGAGGTCGAGTCTATTATTTTCATGGGAGGTAGAAAATTGTTGTCCAGTGCATGCAAGAGTTTTATATTAATGAACATGTAATCCCACCATAGGGGTAGCTGTAAGGCCAATCATGATGTTTCATTTAAGTGAAAATATAGATATTGTAACCTTACTGACTTATTTTACATTTCTAAATATATATAATTATGTCATGTATGATTTTCATGACACCCTACCACTACTATATTCTTCCATTGTTATAGTCATCAGAGAAAGTGGATACTTATTCAAAACTCGATAAATGGTAATCTTTAGGTCATTTATGAAAAAAATTTAATTGTCTCTTTCATCCCCCAATAAAGGAAATAAATAAGGAGTTAAAAAATAGTGTTGACTATATAATTTGGATTCTCACCATGAGAGTGTTTCACCTCATCTCTTGAATATGTGGATGAAACATCAGATATTTATAGTGATGTAAAAGAGAATGGTATATTTATAACATATGATGTATATATATTGTTCTATTAGTTATATCATGTAATATATACTCAAACTGATAAATCCTTGTGTCTTTTTTTGTATTTCCTTCTACTTAGAGCTCAAATGTTTCAGTCTATACTTCCTTGGAAATACTACCAAACGAGATAGCCAATGAATAGGTTGTTTCCCTACTTATATCATCAAGTACTATAGAAATGAATCCCTCCCTAAGATAAATAGTCCCAAAATATGTTCCTATAAAAAGGATTATATTGGTTCAAAGTCTATTGTCTTATTTACACTAGTAGCTGATGAAAAAATATAGAGGTAGATAAGGAATTTAATTTATGAGGCCCATCTTGAAGGAATATTGGATCAACTAGGCCATATTTTATTTATGATCACCATCAATGGTTTATTAAGGTTTTAATTATACTACCTATAATGTAAGGGTTAAAGTGGTGATCGCTTTGATGGATAAACGATTGAAATTAAATTAATGGTTTTAGTAGATGAGGTTTCCTCTATAATAAAAAAAATGCAAGGATGATTCAATAAATGAAGCTTCCAAGCGTTTAGTGGTTGTGTTAGTTCACTAAGACAAGGTTAGTGTTGGGAAGGTTTAAATTGAACATAAATAATATGAAATTTTTATTCTTCTGGAAGACCTAACCCAATTTTATCCTGCACTTCAAATATTTGAGAAAACCATAAATGTGAAGCATGGAATATTTGACATGGTGAAGAAGGTTTGGCAAGACATTTTTATTATGGTGGAGTTTTTTCATTGGATTGAAAAGGAGGAAAATTAATCTATTTATCAATTACACTAATCCATTACCTCATTGGAAAAAATTATGCATAGATCAATGAGTCCCCCAAACATATGATGTAATGAAATTTTAATTTTCATGATATTCCCATTAATTTTATATTAATGGGTGAGACCATAATATATGGAGATACCTCCTTCTAAATTATATCAATAAATAGATCATCCAAGCTTTATATGTATTTGTCTAGTTATTTTTCATTCATGTTGTGTATTATATTCTATTGATCTAATGCTTAATGAATCATCAACGATACTTATCCATTTTATAATATAAAATAAAACTAAATTCCCCAATTTGAATGTCTAAAATAAAATATAATTTTCTCAAGATATTTTCTTAAATGCCAACGAACAAGAGATCCCTCATTGATGTATGAGCTCCAGTTATCATCATATTACCTAATTGAAAATGGATAATTTTGGTAAAATATTTATCTTAGAGGGGGAATGATCTATTTTTCTAATTTATTAGTTAGATTAGAGAGGTTTGGTTGTTTTTTCCTATGTCCATATGGTTGGACCCACATGCGTTGTATCTCTTTATTATTATTCCCTTGTTTTAACCTGAGCTTCATTTATAACAAGGATAACTAGGCGTGGACTTGGAATTTTCTCAGGCCACTCTCTTATGGAACTTTTACCATTAAATTTTCATGCCTATTCAATTATATGAGTTCATTATATTTCATGGAACACACAAATCACATGTCTATTGAGTAGAAAATGATTTTTTTCGTTGGGTTCCCTGATTAAATTTTTTGCCTAGTTGGCATCGTGTGTGTTTTAGTTGGTTTTTTAATCTCTTGTAAACTGGAGCACTATTGTGTTTTTGTTTATAGTCTCCAGGCTCGGATAATCCATTGTTGTAGTTTAGGGACTTCTGGCTTGAACCATCTATTGTTGTAGTTTATTATCTTTTAGATCAGTCATTTTATTTTTTCAATTTAGGGACTTTTATCTTAGGTCTTCTCTATTTTATTTTAGGGTATTTTAGAATGAACATTATATTTTTTTAGTTTAATGTCTTTTAGCTCTGACCTTCTATAATATTAGTTTAGGGTCTTCATTTTCAGAACTTATGTTAGTTGTATAGGATGGGTATTCATGAAGTGGTCGAGAAACACACATCCATGAAGGGATTTAAATAAATGAGTTTCATTAATAGAATCTAACACCATGCATTCTAATTTGATAGTCTAGAGAATGAATGTTCATGAAGGGTCCAAGAATCATATATGTTAATATAAATCATGAGGGTTAAATGTCTATGATGCTATATGGAACCCTACACCATAAAATTAATGGTTGGTGTTGTATGGTTAAATATTACGGTTTTTTTGTGCACTTGGTTAGTTTAAATATGGGTCGAGTAATCTATAACCCTATACCTTGAACTGATTAATATGGAATGTGGGGAATATATTAGGGACGAACCACAACACACTATGGGTTCAGGATCTACAATGGTGTCCTCAGGGATAATGAGGATCATATATCCTCATGTGTAAGGAGGATATGTCTCTTGTTGTATGGTCAGAAGCACTTATTCTTGATCTCATAAGGCCATCATGCCTAGTAATGCTAAAAAGAGTCCCCACCCATTTCCAATAACTTTAATGATTTTAGAAAACATTAATGAATGGGAGATAAAGTGGGATTTGGATTGAAAGCTATCCAGTAAGGGTTCTCAAACCCCAGGTAAATTTAACTTTTTATGGGGAGGCATGGTCCTTACTCATTTTTGTATTAAGTAATATGGGATAGGACATCAAAAGATTCTAGAATGGTGGGTCATATTTTCTCTTTGAGAAGGGGTACAATATACAAAAATGTAACGTTGAGGATGTCAAATCTGTTTTAATAGACTAATTATTGATATTGTAAATCTTGTTCTAGGAATATCTATGTTAATTTTATGTGTAAACCAGTGGTAACAAGTGAAATATTGGTAATATCGCAATAATACACTGTTCCATGCATTAAGGACAATAACTTTATTGTATAAGGAAGAATTTCTGAAATCTAAGGGTTTTTTCGAAGAATCCGATAGCTATTACTAGTCAACTATTGGGAAGATTAAATATAATTTAAAACCTAGTTCCATGGGGATCCAGGAGAAGAATAGAAACATGAGTAAACATCTCTGTCCACTCATCGATATATTTTTTAAATCAATTTTTTAAAATATATAATATTCATGAAGTATTCATGCCCCCAAAATGTTGTTTCTACATATAATGAACAGGTTATCATGGACATGATATATAAAAAATCATTACTCAAAATTTTTCATGAACCTAGGGATCCATTGAGAATGGTTCAAATTTTACTGGGGCCACTAAGGGGGCCCTATTAGATTTATGTCTTAATCAATTGTGCAATAATTATTTCCTTAAATCATGATATGGTGAGTTTAGTGACTATAGAAAATTATTTTTCTCACTCCTCCCACTATGGGTTTTCATCATAAGAATATTTTAGTCTATTTTATCTGTAGTTTTGGGTCCTGTGGTTTGGCCATTAGAGGATAATTTTTATGTTTTTACATCATTGACCAATGTGCACACAGCTTAAGGACATGATTCAAATGGAAACCTTCATTGTATTTATGCATCATGTGTTAGGATGTGGGAGCCAATGTGAAATAGTTATAGATATCCATGGGGGTTCATTTCACTAATTGAAGGAATTTAGATGTTTGAAATACCTTCCATCCAATTACATGACTATTAATGTGTATCAATATGTTAGATCCCATATTTTATAGATTTTATCTAACGTGAAAGTAAGCCATAGATTTAACTATTACATGCTTTGGCAAGGAAATATTATACCACTCTACCCTAACTAAAAATAGTTATGTGCTGCTTGTATGGATTAGAATCCCTAGGATTCCATACTTTTATTATAAGGGAAGGAATCATTTCATATTTATCTCATTCAAACAAGATCATTTTGAGTGGATCTGTTTCGTATTCAAAAGAGATTGGAGACTATATGAGAGTGAATGGGTCTTCATAAGAAGATTCGTAATACAAAACAAATTACAAGGATATGATTTCATAATCTTGATTTGAATATAGGAAAGATAAAAAAAAATTGTATCATTAGTGGCATAGGAATATACTTTAATATGTGGGTTATATATGATGTAAATCATATCCAAGGGTGTGATTGGAGTAGCTAATCTATGTAACATGTCTAATATAAGGAAGATCAAAGACAATAGAGGCCCATGGTCTATATAGTTTCAAGAGAAGGATGTGATATCAATGAACTAATATCGTTAGCTCAAAAATCATAGATATGAATTTGTTTCCTAGGAAACAAATACCCAACAAAATTAAGGTACCCTAAATTCATTAAACAGGTGTATTGAACAAATATCATTGTGATAGAATAAAATACATGATTGTAAGATATAGAACCAATAGAGGGGGTAACATATTTAAAATTAATGACATTTTTCATTCTTTTTAACATCACATGTTGAAATAAATTTCATTACAGTTTAATTTCATGTAGTGAGTACATATATGTAATAAGTATTTGTATGTCTTTTTTCCACGAAATTGTCCATGAAATGATATTTTCATCATTTTCATTTTTAACGAATCTATCTAGATTCCCCAATATAACATGATCCATGCTCAGTGTAAAAAAATACTAGGGGAAATTGTCCAATTAACAGAGGTGTGCATGAGTGGGTCTCAGGTCCCGTGATGCATTGGTCCAGTCCATTTGATGTTCACTATAAATTATTTTCAAAATTTTATATATAGATGATAAATCCATGATTGATGATTTGGGTTCCCCTATCTATCATGTGATGCTAGGAATCAAGTTGTACATAGTTGTAGTATAAAATATCCATGTGTAGGTATGACCCATATGTGGGGATGGAGAATTTTCATGTTGATTGTTTCAGCTACACTATACATTAGAGATATAGGGGTTACATTGTAACAAATTATCATAGAAATCAATCCATAAAAATTTCGTGAACATGAAACTCTGTATGCATGTCTGAATCACATGCATAGTGGTGTATTGTTTTCACTGATTATTGTATATGGAATATGGATTGGAGATGTAGGTGTCACTACATGTCATGTGACGACATGAATCATCCCACACATAGTTCATGAATAAAAAAATAGTTTAACATAATTCTACAAGGACATAGGCTCACAGACGTGAGAAGGTAATATTACGACCGAACCCAAAACTAGAGATTTGGGTAACACTATATATCCTGTGATTACTGGAATCAAACCAAAAAAAATTATTGAATGAGATACTCTCTATGCAGTTCTGCCCATACACAAAGGAGGGGAATTTTTCCAATTAATTGTTTTAGTTATACCCAATAATGGAGACTTCCAATCACTACATATCATGTGATTATAGGATACAATCATAAGTTATGACATTAATAGGGGTGTGGTGGGATATAAATTCCAATAATAGTGGTCCTCTTTGGTGAGGTCTAAGAAAATGAATCATTTTATTTCTTTAAAAAGATATCAAATGTGTAGTTTGATGTCATGTGATGAAGAACCATAGTGTTCCTTTTATGGTTTTCATTGAGGACAATTTTAACACTATCATGAACTCTTATATCTCAGTAATGTGGGAAAAAACATACCAAAATTCATAATCACATTTGAGCTATTCACAGTATGGGAAAGATGTAATAACAAAGGAACATTTCACCACATTGCGAATATTATAGGATGTGACATGGAATTTTTTTATCACGTGGTGTGGTGGTAAAAATATAGAAGGAGGGTGACCTAATGTTAAAGGAAAAAGTGTTAAATTAATTTGAAATAAAAGTAATATTGTTTCCAGTCATATTAATAGAGTCCTGGGAATCACTATGTATCTAATGATGCTATCAATAAAGCCACACATAGTAATGGAAAAAACTGTGCAATTTAGTTTCCAGTAGTGAGGGCATTTGTAATAATGATTATAAGGAAAGGATGAGCGGAACTTTATGTGGAATAGAAGGATGAAAACTGTTCACCTGTATGTTTTTTTGTCAATGTGATAAAATATATATTGTTTAGGCCCAAGATTAATTATATGGGTGTCACTATGTATCAATTTTTGGTAGGAGTCATACCACATGTATTTTATGGAGAGAGATATTCATATTGTGTATAGGTCTCTCAAATAAAGGTAGTGGACTTTAATTTTATTTCACACAGATCAAGCCTGTGTTCGGTGAATTATTGAAGAGTCAATGGTTCTTACATAGTTTACCATTTTGTTGTGATGATGTATTTATAGAGTTTAACACCGTGTGGTTAGGATGTATTCTTACACAATAATTCTAATGACCTAGATTTTTTCAGGTAATATTTCTTATTTATATGGAATTATTACGAGTCTGAAAAAATTGATGGCGTGTGATTCCAAGACTCGGTGACCCCAAAAATAATTTATGAACTTTTTTAATGTACATTTATTAAAGGTGAGAGAGAAATTTTCTATCATTTTATCTGGTGCACAAACTTAAAATCCAAGAGCACCGTTGAATTCTATGTACCAGTATTCGCTTAAAGGATGCTTCACTTCAACCACAATAATTTGATAGAAAAAGATAGATTTTTGGACATTTTAAAGTATAATAAAATAAAAAATTTATTTTATTTCTCATTTTGTTTTTCTCTAACTGACAAGAGGTAGTGGCGGGAACAACGACATGTCAAGCCATTAAAATGCATGACTCTAAAATCATTGTAACAACATTGTTGAAATTTGGAAGGCTCATTAATTAAATAAACCTCATAAATTCCCAATGGTGTTACCCACATCTTCCTCCTCTTTTTTATATAGAGATTGGGGAGGGGTATTGGCATGCATTAACTAAGCGATGATGTTCTGATAAAATATCGCGACGCAAACCACATAGAGGATGGGACTGGTTTTAGTGAGGGGAGATGAGCGTCACTGAATCATCAATGAAGAACATTGAATCTTCATCAAAAGCAGATGTTTTCCAGCGATATTGTGGTATTGTTTTTTATTGGCTAATTTCAATAGTTGTTGAATCATTATACTACCCTCTTTCTATCAAGATAATGCCGAGGGTGCGGTCCAAACGAACAAGGCCCACACCCTCCTCCTTTTGTTGAAATTTGGAATGTTCTTCATGAGCGATTTATTCGGGTTGGAAAAAACCCAGAACTATTAGTATAGTGATGAAGAGGGAATCCTAATGAACTTTTTGGAACATTATAATGGTGAAATAGGCCACCGGAACTCACCCGATGAACCACAAAAGACTATCGGAACAGGTGATGACAAAGGAAGTGATGACCGCTACTGGCACCAACCGACCACAGAGGAGATGGCAGCATGCCATCGTGCACCACCAGCGAAGAAGGTTGTGGCTATATCTGCGATGAATGAAGACAATAGCCAGCTCGGGCCGCTCACAGAAGTTGGAGAGGTGCACATCCTCGTACCACTAGATAGAGGGCCAAAACATATATCCATGGAGGATAATGGTAGGTGGCATAGGGTGGTTGTAGGTAGAGATGAGGGGCATGCCGTCGCACGCCACTGAAGATGGCCACGATTAAGATGGTGTGGTGGTGGGAAGGGAATTGCTCCCTCAGAGTCCCACTGTCAACCTGGTAGTGAACCGTGGCACCGCCGCTCTGACTCCAAATGGAGACACCCTTGTGGTAGCTAGGGCGGCCCCCGCTCCAGCGGGTCGTACCTCCAGTGGGAAGCACACCTCCATGGAGCTAGCCGCAAGAGCCCAGTGGGTCACTCCCTCAGTAGGATGGGCTGCCCGAGCCTAGTGGGTTGTGCCCCTCTGTGGACCGTGTTGTGCCTGCCCAACGGGCCTCACAGCTGAGGTGGAATGGGCCGGTATGTGGAACAGAAGGTTGAGACCACCGCAACACAGTCCAACCGGGACATCGCTGGCCGGTTTGGGCTGGGGCAGGTCGCACCCAAACTGGGTCAAGTCAGACCCGACCGGGTCAGGTCAGCTGAGATCGAGTTAGGCTAGGTCAGTACGACACTGACCCTTTAATGCCCAGTTCACTCAAAGAGCCATAACATGTGAACCGGGTGTCCCTTTGATAAACTGTATACAAAACTGGGAACCTTAAAGTGATATAGTTTTTTGGTATACTGCACATGGGTTTTGGATATAGATGGAGTATGGACGGTTTATATCGGACCTGAATCCATATATTCCCTCTGTACTAAAACGCTTATATGTGACAGACTGGGCATCCGATTGATGCATAGTCTATCAAGTTGGAACCCTTACGACAAGGCATCCCTTTGGGATATATCTTCATGGAACTTTTTAGAGGTTGGGTTATTACTAGAGGATTGAGGTGTGGATCCTCCCAGAATCATGTGTACTTACTTTGGGAATCTCTTGGATGAATGTAATGTAAATAAAGTACATCGATCTTGTGTGGATCACAACCTTGAAATCCTATGTGGGTTAGTATCTATAGATCTTGTGTGGGTTAGTGCCTATAGATGTTGTGTGCGTCAGCATTTATTGATCCTGTGTGGGTCAACAGAAGAGCCACTAGACAGAATATGATGATCTAGTCTTACGAATAATCATATATACTTCTGTACTTAAGTTTTATACCTTGTTTTATTTGAGACATTTACGTATATGGTGTTACCTATGTGGTAGTTTTACCTTTGTGGTGTTACCTTCGTGGTGATAACTTTGTGGAACATTTACCTTCATTGTGTTAACATTGTTGTGTAACCTTTGTGGTATTTTTCCCACATGGAACACTTGGTCAAATGGCCTAAAAGGGGGATCCTTATGTTTCCCCATTTATGATATGAGTAACTTAGGTATATCTATGGGCATATACCTAAGTAGAGTAGATGACTACAGCTTCGTGAATTGTGATTGAGGTCTAGCTTTGTGTTATTTCATTTATGGAACTCTGGGAGACCTTTAGGGGTCTCATAGCCCCTACTGATTATTTTTATACTCACCCCTACACTGTAACGACCCAAACATTCATTAATGGAAATTCATCTTGATCTAATTAAATGTATTATTATGGTTATATAAAATTTAAAATTCTTTGGTTTTATGTTTTTGGATTTTAAAATATCTTTATTAATTGTGATTGTTGCTAATATAGTCATTGAATAGTAATCAAATGATTAGTATAAATATAGGTCTTTAATAAATCTAATTTACTCAGACAAAGGATGAGATGGTCTCATCAAGTATACATTCCCCATACGAAGCCCATTTTTAGAGCTCAGAATGGATGTTACATCTTTGAGCTTAACTCTTGGCCATTCTCAATCCGAGCATGAACATATTATGATTTAGCGGAACTAACTACAGGATAAGTGGAAGTTAATAGAGATTACCACCCGAGGGATGTTATCTAAGACACCCAAAGATTCTGTAACCATCGCAGAACTTACCCTTCGGTCATATGCAGATGTTATAAGGGACTATTTAATAATACCCTATCACTATGACTATGTACATTATTTTTTGTATAAATAATGTCTAATCATTTTCTTATTGTTACTTTGTAAATTGTTTTTAAAATGACTAATATTATTTTTAGTTAATATTCGACTAAGAAATATATTTTGATGAATTAATGAATTTTTGAATGAAATAATATTTTACTAAATTATTATTATTATTAATTTAATTTTTATTAAATATAAATTCTCATATAATTTTATGAATGCAATTGTACTTTTTATTAAAGTTTGAAATCCATTTTTTGTCAAAACCCATGAATTTTTAGTAAATGTATATTTTTCATTAAATTAAAAATTCACATATTTATAAAACTATTTAGACAAATTGAATATTATTTTTTATAATTAGGACGTTGAAATTATCCAATAGTTAGTTTTTCAAAAAAAATTCAGACAGTCAAATTTTTGGGTAAAAATTAAATATCCTTTAAATATATAATGTGTTTTATGGTATCATAATGACCCAATAGTGAGGTAATGAAATACTATAAACATTATGTTCGGACAATATATGTTTTCACATTAAAATAAGGTGATTTTTGTTTTGTTGGAATTATATTACAGAGCTTTAGTGAACCATTTAATGTTTATAAAATGTTTTTTCTTTTTAAATTTTTTTCCTAGAGAGTGTGACTCACCTCCACCTATGAAACCCTATTATTTTAAGAATTTAGACCATTTTCCTTATAAAATATATTTTTCCCTTCAACATTGGCAATAAATATTGGAAAAAACCATGGGATGGTTTGTGGTTTTTATTAGTTTAATGTGAGATGTCCGAAACATAAATAATAAATAATTCCTTCTTCTTCCCTATATAAACCCACACAAACTTCCAAATCCACATCACTATAATCCTTTGGAGTTTAACCAACACCTTCCCTCCACTCTATATAATCATTCTATGGTTCCCCATTTTCCCATGATGCTTCTCTCAAGCCTCTCCCAAGCCTATGGGATCACACTTTTAAGTAAGATATTTCTTCCCTTCTAATTTCCATCCATTTCTCTTTAAGTTGTTATGCTATTTTGTTTTCAATTAAAAATGTTGAGGTTAAATTTCTCACTGCTCCCATACTTCCCTGTTTAGTTTTTGATGATGGTATACCCCTTTCTCTCTCATTAATGTCGACCATGTACACCCATTACCGTGCGGAAATTCTGTGAGATATTTCTCTCTTCTCTTTCACATCCAAGTACTTCTTTTGTGTTATGCATATAAATTCACTTATATTTGTTGGGAAATGTATCTATATAACCCACATACATTCCTTTTCATGTATATATTATGAGACATCCATTTCTCTCTCATCATCCATTTTCATGAATCCTTATGTCTGGCTGTTATGCTGCCGAAATTGCACAGCCTTTTTTCCGAGCAAGATCATTGTGTAGGGGATACCATACCCATGTATCTATCAAGGGTATTAACCATTATGCACATATAAATATTGAATGGCACTTTAATGTATTTATTCCACATTACTTAATTGTGGAATAACTTATTATGTTGTTTATTCCATGTTATATGATCCATGTGGCACACTTATGCATGAAATGAAATGCTTAAGAAGGGTGTGCCCTGATAGCGCTCCAATGCATTGGGTAAAGTATTGTATCATGATACGTCATGTGAATTGGGTATTGAATCCTTATAATTCATGTAAAACAAGGTTTTACTTGTGCTTCTTGTGAAATGTGTTTTTACTCATGCTCCATGTGCAATGAGCCTTAGATCCGGCTAAATTCCATGTTCAGTGTTGTTTCAACATTTCCATGTTATGGTTATCATGTGTTATCATGCCATTGTGTTAATGTTTTCCTTGTGCTCCAATGATATTAATATTGTCAAACAATAATTTTATTCCTCATGTTATTTTATGTTTATTCCCTTACTGGGCTTCATATCTCACCCTTTTCTATTGCATGTCCTCAGGTTATCCCATGCAATACTAAGTACGGGAGAGTGTAGTGGTCATGTAATGGAAGTTTTAAATATAGATTTTGGGTGTTTTATATTCTATATTGTTATTTAATGTTCCTAATCCCAATAAAATTATTCCTATCAATCTTCTATGTTGTGTCAAGTAATGATTTTATTTAATAAATCAGGTTTAAGGGTGTAATAAAAAAAGGGTTGTAATAGTTGGTATTAGAAGATATGTTTAGTTATTTATGGGATTAGGATTAGAAAACCATTGTGATTACTTATAGAAAATAATAAGTATAATAAAATCATCCCTAATTATTAGTGAGTATTGATTAAGTGTTTTATCAAGAAAATACATCTTTTTCTGGGTACGAGCAGGTAGAGCCAGCTCTGGCACCGATGTATCCTAGGGGTAATACACGAAAGCACCGCTTTGAGCTAGACTTCAGCAAGAAATGGTTAACGAAAATGGGCCTTGATGTACTCTTGGTTACGACACTCCATGTGAATAATCTTTGGTAAATTTACAAACTTAGTATGAACTCTTATTAATGGAATTTAAAAAAATGCTCCTAAGAATATATGTTAGAAATTAGTTCATGAATAACATAGATTGAACCATATGGATTCATAAGGTAAGAAAATAAAATTTAATTATACGTCATCAGTTTTTTCCACAGATTACCCTTTATGTGCTACCCCTATGTTTTCTTTTATTCTATCCAATGGCCGGTAATAGGAGGAATCGGGCTAACAACTGATGTGAAGATCAATGTGATAATTGTGCTAATGAGATGCCCAATCTGATGGGAGAGGGTATCGTGAACTTTTTCACGCTTCCCTCTCAGTTTACACAATATTTGGATAGAATCATGGATCACGAGGAACGTCCACCCGCCCCCCCAAGAAAGAAAAAGTCGCTATTGAGATCTAATGAGACAAAGGCCTCCTACTTTTAATGGACTATCTGATCCCGCAATCGTCAAACAATAGATCAACTCCATTAAAAATATCATCCCTATCATTCAATGTTCTGAACAAGAGAAGGTTATCCTGGCTTCTAATCATATGGAGGGTGAAGCTTATCAACGGTGGATGTTGAAAAAAATATGAACCCTGAGGAGGAGATAAAGTCATTTGAATAGAAGTATTTCCAAATGTTTTTTTTGAAAAACATTTTCTGTTCACCCTATAACATAAGATGGAAAGGGAAATCCTTGCAACCAAGAAAAAATGATAGATATGTCAGAGCGTACGATGAAAACATCACAAGTATTTCACGATACACCTCCATCTTTTCCGTTACCCCTGAATGCAACGTTGACCACTTTCTTTGGTGGGAAGAAAGTTATCCTATGGAATGAACTGGAAATATGTTACTTCAAAAGCTATGAGGAAATTGTCTGATGTGCCCTCAAGGTCTAAATAGAGATTGGAGAATCTCTTTGATATCATGGGTGTAAGAATCATAAGGTGTACTTCAATGTTGGTGGTCCAACGGATAAATTCAACGGTGATAAGAAGATCCATCACCCCACTAGCCAAAGGTGAAGAAATAAGCACTTTGGAAATTTCACAAAGGGGATAAGGAAATGATTTAGGTATGGAAGAGAAGGGAACCTAGCTGTTAACTGCCGACATGAAAAACGAGAAGTTATATCCGAGGAGAGGAATGCTCCATTCGAACTTCAACGCATTTTTCATTTCTATAACTACAAATAACCATGATATCTTTCAAATCAATGACCTAAGAAAAGGGTTTTTAGAGGCAACTAGAAGCCCCAAAGGGAGAAAGGGAGATCTTTTGCTATCACTATTTCCAAAGTGAACCCCGAAAACGAAGTTGGGATAGGTACACTAGTTATTCATTCATGAATAGTAAACATATTTTTTGATTCAGGTTCTACGCATTATTTTATATCCCAAAATTTTAGTAGAACAATCCCAACACCACCAAAAATCATGGATGTAAAGATGTCGGTGAGTACGGATAATGGGACTATTATTTCATCCCATGAAAATAACTCATCCCCTATCATAATCTGTGGATTGAATTTCTTGGAGAACCTCTTCATACTTCCTCTAGTGGAATTTGATGCAATTAATGGCATTGATTGGATTTATTTATATAGATCCAACATAAATTACTGTGGAAGGTAAATCACTCTCCTTGAAAATAATTGATCCGTAATTCTATACAAGTGTAAGGAGGAAGATGAATCTTATTTATCTTCATCATCTCAAGCGTGGATATTACTACCCTATGATCATGCGTATCTGGATCAGATGATTGAGTCTAAAGAGGAAACAATCCTTGAAGACATGCTAATTATGAGGGAATTCGCTGATGTGATTCCCGAGGAATTTCCAGGTCATCCTCCTCGAGGAGATATTGAATTATCAATTGATATTTTAATAGGATCATTTCCAATATCCAAGACATCATATAGAATGAATATTGTAGATCTTGAGGTGATGAAGAAACAACTATAGTAGAATCTGTATAAAGGGTTTATATGCCAAATGCTTCACCTTGGGGTGCACCAGTCCTCTTCATCAAGAAGAAAGATGGGTCAATGTGCCTTTGCATCGATTATCATGAGCTTGATAAAATCACAATAAAGAAAAAGTATCCTCTCCCACAAATTGATGACTTGTTCGATCAGCTGCATGGAGCACAATACATCTCCAAGTGGGATTTTCGGTTGGAATATTATCGAGTAAGGGTGAAGAAAGAAGATATATCCAAGACTACTTTTCATAGATGATGCAGGCATAATGATTTCATAGTAATTTATTTCTGACTCACTAATGCTCCAATAATCTTCTTGGACATGATGAATTGATTATTTAGGGACTACCTCGACAAATTGGTTCTATTGTTTATAGATGATAATATGATATACTAAAAACCATGGAGGATCATGAGGTGTATCTAAGAACTATACTAGAGACCTTGTGTAAGGAGAAGTTCTATGAAATGTAATGAAACTGTGAGTTCTGTCTGTAGGAGTTCTAATTCTTGGTCCATATCGTCACAAGAAATGGGATATCTATGGATCCCTCCAAGATAACTGCAATAGAGGGATCATCGAGGCCAACATCAATAATGGATATCTGTAGTTTCTTGGGGTTAGCTGAATTTTATCGACGATTTCTGAGAAATTTCTCACAATTTTCCAACCCTCTTACCAAACTAAATCGGAAAGGAGTAAATTTTTCTTGGAGTGATGAATTCGAAGAAATCTTCAAGGAGTAGAAAATGAGGCTTGACACTACGCTCGTTGTCACATTACCCACTAGTGGAGAACTTTTTGTGTTATTTAGTGATTCTTCGTAGAAGGGCTTGGGTTGTGTGTTGTTGAAAAATAAAAAATTCATTTCCTATGCTTCAAGACAATTGAAAGTTCCTGAGTAGATTTATCCAATACATGTTTCGGAGTTGGATGTGGTGATATTATCTTTAAAAATTTGGTGGCATTATCTATTTGGGGTGAAGTGTGAAATATGTACAAATGACAAAAGCCTCAAGTATATATTATCATATAAATAGTTGGACATGTGCCAACGAAGATGGTTAGAGATGACCAATTACTATGCCTGCTCAATCCATTACCACCCTGTAAAGAAAACAATAAGGAAGATTCTCTATGTAGAAATGACCCAAAAATTCAATCATTGATGATAATTTAAAAGGATCCAATATTATTATATTTGATGAAGATGGAAATGGGAATCTTAATTAAGGTAACATCATCAATTCTTTCAAAAATAATGGCTCAACTGTCTCTTTTGGAAAGGTTGAATGATACCCAAAACGATGATGCCAGAATTTAGAAGAAAGTGGAAGCTATCAGAAAATGGATATCGTCAGAGTTCAATGTTAATGAAGAACGGATGATGAGATTTGGGAAAAGACTGTGTGTTCCATAAAGTCCAGAGTTGATGAAGGAAATTTTTGACGATGCACATAGTTCTAATTTCACTATTCACCAAGGAAACACAAATATGTATCGAGATCTCTAAGAGCATTATTGGTGGGATAATATGGAGAAGGGGATCACTGGGTATACATAAAAGTGGCTGGTGTGTTATTAAGTGTTGGCCGAGAGATAGACGTCTAAGGGGATGATGCAACCATTTACCATACTAGCATAGAAATGGGAGAACATCAACATGGACATTGTCACCGGACATCCGAAGACATCCAAAGGCAATAATGAAAACTGGGTTGTTGTGGGTTGTCAAACAAAGTCCTCAAAATTTATTGCAATTCGGGAGGATTTCTCATTGGATGAATAGGAAGAAATATATATTATGGAAGTGGTAAGTCTATATGGAGTTCCACTATCTATTGTGTCTGATTGAGATCTAAGATTCACCCTTATGAATTAGAAGAGTCTTCAATATTCTCTAGATACTGAACTGAGCTTCATTATGGCCTTTCATCCTCAAACTAATGGCCAATCTGAGAAAACTATTCAGGCACTAGATGATAGGATAAGATCATGTTCAATGGAATTTAAAGGAGTTCGGGATCAACATATTCTTAGGGTAGAATTCATCTATGATAATAGTTTACACTTGAGCATCAAAATGGAACCTTATGAAGCCCTGTATGGGAAGAGGTGGATAACACCGACATGTTACTTTGATGTCATTGAGCGTAAGCTGATAGGACCAGAAATGGTCAAAAAATGGAGAAGAAGGTGAAAACCATTCAATAGAATATCAAGGCGGCCCAGAGTCGACAGAAGAGTTATGCAGATAACTGTTGACGAGACCTTGAGTTTAAAGTTAGAGACATGGTATTTATACGCAAATCTCCATGGAAAAAAGACACGAGGTTTGGAATGAATGGGAATGATACTATCAGGTACATCGGCCCCTTTTATATTATTGATCGTGTTGGGGTTGTGGGCTATTGACTATCACTTCCACCTACAATGGACAAAGTACATTATATCATTCATGTATCCCTCTAAAAGAAGTACATACCAGAACATTCACATGTACTCTCTTTAGAGGTACTACTATTATTGGGTGATCTTTCTTACGAGGAGAAACCAGTGAAAATCATAGATCATATTGAAAAAGTTATATGAAATAAGACAATTCCCTTCATCATGTTATTGTAGAGAAACCACAAGTTTGAAGAAGTGATGTGGGAATCAGAGGAAATGATGAATCAGAGTTACCCACATATGTTTTAGTGTCGGAAAAGAAATTTTCAAGGGAAAAATTTCTAAAGGGGGAATGATTGGAATGACCCAAACTTTCATTTAAGGAAACTCTTCTGGATCTAATTAAATGTCTTATTATGTTTATATAATAAGGTATTTTCATTGGTTTTATGTTTCTAGATTTTAAAATACCGTTATTGATTGTGACCATTGTTAATATAGTTATTGAGCATTGATCACATGATTAGAATCAATATAGGGCTTCAAAAAATCCAATTTACTCAGACAAAAGAAGCGATGGATTCATCCAGTAGACTATCCATGTACGAATACCACTTTTCGGAGCTTGGAAATGTGTTGGTGTCATTGGGATTTTCTCTTGACCAAGACCAAGTCGAGCATGAACACATTAAGCTTGAGCATAACCGACTATGAGAGAAGTGAATGCTAATAGAGATTACCACACGAGCGATGTTATCCAAGCCACCACAAGAGTCTGTCATCATCGCACACCTTACCCTTCGTTCTTTTGTGCATGTTATTAGGGATTATGTAACAATACCCTATCACTATGACTATGTACACTATTTTTTGTATATATAATGTGCATTCATTTTATTATTATTACTTTTTAAATAGTTTTTAAAGAAGAAATATTATTTTTATTTAATATTCGACTACGAAATCTATTTTTTATGAATTAATGGATTTTGAATTAAATAATATTTTATTAATATATTATTATTAAATTTCTTTTTATTAAATATAAATGATCATATAATTTTATGAATGAAATTGTAATTTTTATAAATGTTTGAAAGATATTTTTGTCAAAACCCATGTATTTTTGGTAAATATCGGTTTTTTTAAAAAAACAAATTCACATATTTATAAAACTATTTAGACATAATGAATATTATTTTTGCAATCATGATGTCCAAATTATCCAATGTTGAATTTTTAATAATTTTTTGAGATAGTCGAATTTTTGGGTAACAATTAAATATCGTTTAAATATATAATGTGTTTTAAGACAACATAATAACCGAATAGTGATGTAATAAAATACAATAAACATTATGTTTGAAAAAAATATTTTTTAACATTAAAATAATATTACTTTAGGTTAGTTTGATTTATTTTATAATCCTTTAGTTCACTCTTCAAGGGTTATAATACATTTTGTCTTTTTAAATTGTTTTCCGTGAGATAGTGAATCACCTCAACATAAGCAACCATATTATTTTAAGATGGTAGTCCATTGGCCTTATAAAATATAGATTTAAAACACCTTTGGGAAAATCCATGGGCCAAAACCATATGATGGTATGTGGTTTGGATAACATTAATGTGAGGTGTCCCAAAACTAAATAATAAAGAATTCCCTCCCCTTTCCTATATAAACCCACACAAGCTCCCACTTCCCCTTCACTCAAATCCTTTGGAGTTCGACCAACCCCTTCCCTCATCTCTCTATAATCCTCATAAGGTGCCCCATGTTCCCAATAATCCACTCTAAAGCCTCTCCCAAGCCATTGGGATCAGACATCCATGTAAGGGATTTCTTCCTTTCTGATTTTTGTCCAATTTTCATTAAGTTGTTATGCCCTTTTGTTTTCAATTACAAATATTGGTTGTATGATTTCGTACCTCCCCTATACAAGCCTATTTATGTTTGGATGATGGTAGACCCATTTCTCTCTCATTAATTCTTCTCATGTACATCCATTACCATGCCGAAATTCCGTGAGGGATTTGTCTCTCCTCTTTTACATCCAAATAATTATTTTGTATTATGCATCTAAATTCTATAACATTTTTTTGGACTTGTATCTATACAACCCCCTTAAGGTATATTTCATGTACATATAATGAGACACCCATTTCTCTCTCATCAACTGTTTTCATGAATTATTATGTCACATCATTATGCTTCCGAAATTGCACTACATTTTTTCCGAGCCAAGATCATTATGTAGTGGATACAATAACCATGGCTCTATCAAGGGTATTCACCTTTATGCACATATACATATTTAATGGTACATTAATGTATTTATTCCATAGTACATAGTCATGGAATAACTTATGATGTTGATTGACTCCATGTTATATGATCCATGAGGCACACTTATGCATGAAATGAAATGTTTAAGAAAGTTGCACCCTAATAGCGCTCCAACGCATTGTGTATTGCAATGGGTGTTGACTCATTATAATTCCCAGACAACAAGTTTTTACTCATGGTTCATGTCTAATGAGGGTTTACTCATGCTCCATGTGAAATGAGCCTTGGCTCATGCTAAATTCCATGTTAAATGTTGTTGACCCATTTAATTGTTATGATTATCATTCTTTATCATGACTTTTTGTTCACAATTATCTTGTGATTTATTGATATTCATATTTTATAACATTTATTGTATTCGTTAAGTTATTCCATTTTTATTCCCTTACTGGGCTTCATAGCTGACCATTTTGATATGAAAGTCCTCAGGTAATCCCATGCAATTATATGTACGATGGAATGTAGTGGCCATATAATGGATGTTTTTAATAAAGATGTTGTCTATTTTATGTTCTAAGATGTTATGTAATGTTCTTATTCTAAAAATATAGAAGACCAGTTGACTATTAATGTTGTATCAAGTGAATATTTTATGTAATAAATTAGGTTTATGTGGGTAATAGAGAGTAGGGTTGTTATATGCATGGGATACGCCCACACCTTGTTGTGTCTTGTTCAGATGACAGACAGTGTCGATGGATTCTAAGGATGCCAGGACTAAATTATGCACATTGGTTGACCATTTGAAGTGACTTGACATAGTGACTACTGATTGTGAGCTATATATACCCTTCAGGTAGGATCATCGATGGACGTTCTAGGAGTTGTTTTCTCTTTCAGTTGTACTTGTTCTTTTTAATTGGGCTTGTATTTAAGAACCTTTACTTTTAGTAAACTTTTTACTACATATGTTTACATCGTGGTAGCTTCTTGTTGTGTTATTGGATTGCGTGTCTATAACGGTTTAAAATAATTTCATTCCCGTTATAGGGATATAATTCTCCACGGCTAGTCTCCAGCCCTTGTCATGTGGAAGGTGTGCTTGGGGTAGTCATAGAACGAGCCCAGGGGGACGGGTCCGGACAAAGTGGTGTCAGAGGAGTATGTTATAACGAAGAATAAGAACGGCAATCTTTTCAATGTGGATATAGTTTTAAGTGTTATGAGTGTTTTTTTCATGTTGCGGAATCCAGTGTTGGTGTAGCATCTGACATATCCATACACCAGGAACCATAATTCTGATTTAAGACTCATTGAACGAAAACATTGACTGCATGTGTTTTTGAAATGTTTCGCTTATGGTATCTTTGAGTCAACTCACTAGGTATAACATATAGATCATGGAACACCTGTTTCGTTCAATATGCTGCCTTGTAGATAGACATCCAGGATTCCCGAGAGAGTACATGATGACGATCCACCGAGCTATGAGGCTTCAGGGAAGGGCACTCTTTTGATGATAGAACCATCAGGTGGTACACTAGTAGCAACACTGCCTATTGGGAAGTAGATTCCACCATCCCCAACAGCCGAGGGTACATATCAACAGAGTGTGTTGCATGAGATTTAGTGGAAGTGGCCTCTGAGGTTCTGAGGTGAGATGGATCCGCAGGCGGCTTATGACTATCTGGAGGATGTGGCAAGATTTTTTCACTTAGTTGGGACACCATCTAATCTGATGGTGATCCTAGCTGCCAGTCACTTCCAGGGAGAACCTGGGAGATGGTAGATTCTGAAACATTAGATACACTATGAGGTGACCCTCACTTGGGGAGACATTGAGGGCACTTTCATGGCAGATTTCATCCCAACGACCCTACACTCAGTGCGTATACCGGATCAGCTACACTTACAACAGGGTGGCATGATCATAGCCTAATACTCGGAAAGGTTCCCTAATATCTCCTGCTACTCCACCACAATTGTAAAAGAACCGTTCTCTATTACCCAGACCTTTGAATAGGGTATCTGATGGGATATCATATCATCGATGATATCGATCGACATTCCGACACAGGCGGGGGTGGTACAGTGAGAATTTTTGTTGGAATGATTCTTAACTATACAGGAACTGACAGAGGGAACCAACACAAGATACCGGGTATTAGATTCATCCTTTATCGGCAGTAGAAAAATTAATCAGGGGCCTATGTAGGATAAACCTTATGGTAGACGACCTCAAGACACATGGTTGGTAGTGGGGGGAGTGGGGGGGCTCACTAAACAAAGGAGGACAGATGAAGTGCATGCAGTACTACTTGTGGGGCTTGCAGTGGCACATGGCTCACGATTTAGTGACCCTCCATACAAACGACCAACAGATGGTTGAGGGACTATGAAAGAAAATGCGGACGTACAAGAGAGGAGGTCCGCAGGGTGGCAAACGCGAGAGAGGAGATGGTCGTGCAGCAAGTGGTGGGCGGCGATTCGAGGTTCTACCGCCACCACCACCCGGTGGTCCACCCCGACCATAGGGAGTAGGAGGACATGGATGAGATCAGCTCCAGGAAGATGAGTCCTACGACCATGGTGCTCTAGAAATAATTTGAGGTACGATATGTTTCCACTACAACCTAGATATAGTACTTATAGGCATAGGTTCCAGTCACTCTTTTGTTTCCAAATCACTCATTCGGAACTCGGATATTCCAATGGAGTCATTGCCTCGATCCTTATGGAGAGAGAATATTATGTGGGTATTAGATGATTACACACTAGAGTTTATAGTGTTAGATTACTCTATTAAGTGAGAGCTTTGGTTGGGATCCTTTAGTAGTAGCGTCGAGGCCTTATGATGTCATCTTTGGTATGGATCGGTTATCTATAGTCCATGCTCTGACTGACTTTATTATGCACATATTGTAGTGTCTACAAGGATGGGACCAGTTTTTTCATTCACTGGTGAGTATGGATCTTTTTCAGCATAGGATGGATTTTACCATTGGAAGGTACAACTGATCTCTTATCAGTTTGCTAGCCATACCATTAGAGTAGTTGATGTTGAGTGTCCGAGCTATCCTGTATTGGTAGACCAGTTTGCTGATTTCATTACTAATGATGTTCTGGGACTAACTCTAGAGAGGTGGAATTTTACATGAAGTTGTACCTTGAGACGTCATTGATATCTACACCAGCATATCAGATGGCTCCCACAGAGCATCGTGAGTTACGGGTACAACTAGAGGGCTTGCAAAGGAATGGGTTCATGAGGCCCATTGTTTCCCCATGGACATCCCCAATTTTGTTCTCCATGATGGTAGATGGGAGTTTGAGACATTTTGTGTACTATCTGTGGCTGAAACTGGTGACCTTGATGAACAATTATCAACTTACAACAAATGACGATCATTTGAATCAGGTGAAAGGAGGTCAACAGTTTTCTAAGATAGTCCCCAGATCAAGCTATCATCGGCTCATGGTACAAGATAATGGTGTGTAGAAGGTGGCCTTCAGATGTCTTTATGGCCACTATGAGTTCCTAGTTATGCCATTTGGAATGACCAATTCCCCCGCAGTGTTCATGGGACTCATGAAGAGGATAGTTCATTCATACCTCAATCAATTCGTGGTGGTATTCATTGACGACATATTGGTGTACTCAGTGAAAAAGGAGGATCATGCCTATCCTCGACATAACGTTTTGGATTCACTTTGAGAGCACCAGCTTTATGGTAATCTCTTGATGTGTCAGTTCTAGATACGGGAGGTCCACTTTCTGGGTCACGTTATCTCAGAAGCTGGATTTGTATTGGATCCGATGAAGATAGAGGTTGTGATTTCATGGGAGACATTGAGTATTGTGACTAATGTGCGGAGTTTCCTTTGGTTGGATGGGTACTACCAGAGATTCATACATGACTATTCCAGAGTTATGGAACCTTTTTCAGCATTGAAAAAGAAGGGACAACCCTTCATGAGGATGGATAGATTCCAACAAGGTTTTCTAAAGATAAGGTAGAGGATGACGAGGGCCCCCATATTGAGACTACCATAAGAGGGAATTGGGTTTGTAGTCTATTATGATGTGTCAGGGACCGAACATGGTTGTGTCCTTTTGTAGGAGTGCGTAGTGATCACTTATGGTTCACAAAAACTGAGGTTTCATTAGAAGAAATGCAGTACCGATGACCTGGAGATAGCAGTAGTGCTCTTCTTCTTCATGATGTGGCGACACAACTTTATTGGTGAACAATTTACTATTTACTTTAATCAAAAGAGTCTCAAATATATCTTCTCACATAAGGACCTGAACTAGAGACAATAATGTTGGCTAGAGTTTCTCTAGGACTATGACTTTGAGATAGTATACACTCCTAGGAAGGGGAACGTAGTAGCAGACACACTCAGTAAGAGGTTTAGTCTATAGTTGTTGAGTGAGGTGATAAACCAACTAGCCGCATTTCAGATAATAGTTGTGGATAGATATGGAGAAGTTACCACCAGTCTATGACTATAACTCCCCCACTTATTCAGTGAGTTAGGGAGGAACATCTTGGCGATATTGATTGTGAGGCTGGACGTGCCCGAATATCTTCAGGACAACACCTAATGAATTTTTTTAAGGGGGAGAGCACGACATTATCTTCAGAGGATGCACCATGGTACTATTGGTGAAATAAGAGGAGGTGTTGAGGGAGTTCAATACATCCCCTCTGTAGATACATCTTGGTGTGGAGATGATGTACCGGGACCTCAAGAAACAGCACTGGTGGCCAGGAATGAAGAAAGTAGTGGCATGGTTTATTTCACGATGCCTCACTTGTCAGCATGTGAAGGCTGATCTTCCTGTTTCAGCAGGAATAGCATAGCCACTAGATGTGACAGAGTGGAAGTTGGATGGTATCTACATGGACATTGTGATTGGGCTTCCACATACATCCAGGGGACAAGATTTCATCATGGTGGACATTGACCAAATCAACAAGTTCGACCACTTCCTACCAATATGAGAGTGTCAATTAGTAGAGGTTTTGGGACACCTCTACGTAAAATAGATATTATTACTTCATGGGGTGCCATCGAAGATCATTTCTGACTGTGACACAAGTATTGCATCCCAGTTGTGGAAGGGATTACAGGTTTCATTAAAGACTCAGCTACGTTTGAGCACTACCTTTCATCCACATACGAATGTTCAGACGGGGTGGACCGTTCATACACTGGAGGACATGCTTCGTGCTTGGGTCCTAGATTTTGGCCGTAGTTGGGAGGATCACCTCCCCTTAGATGAGTTCTCATACAACAACATCTACTGCTCCACCCTGGGTATGGCACCATTTGAGGCCTTGTATGGATAACCATGAATATCACCTCAATTATGGATAGACCCAGGGGAGTCAGCACATATGGGTCTAGAGATGATATGGGATATCACTAAGAACGTGCAGATCAACCAGGAGAAGATGAAGACTACACAGAGCAGACAGAAGTCTTATTCTGGAAGGAGATGGAGTCCTTTGGAGTTAGAGGAGGGATACCGTGTCTTTCTACGTGTATCACTTTGACGGGATTTGTAGAGATATGACCGTGGTGGAAAACTCTCAATGGGGAGTATTGGATAATTTATGATACTTCAGAGGAATGGAGAGGTGGCATACCGCATGGCATATCCACCGTAGTAAGAGAGGGTGCATGATGTCTTCCATGCTTCCCAGGTGAGGAGATACGTGCATGACCCATCCCACATCATCAACCATGGAGATCTATACTTTGATGATGAGGCGACATTTATGGAGGTTCTAGTGGAGATTGAGAATCGATATGAGTGGGTACTTGATGGATGATCGATTCCTTTGCTGCACATTCACTAGTAGCACGAGAACCTCCAAGAGTGCACCTGGGAGAGGGAGGCTCAAATACATGCTCAGTACACCCATTTGTTTCTTTATTCTGTGTTTTGGATTTTGGGGATGAAAACCCCTAAGGTGGGGAGAATTTAAAAACCTGTATTTTTTCATGAAATTTTCATTTATTATATAAAATTATTACAAGTCTGTAAAAATTGATGAAGCATGATTCCGAGGCCCGGTGATCCTGGAACGAATTTCAGAACATTTTTAAAGTAATGATCAGTAAACATGGAAGCAGTGTTTTCTAACATTTTAATCAGTGCTTGGATTAAAAATCTAAGAGCACCGTTGAATCTGTAGTGTCGGGAATTTCTAATAGGAGGCTTCACTTCAGCCGCAGTAGGTCGGTAGAAAAAGATATATTTTTTGATATATAAGAGAATAATAAAATAACAATGTTATTTTATTTATCTATCTTTCTCCAATGAACAAGCAGCGGTGGTAAGAAAAATTCATGTCAAGAAATTAATTGTCTTAACTCTTTATCTTTTTAATAACACCATTCAAATTTTGGAGGTTCAATAATTAAATTTACCCCATAAATTCCCAGTGGTGTTACCCACGTCTTCCCCCTCCTATTTATATGTATCTTTGGAAGGGGTGTTGGCATTACATCACCAATAGGTAAATTTCTGATAAAATACTACGATGCTAACCACATGGAGGATGGGACTAGTTTCAGCGAGTGATAATGACCGCCACCAAATCATGAACGATGAAATCCAACTCCTCCTCAAATGTATAAATTTTCCAATGATCTTGAAATTGGGGTTTTTATCCTTTCTAATTTCCATAGTTTTTGAATAATTATACTACCCTCGTCCTATTAATCTAACGCAAAGGGCGCAAACAAAATGAAAAAGGCACAAACCCTTCACATATTGTTGAAATTTGACATGTTCTTCATTATCAGTTTATTTGGGTAGGAAGAAACGTGAAACAGTGGGTTTAACGACAAATAGGGAATCATGGGGAGTCCATTGGCACCTCCAGATGGCGAAATCGGCCACTGGATCTCAACTAGGGTCTCGCAGAAGACCACCAGCAACCGACTCTTGTGGAGGAGGTGATTGCAGTGGCCGACTCTCATCGGCCGTGAAATAGAGGTCGGCGTGCCGTCACGCGCCTCCGGAGAACAAGGCCACAACCGTAGCCTCGGCGAGTGAATATAGTGGTAGGCTCGAGCCCAACTCAGATTGTGGAGTGCCGCGCAATGATGTGCACCAGAGAGAGGGCCACGACATTTAGCCGTAGTGGACAATGGTGGTTGGCACTGGTTGTCCATGGCCGGAGGCGAGAAGCGCACCGTCGTGCACCACTAAAGATGGCCACGAGACAGAAGTCGTGATAGCGGGCTAAGACCTACTATCGGTAGGTCCTGCGGGCGACCTGTCGGCGCCCCGTGGCACCGCTGTTCAGACTTTGAGTGGGGGAACCCCCTGCTAGCTAGGGAGGGCCTTGATCCAACGAGTCACGCCTCCAGTGGACTAAGCCCCTCTGTGTCCTAGGCCGGTCCATGGCCCTATGGGCCAAGCCCACAGCGGACAAGCCCAACCAAGATGACATGAACCAGGTCAGATCGGCCTAGACTGGTTCGGGGCTGGTCGGACCGGCCTTAGACCCTTTTAGGACCAGTTACACTAAACAAGCTGTAACATCTGAACCAGGCGTATGATTGAAGAATTGTCTATGGTGCTGGGATCCTTATAGAGAGACGTTCTATTTGGTATAATCTACATGAGTTTTTGATAAAGTTTTAGTATGGATGGCTTTGATCGATTCTGAATCCAACCAGGCCCTTGGTACTAAAACACTTATAAGTCATAGACAGGGCATCCGATTGATGCACCGTATATAGCATTGTAACACTTACAACATGGTGGTCCATTTTGACACATATTTTTGGATATTTTTTTGCTGTTGTGGTATGTCCGACGACATGGATAGATGATCCTCCCAGAATTAAGCATTCATAGTGCGGGAATCTCTTGAATGGATATAATTTGATGAAAGATCATCGATCCTATGTGGGTCTGAATCTATCGATCTTGTGTGGGTCAGAACATAGCGATCCTTTGTGGGTCAGTATCTATCAATACTGTGGGGGTCAGCACCTAGAAATTCTATGTGGGGTAGAATCTATCGATCTTATGTTTGTCAGCAGCAGAGCCTCTCAACAGAATAAGATGATCTAGTTTTACGACTAATCATCTGTACTTTTGTACATAAGTTATATACCAGGTGTGAGATGATTATTTTACAATAATGATGTTACCATTGTTATGTTACCTTTGTGTTACTTTTACCTTCATGGTGTTACCTTTTTGGTACTTTTACCTTCTTAGTGTTACCTTTGTTGTACTTTTACCTTTGTGGTGTTTCCTTTGTAGTGTAACCTTTGTGGTATTCTTCCCTCATGGAACAGTTGTGTAAATGGATTAAAAGTTTGATCCTTATGTTTTCTCATGAATTAGATGATTATATTTTGATAACATTGGTTTATGTATGGACATATACCTAAGTAGAGTTTATGACTATTACTTCGTGCTTTGTAATTGAGGTCTTTCTTTGTGGGTTTTCCTTTGTTGAACTCTGGGAGACCATCGGGGGTGTCAGGGTCCCTACTAAGTATTGTTATACTCACCCTTTAACGGGATATTCCCACACCCTGCTTCGTATTGTGTAGATGATGGACCATGTTGGTCTAGGGTGAGGGATCTTGGACACGATGGTTCTTAGAGGTGGACCATTTGAAGTGACACGACGCAATGACTACTGACTATGAGTTGTAACTACCTATCGGGTTTGATCCTTGGTGGGAATTCCAGGAGTTATTTTCTCTTTCATTTTACTTTAACTTTCTAGTTGGGCTTTTTTTCCATCCCATTTACTTTTAGTACACTTTTTACAACAATATTTTAAATCATGGATTCTTATTTTTGTGTTCTTGGATTGTGTGTTTGTACTGGATTAAAGGAAACACCGTCCCATTATAGGGATATACCTTTTTGGGGCTTGTCACTAGCCACTATCCTATGGATTTAGGGATTGGCGAAGTCATGGCATGGGACCTAGGGGATGGGTCATGATAAAAATGTCATGTATCAAGGAAACTTTTGTGTTTTTTGACATCATTAAACCATGATGAATTTTATATATTTAACATAATGAAAAATGGGTTGAATTTTATAGCTTAATTTCATGTGACCAGGAAATAATTGTGAATTTTTACCATTTGATACCCAAAAAAATAATTCTTGATTGAATCTATGAAAATTATTCTTTATGAATCCTCACATTTGTAGGGGCTGATGGATTGCAAGTCCATTAGTTCAAATGAGTATGCTTCATTGGAGTATAACTTATTTATGATGAAATGCCTTCCCATTGATGTCCCAACATTAGAAGTATATTTCATGGTATCATTTGGGTTCTAAGATCCAATACCAATTCTACATGAATGAAAATATGGAGGAGACCCTCTTTATTTAGGTCCTATTCATTATGATTTTGATGGAATTTGATGGTGTACAATGACCACAATTGTTTTCTCATCAATCTGTTTCAACTTATCCAATAGTGTTTATGATACATCATCATCAATTAATTGAATTCAAGTAGCTATTAGAAGAATGGGAAAATGGGCCTCTATGGGAATCACTTCCTTGGTTCATTATAGAAATTATTATCGTGTTTATTATGTATCAGTATGTGTAGTGGTTTGGTAGGACCATAAAGTATAGGGTTTCTTGTTCAGTGAAGACATATTATCCTTATCAACCATCTCTTAAAGTGTATTTTTTAGAGACTTATTGAAGGAATCTATTTATCAATTATCCACATCATGATATTAGGATGAGAGATTAAAATCAATTTTGTACTCCATGTACAATTTCTTCAACTCAGTAGCATGGAAATTAGTGAAATTTTCCATCAATATAATTTGAGGGACTATAAATCCGTGATGATATTAAACTAGATGAAGGTATTGATATTATTTATTCTGACAACATAAATATTTATTTACTCATCCCAATTGAAAATTAATTCTATAGTAGTAACGATGTACTTAAACTACTTAGATGTGATTGGGGTTAAGGCCATACTACAACTATTCCCTAGATGGAAAAGGCTCAGAATATATATATATATATATATATATATATATATATATATTCTAGTGGATGGTTGATAGAGTATTCATGAATATTTCATAATTGAAACTTCCTAGTGAACTACTAATTCTTATATCAATTTCTTCCTATAGTAACAAAGCCCCCTTAATTTGAGGGAGATCCTAGTTCCAAAATGAAGAGTTCCCCAAAGGCCTACATGTACTTCTTCCATTATAGTGGGAATATCTCATTATTCAGTTAATTTGAGTGGGATTATCAAAAATCAAAACATTTAGTGGGATTTTAATCATTATAGCCATTCCATGTGGAATCAATCACAATTTTGAGTCAAATCTATTCCTTTCTGTTTCGGTTTGTCAGGAGGGTCCAATTTTGGAAATAATTAATTATTGGTTCCATACATCTTGGGGTGGATATCAGTTCATCATACTATGGGGAGGTTTTGAACTAATTTATTTCTTCTATGTCACATATGATGACTGATGATACCATCCTTTGATGTGTGATGTGAAGGATCACTTCCTCTTAATTAGGGTTGTCCAAGAATGTGACTGCAACAACAAATGTGTTACCACAATAATTTTGTGATAACAGTACATGGTTCAATATCGGACCAAAGGGAACATCTTTATAATATATTTGATTTAGAAAATTAGAGGGGAAGATTCTACCTTTTGATGGAATATTTTCTCTTGGTCTTATTTATCACCAGATCTACATTCTGTTTGATTTTTAGGTGTTCTATTAGAGATTGTAGGGATTGTTCCAACTTGTAATGTGGGCCCTTTATTTTCCATTAATATTATTATATCCATCAAATAGTGATAAAATTAATGGAAAAAATTTATTTATCCATATAAACAAAGAAAATATTTATTCCCACCATATTGAGTCTCAGGAATTCACACCACATTCCGAATGGGCCTCAGGAGACACCATCAACATACATCCCCCATGTATGGAGGTGTCAAAGGAGTAGAAAACAACATCAACTGAAAGGATGGTGTCCACTGGTGCAATATTTATGGCGGGATGCGTTGTGAGGAAATTGGATAGGTCCAACTCTTTCACATACATCTATGACACAAAATGGATTTCATACTGTATTAAAATAATTACAACTCAGGATAAACACAAATTTTGATGGGTTGGCCAATGACTTACTTCATCATGTCGATACGAGGGACCTAGTGGACTTCATAGTGAAACATTTAATGTCTTTTATTTTTTACATCAAACATGAGTGAGAGGTAGTTTTTCTTGACATTATAATATTGGGTCTTTGTTCCTAACTTCACAAATATATTGTAGTAGAAATTGTTCTCATTCTCCCAACACTTTTTTTGTGTGAGTATAGTGACAGGTAATCATTCCGAGAAGTCCATATATTAGAGGAGTTTATTTTCTTCAACTGGAAACATCAGGATCGATCGGTGCAGCCAGTATTGGATGACTTTTTCAATGAATTATTTTCATTCCTCATCCCATTAATAGGTAATTACATTAAATATTAGTTTGATTAAGGGGAGATATTCATTAATTGGGTTTGGATATCAAACACCTAATGTACATGACATTACCTTGGAGCCCCCTTAGTTCGTCAAAATTAAAATTGGTGAAATTTCTAGAAATCCACTAGTTCGTTATGGTATGACCTCGAGGGCATGGTGGAGTACAAAAAAAGTAATTTCTCCAATGATAGCCTAAAATAACATTTTAGCGGATTCATTTTCAGATTATGCTACTAGATCTTTTTTAATACTTCTTGAAGGTCTGTGTTGTGATCACACCACATTCATGATTTTACCACCAGGAGGTCAAGATAAAATTTGGATACACATCCCATGAATTGAATAATTGTATAATGAATGGTTCATTGATATGTAGATACAAATTTAATTAATATAAATGGAATTACCTGATGCAAAAAATATCACATGGGGTGTTCTGAAGGTAATTCCTTCCTCTTTATACAAGGAAAACATTATATAATAGTACCATAATTACCCATCCATGAAGAATGGGTCTTGGAAAACTATAGTTTCATTTATAAAGTGTTCTATGATCAGAAATGGGATACGATATTTTTTAGTGCCTATTAATGTCTTTAAAATGGATGCAGACAAAAAATTTATCTTGTTTATGAGGATAAAAATAATTTTAATGACCTTTTTTGGGTATTTCACTTCATAAAAATAATTATCAATGATTATTTTTTCAACACCCACCTCCACATTAGTAGCATTAGATTGGTTCATCCTCATAGATACCGGATTGAATCATCGGTGGTCGTTGGGTAATCCAAGATAGTGTGTATCAACATCTAGATTCTATATGGGTATTTCTATATAATTGTAAGAGGACACATATTGATTTTTTTAAAATATAATTTATTTTTATATTTATTTTAAGGGAATGGAAGAAGTAATTAACATAATATATTGGTCTTCTTTTATTTCTATATTTTCTTTCCGGATCTCATTACTAGATATATATAATTAGTTTTATTACCACATGTAAATTTATGTGTAGCACATAATCACTATTAAGAATACACTATGGATTAAAATGGGATGTCCCAAAGCTAATGGGAGATGAAACCTATATATATTATTTGAACATAGGTTGTTTTCCATTCCCTTTTTAAAAACCTTCTACGAAATATATGGCTTCACAAAAATTGAAGGCGTAACTCAGACTGTGTAGTTTTCCTACCATTCCATTGATGTGGTATTTCCAACACTGAATAAATGTCGAAGGTACTACCATTTTGAAATTTAACAAACACCATGTGTCATGGAAATTATATATAGTTTCTTTCTATACAAAAATTAACTCAAAATTAGATGTGAGATCCCCAAAACTGATCATTGTGTATGATCTTGCTGGGAGGTTTTTCCATGCTCTTATCATAACCTAGAATGGTTATATTTATAGTATATAAATAAACTTCTATAGATAACAAATTTGGGAGGGTCTAACTCATGATGAGGTTTATCATGGAACCATTTTCTGTCATATCCCATTGAAATTTCACATTTTCATGTCATCCAAAAACATATTGTGGTGTGATGTGTCCTAGAATGACCTCTTCCAGATGTTTCACTATAAAAAATATGGATTCTATAAATTATTAAAGCATAGTATCCAATGTATAATCCTCAAATGCAATGAATTATTTCTCAATGTCCTGTGGGATCTATAGGGATTCAATGAGTTTCTATCTATGTTATTTTTAAATATGTGTTGAATTTATGATTATGTGACTGGAATAGAAAATATAAAAATATTTTAGAATTTTATACTTTTGAACATTATATATGTACTTCCCAGGGTGCGATTTATAATTATTATGTGTTTTATGAGCTATGTAATTTCAGGTAGATGGTATTATAGATTTTTCAAATGAAGAGGTAGAATATTCATATGGTGGGATTGGTCGTGTTGGCCTTCACCAATATTTTGGCTAATCAGACTACCACACCATTTCCTATCGGTCTTGTAAGTTGAATTCATGTGGAATATAGCTATTGGGGTCTAAGACACATCCATTTCCCTATTTTATTTTTCTAGATTACATTCTCGTGGATTTCACCTATATATATTCACCTATGGAGATGTGACCAACTTATTATGTCTGGCCACTCCCGTGTTGTTCTCTATATCCTAGACTCCCGCACCTTTAGCATCAGGCCCCATGCTTCAAAAAAGTTAATTAATACCCGAATGAGTATTATTCCGTGATAAAGAGGTCAAAGGAGTTTATTACATTAACAAAACCTAATATGAGTTCTTTTTCTAATGAGGGTTCCATTTGGTGTGGTGATGCCCAAACTTCAGATATTACAACGAAAAAATCATCAAAAGCTAGAGCTTATTCCAAAGTTGATGGTGACTCTTCCTCTTCCATCTCTTCATATTCTTGATGGTCACATCCATCTATATGTGTAATTATTGATTGAACCTCCTTGGGAGATGAAATATTAATGGGTTTGTGAAGATGTTCTCTTGAGGGGTCATGATCTCAATCATCTATTTCCCGAGTCATATAATAATTGAACATCTAACCAAGACTATCTAGAAATTTTTTATATTTACCTTCTTCTTATGTATAGGAAATGGATATATATGTTAACTGCACTGGTGAGTTCTCCAACATCCCTAGTCTTCAATTGACCATGCTTTGGAGGACATATTTGAAGATCATGAAATCCTAGATGTTGTTCAATAGCCTTTTATGGTAATGTGTGTAGTCAGGATGATCTGTGTGGATAATATCATTGGTTTTCCTATGATGTGGAATCTTGAGAATATTATTGTCTATAACTATAAGTAAATATTCTGATACTTGTTATTTCTATAAGGACTATACTTTATTCATCCATTTCACAAATACCATGTGACCATTGTCTCTTTTTCTCTTCTAGTTGAGGGTGATTATATTGTTATTTATAGTCTATAGTATATACCAGGTGGTTTAGAACCTACCTAGGTTCTTGGTTGGAAACTATTATATGTTCAAGGGTAATAGAATTAGTCTCAACCTTGTGGTTCTTTTCCCCTATTATGATATCTTGAGATAATACTTATCTCGGTTCTTTTGAATGGTGTATTCTATATGATATTCTATTTCTGAATAATCACATCATCGACATAGATATTAATATGATAAGAGGTTTTTATATGTCATCCTATATTTTTATGTAAGGATCACCATCAAATTTATATACAAGAGAGGGATTTTGGATAAATTGTTTAGGCATTTCCATCTTGTTATGAAGTTAAACACCCTCCCATTATAACATTTCCTACAGTTTTTCATGAATGCAATTTTCATTTTCATCAATATAGAGATGAAATAAAATTTTAATTATTGATTAAGGTCTTCCCATCCTACAAAATATTCAACTGTAACGTTACTATACAAGAAAATGGTTGACCCTATCAAATCCTATTAAAAACACCTCATCTTGGATGCCTCTTGTTTATCTCGAGGGTGCATGATCAACCCTACAAGGACACAAACTGCATGAAATGTTATTCTTGGTCTCCCACACTTTCAAAGGTAGAGAAGTTAGGATTTATGTTATCAAGTTGTGGAAAAGTTTCATCAACCATTTCAGGATACAGAATCTTTTGGGATGCATAGGGTCGTATTTCTTTCCAATGGATTCCATTAGAGAAGCTAGGGACTCAATGGAATTTAGATGATCCAGAGGTAATGATTTCTAATATGACTATTATATATTATGAGATAATAGGGAATGATAAAGTACCCTCATTTTCATATCCCTCATAATATAAATCAATGCAAATACTAAACTATAACCCTATATTTGGATATACAATCAATAATAATACAAGATGTCATGATCATTTTCAAATTCCACATTTATGTAGACTAGATGCATGAATTCAGAGCCGATATGAAACTTAGATGGTGTTCATACATGAGTATAGAATCATTCCCGATGTATGGGAGGTAGAATATTCATCTAAGCATGATTATCATAATCATTGGTATTTTTTCCCTCTGTATATTCTTATTGAGTTGTTTGAGATTTTTTATCTCATTCTAATATTGTTCCAACTCGTTCTCTAAGGAAGGAATTTCGGATCTTCTCAATGGTGTGTGGAATATGAACACATGAATCTGTTTATCCTTAGAATTATTCTACTATAGAGGTGGAAACTCAATATGTGGTGCCATGTTTTGAATCTTCCTATCGTTCTTTTTGAATTCTACCTCATTTTGTGTATCAATATCTCCTTCTTACCTGGTAATATTTCCCATTTTTCTTCCCTTTTCATTTTAATCATTATCAACATTAACTATCGAGTTCATAGGAATGAATTTCATCATGATATTTTAGGAAATGGTATTTTTACCATTACACTAAATAGAATAAGGTATTCTAGGCAATTTTCTCTAGGTCTGTATTTCATAACCTTGTCCATATTGGACCATTTTTTCCTACTACCCAAGAGGGGATTTATTTCCTTCACCATTTGTTCCTCTAATCGTAGCCTATGAGTAGTGACCATGAGGGAGTTTCTTGTTGTTATTAAAAAACAATGACCAAATAGAAGAGGTTAGTTTGGAACAATTATGAATGGATGTAATTACAACTGTTTATATTTACCTCATGACATATAGAATATTGAGTCTCTTTGAGGTGATGATGAATATGAAAATGTTGCCATCCCTATACTATGAGGACTATTCTATGCATCCATTAAAATATTTTTATCCTATTAATGAGGATAAAATGATTATATTATAGGATTTAATGATTCCTAGGATGGAAATTTGGATTGAAATGTCCTATTCATATGGTATCGG
Source organism: Viscum album (assembly GCA_963277665.1). Taxonomy (NCBI): domain Eukaryota; kingdom Viridiplantae; phylum Streptophyta; class Magnoliopsida; order Santalales; family Viscaceae; genus Viscum; species Viscum album. The sequence continues at coordinate 574,981,746 of OY728138.1, read as the reverse complement.
GTTGATCAATTATTTCTAGTGATTTCATTAGGACACTTTTTGGGTATCAAAAAACTAGTGATAACAATTAAGTTGAAAATTTCCCCATCCTAGTGTGAATGTGTATATTTACAATAGATGCAGATATGTCCTGAATACTCTTAGGGATTAATGTTACAAGGGGTGGTGGAGGTTAATATTCCCCCATCCCTAGGGGATTGGTTTTCTATTGAATGAATGTTATGGTGTCTACTATTATGAATTTCATTTATTTTCTATTACTTTTTTTATGTATGCGTTTTGTGAAATTTCTTCCAATGATAGGAGTCACGATACTTGGGATGTTTTTGGGTTGACTTGAACATTGTATTTTGTGTTTGAAAAGAATTTCTATAGTTTTGAGGCACCCAGTTGAATGATCATTTGGAATCACTATTCCACTATACCTATTTTCTGGGAATCATTTAAGATGGGGTATTCTATTGTAAAGACAAACTAGCTCAGGTAATACCTGGTACCTTAATTTTATTCGAGATTTTGATATTATAGAATGCCATATATGGTGAATTTTTTATTAATAGAGGTTAGGTGAAATGAAACACTGAATAATTTTCACATCCTCAAATACATATACATAAATATGCTTCAACTATCAGTTGTAGAAGATTTGTAATGCAATGGAAGCAAGCATGTGGAATATTTTCACTTGTTTTTGTTTCTTTATACCAACTATTGAGATAGTTCCTATCATAGTTATGTATAATGTGTATTTACGGTCTCAAGGTGACCCTTATATTGTGTATATCATAGGTGTGTAAAATTTAACCACAAATGATTCACCCACATAAGTTTTCATAAGTAAGGGATGAAATCCATATCTAGATTATATGGGATCACATAGTCAGATGTTGCATGTAGAAATAACATGGAAGGGGGGTTGTTTCTAGATAAATCTCTCCAAAGGTCAATGTCATCATTCACATCATCTGGGTGATATGCATCCATCGGGTCTGACCACAAAGGTTATCTCAATAGAAATAATGTAGACCATGATGAAGGGTTACCAGTTGTTGGTATGGGAATATGCATTGTTGACCCTTATGTATATAAAAACTCTGTCATTGATGCATATGATTTTTTAGAACCTATTTATATGGAGGTGTCTATGTAACACCAGGACTTATTTGTTTGTGGGAGATATCACCAAGGGCAGGTTGACCACATATGATGTTAGAAGAAGAGACCCAACAATACATCTACAAACTACAATGATTAGAAATATCATTTTAATGGTCTCATTATACAATGGATGAAGATTTTATGGACTCTTGGGGTGTATAGAATGTTTCTACTGTAACCATAGAGAAACTGGAATGGAGTGGACTAGGGATAAGAGACTCTTTATGTGTTGGGTCCTAAATATTTCTAACTACCATTTTGGGGTTGTGTATGCATATGAGCCTGTTGTATAATGATTTTAGAAATATATATATTATTTTTAGGTGGTGAGATAATATGATCCTAATATTTATAGGTTATCATATAATTCCAATGAGGATCTTCATTATGAATTGGAATATAATATTTCATGTTGGAGGTTTTCAGAATATATTGATCAACCCCAGATGAGGTGTAGATATGAGCCTCATTTAAATATGAATTCTTCACTTGAATCTGTTTCCAAATCTCTATAATTGGATAAGGTATATGAGAATCATTTTTATAGACACTAATGGAGGATGGTTTCTTCATTCATTGGCGGATGTAGGGATATAACTGTCGATTTCATAAAATACTAAAATATGACATGAAGCATCACAGATAAGAATATGTGAATGGCCGGATGTATGTGAAACTCTAACCTGGTAGGACCATGTTGGATTTGAAATATAAGTATGATCCTATTAAATTTTAGTATACCACTGGTTTTATCAATAGTGATATGAGAATGTCCTAAGGCTGGTGTTTCTCTCACTTATTAAGCCCTGGTAAGAATAGGAACATGATCCTAGTCCATTTTCTTTTGGGTATGTCAGTGGTATTTTTAAATAGGAATGTGATATTTTCCCATTGAATATGACACACTCAATTGGCGACCCTTAGATGGAATACAAATATTTTCCTGATATAATGCCTTTTGCTTTATGGGAATATTATGATAATCCTCCAAGACAATAGTAATAATGTGCAATTTCTCCAGAGTAAACACATGATCTTGTCCATAAGAGTGTTATGTTTTCTTGGTGGTATGAATTGGAATATGAACCAATACATGTATCTGTACCAGTGATGGAATATGATGTTGGATTTCATCGATGTTGGTAAGATATAATGAATATTTATTACCATTTTCATAGGAATGTGTGTATTCAAATTATTTAACTCCAATATATATTGGAATATATAATCCATTGATGTGGGTTTATAATCCCACCAACTTCCTCCTTGTGCCATAAAAATAAGTCTATGGGATTTTAATAGGGGGTAGGGATATGTGTTTCTACCAAGATTTCTAAATAGTGAGATATTTCATCCATTTATTTGGAATTTATGTAATTCAATGTAGGATCAAATTTTTTGGTGGAATTTTCTTACAATGATAATTTTCCAACATTGGTTTATATTTTTTAAGACATGTAAGGATAGATATTTTATATATTTATTTTGTAGCTTAGTGAGGTGTTATAAAGATATCATGGTCCTAACCTTGTCTATTGGACAAAAAATAGTTAATATTTGATCAATATTAGTATAATAATGTTTTAAGTTTTATAGAAATGAAATATTGATCATTAATGATGATCAATGTTGTTCATAGATAGTGATTGGGTATTCTTGATATTGACTCATCTATTTGGAAATTGATGGATTGGGAAATAAAGAAAATATATTTTTACATTGTGTGATACCATTTTCTGTAATAGTAGTTATTTCATAAGTATCATATCATTGGATATTTCCCTCTATGATGGAGGTGATTTATAAAGTTTAAAATATTTCCCAGTTAAGGATGTATCATTAAATTTTTTATAATGTATTCAATTGGTAGTCAATTGCCTTAATGTTTGATATATTTTTATGAAAAATAATTTGTGTTATTAATCATTATATGATGGTAATGATGGAACATATAATACTACCCATTAATTTAGTGTAACAACACAAAAAGTTTCTAGAATATTCCGGGGAGAGAGATAATAATATATGATAGATGTTTTGGGATGATATTTCATTATATATAGATATCAATAATTTTTTTTGATTGATCTTATAATGGATGCGAGGATCATAAAACCGTTGGTCTATTATTTAAAATTTTATTTCCCAATTCAACTACTATAGTTGAAAAAAGTTTCTTGGGAGTATTTTAGAAAATTTATGAGTTATGGGTAGTTTATTAATTATTGTTGGTCCATAGCGTTAATGATTTTAGATATAATTTCAGATTCACCCTTATGTTCATAGATAAATATACATTCATGTAATCCATAAATATAGGTATTTTTCTAAGAGTCTGTGTTTCACGATTGACTAACTATTAAATTATCATCCATGAAAACATAGTTTTTATAGAAAATGTTTATAAAAATGTCTTCGTAATCTGTATGTTTCATTGTTGTGCATCATTATAATAAAAACACATATTGATTATATTTATATCAAAACTAATGTAATTTTTAGGATCTATAGTAATATTCAGTATTATTCTCTCATAATTTTTGTGGATTAACATGAGATAAAAGGTTAGAGATACTAATTATTTATTATTCATGGATATATACACTTATCACACATATATATCTCTTATAAATTCTATCATATAATTCCAAATAAAAATAAAATGAACAAGTTGTTAATTTGTAATCAATAAAGATTTTTTATTAGATAAATAATTTTATATTTATATCTATATCCCCAAAAATGTCTGGACATTTATCCATATAATTTTCAATTATTTTTCCTCCATTTTACATATAAATTTATTTTTAAAATTAACTTAATTAGATACATAATTAAATTTTGTATTATGAAAAAATACATTGGTATTTTGATTGAAATCATGGTTTCTGATATCAAAAATTATATTTTTTTACTCTGATAAGGATAACGTTTTTTTGAAAAGTATGAATTTTTACTAAACTATAGTTATGAAAAAACAAATATGATGGGTAATTTATTAAAAAATTTATTTGTACTTTTTTCCCATTCGTCGATATAAAACTGTATCTTTTCTAGATTTCTTTGGAAACAAATTTTTTTTTTAAATTGATATAGGATATTATATAAGAGTGAATATATTATGATCATTTAAGATACGAATCATTGAGAAATTAATGTGAAAGATTATTTTTGTATTCATGTGTCTTATGTAACACCCAGAGCTTCAACGATACGCCTCTCTTTCAATAAAGCAATAGCTTGCATTGTATGCAAGTTCGCGATCTAAAACACCGTGACTAATCAAAGTAGCCGTTATGAATAGTAATACTTAATTTTTGAAATTTTATAAATTTTATTTTTCCAAATGGACTTCGTTTTTGTATTCGTAATATCAAAATTATCCTAAGTTGAATTTTTTGAAACTTTTTGAGAACTTCCAATTTTTTATGAATAGTGAAAAATACTTAAAACAACTTTTTTAATCAAAATAATTTATTGTAAAAAATTATACTATTTAGTGGTTTTAAAGTATAATAAGAATATATTTTTACCATTTTATCCAATGGTGGTCATTAGAATTAATTTAACATTGAAATTGGGCATGAACAATTGTCAATCTTTTGATATAAATTGTTTCTTAAAAACACGCTATTTGTTGTGACAACGGAAATTAATTATAAAATTAATTAATGAAACTTATATGTTTGGAATTTTGTAAAATAAAAATCATTTTTGAAATCAGAATATCAAATATAGCTTAGGGTGAATTTTTGGGATTTTTCTGAAAAACATTAATTTTTGATGAATAGTGAAACCACTAAGTGGTACTTATAAAAACTGATTTTTCGTTTAAATGAAATTTTACCACTTCTGTGTTTTGAATTTCAAAAATATGACATTAATGGTTGTCATTAATAAGTAAAATGTGGTTCAATGAGAATAAAATAATTATTGGTGAATAGTAACTTTTAAGTTCTTAATCGCGATTAGAGGTAATTAGTGTAGTTTAAGGTAAAAATAATATTTTAATAATATGAGATGAGCTTGACACATGGCCTACCCTCATTAGATGTGTCATGGCCGACCAAGAAAATCCATGGGTCAACTTGGGGACCCCATGGAGCCACTTTAGTTGGAAAATGACATAAATACCTTTTATTTAATGTTAAAGTAAAAAAATGACACAAACATGAAATACTTTACTAAAACAATTTTTACATGGGGTTATACAAGTCATATATTTGACTATAAATAGTCATTGGAAATATAAAAATCTTTCCTACATCATAGTATTTTTTTTATAATTTTTACACATTAAATAAATTAAATTATTTATGACATCATGATGATGCAGCAATGACCTCATTATTTAACGATTTAAATAAAATGGAAAGATAATGTAATATCTAAGACCTACACATGTCCAAAAACTACTGTATGGGTTGATTTCGAACCCTTATCACCTTATCCTAGAATTATATCAATGTGGTACCTCTTAAATCCGAATACCATTTTAAAATAAAGTTATTTTTCTTTACTTTCCAAGAGTGCCCCTCCTCTCCTATTATAAAAGGCCCCCACCTCTACCACCTCATTCACACGTTCAAGCCATTTGGCTCAGCCAAAGTCTGCACAAATACTCTCCCAACTTCCCCCTATTACTCCTAGAAGCCTCACAATGGGCATAACGTTTCCCAAGGAAGCCTTTGGCTCAAATCAAAAAGAGTTACCCAATTTTAAGGTAATGTATTCGCTTATGTTATTTTGTTTTATTTTGCTTATCCAACCCCCTAAACTCTTTTTATTCATTTATTTTGTAACAAAAATAGTATCCTCAATATAATATTATGTTTTTATAAGAATTATTCGAGCTACACTTACACACACCTACATCTAATGGTTAAAGAACATACTGTTTCTGTTGATGGTGAATTTTTTCCTCACGAAACGATAATTGTTCAACACTCATATAACACCACTAATGGTGGCCATTATGGTGAAACTATTTTTATATATGATATATATTATGTTTTTGTTTTCCTTATGATTTTGTATTTTTCATTTATGGCATACCTTTATCGTTTCCATTATGGGTAAACACGATATTTTCAATTTAGGAAGTGCGGACTACAGCCCCCTCAAAGTGATTTGAATCGTTAATACCATATGTGGGATGTATAAAGGATGGAGTAAATGATATTATATATGATATTATACTGTAATTATAATATACCTTTATATCGTTAGGATTTCATTAAATATGAAATAGAAATGAAAGTAGTATTCTTGCGTACGTACGGCTTACCGTCTCCATGAACGGTGCATTTCATTTCATACCTCTAAACGTTATGGAATATTATAAATGCATATATATACTGGATATATATGAGATATATTCTATCTATAGCATTAATATAATTCTGGATATAATGGATATATCGCCACATGAACAAATTGTAATTATAAGAATTTTATTTTTGACTCAAGTACCTAAGATCGAAAAAACGACCGTTATAAACTTAAATAATTACATAATGTTCATGACATGGTAATAAGTTATATAAAAGGAATAATGGACTTGAAAAAGGTTCATAATAAGGTAGAGATTAACTATATTTTATTATTTAGGAGATCAAATAACGGTCGAGTGAATTCGGACACGAGGTAAGAGAATTTCTTAACCCAATTTCCATTCTTTGGGTTAATCCCCTGCTTTCAAATTATGTCATGATATTATTATGTCCTATCTTGTATTTTTACTTTCTTTATGTTTACTTATAGTGAATAAACATAATAGATCTATTTTATTTGATCCTTTGAAGGACTTCGTCTCAACCTCCTTTCATTGAGGCATATTTGGTTTTATACACAACTTTCTTTTATACAGTGTATAAACCCCTTTGACTTTTACGTTTATTTAAAAGGAATCTTTTTTATATGAAGCATTTTACTATACGACAAAAATGGAATGTTTTTCTTTACGTACATATGAGGCGACAATGACTTCTCCACTGCCGTGACCATTATTTGAGTTTCAGCTTCCTCTACAAGCCATCACTTTTTTTAATGAAAAATAAATACAAAGTTTTAACTTTCTTTTATATTGGTATTGAAAATGGTTTTGAAAGAGTTTTTATTATATCAATGTGTTGTATTGATATCTTGTGATTGAAATGTGGAAATGTTATGTTTCCTTTATGCATGTTTTATGTGATTCGATTATGTTATGGTTTATGATAAGTTTAAACCTGTTCATATGAGCAATTCATTGGACTTAATAAGTGACGGGTGGAGCCCGCTATAGCTCCTCGATGCATCAGCTGATCTCATGAGACAATCTAGTGTCTTGGCACGAGGCCTTGACAAAATCTTATTTGTTGTCTTGGCATGAGGCCTTGACTACGTGGTTATGATAGTCTGGCATTATGCATTCCATCATTATGAAAGTGGTTATTGATATTGCATGGGATTATTAAACTAGTAGAATATCCATGTGAGTAAGTAAATGGCATTATTTAATTTTATTTTTGCCATATTATGTTGAAGTTCATGGTTAAAAGGATTTTGTTTTAGTTATACATTGCCTTAAATGTTAATGTTTATTTATGAAATCTTCCGCAATATTTTTATCCTTACTGAGCATCTGAGCTCACCCCTTTCACTGTTTTAATATTTTCCTGGATGTGAATAAGTATTTTATGAATGACCTGCAGGGATAGTCAGAAGAGGATATGAGTGTGGACTATGGAGACTTTGTTATTGTAGTTTTTCTCCTTATGATGTAATGTAACATTTATGAATGTATCTACTGTTCCCAAGGCTACTAAACTAATCGGTCTTTCGAGACATGATCTTTTGTGATCATGCAATGTTACGAAGTAATGCACCGACTCTGGGTAGCTGGGGTCGGGGCGTTAGAGTTGGTATCAGAGGCAGTTTAGTACTAACCTTGGAAGCTAGATTTAGAAAAACTCTGATTAGAGCACATAGCCCAAAGATAGACTTTGAGGATTAGTATAGAAGAACTTCCTAGAATTTTGGTATTATATAGATGTTGTGAGTTTTCCGAGAAATACATCCTTGTCTGGATATGAGCAGGTAGAGGCGGCTCTGGCACATATGTACCAAGGGATAAAATTCGAAAACACCGCTTTGAGCTAGACTCGAACAGGAATTGGTTCACAAAAACGGGCCTTACTGCACTCTTGGTTACGACACTCCCGGGGGATATGGTTAGGATAATTCTCATTTTCATTACAAACCACTATGAAGGGTTATGAGTTTATACATCTCAAAGAAAACATATTTATGATTATGGATTATATCCATAAATAGTTTAATTTATGTTAAGTATTTTATAAGTATGGAATTATGTATTTTTATTCATAAGCTAATCTAGTTTATGCCATTGTTTAGAAATGGCGCCTAGTGGAAAGAATGGAAACTGTATCAATGAACGCACTCTGTGTAGGGATTTCCCTCCTGCTCAAGATAATTATTGTGGATCTGGAGATACAACTGATGATGATCAACTTTTTACCATACTGGGACAACTCACTCATGTTATGAATAATAACCTTACTCGTATGGAGCACCATGATCCGCAATGTGGAGGATCAATGTTAGACCGCTTCCTGAGGAAACAACTGCCAACATTTAATGGGGGTAAAAATCCATTAGTAGCTGAGAAATGGATAAACTCCTTAGAAAAAATATTCCATGCCTTGGGGAGTAGCGAAAGGGAGAAGGTTGTCATGGCTGTCTACCGCCTCACTGGAGATGCCGATCAATGGTGGTCGCTGATTCAAAACACAAATGATAATGAAGAAGTATCGAATATGGAATGGAGAGAGTTCAAAGATCTTTTCCTAGAAAAATACTATCCTCAAGACCATCGAGCAGATATGGAAAGACAATTTTTGAGTCTGAGACAAAAGGAGGATGAGAATGTCGCAAAGTATGAGGCTAACATTACAAGGTTAGCGAGGCATGGAGTACATTATATACGTAACCCAAGAAGTAATATTGATCATTTATTTGATGGTTTAAAACTATTTCTCCGTCGAGCATTAGTCTCACAAACCTTCTCGTCATACGAAGATATTGTCTCGTGTTCTATCAAAACATAAAAGGAATTCTCTAAGTATTATGACAACAAAGTAAAGCAAGAGAAGAAGAGAAATTTGGATCAAGAGAGAGATAAAGGGAAAAAGGGAAAGAAGGATTTTCCATTATGAGATAGTTGTGGGAAGAATCACCCTGGTACTTGCCTAAAAGGAATGTGAGTTTGTTATAAATGTGGGGAAAAAGGTCACCAGGCGCGTGATTACAAGGAAAAGAGAGAGGCTATCAATGTTGAATTCTACAATTGTAGGGAAATGGGTCATTATGCAAATGAATGTCCTAAGCGTCAGGGAAACTTACCTTAGAAAAGGCCAAGGGATCAAGGACAATCTTATGATGTTACTACAGTTGAAGCGGAATAATTAATTTATTGGTGCTTTTGGACTCAAGGATTATATTCTGGTTATAAGGATAATGTGATTGTACTGCAGTACTTGTTGTTTTCATTAAGGATTTAATATGATGAAGGTAATCATATTTTTTGTATGTGACAATAATATAAACTTTACTTTGTTTGGGGAATCTGATGTTATAATTGATTTTGGAATTTAAAGACCTTTTAGAAAATTTCTGGACAGTGGTATTTTGGATAACTTTGGATAGTATTGTTTAAGGATAAAACATTTATGAAGATTATTTTTGGAATATTATAGTTTTAGGAAATGGAAAACCTGCAGGGTGGGGTATAACCCATCACGTCGGACAAAGCTACAGGAATCGAACCCACAACCATAGTGCGAAAGGCCTTTATTACCTACCACTAGCCTACAGGAAGTCACTGGTTATTACAAAATAGTTTTTCTAATCTAAATGGTATGTGTTAATATTTGGAACCTTATACAATTAGGATAAATAGAATATTTTTGAGTTGTATTACCTTTTAGAGTGAAAGATGGGTTTGTGGTAAGAATTTATTAAAGAATGAATGTCTACATGACAAGTATGTATATTCCCTTACGTTCTTAGTAAATCTCCTAAATAAATTCCTCAACTTTATAAAAGGTAACTCAAAACAAAAATGTTGTCGGTTAACTTTTCCAAATAGGGAATCAATGATTGTTTAACCAATCACAAGTTTGTGATTTTCTTTTAGTTTACTTTCTCCTAATCCTGTTTTCTACAACTCTCCATCAGACCTTGATGGTTTGTTTCTCCTCCATATCCATATTTTCATAGAATTCTAGAATGGGCTATCTCGGGTGACCTTTGTACTTATCTTGCTTTCTTTTAATGTTATATTTTTATTAACCTTATTTCCGATGTGGGTTTTCCCCAAAGGTATTTTCTATTTTCAACCTTTTGTTTTCAAAGAAAAATTTCAAATTGTGAGGACGCAATTTATTGAATGAGGGGAGAATGTAACACCCCGAGCTTCCATGATACGCCTCTCTTCCAATAATGCAATAGCTTGCATTGTACGCAAGTTCGAGTTCTAAAACACCGCGACTAATCAAAGTAGCCGTTATGAATAGGAATACCTAATTTTTGAAATTTTATAAATTTTATTTTTCAAAATGGACTTCGTTTTTATATTCGTAATATCAAAATTATCCTAAGTCGAATTTTTTGTAACTTTTTGAGAACTTCCTATTTTTTATGAATAGTGAAAAATACATAAAACAACTTTTTTAATCAAAATAATTTATTGTGATAAATTATACTATTTAGTGGTTTTAAAGTATAATTAGAATATTTTTTTACCATTTTATTCAATGTTGGTCATTAGAATTAATTTAACAATGAAATTGGGCATGAACAATTGTCAATCTTTTGATATAAATTGTTTCTTAAAAACACGCTATTTGTTGTGACAACGAGAATTAATTATAAAATTAATTAATGCAACTTATATGTTTGGAATTTTGTAAAATAGACATCATTTTTGAAATAGGAATATCAAATAAATCTTAGGGTGAATTTTTGGGATTTTTCTGAAAAACTTCAATTTTTGATGAATAGTGAAATCACTAAGTGGTACTTATAAAAACTGATTTTTTTTTAAATGAAATTTTACCACTTCTGTTTTTTTAATTTCAAAAATCCTACATACATGGTTGTCATTAGGAAGTAAAATGTGGTTCAATGAGATTAAAATAATTTTTGGTGAATAGTACCTTTTAAGTTCTTAATCGCGATTAGAGGTAATTAGTGTAGTTTAAGGTAAAAATATTGTTTTAATAATATGAGATGAGCTTTACACATGTCCTACCCTAATTGGATGTGACATGGCCGACCAAGACAATCCATGGGTCAACATGGGGACCCCATGGAGCCACTTTAGTTGGAAAATGACTTAAATACCTTTTATTTAATGTTAATGTAAAAAAATAACACAAACATGAAATGTTTTACTAAAACAATTTTTACATGTGGTTATACAAGTCATCGTTTTTACTATAAATAGTCATTGGAAAGCTAAAAAGATTTCCTACATCATAGTAGTTTTTTTATAATTTTTAGACATTAAATAAATTAAATTATTTATGACATCATGATGATGCAGCGATGACCTCATTATTTAACAATTTAAATAAAATGGAAAGATAATGTAATATCTAAGACCTAAACATGTCCAAAACCTATTGGATGGGTGGATTTAGAACCCTTATCAACTTATCCTCAAATTATAGCAATTTGGGACCTCTTAAATCCGAATACAATTTTAAAATAAAGTGACTTTTCTTTACTTTCCAAGAGTGCCCCTCCTCTTCTCTTATAAAAGGCCCCCACCTCTACCACCACATTCACACGTTCAAGCCATTGTGCTCGGCCAAACTCTGACCAAATACTCTCCCAACTTCCCCCTCTTACTCCTAGAAGCCTCACTCTGGGCAGAACTCTTCCCAAGGAAGCCTTTGGCTCAAATCAAAAAGAGTTAACCGATTTTAAGGTAATGTCTTCGCTTATGTTATTTTGTTTTATTTTTCTTATCCAACCCCCTAAAATCTTTTTACTCATTTCTTTTGTAACAAAACCAGTATCCTCAATATACTAGGATTTTGTTATAAGAATGATTCGAGCTACACTTACACACACCTACATCTAATGGTTAAAGAACATACTGTTTCTATGGATGGTGAATTTTTGCCTCACGAAACGATGATTGTTAAACACTCATATAACACCTCTAATGGTGGATATTATGATTAAACTATTTTTATATATGATATATATTATGTTTTTGTTTTCCTTATGATTTTTTATTTTTCATTTATGTCATACCTTTATGGTTTCCATTATGGGTAAACACGATATTTTGATTTTAGGACGTGCGGACTACCGCCCCATCAAAGTGATTGGAATCGTTAATATCATATGTGGGATGTATAAAGGATGGAGTAAATGATATTATAAATGATATTATACTAGAATTATAATATAAGTTTATATCATTATGATTTCATTAAATACGAAATAGAAATGAAAGTAGCGTTCATGCGTACGTACGACTTACCGTCTCCATGAACGGTGCATTTCATTTCATACCTCTAAACGTTATGGAATATTATAAATGCATGTATATACTGGATATATATTAGATATATGATATCTATATCATGAATATAATTTTGGATATAATGGATATATCATCACATTAACAACTTGTAATTATAAGAATTTTATTTTTGACTCAAGTACCTAAGATCGAAAAAACGACTGTTATAAACTTAAATAATTACATAATGTTCATGACATGGTAATAAGTGATATAAAAAGAATAATGGACTTGAAAAAGGTTCTTAATAAGGTAGATAATAACTCTATTTTATTATTCATGTGATCAAAGAACGGTCGAGTGAATTCAGACACGAGGTAGGGGAATTTCTTAACCCAATTTCCATTATTTGGGTTAATCCCCTACTTTCAAATTATGTCATGATATTATAATGTCCTATCATGTATTTGTACTTTTTTTATGTGTACATATAGTGAATACACATAATAGATCTATTTTATTTGACCTTTTTAAGGACTTCGTCTCAACCTCCTTTCATTGAGGCATATTTGGTTTTATACATAGCTTTCTTTTATACAGTGTATAAACCCCTTTGACTTTTACGTTTATTCAAAAGGAATCTTTTTTATACAAAGTGTTTTACTAAACGACAAAAATGGAATGTTTTTCCTTCCGTACATATGCGTCGACAACGACTTATCCACCTTCGTGACCATTATTTGAGTTTCGGCTTCCTCTACAAGCCATCACTTTTTTTTAATGAAAAATAAATAAAAAGTTTTAACTTTATTTTATTTTGGTATTGAAAATGGTTTTGAAAGCGTTTTTATTATATCAATGTGTTGTATTTATATCTTTTGATTGAAATGTGGAAATGTTATGTTTCCTTTATGCATGTTTTATGTGATGCGATTATGTTATGGTTTAAGATATGTTTAAACCTGTTCATATGAGGAATGCATTGGACTTAATAAGTGACGAGTGGAGCCCGCTATAGCTCCTCGCTGCATCGGCAGGTCTCATGAGACAAACTAGTGTCTTAGAACGAGACCTTGACAAAATATTATTTGTGTTCTTGGCACGAGGCCTTGACTACGTGGTTATGATAGTATGCAATTATGCATTCCATCATTATGAAAGTGGTTATTGATATTGCATTGGATTATTTGAGTAGTAGAATATCCATGTGAGTAAGTAAATGTCATTATTTAATTTTATTTTTTCCATATTATGTTAGAGTTCAAGTTTAAAAGGATTTTGTTTTAGTTATACATTGCCTTAAATGTTAATGTTTATTTATGAAAGCTTCTTCAATATTGTTATCCTTACTGAGCATCTGATCTCACCCCTTTCAATGGTTTAATATTTTCCAGGATGTGAAGAAGTATTTTATGAATGACCTGCATGGATAGTCAGAAGAGGATATGAGTGTGGACTATGGAGACTTTGTTATTGTAGTTTTCCACCTTATGATGTAATGTAACATTTATTAATGCATCTACTATTTCCAAGGCTACTAAACTAATCGGTCTTTCGAGACTTTATCTTTTGTGATCATACCAATGTTACGAAGTAATGCACCGACTCTGGGTAGCTGGGGTCAGGGCGTTACATCTTAGATGGTCTATGGATTAAATTTTACGAAACAAGAATGTAATAAAATATAGTTGATTGTTATTTATTTTCAGTGGAACAATGACCAATTTTTTAGAGGTTGATCTTTTTTTAATAAAAATTATTCTTTACATATGATTCTCTAAAGAGATTTTTATTCCTTATATAAATTATCGTCTAATATTTATATATAGATATAGTGGTATTTTATTAAATTGGATAGGTTTTCTTAATGTTTTTTGAAACTAATTTGGGGGAGGTTTGTTGTGGTAATTTATTTCATGTAAAAATTTTGAAAAGATTTTCTTATAAATTGAAATATTTTTTACTACATTATTTTATTTAAGTATTTATTGATATATCATTCATGAAAAAACATTAGACTGGGATGGATTATCCATACAAATTATTGATTTACTCACACTCACATACATACCTCGATGAGCATATAAGAATTGAAGGTTATGATTCATATTATAGGATGCTTAGTTTTCTATTAGGGTTGAAATATATGAGATTCCATAAATTTGGAATGTGTTAGGTTTTATAAAAATTATTAATGAGGAGTTGGAATAAAATAATGAATATTGTTTTTATTATTGTATTTACTGGTTGTTATAACATACATAAACATTGTTTGGTTAATTTTAGAAGCACTATATTTTTAACTAACTAAGTTCTGATGATTTTATTTTGTTTTTATAAATTACATGATTCCATATCAGTTTTTGTGTATTTTTAATTTAAGGGAATATTATTTACCATCATTTTGTCTTTATACTACATCACCAGTTCTCAACAACTATTAATCTCTCATAATTATGAGTCCATATGAAGTTTTTAGTTGAGGCCAATGGACACAAATTTCTATGTTGTTTCATTACAAAAAATACCATTACATTCATTACAGCTTGTTCCATTTAGCTAAATAATGGTTTCATTTTTAGTTAGTATACATATAGTTAATCTCAAATTTTATGGCCATTGGTAATCTCTTCATGTTAGAACTCTGTATAAACACGTGATAAAAAGTAATTTCATTATATATAAATTTTATTTTATTGATATAAACAATAAAAAATTTTATACATATTGATGTCATGGGAAACTCTTTCATTAAATAATAGTTTTGTTTAAAAAACTATTCATACTACAAAATATCATTAGAAACAAAATCCTTTTCTTTATAAATGATATATATATTTCTTGTGTCTTAATATTTATTATCATCAGGTTCCTTCATATTATCTTATTAGGTAAATAATTCTCATTCAAGGAAAATACCAACATGTTTTAAAAAATATCTCCCTCATAAAAGTCATAAAATGAATTCCCTCTTATATCGTTGTGAAATAAGATAAATATGTACTATTCTATTATTTTATAATCTATTTAAAAAATTATACAAATAAATTGCATATCAACAAAAAAATTTATAATAGATTTATTGAAACTTCCAGGTTCATGTCTCACAGTGTGTTTTTTCTACTATTAGTAAAAATATAGTCATGTGTGAAACAAGTTTTTAGATTAAAATCCTAGAATTAGATTTTATCCAGTTTATGAATCCTCATATATCAAATAATATAAAATAATATTTTATTTATCCATTCATATTCAATACTCTATTTCCTTTTTTTAAAATTAATTATTTTTTATACACTACATTAAACATACATTTTTTTAAGGAATATTCCAATTATTCATTCTTTTAGTAGGATATATTAAAACTAAATTAATTCTCTTAGGATAATGATTACGTATTTTTTTATATATTGATTATTTTAAGTATTTCAAATTTCTATATCATAAGAAAAAATATATCCATATATAAAAAAATTCACGAGTAATGTATAAAAACAACTGGTACCAACTATAAAATAATATTGGCATTGATCTAAATATACTGAACTATATTGGATTTAGTTTCATACTAGTATATTTTCATTTCTTATGAGAAAATATATTTATTATGCTTTATTAAATAATAAATAATTAAAGTTATCTACATTATTCATAATCAGTCAATTATAGAAACTCATATTTATATATTATTTATAGTTGATTTCTTATTTGTATATTATTTGGGAGATTAAAAGTTAAAAATAGTTTTATAATCATTAATATTAGATAGGAATGCTTAGTCTTAATAATACTGTAATTTTTTTTGGATTTTGATTCTCACAAATACACAATTTTTTTACTGATGAAATTAATTTACATATTTTTTAGGAATATAATTATTGAGAAAAATTATTTTATACATGGTTTATGATTTTTAAGATATTCTAAATGTGTTTAGGATGTATTTTATAAACACTATTTATACCCTACATTTGTTTGTAAACATAATTTTTGGTTAAAAAAACCAATGTTTGAAATCGAATGTATGGATCGTGTACCCCACCCTATTGGAAAAGTGTCGTTTATCTACCCTATAGTTTGATGGAACCCTATGTTTGAATAATGGGAATGTATTTATATAGAACTCAATCTTTTTAAAGAACCTAAAATTTGAGGAAACAAATGTTTGGTACAGGAAGCCTTCTTTCATGATCTACCAATCATTGTCAACGTTACGTTGTAGATTTGTTCATCACATGAATGTGCCCAACATTTAACTATTAAATTATAGATTATAAATTAAAGATATTTCCCATTATTTCTACCAAGGTCTCGATGGAAGTAAATACTGATTTAACCAAATTTTACAACCAATTCAAAGGCTCATATTCAATGGAGCATAATTTTCTTATTTTTAAGAGATGTTATGACTCTATAAAATGATTTAAATTGTATTGACTTAAATTTTGTTAGTAACATTATTGGATACATGTAACAGAAGGGAATACAAGAATGATATATATAAATATATATATGTAAAGAATATTTCTCTTTATGACTATATATATCAAATATCATGTAACACCCGAGACTTTTATGAGAAATATTTTGTTTTTAAATAATCAAAGGAATTTTTCACTACACACAACACTAGATTGGCTTTCTGTAAACGCAATCGCGGCCTTCCTCGATAGCTTGCATTGTACACAATACCGAGTTTCACTAAACAATGATATGCTATTAAAATATTATTAAAACTTGCCGTTTTGAATAGTAATAACCACTTTTTTGAAATTTTATAAATTTTATTTTTCAAAATGGACTTCATTTTTGGATTTTGAATATCGAAATTAGCTTTGGGAGAAATTTTGGTACTTTTCGGATAACTTTCATATTCTGATGAATAGTGAAAATTATTAAATTTTATTTAAAAAAAACTTTTTAATCGAAATAATTAATAGTGATAAATTATTAATTTGAGTGGTTTTAAAATATATTTTGAATATATTTTTACAATTTAATACAATTTTGTTCATTGGATGCAATTTCACATTTAAACCAGACATAAACACGTGTCAATATTTTGATAGTTATTATCTCTTAAAAACACGCTATTTGTCTTGACGACGAGAATTAATTTTTAAATGAGTTAATGTAACTGATATGTTTTGAATTTGGTAAAATAAACATCATTTTTGAATTCATAATATCAAATATAGCTTAGGCCTATTTTTTGGTATTTTTCTGGAAGCTTTCATTTTTGGATGAATAGTGAAACCACTAAGTGGTAGTTAAAAAATCTGAATTTTTCATAAAACTTAATTATAAAGCTTCTGTGAGTAGAATTTCGAAAATCCGAGACACTCGGTTAATATCAAGGACTAAAATGTGGTTCAATTAGATGAAAATAATTATAGGTGAATAGTAACTTTTTACTTTTTTTTACCACGGTTAAAAGTAAATAGGGTAGTTAAGGGTAAAAATGATATTATTATTACCCTAAAACATGTCCTAATTATATTGGATAAATTTAATTTGACCAAAAACAACCTTAGTAATAAAATATGACCATTTAGGCCCACTTGGATTAGATTAGGACATTTATTATTAATTTATTTAAAGAAGGGTTAAAATAGTTAAAATCAAAGTTTAATAAGTAAATCATTTATAAAATGGTGTTATACATAATATAATTTAGACTATAAATATTCATTAGAAAGATAAAAATAATTCCTACATAATGGTATATTATTTGTAATTTTTAGGCCTTAAATAATTTAATTTATTTATGACACAACAATGATGCAGTAATTACCTTATTAATGAAATATTGACATAATTGATGTTATAAATACCCAAATAAATTTAATTTGAGACTTTTTATAAATTTCACTAATTTTCTAGGTTAATATGACATGTTAGTATTTATTTAATTAACTTTTTTCTAATTAGTCGTTCTGTTATGATTTTCACAAAAATAAATTACTAAATAGTGTCAAAATTGACATAAAATACTTTTTAAAACAAATATTATATTATTAATTGTTATTTTATTCCTAAAAATCAACGGTTCGGCCCCATGACTTAGATAAGGTTATATATATTTATAATAAACAAATTGGGCTTCTTTTGGCTTGTTATAGTATGTTTATTAACCTTATAGTGTAAGAACACAAAAAGACATGGTAAAAGTAAAATTATCTAACTTAAAGTTAAATATAAATGATAAGGTTAAAATAGGAACCTAAAATTATTTAAATTCTATTTGATGAGATTATTTCGACCCATACCCACATTAGCTTCGAAATAAATAAATTTGGAGCTATTTAAAACCGAATTTGGCTTCATAATAAAATAATATTTTTAGTTATTCCAAAGGTGCCCCTCTCCTCCCTCTCTTCCTCACACCACTTTGAGCCTTAAATCTCTGCCAACCCCTGCCAATTTCTTCTCTCCACATCCCTAGAGACATCATAGAGGTCCTGGTCTTCTTCAAAGACCAATTTTAGTTATCTAATAGGAGGTCTCAAAGAGGCGCTTCAAAGAAAAGGTAATGTTCGTTACCGATTCTTTCAACATTATTTCTTCTTCCACTTCTTCTTCTTTAGTTGTTTCATTATAAAGTAATAACATCAGTATCACTCATATACTTATATGTTGTTATAAGTATGAAACAACCCTATTTCACCATCTATCCATCCTACAGAAAACGAAATCACCGCGCGTGCGTACGTACGGAATACCGTCTCCACGCCGTGGTGTAATCTATTTTCCGCCACCACATTACTTGGATGGGAATTATGGTGTAAATAATGACTATATATGATTATTTTAAAGTTATATTGACTCTTAAATAGTATACATACACTCCAATACAATTCCACGATCATGGGAACGATATCATCGCTCGTGCGTACGTATGGAATACCGTCTCCATGATGTGATGTGACTCTTTCTACCTGATATTCATTGCATAATGATTATATAAATGAATTTAATGAATGAATATGATATATATTACACTAATACCATTCTCTAAATGAGGTATCTATAACCTAAAAAGAAAAATAAGAATTTATTCGACAAAACACGCATAAGAACCAAAAGTAATAAACACCTGAATAACAAGTAGTAATGAAATATTACTAATAAGAAGCTAAGAATATGACCATATATGATATCATAAAAATATGTATGATTCTTGAATAAGTCAATGACATTATTTAAATCATTATACAGGAGGTTCGGACACTTGCGAAGAAAATCGGACCTAAGGTAAGGGAAATATCACAATCTCATTTTTATCCGAGATTTTTTATACATTGGTATTTAATGGGGTGTATTTTATCATCCACATCCATGTTTCCTCAATATGTAATATTATTTCCATCAAACTACAATTATTTAAATCCATTTTTACCCTTTGGTGAGTTTTAGTAAAAGATATTAAAGGAATCTTTTGTCGTTTTTCGTACGAGGTACTTTTTGACTTTTCCAACAAAAGTACGAGAAGAATGTTTTTTTAACTTATACGGCATGAATGGATTTTTAAAACATTATTTCCAAGAAGCTTCCTTTAAATATTTTCATGATTATTTTTAATCAACTTCTTTTAGTTTAAAATTCTATGACATGTTAAGAAAGGAAAGTGTTTTTGAAGTAGAAAGGAAATCTTCCTCAAGAATGGAATTCAAGTGTTTTATTAAAATTATTTTCCATATAAGATAATAAAGGGTTATTTTTCTATCCCTATTATTACATTGATTTGATTCTGTTTTGATGGAATTATTTTTATGAATTCCTTTATCTTATATGAATTTTTTTATGATTTCATGATGTTTAAAAATCCCATTTTTATTACATGGGTTGTGCTATGATGTATGGTTTATGATTTTGTGGCACACATATGAATGGTATAATTATGAGATGGGTGGGACCTATATCTCCCTCCAATGCATTTTGTAAAGATTTTATATCTCATGAGATAGACATGGCTGGAATGGCTGGTTAAACCGGTTCAGTGAAACATGACTGAAACAAGAAATGAACTCTGTTCAGAAATGGACCTTGTCTACTAAGATTGTATTGGCAACGAGTCTTGACTAAAAAGAAATGATTATATATGATTATGTATGTATGCCACAATGTTTCATGTTTTAGGTTATGATTATTGGGAGTAAATTTCACTACTATGATTTATCCCATGTTATGATATTATGATCTATTTTGAAGGTTAAGATTTCCAATATTTTATGTTCTTATGAATATGATGTGATTGATATTTCTTTTGTTTACCCTTACTGAGCATTTGAGCTCACCCTTTTGTATGTTTTCTTTCCCCAGGTCAGGAAAAAGGTTATTACATAAGATATGCCAAAAGGGACTATAGATATGATGAAATAAATGGGAGACAGTGTAGATGCTTTATGAACTAGTTGTTTATGTTTCCGAGTTTCTAAAGACACTATACCTATACGGTCCTTTCCTGGTTTTGTTATATGTTGTAATAAGTGTGCTTTAATTTTGATGTATTAACCGTGTATGTAAAGTATGGGTCGTTATAGTTGGTATCAGAGGAAATGTATAGTCAACCTTTGGAAACTAGGATGTGAAAGCCTTAGTAAGAACCCTAAGGATAAGTCTAAGCATAGAACATAATCGTAGTGTTTTAGAAATGGCCATGATTAACCTAGAATAAGACCTTAATTGTGAAATTTTATTCTTGATTGTGTGGTTTTTCTATTATAATTAGTGTTGCTCACACTATTCTTCTTGGTTTTAGTCAATGGCTGGAACCCGAAGGAACCGTGTTAATGCGGAATGCGACGAGAAATGCAATGATTGTCCCCCAGAGGAACCAAATGTTATGGGAGCTGGAATGAAAAATATTATTGCCATGCTCACACAACTTTCTCAAGCTATGAATCATTCAGGACTTCCAAATGAGCAAAGGAAGGAGAAAAATTCTGTTGAATCATTCATGAGGCAGCCTCAACCTTCATTCAGCGGGTCTACTGATCCATTAATTGCGGAACAATGGATTAGTACTACTGAAAAGATATTTTCAGTTCTTAAATGTTCTGAACATGATAAATTCATCTTAGAAGTGTATCGTTTTGAAGGTGATGCTGATCAATGGCGGAATCTTATCAATAATACGAGGCAAAGAGATGAAATTGAATCCATGGAATGGGACGAGTTCAATAACTTATTTTTCAATAATAACTTCCCTCGTATTCTCCGAATAGAGATGGAGAAAGAGTTTCTTGAACTAAAGCAAAAGGATGATGAATCTGTTGGTACCTATGAAGCAACTTTTACAAGAATTGCAAGGTACGCTTCTGGTATTATTATCCAACCTGGGAGTAAGATCGATCGATTCTTTAGTGGCTTAAAACCAAGTCTTCGAAGGGAGTTAGCCATAAGGGACATAAATAGCTATGAAGAAATCATTCAATGTGCTCTCAAAGTCGAGATGGAGATTGGAGTAACCCATCAGTCATATGGGTTTGATAAAAAAAGGAAAATGGAATTCAAAGGAAAATCTAAAGAGCACAACGAGAAGAAGATGAGTTTTCCCTTATGCTCAAAGTGTGGAAAGAAACATGGAGGGAGTTGTCTTAAAGGGACAAGTAAATGATTCAAATGTGGAAAGGAAGGTCATCGGGCATTTGAATGTCGCAATGATGGGAAGAAGATGTCTAATGATGAAAACAAAGGAAGGGATACACAGAATGAACCTACCACACTTCAATGTTTTAAGTGCAAGGAGATGGGTCATTATGCCAATAAATTACATAATCCAAGGGTTGTTGATGATGATCTACATCCACAAAATCTTAAGGCTAAAGACAAAGGAAAGTCACATGAAATTTCTTTCAGCGATGTGGAGTACGATAACGATGTTTTGAATGGTACACTTACCATCAACTCTAAAGTAGAAAATGTTTTATTTGATTCTAGATCCACCCACGCTTTTATTTCTGAAGAATTTTCTAAGGGTACCACCGTATTACCTCAACAATTAGATGTTGAGTTCGTTATGACAACACCTAATGGAACAACAGTCACATCAGAAGTTTATAATTCTTCCCCGGTTGAAGTTTGTGGGAATGTTCTTCCTGTAAATCTTGTGATCCTTCCTATCGTGGAATTTGATGTGATCTTTGTCATGGATTTTCTTTCTTTATATGGAGGACTTATCATTTTCCAATTAAGGGAAGTCACGTTTCATATTCCAGATCAATCTATGATCCTCTATCGATGCAAGGATAAACATAAACATCCAGTGGAAATTTCTTCCATCTTATGGGTCTTGATTCCACTAAATGAAGGTTACTTATCTCAAATGGTTGGTGAGAAACTCACGATTAATAATATGACCATTGAACGGGAGTTTGATGATGTCTTTTCGGAGGAATTTCCAGGTCTTCCACCAAATCGTGATGTTGAGTTTTCAATAGAACTCGTAACAGGTGGTTTACCTATTTCAAAGTCACCTTATAGAATGGCCCCAACTGAGTTGCAGGAATTGAAGAAGCAACTCCAAGAGAATCTTGATAAAGGATTCATATGCCCTGGTGCATCACCTTGTGGAGCACCTGTTCTATTTGTTAAGAAAAAAGGAGGATCAATTAGACTCTGCATTGATTATCAAGAACTTAACAAGATCACTATCAAGATCAAATATCCTCTCCCACGCAATGATGACTTATTTTACCAACTACCCGGAGCTCAATACTTTTCCAAGATTGATCTTCATTCAGGGTATCATCAATTAAGGGTCAAAAGGGAGGATATACCAAAGACGACTTTCCGTACAATGTATGGACACTATGAATTTATAGTGATGCCATTTGGTCTTACTAATTCCCCTGTTATATTCATGGATCTGATGAATAGAGTCTTTAGAGACTATCTTGATCAGTCTGTGGTAGTCTTTATAGATGATATTCTTGTCTATTCAAATAGTAAGGAAGAACAAGAAGATCACTTCAGAATTATATTTAAGACTCTAAGAAAGGAGAAGCTTTATTCCAAATTTACCAAGTGTGAATTTTGGCTTCAAAGAGTTTCATTTTTGGGGTACATAATCTCAAAAGAGGGGATATCTATGGATCCATCAAAAATAGAGGTTATCGAAAGATGGTCGAGACCAATAATAGTAACTGAGATCTGGATTTTTCTTGGTTTGGTTGGATATTATCAACGTTTTGTGAACGATTTTTCACGATTATCTAATCCACTCACCAAGTTGACTCGGAAAAGGAGTTATGTTTGTCTGGACGGAGGAATGTGAAGATAATTTCAAGGAGTTGAAAAGAAGGTTATCCAGTGAACCTGTGCTCACACTACCTTGTAGTGGGGAAAGGTTTGTGATCTACAGTGATGCATCCATGAAGTGATTGGGGTGTGTTCTTATGCAAAATTATATGGTGATAGCTTATGCCTCGCGACAGTTGAAAATCGATGAGCAAAATTACCCAACTCACGATTTGGAGTTAGCTGTGGTAATATTTACATTAAAGATTTGGAGGCATTATCTATATGGAGAATGGTGTGATATTTATACTGATCGTAAAAGTTTAAAGTATATTTTCACACAAAAGGAGCTGAATATGCGCCAAATAAGATGGTTGGAGCTGATTAAGGATTACGACTGGTCATTCCATTACCACCCTGGGAAAGAAAACAAGGTGGAAGATGCATTAAGTCGACAAGACCATTCCAGTTTATCCATGTTGAGGATCACACAAGAACCAATATTTATGGATTTATAAAGGATGGATCTTGGAATTATAATGGAAAGGGAAAAATCTTAACTTTCTCAAATGAATGTTCAACCATCTATACATGTGAAGATTAAAGAGGCGCAAAAAGAAGATATAGAGTTACAAAATAAGGTGAGAAATATTCCTGAATTCAACATTGATTGTGATGGGATAATAAAGTTCAGGTATCGTGTTTGTGTTCCTCCCATCACCGAATTAAAGAAGGAGCTGGTGGATGAGGCTCATAGTTCTTCATTCACTATTCATCCTGGAATCATGAAGATGTATAGGGACCTGAAAGAGTACTTCTAGTGGGATGGCATGAAAAGAGATGTTGCTGAATATGTCTCTCGATGCTTGGTTTTTCAGCATGTTAAAGCTGAGAGATAGAATTCTAAGGGGATTTTACAACCATTACCCATACCCGAATGGAAATGGTAAAAAATCACTATGGACTTTGTCACAGGACTTCCTAAAACATCCAAAGGCAATAATGCTATCTGGGTCATAGTTGATCGTCTTACAAAGTCTGCACACTTCATTGAAATTAGAGAGGATTTCACTCTGGATCAGCTTTCCAGGATATATGTAAAGGGAGTTGTAAGATTTCATGGAGTACCACTTTATATTATATCTGATTGGGATCTGAGATTTCCCTCGAAGTTCTGGTGAAGTCTTCAGCATACTCTGGATACAGAGTTGAGTTTCAGCACTGCTTATCATCCTCAGACAGACGGTCAGTCTAAGAGAACAATTCAAACTCTAGAAGATATGTTGAGAGCGTGCTCTATGGATTTCATAGGTGGTTGGGATCAAAACCTACCTTTGGAGGAATTTTCTTATAATAATAGCTTTCAATCCAGTATTCAGATGGCTCCTTATGAAGCTCTCTATGGAAAGAAATGAAGGACTCTGTTAGGGCCAATAGGGGCCTATGTACCCTGAGAGGGGGGGTGAATCAGGGTATGGATATTCTTTTCAAAATACTTCCTGCCCCACTGGATCTTGACCTCTTTGTTACAAGGGTCACTTTGTTTGCTCTTGTGTGTATACTATGCTCAGTTCTTTTCAAGTTTATCTGATGATAATGCTTTGAGTGCAATGCAGAGAAGTGACCAGGCAGACACAGCGATTTTTACTTGGTTCACCACTAAGGGCTACGTCCAAGGAGCATACGCCGACAAGTTGCCGGTTCGTACCAAGATCCACTAACTTCACTAGCTGTGGTTTACAATGTTCGGGCTAGATCACTTCTATGCCCAGGCTCACTGCCTATACAATGTTTAGGGTCAGCTCACTGCTTTCCCAAGGGTCACTCCCTGTTTCTCTCTCTCTGGCTCACTGCCGGTGGAGAGGATCACCTTCTTCCTCTTCCTAAGCTCACTGCTCTTGGAAGGTATTCACTCACAGTTTATAGACCTGTAGGTCTCTTCATTTGCATGAATGAATGCATCTTTCTCTGTATGTAGATGCTCTATTGAAGTTCAACTTTCACCCGTAGATGAATACCCCTTTGCCACTATCCACTGGGCAAACAACCTTTGGAAAGACCTTCGCAAAGCACCCTACAATGCGAGGCTCCCAATTTCGCGAAGCTCAAACAAGCCTTCGCGAAGCTCCTGCCTTTTCGCGAAGCTCCTGCCTTTTCGCGAAGCTCACTCGCGAAGCTCCTTCGCGAAGCACTCTCGCGATGCTCAAGCCATCGCAAAGCAACGACCCTCGCGAAGCTAAGTAAGCCAACGCGGAGCTCGCAGGTTTCGCGGAGCTACAATAGCCGCCGCGAAGCACCTCTTTCGCGAAGCACACTGGCTCCGCGAACCACCTTCGCAAATCGAGAGCAAAGTATTTTCTCTGAAAATTCTCTCTACTTCGGTTGAAGGGGTCGGCCTCTATTTATAGGCGATTCCACCGACCCTCGTCCCTTCCACGCGAAGTCAACGCCACGTCATCTCAAATCGCGAAGCTCCAAAGTTTCAGCCGGAATTCTGTCCAAATCGCGAAGCTCCACGGCAATCTTCCGTTCGCGGAGCTTGACGTAGTCGCGATGAATCACCGTCAACTTACCTTCGCGGCTCGCGCCTTCGCCGCGAAGCTCTCTCGCAAAGCCCTTCTCCGCCGCGATGCGCTTCAGCCTCTGCCGTTCACGAAGCATGACGTAATCGCGAAGCATCACCGCCTCCATTCTTCTAGTCTTCGCGATCTCCAAACCATGCATGCTATCTTCGCGAAATTCATGCCTTTACCATATGAAATCATGCTCTTCATGGAAATCCACATTTCGCGATGCTCACCAAACTCCAAATTTTGGACCCCAAAAATTTGGCAAACACTGGAAAACGGCGCCACCTTGTACTGCTCTTTTGTACCGCCTCCAGATCGCCTTTTCCTTTGTCATCGTTCTTTGTCAACATGGATTGTCAACAACTTCTCGGGAACTCGACAAATATCCATGAGAACCTGCTTTGTCAACAAACACAACCAACCCAAAAATACTTCAATGTTACCTTGAGGGATTTTTGCCCAACAGACTCCAACTTGCTGGGATGAAGTTGGGGAAAGAAAGCTATTAGGACCTGATCTTGTTGATGAGATGGAAGAAAAGGACCTATCTATTCAACAACACATAAGAGAAGCTCAGAGTCGACAAAAAAGTTATGCCGACAACTGAAGAAAAGACCTAGAGTTTGAAGTGGGTGATAAATTGTTCTTACGAATATCTCCCTCGAAGAGGGTCATGAGATTTAGAAAGAAGGGGAAGTTGAGCCCTAGATATATCGGTCCTTTCGAAATACTAGATCGTGTTAGAAAGGTAGTTACCGATTGGAGCTTCCACCAAATCTCTCTCAAGTTCATGATGTGTTTCATGTATCTCTCCTGAGAAAGTACATACCTGATCCTTCACATGTACTCAACTCAGAAGTTGTACCACTGGAGCATGATCTTTCATATGAAGAACAACCGATAGAGATTCTGGATTGTAGAAAAAAAGTCCTACGAAACAAGACCACTCGTTTGGTGAAAGTTTTATGGAGGAATCACCAATTAGAAGAAGCTACATGGGAGCTTGAGGATATGATGAGGGAGAGGTATCCTCATCTGTTTGTTACAAAGTGACGAATTTCGAGGGCGAAATTTATTTTAAGGGGGGTAGAATGTAACACCCGAGACTTTTAAGAGAAATATTTTGTTTTTAAATCATCGAAGGAATCGTTCACTACACACAACACTATATTGGCTTGCTTTACATGCAATCGCGGCCTTCCTCGATAGCTTGCGTCATACGCAATACCGAGTTTCACTAAACAATGATATGCTATTAAAATATTATTAAAACTAGCTGTTATGAATAGTAATAACCACTTCTTGAAATTTTATAAATTTTACTTTTCAAAATGAACTTCATTTTTGGATTCTGAATATCGAAATTAGCTTAGGGTGAAATTTTGGTACTTTTCTGATAACTTTCATATTCTGATGAATAATGAAAATTATTAAATTTTAATTAAAAACAAATTTTTTAATCGAAATAATTAATAGTGATAAATTATTAATTTGAGTGGTTTTAAAGTATATTTAGAATATATTTTTACAATTTAATACAATTGTGTTCATTGGATGTAATTTCACATTTAATCCAGATATAAACACGTATCAATCTTTTGATAGTTATTATCTCTTAAAAACACGCTATTTGTCTTGACGACGGGAATTAATTTTTACATGTGTCAATGTAACTGATATGTTTTGATATTGGTAAATTAAAAATCATTTTTTAATTCATAATATAAAATATAGCTTAGGCCTAATTTTTGGTATTTTTATGGAAACTTTCTTTTTTTGATGAATAGTGAAACCACTAGGTGGTAGTTAAAAAAACTGAATTTTTCATAAAACAAAATTTTACCACTTCTGTGAGTAGAATTTCGAAAATCCGAGAGACACTATTAATATCAAGGACTAAAATGTGGTTCAATGAGATGAATATAATTTTTGGTAAATAGTAACTTTTTACTTTTTTTACCACGGTTAAAAGTAAATAGGGTAGTTAAGGGTAAAAATGATATTATTATTACCCTAACACATGTACTAATTCTATTGGATAAGTGTAATTCGACCAAAAAAACCTTAGGAATAAAATATGACCATTTAGGCCCACGTGGATTAGATTAGGACATTTATTATTAATTTATTTAAAGAAGGGTTAAAATAGTTAAAATCAAATTTTAATAAGTAAATCATTTCTAAAATGGAGTTATACATTTGATAAATTAGACTATAAATATTCCTTAGAAAGCTAAAAATATTTCTTACATAATTGTATTTTATTTGTAATTTTTAGACATTATATAATTTAATTTATTTATGACAAAACGATGATGCAGTAATTATCTTATTAATGAAATATTGACATAATTGACGTTATAAATACCCAAATAAATGTAATTTTAGACTTTTTTTAATTCCACTAATTTTATAGGTTCATATTACATGTTAGTATTGATTAAATTAACTTTTTTCCAATTAATCATTCTTCTATGATTTTCACAAAAAATCAATTAATAAATAGTGTCAAAATTGACATAAAATAGATTTTAAAATAAATATTATATTATTAATTGTATTTTATTCCTAAAAATATTTGGTTTGGCCAAATGACTTAGATAATGTTATATATATTAATAATTAAAATCTTGTGGTTCGTTTGGCTTATTATTGTATGCTTATTAACCTTATATTTTAAGAACAAAAAAAGACACGGTAAAAGTAAAATTATCTAACTTAAAGTTAAATATAAATGATAAAGTTAAAATAGGAACCTAAACTTTTATAAATTCTATTGGATGAGAGTATTTCGACCCATCCCCGCCTTAGCGTCTAAATAAATCAATTTGAATATATTTATAACCGAATTTGGCTTTATAATAAAATAATATTTTTAGTTATTCCAAAGGTGTCCCTCTCATCCCTTATAAAAGGGCACCTCCTCCCTCTCCTCCTCACACCACTTTGAGCCTTAAAGCTCGGGAAACCCCTGCCAATTTCTTCTCTCCACTTCCCTAGAGACATAATAGAGGTCCTGGCCTTCTTCAAAGACCAATTTTAGTTCCCTAAGAGGAGGTCTCAAAGAGGAGCTTCAAAGAAAAGGTAATGTCCGTTACCGATTTTTTCAACCTTATTTCTTCTTCCACTTAGTCTTCTTTAGTTGTTTCATTATGAAATAACAACATCAGTATCACTAATATACTGATATGTTTTTATAAGTATGAAACAACCCTATTTCACCATCTATCCATCCTACGGAAAACAAAATCACCGCGCGTGCGTACGTACGGAATACCGTCTCCACGCCGTGGTGTAATCTATTTTCCGCCACCACCTTACTTGGATGGGTATAATGGTGTAAATAATGACTATATATGATTATTTTAATGTGATATTGATTCTAAAATAGTATACATACACTACAATACAATTCCACGATCATGGTAACGATATCATTGCTCGTGCGTACGTACAGAATACTGTCTCCACGATGTGATGTGACTCGTTCTACATGATCTTCATTGAATAATGATTATATAAATGAATTGAATGAATTGAATGAATTAATATGATATATATTACACTAATAACATTTTCGAAATGAGGTATCTATAACCTAAAAAGAAAAATAATAATTTATTCGACAAAACACGCATAAGAACAAAAAGTAATAAACACCCGAATAACAAGTAGTAATGAAGTATTACTAATAAGAAGCTAAGAATATGACCATATATGATATCATAAAAATAATTATGATTCTAGAATAAGTCAATGACATTATTTAAATCATTATACAGGAGGTTTGGACACTTACGAAGCAAATCAGACCTAAGGTAAGAGAAATATCACAATCTCATTTTTATCCAAGATTGTTTATACTTTGGTATTTACTGGGGTGTATTTTATCATCCACATCCATGTTTCCTCAATATGTAATATTATTTCCATCCACCTAAAATTTTTTAAATCAATTTTTACCCTTTGGTGAGTTTATAGTAAAATATATGAAAGGAATATTTTGTCATTTTTCATACGAGGTACTTTTTGACTATTCCGACAAAAGTACGAGAAGAATGTTTTTTTAACTTATACGTCATGAATGGATTTTTAAAACATTATTTCCAAGAAGCTTACTTTACAAGTTTTCATGTTTATTTTTAATCAACTTCTTTTAGTTTAATATTGTTTCACATGTTAAAAAAGGAAAATGCATTTGAAGTAGAAAGGATATTTTCCTCAAGAATGGAGTTCAAGTGTTTTATCAAAATTGTTTTCCATCTAAGATAATAAAGGGTACTGTTTCTATCCCTATTATTACATTTATTTTAATATGGTTTGATGGAATTATTTTTATGAATTCCTTTATCTTATATGAATTGTTTAATGATTTCATGATGTTTAAGAATCCCATTTTTATTACATGGGTTATGCTATGATGTATGGTTTATGATTTTGGGCCACACATAAGAATGGTATCATTATGAGATTGGTGGGACCTATATCTCCCTCCAATGCATTGGGTAATGATTTTATATCTTATGAGATAGACATGGCTGGAACGGCAGGTTAAACTGGTTCAGTGAAACAGGACTGAAACGAGAAATGAACTTGGTTCAGAAATGGACTTTGTCCACTAAGATAGTCTTGGAAATGAGTCTTGACTAATAAGAAATGATTATCAATGATTATGTGTGTATGCAACAAATATTCATGTTTTAAGTTATGATTATTGGGAGTAAATTTGACTACTATGATTTATCCCATGTTATGATATAATGATCTCTTTTGCAGGTTAAGATTTCCAAAATCTTATGTTCTTATGAATATGATGTGATTGATATTTCTTTTGTTTAGCCTTACTAAGCATTTGAGATCACCCTTTTGTATGTATTGTTTCCCCAAGTAAGGAAGAAGGTTATTAAGTAAGATATTCCAAAAGGGACTATAGATATGATGAAATAAATGGGAGACAATGTAGATGCTTTATTAAATAGTTGTTTATGTTTCCCAATTTCTAAAGAAACTATACCTATACGGTGCTTTCCTGGTTTTTTTATATGTTGTAATAAGTGTGCTTCAATTTTAAAGTATTAACCATGTATGTAATGTATGGGTCGTTATATATCATATTGAATAAAAAACTGTTGTAGTTAGGCAAAATATCAAGTAACTCTATTATTTCTAAAGATGATACACATTTGATATATACATGTATCAACCTAATGATATTGTGCAATTGTTTTTGTTAGTTTATTATTATTTTAATTGATGTTCATTCAAAACCAGGGTATCTTCAAATACATTATTTTTTGATGACATTTATATACGATGGATAAGGTCTTTATTTTGTCTATTTCGGCTGATACACTGAACGTGAACCTGTAAATTCAATCAAATAAAACAATTTTGAATTATTGGAGTTTTAGATCCTTCGCATAAATTTTGGAAGAATATAATATTCTCTGACTAAGATTTGTGAGAAACCAGTTCACTATAAATGCTCCAAAAGTTTATGCAAATCTTTATTTTGAAGGTGTCAAATTCATACACTCTGTTGTGTTGGTCATATTAATAGATCAAAATTCTAGTTAAAATCACCAAACTCATAGAGAGTGCATTAGAGGAGTGGACTAGGGTATCATTATGTTCTGAACCATAGTAGTAATTGATGTGTACTTATTTACTATTAATCCATTTTTTAAACTAATTAATGAAGATAATCATGCGTATCTACATAAATCAACATGAAAGTTAAAAAACCCAAAATTTGTCATGATTTTTTAAAAGCAAAATTCACCCCCTCATATGTATCATTGTATAATTTTAACCTTTTAATTTATATCAGAGGAAATATTTTTTGGATAAATAAGATAATCCCCAGAAATATCAAAGTATAAAGATGATACAAAGATAGATTTCAATGGGTATTCCTAGACAATGTATGTCAGTGCTACATGACCAATACATTAGTGGTGGTAACTATGTATGTTGTAGATATTGTGTAATCATATATATGAATAGTATATTATTTAAATTATATATGAAGATTATCACACTATATAAAATTCATACAAATCAGGAGACATGGGATTCTTCCAAAGAATAATATTATGATATCAATTCCAAATAAATGAATGCTACCATTTTGTGGACCTAGTCTAGATGAATTCTATAACGTTTCACAATTTTATACTGCTTTTGAAATGTGGAAGATGATTTCTATTAAATATTAAGGAACTAAAGATGTTATAATGATAATTTATGATACTACAAAATTGATGTTTTACACCTTCAAAATTTATGATGGAAAAGTGTCACCCAAATTTATAATAATTTCACAAAAATATTCAATTATGTAACTTTATTATGAACCAAATCAAGTGATTAATGTACATAGAGTTATAAAATGAAAATTGAATGAGATATCTACAGCTATAAGGCATTCATCACAAGTCATATATTTGATAATTAAATAATTAATTTGATCTCTAAAGGTATATGAAATAGAGATTCTAGATAAATAATTAGATCATAAGATACTAAAAAGGAAAAATAATTCCCTCAATTTAATATCTCGGAATAATGAAATGATATTTAAATTTATTGTAAAAATACGAAAATATTCAAATATCTCAGATTCAGAAATAGATGTGGACCCATTAGCCATTTTTTTTTCATATTCTAAAAAAACATGATTCAAAAAATCCATCATGAAAGATTATAAAGGATCTAATGAAGTAAGATTAAATTAATGAAAATATATGGGTTATATCATACATAATTTTCAACATATAATAGAAGAAGAAATTAAAATGGAAAATAAAAATCAGATTAAAACTGATTATGATCATAAAGTGAAAATATTTGAGAAATCTACCTAGAGTGTGTCTAAAGACCCCACTAGATCTTCTAAATCATATCAAAAAAATGATTCAAAAAAATGAAAGGAAACATCCATGTTTCCTAAATATGTAATATTATTTCTATCCACCTACAATTTTTTAAATCCATTTTTACCATTTGGTGAGTTTATAGTAAAAGATATGAAAGGAATCATTTGTTGTTTTTCGTACAAGATACTTTTTGACTTTTCCAACAAAAGTACGAGAAGAATGCTTTTTTAACTTATACGGCATGAATGGATTTTTAAAACATTATTTCCAAGAAGATTCCTTTAAATATTTTCAAGTTATTTTTAATGAACTTCTTTTAGTGTAAAATTGTATGACATGTTAAGAAAGGAAAATGTTTTAGAAGTACAAAAGAAATATTCCTCAAGAATGGAATTCAAGTGTTTTATCCAAATTATTTTCCATATAAGATAATAAAGGGTTCTTTTTCTATCCCTATTATTACATTGATTTGATTATGTTTTGATGGAATTATTTTTATGAATTCCTTTATCTTATATGAATTTTTTTATGATTTCGTGATGTTTAAGAATCCCATTTTTATTACATGGGTTATGCTATGATGTATAGATTATGATTTTGTGGCACACATAAGAATGGTATAATTATGAGATGGGTGGGACCTATATCTCCCTCCAATGCATTGGGTAAAGATTTTATATCTCATGAGTTAGACATGGAAGGAACGGCTGGTTAAACTGGTTTAGTGAAACAGGACTGAAACGAGAAATGAACTATGTTCAGAAATGGACCTTGTCCACTAAGATTTTATTGGCAATGAGTCTTGACTACTATGATTTATCCCATGTTATGATATTATGATCTCTTTTGAAGGTTAAGATTTCCAAAATGTTATGTTCTTATGAATATGATGTGATTGATATTTCTTTTGTTTACCCTTACTGAGCATTTGAGCTCACCCTTTTGTATGTTTTCTTTCCCCTGGTAAGGAAAAAGGTTATTAAGTAAGATATACCAAAAGGGACTATAGATATGATGAAATAAATGGGAGATAGTGTAGACGCTTTATGAACCAGTTGTTTATGTTTCCGAGTTTCTAAAGAAACTATACCTATACGGTCCTTTCCTGGTTTTGTTATATGTTGTAATAAGTGTGCTTCAATTTTGAAGTATTAACCGTGTGTTTAAAGTATGGGTCGTTATAGTTGGTATCAGAGGAAAGGTATAGTCAACCTTTGGAAACTAGGATGTGAAAGCCTTAGTAAGAACCCTAAGGATAAGTCTAAGCATAGAACATAATCGTAGTGTTTTAGAAATGGCCATGAATAACCTAGCATAATACCTTAATTGTGAAATTTTATTCTTGATTATGTGGTTTTCCTATTATAATTAGTGTTTCTCACACTATTCTTCTTGGTTTTAGTCAATGGCTGGAACCCAAAGAAACCGTGTTAATGCGGAATGCGACGAGCAATGCAATGATTGTCCCCCTGAGGAACCAAATGTTATGGGAGCTGGAATGCAAAATCTTATAGCCATGATCACACAACTTTCTCAAGCTACGAATCATTCAGGACTTCCAAATGAGAAAAATAAATGAGAAAAATTCTGTTGAATCATTCATGAGGCAGCGTCCACCTTCATTCAGCGGGTCTACTGATCCATTAATTGCGGAACAATGGATTAGTACTACTGAAAAGATATTTTCAGTTCTTAAATGTTCTGAACATGATAAATTCATCTTAGCAGTGTATCGTTTGGAAGGTGATGCTGATCAATGGTGGAATATTATCAATAATACGAGGCAAAGAGATGAAATTGAGTCCATGGAATGGGACGAGTTCAATAACTTATTTTTAAATAATAACTTCCCTCGTATTCTCCGAACAGAGATGGAGAAAGAGTTTCTTGAACTAAAGCAAAAGGATGATGAATCTGTTGGTACCTATGAAGCAAATTTTACAAGACACGCAAGGTACGATTCTGGTATTATTATCCAACCTGGGAGTAAGATCGATCGATTCTTTAGTGGCTTAAAACCAAGTCTTCGAAGGGAGTTAGCCATAAGGGACATCAGTAGCTATGAGGAAATCATTCAATGTGCTCTCAAAGTCGAGATGGAGATTGGAGTAACCCATCAATCATATGGGTTTGATAAAAAAAGGAAAATGGAATTCAATGGAAAATATAAAGAGCACACTGAGAAGAAGATGAGTTTTCCCTTATGCTCAATGTGTGGAAAGAAACATGGAGGGAGTTGTCTTAAAGGGACAAGTAAATGTTTCAAATGTGGAAAGGAAGGTCATCGGGCATTTGAATGTCGCAATGATGGGAAGAAGATGTCTAATGATGCAAACAAAGGAAGGGATACACAGAATGAACCTACCACACTTCAATGTTTCAAGTGCAAGGAGATGGGGCATTGTGCCAATAAATTCCATAATCCAAGGGTTGTTGATGATGATCGACATCCAAAAAATCTTAAGGCTAAAGACAAAGGAAAGTCACATGCAATTTATTTCAGCGATGTGGAGTACGATAACGATGTTGTGAATGGTACACTTACCATCCACTCTAAAGTAGCAAATGTTTTATTTGATTTTAGATCCACCCACTCTTTTATTTCTGAAAAATTTTCTAAGGGTATCACCGTATTACCTCAATAATTAGATGTTGAGATAGCTGTGACAACACCTAATGGAACAACAGTCACATCAAAAGTTTATAATTCTTCCCCGATTGAAGTTTGTGGGAAAGTTCTTCCTGTAAATCTTGTGATCCTTCCTATAATGGAATTTGATGTGATCTTTGGCATGGATTTTCTTTATTTATATGGAGGTCTTATAATTTTCCAATGAAGGGAAGTCACATTTCATATTCCAGATCAATCTATGATCCTCTATCGATGCAAGGATGAACATAACCTTCCAGTGGAAATTTCTTCCATCTTATGGGTCTTGATTCCACTAAATGAAGTTTACTTATCTCAAATGGTTGGTGAGAAACTCACCATTAATAATATTCCCATTGAACGGGAGTTTGATGATGTCTTTTCAGAGGAATTTCCAGGTCTTCCACCAAATTGTGATGTTGACTTTTCAATAGAACTCGTACCAGGTGGTTTACCTATTTCAAAGTCACCTTATGGAATGGCCCCAACTGAGTTGCAGGAATTGAAGAAGAAACTCCAAGAGAATCTTGAAAAAGGATTCATATGCCCTGGTGCGTCTCCTTGGGGAGAACTTGTTCTATTTGTTAAGAAAAAATATGGATCAATTAGACTCTGCATTGATTATCGAGAACTTAACAAGATCACTATTAAGATCAAATATCCTCTCCCACACATTGATGACTTATTTGACCAACTACGCGGAGCTCAATACTTTTCCAAGATTGATCTTCATTCAGGGTATCATCAATTAAGGGTCAAAAGGGAGGATATACCAATGACGACTTTCCGTACAAGGTATGGACACTATGAATTTATAGTGATGCCATTTGGTCTTACTAATGCCCCTATTATCTTCATGGATCTGATGAATAGAGTCTTTAGAGACTATCTTGATCAGTTTGTGGTAGTCTTTATAGATGATATTCTTTTCTATTCAAATATCAAGGAAGAACATGAAGATCACTTGAGAATTATATTGTAGACTCTGAGAAAGGAGAAGCTTTATTCCAAATTTACCAAGTGTGAATTTTGGCTTCAAAGAGTTTCATTTTTGGGGTAAATAATCTCAAAAGAGGGGATATCTATGGATCCAGCAAAAATAGAGGTTATCGAAAGATGGTCGAGACCAACAACAGTAACTAAGATCTAGAGTTTTATTGGTTTGGCTGGATATTATCGACGTTTTGTGAACGATTTTTCACGATTATCTAATCCACTCACCAAGTTGACTCGGAAAGGAGTTATATTTTTCTGGACAGAGGAATGTGAAGAGAATTTCAAGGAGTTGAAAAGAAGGTTATCCAGTGCACCTCTGCTCACACTGCCTTTTAGTGGAGAAATGTTTGTGATCTACAGTGATGCATCCAAGAAGTGATTGGGGTGTGTTCTTATGCAAAATTATATGGTGATTGCTTATGCCTCACGACAGTTGAAAATCCATGAGCAAAATTACCCAACTCACGATTTGGAGTTAGCTGCGGTAATATTTGCATTAAAGATTTGGAGGCATTATCTATATGGAGAATGGTGTGATATTTATACTGATCATAAAATTTTGAAGTATATTTTCACACAAAAGGAGCTGAATATGCGCCAAAGAATATGGTTGGAGCTGATTAAGGATTACGACTGGTCATTCCATTACCACCCTGGGAAAGAAAACAAGGTGATAGATGCATTAAGTCAACAAGACCATGCCAGTTTATCCATGATGAGGATCACAAAAGATCCAATATTTATGAATTTACAAAGGATGGATCTTGGAATTATAATGGAAATGGAAAAATCTTATCTTTCTCAAATGAATGTTCAACTATCTATACATGTGAAGATTAAAGAGGTGCAAAAAGAAGATATAGAGTTACAAAATAAGGTGAGAAATATTCCTGAATTCAACCTTGATTTTGATGGGATAATAAAGTTCAGGTATCGGGTTTGTGTTCCTCCCATATCCGAATTAAAGAAGGAGCTAGTGGATGAGGCTCATAGTTCTTCATTAACTATTCATCCTGGAAGCATGAAGATGTATAGGGACCTGAAAGAGTACTTCTGGTGGGATGACATGAAAAGAGATGTTGCTGAATATGTCTCTTGATGCTTGGTTTGTCAGCAAGTTAAAGCTGAGAGATAGAAGTCTAAGGGGATGTTACAACCATTACCCATACCCGAATGGAAATGGTAAAACATCACTATGGACTTTGTCACAGGACTTCCTAAAACATCCAAAGGCAATAATGCTATCTGGGTCATAGTTGATCATCTTACAAAGTCTACACACTTCATTGCAATTAGAGAGGATTTCTCTCTGGATCAGCTTGCCAGGATATATGTAAAAGAAGTGGTAAGATTTCATGGAGTACCACTTTCTATTATATCTGATCGGGATCCAAGATTTCCATCGATGTTCTGGCGAAGCCTTCAGCATACTCTGGATACAGAGTTGAGTTTCATCACTGCTTATCATCCTCAGACAAATGGTCAGTCTGAGAGAACAATTCAAACTCTAGAAGATATGTTGAGAGCTTTCTCTATGGATTTCATAGGTGGTTGGGATCAAAACCTATCTTTGGAGGAATTTTCTTATAATAATAGCTTTCAATCCAGTATTCAGATGGCTCCTTATGATGCTCTCTATGGAAAGAAATGTAGGACTCCAACTTGCTGAGATGAAGTTGGGGAAAGAAAGCTATTATGACCTGATCTTGTTGATGAGATGGAAGAAAAGGACCTATCTATTCAACAACACATAAGAGCATCTCAGAGTCGACAAAAAAGTTATGTCGACAACTGAAGAAAAGACCTAGAGTTTGAAGTGGGTGATAATGTTTTCTTATGAATATCTCCCTTGAAGAGGGTCATGAGATTTAGAAAGAAGGGGAAGTTGGGCACTAGATATATTGGTCCTTTCGAAATACTGGATCATGTTAGAAAGGTAGTTATCGATTGTCGCTTCCACCGAATCTCTCTCAAGTTCACGATGTGTTCCATGTATCTCTCCTGAGAAAGTACATACCTGATCCTTCACATGTATTCAGCTCAGAAGTTGTACCACTGGAGCATGATCTTTCATATGAAGAACAACCGATAGAGATTCTGGATTGTAGAAAAAAATTCCTACGAAACAAGACCACTCGTTTGGTGAAAGTTTTATGGAGGAACCACCAATTAGAAGAAGCTACATGGGAGCTTGGGGATATGATGAGGGAGAGGTATCCTCATCTGTTTGTTACAAAGTGACAAATTTCGAGGGTGAAATTCATTTTAAGGGGGGTAGAATGTAACACCCGAGACTTTTATGAGAAATATTTTGTTTTTAAATCATCGAAGGAATCTTCCACAACACAAAACACTAGATTGGCTTGCTTTACACGCAATCGCGGCCTTCCTCGATAGCTTGTGTCGTACGCAATACCGAGTTTCACTAAACAATGATATGCTATTAAAATATTATTAAAATAGCCATTATGAATAGTAATAACCACTTCTTCAAATTTTATAAATTTTATTTTTCAAAATGAACTTCATTTTTGGATTCTGAATATTGAAATTAGCTTACGGTGAAATTTTGGTACTTTTCTGATAACATTCATATTCTGATGAATAATGAAAATTATTAAATTTTAATTAAAAACAAATTTTTTAATCGAAATAATTAATAGTGATAAATTATTAATTTGAGTGGTTTTAATGTATATTTAGAATATATTTTTACAATTTAATACAATTGTGTTCATTGGATGTAATTTCACATTTAATCCAGATATAAACACGTGTCAATCTTTTGATAGTTATTATCTCTTAAAAACACGCTTTTGTCTTGACGACGAGAATTAATTTTTGAATGAGTCAATGTAAATTATATGTTTTGATATTGGTAAATTAAACATCATTTTTTAATTCATAAAATCAAATATATCTTAGGCCTAATTTTTGGTATTTTTCTGGAAACTTTCATTTTTTGATGAATAGTGATACCACTAAGTGGTAGTTAAAAAAACTGAATTTTTCATAAAACAAAATTTTACCACTTCTATGAGTATAATTTCGAAAATCCGAGAGACACTTTTAATATCAAGGACTAAAATGTGGTTCAATGAGATGAATATAATTTTTGGTAAATAGTAACTTTTTACTTCTTTTACCACAGTTAAAAGTAAATAGGGTAGTTAAGGGTAAAAATGATATTATTATTACCCTAACACATGTACTAATTATATTGGATAAGTGTAATTCGACCAAAAAAACCATAGGAATAAAATATGACCATTTAGGCCCACGTGGATTAGATTAGGACATTTATTATTAATTTATTTAAAGAAGGGTTAAAATAGTTAAAATCAAATTTTAATAAGTAAATCATTTCTAAAATGGAGTTATACATTTGATAAATTAGAATATAAATATTCATTAGAAAGCTAAAAATATTTCCTACACAATTGTGTTTTATTTTTAATTTTTAGACATTAAATAATTTAATTTATTTATGACACAACGATGATGCAGAAATTAACTTATTAATGAAGTATTGACATAATTGACGTCATAAATACCCAAATAAATGTAATTTTAGACTTTTTTAATTCCACTAATTTTATAGGTTAATATGACATGTTAGTATTGATTAAATTAACTTTTTTCGAATTAATCATTCTGTTATGATTTTTACAAAAATCAATTACTAAATAGTGTCAAAATTGACATAAAATAGTTTTTAAAACAAATATTTTATTATTAATTGTTATTTTATTCCAAAAAATCTAAGGTTCGGCCAAATGACTTAGATAATGTTATATATATTAATAAGAAACATCTTGTGGTTCGTTTGGCTTGTTATAGTATGCTTATTAACCTTATATTTTAAGAACAAAAAAAGACACGGTAAAAGTAAAATTATCTAACTTAAAGTTAAATATAAATGATAAGGATAAAATATGAACCTAAACATGTCTAAATTCTATTGGATGAGAGGATTTCTACCCATCCCCGCCTTAGCTTCTAAATAAATCAATTTGAAGCTATTTATAACCGAATTTGGCTTTATAATAAAATAATATTTTTAGTTATTCCAAAGGTGTCCCTCTCCTCTCTTATAAAAGGGCACCTCCTCCCTCTCTTCCTCACACCACTTTGAGCCTTAAAGCTCAGCCAACCCCTGGAAATTTCTTCTCTCCACTTCCCTAGAGACATACTAGAGGTCCTGGTCTTCTTCAAAGACCAATTTTAGTTCCCTAAGAGGAGGTCTCAAAGGGGAGCTTCAAAGAAAAGGTAATGTCCGTTACCGATTCATTCAACCTTGTTTCTTCTTCCACTTATTCTTCTTTAGTTGTTTAATTATGAAATAATAACATCAGTATCACTAATATACTGATATGTTGTTATAATTATGAAACAACCTTATTTCACCATCTATCCATCCTACGGAAAACGAAATCACCGCGCGTGCGTACGTACGGAATACCGTCTCCACGCTGTGGTGTAATCTATTTTCCGCCACCACCTTACTTGGATGGGTATAATGGTGTAAATAATTACTATATATGAATATTTTTTAAGTGATATTAATTCTGAAATAGTATACATACACTCCAATATAATTGCACGATCATGGTAACGATATCATTGCTCGTGCGTACGTACAGAATACTGTCTGCACGATGTGATGTGACTCGTTCTAGATGATCTTCATTGAATAATGATTATATAAATGAATTGAATGAATGAATATGATATATATTACACTAATAAAATTTTGGAAATGAGGTATCTATAACCTAAAAAGAAAAATAATAATTTATTCGACAAAACACGCATAAGAACAAAAAGTAATAAACACACGAATAACAAGTAGTAATGAAATATTACTAATAGGAAGCTAAGAATATGACCATATATGATATCATAAAAATAATTATGATTCTGGAATAAGTAAATGACATTATTTAAATCATTATACAGGAGGTTCAGACACTTACGAAGCAAATCAGACCTAAGGTAAGGGAAATATCACAATCTCATTTTTATCCAAGATTGTTTATACTTTGGTATTTACTGGGGTGTATTTTATCATCCACATCCATGTTTTCTAAATATGTAATATTATTTCCATCCACCTACAATTTTTTAAATCCATTTTTACCCTTTGGTGAGTTTATAGTAAAAGATATGAAAGGAATATTTTGTCGTTTTTCATAATAGGTACTTTTTGACTATTCCGACAAAAGTACGAGAAGAATGTTTTTTTAACTTATATGGAATGAATGGATTTTTAAAACATTATTTACAAGAAGATTCCTTTACAAGTTTTCATGTTTATTTTTAATCAACTTCTTTTAGTTTAATATTGTTTTACATGTTAATAAATGAAAATGCTTTTGAAGTAGAAAGGATATTTTCCTCAAGAATGGAGTTCAAGTGTTTTATCAAAATTATTTTCCATATAAGATAATAAAGGGTTCTGTTTCTATCCCTATTATTACATTGATTTTATTATGGTTTGATGGAATTGTTTTTATGACTTCCTTTATCTTATATTAATTGTTTTATGATTTCATGATGTTTAAGAATCCCAATTTTATTACATGGGTTATGCTATGATGTATGGTTTATGATTTTGTGGCACACATAAGAATGGTATCATTATGAGATTGGTGGGACCTATATCTCCCTCCAATGCATTGGGTAATTATTTTATATCTCATGAGATAGACATGGCTGGAACGGAAGGTTAAACCGGTTCAGTGAAACAGGACTGAAACGAGAAATGAACTTGGTTCAGAAATGGACTTTGTCCACTAAGATAGTCTTGGAAATAAGTCTTGACTAATAAGAAATGATTATCAATGATTATGTGTGTATGCAAAAAAGATTA
This sequence comes from Viscum album, assembly GCA_963277665.1. Lineage (NCBI taxonomy): Eukaryota > Viridiplantae > Streptophyta > Magnoliopsida > Santalales > Viscaceae > Viscum > Viscum album. Next base: position 574,938,839 of record OY728138.1, on the reverse strand, counting down.
ATGTTTTAAGATATGATTATTGGGAGTAAATTTCACTACTATGATTTATCCCATGTTATGATATAATGATCTCTTTTGCAGGTTAAGATTTCCAAAATCATATGTTCTTATGAATATGATGTGATTGATATTTCTTTTGTCTAGCCTTACTAAGCATTTGAGCTCACCCTTTTGTATGTTTTGTTTCCCCAAGTCAGGAAGAAGGTTTTAAGTAAGATATTCCAAAAGGGACTATAGATATGATGAAATAGATGGGAGAAAATGTAGATACTTTATGAAACAGTTGTTTATGTTTCCCAGTTTCTAAAGGCACTATACATATACGGTCTTTCCTGGTTTTGTTATATGTTGTAATAAGGGTGATTCAATTTTGAAGTATTAACCAAGTATGTAAAGTATGGTTCGTTATATATCATATTGAATACAAAACTGTTGTAGTTAGGAAAAATATCATGTAACTCTATTATTTCTAAAGAGGATAAACTTTTCATATATACTTGTATCAACCTAATGATATTGTGCAATTGTTTTTGTTAGTTTATTATTATTTTAATTGATGTTAATTCAAAACCAGGGTATCTTCAAAGACATTCTTTTTTGATGACATTTATATACGATGGATAATTTCTTTATTTTGTCTATTTCGGCCGAGACACTGAACGTGAACCTGTAAATTCAATCAAATAAAACAATTTTGAATTATTGGAGTTTTAGGTCCTTTGCATCAATTTTGGAAGAATATAATATTCTCTGACTAAGATTTTTGAGAAACTAGTTCACTATAAATGTTCCAAAAGTTTATGAAAATCTTTATTTTGAAGGTTTCAAATTCATACACTCTGTTGTGTTGGTCATATTAATAGATCTAAATTCTAGTTAAAATCACCAAACTCATAGAAAGTGCATTAGAGGAGTGGACTAGGGTATCATTATGTTCTGAACCAGAATAGTAATTGATGTGTACTTATTTACTATTAATCCATTGTTTAAACTAATTAATGAATAGAATCATGCGTATCTACATAAATCAACATGAAAGTTAAAAACCCAAAATTTTTCATGATTTTTTAAAAGAAAAAATTCACCCCCTTATATGTATCATTGTATAATTTTAACCTTTTAATTTATATCAGAGGAAATATTTTTTGGATAAATAAGATAATCCCTAGAAAGATCAAAGTATAAAGATGATACAAAGATAGATTTCAATGGGTATTCGTAGACAATGTATGTCAGTGCTACATGACCAATACATTAGCGGTGGTAACTATGTATGTTGTAAATATTGTATAATCATATATATGAATAGTATATTATTTAAATTATATATGAAGATTATCACTCTATATGAAATTCATAAAAATCAGGAGACATGGGATTCTTCCAAAGAATAATATTATGATATCAATTCCAAATAAATGAATGCTACCATTTTGTGGACCTGGTCTTGATGAATTCAATAACGTTTCACAATTTTATACTGCTTTTGAAATGTGGAAGATTATTTCTATTACATATTAAGGAACTTAAGATGTTATAATGATAATTTATGATACTAATAAATTGATGTTTAACACCTTCAAAATTTATGATGGTAAAGTGTAACCCAAATTTATAATAATTTCACAAAAATATTCAATTATGTAACTTTCTTATGAACCAAATCAAGTGATGAATGTACATAGAGATATAAAATGAAAATGGAATGAGATATCTACAGATATAAGGCATTCATCACAAGTCATGTATTTGATAATTAAAAAATTAATTTGATCTCTAAAGGTATATGAAATAGAGATGCTTGATAAATAATTAGACCATAAGATACTAAAAAGGAAAAATAATTACCTCAATTTAAGATCTCGGAATAATGAAATGAAATTTAAATTTATTGTAAAAATACCAAAATATTCAAATATCTCAGATTCAAAAATAGATGTGGACCCATTAGCCAAATTTTTTTTTTCATATTCTAAAAAAACAGGATTCAAAAAATCCATCATGAAAGATTATAAAGGATCTAATGAAGTAAGATTAAATTAATGAAAATATATGGGTTATATCATACATAATTTTCAACATATAATAAAAGAATAAATTAAAATGGAAAATAAAAATAAGATTAAAACTGATTATGATCATAAAGTGAAAATATTTGAGAAATCTACCTAGAGTGTGTCTAAAGACCCCACTAGATCTTCAAAATCATATCAAAAAATGATTCAAAAATATGAAAAGAGACATGTTATTTATTTATAAGTATAATGGTGTGGTTCAATCCAATTATTCTTCTACTTATAATTCTGATAGGTAATCAATAAGAAAATTACCTTCTTATTGATTGATCATTGAAGAAAAAATGATTCTATAGTAAAAACGCATATGTCAACAAAGAATATTCATAATGATGTTTTGGATAAAAATATTAAATTCTTAGACAACATCAAAAAATAAAATAATCATTTAATACATATAAATCAAATTTTATTCTTCATTAACAATGATAAAAATAATTACTTGATAATGTAGAATCATTTAAAATTTCTCCATGTATTTTTAAGAACTCGGTAAAAAAGAATAAATGAGATCCATGAAAAAAGTGTTTTAAAAAAGAAAAATAAGGTATAAGATGTAGGTGAGAAAATCCAAAGATATATATAAATTATTATGTTCTATGCTCCAAAATTTCAACCTTTATTAATTGTGGATTGAATGAATATTATCCTAATAGATATTGGTTAATAAATCTATAGACGAGGGTAAGTGAATGTGAATTTATATTAAAAAATATTCCTAAATGATGTAATGTCAATTTTGGATAAATAAGACAAATATGGATTCCCAGAGTTCTTATTCCTAATATAACTGGATCCAAGAATATATGGGTACCAAATATAACTTTTTTTAAATACTTATGTAAGAAAAACACCACATGAACAAAAATGTATGGACAGTGGATTCTCAAGACACATTAGTGGAGACCCTTCCAATTTAAATACACTAGAAAAACAGGATGGATGAATATTATTTTTTCAAAACAATGTAAAAGGGAAAATAGTTGGAGTTATAAAAGATGTTTGTCAAAAGAAAATATCAATTCAAAATGTTATGTATGTTCAAGGGATAAAGAAAATCCTGATAAGTATTTTTCAACTATGAGAAGATTGCTTCTATGTTGGTTTATTTAACAATTCCTTGTATATTTTTAAAGATAAATTCCCTTAATTTAGTTCATCTTGAATTGAAAATTACTTTACCCATTATCATGATTTGTTTCTTTAAACAAAAGTTTAATTTTATAACTATTGAGTCAAATGAGTCTTCAATCCAGAATAGAATACATGGACACTCTAATGTAGTTACATTATACAATTTATTTACAGAAACACTGTTTATTATTTCCATGGAATTAAATTTGATATTGATATAATCATTTATGAATGAAAAATTGGAAAACAACACCAGTCACATATTAATTCAGTTAATAATGTTTCTACATATAATCAACTATAAAATTTTCATATGTATTTGTTTGGAATATCAATACTAGAAATTGTGGTTGGAAAATTGTATGTTTATGTAATAGTTGAATGTTTTCTCAATATTTACATGGGTTTATATTTTAATCATAAAATGAAAGTGATTAATATACCTTGTTTTATTTTTAAAATGGGCCAAAATGATAAATATTTAAGAAAATTTATTTAAAAGATACCATTTTGTAGAATTTGAGAATCATGAATTTACATGGTTTTTTAAATCATATGTATTATGAAAACTTTTTCTTCACCCATAACACATCAATAAAATTTAATTGTCGAATAATGACATATATAACTATTAAAGAGATGTTACAGACTGTGTAAGATGATTATATCCTTCCATCCTATTTTTGGGAATCAATTTTATACACAACATGTTATATAATGAATAGATTTTTAATAAGGACTTTAAATAAAAATTCACCCAATGGACTTTGGAATAATAGAAAACCTAATGTACTGTATTTCAATGTATTTTTGAAAATGTTATATATCTTAAATTCTAATGAATTCATTGGTAAATTCTATCCAATGTCTGATAAAAGAATAATTAAGGGATATTTTTCTATTTTTATACCCTATATAGTGTATAAGAAAAAATTCAATATATATTGAAGAATTATTTCATGTGAAACAAGATAAATGTGACCCACTTGGTAAGAAAAAGAATTAATAGATGAAATTTTTTAAACTCTAGACATGATGTGCCTTGAATAACCCATGAATGAATCTTAAAATTCACTTTTGTCCAATCAATGAGAACATAAAGTTGATAAACCTGAATGTATCCTAACAAGACAATATAAAAACATAAAGGATAATCATTTATAAAATGCAATATGAAATCTAGATACTGGAGTAATATGTATATGAAATGTTGGAAACATTACAATGACCAGATCATTTACGAATAAAATTCCCTTTCTTTTAATTAAATGTCTCATGTATATAGGAAAGTCATGCAAATTTTTTAATTAATTTTTAAATAAAATTGCATTTAAATGAACATTATGTATCATTACCATCAATAATTTATCTGATTAATAGTGATCACATGAATAATATAAATGTATGGTTTTAACAAATCCTATCGACATTGACAACGGAGGTGATGTTCAAATCTAGTAGACATGGGCCATAAGAAGATCATTTTTCAGAACTCGAGAAGGTGGTAGCATCACTAGGATTTGCTCTTGACCCAGCCCAAGCTGAGAATGAACACATTAATCTGTAATCGAACTGTCTACAGGATATGTTCAAGTTGGTAGATATTTCCACCATAGAGATGTTATCTGAGCCGCCCCAAGATTCTATCACCATCTCACACATTATTGTTAGGTTTTATGAAAGCGTTATAAGTGGTTATGTAACAAGTTACTAGTTACTTATTATTTAATCCTTTTTATAAATAAAATTATTTTTCTATCAGTTCCATTATGAGAAATGTATTTCGTAAAAAATTGATGAATTTGATAAACTGATTCTATGGGTAAAAATGGTACTTTTGGGAAATATATAAATTATTATATTAAAATAAAGTTTTTATTTAATAAAATTGTTATAAATTATTGTTACAGCAGTTCCTTATATGTAAATGATTAGGTACTCAGTTTGATAAGAGTTATATTTTTTAATGATAAAACTAAAATTATACTTCTAAAAAATTTCTTAAATGGAATTAATTATTTTTTGAAATCATTAATATTTTTAAAATATATTATTATCAAACTAATTTAATTAACAATAAATTATTATATAGTTTTTTTGAAGTCCAATATTTTTTATTAAGGTTTAAAAACAATTTTTGTCAAAACCCATCAATTTTCAATAAATGTCAGTTTTCATTTTAAAAGATAACATTCACATATTTGAAAAACTATTTATAAAAAATGAATAAAATTTTTGGAACCAGGACATCGAAATTATCCAATAGTAAATTTTTAATAATTTTCTGAGACTGTCGATTATTTTGTAAAAATCAAATATATAGAAATATATAATGTGTTTTCTGAAATCATAGTGACCCAATAGTGATTTAATCAAAACCATAAAGAAAATTAGACCAAATAAATGTTTTAAATTTAATATAATGTGATTTAATATTTATTTGAGTAATTTTATAATTCCATAGTGAATCCTACAAAATAAATAATATTTTTTACGATTTTAAATTCACTTCGTTAATAGTGTGACTGACCTTCACATAAGAAAGGATAATATTTTAATATATTTTTTCATTTTCTTAAAAAATTAATTTCTCCCACTCCCCTTCACTAGAAACCATTGAAGAACAACTTGGGTTGGTTTTTGTTTTTGAATATTTTAGTGTGTTGCTTGAAAAAATCTATATAATAATGAATTCCCACTCCATTCCTATATATACCAACACAATCAACCATTACTATTTTCTAAATAAAATTTAATCTCATACTCACTCTTCTTTAAACTCACTAGTGTCTTCCCAAGGCGCCCCTAAGTTCCCATGATGTATCTCTCATACCATTGGGAGAAGACATCCATGTATTGTTTCCTTCCTTTTTCATTTTTGACCATGTTTCTTTATTTGGTTACATCCTTTTATTTTTTAATTACATTTGATGGGGTATATTTTACCACCTCCACCATACTTCACTTATTATGTTTTAATGGTGATATACCCCTTTATCTCTCATTAACCCCTCCCATGTACACCAGTTACCATGCTGAATTTTTTTAAGGGATATCTCCCTCCTCTTTTCCATTCAAGCATTTCTTTTATAATATGCCTATAAAATTCCATTTAATATATTTTGATATCATGCGCAATGTTCCCCTTACTTACCATTTCTAATATAAATGATTATATATCCATTTCTGTACCAAGAACACTTTTTATGAATCCCTATGAGATGTCGTTAAGCTGCCAAAAATGTACCACCATTTTCAATACCAAAATCATCACGTAGTGAATACCACGACCATTTCTCTATCAAGTGTATTAAACATTATGAAATTATAATTATTGATTATATAATTTCATGTGTGTGTTCCACCATACATTATATTGTAATAAATGATGTTTTTGAATGAATAAATGTTATATAATCTATGTATAACACTTAAGCAAGAGATAAAAATGTTCATGAAGGGTGCACCCTAATAGCACTCCAATTGATTGGGTAATGTTTAGAATCATGATCTGTCATTTTGGGATATAGGTTTACCAAATTTCAATTGGACATTTTTTCACCCAGTTAATAAATGTGTTACATGATTCTTTTATGTTTATGATGCAGCATTTTTAGTTGCTTCCACATTTCCATTTTATGATAGTCATGTAATATCATTCTATTATGTTCATGTTTATCTTATACTACACTAATATGCATATTTCCTAACAAGTATTTTATTCTTCATGTTATTCCTTGTTTACTATCTTACTGGGATTTATATATCACCACTTTCTTGTGTAAATCCACAGGTTATCCAATATAGTGTTAAATATGAAGGAATGTTTTGGTCATGTAAAAGATTATTTCAATAAAGATATTGTATTTCATGTTTTATGTTTTTACGTAAATTTCTTAATCCCCAAAGACAATATAACTCTCGATATTCGTAGTAATATTAAGTTCATTTTTACTTAATAAAACATTATTAAAAATGAAATATTGGGATGTTTTGTTATAGTTTTTATTAGAAGGATGTATAATTATTTTTCAAAGGATAGGGTTATGTTTAATACAATCTATGACGATGTTGTGTGTAGCGTAAATATGATGTCGTCTGAAATGATAGAAATAAAATAAATAAAAATATTTAAAAATATTCTACATAATAATATCATGTTTTTACAATCTACACCACTTAAAATGAATTTCTTCTTCAAAATTCATCTGGGTTATCAAATTTTTAAAACATAAAAGATACTTTTAGAGAAACACACATCATAATACTGATTACTAAAAATCCCTTAAAAAACTATAGGTGAAAGAACAATTATTATCCAAATTGAATCATAACTAGTATTACACATAGAAATAAATTTTTTTAATGTGAGAACATGGACATATAATATAAAATTAACTACCTTATTCAAATTGAGTTGATAAAGAACATGTTTTAGATAATGTTAACAACCATGAAGCCATAAATATGTTATTATTTAAGGGACCATTTGATTCTTCCAAAATATCAGTAATAGTATTAAATTTACATATGAATATGCATTTCTAAAATTTGAATAATTTTCAACTGAACATATACTTACATGTTTTTGGATAACCACACCTTTTCCTTGATTAATTTCAAATCCATCTCTTGTTCAATGAAATTGTGAAGTTTAAATTTAATATCCTACAAAACTAAAGGATCGTAACATGCATAATAGGATGAAAATTCAATCATTCTATCTTTGATTATCATTAAAACAAAATTGACAGAACATTTTACTCAATATGAATAATTATTTATATTATTAAATATTAATATCTAAAAACCCATCCAAATTTCAATCTAAACAATTTTATAATTGGCTATGACTATAAATCATTTAATGTATTAAAATACAATGATTTTTAATGAAGGTCAATAAACATATCATTTATACTACAAAACATGACCTGGATTTTAATCATCACATTCTAAGAAAGTGAAGAGAATTATAATTTATTTTCTTGAAACACGATGATTACCTAAATTACCATAAAACCTTATTAAAAACATGAATTATATTATAAAATTACACTTTACATGTACCATAAATCAAAATATTCTATAATAATAATCAATTATATTATAAATCATCTTTTCATATTATCATTCTTAATTTCATCACTACAATCTGATTTATATTGTCACTATCAATCAACTTTTTATTTCATTATCCCAAAATCATACAAATTTTAAGGTTTATCCTTCCCCTAATAATTATTTTTCCAAAAATATCACCATTCCACCTCATTCACATATGATTATTACCTTTACAATTCATCATATTCACTAAAATATATAATGAAAAAATAATGTGGACCAATACATAGAAGTTTCACAATTTTAAAATACTACAAAAGTGATTCTAAAATATTATTCTGGAATCCAAATACATAAATACAATAATAATTCTACATTATTGGTATTTATGGTATAGTTCATTCAATTTTCTAGAACATAATCATTCTATATAGTCATTGAGTTGGATAATTCTCATGTTTCCCACACATAAGACATTGAAATCCATGCAAATTCTTTAGTCAATTACATTCTTTTACACGAATATAACATCATCCAATAAATTTATATATTCTTCGAGGTTATTTATCCTACCTTCTTGATATGTATAAAGATAAATATACCTTCTTATATGTTCATAAACACTTGAAAATTAAAAAAATTTAATCTTCTAATTATTCTATATTTCAAGAATTACACTAAAGTTCAATTTGTAAAGAATATATCATAAAAATGATTATAAATAATAATTATATAATTCTATAGACATAATCTATTTTGTTTACACAAAGTAAATGAATTTTACATCAAATTCAAAGTTAAAATGATTACTTCTACATCTATCCAATTTATACAACCAAAAATTATTTTCTAAGAAATAAAAACTATTGCGGAAAAACAACAAAAATATAGGGAAATTACATATATAATTTCAATCTACGACATCATTGATTTAATATTATAATGGTCATAATTATTATGAAAGCTATAGGATTTTAACCTAAAAATAAATCTATCCATAGAGACATCCCAAGACATATGCATAGAACTATCTCTAGGGATTTCAGTAAGCTATTCATATCATAGTTCCCAAAGGCTGACTAAACCTTTACTCCAATTCTAACTATAAAGACCTAGGATTTTTATACATGGATATTATAACTTTTTATAGAAATTTTCTCTTCATTACACAAAACATGACTAATGACCATAATAGTATAGTTCCTTTAGAAACATAGAATATATTATTCTAATTTTTTGAAATATTTTTAACATCTTTATTAAATAGCATTCCCTTTAGTACTCATACTTGAAAACTTTCATTGTACCTATTGAAATAATATAATAGAAAAGGGTGATATTTGATGATTAATAAGGGTTAACATGTAAGTTATAAATATATTATCTTATCAAGGAATAAGATAAGAAATAAGAGATGTGATCAAGATAATAAAATAAAAATATCATACCAAGCCTGTCATTTATCAGAAACACATGTTATGGAATAAAACTTTGACATGGACTATATGCAAGAAACATTGTCGTAACTCATTCCAGAACAATGTGTTCAAATCCCAAATTTTTTTGGAATCATAATAAGTTTATTAAAAAGTTTCACATTTAAAGGTTAACTCCCAAGACTTACATATGATGACTTATCACCGATTTCCCTTAATAGATCAAGAAAATACACTTCTTTCCCTTCCAAGATCATGCACATTGACATTTTTCCTTAACAATAACATGAGATATAATTAATTACAAAATTCATTAGAGGGTTATATATGTCACAATGTTCATATAATGGAAACCAAAAATATGTGTTTTGAATGACCTAAAATCATTCATCATATCATAAAAATGTAAATAAATGTGTTTCATTATCACTTCATTGTAACATAACTCATGTAAAAGAAATAGATTTCATAAGTATCACACCATTATAAAAATAGAGAATTATTAAAAATAACAATAATGGTATCCGTTGATTATATCCACATTAAATCATAATTAACATTAAATAATTAAATCATACATGGAAAAATATTTTTAAATAATAACGTGAAATGATTCATGAAAACATATAATTTTCATTGAAAAATCATTTACTAATGAGCGGTGAAATTTTAAACGAATTACATTTTCTTGAAAATAACCATATAATATTATAAGATTGGCTTCATGGAATTAAGGAATAATAATGAGAGAAAAATATATTCATGATGTATATGTGAAATAATCATTCCTTTATTAAATTTTTCAGTGATGTCACAATGTAAATAGTATGGAAAATGAGAACAAAGTTTCCATTAAAAAATTAGTTAAAAGTAAAAAATGGGTACAAATAACATTAAATATTTATCTATGAATAGTAAAAACCTTTTTAATTTTTTTAGAAACATTGATGTGGAAGATAAACATTCCAAAATAGATATTTAAAATGAAACAATCATTAATGTTGATGAGATTGTGATGTAAACCCTTACAACATTATAATAAGTAAAATCATATTCCCCATGAAAGAAATAGAATTATATGGGAGTAAAAATACCATAATCTTCATAATGAGATTCATAAATTACTTCCATGGGTAGTATATAAACTACATGGATGAAATATAAAGTGTATAAGGCATGTGTCTCACAAACATAAAAGGGAAAAAATCACATAACTTAAGAATTAACTTCCACCCTACACATTTAAACATCCAGTATAATAAATATATTTTTATTATAAATATTATATAGAACCATATTAATATATATATTAACATATATGATTTACTTCTGACTTCATATTACTCAATTATTAAAAAAATTAAATTGATGTTATGTTTTGTGTAATAACTGATTTTTCTATCATAAATGTTTTGACATGTTATTCTTTGTACTAATACATAAATTGCAATTGAATCATCTAAAAAATGATAAAAATCATATAAATATATTATATATTCAATATATATGTTTTCATGTTCATCTGTAAAAGTTATATATACAAAATGAAATACACCATTCATAGAGACGGTATGCCCAAATTATGCAAGAACGTTTTTTTCATTTTCTGGTCGAATTAAAATAAATAATGTTATATGATATATTATCATTAAACAATCATTATTATGTTATATATATCATATATATTCATAAAATTAATCCTCAATTCTAGCCATTTGAAATAAGTATGAATCACATTTCATCGTGGAGATGGTGATACATACATACGCACGAGCAACACTATCATTTCCCAAAATAATAGGTAGTGAAAAGGTATATTTGATATTTTCCTTATAGATGTATAATAATTAAATAAATATTATATATAAAAATTAAAACCATCATAATAACTACTTATAAAATATGGTTATGAATAATTAATTGTATCACAATGTGGATAAGGTAAGTCGTAAGTACAAATGAGTGATAGTTTCCCTTGTTGTTCGATGGGAATTCTGTTTTATAATGGGGTGTTAATAATCATAATAACATTTTATAATATTTTTTTTGAAAATAATATCATTTTATACTATTAAGTATGATGAATTTATGATTTTATTATATATATAATATATATATATATATATGTTATATAAGAGTGTTAAAAAAGATTGAGATGTTAGAGTGATTAACTCTTCTTCGTAACGACTCCATTAGATCTCCTCTATAAGACTCTAGAGTTTTTCATTTGGAAAAACCATCACATATTGAATGTTTATATAGAATAAAAGAAGTAAAATTTCCATATGTTTGTTGATATATTACACTAATATAAGATAAATAATATTGGGGTGGAGGTGTCCTTTAATAATAAAATCATGGTATGTTTTGAAACTTGTCAAAAAATTAATTTATAAAAAATCAAATCTCATTGAAAATACCTAAATATGTAAATGGATTTGAATGTGTTTTGGGATATGTTTATAATCCCATAAACCAATAAATTTCAAGAGTTTTTTTTTCTTTTATACCTTATCATTTTTATTAATCCTTAACTAAAAAATTTTAGTTATAATTATAGGAACATGTTTTTTTATATCAAATGGTTGAGAGGATTACATTAAAGGTGTAAATTGAACCAAAATTGGAAATTTATTAATTTAAAGAAATTAATTTATCCCATTTATCATTAAATATGATATTTATGATATTTAATTAATTTAATAAAATATTATTTTAATAAAATATAATTACTATCAATTATTAATCTATTTATTTCATTGACTTTACGAAAATCAATTTAGCAAGATAACATCGAACCAATTAATTAAAAACACAAAAAAATTCCATAGTAAAATATAATATTATTTTATCACCTTAATTAGTTCAAATTGAATTTCTTTTAATATCTATAATATCATTTAATTAATTGTTTCGTTAATTGAATAATTATAACATAATTATTAGGATATTATTTATTTATAATAAATATTCAATAAAAAATAAAAATTAAAAATAATGATATAGATAATCATTTTAGATTTTAAAAGGATATATAGATTCCATAATATATTTTATTTAACAAAGTATTTATTATATTATAGTTAAAAACGTAAGAGTGTGACATTTTGTCACTCCCATTGATTTTAATAGTATCTACGTTACTTTCATATAAATGATTACATTAAATTATTCAATTTCAAAAATTATATGTTAAGGGTCGAATTAAAATCTTCCATTCATATTTGTTAAAGTGCTATGGTATTTTTATAATATTTAAAAATTATATTTACCCTTAATTACCTGATCTATCCATAACCATGGTAATAAAAATTAGTAATGTTACTTTTGATATTGGCTAAAAATAAATGATACCTAATTACTAAATTTGGAATTTATTATTACTTATATGAAATCAATTTTCTGAAATTCGATTCACATAATATCAAAAAATTAAATAATATATTTTTGTCGCATATATGAAGAAAAAACAAGTATTTATAGTAGAATCATTCTAATGATTGATATGTTTTTATAAACGAATTTAATTTTATATAAATTCCAATGAAAACCATTGAATTTACTTTTCAAAAATTGATCAAAATATAATTTTAAAGAAATAAAAAATATAATTTAACTCTATAAATAATTTTTATGCGAAAGCAATTTTCAATTAAAATTCAGTGTTTTTTTATTCATAATAAAATGAATCATATCATAAAAATACAAAAAAAAAATAAACCAAAGTAAATTACTAGAACTTATTTTCAAATAAAAATATTAGTATGTAAAATATAATTTATAAAAGTTCAATGAAATATATTTAAAACAAGGTATCTATTAATAGGCGATAAAACTATATTTTTATTAACATACATATTTTATTTTTAAAATATGATTTATTTTTATATCATTCCTAAAAAATTTATAGGATGAATGATAAAAAATTTATCGGAAATGATATAAATATATTTCTTGAATATAATAAAAAGAGATTTTTCATTTATTGGTATAAAATGCACTTGAGCTCATTTAAATAGTATTTAAGAAAAACATTTTTTTGGGGTTTTACAAGTGTAAACCATAATTTTATAAGTTATTTAATCCAATTAATAGCCATAATTGTAATGAATCAATTTTAATGTTCATGTTTTTATAAATAATATAATAAAATTATTTTTTTGAGAAATGTAGTGTTGTGAGTAACTCAAGCTAAGACATTGTTGTGGGTAGAACAATATTAATAAGGTGAAACATGAAATTTTAGCAACCAAAGTAAGAAAATTATTTAAAAATATATTTCGAAAATATTATGTGGTTTTATAGCTATTTCTCAGGGGATGAAGGTAATTTATGGTTCTTCTACTACAGTTTAAATTTGTGAATAATTAGTGGTATAATTTAGAATAGATGATGTACATCATTCAACAAGACATAAAATTGGATATAATGTCTCTGATCTAGAGGATGCAACATATCTTCCCCAATATCATGAAGAAATTTTTTTTAAAGAATATGATGAAAAAATATTCCTTGGATTTAGAATTATGGATGAACATGCATCCCAAGATGCTTCTGTCAAGGAACTGGAATCATATACTACCACAAATGGTGAAATTACACAACCAGTCCATAGATAACAGAAAGTGTCTCTTATTATCAATAAAGAAGACAATAAAAACCAAATAACTCATGTTGAAGTACATGTTTAGGAAAATTCTCAAGGAAATGAGAAAGTATAACCTCTAATAGCACACACTATATGCCGAACTAATAATTCATCATTTTCTTCTATATCTGATTTTGTGGACTTTAGAAATTTCCTCTAACTAAAAAACAGTGGTCCTTGAAGTTTTATATTCATCGTCTAGGGAAAACTATAATGAAAATCATTACCTCTAATTTACATAGACCAATCATCTCATGCTAAAGAATAATAATCATCTCATTTATCCATGAATCTAAATAAAGAACTTATTTTTCTTTTTTGAAATCTACGATGAGAATATCCAGTTTTCAAGGTGAATTGGACGGTACCAGAAAATAATTGGAATGTGTTGATGTACAATAGTTTATAGAGAGTAATTAGATTCTATTAAGTCTGCACTACATAATCTTAGGGAAATTTAAATATCAAGAATAAATTTCAATGATTTTATTTAATAAATGACTGATGAAGAAAAAATCATTGAAATTTTGTTTCAAAATTATATTTATGATATTTTAAAGTATATTTTGGGAGTCTTGTTGAATTGTTTAAAAGTAGTTCCACTTTGTAAATACTATCTACTTCTCCTCCACATGATTTTCGGAATTTTGATTGATTGGTTGAAGCCATTACTTTTGTCATTTCTAATTTTAATGATCACCTTCGTACTCTTCATTGTGATAGTGAATCACTGAATCATTTTTTGGAAAATCAATGAGATATTAATGAAAATATAACTTCATAAGATCCCAACATAATGACTCTTCTCAATTAGTTTGGAAAATTATATCATAGATTGTTTAGTAAGAATAAATTGTTCTAAATTTTTTGAAAGTAGATTAGATTTAATGTTTAATGATTGGTAATGTTTTACTGAATTTAATGTGATAGTTGGATGAAATACAAAGTGAATGTTTAGGTGAAATATTGGGTGAATTGTAGGGTGTTATTTAGGATGTCCATTTTTAACCATAGTTTGAAACCACATCGAAACCATCAATCACATTAATATGATCATAGTTTTTAATCCATTATTTTCCTCTATTACTTTTTAAATAATTACCATCCTTTTAATATATTCATTTATTAATTTTTTTCTATTTATTATGATTTTTTTCATTTCAAGTTCCATAACACATATATCATTTTCATCTTAAACAATAATGTAACATTCAATTATATTTATGTGCTATATTAAATCGTTTTTAAACCATTTCTATTTATTTTCTATTTGGTACCAAAAAGGTTGACCAAATTGTGTAAACAATAAATTCATGATTCTATTACGAGTTTATAATATAAATTAAAATAATTGAAAATATTTTGTATATTAAATTTAAATAACTATAATATCTATATATTTTTGATGATATTATTACATTAATTTTTATAATTCCTATATTTTCTATAAGTTATGTTACGAGATTTTTTAACATCAAAAGGGGGAGATTTTTTGGCATGAATTTTGTTCAAAAATAATATTTAAATCGGATTGATTTTGACGCTCACAAACACCCAATCAGTTTTATTACTGAAAGTAATTTATGAATTACTCCAGAATATATTTCTTGAAAATTTTTGTTTTTTTGTACAACTTATTATATTTTTTAAAATTTTATGAATGCGTTTAAAAATTATTCTAGAAACACTATTCATAACCAATGTTTTTTAAGTGTAATATATGGTTGAAAACACTATGTTTGAAATTTTTTTATGGATCATGTACCCTATGATATTGGAAATGTATTATTTATCAACCCTATATTTGGATGTAACCCTATGTTTGAGAAAATTGGATGTATAGACAATGAAGCCAATCTCTTTAAGGAAACCGTCATTTGAAGAAACAAATGATTGGTACATAAATCCTATATTTTCGATCTTCCATACATTTCTAGCCCTACATTGGTGTTTTTCAGCACATGAAAGAACCTTATGTTTGACTACACAATGACAGAGTAATAATTAAATATATTTCCATTATTTCTAAAATGGTCATGATGTATGTAAATATCATTTTAATTTTATTTTATGGTGGATTCAAAGGCTTTTATTTAACAGCGTAAATTATTACAATTTTTATCAAAAATAATGACTCATATAAATGATTTAGATTTTAATGATAGTAATTTTTAGGATAAATTCTTGGATGTACTTAACTAATGAAGTCTGTGATTTCTATAGAAATAGTATGAGTAAAATTTCATTCCGTATGAATGTGTAATGAAATAACATTTTGAATACTTAAAATTCTTTATATAAAAAATGATCATGATACTCAGTTATTTATAAAGTGGATACACTTTGGATATATTCATGTTTCAACCTCATGATATTATGTAACATCTTATGTTTTATTATTTCTATTTTAGATGATATCATACCCAAAGAGGAACTCTTAAAATCTATTATTACTTCAATATAATTATCTTTGAATAAGAATATCTATATTCCATTAGTTTCTACTAAAACGGTTTTTATGAATAAATCAATTCATTTAAATCAATCTCTTTTGATTTATTAGTGTTTTAGATGCTCAGAAAAAATCTTAAATGGGTATCAACTCTTTAGACTTAGATATGGGAAAATTGGATCCCTGTAAAAGAGACACAGGGCTTTCCTTATTGTAAACGTATTAATTTCCTTCACTCAATTTAGAATGTATTATGATAATATGTTACTTCCTGTAAATTCATCATACCCATAGAGAGGGAATTGGTGGAGTGGACTGAGGGATCTTAATGACCTAAACCACTATAAAAATTTCACTATTCTTCAATACTGTTTACCTTATACTAAAAAAAATTACATAAGAGAATGCTTCATATCTTCATAAGTTACGAAGAAATCCAAAAATTCAAAATATATCAAGATTATCAAAAATACATAATAGACCCCTTCTTTTGTATCATTGTATTAATCCAACCTAAAAGAACTAATCTTAATTTTTTTTCTTATATTTATTTAATTTAATATATTTATAATATTTAATTTACTAATTAAACATGGATATTTGAGAAAGGATTTTTATAAAAGGGAAATACATTGTTCTTTATTAAAATTTGGATGCATGTGATATCTAAATAATTGATTCGAAAGAAATTTATATTTATCATTGGTATACAATTATAGTTTTTTTGATACATGGGAAACATATTAATATTTCATTGATCACTAATATCGACCTAAAAATAATTTATTACCCATTTTGGAAAATAATGACACAACTCTCTAATCATCAACTCTTTCTAATATTAAAATTTCAAGACAATTTTTAAAATTTTTGATAAATGTTTTTTATCAAAAATCAATGAATAAAATATTAGAAATTAAAATGATTAAATTATGTATTTAAAATGGTTATTAAATATTATTCCTTAATATCATTCAGTTATTATATGTAATTTATTTTCTAATGGCCTTATCTGTTATCATGGATAAATTTAAAATTATTTTAGATCCCATTTTTGACCAATAAGTTGTGGCCCTTTAATTTATAATGACGTTATTCATATTCTTCTAAATTATTTCTTTTAATTTTCGCATTTTTACCATTTTCATGGAGATCATATAAGATAATATTGAATCATACATAGCTATCATAAATTTATTCATACTCTTATTACTCATTTAATTTTATTACATATAAATTCAATTAAATTATTTCTGGATAAAAGATATTTGAATGTTATACATGATTGGAGATCCCATCATTTAAATCTCATTCATATTAAAACTATGTGCAACAAATAAATTACTCCTAATTATATTATAAAAATAAATACATTTTTGTTCCATGTATTATTCATTGCATTCTTGTAATTATTATTTATGTTTGATGAACTAAATTTAATTGGACACCAGTATTGATTGTTTTTTATTTTTAAAACCTCATATTTATGGATAACAACATGATAGTGGAATTATTGGATAATAAATTGGTATTATTATTTTTCATAGGACAAATTATTTCTAATATTTTGTTAGATTAAGATAAAATAATTTTTCTAGAATTGGTTTCTCAGAAAAATATAAATATTACTATTTTTGGAGAATAATTATGGTATTATGATGTTAATGACATTTAACATTATCAATTTCAGAAATTTTCAAACATAAAAAATTATTATTGTGTTTTTTTTCATTTGAAATAAATAGAGAAAAAATTCCTTTTGGGTTACTATATTTAAAACATACATATTGAAAAATGGGGTTTATTAAATATTATATCATATAAAAGAGTTAATTGAGAAAACTATACTCTTAGTGAAATAAACATTGTCGTAACTCATTCTTGAACCACATTTTCGACTCCTAATTTGTTTTTCAATCATAATAAGTTTAGTAAAAAGTTTCACATTTCAAGGTTAACTAACGAGACTCACATATGAAGACTTATCACATTTTTCCCTTAACAGATCAAGAACATCCACATGTTTCCCCTCCCAGATCAAGCCCATTGATTAATATCATATCATATAAAAGAGTATATTGTGAAAACTACACTCTTACTAAAAAATATCAATATATCATCAAACCATTAGTTGGCATGTTATTCTTTATCAGTAACATGTTATTTCACTAGGAATAATTGATATTTCATAAAATTTTGTTTTTGAATATTTATATAGAAACATTATATCCTTTATTCTTATAATGTGTCATACTATACTCTTAGTGAAAAATATAAATTGTATTTTTTTATTTTAATTAAATTCAAAATATAACATGTGTATATACAATCATATATTTTAAATGTAATTTTATACAATTTATTTTAAAAGTGTTTAGTCGATTTAATTTTCCATTGATTATATACATTTATTAAACAAACAATTTGGATGTGATAAGGTGTTTGGTTAATTATATAAGGAAAATAATAATAAAATAACACATTTGGTCCAAGCCCTATAAGTTTTAATGGTTTATTTAACCATACAAATGAATTTTGAATATCAGTGGTTTTGAATGATTTATTTTCATTGTTATCAAGTTGTGTAGCTAAAATTATGATTCATTGAATTTTAAAAGTATTTTCTTGATTTAATTCTATCCTCTATAATTTTTATTATTTATTATCCTATTTTTATATCACATTTTCTAACATGTATGTAACATATTCATATTGAAAATTTTCCATAGTTTTTTAGCTCTTTATCTTGAATAACAATGAAAAAGAAACATCTTTTTTCCCAACCTTTTTTAATATTCTCCATTGGAATTTAGTTTATTTAATGGGGTGAATATGATTTAAGTTGAATGGATTTTCTAAACCATAGACAAACCCTCCTGAATATATTGTATTTTTTATATGATGTGTTGAGTAGATTTCATAATGTAATTTTTACTCAATAACATGTGATATCCAAAAAAGTGCCTAAATAGGGATTTTTATCATGTTTTTTTAGTTAAAAATTTTCCATAAATCATAAAAATCGGTTTTTTTATTCATTTAATTGTATAATAATTTTTTTCAAATTTTATTAGTTGTAAGGAATAAATTATTTAAATATATGAAAAATATTAAGTAATTACAAAATTATCATCTATGTAATGTTTTTTATAAAATATGATTGTTTTTATTTTATTTGAGTTTTAATTTAAATTTAGGTCATTAAATAATAAAAATTATAAACATTTTCAAATTATTAAGGGAATTGATAATAAATATATTAATATTCATATAGTTTATCATATAAAATTTATTAAAATTATTAACCTTGTTGGGATTTTGTTAATATAGAAGGAAAACTGTCAATGATAATATATATTAAAATATATAAGGATGATATTAATTATATTATTCTTATTTTATTTCTACAATTATTAAAATTTAATGAGCTAATTAATTTAGTAAAAAATGTTAGTGGTTTAAATTTATAAAAATTATTCAATCTAATAGAATTTCTAAATTATTCTTTGATTGTATGGAAAAATTATTATTTTACATGGGTTTTATATTTTCTTATATGAATTGGTTTTCTCTGAGATTTTAAAAAAGATGTCAGATAATTAAATTTATGTTTCTTTCAATTGGTTTTCTATATTGTTTTATATATAGTTTGTTTCGACCAAAGGTTGAGTCTACTCGCATTAATAGACTTGTAGGAATGATTTCATCCTTCTGCAAAGTGATTATGGTAGTGTTTTCTTCCCTTATAGATGTTTTAGGACCCTACATGGTTTTATAAATTATTCAAACATTTTTTATATTTTATATTATATTTAAAATTGAAAATTGTTTTATTAACATTTTATAAAGTTTTAAAAATGCTTTTAATAAATTATTTATAAAATATTATTAAAAGATAATGATATTTTTAATAGATTTTAATTATTAAAATATAAATTGATAAATAAATTTATAATTTATATTGTTTTTATATTTCATTATAAATGACATGGATTGAGAATGTAGGGTATTTTTTTAATAAATGTTCTAATACCCTTTGCAACAAAATATTAATGTTAAGTATTAGATCATTTCTCATGAGGTTCCCTAGGAATTTAAATAATAAACACTACGAAACATGGTTTTTTTAATGTGGTCTATTTTTTCCAATTTATCACAATGATAACATTTTTACATGGGAATTATAATATATTTTATTCAATATAAATAACACAGACATGTTATTTAATTAATTAATGTTTGATTTGTAGCCACACAAAATTATTATATGGGTTATCATTATGATTGGAATACTTCATCATTGTTCATCTTCTTAATTTCCAATCCATAATGATCTACTTATTTTATATAATAGATTACAACATGGTGGGTGTCATCCTTGATCCTAAACAATAATTTTAGTATACAAGGTGTTTATAAAATATTACCACTTATAAATTTGTCCTTTATCTTATTTTACCTATGTTTAATTTAAACACCAATTGATATAAAAACAACTCTTAAATAGATTTAACATCCAAACCAAAAAAAATATATAGGTGTATCCATAGAATGAATGATTCAACTAAAATTGTACAACTCCTTTTTGAATAACCATGCATTGATATGAACATGAAATATTATCTTTTTAATCTCATCTTTTTCAACTTTCTTTCTCAAATTCAATCTCAGTTAGATATTATTATACTATTCTATCATTGATAAAAAATAACCAATGATATCACACTCATGGAGTGGATATTTTTTATATATATTTTTGTATACTATTTCTCTCATAATCATTATGTTTACCCCTTATTTGTTCATTTTTATATTCAAATCGTTTTATTATCATAAATAACATCTCTAAAAACATTATTTTATATATCACAATATTTTATGAGTTATATAATTATATTATATAAAAAATCTGGAAACCAATTTACATAGATATTTCTACAACATAATCTGTTATATATTTAAATAAATCATTTGTATATAATAACAAATATATATAATGAATCCTCAATAATAATATATCCAATTTATTGAATTAATTTTTCATGTATTTTTAATTAGATATTTAAGAATATTGGTTCATATGTATCATGTTATATAATGGAAATTGATATATATGAATAATTGTTTTCCATAGTTATTATCACTTAAAAAAATTCAAAATAATTATTTTACTATTTTGATTATATATATCAACATTGATATATAATTTGAAGGAATGTTTTACGCTAACGCATCATCGTCTTCAATGATTTCAATATCATATTAATTTTGGATTACCATTGTATAAAATTAGAAACCTATAATAAATCATTAATAGAATTACATCAACACAAACATATAAAGTGTAAACATTACATCATTATTACACACCTTGTGGAAAACCTATTTTGAAATCCTAATTAAATTATATCAACATATATATATATATTTAATTATTATTTAATAAATATATTAGTCTTAAAATTTAATTTCAATTTTTAAAAATCTATTATAGATTAATTTCAAAATCATCACCAATATGGTGTATGCCCTTATATTACTATATAAATCAATTGAATTTCATTAAATTGTTATTTTATATGGATAAAATTCATGGATTAATAACCAAAACTAACACATCATTGTTTAATTTATTTTTGTTTTAATTACATTATTTATAATGATTCACTAAGAATAAAATCCAATAATAATATACAATAAACACCAAAAGGATCTCATTTTTAATAACATTCCTCTTAGAATCACCACAAGGATCTTGCTTTTTATCAGCATATATTATCATTTATATTTAATTTCTATCACTTGATAACTCATAAATAATATATCATTATCTCTATACCATTAGTTACATCACATAAAAATTCATTATATTTTATATATGTATTAAAAATAAATAAAACACAATGTTTATATTCAATAAAATTGGTATTTTTATTGAATATTTATAGACATTAAAGGTTGTCATAAAAAGTTGAAAAAATATCCATTCATTCATGATAAACAACAATATCCATTATGTATATCAATATCCCATTTTTTTCATCAATAATATATTCCAATTTCATTTATAATCATAATTAATTTCATATATTTATTATATATAATGTAATAAAAATTATTTATTCTATATATATTTCATTTCTCCTTACCCTTATCATATTTTTATTTTCCGTTTAATTCATCATATCTCTTAAATTATTCTTTTAATAATTCACCCCTATTAAAATAAAAATTAGAAAATAAATATTATAATACAACTACCCACAAGTTATTCAGAACATTTACACTCTCCCTACTATTATGATTGATAATCCATCATTTATTCAACAAAATTATCCTCACCCAGATTACACTTCCTATTTACAAGATCACATTATTTAATGAAATATATTGAGCCTAAATGTTGTATTAATGACGTTAAGCACATGGGGATATAATTGAGAAAATAATCTTCCACTATAATTTTTCATTATATATTGATATGAGTAATTTGAAGTGTTGGATTTGATATTTTAATTATATTGTAATTTTTTTAAAATATATATTATACTCATAGTCGTATAAAATATTTAGAAATGCGTGAGGATATGTTTTTAAGATGTATGGAATTATCATTTAGTAATTAATATTAATTCTTAAATATTTATTTATTGTAGAAAATGGAAAATATATTTCCAGGTGGTATTTTGAGTTTTTAGAATTGGAATAGTAAATTTATAAGACTTTGGAAGCTCTTGTATGAGTAGGTAAAGAAACCCATTTTTTACCCTTAGTGTGATTCAACTATATTTATATTTCATATTGACAGTTCCATATAATTATTATCATTGTGTAAGTTATTTTCTTGTAATGTAAACCAATGTACTAGTCTTTGATGACCTATGTTTGCGTTGTTTTGGAAAATGTGATATTAATATCATATATTTGATCCATTATATGTGTAATGAACCATCCTGACTCTTCTAGACAGGTCATTGAAGTCATAACATCATGGTTGTAAGGAGAATCATTATAATAGAAACAATATTCATATATAAGAAAGCTACATAAACATCTATAGTAAATCACAGAATAAAAATTAGCATCCAAGATCAATAAAATTTTAGCTAACTGGATAAACTCAAATGTTTGAAGATACACTACAAACAATTCTCCATGGGACCAAATGTTACCTCCAAATAATCCCTCTATGAAGGGAATGGGGAATATAGTAGACTAAATTCTTCTAGAGGCCCTCCCATTTTCTAGGGGCCTAAAAACAAATATAACCTTCTAATAGAAAAAGTGGTGTGTAAGAACAATTCCAAGTAGGATTCTACTATTGAATCAGTACAAGGATTAATATTTAGAAATAAATTTTGTTAGTTTTAACAAAAATACATTTTTACAATTAATATTCACAAATCAAAACCATTAGTGAATAATTCATTTATTTTCATAAAATTGATTATATTTTAAAAAATAATATAAAATGTTTATGTGATAATGAATGAGAGAATAATCAATACAATCCATTAATATGATATAATCTACATATGTTATAAAATAAATACAACCAATCCATCATGTAAAATCATGTGAGAAAATTACCATGAACAATACACAATGTGAATAATCTTATCATAAATGAAAAATAACTCTATTTTTTCTGTCTTATAGGAATACAAAAAAAAATAAAGGCCAAATATTGGTTTATTATGGATCTAACAGGGATAAAATCATATGTCAGTACACACACTAAAGTGAGAGAAAAACTCAATTGAAATTACACACACTATGAGTTTCATGTCTATTCTCGACAAACTAAATGTTAAAAAATGGGAAATTATTGTCTAATAACCATTTCACAATCAATTATCACAATTTATATATAATTTTCAAAGAAAATAAAATCCACGTTTTTTATGGAAGACCTATTTTTAAACTATAATGATCAGTAATTATTTAATTATACACCTTCTATTAAAACCCCATTTTAAAGAAAAACCCCATTGAAGAATGATTTGTTTTTATAAAATACTATGAAGTCACAATACATTGCAATTCAATAAACAACCCATTGTAAAATACAATAGAAATTAGTATTTCATATAATTATCCATTTTTATAGAAACACCTTCCACAATAACAAAGCCCGAACTAATCACTTTTGAAAACAGTTATTAAAGAAGAGTATATCATGACCTCATGATAGTATAAGTATAATAAACTCAGAAATAAAATTTCAAAAAACATAATTCTATTAAAAGACCCCTTTTGTCTTTTTAAATATTTTACAAGAAGAGATGTAATGAGGAACTATGTATAAAAGAAAAATGGATAAAAAAATTCAACATACCTTGAGTTAATCTATTTTGAATAAAGGATATCCACTAGGAATCCCAATAGAGAATCCTTAATATAGATAATGAAAATTTAGTTGAAAACAATATTTGATTAGTTAGTCCTTATTGGTTAAACCAAGATCCCATAAAATATTAATTAAAATTTATCAGAGTAATAAAAGTCTACATGCATTGTTTGATGGGGAGGGTGTATTTATATCCTTAAATATTCACCTCAAATGTGCGCCAGATACAGAACATTGGTTTAGGATGGTGGATTCTAACTCAAGGTTAATTTAATTGTGAAATAACCTTATATTAACCATCAACCTGGGGGTGTATGTTTTGGAGGGGTGGTTTGATGGTTTTGAAAATCTGGGCACCACCTTCTTATAGACTATTCTTGGTCTCATAGTTTCATAGGGAAACCATAGGATTTTCCCTAAACATGAAAAAACTGTGAATGAACCCTATGGTACCCTAAATATTCCCAAAACTCCCAAAATAACACCATTGTAAGCCTCATACAAAGAATGATATGAAAATCATCAAGAAGTAAGGTAATGATGTAATTGAATGTTACGATCTCCCCACAATAATGTATTATTATCCCTAGAATGTCTTGAAGAATCGGGAGTCAAAAAAATCACCATGATCCCTTATTAGTGATCCATTCTCCCACATATCATCATTTTCTAATCAACGCTACATAAGTACACATACTAAGGGAATCATTTTACGACACAATACTTTATCTCGGTGTTCACTAATATGAATTTGTAGCTCAATAATTGTGATGTTGGACTCAAGATCAATATCATCCCATCCAATAACATGGTAAAGATCTTGTCAATACATCATTAGTTAGAAAATAAGAAAACATATCATCATTTGAAGTAAAGAGATATGGTATGTCTGGCCAATATTTCTCCTTTCAAATTCACTCTAAGATATTAGAGTGTAATCAATCCCAGATGAAAATATACCATGTGTAATCAATAGATGATATCCATAGTGAGGTGAAACTCCAAAAAACACTAATCACCCACCGCATGCTCTATAGGCTGATAGAGATAGTCTACATAATATTTCTTATGAATCTATTCAATGACAAACCACTTACAAATAAACTTAATATTTTTCATTATCTTCTAGATATGACTCATCCCATACAAGCACTTCTCACCCAACTCTACCCAGCATAAGGGAGACATACAAAGGCTCCTATAGAATTCATTAAATTGAGATATCTTTACCAAAATCTAAAAAATATTATTAAATGAAAATTTACTGAGAGGAAAATTATTTTCCCTTGACCCTCCAAAATTAATCACAATATCCCAATGAATATCCTAATGAACATATATATGTCTACCTCTCTATCAATAATTTCACAAATGACAAGACTTGCTCAATTTCTGGGGAGAAAAATTTGTCTCCTACAAACCATTCCCAATTATGGATGTGAACCACTGGTCACTATAAAAAATGATCATTTCCAGAACCCATCTAATTATCATAAAATCTCAGATATAAAGGTATCCATGATGTTACACAGACATCATCTAAGTAATTAGTAAGAAATGAGATGATTTTATTACTTGATCAAGGATACCCAAAATATCATCCTTTGAAAATAGAGTTTGTTGAAAACAAACTATTAATTATATGGAAATATCGTCCAACTTCCATTGAAAAACGAAAATATATTGCAACAATACCAATAGTTATCTGATGTTATGTTTAATTATTTGAAAAGTGATACATCATGATATAAAAACTACAATCAACTATTTCATCCCTAGAAAATAATATCGATGCCTCATGATAGGATTCATCGTGATATCCCCAGGTTTATCGACCAACCTGGTCAATTTCCACTGCCCATCAACTCTTACCTAAGTGAAATATCAACAACTAACCTACTGCACAAGCACCATTTTCAGAAGGGAGACTAAGACCACTCACTCTTGGTATCATCTCTAGAATTTTTTTTACCAACAATGTTAAACAAGGTGTATGAAACCTACTCGACCGGGACTCACTCATCAAAAAAATCCATCTCTTATCTATAACATGTACACCTTCCCACCAACCATTTATTGAAATAGGTATTTATAAAATATTTAATTCATTCTAGAATTAAATTGTGAATTTCATTATAACTCATAATGAAACATGTTATATTTATATAAATTATGAAATCTATACTATTATAATGATAGCATCACAAATTAGTTAATAAATATATTTATGTATCTTATAAGTTAAAATATTATTTATTTATATCATGTAATAATTAATTTATGTTTAGAAAATGATAATTTAACTATTAGTATTTTGGTGACATATTACTTTTTATTTAGAATTTTAAATTTAATAAAATTATTTAAAATAAAATTGTTCTTCATAAGAAGTATTCATAAATGGATATTATATTGTATTATTATTATATGATAGATCCATGAGACCTTAATTATTTATTCAATGTGTTATACAATCATATATTATTTTAGAATTATTAATTTTTGAGTAAATGATAAAGTTAATTAAAAAATAATGTTTTCATATCTAGAATATTATTTTCCAAAAATTGATTTCCTTATTAAATTATATAAATTAAAAAATGGTTACGGTTAATTTTTGGGGTTATTCTGAAATAGTTTAATTTATAGTGAATTATGAATATATAATAATTTATAATTTATGATAAATACATGAATTATTTAGTTAGAGAAGTTGTTTTCGTGATTTGTGACCATAAATATAATAAAATTTCATTATTTTAATATATTTAAATATTATTCTTAATCTAAAGATATTCTTAAGCCAAAATAATAAACTAGTTAAAATAATACTAATAAAACACCATTGTTCTGCACTATAAGTACCACCCATCACCACATATTATAATCACACCTAAAATACTTGCATATTTTGATATTTCTACCAAATTCGGGTCTAAAGTCTCTCAAACATATCCAATACATTCTGGTCACACTAAAAGGCCAAATCCAAGTGCCTTAAATAGGTTCTCAAGTTGGGGAATTAAAGAAGTGAAATCATAATTATTTTTTTTAATTTTCTATTTTGTTTTTTTAATATGCTATCATCACGTAACCTCATACAAGTGAAAATATAAATATATTATCTCATATATACTATAATTTTATTGTTTTAATAGATTATCTATCATCAAACTTATCTTCCTCTCCTTTAATTAAAAAAAATGAAAACATCATCTATGATGGGTTGACTTACCATCATCTTGGAAGATGTGTTTTAATTTTTTATTTTACACCATCAAGGGTGGTTAGAAAACCATTACGATAGATAAATATGATTTATTATACATACTAGAAATTATTTTATTCTTTATAACCAATATTTAAACATGATATTGAATAATATTATATAAGTTTGTTATTATCCTAAAAACATGAAAAATAAAGAAAATTATTTTCATTAATGTGTAATCTAGTGATCCATATACATATTAAAAAAATGATATAATGTATTATTTAAAATTATTGATACATATTAACACAATTTCATCCAACTAATGATGTTTTTATTATATTAAACTATAAACTATATAAAGAACCAACCATGGTAACCCTGAAATAAATGCACATTAAACAATTAAAATAAAATAACTTTTTTAAAAATAGGTGTAAATATGTTATAATAAGTTCATATAAGTAATTATAAATACAAATATTTTTCATTAATATATTAATAACACACTTTAAAACATTAAATATGAGTATTTAATACATTTGAAGTAAGAAAAACTTGAGGTAAAGGCATTTTCTTTAAAGATCCCCTTTTAAATTTTTATTACTATAATATTAAATATGAATGTTTTTAGGATGAACTTATTCATGTTTTATGATTTTGTTTTCTTATTGGGAATTTTTTATGATGATGTTTGAGACTTATATCTCCCTCTAATACATGTGACATGTTTATTGTTGAATTTGACCATAATGGGTTTTCCATGTGTAACAACAACGTTTACACCATAAGTTAGTTGTAAAGGTTATATTGTAAGGTAGCCGTGAGGGTTAAAAAATCATACATCTATCACAGGGGTTAAAATATTTAGTAATAAAATCCCCATGTTATCTATATAGTTTTACTTATGTTTTATATGTTTTATGGAATTTTTTTTCACAATTTAACCTTATGATAATTACATATGTGAAGTATGTATTTATGAAATTGATTTCATATATTTATAAGTATTCATTGGAAAACAATTTGTTTTCTAATTTTTATGTTATATAATGATATTTTTCTGATAATCCCATGTTTAATATCATTTTCACAGTGTTTAAGAATATGTAATAGAGAAGAAGAATCAATGTTGAATGTTGTGAAAACTTATCTTTAAAAGATTTCCCGTATTATTAAAATATCTTCCAATATAAAATAAATGGTTGTTGTTTTAGTAGTACCCACAATTTATTATTTTGGGATTGAATGTATAAATTTTTTCATCATTCTTAAAAACAATAAACTAAAAACATCAATTGGAATATAAGGAAATGAACTCGAAATGTATTTTCATTGTTGTGTAATGATTGTGGTAGGGCCCTTCTAGTTCACATAAAAGCATGTTTTAGATAAATTTAGGTGTTTGGATTATTTATTTTACTTATGGTTGGGTTGAAATGATATATAATATAAATATTAAAACATTGATTTATCTAAAACATGTCTTTTCATAATTTTCTTCTTAGAATGAATAGAGAAGATGATGTTCGAAAGAACTGAAAGGATGATATAATTCTGATTCCAAAACATGGAATGATGATAATTGGATAGAATATGCTTGTGAAACTAATGTATTGGTTTTCATAAGATATATATGATGGTGTTATCCATGGAAGAGAAGAACTAGAACTAACACAATGGAACATGATGATATTGGAACATTTTAAAAGGAAACACCCTCTAATTTTTAGTGGATCTTCTAACCCATGCGTGGATGAGGGGTGGATTAAAGCCCTTGGAATGGTATCCTATGTTATGGGGTGTCAAGATAATCAAAATATTATACATTATTTTTACCTGTTTGATGGTGATGCTAACCAGTGGTCGTTAACGGTACACAATAGCCATGATTATAATGGAATTTATATATTAGAATATGTTGAATTTAAGAATAAATTTCAATGAAAAATATTTTCCTAAGGTTATTTTACTTAGGATGGAAAAGAAATTCATTGAATTGAAATAATTAGAAGTAGATTTAGTGGTTGTGTAGAATGAAAACATTTCCCAATTTCTATAGTATTGTCGAAATTGTATTAGTGATCTTGATAATAAAATAAATCATTTTTACTCATCATTTAAACCAATATATCAATGGTCATTATCATCCTATTCATTTAAAATATAAGAGAATAAATATTGATATATTGATAGGGTATAAATAGAGTTTTCAAAAGATCATGTGTACTTTGAAACCAATCATATGAAAATGTATATATTGAAAGAAATGGGTAAAAATAAATCAATGAAATCTAAATGTTTGAAAATCCAATTTCTAGTTTATGAAAAGTTGGGTAAAAAGAACATTGAGGAATGCAATAAAAAAACCCAGAAGTTTTTTCTATGTGTTTACTTTGGACATATTTCACAACATTTCAATGATAATGATATTAAATTAATTTTTATCTATAAATTATAATGTGTTTTTAATGTTGTGAGATTGGGAATTATGAAAATACCTTCCCAAAGAAAGATCAAAATGATGAAAAGAAGTCTGATAAGAAGAAAACAGTTGTACGAAAAATCATTTTTGAATACATAAAAAGTTTTTGGGCCATCAAATGAAGTAGTATCAGTTACATTGTTTGTTTACTCAGTTATATATAATTTTTTGCTTTATTTGCGTTCTATACATTCCTTTTTTTAGATATTTTCTCTTAAAATTGAATTTTCACATCAAGAAATAAATCCTAATATTATTGAAAAATACATTGTATAAATGTTTAGGAAAATTCTATTATATGAATATTCATTTTTTATAGTTGAAAATAATTTCTAGAAATCCATGTTGATTTCCCCAACTTTGGTTTTATGTTATAGTGGGTATGGATTTTATTTCTATTTCTGCTGCTAATATTGATTCTAGAGTTAAAGCATTTGACTTTAAGAAATAATATTCAATATTATAAAAGAATGAACCCATAGAATTTATAATAAAAATTGATGCTGAGAAACTATTTAATGATGAATACAATTCTTTTCTGGAACGAATTGTGGTAAATAAGGGAACTTTTCAAATTAATGAAGAATCTATGGTTAATGAAAACTTGCAGGTTTTTCCTATGGATTTTTCAAGTGTTACACGTGACTCGAATGTTAAATTTAATGTTTTCATTGTTCTTTAAGATAATCCAATTTCAGAACCCCATTATCAATTGAAAAATGTTGAAAATTACGAATGGAAAAAAATAGTTTCATGAGTTTCTTAATAAAGGGTCTATTCTTAATATCACTTCACAATGGGGTGATCATGTTTTATTTTTTAAAAATAAATTTATTTATAATATTCATTTAATTGATTATATATCTTTTAATAAAATTTCTATTATGAATAATTATCAATTTCCTTATATCAGTGAATTGTTTGATCATCTCAAGGGAGATTAGTATTTTTCCAAGATTGATGTGATATCTGGGTACCATCATCTAAAAGTGAAGAAATATAACATCTCGATAATATATTTTAATACTAGATATGGGAATTATGATTTTTTTTAAAACCATATGGTATAATAAATTCCCTTGTTGTATTCATGGATATTATCAATAAAATTTATAGTGATTATTTGGATATGTTTAATCTAGATTTCATTGATGTCAATTTTCATTATATAAAATTTTTTGATGATCATAAAAAAATTTATAAATTGTCTTTCAAGATGTTAAGGAAGAAATGATATATGGGAATTTTAGAAAATCTGATTTTTGGATGCAAGAGGATTATTTTCATATGTACATTATAAAAAATTATGTCATCACTATTGACCTGGACAAAAGAAATGTAGTTGATGATTATCCAGTACTCACAAATGTTACATAGATTCATAGTTTTCATCTATTAATGGGTTTCCACTAATGATTTGGTAAACAAAACTTCATGGTTATCTTGTCAAATAAGAATGTTTATATGAAAAGGGGATACATTTATTTGGATAAAAATGGGATGTTTGTTTTTAGGTACTGAAGGGGATATTGGTGAAGGATCCCATCTTGTCCCTGCCAACCAGAAATGGATAGTGTGTCATCAACAATGATGTTACCTTGATGGGAATTATTTTTTTCTGATATATAATGGTAAGGTAATTTATTATGCTTTAAGAAAACTAAAACCTCATGATTCGAATTATCCCACACATGACTTAGAATTATCAATTGTGGTTTTTACATTAATGTTTTTGGATAAACCATTTATATGGATCAAAATGTGGAATATATACTGAAAATAAAAGTTTGAAATATATATTTACTAAGATGTAACTGAACATGGGGTTTTGAATATTTATTGAACTAATAGAATATTATGATTACGTGGTTGATTACTATCCTGGATAGTAAAACTAATGGGAGTGTCATCGAGTCAAAACATAATGAAATATTAAACATGCAATGTTTGAAACATGACCCCTTGATTAGTGATTTGATAGATTTTGGATTTGAATTTATTGGTGCAGGAAATTACACTATGTTGTTTCAAATTTCAATATAGTAATCTCTATCAATAGAAATTAAACATGTGATTAATAAAGACCATGATTTAATGGAAAATTTATAATTAGTTAAAATTAGTATGTTAATATAATATAACATTGATAAATATTGTGTTTTGAGACATGGAATGTTATAATGTGTTCCTTATGTTCCCAAGATGAAGAAATAATTGTTATGTGAATATCATAGTAATCTATTATCAGTTCATTCTATAAGTACAAAGATGTATATGGAACATCAAGAGTAATACTGGTGGTATTGAATGAAAATAGATATTGATGATCTAATAATGTAATGTTTGAATTTTCAATTGGATAGAGCATATAGACATCTACCAAATCGGATTCTTTATCCTTTTCCAGTGCCATAATTGCAATGAAAAAATATATCCATGGACATCATAAGGGGACCACCAACGAATTCTTGAGGAAATAATGAAATGTGGGTAATCTTTTAATGACTAAATAAATCATAACATTTCTTTACTACACAAGATATTATGTCTCTGTATCATCTTTCTCACATGTACCTCCAATATATTTTCAGGATACATGGAGTTCCTCATTCCAATAAATCTGTCTGTAATACGAGGTTAACTTGTATCTTTTGGAATGGACAATGAAAGCAATTGGGCACAAAAATAAATTTTAACACATCCTTTTATCACTAAATTGATATAATTACCGAGTGAACAATTTTTTAATTATAAGTCATTTTAAGTTCATGTTCAATGGATTTACTTGGATGTTAGGATCTGAATCATTCTTTTGTAGAGTTTTATTATAATAAAATTTTTTATTCCCGTATACATATGGCACATGTTGAGGAATTATATGGAAATTGGTGTCAAACTGCATGATTTTAGGATGAATTCATGGTATGGAATTTTATGGGACTAGAATTAATTGGGGATATGTATGAGAAATTGAAGATAATCCAGCAACACTCGAAGAAATATCCAACCATACAGATAAGTTGTGTAGATAATAGAATGAAATACATTCCTTGGAGGTTTCTGGTAATGATTTTTCTTAAAATTCCTCTTGGAAAAGTGTTATTCATTATGTTAAGGAATGTTATATCCTTGTTTCATTGGGAATTTTTAAATCTTGGAGAAAGATGAAGTAATTTCCTACCGAGGAACATTTCCTCGGAGTTTATCTCCGAATAATAAATGTTTTCATGTTTTGATGTTAAGAAATAATATGCCATCTTTATAGCCAATTTTGAAACAAGAATTTGTTAAGATGGAATAGAACCCTTATTATGATAATAATCTTATTCCTATTGTGGATCATAGAGAGAATGTATTGTAGAAAAATCTAATTCACCAGGTAATGGTTTTGTGAAGAATCCACATGACTAAAAGAGCTACATTGGAATATGAAAATGCTATAACGGAATGGTATACTCACTTGTTTAATATGTGAATTAATATTGTGAGGAAGAAATTTCTAGAAGATGTGTGAAATGTAACAACATAGGTACTTATAATAGATTTTTTTCATTCTTGAATTAAATTATAAAATTCACTATAATTTATAATGAAATAAGCGAACCTCATATAAATTCAGGAATACATAAAAATATAATATTATCCATACTTATTAATGTATACATAACATTTATGCATCATATTTAAGAATATATGATGTTTTTATGTCACCGAATAAGTAAACAAATATTTCAAAAATAAAAATTTTATTGTTGCTATTTTTTGTGATAAATAATTTTTTTTTAAAATTTATAAATAATATAAATATTTTAAAGATAATTTGTCATCATTAATAGATAGTAAATTAATATTTTGTTTTCTTATTATTATAATATAATTTTTGTCAAATATTCATTAATTTTTTAAAATGTTATAAAATTAGTTATAATATTAAAATTAGTATTTTTTGAGTAAATGATGAATATAATTAAAAATTAAATTTCTCATACCTGGATTATTATTTAAAAAAATGGTGTTTAATTTTTATTTCTACACCTCAAAAACTGGTCGAGTTTTATTTTTGGTATTTTTCTCACATAGTTTAATTTTTTTTGAATAGTTAAATGTGATAATTTACGATAAAAGATAAAAACATGAATTATTTAGTCATAGATGATGTATTGATTATATAAGACCATATTATAAAAATATCATGAATTATTTTAATATATTTATTGATGATGGTATAACTATTCATATTCTTCACCAAAAATAATAAACTAATGAATATAATAATGACAAAACACCCTTATTCTCCACTATAAATACCACCCCTCGCCACCTGTTATCATCAAATCTCAGAGCCATGTAGCTTGTTTAATTTCTACGAAATTCCCTTAAAAATCCTCTACCCATGTCAAGAAATACTGGACACATCAAAATTTATAAATTAGGTTCCATAAAAAGGTTCATATAGGAGGAGAATTTGAGAGGTAAAATCCAATAAATTATTCTTTTATTTTCTTTTCAATTTATATTATTTTATTATTATGTCTTCACCTCCCCTCATCCAAGTAAAATGATTAATAATTTATCTTATATATACTATGATCTTATTGTTTAAATGGAATATATATCTTCAAGCCTCTCCACATTTCTTCATAATATAAAAAAATGAAAACATCATCCATGATGTGTCGATTTACCATCAACACGGATAATGTGTTTCTGTTTTCATTCACTGACATCAATGGTGGCCATAAAACAATTATCATTTTTAAATTGGATTTTATTATACTTATTTTAATTTATAAAATTTTACAAAAAAATTGTAAAAATATCATTTTGAATAAAATGATATAAGTTTGTGATGGTTGTAAAAACCGAAAATTAAATTAAAACATTTCCATTAATGTTTTATGTAATGATTCATCCTTATATCAAAATAAATGATAAATGGTGTAATTAAATATTAGTGAAGCATTTCAACAGCATTTCATTCAACCTCTACTGTTTTCCTCTATTTGGAAAGAAAATATATAATGATCCAATCGTGTAATCCCTGAAATAAATGCACCCAAAATGATGAAAATATGTACATATTATTAGTAAATGGGTGGAAATATTTTATTATAAGATAATAAAATTAATTATTAATATTAATATTATTCGTTAATATATAAATAATAATCTATAAACCATTATAAATGAGTTTTGGACATGATTGAATTAATAAAAACTTGAGCTAAGTGAATTTTTAAAAAAATTCCTCTTTTAAATTTCTATTTTTTAAAAAATGAAATTGAACGATTTAATGATGAAATTATTCATGTTTTATGATTATTTTATAGTTCTTGTGAATTTTTTATGATTAATGGTGTGACCGATATCTCCCCCCAAAGCATTGTGTTTGTTTATTTTGGAATTTGACTGTAATGTTTATTCAATGCTTATCAGTGATTGTCACACCATAAGGTTGACTTGACAGTTACATTGTATTGTATCCTATAGGATTTCAAATAATATGGTATCCATGAAGGTTTAAATAATTTATATGTAATTTACAAAGATACCTATAAGGTATTATTTCTGTTTTCAATGTTTCATGGTAATCTCTTGTTTTCCCAAAATAATTAAATGACACATATTGATAAGAAATATGAAGTTATGAAAATGATTTTGTATATTTATAAGTATTCATGTACCAAAAATTTTATTCCATAATATTATTTTAAATACTGAGGTTATTGTTCTCACACTATCATTAAAATGTTTTTTACATGGATTAAGGATGGATAAGATAATAGAACAAGCAATGCTGAATGTTATGAATATTTTTCCTGAAATTATTTTGATTTATATTAAAAAAAATTTATTATATAATAAATGGGTAATATTTTAGTAGCACCCACTTTGTATGTATATGGGTTGATACGTATGCATTATGTATTAATTATTTAATAATCAAAACTAAAAATATTTTATAGAATGTAAGAATGTGAATTCTTGATTAATTTTACAGATTATGTAATGATTAATGTCAGGTCCTTATAAATATCTTCAAATCACAAGAGGATATACGCTAACAAAATCATCAGTGACCACACCTCAATATATTCCTTCCCAGCTTGTGACAATACTGTTCTCCTCATATAAACGACAATCATACTCCCTTCCCACGAGTTTATAAAATATGAAAATAAATTTGCTTAAGATACTCCAACCTACTACATTGTATAATATTTATATCCCTCTGAATAAAATATATTTCGATCTATTATCATTAGAATATACTATGAATATATCCCAAAAAGACCCAGTGAAACCACATGTTGAGTTCTTGTATAACTACTTGAAAACCAGGGGCATGGGTAGTGTAGTTCTATTTAGGAGGACATGACTGGAAATATCCATTGTCTACTACCTATTCCTCCTATATCCAAATACATCAAAAATCCCTTCAATAAGAATAATTGAAAACAGAATAGGCTTAACGGGTTCTAGAATAATCAAAACTAGAGCTGAGGTCACCCTTTCCATTATCCTATAAAATGATCAATTACATTTTCATTCCATTTGACCATTACACACTTATGAGTTAAAGTTTTAAATGGAGATGTGAGAATAGATAAATAATTAATAAGATATCTATAGTAATAAGAAAAAAAGAATATTAAAATCTCAAAGAAATTTTTGGAATTCTTATAGAAAAAAATATCTAATTTTTTTCTAGGATCCACTATGAAACCCCTCTGAGATATATCATTGCTAAAAAATATCACTTCTTAATTCCCCAACACACATTTAAAAAATGTAGCATATAGATGATATTCCATCTAGGTTTGAATAATGATATAAAAATGATATATATGTTCCTCTCACAACTTGGGGATCAATATAATATTATCCATGAACATAAAAACAAAATTTTCCAACAACAAGTGTAATATTTTTTTTTATCAAGGATATAAATACCAATAAAAATTTATAGGGTCTAAATGGCATGACAAAAAAAGGACCATAACAGTTCCTAATAACATTATTGGGTGTATAATTTTCTCATAATCTCAAATAGTTTTACCCCAATTGATGGTTAATCTTGGAAAATCAATATACCCCTCTCAGATGGTCAAATAGATCATCAATCTAGGTAAAGGGATATATTTTATTAATAGCCACTCGATTCAACTTATGATAATTCATACAATGTCTGAGACTCTCATATTCAATCATAGAAATGAGGAATGGTTATTCCTATGGTCACAGACAATGATGAATACATGAATTATCCACTACTTCCTCAATATAGACTTCATGGTCAACTAACTCTACTAGTCCGATTCAATAATATGTCATATAAATAGTGCTCATACAAGGGACTAGTTCAATAAAAAACAAGACCTTGATGTGTGATGCTAAAATAGAAAAATCATCCTTAAAGACATCCAGGTAAACACAAGACACTAAAAGTAGAAGATATCATAGATATAGGTCAACAACAACTCAAAACATCCCTAAAAAAGGGAATATGATTACCTCCATAATAAGAAAAAATAGGCTCATCTCTTCCCGGTCTAGAGTACCAATCAAACTGAAAAACATGTGTGCTTCTATTAGAATGTTGAAAATGAACCCATTGGTGTTAAAAATCTATCTTTTCCATAATGAATAACATCCAATAAATTACATATATGGGGTATACTATTTCAATATCATGAACTAGAAATTCACACATCAAATCAATGTTTGATGTCATCACATGATAGAAGGGACACTTGAAACATTGTCCATACGTTTTTTATAATGGCTTGGAAAGATCCTACAAAAACATTATTTGATACTAACATATTTTCATCACAACAATAATATTTGAAAATATAAAACAATGAATATCACTGGTATAAACTGCAAGGTAGAGCAATAGAAGTCTAAATAAACACCACAAACTTATCATTTGATGCACCTTCTTCATATTCCTTTGGATCACACTAAACAAAATAAATCCATCTGTTCTTAGCCATATGAATATCGTTCATGGATTTAGGATTAGGCCGAAAATCCTAGGAAGAATCATTATGAACCTAAAAACCCTAGGTGAGAGTGGATCTAACATTAATTCCATAGAATATCCTTTTAGAAAAACACATTATATAGATCGATATTGACATATATTGAAAAGTATTACGAGTCTCTATAAAATTATTTATGTTATAAAAATTAATTATATATTAGTAGAAAAAAATAGAATTAGTCCTTATGGGAACAATGAAACTATTCTAAAAAAACATACCTCCCTTGAGCTTCCTTTTCTCACCTGAAGGAATATCCTTTCTAATAACTATACCATATAATGGACCACTAAATCCAATAATTTAAGTTATTTTATCCATAAAGAATGATTATTTGTCAAATAACTCTAAGAATGTTTGAATGAAAAATGAGAATAATTATCAACAATATTTCATGTCTCATTCCTAACTAAAATTCCAGATCTTTTAAGCACTCATTAGTCACTATATCTATTTCCAAATGCACTAATTTAGCAAAACGAGTGGGATAATCTAGAAAAATACACTCCCCTTTTTCCAAGGTCAGAAAATACTAGATAATTTCTACATATATTTTATTAGGGTTAAACTTGTTCGTGAATAATTTTATGGAATTATTCTAGTTAATATCCCCATGAAACAGAGGTTTCATAATAAATTCCCACCATCTCTTTCAATGGATACCCAGAATGTAAAAGTAAAATCAGACCATAGATGCATTCAGATAATTCAATATGTTTAAGATTCTATTAATCCTCTCAATCCATTCCTCATCTTCCTAGGACCCATATCTCTTTGGACGATGGGGAGATGTTGCTTAGTAAATTTTGAGACATGACCCAGTTCACATCATGGGTTCTCTACATCCATTTTACATCAAGTCTAATTTGAAAAAAATCAAATCATCAACTAAATAAGGTCCCACTAGTGGATTAGCATTTGGATACTCTATGAAATCAACCTCACCCATATTTAGATTATATCTTTTTTTGAGGAGTTTTCTATAAACGAACGTGCATTACCAATTTGTTTTGGAGAATTTTCCAAAATCAAATGATTCAATTAAATAATTTGTGTCCAGGATTTTAAAAACATGATTTAAAAAAAAAATGAATTTTATGAATTAATAGAAACTCATTAAGATAGAATAAGTCCATTTTAA
This sequence comes from Viscum album, assembly GCA_963277665.1. Classification (NCBI taxonomy): domain Eukaryota; kingdom Viridiplantae; phylum Streptophyta; class Magnoliopsida; order Santalales; family Viscaceae; genus Viscum; species Viscum album. The sequence continues at coordinate 574,898,795 of OY728138.1, read as the reverse complement.
TAAGTTCCCCACCCATTTCATTAAAATGACCTCAATCTCGATGTCTAGAATCTAATAAATATTTTTTTACCACCCATGGTAACTCATGTTTAGACATATAAGATAGGTAGAAAGGAACCCTCCCACACTTACATCCCAAATTCAAATAGTCCTATGTCCAATATACAAAATAAAAAGAACAAAAACCAGTCAGTGTAAAAATACATAAGGCTTAACCAAAAAATTTATATCATTATATAATCAACCAATCTAATTAATCTATATTAGTAACCCGAGTAGGTTCATCCTATAGGTGAGGTGTAAAAAGTTGAACATAAAGAATCCAAGTATGTATGAGATTAAGAAAAACATCTAGAATAAAAAAATAATTGAACTATACATCCTAGAATCATATAATCCATCCCAAAAATTCAAAACTAAAAATTATGACAACATGAGGCCATAATGTCTATATTTTACCTACCATAAACTCAAAACCATCCCTTCATGAAGGTAATAACAAAAATAAGGGCTTAAATAATAAATGATTCCTTTCCCATTACCATGGTCATTCAATATAAAATATAAAAGCAAAAAAATAAAAATGTAGGGTTTTATTATAAACATATAGTAGTATTCCAACATAGTCTATATATAAATACTATTATCAAGAATTAAATAATTCTATATTTAAAAAAATTATTCTTTACTATTCATTTTCTTAAATCAATCCCATTTGAAGAACATTTATTATTTTTTAATAATCTTATTTCATTTTCCCAAATAAATGGAATATGAAATGTGATATTTATAAATGATGATATCATATGAAATACAATACATGAATATTATATATGGTAATCATCTATGCACATGAACATGACCAATCCATAATATAGACGCATGTGAGAAAACAACCATGAACAATTCATCTTGTGAATAACAAAATTGTAAAAGAAAATGAAAAAAAAGATAGGCCCTAACATATATTTATAAAAACTATACATAAAAATAAATAAAAATTCTACGAATATAATTGTTTCAGTTGGTATAAACTATAATTTCATTATTCCCACAACATTGAAAGAAAACCTCAAGTGGAATTACACACATAATGAATAAAATGTCTATTCCCAAAGCACCCAATGATACGAAATGAAGTATTTTTTTAAAACATTCAAAAACCCATTTTAACAAATTATACAAAGGTTTAAAAAAAACATTCCACTTTGGTGTATGAAACCCTTTTTAAACCAAAAACATCATTGAATTGTTTTATCAAACACTTTGTGTACATAAACTATTGTTAATGAAAACCCCATTTAAAAAGAAAAATTTTCCCCAAAAAACTAATAAAGTCACAAAATATATTAAATTATATTAATTAACCAACAGAATTTAAAATAACAACATGAAATTCAATGAACTATCACTTTTTATATAAATAACTACATTATGATCATGGTAGAACTACTAAATATTAAAAATAAAGACTATATAAGTGTAGATCTACTCCTCAAGATCCCAGATCCAAAAAACCTGAAATACTCTATAAAAACACTTTTATCTTGGACAAAAATTCCCTTCAGGATCAATTAGGAAAGTGGAGAATAAATCCAATGATGATAAAATAAGAATTAAAAAATTGGATAAAAACACAACATACGATGATGTGATTTATAAATATGAACAAAATCCATATAGAATCCCCTGATAAAATTATATATACCACTAGAGAAGGATTTTGTCATTATAATTTGAGATTAAGTAGTCATTATAGGTTAAAGTAAGCTATCGATAAATATTAATTAATCATACTAGTAACATTAAATGTTCCTAGATATAGTATGATGTAGATTCCACATAGGTAAGAGTAATCGAGTGGCTTAACCAGGTGCCATATATAGCGATACTTTTAGAGGTCCACATTTTGAACACAAGGTTAATATTACCATAACAAAATTAAGAATAATCACACTTCATTTCTGTGTATAATTTCAGGGTGGATACACAATTTGGATAGACCACTTACCCCTTCTAGTTGACCATACTTTCCATATGGATTCTAATAAAAAACTGTATAGTTTTACCGAACCGTGAACCTACTGTGAAAACCATCATGGGGTCACAAAATTTTCTAAAAACTCTAAAAACAACCCCATGGAATACCCTACCAATGATTGTCAAAAAAATATTCAAGAAGTACAACAATAAACTAACAAAATGTTAGAGTATATGTAAACATAGAGTTATATATGGGGAATTAGTATATGAATCTGACATTCCACTATACATACGATTCATTCTACATAGTTCCATGATATTGGAAAAAAATTGTAGAATTATAAATAATTAAATTCATAATTATCTTAACTATAAACTTTAAAGAAAATAAAATTAGATGATGGAGATATTTTTCAGTAAATGATTGATGGTCATAATTGTGATTTCTTTTATTCTAGAATGATTATAAAAAGTGTTTTTTGTCATTTATAATTTTTTAATTAATGAAAAAAATATTTTTTTGATTAATTCAGGTATATTATGAAACACATTCAACTATATCGAAGTGATACTGAATGATATTGGAAAATATTAATTAGAACCATGTAAATAAAAAAGATGTTAAAAATTAACTAACCTACATAATTATTTTAATTTTAATTTCATATAAAAACTGAAAATGTTTATACTACATTATTTATACTAATGATATATTAAAATTTTCTCACAAAAACATATCTATAACAAGAGTATTACCACTAAAAAAAGACAATATGTTTTAGAGAATGTTGAAGCAGAATAGGATGTGCAGTTTAAACTGAGAGTGGTGAATAAACATATTAAAGTGCATGATGAAGAAAATTATTGGAAATAATCCTTACAAAATAACATTGAAATCCAATTATATTTAAGGATTTTTTTTACAATATATAAAATGTATAGTTTCAACAATTTTAGAAAAAATCATCACTTCTTAGAGATATGTAACAAGTGAAAAATAATATTCCGATATCATTTTATCTCACATGTAGATAATATTAGGACATATAATAACATTGAAATATATAACATTCCAATGATAGTATTTCTTGTTTTGAGAGGTGAAAATTTTAATTCAATAGTATATTTTTTTAATTCATTAACTTGATAAAAATTAAAATTAAAACAATTTAATATGGGGTTATTAATGTTTCGAAAATAAAATTTAATAATGTAATTGAAAAAATAATTCACACCAACATTTTCCGACACATTTTGATATCTTATTTAGGATGTATCAGATACAATCTCCCTTATATTTCATCCTTGTTTTTAGTACTTGAATAATTTGAGTTTCTATCAAGTTCAACTTCTAGTGAATGAATTTCTATTATTATTAATGGAAAATGGTAACTAAATTAAAAATAATGGGATTCATATATTTTGGTTGGAAGGGTTATATCTTATAAAGGATGGGAAATTTCCATTGTAATTATCTATTAGTTATAATATAGTTGAAATAAAAATTATGGATTTCTACTTGTTATTGAAAGTGTATCTAATACAATGGAAGATATGAATAATACTATATGAATATCAATCACACTATACATTTATTATTCACCATTGATATTGGGAGGGTGGCCAAATCTTTTATTGGAAATGTTAGAAAATTTTACAGTTGTTGAAAATTTTCATTAAATCCTATATAACATGTTTAATTAAATTTCTCTGAATTAGAATATAAACAACCAAAAATATATAATTTTTGTGAATTAAATTGAATATTTATTTCATTTAATATGAGAAAATCCAATATATTTATAATGGAAAAATATTCTTTTATACCCTAAATGGAAAATAATTATATGAATAAGGTTAATGAAGATGAACTTATATTTTCATATTGAGATGTATATATGGACATGATGTTTGATATAATGATGTATATTATCCATAGAAATGATAAATTAGGGAAATCCTGGTACAATTAAAATATAAAACATTAAAAAATTTCAGATGTGGAGATCTTGGTAATATTTCAAAAAAATTCCTAAAATATAATGATGATGTAGACAGTGATGATGATGAAGAAAAACATAGAAGACTATTTATCAAGAAAGAAAATGTATCAAATTTTTATTGTATAGATAATAGTGAAAAATAATCTAAATATAAATAGAGAAATTTATTATCTAATGAATGTGAAGATAATGATTCTTATGAGGACGTTGGTGAATATAATCATGAATTAATGAAAAATAACTCATTTCAAAAGTGAATGACAAATATATTTTAGGTGATTAAGGGACTTTTTCTATATGTTATGATGAATAGAATGATATTTATTTAATTCTAAAGATGTAATTAAACCATTTCTTCTTAAATATCACTAAATTGAAGAGGGATATGTTATGTAACACCTTTAGTTCTTTGAATTAAATTTCATTAACGAATTAAATTTTTAATATGGCTTGTATTGGAGGCTACACCAAGTTGTGATTGATAATACGTAGAACCGTGTTAGGATTTCACTACACTAGACAATTATATTATCTCTCAGTACATGAAGCCCTATTTTTTTATTATTTTCACACAATGACATGCTTATTCGATACCATTCATTACATGGAAGTTTTAGTGTCACCAAACTACAATTTACTATTAATATTAATATTAAAATACTATTATAGTAATCACCATGAAATTGGAATGGAAGATATGAATAAAATAAAATAAAATATGAAATTATGGTTTACACATGGTTATGAAAATAATTATTTGGTTTCCATTTAATTTGAAATGAATATAAGTACACATTGAATATAAAGGAAATGATTTTATGAAAATTTAAATATTTTTATGAAAATAATGATATATATGATAATAAATTAAATTATTAAATAACAATTAGAGATATTAGTTGTAATTATATATTATAAATGATAACTAATTTTTTGACATTCATAAAATATGTTATATATGAATGAAAAAATTTCAATTTTAGTCCTTAAAAGTTATATGTTTCTAAAAGGTAGTTCTACAAACACATAAAGAAATACTTATTTTAAAAAATTTAGGAAAGGTTTATATTTGATATTGGAAAAGAAATAATCCTCAATTTATAATGAAAAATATCACAAATTACAAAGGATTATATTTTTCTATTTTGTTGAGAACTATTAATTTTTGTATGAATAGTGAAAAATATAGGTTTTTTTTAAATTGGTTTTTTCATCAACTAAATTTAAAAAGACAAGTATTATTTATATTTTGTTTCAAATTATATTTATATCAATTATAAAAATTATAAACCAATTTATGTTATTTAAATCAATTTTACTTTGAAAATAGATATTAAAAGGTTCAAACTTTTGAACATTTTAACTTTAAAAATGAATTGCCTCATCCCATATGCATCATTAATTTAAAATTAATTTTTTCCAAATATGTGTGTAAAATTTTAATAAATTAGATAAATATTATGAATGAAATTATTTTATAATTTATATTAATGTCAATATTCTTTTACCAAAAATATTAGTGAATTTAATTAAAATTAATTTAAATAAGTAAGTGTAAAATGAGTTCATATAGTAGATAAACATCAACATAAGGGGTCAAAAAACAAAAAAAATTGTCCAAAATATATTATTATGGCCATAATTATACAATTTCCTCCATTTCATAATAAATTGAATATTTTTGGAAACACACTATGTATAGGATGCCTCTCAATATGGGTTTCCTTTTTTTATTTACAAGAATTTTACTCCTCTCACTCAATAATAGGGCACTCACCCCCCCCCCCAATTCATTACACCAATAAATAATATTTTTTCAAAAAGGACATGCCCAGAAAATGTCCAAAATTTAATCCTCTAAAAATAGAACCCCCATTTGTGATGAAATCTAACCAAGGAGGCCCTTTTCTGCAAACCCGAAGGGGTTACCTAAAGAATGTATAACATTCATAAACGAGAACCTTATTTTATTTATTTATCCAAACCATAAATTATACTCAAATAAAGTTATATATAGTAACCATAATTTCATAAGATCAATTTTTTGTAAATCTAAATGTATTACCTATACCTTTAGACAATTCCATCAAATGGGATACACATTCATCATTTTGTGTCAAGTGGACTATAACCTTATAAACAGTTGCCATTCATTATTTTCATACCACATATCCTCTTTTGGAATGATGATAAATTTAATTTTTTTTAAATGATATATATTATATTTATGGTGATTTATTCCTCCATAATTATTATATAACACATAACATCACAGTGTCCATTTTATGGGAATACATAACTTCATTTACAGAGGTTTTGACTACTACCTATTAAATTTGATGTGATTCATTTATACCTTACATAAACTATATTATGGATGGGTTTAATAAAAATATTTAATATAAAAATAATAATAATAATTTAAATATTTATATATTATTTACATTTATTTATTTCAAAATACAATATAAAAATGGAAATTGTGTTCATGTGTATGTATGAAGTAATATATCCATGAACAATGTATTTAATTTAATATTTATTAATTTTATATATTTTTATAAATAAATATATACTGAATTTAATATATATATATATATATAATTTTTTACATTTTTGAAATAATTAAATCATTAAATATGTAAGAGGATCAAGAATTATAAGTAATAAAATATATAAAAAGCAAGGACTTATCACCTTAAATATTACCTTAACATGAAATTGTTAATATGAAAGTAATATAAAGTAATAATAATATCATATATTGTATATATATATGAATAGGGTTATTTTTTTATTTAAAATAAACATATATTTATTATAAAGGAGGTTTTAATGTGTCTGAAGAAAGTCAATTATTAAGGTAAGGTAATTTAATCCCAGTTATTATTTTCTGGATATACATGCCAGACTCACCAATCCCTTTTTTATTTATACATCCCTATTACATTTCATATCATTAGATTCCTTTAATTAGTGATATTAAAAGATTATACATATATTATTCTTTCAATAGGATCATGAATAAAAATTTACTAATGTAATAAGGGGATTTCTTGTCTCGCATTAGTTTCTACAAGATTTATGCTACTTTCACAACTCATATATTTTGTATGGATTCTGTAATTCCCTATGATATATTATATCACGAATTTCATTTATTTCATGATAATAAATGTTTTTATGTTATTTTATTTTTTCGTAGATCTAATTATTTAGAAGTTACAGAAGTAGTATAAGACTTCTATATCACCTTTTTCTTTCATGTGACAAATTTTGTATTCGCCGCCTATTTTTTATTGTATATGGTTTATCCCACCAATGATCATATAATAATATGAATCAACATAAAATTATTTGAAATTATGTATCTATTTTAGGGACCCTCTTTTTTGGGGATTATGGATCAAAATATTCCAAACTGGTATGGGAATTTAGTAAAAATTTTCCTTTATTGAGTCAGTTCTTATGCTATGAACCTATAATATTTTATAAGGTCTATATAATGACACAATTATATGATATATGAATAATATAAATATTTTCATGGAATTAAATTCTTCATTTGAAGTTATTTTTTCAGAGGATTGTGATCCAATGATATCAAAGTCCTAAGAGTATATTACTACGATCTCATCCTTTATTGTAATTGATTATGATTATAATTCAACTGATAAAATTCTATGATCTATATCTCTATAATTATAATTAATATTTTTATCCAATTTTTATAAATTATATCATTAAATAGTGGTTCCATTTTTCATTATTTTTTTCTTATGATAATGAAAAAACATTCTTTGAAAAAATATACGCCTTTATTTATATATTTAGTCTTAAATATGTGTTCTTTTAAAACCATGATTTAAAATATGTTTTCATAACAATTATAATATTCTCCTATCATAGTTTAATGAAATTTATTACAATGATTTACTATTTGAATAATTGTTTTTAAAAGAAATCTTTTTTTTCCTTTTTCGATCCAAAATTTTTTCTGAACCTATTATGGCTCTAATGAAATGCTTCCAATATATAAAATTATCCTCCATCATACCCACCATTTAATTTAAGCATAATTTTCATTTTATAGGATTAATTTTTTTACAAAAAAATGTTTTCCCAAATATTATGGATATTCATTTGTTTTAATGTGGGCTTCAATGAAAAAGGTTATTTTCACGAATAATGATTTTAAAAATGATATTTGGTTTTCAGTGCATCCTATATATGCTTTCAAAGTTACATTCTTCGAAAAGGTGGTTTTCAAATGTTTCTAGTTTTAGACAGAATAATTTAAATAATAAGGGATATTTTCATCATGATCAGTTTTAAATAATCATTCCAAATTACTATCCATCTACAATTAAATCCACTTATGTTACCTAGGCCTTAATGGGTTTCTGATCCTAGGACAGTATTCCAAATATTATTCTGAATGGTATATTATTTTGACGAAAGTATATTTGTTAAACCTTGTTCTTTTCCATTGGTTATTGCATGATAAATTATTTTATAAAAACATCTTTTCATGGGTTCTTCTGTGATGAAATAATTAAGAATCTTATCTATTTTACATATGATAGAAAATGATGAAATGTTTATTATACCGATTTCATTCATGGGTTATGATATGATGATTATGAAATCCAAAATAATTATTGGTTTTGATGTAATTAATGTTTGATTATCTTATGACACAATCATGTAGGATTTCATCATGTGATGGGTGCGGCCAATATCTCCCCCCAATTCATTTGGTAAAAAAATGTTAATTGAGATCAAAGGGTTCATGGGTGGGTATCCCAAGCCGTTTACAAGAGGGTACTTGGGTGGGAATATCAAAACCATTAAAATATAGTATATGGGACTGTATCCCAAGCACATAACATGATGGTATTGGTGGGGGTACCCAAAGATTGAAATAAGAGGGTACATGGGTGGGCATCTCAAGCCCGTAATAAGAGGGAACACAGGACGACATCCGAATCCCATAACAAGAGGTTTCATAAGAGGGAATTAGAAGCCTATAATAAGAGGATACATATGAGGGAATTCAAATACCATAAAAATTGGGTTCACAAGAGGTCATCCCTAGACTATAAAAAGAGGTTACATGGGCGGCAATACCAAGACCGAAATAGGTGGTAAATGGGATGACATCGCAAGAATGCAGTAGGTACATGGGTGATTATCCCATGAAAAAAATGTTATGAAGGTCCTCATTAGTAGCCCATACTTATTATTTTATATTCTTATGTGTATTCCACAATTAAATATCTTATTACCAAGACATATTATATTTATTCTATTATGATTCATGTCTTATGCGATACCAATATTTATTCGATGATTCATGTAAATGAACTTTGTTTTGAAGGGTATGATCATCTAATGTTATGTTCCTTCTCACATACAATTATTTTTCAATCATGCTTATATATCCTTTATTAACCATTATGGAGAATCCAAGAAGAAAATTTATTATGTTTCCATTTCCCCAATTATTTAAGTAGGATTACAAAATGGTAAGATCATTAAGGGATATTTTGGTCATCTTTTAACAAGATATACAACTTTGTGTTCCATGTTTCCAAATATACTAAACTATTATGGTCCTCAGGATTTTAATTTTGTAATGTGATAAAAATTCATCTAAATTAATCTAATATATATCTATATTAATCATTTATTACTCTAGTTGGATTGAAAAGAAATGTTTTTTCAACCTTTGAAAACTGGGAAGGGGAAACATTAGTGATATCCCTTGGAATATTTCAACAGATATTTATAGTGATATTAATTAGGATACACTAATATTATAATCAATTTAAAATAATGTTTTATGGTTAGGAATCCTATAATTCATTTTCCATGGTAATTTGGTTTTCTATTATGATAAGTGTTACTCACACTATGATTTCTGGTATTATTCAATTGAGGGAACTGGATTGAATTGGGATAACATTGAATGTTTTATATGATGAATGTAAGGGTAGTATGAATATAGATTTACTAAGAATAAATATCATGAAAGGATTCTGTAAGGTGGAATGATTATTGGTTATAATGATTAAGATATAGATACCGTGAATTATAGGGAAAGGAATAGGATGTTATAATTGTATTCTTTACTTGATTAAATTGCGGTTGAGGAACCATAAGAAATGATTCATATTTCATATTCTAGGAATATGATATCAATTAATAACATGATGAAACATAATTAGTTATTTATGAATAACGTTGGACGATTAACGTGTATATATATATGAAATCAAGAATTATGTTATATGAATAGTAAATTATATGTTCTACATTAAGGAGTTGCAAAAATATATTGAATGGAAATGATGAACTAGAATTATGATATAATTGAAATTTATAATTTTTATTAATGTAAGGTAACACATAATATGTTCATGATGTTAAAAAAAAGTTGATTATCTTGGAGAATATGATGATTGATATGGATAATGTAAATTGGATAGTACTAATTACCATCGAATGAATTATTTATTTATAGAAAATATTTTCTATGATTCTAGGGAATATATTTAAAACAATTTTTTTTATTTAAGGAATATATCCATTAATCTGTGGAAATAGAATGAATTCATGATTTCAATAGTATATTATGGTAATTAAGGTTACTACCATGTTTCAAGAGAAAAGACGTTAAAGTTATTGACATTTTTTGTATAAGTCAACAAAGAGTTACTTTATGAAATATATGGGAACAATGATAAGATGTTTTGTTAGAAATTTAATTACATTCATTCTGATGTTTTTTATTTTCATCTTTTTAAATGGTTACAAGGTTAACCATTTATAGAATTGTTTGTGTAGAACACTTTATGAGGTTTCAGTGATGGAATTATAATATCACTATTTGAGGATTTATGAATACTAGATTACATGTTATATACAGTTTTTGGGATGTTAACTAAAGGTAGATGGAATGGACCATCATTTTATTTCATGATAATGTGATCTATAAGTTCATTAGAATGAACAATTCACTATAATTCCCTAGAGTAAGATATGATATGGTAACTGATCATGTCACCAGAAAATGGTGAGATTAGGAATATTGAATGAAATTAAATCAAATTAGTACATTTTCTAGTGTAAAATCCATTAACTATAGGGAAAGGGTATTGAAACCATAAATATTTATTATAGTACCTTCATTTTGGATGAATGAAATAGTCCCAAAGACCATCACAAATTTATTTATTTTTATTAATGACATTCTCTTGATCAACCAATTCATATGATAAATGTTACTTATATATATAAATCAGTATCTGAATGTAATTTTTCTCTTATATATTATTTTTTTCACTTGCCACATATGATATTTTATGTGGTAACCTAGTCATGAGTTACTTTGGGGTAACATTTAAGTTAACATCATAAATTTTTTTATGAGTGTTTTAGTATTAATTTAATTTTATATGAGTTCCAATGAAAGGAACATCAATTTATAAAAACATTATAGCCTATATAAATTTAAATGGTGAAACTAATTTTATGTGGGGTATAATGTTAGACCCCATGTCATTTTGAATTATTTTTTTCAAATAAATTAACATTATTTATTGTCTTTCATTTCACACTACATCATGTTATGCTCACATTATATGCAGAATCCTGATATGATTAAAATACATGAAATAAATATATTATATTTTCGTACACACAACACTATTATTGGACTGTGTTACTCAAATTTTTGTGTTTTTAATATCTTTTGTACCACTCAATATCGAGTTGAACCAAACAAAAATATACAACTAATATTATTATTAAAATATTTTTATAGTAATCACATAGCTATTGTAATTTTATATATGAATAATATTAACTAAATAATGAATATATATTATTAAAATGTTTCAAAAATAAATTAATTTGATGTAAATTAACAATAAATAAAAATAAAAACAAATTTAATATAAATGAAGGGATTTTAAAGAAACTATTTTTATGACCATATAGACGTTATATCATAATAAATTAAATTAGTCACCATTATTTAGATATATTAAATATGTTTATAAAAAAAATTAAATAAAATGTTTTTATATCAATATAATAAGTTATATAAGAAGAAAAGAAGAACAAATCAATTTTAGGCATAAAAAGTTATATTTTTCTTAAAGACATTTTTTCAACCATTTAATGGAAGAATTGTTTTATAAATATGTTTATAAATTTTTATAATTTTTATTTTAGAAAATAAACATCATTATTTTGTTATTAATACCAACATTTATTATTGGTAAATTTTAAGTATTATTCTATGAATTTTCATTTTTTTCATTAAGAATGAAAAATACTGAATTGTAATTATAAAGTGACTTTTATTATAAGTTAATTATATAGTATATAAATATATTTTATTGGATTTTAATAATATTTTTATCATTTATTAATTTATTAATACAATATATGTCATTTGAATCAATTTCATATTGAAATTAGATATAAAACTTTTGTATCTTTTATACATTTTTACTTCCAAAACTCATTGTCGCGTCCCATCCGTGGGATTATTATTAAATTAATTTATTCCAATTATGTTTTAAAATATTTGGAACAACGGTTTCTATATTCTTGTTTGTAATAATTTATAAATTATATTAAGGTAAAATGAGTTTTTAACCAAAACAATTGGTGTATTTAATCAGAATTAATTAAATTCATTAAGGTAACAACTAGCATATTTTGTATCTAGACATGAGCTTAAGGGAAATAATAACTTAAAAATTATCAGAAATCATTTTTATGGACATTTTTTTACCATATACTCTATTTTATAGGAAATTTACAATTATTGGTGACACATGATTTAAGTTAGAACTCTCAATATTGTATTACTTTTTTTTTATTTTGAAAAATGTCACTCCACTTTAAAAGACCACTCAAACCCCCCAACCTATTCAAACACCTAAAGAAAATTTAATGATCCAAAACCTAGAAAATCAGTGAAAAAAAACCCTCCTATCATCCAATATGACTCAATTTTGGTAGATATCCAACCATTGACTCCCTTTATAACAAACCAAACAGAGTTACCCGAATAATAGGTAGCTTGCTTAAATGATAATTTTTTTTTATTTATTTATCCAAACCATAAGTAATTATTATATAAATATTATATAGTAACTTAAGTATCATTAGTGAATTAATATTTTTTATTCAAAGGGTATTACCTAAACCTTTACTCACTTCCCTCAAATAGTATATACAATCACTTTTCTTATGTACGGTGGACTACGGGCTCAATAACCGATGTCATTCATTCGTCCATTAGTACCTCTTGTGATTTTTAATATTGTTGAAGTTACAATTTTATATGATATTTATTGTATTTATAATTATTTTATTCTTATTTAATTACTATATAAAACATACTTTTATTCATTTTATTTTCTGGGAGTACGATAACTTTGTTTGGGGACATGTGGACTACCGGCTCTTCAAAGTGATGTACTTCATTTCCAATTTACATCGATTGTATGAAGGATTGTTTAACAAAATAGATATATAAAGTATAATTATTTTTTTACAGAATATATATATATATATATATATTTATCATTTATTTTTCATTCATCAAAATTTTTATAAGAAAATGGAAACAGTAATCATGCGTACATACGACCTACCGTCTATATGAATTGTGTTTTTCATTTCACATTTATTTCTTTTTTATATTATTATAAATAAATATATAATCAATTTTTATATTATATGTATATTTTTTTAAAATTAAAATAATATATAAATCATGAGCAAGTTAAGAAGAACAAGAATAAAAAATCAAACGCTATATGAAAAAAAAATTATCATCCAAAACGTAACAATAACATGAAATTTTTATCAAAAAGTAAATTGAAAGTAATAATTAAATCATACATTTTTTATATATTAGAATATGGTTATGTTTTATATTTATAATATAATATTTTTTATTATACATGATGTTTGAATGTTTATTTATAAATTCAAGACATAACGTATGGGAATTTCATCTCACTTTTTATATCCATGAGGTACATTACCTAATCACCCGGTCTTAGTTCTTAATGTGACCAAATATGAGGTAACTAAGATTATGGAAAAGCCTCTATGTGTGAACGTCACTAAGGATATATACTCCTAGATTGATAATATGGACATAATTCTTATAGGGGCTTCAATAAAAGGAAAAACAGCTTTGAGGAGTACATATAGTCCACTGATTAGCTGACATTAGAATTTGAAAATATCATGTTTATTATTCCAAGAATAGTAGTAACATTTATATCCTCAAAACAATGTAGGGAATCATGCTTTGAAAATAGAAAATTAATTTTCATTGACTCTGTTTAATTTGGTAAAATTTAATGAGCTGTTTGTGAGGTAGGGTCGATCGGGTTGAGTATGCTTCTGGGGTATTATTTGTTTTTGGGGTGATATTTTTGGTGATTTGCAACCAGAACTCTACATATGTATTCTTTATATGGGTTTCATATCATTAAGTATTCATCAGTGCGTTTTATTTGGATTTAGTTGTTTGGGAGCGTATGGATTTTCCATCGATTATGTGCATGTGCAATCATGTTCATGACAGCTTGTTGAGCAGTCTTGCAATGGTGAATGATTGTCATAACGGTGTAGTTTCTGCAGAGACGCATACCCTATAGTTTTTTCTTGGGTTATTCTACGTAATTTTTTTATGTTGTAATGTTTTTACTGTGGTTTTGTACATTTTCATCAAATATATTTTCATAATATAAATTATATGTTTCATTCAGTCTGTAAGCGGATTTTTAGTCTTAATTTTATTTTGGAAAGACTTATTCTATATTCAAAACTCAATTTTTGTGGTGTATATATTGAACATTGAAATTTTATATCATGATTTTATTTTATTTACTGATATTAAATCATTCCATTTGATATATTATTTTATATATATCATGATTCAAAAGTTTCTCATGTAGTAAGGTATTTTTGTCTCGCTTTTTACATCATTGAGACACATGTCATATTCACCACCTATTTTTTATGTGGTGTACGTACTACCCAAGATTTTTTTAATGAATCTAAATAACCTTATTGGTATTTAGTATCCATTTTAGGATATATGTTTTATGGTGTTTATAGTCAAAATGTTACCAAAACATTTAGTGAATTTTGTCTTAATTTTTATTTTTTGAGAGACATGTTATGTTATGAGAGTATAATCATTTTAAAGGTATATATACATCCCCATTTACTTTTTATATCATAAATATAATAATTTTTATGACATTTTATGCTTCATTTTATTTTATTATTTAATGGGTATATTGATTCAATGTTACCAAAGCGGTAACAATTTATGTCTACAATCACATCATTTATCAAGATTATTTATGACTATGCTTCCATTGATGAAATATTATGATCCTTATTCCAAGAATTACAATGAAAATTATTCTATAATAGTTATTCAAGATATATAATATTACTATCACTATTATTTCACTCTTTGTTTCCTATGCTTAATATAATTTTTTTAATAAAATCTGACATTATTTCTATATTCGGTCATAAATACATTCCATTTTAGAACCATGTTTCATAAAAAATTCCAATATTTTATAATATTCTCCTATGATATTTGAAATAAATTTTTACACATGTTATTCATTTAAAAAAAATATGTTTTAAAAATAAATCTTCCTGTAGTTTTTTATCGTGTCACATTTACAATCTCTTTACATCCCAAAAGGAATGTTCGGAATGTATGGATTTATCTCATATCATGACTATCATTTATTTTAATCTTCATTTACAAGATTGATATATTTATTTTTTAAAAAATTTCCCTCCATTTTTTGAAATTCAATATTTTTGAAGTTGTTTTTAAATAGATATTTTTTTCAAAGAAAAATATTTTTTAATTTTTTAGTTTTTTTACAATTCCTTTATAGGATTTAAAATTTGTTTTCAATGAAAATGGGTTTCTAAATGTTTTATGTTTTAAATATAATCTTTTAAAGTGAATGAATATTTTCCAAAATAAATGATTTAAATGATTTTATAAAATGATTTTTCATATATGTTTTCATATTTTAATGTCACCTATGTAAAAACCCTTCATTTTATGAAATTTATTTTTTGAATTAATTTAATATATTCAATATTCTTCATTTCACACGACACTAAATATATCTTTTGTTATATGAAAAGTTTAAGTTATTATTTCTTTGCACCAAACAATATGTTGATATTACACTACACGGAACACATTGATTATCATTAGGAACTTGAAAAACAATACTATTCTTCTATTATACCAAATATTGAGCCCTTTATATTACTTGTATTACCCACAAGACCATACTTTACCAAACTAAAACGTACTGTTAATATTTTTGTTAAAATATTATTATAACTGTCAAAAAGAAATTAGAATTAAATTAATGAATAATATTAACTTATTTTTTAATATATATTTTTAAAATTTGTGTAAAATGAATTATTTGGTTATTAATTATCTAGAAACAAATGTAAGATGTATCTTACAAATAAGAAACTACTTATCTAACAAAACTATTTTTCACTGTAAAAACACAAATTTTTTCAAAGAAATTGAACATACAAATTTTGTTGAATTTTTCCAATTTTTTTATATTATATATTCAATAATTTTTTATACCCATACAACATATTTTGAAAGAATAAGATAAAAAAATAATGTTTTATGAATAAAAAGATATATTTTCTAAATGGTATTTCTATTAACTTTTAATGTAGACCCCATTTTAAATATAATTTTCTTTTACAGATTTAAAATTTTAATTTTATCTAATAAAATTAATTTTTGAATGAATAATATAAAAATTTATATCAAATAAGTATTGTATATAGTCTTTTTATGTTTAATTTTTTAATAAATAGTTAAAAAACATTGATTTATAATTTTGAATTTTTTTAATCTATATAATTTATATGGTTAAATTATAGTTTTTATTTATTTTAATGATAAATTAGATCAATATTAGATCAATAAATATATTTTATTTTATTATAATGAATTCCATATTAAATTTTTATATAAAAATGTTTCAAACTGTTGAACATTTTAAATTTAAAAAACCCGCTTCGTAATCCTGTTAGCTGGATTAAAACAAAATTAAGATCAACCACTCCTAAGATTGGAATTTAGAAAAGTTGATTCCAGATTTTAAATCATAATAAATCATAAATTATAATATGGTTAACATAGTTTCTAACAAAACATATATGTAATATTTAATAAAATTAATTATTGTTATTTAGAGAACAATTAGATTAACAAAGGACTAAACCTTACATAAAGAATAAAATGACCTAGAAACTCATAAAAATTAAATTAGATGTTAATTTAACAAACATATCCCTTTATGGAATGTATTTTTATTATTATTTCATCCAATTTAAATTGAAAAATCTTGGGTGGAATACCCCTTTCATAAATTAACAAGAATGCCACTCCACAGCCATACCAAAAAGGCACACACTCCTCCCACTAATTCACACATATCAATAATTTTTTGAAAAAATATGATAAAATATATTTCAAACATTCCTAATTTCCTAATTGAATCATAATTTTTTTCAAAAATCAAATCAATGAATCCCCCTGGTGTAAACCATCTTTAGTTACTCAAAGAATATATAACATTCTTTACAATCACCTTTGTTTTATTTTCATTCTCCACCAACTAAATTACTATTATTCAGTGATTATATAAAAAAATTATTAAAATATATTTACATAGGTGTTTTAATTCCAATTTATATACAGAAACACACACACTCCCTTCTAATTGGAAAAGAACTTTTCATTTGTTTGTACGAACCACTACTGCCTTCTGAAATGATGTTGTTCATTTTTCCTTTACAACCTCCAATGGTTTGGAATTATGATGGGTATACTATTTATGTAATATATATACAATTTTTATTTTTTATTTATACTTATATAATTTTTATATAAAATATTCCATCTTGATTTCCATTTTTTGTAAATTCAATAACATCATTTGGGGGTGTGTGGACTACAACCTCCTCAAAACGACGTGATTCATTCAATTTGTACAGGGAATGTTTTGAGGATCAATTTAGTAAAATTATGTAATATATAAGACATAATAATTCAAATGGAATGATTCTATATATATATTTTTATATATTTCATTTATCTTTGTTTCAGTATTATAAGAAAATAGACACAATTTTTATTCGTACGTATGGCCTACCATCCACATTAATGGTATATTCAATTAAATATTTGTATATTTCATATATTCTTATAAAAATATATATATAAGGAATAAAAATGATATTTATATAAATATTTAATTTATCTAAATAATTAATAACGATTAAACTATGTAGGGCAATAATTACAAGTCAAACAATATTCAAAAAAGAATATATAACTTGAAACTTATAATTATCTTGAAGGCGTTAAAAATGACTAATATAGAGTCACAAAAAGAACACATATGGTATTATTTATAAGAATATGGTTCATAAGTATATTTATAAAAAATATATTTATTATACGTGAGTTTTTAATCTGAATTATGAAATTTAAGACAGAAGGAATGGGTTTTCACATCTGAATTTTATTTCTATGAGACTTATGCCTTTTTCGCCACTCATTTATTTTGTGTGGTGTTTATACTGACCATGAAGGTATTATTTAATTTTTTGGATTAATTTTTTTATATTTTTATATCCATATTATGAATATTAATTCCATTTTTTATGGTTCATTAGGTACCAAATCTGTAAATTACTTTTTCCTTATTTTTTCATCTTTGAGATACATGCCCTGTTATAATACTATAATTTTTCCATGAGATGTATATAATTCCCTTTGACATGTTATATCATGAAAAATATTTTTCATGATATTATAATATTCAATTATCTTTATTCTCTCATGGTTATTATGATTTAATGTTACAAATATTTGAGATATTATTTCTTCAATATCATTATTTTTAATGATAGGTTCATGAGTATGCTTCAATTGATGAAATATTATAATATTTATCTTAATAAATCTAATGAATTTTTCTTATATTATATTTAATAAAATTATATACATTAATTAGTACCATTTTTCTACTCTTCGGTAGATTAGATAAATATCTAAATGTTTTTCATAAAAGATGAATTTATTACTTGTTTTTTTTAGAAATATTTGTTCTTAAAAATGTGTTATCTATAAATGTTTTCAAAAATGTCTTAATATTACCCAATTATGATAAATGACTATTTCTCATATGATTTACCTTTTTAGAAAAAAAAATTAAATCAATATTCTTGTCATTTTCTATCTAATTTAGTTTTATTAAATTTTTAATGTGAAACAAAATGTTCGTTATGTATGGAATCCCCCACCATAAGTAATGTTGTTTTAATAAATCATCATTCAAAATTTTTAGATGTTATGTTTAAATAAATTTTTTTCCCAATTATTTTGATTTTATATTTAAAAGACGTTTTCAATGAAAATGTTTTTCAAAATTTTGTTATGATGAATGAGTGTTTTAAATGATTCAAAAATAACCCTTCTTATGTTTACAAAAGTCAAATCACAATGAAAATATTTTCACGGATTTGAAGATATATTAATATGTTGTTAAACCCATTTTATAAAAAACATATATCAAAATGATTTCATGAATTTTGTTTATGTTTTAAAACTATTTTCAAATAAATTGTTTTAATTTTTAAAACATTAATTATAAGTTTTCAATTCTATTTAAAAAAAAATTCCAAAAAAAATTATGTTTTAAAACGAAAATTTCAAATTAAAAAATATATTTTCCTAAATAATGTTTTATATGAAATATTAATGATTTATTTATAAGAAAAGTATTTTTGAAATGGTTTTATGAAAAGGAATTTCCATGAAAGGATATTTTCCTTCAGAAATGTTCCATGTGATCTTTTAAAATTTATCTCTATATTGGATGGCATTTTTTTATAGATTAGTATTTACTAAGGATGTGATCCAAGAATACCATTTATATTATTTTTTTAATGTTTTATGTTTTTAGGGAATTATTTTTATTACACACATTTTTGTTACATGGGTTAGATGGTTTTGAAACCCTATTATTTTCACAAGTTATGCATTGATGAAATGATTATAAAATCTATCTACTTTCCAAATGGAATGATGTGATGAAATGTCAATAATAAACATTTTATTTCATGGGGTTTGATATAATGAATGTTTTCCTATCTTCTGTTACATGAATGTAATAATTTATTTTCTAAATGGTGGGACCTATATATACCTCTATGGTAATGGATAATGATAAATGGTTTATCATATCAAATGGTACATAGAAGGTAATCCCATGATGGAAATAGGAGGGGATCCTATACCCTAAATAAGAGGTTACACAATAGGTAATACAACAAAAAAAATAAGTTGGTAGATAGGTGGAAATATTAAGCATTAAATAAGAGGTATCATTGGAGGGAATTATAAGAACAAAACAATAGTGTACACTGAATGAAATAATAGGCTCAGAAAAATAGGGTATATAGGGGGGATCCCAAGCCCCAAACAAGATGGTACACAGGATGGAATCCCGAGACCTACTCATGTAAATAAAATACATGGCATAGAATAAAAATAATGTAAGTTATTGGAAGGTATCCTTGGCGTATGAGTTTTTATTTTTATATGTATGCCTCAATCTTTTTCAACAAAATTTACATTATAGATTATACTCTTGATTCCCTAATCATTCTTGTCTCGTGACCTGCCAATAGTTATGCCATGAATCTTTAATATGATCGTTCTTTTTTAGTGTATTTCATATAAAAATATAATCATGTTCTCAAACATTTATGTTAATATTATGCTTACATGTCTTGCTTGTTTAACGAGATTGATCATCTGATATAGTGCATGAACCCTAGAAGGGTTGAGATGGTGCATTATGTTGAAACATTGGCACTATTACAAGAAATTAATCCATAATGAACAGATCATTTTATCAGTATTGTAATTCCAAATTACATACCTGATACCCTAAATATTTTGGGATGTTATAAATATAAATATGATACATAAAAGTATAAAATAAACAAACTTATTCAAATATTATTAAAAAATTTCTTCCTCATTACCTGGAGAATTTAAACATTATAAGGTTGAGCTCAAATGATTTTCAAAGAAATTTAATGAGGAAGAAATAGTGAATACATTATAATAAATAGACATGGAAATGTAAATAACTGATCACAGATTCCATTGAAAACACTAGATAATTGAAAATCAATATGTCAAGGTAAGTAGTTGAAACACATTCCATTTAATCAATGAAATAAAAATTAAATTTATAAATGTATATGTTGAATAAAAATCTCATGGATAAATAATAAATAGAAATAAATGTGCAAAATTATACATTAATTTACTTCATGTATATGGAACTGGAAAACCTGTTACCTTCAAGACCTTTCAAATGATCGTCTAAAACTACGGATATAGACTCATTTAATTTTTCCAACATATTTTTCTCAGGACAACTTATAAATGCATTGAGGAGATATATAATTTTTCAGATCCACCAATGATTTCAATACCAAATAATTCCCTATATTTAATAATCGAAATAATATACCATATAAAATAACTTTATTTAATGGGAAATATACCATTATGTTTTATTCCCCACTTGACCAAATAACTGTCAATGTAAGAACTAAATATAAAATGGTATATGGTTTAGGAAATAATAATATCAATTTATGAGAATATAGACATTCAAGTAAATTTCCAATTAAAATTTTACAAAATAAATTAATTATTTGATGATTGGTTTAACAATCATAATATGAATTGATATTTTGAAGATAATACTTCAGAAAAATATTGAGGAGAATAATCAGTAATCCTTGTAAAGTCTCCCCTAATAATATGAAATATTTAAATAAAAATATCCAAAAATGAATGAAATTAAATGATACATATATTTCAATAATAATAAGCATATTGAGGATATAATATGTAAATTTTAATATATATATAAAATAAAAGTGAATTTATGCATAATTACTAAAATGTCCCAATGAAATGCATATTTAGGTGAAATTCCCTTTACTTTGACATCCCTTTGGTTGAGTTGTATTTATCCTCTTGTATAGTGGTCTAAAATATATTGATAACATAAAAAATAACCATAATCATTTTTAAAATAATATATACTAAATCTTTATAATATTTTATTACTCGTTTCTTAAAACTCTTTCGTTTACTAGTATCCCCGAGTATATTTTAACATGTTATATGTTGTTAAAAATAATTAGATCACTATTTAATCAACTATATAATTTAATCCATGGATTAATTATCATAAATAATATATATTTATGTATTATATTAGTCCATTATGTTTAGAGATTATAAATGAAGCGTATTGGTCATGGTGATGGTAGGTCATACGTAGCCATGAACACAACTTCCATTTAATTGTTGTACTAAAAGAAAAAAATAAATGATACAGAGGTATATAAAAATTAAATATTAATATATATGTTATATATGTTACATAGATTTATTAAAAACATACATTATACATTCTATATATCGTATGAATGTGTCATTTCACATCGAGTCTGCGGTAGTCCACACTACATCAAAAAAAATTAGTATTTACACAAGATGGAAATAAAAAATGTATGTTCAAAATATAAATTACCAAAGAAGAAAAGAAATTATTAATAAGATATATAACCTGTATAAATACACTTTCCAACATAATTTATACCATGTTAGGTGGAAAATGATAATTGAAGAACCATCGTATGGCGAGGAAGTAGTTCGCCATTCACAGAAACAGTATGTCCATTACCCATTTTATGGAGGTGTTTGTATGTGTAGGCCAAAAGTTTTACATAACAACATAATAGTATATTGAGGTTAATTTTTTTTAATATATGAATAGAAAAAATATATTTTAGTGTGGGTATAATGAAAATGAAACTAGAGACTTTGAGAGATGATGTTACCTCATAATTAGGTAACTTATTTTGGTTTATTCCCAAAGGCATCATTGGATGAATTCTTACCCAAATATAGGATTAAAGGTCGTGGGGATGCATTTTTGGAAGATATATGTCATATAATGGAAAAACCTAAGTGGTTGGAGTAGTTTGATGAATTTAGAGAGGTGGTTTCCTTTTATATAGAAGGAAAAGGACTCAGTTGTAATTTTTAGTAACAAGTTAGGTGTACATGATTTATTACCTAATAAAATTAATAACAAACAACCAATCACAACAATCGAAGGTTTATGGATGATATATGGACATAAAATGGGTGTTAGACAAGTTCATATGTCATTTGGTCCCTGATGTTCATGTTTTAGTCCTTTACAAAACATAATTTTACCTTAATAATTATATATAATGTTAATTTGTTTCACTAAAAATATTTCACCAAAAAATTAGTAAAAAAATTTAGAAATTATTAATTATGGTGATTAAAAATATGGAAATCATTTTTCCAAATTCCTATCATAGAAGTGGTAGAATTTAATTTAAATTTAATCCCATAGACATGATGACAATGTTGTGTTTTTAAGTTAAAACGTCCAAAACGATGTTATGTTTTTATAGTCAATTTTCAAGATAAATTTATTATAATAACCTAAATTAAATTACATGTCAAAAATATTTTCTAATTATACATTAACACAATAATGAAAAAAATATTATATTAAATGAATCAGATTAAAAAACATTATTGACCTAAGATGTTGTATTTTTATCTATTATTTATAAAATGATATGTTTTTGAAAAATAATATCCAAAATTCACCATAAAAAATTATTATGTTTCTATTTCAAATATAATGTTTTTTTATAAATTAAATCAATTAATGTGTTAAGATTCTGATTTGAAATGGGTTTTCACATAAAAGGTGGTAAAATTTCTTTTATAAAAATATAGATTTTTATGCATAAAATAGGATTAGTTTTTATCTTATGAATATAAAAAATAATGGATAAATATAAAAAAATAATTAAATATATAAAATATAATTTTTATTAAAATCATTCATTTATAGTGATTAAATATGTTTATTTAGACAAGAATCCTTTAATATCTTACACATAATAATATTTATTTTTATATCCAATTGGTTCTTATTTTAATTTCTCATTAGTTGGTAACCAGTGGATTCATTTTATATTTATATAAACCATAAATTAAATAAAGATATTTAAAATTATTCATAACCAATTACACAATATCTTGGTTATATCATATTATATTAAATAATAATATTTAAACAATACGTTGTTAGTTGGTGAAACACGGTCTTGCGTGTATCGCATGCTGTCGAAGTAGATTGTTCTTTACTCTATCACACACTAACATATTATTGCATGGATTGAAAAATATAAAATATATTAAATCAATTTAAAATAATAACAAAATTTATATGTATAGTGGTATTCTATCTTCTTATGTGATTGGGGTAACGTGTCATGCAGACAATTAAATATTAGGTTCTTACTTCAGAAAATTGGGGTGTTATATTATCCACACCTTAATTAAATTTAGTCCTTTAAATTTAAACTTTATATAAGTTATATAGGGATTGAAAATATAATATTTTTGAAAAAACCAAAATCGTAAAATTGGTAATATAACATATTCTTAATAAAAGAGAAATTAAAGTACAACTCTCACATAACTAGGTTCCATGGTATGAGAACATAGGTGGGAAATGGAAACATGGATATAGAAAAAAACAACAATCATGTTATAATGGAGAGTGCTAGATAACATATTCAGATGAAATTTTCTAACCACCACACTATAAACCATAGGTGTGAGTAAAGGACATTTATTTCATAAAAATGATGATAATAGGAAAAGAATTGTTTCAAACCATTTTTCTATATTTTTAACGAATTACTTAACTCTTTAAAAATATACATTTATATAAACATTAGATTTTACTTTTATTACACCTTGAACTATTTATACATTTTCTCATATCACATGATGCTTCTTATGGTGACGTAATACCTTAACCTTTATGATCTCATCCAATGATCATCATAAAACAATATACAAAAGGTTAAAATTTCCAATAGATTATGATCCAATCACATCTAAAGGAGAGTCATTATATTTCCAAAAAATAACTTATCATTAACCATTAATCAACATGCTATATCTCTATGTTTTCACATTCAAAAAATGTGAATTAATTCATCTGTTATCCAATAAAATTTTGTAATAATTCAAATCACAAAATAAATGTATTGGATACATGAATTCATACATACAACTTATGTTATAAAAATGTTATTGCATATAATCCTTATATTAAATTTTTTATAAAATCCATCACTGATGGAATAGACCACATGATAACAAGCCATTAATCAATTCAATAGTATTCATAAATTATTCAAATCAATAATTTCTTTAACATTATCTTAATATCTTGAACATATTAATGAATTCCATTCCCTCAATCATGTTTCTTATAAATAGTTTAACATTATAAAAAATAACTTTTACTTGTACCATTATTCATATGATCTCAACTATTTAATGAAAACGTATTGTATTACAATCCTTAACTATTTCATAATTCATATAACGAAAGAAAACTATTTTTAAAACATTTTTATTAGATAAAAATATATAAGTACATTAATCATTCAAATTCATTTATGTAAATAAAATATTTTAAATTGTGATCCCTTCTCTTCGTTGTAGGTATATCCCCATGATGTTTGGGAAATTTTTTTTATATTTCCCTACCTATTTGTAGTTGTAACATTGAATAAAATTATTTTTATTCATTATATTGCATTATTTTTTCCTGGTGACCCTTTTCTCCACACATAAGAAAATCCTGATCCTTTAATGCATTTAGGAGGGTTATTTTTCCATAGTTATCACAAGTTGGAAAATCATTTTTTCCATTCATCTTTATTGACTCATTCCTCATATTCATGGTGTCCAAATGACCTATTCTTCTCTTTGTTTCAATTAAATCCATAAAACAAGGATAATTCTATCTATATATTGATAGAACATAAATCTATTTCATTGTATAAATAAATGCTTTTAGACACTATCAAACTTTAGAGACTTGGTTGAAGTCTTTCAATGAAGTAATCAATATTGCACTCCATGTTATGTATATAATTCATATCATACCTAGATAACTTTGTAAAGGTAGATTCATAATCAAAAATAGTATATTTTTATTTTTTCATTAAGCTAAATAAATTCTTCTTTATCTCAATTTTTTTATCACGGGGAATGTATTTATCAATGAATCTCCATTTTTATCTTCTATATTCAAGGAGTTAAATTTCATATTCCTCACTTGTATTCTAGAATGGAAACAACCACTAGTCTGTGTCAACTTGGAGATAATAGACTATAAGTGTATCATTTTCCTTTTCTCTACAATTTATAGTAGTAAATATCATATCCCAAGACATAATTCATTTCTCAGCTATAATTAGATTAGTAGTCTTAAAAACCCATGGGAGATTCAGATGTATATATTAATCCAGCATAGGATATTATTTCCATTGAATACGTTTCAGCATTCGTGAAAGGTTATTTAAACGATTATATTGAAGATTCTATAATATATCCATAACAATTTTATAACCTATACTAGTTATCTTTGTTTCTAACGTAAGGAAATCTATTTATTTTCCACAAGTACTGATACCGTTTTTCTTTATAGGCTCTATATTTAAACAGTTTTATACACTAAATTCTCCCATAATGTTGTCAATATTGTATAAAAATAAATATGGTATAACACATAACATAAATTTATGAATCTGAAATCCAATAATCATAAACAATGGTTTCTTTGGTATAATGATTAATTTCAAATCATTTATAACGGTGGGTAGGGAAAATTTGAACTATCTTAAGAGTATCCCCATAGGGTATCATACCAGGAGCACTATAAGGCCTACTGTCATGTACAATGTTTCCTCGAGTTAGTCTCTGAAAAAAATTAGAGATATTACACCTGTGTAGATTTTTTCTAGAACCATACCCACTAATATTTCTAGATAGGGATGTATTTCAATGAATAACCACATAACCACAACTTAAACAGAATTCTTGGGTTTGATTTTATACTTATCCTCAATGTCTCTATGAGGGTTATTCTTCCTAATGTATGTTTTGTAAATATATTTTCCACTATTGCCGAAGAACATCCATTGATATCAACTATTATGCCCATACCCCAAAATCTCAGATATGATGCGTTGTATTATTACATTGCAATGATTACATGGAATCAAATCCCAAAGGAACAATTAGTTCAGATGTCTTACAAAACCATATTACATAAATAATACCCTTAATAAATTGTCAAATAAAAAATAAAAAAGTGATACATAATGAAATGAAATAAATGACATCCTTGAAATCTTATATAAATATGCATTCTTTGTTCCAAGGAGAAATGAAACATAATGAGGGTGAGCTCAAATTCTCAATAATGGTGACTAAAATCGAATAAATATTGAATGTATAGGAAACAAATAACATGGAAATGTAAATAACTAATAACATATTCCAATAAAATGACTATATAAGGAAAAACATATATGGAAGGGTATGAAACTGAAACACATTCTATTTAATCAATGAACTGATAATTAAATGTCTCCACATATATGTTGCTGAAAAATCTCATAGATGAGTAATAACTAGAACAAAATGAGGTATCTTATTTCTTAATGGACATCGTGTTTTTGGTACATAAAAACCTATTACCATTAAGACTTTTCACAAGACTATTTAAAAATATGGATAGAAACCCATTTAATTTGGCCAACTTATTTAATTTAGGAGAACCTTTCAATGCATTAATGAAATATATTAATTCAATTATCCACCCATAATTTCAGTAAAATTCATTCCAAATATTGAATAATCAAAATAATATTCCTTTTCAAATAACCATATTGAATGAGAATTACTTATTTTTTATTTATTCCCCAATTAATCAAATAACTATCAAAGTAAACATCATATTTTAAATGGTACATGGGTTAGGCAATAAAAATATCCACTGTATGATAATATAGATGTTACTGTGAATTTACAATGATCAATTATTAAAATAATGTTTTAATTTCAATATATGGTTGACAATCACAAAATAAAGTGTTATTGTAATGATAATCCTTAAGAAAAATGTTGAGGATAATTATCGTTAGACATAACAAAGTGTCCCTAGAACATTGAAACATTTAAAGCATAATATGCAGAAAGGATTGAGATTAAAGAAAATATATAATATCATGATAATAATGTATTCATGATATAATAGGAAAACAGAATTATTTACACCAAATAAAATTGAATTGGGAAAAAATACAAAATTTATCTCAATGAAGTTTAAATTTACTCGAAATTCCTTTACCTTAACATTTATTTTGATTTGTGGTGTTTATACTCTTGTATTGTAGTCTAAAATCAGTTACTAGCTTATACCTAAAAAATAATAATCTTTATAATATCATATATTAATTTTTTATAATATTTTATTACACGTTTGTCAACACTATTTCATTAATTTCACTATTTCGGGTGTTAATTTCCTAGTTTGTTAAAGAATGTTCTAACTTGTTATTTATTGTTATCATTAATTAGATAACAGTTTCATCATCTTAAAAACTATATACCTTGGATTAATTATCATATAAAATAATTATTTATGTATTTATAGTATTTCAATTTGTTTTTATATTAGAAATTAAGTGCACCGTTACTGGAGATAGTATGTCGCAAGTAGACATAAACACTGCTTCTATTGCATTTTTGTTTTATAAGAATGATAAATAAATGATAAACATATATATTATAAATAAATAATCATATATATGTTATATTTTATATATAGTTTCATTAAAACCATCATTTATACGTTTTATGTACTGTATGAATGAGTCATATTGCTTTGAGGGGGTTGTAGTCTACACTACCTCAAATGAAAATATCATACTAACACAAGATGTAAGGTATATAAGTATGTTATAAACAATAATTTTAGAATAATAATGAAATATTAAATATCATACAAAACATATATATAAAAAATTCATCATAATGGACATTATGATAGGTGGTAATTGAAAATTTAGTCGTCGTTATTTTTTGAGGCAATAGTTCTCGGTACACGGATACAATATCTTTGTTACCCATTAGATGGAGGTGTGTGTAAGTGTAGGTAAAAAAAATATAAAAACATCATCTTATTACACTGAGTATTATATTTATATTGTATAATAATGTGATAAAAATATTTTATTCAGTAGATAACGGAAATGAAACTATAGATTTCCAGAGAAGATGTTACATCGTATTAGTGTAACCTCTTTTTGTTTGTACCAAAAGGCTTATTTAGAAGGATTCCTACCCAATGTTATGCCTCAAGGTATTTTGGTGTAATTTTTTTATTTTATTTCTAAATAACATGTCTGGTATTATGTGGTGTGAGAGGTGTGAGGAATTGGGAGAGGTGGTGGCCATTTATAGGGAAGGAAAAAAAGACTTACATTGAATTTTTGGAAAAATGTTTGGTGTACACGTGTTATTCCCTAAAAAGAGAGTTTATAATTCAATAGAAATAATTAATATTTTGTTAATGGACTAGAAATATACATCCAATGCGTTTTTTATAAGTGGATTGGTCATTTGGCCACTAGTTTTAGTCCATTATGAATCTTTATCTTACATAACAATTGACATTTATTTTAATTAAATTCAGTAATATTTTTGGTAAAACACTCAGATGAATTTATTTGAAATTATATGTTATACTTATTACAACTATCGAATCCATTTTTCAAAATTCCAATCTAATATGAGTCATAAATTAAATTAAATTCAACCCCATAGACAGGAAAACAATACATGTTTCTAAAGTAAAAGTGCCAAAAATTTTGCACTATTTGTATAGTCAATTTCAATGTGAAAATGATTCTATTATCATAAATTGGATTAATCAATAAAAATATTTTCTAATTAAAATTTTAAAAAATTAAATTAAATTATCCTTATAAATAAATTATATGAAAATGAAGTTTTGAACAAAAATTCGGTATTTTTACTATTCATTAAAAATGACATGTTTACCAAAAAAAATATAAAAAAATTAACCTTAACCTGATTCTTATGTTTCTATTTCAAATATGGATTTTATTTTTAAATATTATATCAATTTAATTTTCAAAATTCATATTTAAAATGGTTTCTCTATTAAAAGGTGGTATAATTGTCTTTTTTAAAATATTTATTATTATGGGTAAAATAGGGAATGTTATTTTCTTATTCATATCAATCACAATGGATTAATAAAATAATATTATTGAATATATAATATATATATATATTTCTTTTAAATCGTTCAGTAATTTTAATTAACTATGTTTATTAAGTTCAAATTCCTTGGAAACATATATATAATAGTGTATCTTTTTATATCCAATTGGTTCTAATTTTCAATTCTCATTTGTTGGTAACTAATGAATTCATTTTATATTTATATAATCCATATATTATCATATTTTAGTCAATACTATTCATAACAGCTAACATTATAGCGCAATTATATTATATTAGTTTAAATAATAGTATTTTGATGATTCATTTTTATATGGTGAAACTCGATCATTCATGTAACACGATCCATAAAAGAATGATGTTCAATAGTATAATTAATTATAACATGGTGTAGTGTGAATTGAAACATATAAAATATTTTTAAAATATTGAACATATTTTAATGTACCTTGCTATTATATCCCCTGTGCGCTTCATGTATCTTGTCATTCGTGCTATTTAATATAAGGTTTTTACTTTAGAATTATGGGGCGTTACATCTGATCTCACCCCATTCATATGTTTATTTTCCCCAGATTATAAAGAGTGGTTTTATGTAGGTGTGTTAAAAGGGAAATACCATTAAGGTATATTTTGAATATCTTTCAACATGTTGTGTTATTATGCTTCTATTTTTCTAAATACACTAAACTATTATGTTCCTCACGCATGTATTTTTGTAATGTGCTGAATATTCATTAAATGGATGTAATATCCCTATATGTTAAGCCAGTATCCCTATAGTTGGTATCAAAGGAAATGAATAGTTAACCATTGGAAACTATGATGAGAAAATATTATTGAGATCCCTATAGATAATTTTAATAATATATCTAGGGATGTCTCTAATGATAAGACTAAGGAGTAATAGATTTAATGGAAGCTATCATAATTAATACATCCTCGGAGTGATTTTCACAATTATATAGTTTTCCTCTATTATATGTTCTTATCAAACTATGATTTATAGTATTAGTCAATACAGGGAACCAAATGTAACTAGTTTACCATTGAATGTGGCATTCATTTAGTTGACGAGTTGTTAAATGACAAGATAACTAGAGTGAAGTATTTTGTAATAATGACTAATTAGTTTTCATGGATCTTTATTAAAAATGTGTACCATAGAAAACTCTCAGACTCTCCATTTTATAAAATGAATGTATTCACTAAGATTTTTGTTAATAGAGATCAACAAGGAAAGGTGATTAAAATTTTCTTTGTATCGAGAACGTGGAATGAAGCACAAAAGTGAATGTCTTAGAGGAATAGGAAGATGTTTTGAATGTGAAAAATACGGAAACACAACAAGTGATGTAAAATAGAATATTTTTGGATCAGTTAATGCAGTGGATAAGAATATTGGACATCTCAATGTAACATCGTGTTATGAATTATTTAAATATTGAAAATATGGGCATTACAAAAATCGATATCCTCTGTGGAAGTATCAGAAGGAGAATCTGAAAGGTAGTTCAAGTAATGTATTATCTGCCAATGATGAAGAGGCCATGAAATAAATATGATAGATGTGTGTTTTTATAATATTATTTCCAATATAAATTGTTAAATTTGGTTTCATAAATGTTATTTCAATATTAATATTTTATATTTTATAGTATGTGTATTATGAAATAATATGATCAAGCATAGTTAATTATTTGTAACGGAATTAAGATGAATTAATTATTTATGTGTTGGAATTAAAAAATTTTGTTATAGGGATCTGGGAATATAAAATTATTATTAATATAATTTTTCTATTCAGGATTTTGGGTGGATATTTTGAATGTTTCTGATGAAGTTGAAAAGTGATTTCATGAAAATTTGTATTTTGATTACGGTTATGTGACCCATAATATGTTCCTAAAGTTGGGTAAATTGAATTTTGTTGGATAAAGAGATGATTGATATGGGTAATAAAATTTGGATAGTATTTATGACCATAGAACTAAAAGAATGGTTCATTGAATAGCTAGTTTATACTAGCGTCGATGAGGTTTACAAATTTTTTGGATTTATGGAAGAAATTAATGATCATTAGAATAAAGAATCATGCATGTTTTCAATAATTATGTATGGTAATAAAGGTCATATATATGTTTCAGAAGAATAGATGATAAATTTAGTCACATATTTTCTATTCGAAAAAAACATATAATTTATGATATATGTTGGATCATTATAATGATGATTTTTAGAAATTGAGTTACCATCATTCTTATTTTTTCAACACCATTATCATTAAAGGGTTATATGGTTAACCATTTATGGAATGGTTTATGATAAACTTTTTATGATGTTCTATTTATTAATGTATTATCTCATCATAATAGGATTTATGTATATTGGAAGGATTTTTCTATCCATTTTATTGTGATGATAACTAAGGATAAATGGATTGAATTATAATAATATGTATTGATGTCATGTTATATAAGTAATTCAGAAATGAAAAAATCAACTTAATTTAATGGAGTTTGATATGAATTGAAAAATTATCACGGAATGACCAAAGGGTGATATTTTTTTTATAAAATGGAATTAAATCATGTAAGTACATCATCATGTTATTTTTTTAATCTTTAGGAAAAGTGTATTGAAATAAAATAATATCTTTTTATAATCATTTTGGATGATATAAATGAAATCTTTTATGATTTTATTAGTTTATGGTTTTTATATTGTTATCTTTATCATGATCAACCACTTTATTGGGATCAATGATATTTATCAATCTTAGTGATTATTTACTAATTTCTTCAATTAACATGTTTCCACTTTTGAATGGTGATTTAATATGTGGGAATGAAGTTATGAGTCACTTTGGGTAATCATTATGTTTACAACATTCACTTTTTAAGAGAAATTTTATTATTCATTTTTATGATATGAGATTATACTATATGAACTTAAAGTATTTTACCATTGATATCCAAGATTAATTTCATGGGTGAAATTTATTTTGGAGGGGTAGAGTGTAAATCCCAAGTATTTTTGATTTATTTTTAATTAATTTAGTTTTTTTGAATTGATTCTTATTTCAAAGTCTAAAACACAAAATTTTTTATTGAAAAGGATTACTGGGGTTGGAAAGATGGATTTTGTTAGAAATCCCCATGATAAAGGGAAGGTAAATCAACATGGAGTACGTTCAACCAGGTTATGTCATGAATGAATCTAATATTTGAATGTTTACTTGCCTCCTTTTTGATGTCATGAACATTATGAGTAATTGTATAGCTGATATACATATGTGAATGCATACAATCCATCTAATGTTATGAAATAATCCATGTAAGGTGTACTACGAAACTTCAAAGAGCTTGCACAGTATACAACGAATCAATTCGATCTAGATATTTTTCCAGCCAACATTATTTTAAAATGAAAAATCATATATCTCTGAAATAATTTGAGCTTCCATGGATGAGGAGACTCCACAATAGCCATATATGAACTCTACAGTTGTCTCTAAGTTGTTTTTTTAGATTTCACCACAACGCAAGGGACACATGTTTTCCTTAGAAGCACCACCAACATTAATTTTAATACATCTTGGGGGTGTATATTTCTAGAAAAAATAAATAGTAATTCTTGTCTAAGGATAGATACCCTTCAACCCATGCTGATGAAGAGTCCCAATGTCACTACCTATGTTGTGAAAAAGATCCATCTGAATTGAGGCGCCTTCTCAAATGGAAATGAAGATTCTCAATTTTCTTATATTGGGACTAAATGAGTAGTTTTTATGAATATGATCATTGATATCATACTAAATCATTGTGAGAAACTAATATATGTAATTTATGAAGGAGAAGATGATTTTATTATAGGTTATCATATCCACGCAATGTTTTAGTTGAGAGTTAATTGAGTCGTGATGTAACCATCTACACTGAAAAAAATATAAGATATAATTCCTAAGAGTAAAGGATTTAGAAAAAGATTGAAACAGGTCGTTAATGTATTCATGAAGTTTATTTTAAAAAAGAAATTTATTGCAAAGATAAATCCGAAAATATTGAAGGAATGTGTCAGTGGGAACCCATTTTTGTACATTACACAAAACAAGCATTAATATTGAAACATTTAACCATAATTTAACAATTTTTTTTCTATACAAACATATTGTGTGAATTATAAATAAGATGTTCATTTTTTTATTCAACAATGCCATTATGAACTGTTTTTCAAATTAAAAAATTGTCAATATTGGACAAGGTATATTTATCAACGACCTTATTAATATTTCTTGGTATGTCAATGATTTAAGAGCCTAGCATATCATCAAAGTATTATTTAATTACTCGGGTGGATGAGTGGGGAAAACCATTGAAAGGAGAGGAGAACCAATCCAATTGTCATTATAGAAGTTCATGGAATATTCTTTTTTCACCATCCATCTATATTTATACATGATGTTGGAAAAGGAATACTTAATAGATAGACAGATTGAATATATCTAACTATTTATGTTTCATTTATTTAATTTTTCATGAAATCATTTTTTGAGGAAAGCAAGAGAATTAGAGTTATTATACAGAAGATTACAACTGAGTCTGGTCTATAAAAAATCATTAAAGAATTTGATATTTTTCATGTGGAGGACACCTTTATACAAAGTCTTACAATTGGAAGATATGGTAACAACCACCAGTTCTCTTTCAAGAGTGTTTCCACTCTAAACTATATTTTTCATGGAAGCATTCAATTTTTTAGAAGACTGGCAGACCAATTATTAACCATCATGGAGTAACCCATTTTATAGGCAATCATGGATATGACAAGACAAATACTACTGGTCATAGAGATGGATTTACCTTCCCATTAGGTGATATGGTGAAGGATTTGGTCAATAGTATGAGAATGTTAGCTAGACATAGGAATACCATAACATATGGGCACCCTAAGATATGTGATGGGAAGAGGTCCTTCTTTAATGCCCAAAACATTGATACTATTGGGTTTTCTATTAGAATGAATATTTTTCCCAAAAAAATATGCAAGATTTACTCCAACGAATTATTTTTTCAGAAACATATTAATGGTGAAAAAGAGAACATTTGATATCATTGATATTTCATTTATCAGCATGTGAAAAATGATGATGTCATCAGCATATAAGATAATCGTAGAAGCATTAAAATTACAAGAATCATGAATCGGTTTATTGTTGTTCTAATCCATAAGAGGAGTTATAAATATTCTTATGTAATCTTCAATAATCTTAAAAATAATGGGAGAGAGTGGGTGACCCTATCAGACACCTATAGTTCGTTTAACATAACCGCTAGATATGTCATTTATATTAATTGAAATGTAGGATGAATTGATAATAGATTTAATTTTACTGATAAAAGACTCATTAAACCCAATATTCTACAAAATATTGAAAATTAAACTCTAATTCATGGTATAAAAATCGTTTTGAATTTCATGTTTGATTGAAATTTTTCATCCAATAATATAATTATTTAAAAATCATGCGAATTATGAGGCATGAAAAATAAAATTTTGGATGGATCTTATGTCAGATCCATTGATTAGTTTAAAGGTACTTTATTTTATTTTCTATTAATTGTTTGTTTTTTGTATTTCCTATAACTTTTTGGTGGAATGGATGAGTTTTCATGATTTGTGCCAAACCGCGTGCCCATTTCCAGATTAAAAAACCAATTTTTTTCTTTTATAAATCTTTTAATTTTCAAAATTTTTCAACCATTCCAATATCAAAATGGCCTCCCCTGTCCTATTAATACCACCATATTAATTTTTACCCATTAGGAATCCATAATTGTTGTAGAGTTGGGTTTTTATTTATGTAATTGGGCCATCACGGAATCCCATTTCATGTTTTGTAAATAAATTTTGTTTATTTAATATTATATTCATGTTTTAAACATTTTCATTTATTATACCTCCAAATAGAAGAAAACTTTTATATTCATGACTTCATCTTCTCTTATCCCTCTTTGAAACCATTTCCATTGCAGATTAAGGAAAATATTCTCAAGCTTTCTCAAATCGTCCAGATTTGACGAGGTAATTTGATTCCATCATAACTCCTTCATTTCTCACTATTTCCCCCCAATTATAGTTCCTACAAAACCACCTCATCCTTTTATTATCCTCACATGAATTTTTGGTGGTTTGGAAATTCAGATACTAGTGTATTTTGGGATATCTATTCAAGATTCCTCATGTAATTTGGCGTCTATCCTTCTTTCTCCCACATCCTTAGGATTTCTTTACATATTCATGGTTTTCATATTGTCCCAAAATTATGGTTTCTAAATTAGGGTTTGATCATGGGTTTCATGGTCGAAAATTATGCTTTTCACTCTTTTTGACATTCCTTGATGTGTGGTGGTGGTGCGTTTGATTTTTCGCACAAAGGATTCAACGGTTTTCATAACTTTGGTAGAAGAATCCATTGTGTTTGAAATATTTATGACCTAGTTTCTATGTATATTATATTTTCATGTTGATTTTGTTCTAATATTTCGAAAAAAATTTGTTTTATTATTTTTTGTAAAGAAAGTGAATTTTAAGTGCCGATTTTATATAAAATTGGGTGTTTTCATATAAATATTTTATTGGTTCATTTAGGACTTAAATATAATTATTTATTTTATTTTATTGAATATTAATAGGTCGTAAAATAATTTATTAATGTTAATCCTTTCTGGTTGTTTCTGCGATAGTTTTTCTAAATGGCCTTTGTGAAGGAAATGCACTTTATGTGCGATATTTGTGGGAAAATGGGTGTTTTTAAGAGGTATAAGTTTTATTTATATGGGTATTCCAAAAAACTGAATTTTTTGTTCAATTTAAGGGTACTAACACAAAAAAAAATTGGTGACTAAATATTATTCACATAGTGTGAAAAGTGGATAATTCAAAGGGTTATGGGTGAAAAACAAGGAATGATTTTGGGAAGTTATTTATAGAAAATAAAAATGCATATTTTTTATTTTAAGTGGCAAAAAATGTGGGAAGATTATGTATTGTTTGTGTGTGACCTGTAGTAGTATTTTTTGTGCAATGTAATTGTTTTTTAATTTTTGTAGTTTTTTGAGCACAAAGTGGGATGCTCCGGAACCTAGGTGGGCGGATGTGTACAAGTTTGGCTAGTGAACTGAATGGGGTTTTTCCTTGTTTCACTAAGAAAATGGATTAAAAAATCTATAAATAATATATACTAATTATGATGGTGTACCACTAGGTTATGGGAATGTTCCATACTAATATATCGTTCATGGGAATGAATTTTTCAATGGTTACTTTACATCGAGGAATGAGGTGCAAATGGCCCGAGACAATCTAGATGCCTATGTATGTTTCCCGGTTTGAGTGCTCATTGGATTTGTGGTATTTATCCTTGTTACATGGTTTTTTTGGATTTAATTTACATTATCTACAATTTATTAATAATTTTTTTAATATTTTGAATATTTTTGTTTGAAAACTATTTTCAATTGAAAATTGCATTTCATTGAATTTATCACCGCTTTTCTTTACATATTAAAATTTATTTCTTTTCCACCTTGTATTGCATCCAATTTGGAAAATATTGGTGGCATATGTTGGAATTAGGATGACTCACTACTTATACTCCTTGGGATTAAGTAGACATGGTTATGTTTGAATTGGGTAAAGGTGAAGCCTCGGTCGAAGGCTGTTCAGTTTTTTAGACCCCTCCAGCATTATGGTGTTGTGGAGACAGCTCAGGGGTGATGACTTCCATGACTTGTGTAGTATGTGGATGAATTTTTGTCGTCTTTATTTTTAGTTGGACATCTTGTACTCTATTTAAAGCTACGTATTCATATCTGGTTTTGTTAAGACTTGTTTGGAATGAAAATTTTGGATTCTTATTATTCATTATTTTTATTGTTTTATTCCTTTGTACTTGGGTAAATCATTCCCATACACAGTTTATTGAATCCTGGGAACTTATGATAGCTCGTGTGTATTGGTAATTCCCTTTGGCTCTTTTCATGGGCATTATTTGGTGGTGGAACTAATGAAAACCAAATTCAATTCATTAAAAATGGAATCAGAGGAGGATTATGTTATTCTATAACATTATTATTTTGAGGTGAGTCGGGCTAGAAAGGGGATAGGATTGTTGGTACATGGAGTTTCGGTCATGGGTAGGGTTCTTTGCCCTCCCTTTTCTTGATATAAATCGAGTCACCATGGGACAATGTAATTGTTTATTTGACTTCACTTCTTTGCGAGATGTGTGGGCTACAGGCTGCATGTGGACATCGGGTGAGGTTGGAGTAGTTGTTTCTTTTTTTATTGTAATGTGTTTATATTATTTATATTTGATAAATTTGATTAATATTTTTAGAATTATGGTATTGACTATTGTTTGTGATTGTTGAATTTTGAAGCAACATGCCTCTCCGGAAAGCTCCCATGTGCCCATGGGAGGAATTTGGAGAGAGTTCTCCAACACTAATTGAGTAGAGGCGAGTCGAGGCCATGGTTCATGCTATCCAGGATCTAGGATAGAGAT
This sequence comes from Viscum album, assembly GCA_963277665.1. Classification (NCBI taxonomy): domain Eukaryota; kingdom Viridiplantae; phylum Streptophyta; class Magnoliopsida; order Santalales; family Viscaceae; genus Viscum; species Viscum album. Next base: position 574,859,812 of record OY728138.1, on the reverse strand, counting down.
AAACACTTATTCTATCTACTGCTAGAGAGGATGAGACTGGTATTAGAAAGGACATGCCCAAGGAGGTCCTGAAAAATAATCCTCCCACCTTCCGAGGCAGCATAGAACCCTAGGAAGTAGAGGAACGACTCAAGAAGATCAAGTTCATGTTCGAGTTGTTAGATAAAAACAAGTATCTTAGGGTGAAATGTGCCTCCATCCTGTTGGAGGGTTCCAGTTTTAGGTGGTGGGAATCCATTCTTCAGATTGGGATGAATGAGCATATGCACTAGGGTGATTTAAATGTTATCTTCAATGATAAGTACATCCCTAAGGTCTTGGAATATGCTAGGTCCTGATAGTTCATGGATCCTGTTTAAGTGAATATTTCTATCAAGTTTTACATAAACCGTTTTGCTGAGATGGTTCGTTATGCCCCTTAAATTGTCTTGAATGAACAAGAGAAGTCCCAGAGGGTTGAGAAAGGCTTGAGACCAGATATATAATCTAGGGTTTTCTTATATAAGCTGAGGACCTTTGTTGAGGTCATTAACAGGGCGTGTATGGTGGAGATTGACCATAAAGGCGAGGATTGTTACTATGGGTACGTATTAGTATTGGTCAGTGGCATATCATCAGATAAAAAATGAAAGGAAATAATAAGTGAATAAAAGAGGTGGCAGTTTAGGCCACTCTTCTAGGTAGTTTTCTTCCATGGATTCTGATGCGAGATCTGTGGTGTGCCAAAAGTGTGGGAAGCCAGGGCACATCCGACCAGCATGCCCACTTCCTCTGATGCCTTGTTACCAGTATAGAGGCACGGGGAATTTACAGTTCTTTTGTGGGGTGGGACGTCCACATCTGAGTGGGGTAGGGTTAGTGGCTTCAATAGGAGTCCTAGCACAGTCTGAGCCATCGAGGACTGGGGGATCTCATTGTTGTGGTCTTGGGGGTAGGGGTGTGTCATCATCTAGGCATAGCTAGTTCTGGGCATATACCAAGATTAGCAGTCATCCTCAGGCAGATATCGGACATTTCCATGTGGTGGATTAGGCTCCCACTGGATCATAGGTGGGACCACAGAAAGTTCGAGGTACTATTTTGATTTCATCTTCTATAAAAACTAATCTTTTTTATACTATTTCCTTTGTATCATTAACTTCTTCCCATTTTGTGGACACTCTGAATTTACCAACTGAGTTGTTTTCTTTTGCGATAGAGTTTGTGACACCGCTGGGAGAGAAGGAGCAGGGTCTCAGGTTCCTATCATGTGCGCTCTCCATGTTAGGGATCGAGATGCAATGGGACCTATTTGTATTAGATGTGGAACTTTTGGACATGATAAATGGAAATTATTGTCTAGTACACATCCAATCAAAAATCAATTTCTACAGGTAGTGGGTGATTCTCACGACACCTGATATTAATATTTTCGTTTTTCCTGGAGAATGGGATCATTGGTTGGGTCGCGCAGGACCTCCACTCCAAGAGTTGGGATGTATTATCTTCTAGTTCTCATCAATCACACTATAGTACAATGGTATTTCCCCTGAAGGCACAATAACTCGTGTAGTGAATGAGTTTCAAAGGTATTTCTAGCCGATTTTCAGGTTTTCTGCTGAAGCTGAATATGGATTTCTCGATTGATCTAGCATTGTGAGAAAATCCGATATCTCTTCCCTCATATTGAATTTCCCCTACCGAGCTGAGGGAATTAATTAAAAAGTTGGACAACTTGAAAATAAAAGGATTCATTCTCCCGAGCGTCTCTCCTTGGGATGCTCTTGTGTTGTTCATTAAAAAGGCTGACGGATCCCTCCGGTTGTGCATTGAATACCGGAAGCTGATTACTATAACAATTAAGAACAAATAAACTTCTCCTATAATAGATGATTTCTTCTATCCGTTGATGGTGGAAAGTTGGTTCTCAAAAATAGACTTTTGTTCTAGAAAACATAATCCTAGGTTGAGAGAGGCTGATATCATGAAGAAATCCTTTCGAAGAAGGTGCAACCAATTTGAGTATTTGGTCATTCCCTTCAGTTGACTAATGCTTCAGTGGTATTTAAGGAACTCATGAATTTAGTGTTCCATCAGTATCTTGATTCCTTCATTGTGGTGATCTAGTATAGAATTATGTTATACTCTAGCTCTAAGGAGGAATAATAACATCTTTTGAGGATTGTTCTGGGTACTTTTTAGGATCAACACCTCTATGAAAAGTTGTCAATGGTCACTTTCTAGGTTAGGGAAGAGATGATTCTGGGTCATGTGACCTCATAGCATGGGGTTTTAGTGGGCCTAGAGAAGATCAGTCCGGTTATGACACGCTAGAAGATGGTGAATGTGTTCGAGATCAAGATATTACTTTCCCTGGTTGGTTATTACTAGAGATTCATTCAGGATTACTCTCGGCCCTTTTCACTGATAACCGCGCTCACCTAGAAAGGGGTGATTTTGTATGGGCCCCATAATGTCAAGAATTCTTTGAGGAGTGGAAGTGGTGGTTGACTACTCCCCCCATGATAATGTTTCCTAAGGCATGGAAGGGGTATGCAATTTATTGTGACATTTCAAATATGGGTCTTCGGTGCGTGCTTAGGCAGGATGATCACGTGGTGACGTATGGATCTCGCCAAATCAGACCACATTACAAAAATTACTTGTCCCAAGACATAGAGTTGGAATTTTTGATGCATGCTTTGAAGACTTGGCATCAATATCCCTTTTTGGAGAAGTGTTTCGTCTACTCTGATAATAATAGTATTGCCTATATCTTTTCACATCAGGACCTCAACATGAGGTAGCGTCGCAGGATCGAGTCCTACAGGGTTTTGAATTTGACATTATCTATACCTCAAGAAAGGGTAATGTAGTGGCCGATTCCTTGCTTATAAAAGTTTTAGTAGAGGGTTTGAGGAAGTCCATTGAGGAGTGAACATTGAGGAGAATCATTTCTCAGATGCATGTTGAGACCAGGGAGCACAGTGAAGTTGCGTTCTTGGAGAGCGTTCAGTTGAACCCTTCTCTCTTAGAGTTGATTCTGCAGGAACAGCTTGGTGATGTGCTTTGTCATCATTTGAGGTAGTTTTTTCATGGTGGGAGACTTTATATGATTTTTCGTTGGATCCCATGGGAATATTGTGCTTCAAGGGACATTTAGTAGTGTCGTTATCATTACGGAAGGCGGGGATGCAGGATAGCCACCAGTCCCATTGGGTTGTCCATCTTGGTGCCAACAATATGTATTATGATGTGCGAAAATAGTTCTAGTGGCCATGTATGTGACGGGATGTAAGAGACTTTGTGTCGAGATGCTAAACATGCCCACAAGATAATGAAAAGCATCGAAGGACCTCCTATTTTATCTAGTTGTTACCCATTCCTACCTGGAAGTGGGATGAGGTTTATATGGTCTTAATTGTTGTCTTTCCTCGTACACCTTATGGTAAGAATTCTATTTGGGTGGTGATTGATCATATAACGATATCATCCCACTTCATTCAAATCAAAGATATAGCTAATGTGGATGATTTGTGTTGTTTATTTCTTCAGGTGGTGGTGAGATTCCATGGTGTTCCATCAGATGTTGTCTCAAATAGATACACTGACATCACTTATCGGTTTTGGGAAGGCCTTCAGAAGGCCTTGGGGTCTATGATTAAAATTAGTACAACATACCACCCTCAGTTGGATTGTCAAACAGAGTGGGCGAATGAGATTTTGGAGGACCTACTTTCTGCATGTGTTCTGAACATTGGAGGTTCTTGGGAAAGAAATTTCGGATTGGTTGAGTTTTCTTATAATAACAGTTACCAATCCTCTATATGAATGGCCCCTTTTGAGGTTCTCTATGTTCGGTCATGTCGTCCCCCCTTTGTTGGGATGATGTTGGATAAACCTCACTATTGGGGCCGAGTATGTTGTAGGAGACATCTAGTAACGTCATGTTGATTAGGAAACACTTATTAACAACTCATAGTCTCCATAAATCTTATGCTGACCAAAGGCATCAAGCCGTAGAGTTTTCTGAGAGTGACTGGGTATTTTTGAAGGTGTCCCTTCATATGGTCCCTCATCAATATGAAAATCAAGGGAAGCAGAAACCGTATTATGTCAGACCTTTTGAGATCCCTGGTCATATTGGAAAGGTTGAATCTTGGTTATCCATACCTTATAAGTTTATATCCACCCATGACATCTTCCTTTTCACCCAGTTGAAGAAATACAACATGGATCCATCCAATGTACTGAATGGGGAGGAGTTGTATATAGATATTGATTTATCGATTGTTGAGCCACCAGTTTGAATAGTGGTCCCCCATGAAATGTGCTTTTGGGAATATATATTCTACTGGTCTAGGTTCTTTGGAAGAATTGGAATCATAAACATGAGACCTGGGAACAGAAGTCATGGGTCGAGGAAGAGTTCTAGTTCTTCTTTTCCAATCAATCATCAGGTTGACTTTCTAGGGTGGAATTTCTTTCATTTTGGGGAGAATTGTCAAATAAATGAATTATTTTAAATGTAATTTTCATTTAATTTCCTTTATTTCTTTTTTTTGGGGTTTCCATTGCATTTTTTTAGAAATGAGTGAGTTTTCATTATTTGGGCCAAAGCATGAACCCATTTCAAGATTTAAAAACCAATTTTGTTTCCTTTATAACTCTAATTTTTCAATATTTCGCTTCCATTCCACTTCCAAAATAGCTTAACCATGCCTATTAATAGCACCATATTAGTTTTTACCTTTTAATAATACATAATAATGGGTTTTTTGGGTTTTTATTTATGTAATTGGGCCATCCCGAAAGCCCATTTCAAGTATTAAATAATATATAGTTTATTTAATAATTAATTCATCTTTCACTATTTTTGAGTGATTCAACCTCCCACACAAATAATACTTCTCTAGGCATTACCCCATATTCTCTTCTACCACTTTGTAATTCATTTTCATTTAATATTAGGGAAAATATTCTCATATTTTCTCAAATTGTCCAGATTTTAAGAGGTAATTTGATTCCAACATAACTCCTTCATTTCTAACACTTTTCCCATATTCAAATTCATACATGACCTACGAATCCTTGTTTTAACCTCACATGACTTTTGTCTGTTTGGAAATTCAGCTACCGGTTATATTGGGATATTTCTTCAAGATCATGTAGGTAAGATGTTTACATCCTACTTTCTCCCATTTTCTTAGGGTATTGTACATTATTCATGAAGTTTCTAATTCCTAGAAAGTAGGGTTTCGAAATTAGTGTCTCATATTGTGTTTCATGGTCTAAAATTCTAGTTTTAGGTATGTTTTACAATTGTTGAGGTGCGACAGTGGTGTGTTTGTGTTTTCACACAAATGATTCAATGGTTTTCATTTCTTTGGTAGGGGATTCCATTTTATTGCCAATAGTTGTGACCAAGAAACTGTGTTTTTGATATTTTTATTTGTACTTCATTTGAATATTTCTACAAAAATTGTTTTTAGTGTTTTTTGTAAGGAAATTGAATTTTTATTTACAATTTTATTTAAAATTGTGGATTTTTGAGATAAATATTTTATTAGTTTTTTGGGGCCACCCTATAATTAATTAGATGATTTTATTGAATTTTATTATGTGTGTGAATTATGTTTTTAATGTTTATTCTATATTTTTATTTCTTTGAATGTTTTTCTAAATGGTGTTTGGAAAGCAAATGGACTTTAAGTGTCATTTTTGTGTGAAAATTGGTGTTTTAAAAATATTTAACATTTTGGATTATATGGGGTTTCTCCATAACTTATTTTTTGCCACATTGAAGTGTATTGAACATATATTTTTGTTTTGGTTATTTTCAAGTGTTCACATGCTGTGCGAAGATGATATTTCAATGATTTTTGGGTGCAAAACTAGGAATGATTTTGAGATGTTGTTTAATGAAAATCAAAATGTTTTGTTAAACATTATATGGGGAATAAAATGTGTATATATGCTATATTTTTTTGTTTGTGACCAGTATTGGTGTTTTAATATGTAATTTAATGTGTTTTTAGTGATGAAAATGTTTGAGCGCAAAGGGGGAATCCTAGGTACCTTTAGTGGGTGGATCTGTACTAGTACGACTAGTGAACCAGATGCGTTTTACCCATGTTTTACTGATAAAATGGATAATGCAACACTCTCTAAACTATATTGATGATGATAAGGAAAAAATTGGTTATGGGTATGTTCTTAACTTTTGGATCGTGCATGGGAAGGGATTTTTCTATGGTAACGTTGCACGGAGGTACGAGGTGCAAGGATCCCGAGACTATCTAATTACCTAGGGGTGTTCCCAGTTTTGGTGATCATTGGATTTATGGTATCTACCCTTTTCTTAGGGTCTGTTTCGATGTAATTTATAGTATATAAAATTTCTAAGTTAAATGTTTTAACATTCTTAATAATTTAGTTTGAAAACTATTTTCATTTGAAAATTTCATTTCTTAGAATTCATCACCGCTTTTCGTTACATATTAAAACAACCTTCTTTTTCACCTTGTATTCCATGATCTTAGAAATATTTGTGTGTTATACTATTGGTATTAGTCTCAAATCCAACTTAAACTTCATTTTTGTAATTATACTTGGTTATGTTTGACTCTGGTAATGGTAATGCCTCATGTGAAGGCGGTTCGGGTTGTTAGAAACCTCCTACGGTGCAGTGTTGTAGAGACGACACGAGGGGTGACGTTTCGCTTGTCATGTGGAGTCTTTGTAGATGTGTTTATAATGTATTTTATTTATATTTACCCCTTTTATTGGATTTAATCCCATGTATTAAGATCTGGTTTTCGTATATCTTTTTTGGAATGAAAATTTCATATTCTTATTATTGATTGTTTTTAATGTTATATGCTTTCTTACTCGATTAATTTGTTCCCAAATATAATTTATTGATACCCAGGAACTTGTGACAGGCCATAGGGATAGGTAACTCCCTCAAGTAATTTACATTGGATGGATTTGGTGATCTTTCCAGTGGAAACAAGATTCGGTTCGTGGCATCTACCATTAACAAAAACAAATTGGTTCCAAGAGACAATATTTTTAATGATTGAAGAATGTTTATTGGACTAAAACTTAGTGATAATATTATAAAGACTATTAATAAGGGAAATGGGCTTGAAGAGATGAATCTATGAAAAATTCTCCACTATAGGGATTAAGGAGCATAATTGGGTGTTTATCCCATGAGAGAGCATACCCTGAGAAAAGAATGTCCTAACTAATCTAAAAAAAATCATCATGAATAACATCCCAAAATTATAGATAGAATACAATACTCAAAACATCAGGTCCTAGAGCACTGTTAGGATGAAACCTAAATAGTGTGCCTCTAATCTCATACTCAAGGGAAATATTATTGATAAATGAGTATTTTTATTCCATCACCACTACTGAAATGAAATCAAGTAAAAGGTCTTTATTAAATTCATCACCATTGAAAATATTCTCAATATAAGCGATGAAATGATAGTTAAAACAATCTTCGGTATCAATTATTTTGTCTCCTTCCCTATTTATGTCAAAGGGTCTACAATTATTCATGTTGTTTAATTGAATATTAGGATTTTGTAATTCTATCACAATCAGTGAGCCATTTAGTTGTGATTTTTTTTAATTTATCATTGAAGGTTTTACAGGAAACAAGTTTCACTATAATATTGATTTCATGTTGTGGATCATATAATAAATTAGTAAAAGTAGTGTTTATCTACACGTGGTAATGTTCCACTTCCAAAATAAGGATTTGGTTGTCAAGTTTCTTATATTTTCATCTACACCAATCCTTAAGAACCTCTTAAAATTTTTAATTTTATGGTACATGAAAAAGTATAATCTAAATTTTACATGAAAGAACTAAAATTATTTATAATGTTATCACAATAAGGATTTAATGACTATTCTATGTGAAATATAAAATGTAAAATTTCCTTAGTTTTACTGAAGTATAAATTGACAAGTATGGTATGGTGGTTTGAATTATGTTTATGAAGGGTGATGCAATAGATGCTGTCCCATTTATCAAGGTCTGAAAAATTTCTAAAAGTTATATTTATTATTATGGAAACCAATTTATTGTATTTTTGTCTATTCCATGTAATTTTGGCACTAGTGATAATAATACCAATTAAATTAGTATCCTCAAAAGAGGCATGGAATTCCCTTAAATAAATTGTGGAGTTTGATGGTATCATTTTCTCAGTTGGGGAACAGATGGAATTAAATTCACCATCCAAAAAACAATGGTCATGAATGTTATTTATACAGTAGGATATATCAGAACAATGTGGTCTCTTATCTTGGAATGTATTAATATCATATATAAATGAGTATAAAATGTGTGACTTATCAAATATGAAATCACATGTAATTAACTACTCAAAAAAATTTAAAAATATTATCATTTTGTCAAGGAGAATGATCAAATATCCCAAGAGTTTAAATAGATGAAATTTTTTAACACACCTAAAATTAATAACTAAATTGTCATAGATTAGAAAATATAGAGGAAAAACTAATTTCCGGTTCAGTAATTGCAGAACTTTAGGATGATGAGTATTAAATGATCTTCTTAAGATAATAAAGGTGTCATGATTTTCTATACCCTAACCATCCAAAAATATAATATTCATTAAAACAACTTTTTAGGGTTGTAGCCCCCTTTTCTCTTATTAATAAAGACACTTATTCTGGATTATCTTCTAGGAGTTTTCTCCTTGTTCGAAATAGTTTAAATTTATTGTTTTTTCATAGGAGAAACAAGTAGAATGTTATTATTACCTACATCATTCTCATTATAGATTGGGTCACACAATTTTTTCAATTGAAATTAATAACATTTAAATTTTGGTTTCAGTCACTAGTTTCTCATTCAGGATATGGAGGTAAATATTAGACATAGAAGCATCAAAAATTGAAATGCGGTGTGTGGCCATTTTGGTATCTATCATAGAAACTAGGTGACTATTACATTCAATCAAAGTCTACTCATTATAGTTAGGCATGATAGTATTATACATATAAGAATCTGATACATAAATATAGTGTGTACCCATTGAGTCATCTATATTAATAGCCTGATGTGTTCCAGTGTAAAAACATGATTTTAGATAAATGAGTGTCCAAAACATATCAAGATAAGAAGATTTGTAGTCATGTTCGGTCTGCATTTTTATAAAAATTTCTAGATAAGTAGAATGTATGATTATATCCTTAGTACATTAAATTTCAAGGGGTTTTTGTTTATAGAGGTTACATGTTCTCTACTCAGTGTATTCATTGGGCGACTAGTATTTAGGTCACCCAATTCACTAGTGGGAGGCAGTAATATTTTTGAATTTCATTCCTTTTCATTAGTTGACCCACTGAGGGTCAACAACTTGCTTGTGAGTGATTGGGACTTCATATTTGACTGTAAAATTAAAATATCATGTTCAATTTGATTCATTTTGAATATTTCCATGTTGATTATTTTAATTTACTGAATTATACATTGCCCATCGTATTCATTTTCAAGTTCATCCACTAATACATATTATGAATTTCTTACCTCAACCACCATAGGGATAAAATTCATTGATTGTAAAAAAAATTAATTTTTATTCATAGAGGTTTTAGGATTATCAAAGATAGGACCTTTATTATTATTCATTTCCATCTTTAGTCCAATATGTGTCCTTCGGTTGTGTGACCTCATTCTTTAACAACCTATTGTTTGGTATTGAATGGCCAATGACATTAAAATACTCACATAAAAGAGTCTTACAATCATATTCAACATTATCCTTAGTATCATAGTCATGATCATTAAAAAAAATATTATTTTTTGAAAAAGGTATATAAAAATTTACTTTTGGTGAATTTTTTTACTTTTTTGAGAAGATCCATTTTTAATGAATAGTGAAAAAACACAAAATTTTAATTCAAAAAACATTTTTAAACAAACTAATTTATAGTGTTATTATATATTTTTAATTGATTTTAATGTTTAATTAGATAAATTTTATATCAATTGATCCAATATAGTTCATTGGAATCTTTTCCACATTGAAATTAGATATAAAAACAATTCAAACATATAAGCATTTTTACTCTAAAAACCATATTTTTTGTTATGTCTGTGGGATTAAATTTAAATTAATTTCATCCACCTATGTTATTAAAATTTCTTGAAAAACGTTTTAGAAATTTTTAATAATAATAATTAATAATTTATATTATTGTCAAAATATTTTATGGAAAATATATTAGTGAATGTGGTTAAATTTCATGGCAGCTAATAAGAGATAAATTATCCGAACAAAGGATTAAACATTGAAAATTATGACAATAATGGCCATAAAACTTGTTGAAAATTAATTTTATTTACATATTTTGACCCTATTATCTCTTTTATATTATTTAAACCATTTTTGGAGCCACCTATAATGAGGAAAATGTTGGAATAATTTCCCTTTTCAAAAAATTACAAGAATGTCACTACTCCCCTACTGTAAAAAGTAAGTCATACATCCCACTGATTTACAATTAGAAATCAATTTAGATCTTCCAAAATATGAAATAAAATATAAAATCCATAACTTCATTATATAGGCCTAAATTGGTGTATAAATTCAATCAAGTAAGCCCTTTGTTGTATACCATGATGAGTTAGTCAAAGAAGAGTTTACATCCTTCCACAAGATCCTTTGTTTTATTTTAAGCATCCACCCCATAAAATATTATTATTAAATCAATATATAATAACATTATTATACATAATTTATTGAGATGTTTTTATTATTGGATTTTTACCAATAATTACCAACAATTCCACTTACTGGGTAACAAACTTGCCATTCGGGTGTACGGTGGACTACAACATCGCCAAATGATTATGTTCGTTTTTCCATTACCACCTCAAATGGGTGGGATTTATGAAGGTCATACTATTATTATTTTATATATATGATATTTATGATGATTTTATGATTCTATAATAATTATATGAAACATAACTTCATGACTTCCAGTTTGTATAAATATGATAACTTCATTTGCGGACGTGTGGACTACCACCTCCTCTAAGCCATGTCAATATTTCACACGTCACACAAAATGTATTAAAGAAGAGTTTAGTAAGTTATAGTTAATATATGAAATATTAATTATATTTCAATTATTTTGTATATATATATATGTTCATTTATTTTGTTTATTTTACATTCAATACCAAAAATGGAAACAACATTCATGCATACATACGACCAACCATAGTCATGAACTATGTATTGAATTTAATATTTTTATTTTTCATAGAATTTTATTAATATATGTACACTAAGTATATATTATATTTATATCTTGATTTAACTTATTTAAATAATTAAATCATGATCTATGTAATAGGATCAAGATTAACAAGTCAAAACATATATGAAAAAAAAAGGAGATATTACCCAAAATATAACATTAACATAGAGTGGTTAATAAATGTTTAATATAGGGTAATATGAGAAGAATATGTGGTATTATATATAATAATATATTTTTGTGGAGGATTCATAATAAATTTGTATGTATTATACAATATTTTTGACTGTGTATGATGAAATTCAAGACTTCAGGTAAGGGTTTTGTCATCTCACTTTTTTTGGTGAGACTTATGATTTATTCACCACCCATTTGTTTTATGTAGTGTATATATTAAAAATTAATGTATCATATGATTATTAAACATAGATATTTTTGTTTTTAAATATCTAATTTAAGATAATTAATTCATGGGGTTTATGGTTCAAAAGTAACCAAATTGGTAAAATTGCTTCCTCTCAATCATCCTTCATTGAGATGAATATTGTTTTATGCACCTAAACTTTTTAATGACATGTATATACAACTATTTTATATTTAATATAATGAATATAATTGTTTTAATGTTATTTTATGATTCATTTAATGTTATTATCCCCTTGGTATTAGTGTTTAATGTTACAAATTTTGTGAGATTTTATTGCAATGATATCACAATTTATAGGGATTTTTTATGGTTATGATTCTATTGATGAGATCCAATAATAAATATCAACAAAAATATCTTGAATCATTATCTTCCTCGAGTTATTCATGTTATATCAAAGTAATGACCCCATTTTTCAAATCATTGTAACTAAATATAATTAACAAAATGTTATAATGAAATTCCAACTAGGTTTTACCTTTTATTCAAAATCTCTGCCCTATCAAAATCATATTCTATAAAAGTGTTTTTAAAAATTTTATTTTATTTTCCTATAATGATTAAAGGAAATTTTTTCTTATTTTTACATTTTAACAAATTATTTTTAAAATTAATCTCCTTTTCTTTTTTTGATAATGGAACTATTCAGTAACTTTTAATGTGAAACAAGAATATTCAACATGTCTGGATTCCCCTACCATAATGACTGTCATTTCCATGAAGATTCATTTATATGTTTACAATGTTATTTTTAAATAAAATTTTTTCCTGAAATTTTTTAATTGTAATTTATTTTAAAAAGGTTATCAAAAAATATTATTTCAATGAAAATTATGGTTAAAAAGTGTTTTAAATGATTTTCAAATCAAGATTCATATATTTCCAAATTTTATTTAAAATGAAAATTATTTATATGATTTTAAGATGTAATTATAATTTTTCAAAATCATTTTCTTGAAAATTGGGTTTTAAAATTATTTTAAGCCTTTTTTTATTTTTTATATGTATTTTCGAAGTAATTGGGTTTCAAAATGTTTTTAAACTTCCTTTAAAAGTATACATGGTTATTTTAAAAGAAAAAAGTTTCTAAAATTATATTTATTTTAAATATCATTTTCAAAGTAAAAAATATATTTCTCTCATTAATAGTTTTAAATGAAATCAAAATTCATTCATTATAAAAAAAGGTGTTTTGAAAAATATTTATGAAAATGATTTTCAAGGAATGACTATTTTCTATAAGAAATTATCCTTGTGATATTTAAGAATAATTCTCCCTCATTTATGAATTACTTATTTTGTATTTTATGATTTACAAAGAATACGACCCAATATTACCATTCGAAATCTTTCATTAATGGATTATGTTTTGAAGGAATGATATTTATGACACATGTTTTTATTCCATGGGTTTTAGGCTTTTGAAACCTAATTCTTTAAATGGGTAATTATTTGATAAAATGATTCTAAAACCTATCTATCTTCCATAAGATTATTTCTGATAAAATATTTATGATACCCAATTCATTTCAATGGTCATGATATTATGATTGTTTTTTCTATTGTGAAATATAAATTTATTGTTCCATTATGTAAAAGGTGGATCAATCTCTCCCTATAATGCATTCCTTAATGATAAATTTTTTCTAAACTCAAATGTTACATGTGGGATCCCAATATTGAAACAAGAGGTCATGATATTCCTGAAACAATAGGGTACATGGGTTTGAATCTATAGAGAGCTTATTTTTTTCATTTTGAATTTTGAGTATGTTTTTTAATTTCTTTTTTCAGGTTCTCTTGATGAGTAAAATGGTCTTTTTACATAAAATATGGTCTCATATAATTTTTTGACCACTCTTTTTATCCCAAAATATGATGTTTACCCTATGAAATGAATATAGTGGAATTATGAGCTGTTGGAGTTTTAAATGAATATTTAATTTTTAATTTTTAAATATTAAATTTTTCAGGTGGTTTCAGGTTTCTTTTTCTCTTGTATAGAGTTTCAGAATGAGATTCTAGCACCACCATTGACATTAATGGGGGGTTCTACCTAGGTGAGGAATAAACTCACTTTGAGTTCAGGGACTTGGGAAAAGTGTTAAATATGTGATTGATTGATTGATTTATTTATTTATTTATTAACAATAAAAGTGTCCCCCACCCATATTGGGGATTCTACACACAATAGTAGATGGTAAGGATCCTACCTTTCACGTGATGGCCAGACTAAGAGGAGGAGGATGGTAGATTTCACAAAACATCATCCTTAGTGTAGATTGAGACTGGATCGAGGTTCATCACCTTCTGGTATCAAATTTGGACATGAAGCATCGATGCTTACACCCTGAGGTAACAAGGTTTTGATTTTTATGCCCCAAATCTCAATAAATTATATTTTTTAATGTTTCAATCACTTATTATGGCTTCTAGATTCCCAAGGGGGTTGATCTATTCTTGTATGGGGAAAATGGGGGTTTTGGGGGGAGTTTTAGGGATTTCCCATTTGAAAATCCTGAACAAACGACGTGTGGTTCAATTAACACACACAATGTGTTATTCCTATTTGGGGAAGAAGGAATATTCATATGTATATGTCTGGTACTCTCTGTACATTCCATGTGGTGGTACATGGTTGGGTGTCTGGTAATGTGAAAAAGAACATGGGAATATAGTTTTTCAAAAGTACACAATGTGTACATTAAGTACATGCTATGTAGTATTTCACATGAAGACCCCATTTAATTCTAGCCATGTAAAAGTACATGAAATTTGGGATGGCTGGGATTAAACTCCATGTACTCTAATGTACACATCATGTACTCTAATGTACATTCCTTGTACTTTTTTCAGCATGGATATTTTGGGCATTTTGTGCCTTAGATTTTGGAATTGGGCATCTGAGTAGCACTTTGTGAGAGTTTTTCAGTATAGATACCAATGGTGGGACCATTGTGACATATATAGGTCGTATAAATTGAGTTTTTAACATATTAGTATTAGAATGATGATTCTATTTAGGTTTGGATTCAGAATCCTTCATTGGGTATGGTATTCAGATGATAGACCCATTAGGGATTTGTGAGCTCACTGTTGATATGGAACAAGATAAACATGTTTTTTTCACGAGGTACTATTTATGAGGACCTTTGATGGTAGGATTATAGTTATGAGATAATTTTATGACATAGTTGATAGTTGATAATTCATATGTGACCTGAGAAATATTTTAAATAACACAGTGGAATGTAATTGATTATTGGTCGATTAGAGGTAGACGAGGGATGTATGGTGATGTTTTTGATGTCATGTGTTATCCAGGTATTTTGTTGGATACTAGGGTTAAGGGATGATTCATTATTATGATTTCTGGTTTTGATCTTCCAAGAGGTGATACCTCTATCTATGTGTGGACCCTGAGGGTCATGTGTGGGCCTACATGATAGGAATATCTTGAGTGGGTGTGTGTACCTTGTAGTTTGATTCTAGGTGTACCATGGGACCCTAGATGATGTATGATCCAATGGGGTTGAGATGCTAATAAGTGAGATGGATTTTTGTACATCCCTTATTACTTATTTATTGAGGCTGAGATATGGATTAAGCCCATGTGGCATATTCATATAGATGGTTTTCCACATTTTGTAACCCGATTTATTTGTAAGGATAGTGATAGACACGAGAGGTGGATATATGATCCACATGTATAGTTATGGATATCCATTATTTATATTGTGGGATTTAGGATATATATTGATACTGATATATAGTTCACATTTGAGTATTGGACTACTGTTCTAGAGAATTCATTTCTAATGTTGATTATAGTTGATGTGATGAAACAAGTATATGGTTTAGGGATGGACTGAGTCTCTTGGAATTTGTAGGTTACAGTTTTGTTTCGGATCAAGAATGATGATCTAGGAGCCACTAATGTTATTTATAGAATGTCTGGGGATGGTTGGACATGGGATTATATGTCCCAGTTGGATTCATGGACTGATTCTCAATGTTTTCTAATCCACGATGAATTGTTTTGGAAGGACGGAATGATGATCCATTACACAATGCACCATGATTTTTGTGGGAAGGAGTGACACTCCTGAACCCACGTTTTTAGTGATGACATTCCTTATTAATTTTTGTATGGTCAGATATTGTTCCGAGTAACAGTTAGATTCATGGATTGATGCTCCATGTTTTCCGACTAGTGAACTAGTTGTTGGGATAGATTGACATGGCGTATCATATCCCAGATAGAAACTTGGACTGAGGATCCTCATGTGTCAACCAGTAGATTTTTGAATTATGGTTATGACGCAAGATTGATTCTCTAGGAATGGTTGATTTGATATATGTATGGTTTATGTTATGGAATGATTCCCAAGGCACTATGGTTTTGATACTTGAGATAGACATCATACTGAAGGTCTGGGTTTGGCATTACACTTGTGGTGCAATGTAAAAATATGTTTAAAGGTTCCATGTAAGAGAAAATGCCTGGTTAAGAGGTTGTAGTATGTGAGGACTTAGATTAGTATCCCAGGGGAATGAAATCCATAGTACATGCTCCTGGTGTTGTCAATATGTTTATGGCCACCATTGGTATGGATCATACATGTCGTTTGGGATGCACAGTTCTGGAGATGATCTCAGTGATATTCCAGCACTATCCAATAAATGTATAGTTGATTAAGGTCTTAGACCTACATATTTATGGTTATTTATTTATTTTTCATTTTCCTAATATTTATAATCATGGATAATCATATTACATGAGAAGGAACTTATGATATCAATTTATAAGATCACCATTGGGGGTCGCCTAGTGATATTTATTTCACACCCTTGTACATGAACCTCGGTGTGTATACAAACATTATATTTGTTTTATGGTTTGGTAGAGTTGAACACTTGATTGGACTGAGGAACCAGGTTGCATTATTGAGCAGGATCCTAATGTGGAGTCTACTGGCTATACATGATCAACTGGATAGTGTACCAGTGACTGGGTATGTTTTATAGCCTGATGTTGGTAGTGCATTGTATTGTATTTAATTTTTAGTTTATTTTTATATATACGATTGGTCATGTGGGTGATCATGGTATTATATATTAAATGAATGTTGAATCCATTACTTCATTTTAATTTTATTACATCTCCTTTTGGTTTAATTTAGTTTATTCATTTTCAGTTCATGGATGTCTACGATATTTGGTTATTTACTTCTTGTTGTGCACTCTGATACGAGGGTATAGTCTCCTCATAGATCCACCATTGAAACTGTCTACTAGTTGGTAGCCTATGGCATATGAGGTGTGGTTGAGGACTTGCATATAACTAGGTCAGAGGACCGTGTTAGTGAGTATCTAGTAGGTACGTTACAATGTGGTATCATAGAAGTTTCATTCCTATTATTTCATTATTTAGGGTATGGTAGATAGGTGATATAGGAATGTTTATGAGCGTATGATAGATACTAGGCTGGTGCATCACAGACACTTTTTCTTGTAGGAATTCCTGGTTACTAGGGATTGGGATTGATGTTCTGGAATTGTGATGTTATGGTTGAATATTATTTTCTCTTTGAGTGACACTCTTGTTGTTGGGATTTTATATTATATGAAGGATTTAAACCACATGTCCCAATGGAAAGAGGCATGTGACTCAGTTTTGACTCTTGCACTATAGATGCAAGATACTTCTCATGAATCATGATAGGATCATATGATCCTCGTGTTGTAGTTATACTAGTGTGTGATTGTATAGATTTTATTATGATGGAACATTTTGTTGATCTAAAATGAGATGCTCGGTTGTTGGGATGTTCGTTTGGGATTGTGTGTGGTTGGTGTAGTGATCCTAGTCAGTCTATATGGAATAAATGTTGAACTGTAGGCCCCTTGTAGATAGTTAATGTTAAGGATGGTAATATTTCTAGTTCCCATGAGGATTGAATTTATGCGTAGATTCTCAGAGAAGAGTACACCCTAGTTTTGGGAACATGGTTAGTATATGAACCCTTTAGGGTAAAAGACCCTATATATGGTTGTTTTTTCTAGTAGATGTTGTATGATGATCATGTGACCATCTGTGTGTTGGCTTAGACCAAGGTTGTAAGACCTAGTGTCATGATTTCAGACATGATCAGTAGGGCTTGGTGGGAGAACCCAGTGGCCTTCTTAATGTGAATCCAAAGCAGGGTGTCAGGGATGTTTTTTTTTCAAGGGTGACCATTGAGAGGGTTTGACTAAGTTAGGGGTTTATTTGGGTTTAAAAGGCATAGATGAATTTTTTGGACTTTTTGAAAAAATTTCATGAAAGGGTGCAGTTGGGATTGAGTTTTATGATTATTTGATTCCTTTTGTTTCATGATGGTGTCATTTTGTGCTTGTGTCTATGCCTAGTGGTTAGTTTCGAGAGTTAAGGAACATTTAGGAACCTTTATAGGAAATGGTTGTCTTGGTGAGTTAACCCTTGTATATTTGGGTTGGATTGGATGTACAAAATGTGCCTTAGAATTCAAGGTTCATAATTATGAGCAGAATATTTGTGAGATGTGTCTCATTGGAGTCAATGTGGGTTCTGTGTCTATGCTACAGAAGAGGCATGTAATGGTTTTTTTGTTGATAAAGGAAACATAGAAATGAAAGTGATGGTGATGCACTGTATCATTTGGTTTTTGGATCAGAAATTATGGTAGTGTATATATAAGGTGTTAGAATTGGGTATTATCTATGAGTGGGTAGAGAACCATTATATTTATGGTTAGAGGGTTGTCGGCACGGCTACACGAGGCCCTGGCATTAAACCATGATATTCTGGATGTATGAGGTTGTGATGCTATTCATTGGTGACATCTTTGTATACCTGCAATTTAGAGACAATCATGACAAATATCTTAACATCATCCTAAGTATTCTAAAAGAGCACTTGAATTATTCCAGTCAATATAAATGTTTCATTGGGTTGATAAGGGGCCTCATACAAGGTTTTCCTCATGGAGTGGTGTGTTTGAATATACATGATGGGTGTGAACTATTGTATATCTATTTGTGATGTCCCTGTAATGTTTTATATATTTATTAACACCATGTTTGTTATTCACATATCTGTGGAATGGTCAATATTAGTTATTTGGTTTTGTTTTTATGGTGGGTGTGACATGACCATGTCCATATCTAGGGTTTGGTTGTGTTTTTGGCATGGGATAGGGAGAAATATGTTTTTTAGTGGATTATAAGGATAATCATATGGTGGGTTGTACCATGTTGATTATGGAGGTGTAACCTAGTGTGGGTAGGGTTGAGGATGTAGTGTGGACCATGTCATAAAGGTTGTGGACTATAGAGAATGTGTTTTGAAAGGTGACTTCATTGATGAGACTCATTGTTGACAAAAATTAGTAAATGTGGTTTGTGTTCTTTTTTTGGAATCCCCATGAATTTGATAAATACTATAAATGATGGGGTGATTTATCGAGATGGAAGTGTGAAGATAGGAACTTTCCAAGTTGGTGTGTCATGGTAGAAAGGGGTATATTTTCTTTTGATGGGTTGTATTCCCATGTATTATAGATCTATAGAGAATATCTATTGGCATATTATGGTGGAATGAAACAAGTTGAGATTATATTTATTAACAATGTTGGTCAATATGTGTGGGTGGGAGACCACTAATGCTTTTGTAGGATGAGATGGTTTATGTTTGGATGTTGTAGAGACCTGATTTTTCGGGATTTTTAAATTTGAGTAGGATTTTAAATATTTTTTCTTGGGTACTCATGAGAAAAAAAGGCCATTTTACCATAGAATATTGTCTCACATAGTTTCTCTGACAACATATTTAGTCCCTGAAGAGGGGGTTTACCCTTGTATAGGTGTTTGGTGGAATTTTGAGCTGGTAGAGTTTAGGATGAATATTTAATATTTAATTAATCAAATATTAAATTAATTCTGTGGTTCTATGTGGTGGTATCTCTTGAATGGAGCGTCAGCTTGAGATTTCGACTTTTTAGTTGAGTTTAGAACTGTGGTATTACTTTGGTGAGGTATAAACTCACATCAGTTTTTGGGACACAGGACAGGTGTTAAACATGTGATTAATTAAATAATTAGTTATAAATTATGGATTTCATCCCCCCATTGCGGAGATCCTCCACACATCACCAGAGGGTAGGGTTACTCTATCTTGTATGATGTCTAGGTAAAGAGGAGGAGGAGGGGAGATGTCGATTGAGTTTGTCCTTGGCATAGAGCGTGAACAGATCGAGGTGTAGCAGCTTTCAGAATTAGATTAGGACCCCATGCTTTGGTGATTACACAACATGGTAGGATATTATTTACTTTTATGCCCCAAATAACAATACAATAGTTGTTTCAAATGTTATAATTCATTATAATGACCTCTAGAGACCCCATGGGGTCGATCTGTTATTGCTTTGGAAAAAACGTGGGTTTTGGAGCTGTTCCAAGGATTTAATGTTTGGATATCCTGAAAAGACGATGTGTGGTTCAATGAATAGATGCCATCTATTCATCTTATTTAGATAAGGATAAATATATATATGTACATGTTGCGTAATCTGATTACATTTTGTGTGCCAGGTCATGGCTGTGTGAAAAAGAATAGAGTGAAAAGTTTTTCATAATGTATACATTTTGTAAATTATGTACAAAATATTTAGTGTTACACAGGTATACCCCAAGCTGATTTGTCCATGTAAAAGTACGTAACAAGTGAGAGGTATGATAGTACAAAATTTGCACTCTAATGTACATTCCAATTACTTTTTTCTATCATATAGGTTTAGGGAATTTTGTTCCATAGAATTCGGAATTGGGCATGTGAGTAGTCCTTTATGAGAGTTTTACCATGAAGATTTACATAGTGGGATCATTGTGACATATAGAGGTCATATAAAATGTTTTCTATACAAATTATGTTTATTATGATGATTCCCTTGAGGTTTGGATGCATAATTCTTTAGTGGTATGGGTTTTGAGTTGAGAGACCCAATTGAGGGTTGTGAGCTTAGTGTTGATCCAACATGAGATAACCATATTTTTTTCATGAGGTACTCTTGATGATGACCTTGGATGATAGTTTTATAGTTATGTTATCATTTAATGTTGTGGTTGATGATGGAGAGTTATGGAGTGACATTAAATTGAATTTATATTCCTTGGTGTCATCTCATTGATCAATGGACGATTGGAGTTTGTTGAGCGCCACTTGAGGGTGTTTCTTATATTAGGGCTAGTCTTGAGATTTTTTTGGTTACCAAGGTTTGGAGATGATTCATCTTCTAGAGTTCTTGTTCTGTAGATCCATGTGGGGAAGAATCTCTCTATGTGTGGACCCAGAAGGTTAAGTGTGGTTCTGATTGATTGGAGAACACTAAACGAGTGTGTGTACCCTATAGTTTGGTTTTTAGTATTCCTTGTGACCATGTATGATGTGTTAGTTTATGAGTATGAGATGTTTATGAGATATATAGATATTTATCCATCCCTTTATACATAGTTTTTAATGAAGAGACATGGATTAATCCCATGATTCAGGTTTATAGGGTTGGGTTTCCACCTTTTAGAACTCTATTTTTTCTATAAGGGTTAGGATGGCCATTAGAGCTAGATAAGTGATCCATATGTATAGTAATGTATATCCATGATTGATATTGTGTGAATGTGGTTCCTTATTGGTACTAATAATCTTTTCCTAGTTTGAGTACTAAACTTAGGATTTGAGAAAATTGATTTATACTATTGAGTATAGTGGATGTGAAAACAAATGTATATGTTTTGGTGTTAGACTAAGGTTCCGAGCATGTACAGTTTATAGATTGGTTTAGGATCTAGACTAATGCTCTAAGAATAACTAATGATATGTATAGAATGGCTAGGGATGGTCATACATGATGTTCTAAGTTCTAGTTGTTTTCATTGACTAATTCTCCATGTTTTCTAACTCATAATGAATGTTATTGGGAGGTTGGACTGATGCTCCAATGCCCTGTGCGCCATGACTTTTCAGGGATGTTATCAAAATATTAATCCCAAGTGTATTGACCTTGCATTCTATATCAAGGATGGGATGGTCGAACATGTCATTCTGAGTCCTGGTTGGATTCATGGACTGATGCTCAGTGTTTTACGATTTGTTACCTAGTGTTTGTGAATGCTTGACATGTCTTAACAGATCTCAGTTGGAATCTTTGACTAAGACCACTTTTGTGTATACATTTGACCGTTTATAATTATGGTTAAGATGACAGAATTATTCTATATGTAGTGTTGATTTTATATCTGTGTGGTTGATGTTCTAGAATGATGCTCTATGAACTATGGTTATGATAAATGAGATAGGCCTCAGACTGAAGGTATTAGTTTAGTAGTACTCAAATGTAGAAATGGGAACATATGTGTCAAGGATACTTGTATGAGAGAATTTCTGGTTATATTGACATGGAATGTGATGACTTAGATTTGTATCCCGAGTTAAAAGATTGTCAACGGATGGGTTCCTGGTGTTATCAGGTGAATTCCCTAGGTTTG
Organism: Viscum album; assembly: GCA_963277665.1. Lineage (NCBI taxonomy): Eukaryota > Viridiplantae > Streptophyta > Magnoliopsida > Santalales > Viscaceae > Viscum > Viscum album. Next base: position 574,837,524 of record OY728138.1, on the reverse strand, counting down.
GATCCCTTAGGATTTTTGGGATGCATAGTCCTTGAGATGAGGGTAGAGATATTACATCATTGTCTGATGCAAGTATAGTATATTGAGGTCTTTGACCAATAGATTTAATGTTGGTTATTTATATTGTTTTCTTATTGTATATCGACTAGGCTGACCATACTACATGATTTTTCACTTACAATTTTAGATTGTAGACTCATTGTTGGGGGTGTCCTATTGATATTTATTTCTCACCCATGTATGTGAACCTCTGTATTCATACCGAACTACTATTTTCTTTCAGGATGAGAAAATATGCACAGTGGATCAGGTTGAGGAGATAGTTTTCATGGTTGAGTGGGATGATCATGTGAAGTATACTATTCGGGATTGAGCAACATAACATGGTTCTAGAGATTGGGAATGTATTATAGATTGGTGTTGGTTGTGAAGCATGTTATATATACTTTTATGTTGTTTATATGTGTATATACGTTCGACATTTTGGGCGATCTTGGTGGTATTTATTACATGGGTGTTATGGACTTTACTACATTTTAATTTTATTACATTACCTTTCGATTTAGTTTGTTTATTCATTCGTACTACAATAATGTGATTGATATTTGGTTGTTTGGTTATTGTTGTGAACATTTATATGAGGGTATAGTCTCCTTAGAGATCCACCGTAGACCACCAATGCTAGTCGATAGCCTCTGGCATACAAGGATCACTACTTGAAATTTAGGCTATAGCCACGGTTCTAAACTGTGGCTATAGGCACAAAAACCGTGGCTAGAATTGGCGTGTCTTTAGGTCGGATCCTATAGCCACGGTTTGAACCGTGACTATATCCCTAGAGCCACGGTTTCAACTGTGGCTAAAGCCCTATAGATTCCAATAAAGTCCACATTTACCATGGCTAATCACTATAGCCATAGTTTAAAATCGTGGCTATAGGGATATCCACTACATAAAAAAACCCAGCATGGTGAACCGTGCTGGCTGTTGGGACGACTACACCAGCACCCCCACACCCTGCTCCTGCACACCTCCCCTGCCCCACCCCCTGCACTTTGCACCCCACCCCATGCCCCCTCCTCACTGCACACAAACCCTCCCCCTAGACCGCCCCCACCCTACACACGAACCCCCCATACAGGGTAATCCAAATACCATGGAACCACCACCTTCTTCGGAAATATCCGAACCAACACATTTGAGTCAGATTCTACTTCATCAATCTCCTTATTGAAAATATTACACTACATAAGGCATGTATTCATCACACTCACCTCTGCCCCAATAGAGGTACCCATTCAGTAAAAGGAATTGAAACACAGAATCACCAAGCCCCTATTGTTCTGAACCAACCCGCCTCCCCTTGTCTCCCCCAAAATACAGGATCCATCCACATTCAATTTTACTACTAGTCCCCTATTGTTTTGAACCAACCCGCCTCCCCTTATCTCCCCTATGATACATGATCCATCCACATTAGATTATAATCCCATAGTAGGAGGCATCCATTGATGTCGCCTTTCCTTGACTACCTTGGAAAGAATCATTATTCATACAAATCCATGGATGAAATCTTATTAGGGTAGTAGAAAAAATTCCTCCAATGATAATCACTCCCAAATCTACCGCAATCATTTTCACTTGAACCTGAAAACGTATTGAGGAATTCCCCTTTCCTTCTCTTACATTATTCCTACCATCCCAAATTGTCCCACACACATCCAAGAAAAAACATAAATGAATCATAACCTCCACCCCTGGTTCTCCCCTTGCACCAAGGCCTCAATAATATCTTACATGGAGTTTCCGCTACTGTTGATATTCAGAAATTTTCCCATAAACCTCTATGTCCCCCTCACCCAGTCACTCTGAAAAACTACGTTACAAGAAGATTCATAGTGTGGTCTTTGTACAACAGTGACATCCAAAGGCCAGATCCACCACCAAATTCTAAATATTCTCCTCCGTTGGAAGCGATTGATTTCTCGTTCAGAAAACAAGAAAAATCATCTGGTTTGGGATATCATTGTACCAGAGTTTCAAAGCCTATTCGTTCATCCCATATCTTACATGAACCAAATTTCTGAACTCCCGGCTCCTACACACCTCCCTTGCCCCACCCCATGAACCTTGCACCCCACCCCCCTTCCCCCTCCTCACTACACACCCCCTCCCCCTAGACTCCCCCACCCTGCACCAGCACCCCCCCAATGGTAGTGAATATAATGTAAAAAAACACAAGACTTGTAAAATAAATAAAATAGTAACAATTTGTATACATGCGTGGGAAATGAGAATAAAATTAAGTTGTTCACTAATATTAATTACATTAATATATCCCATAATATGTTGTGTTAGTGAATATAAAGTAAAATAAATAAAATACTAAAAATCTATATATAGATAACAAGGGTGGTCCACCAAGTGCTGACAATGTCACAACGATACACAAATGAGCTCTAATAAATTGGTTGTTTGAAACATTCCTGATAGCATCAGTAAAAGAACAAAAAGATTAACGACTTTTCCCTATGGATGGTCAGAATTCATACAAACTAAAGCAATGAAAACTGCTTAATTACATGGTAACACAAACTATGTAAACTAGAAAGATGTCAATTCAAGTATGTGTTGTTTAAACATACCATTAACTTACAAATAATCAAGGGGAACGCTAGAAAGGGAATCAATTAGACTATTTAATTGATGTATCTATAAATAACTGAATAAAGCCATAAATACATTAAAAATGATAATTATCTTAACTAAAGACTCAGTTTCTTACAGTGTAACAAGGCTTGAAAGCGACCTGAAACTATGAGGTAAGTTCCCCATCATTGAGTTGTATGAGAGATCCCTGTATGTGAATCAAATCATTATAAAATAATATTCAATTGAAAAAGAACCTTCTAACATAACAGATTCAGGAAAGACAATAGGGGACTCAATAAATGTAAATAAAAATATGAATCAACTCTAAAAGGATTATTTACATATGACCTCCTGGACAGAAGCCCCCCCTGTGTGACCCCCTAGACAGCAGCCCCCCCACCCCCCTGCTGGACCCCCTGGACAGCCCCCCCCCCCCCCCCGGACAGAAGCCCCCCCGAATAGACCCCCATTTTGGAGATCCCTGGATGCCCCCCCCCCTCTTAGACAGCAGCCCACCCCCTGCTGGACCCCCTGGACAGCCACCCTATATATTAGGATGATCTCCTTGATGTATTGTTAGAACAAATCGATTATTGGGTCAGTTCGGACTGGCTAGTTTGTTGTGGTATTTCTGTACATAAATGAAAGAACTTGGAAATGTACCATGCAATTTTAGGCATGAAGGTAATCATTTAATGGGTTTCATGACCATTTGAATATGTTAGAGGGTCATGACACATGAACTAGGCTTTAAAAATAATGACATACTGGTTCTAAAATAAAAATTAATGATTGAAAATAGAATATGGGGAGGGTGGGTTTATCCTAGGTTTGTGCTAAAGGTCCCTATGCATAAGGATAGTAAACATATTTCCTGTAATCATCATCAAAATTTGACGATCCAATATTTATTATTTACATTAGATGGGCTGCAGTCAAATTATAATTCTTTTATCCCAAACTACACATGCTATAATTTTGTAGAATATTGATAGTGTGGGGTCGAACCCATGGAGAATGTTTGGTAGAATAGAAAATTAGACTCTAAACATTTTTTAGGAGTCCTCAAACATTGTATTGGTTTTGGGATATGATTGATGCTATTGAGTTTTGATTATCATTTAATAAGAAATAGGGATCACAGTCTATTTTTGGATTGAGGTAAAAAGGATAACATTGGTCCTAACATGGAATAATCCTAGGGATTAGGATTCAAAGTGGATTTTAAAACACTATTTTGTCATGGAAAACCCAAAATAGATCTATATAAGAGTTAAATATTCCTTAGTTTTGATATAGCTAAAAAATGATGATTCTTTAATCCTAGTTGTAATGCTTGAAAGTGTCCAATGTTAATAGTCATAGCCAACTCAACTCTAATCAGGCCAAGTTAAATCATATAAATATAATATGGTAAATTATTCATAAAATAATTTAATACATAGAATTTATTTTACATTATTAGTATCAATTGGGTTAGATGGTTCTGATTGATAAATTATATAAGATCACAAGACTCATACACTCAACCCTTCCCTATACTGGTTTAGCCACTCCGGACTGTGATAATTAAAATAGAAGAAAAAAACAATTTTTTAGATTTGATTTGGGAGAAAAACATTATGGAGAATATGAGAATTTCACCCTACCCCCTGCCCCCCCACCTGCACACCCACTGCCCCCTCCCTGCCCCTGCCCCCCCACCCACCTGTACACCAACTACCCCCTCCCTTACCCTGGCCCCCACATGCACACCCCCCTCCCCTATCCCCCCACATGCACACCCCCTCCCCCTGCGCCCCCCCACCTGCCCCCACCCCCACCTGCACACCCCATGCCCCTCTCCCTACCCCTTGCCCCCCACCTGCACACCCCCTGCCCCCTCCCCTACCCCCCCCCCCCCACCTGCACACCCCCCTCCCCCTTCCCCAACCTCCACACACCCCTCCCCCTTCCCCATCACACCCCCCTAAATGATATCCTTGCAAATACAACATGGTTTCATTGATTTCCTATATGGGCCTATGAAGCCCATTACGACTATTAATGAAACTGAACAGACCATTGATGAATACCAAGAATTTCACCCAGGTATACTTGTTATGCCACCTTGCTGCCTATTAATTTACATTGTTGATAAGGCCCTTATAGAAGTTTCTTATGATTCTACCACTGAGGAAGTTTGGCTTAAACATGAAAAATTATACATGATTGCCTCATTTGTAGGAAAACTTTACGAGAAACACTGTATATTGACATTCAAAATGAATCCTAGTAACCCTATAAAAATAATTTAGATGAGGTTAATAAATTCATGTTAGATTTAGACAATATTAATGTTTATGTAGATGATGAGGATCCAGAAATGATCATATTAATCACTCTTGAAAATAGATATAGAACACTTGTTACGACCATGATGTGTGGTTGAGTCTATTTAACATTAGAAGAATGTTTGGATTTAGATAATAAAAAGAATATGATGCATTCCAAACCATTTAAACCTAAAAATATTCAATGTATAATTGCACAGTAAAGATTATTAAGACCCAGGAATAGATAATGGTCTTGAATATCTTTTTATAGAGTTCATTCAATTTTGTGAGTCTGATGGGATTATGAGGGACATAACTGTTAGGGAACCCCACTCCCCAATAGAATAGCCTAGCAGGGAGGTTGAATAGTACTATTCTAGAAAGATTTAGAAGCATTCATGAATGCTCAAGACTCTCCAAATATTTTTGGGCCGGTAAAACCAACACTTATATTTACCTTATCAATATGTGTCCCATATCTTCAAATTAATTCAAAACATCTAATAAAATGTGAACTAGTAATCCCCATTATTATTTATACTTAATATTATTTGGTTCTACAACATATTCTCATGTCCAAACTAGAAAATTAGAATCAAGTGCACTCAAATACATATTCATTGGTTATCTTGATGGAGTTAAGGGATAAAAACTCTAGGTACATAAATGAGGATATGAGAAATGATTCATAAGTAGATATGTGGTCTTTTATGAATAACCTTTTCTTAAGAACAATACTTCCACCCCTGAAAATAATGATCCAGTCCATGATAAGGATGTGGATCATGAGCCCCCATATCATTTTTAGGCTGAGCCTTAGCCTATTCCACCACCTCCTTAGCCCACTGATGCCACTTATTCTATGTATAGCTCTAGTTCAGATTTAGATTCTAAAAATTATACTACTCATAATGATTATCAATTGACCTATGACATGAAAATGAGAGTCCCCAGACCTCTTGACTGATTCTTCTAATATGTTGTGGCTCCATATGCCTTTTTATATGGCATCAAATATTATTAATGATGAACCTCAATCACATGGGTATTCTTTATATGAAAAAGACTCAAAAAGTAGGTAACAAGTTCAGTATCATTCATTATAATGCCTTCTTTTATTTAAACTCAACTAAAACCTACATCATTTACCTACTATTTTATATTGATGAAATGATCATAATTTTCAAATACATAAATATGATCTCTATTGTTAAATACCAATTGAAAATTAAGTTTTAAATGAATGACTTAGGAGTAGATAAGAAAATCCTAGGTGATTAAATCATTAGGGATAGAATGAATAAACTAATTTATCTATCTTAGAATGCTTATATTTTAAAATTTATAAATAGGTAAATGTTGGAATCTCTCAGTCCTGTTAATTTCCTGCTTGAACAACATTTTAAATTGTCCTTGAATCAATCACCTACTACTGAAGTTGATGTTGAATTTATGTTTAGAATTCCTTATTCTAACATTGTTGGTTGCAAAGTGTATTCTATGATTTTCTCTAGATCAATTTTTCAGTTTCTATCTGCACTCTATGATGATTCATTGGCACTCTAGGGAAGCTATAATGGTATTCCCTTAAGTGGATCTTGAGGTATCTTTCTTTTCCTTCTAATATTTCATTATTCTGTGGTACAAATGTGGATACTACTTTAATTATTTGTGGTTTGGTTGATGCTAACTATATTGTTAATGTTGACAATTGTAAATCCTTAACTATTAATGTGTTTACTGAATTTGGAGGGTTCATTTCCAAGAATTGAAATATGTAATCTATTGTTGCAATTTTAGCTACTGAATTTGAATACATAGATTTAACTGAGGTAGTTAAGGAAACATATCTATTGAGAAGTCATGGTGGTAGGGATATATCTAATACTAGACATAGTTAGCTTAAGGTAGATATACAGGTTAGTAGTCATTCTCATTCCCAATAAGATATGGTAAATATTAATGATATTGATCAAAAAAGCAGTGTAATCAGATGCATGGAACTCGTAATACATTACCAATCCAAAAATACAATTTACATCAAAAGTGAGTCTCAATATCAGTATCATCAGAATCATGATAACCCTTATCCACACCTCCTACAGAAACACCATCACCACCTCTCACACCACCAACATCATCATCGGCATCTGCATCCAAACCAGCACCAGCACCGGGTCTAGCACCAGGTCTGGCTCTAGATCTGATAGAAGAATCTACATTAGCAGAACCCATCGACATCAAAAAGGCATCAATCGTTGCAGTTGATTCTGGTGGAAGTGTAGAAGAAAGGGTAGACATAAATTTCATCATTTTTGCAGTTATCACCTGTTCTGATTTTTGAATTCCAACTTTGATTGTGGCATTCATTTGTTCCACTATGACAAAACCAGAATTGGTACTTGAAGAAACGTTAGTAGACCAGTATCGAGATGGTACAATCTTCTTCCCAGGCCAAAAACGCGCTCTACCCTGATGTTCATCAACTAATACCTGATGTAGATGATCGTTTGGGCCCAAATTGTTAGGTTCTTTTTCCACCAATGCCTCTAAAGCATTCTATTGATTGATATATAACATAAATTAAAATGATAAAATAATATAAGGAATTAAATTCAGAAAAACTCAAACAAATTGAAATATACTTACAATCGCCTTCTCGGTGTTGGTATTTGGCACAGTACGATCTTTTGTTTTCTGGCTTGTACAAAACAATGTTGAGTGAGGAACGCGACCCTCGATATTCGATGCCTTTTTCCGGAAAAAACAATGAAATAAATCAAAATTGGAAGTTAAAAAAAATTACACTAAACAAAGATAAATATTTTAAATTTTAAATTACATGTATCTGCTCATGATCTGGTAATGAAGTGTGTCCGCGAGTATAAATGTGTTTCACTGCACTCTGGTTTGTTTTATTTCTGTTTGATTTCCCCTCTAAACAAATAAATATATAAATTCATTATCATAAATAAACCAGGTAATTTAAAATCGTTTTAAAATAAATAAATGAATATATATATATAAATTTAACAAACACCTAAAACACAGGACTCTTCCAATAGCTAATCATCTCTTTATATTGTGATATTGGGCAATCTTGAATCACCAGTACTTCTTCATTCTCTTTACCAAAATTCTTTTTCCAACCAAGATATAAATCATACTTGTAGGCTCACCACATTTCACCTAAATCTGTTATCCTTGTAGCCTTTGCATTTTATCCATCAAGAAAATTATATAGAAGCTGCAATGGACATAATATTTTTTAAGAAAATATTATAAATTAATATATATATATATATATATATAAGGTGATTAAAAGTACATACCCATATATCTACCAAGGCTTTATACTATATTTTTTTCCAACTGCCTTCCAACTTATCGGTTGAACCGGAATGATATTGTTTGGTCTAGAAAGTGTTCCCATAAATCTATTACATTCCCTGAAATTTTTATTAATTATAGCATTGTACTCATTGTAATAAACTATGATTTGCATGTTCTGATTCCAATCCTCACGCATTTTTGTGCAGCCTCGTCGTCTGGTAGAGGCTGGAGCTAATCATGAAACCAAAAATAAAAGAAAATAATATATATGAATTTATCATCATTCAGTAATAGTATTGTTTAAACAAATACCAGTAGATGGGGGATCTTCTGACCCCAGAAGTGCTGCATTTGGAGGGGGGGGGGTATCCTCCATGGTGGGTGAGATATCTATAAGAGTATTATGTATAGTAGATGCAAAGTGTACAGATGGAGGCAGAAAACCCGATGGATATCCCTGTACAGATGAGGGTGGATATGGATATGGATATGGTTGTGGGATATATGGGGGAATAGTACCCTATACAGTGGATGGTGGGAATGGAAAATGAGGGATGGGAGTCTGAGAACTACCATCCGATGTGGGTACGGGCAAAAAGGGATACAGAAAAGGTGGGTATGGAATATATGGGGTTGGCATAATGGGAGGATAACCTCCTGGTGTCTCAAGCGGTGTAGTAGTAGGCTGACCGGTAGAATCAGTACCCCCACCACAATATCATCCTCAGTGGCATAATCCAAGCGTCTCCTCGATGATGCAGCCTAAAATAACATAGTTGAAAAAATAAAACAAACGATAAAAACATAAATAATATGAAAGACTACAATATTCAAACATAATTTGTTCATACATTGTTTACAGGAGGAGACCTACGTTGTTCGTTTCTCTGTATTCTTCTACTCTTAGTATCATCATAATCATACATTTTGACCTAGAAATTTAAAATAATATTCTTAAATAAATAGAAATAATGCAAAATGCTAAATAATACAATTTTATCATAAAACAATGGCATACATTTTCATGTGTGATATTTATATTGATAAAATATCAAGAATTTTCTATCTTCAAGATTTACTAGAGAAGTGGTTAAACATAAATTGGTGAGGCTATTAATAGTTTTATATTTGATAATGGTACAAAATATACTAGTTATTTTGATATCACATATGGAAGTTAAAAAAACAAATACAATATTGCGATAATATCATGTAAATACTTACAAATGTGTCAAGACTATGTGGGGTCTGTGACAATTTTTTGTTCAAAATATGTTCTAACAATTTCATCATCTGTATCATCAAATGAAACATTCAAATAAATACAAACAGGTTCATCCACAACATCATTTTTATCCATTTCATTGTTAAAAAAATGTCTAGGAATAACATCAACATTAACACTAAATTGTGGTTGTAACAGGTCACTTACATAAAACACCTGTTGATCTTGTGACACAAGAATATAAGGTTCATCGGTATGAAGCTGGTGGTTCATATAAATCACTCTAAATCCACAGTTATCAATATGCATTCCTTGTCATGTCATTGAATCAAACCACTTTCATTTCATCATTACGACACGACCATGTGCATAGTAATCTAATAAAATGATTCTTTCAAAAAGACCATAATATGAAATATTTTCTGATCGAGGCTGCCTGTCCGATGCACTCACATAACAATCTGTTGTGGTGCTTATCGTGACACCGTCATTCTGTGATGCCATTTTTTTGCACAAATATTTATAAAAAATTTAAATCCATTGATAACACGTACTACATCGTTTGGACCAAAGGACAATGCTTTTATTTCATCTGATACATTAATCATTGTTAGAGTTAAATCCTCAAATATTCCAACATATAATATTAAATAGAAACATGTGATTATGTTATGAGAAGAAGAAAAAGAAATCTATTACCTTTGACTTTAACCAGGAAGCAAATTCTTTGTTGTGCAACAGTTCATTCCTCTTAATAGATAGAGAGCGATGTTTCTTTTTTATAATTTCTAAATGTTCTCTATAGATATGAAACCATTAAAATTTCAGAATATAAAAAGAAATCACACAATGAAATAAATACATATTTATTAGTTTACTTACTTAATATAATAATCAAGAACATGATAGTTGAATAATACTGTGTGATGTGCGATTTCCCACTCTTCCCTGCTTAAAGTACAGAATGTGTACGATCCAGATATCCCCCCTGTTTGGGGAAGTGAAGGAAATGCAGGCTCAATGGGATCATATTTCTGATCATCAGTTCTCATTAGTCGATTAGACCTCATAGTGACGTTAGCCAAGTACGATGAACAGAAATCCATGCATTCTTGTGCTAAATATCATTTCACAATAGAGCCTTCAAATTGACATTTATTTATCACATAAGATTTCAATGTAAACATCATTATTTCAGTAGGATGAATCCACCGACTCGAAACAGGACCACCAAAGAGATCTTCAGTGGGAAGATGCAGAGTCAAATGTATCATACATGTGAGAAAAGACAGTGGAAAATTTTTCTCCAACTCGCAAAGAATAATCGGTGCATCTCTCTGCAATTTCTGAACAACACTTCTGCTCAATCTTTTGGCACAGAGATCTCGATAAAATTGACATAACTTAATCACCGAAACTCTAACATTACGTGAACGTAAATGGAGAATGGAAATGGGAATCAAATCATGTAACAAGACATGGTAATAATGGGTTTTAAGAAATTTGAGTTTCACATCTTGTGTATTCACCCTTTTCGAAATATTACTTGAATAACCATCTGGAAACATCAAGCTTTCCAAGACCTAAAGAAATTGTTTTTTCTCCACATTTGTCATCGAATAAAAGTCAATAGGGACTTTCCAATTATTTTGACCAATTAACTCAGGATAAATTCATGTTATTATACCCCAATCCATCAAATGACGATGACACTGAAAATCCTCTTTTGTTTTTCCATTGACATTTATAATAGTAGCAAGTAACATCTCAAAAATGATTATCTCGATATGCATTACATCCATACAATGATGTAAAAAATTCGATGACCAATATGAAAACTCAAAAAATATGATTTTTTTCTCTAATTGCTATTGGAATTCAAATTAGCATGCTTTAGTTTTCTGATATTTGAATGAATTTTGCAAAGAACATAATTCAAATAATCATGTTCTTTAACAATATCAGTCCCTGACATTCGTTGTGGTGTCTCATCTGTCTAGATGGCATTATCGAACTGTCTTCGATTTTTCCTGTATAGATGATCCATCGGTAGAAAACTTCGATGCCCTATGAAGCTGAAAGTTAGTCGAAACATTAATATTTGGAAATGTGTATTTTTCATACAAATAGGACAGGATAATTTCCCTTTAGTACTCCAACTAGACATCATTCCATAGGCAGGTAAATCATTTATCTTTTATAATAAAGCTGCACGAAACATAAAGTACTCTTTTCCGAATGCATCATATGCTTGTGCACCAATAATCCAAAGATCATTTAACTCCTCTACTAATGGATGCAATTATATATCAATATCATTTCCAAGACCACTATTTCTAGATATCAATATACTCAGGATAGTGAACAGATTCTTCATACACATCCATGGTGGAAAGTTATAAATGTGAATGAAAAGAATCCAAGTACTGTGTGTAGTATGCATTTGGCTAAATGGGATGAAACCATCATAGGATAATCCCAATCTGACATTTCGTGGGTCGGCTGCAAAATCAGGATATAACCTATCAAATTTCTTCCAAGCCAACACATCTACAGGATGCACTATTTCATCGTTATCCTTATTTATTTCATCTGCATGCCATCTAATATTCATTTCCACTTGTTCTGACATAAATTTTTTTTGAAGCCTAGGATTTATAGGGAAGTGCCACATCACTTTCTGTGGTATGAAAGATTAAGATCTATCTTAATTAGTATTCCACCGTGATGTTCCACACTGTTTGCACTGACTCATGTATACATTCCCCTTCCAAAAAAACACCACTCTTTGAGATAAGAATGAATCTTAATAGATGAAAATCCAAATTTGTCAACAAAATTTGATGACATGTATTCATTTTCTAGAATACATGCATCATCAGGAAGTAAATCCATAATAAATGTAAAGATATAGTTGACCGCAGTATTACTAAATCCACACATTGTTCTCCCATTATATAATCTCATTAAAAACTCATGTTTGCTCATTTTTCCACATGCTTGATATACTGGAGTATTTGCATCTTCCATCAGCTTTCTAACACTCTCAACCTCATCATCAGGATTAATAGATGAGAACTATGTTCTAGTATTCATTTCCTCTTACACTGGTCTATATGAGGAGATGGCTTCAAAAACAAAAGGAAACTGATCAGAAATCATAATTTTCATACCAATATTTTATACTGAATTGATGTCATTTAACACTTGATCATTTTCTCCATTCTGATACCACACATGATAATTTTTCTGGAAACCACTTTTAGTGATATGGTAACTCACTTCCTCACAAGTTAACCAAGGTCATCCAACACAATCAAAACATGAGAATCGAATCAATATGCCATCTGAATCATTAGTGAATAGAAAGTCCAAAAAATATTGTAACTCCTTCTAAAATTCATTAGTGATCCGATCAATGTTGTACATCCAGTATCTATCCATTATGAGGTAGATAAACATACATTAAATGAATAATCTATAAAATTTCTCAACATTATATATATTCTTTCATAAGATATTAAGTAATCATCAATAACAAGTTAATAAAAAAATCATAACAAATATATTAAAATTATGGTTTAGGGAATTCATAAATGTTTTATATTATAAAAATTCATGAATATTCATAAATAAGTTCCAAGAATGAGAATTGATTATATTTAAAAGATTCTATATTAAATATAAGAGATAATAATAATCAATTCCCAAAAGTGTTTGGGTTAATTCATAACAAGTTGTGATGTATTGTATTAAATCAATAATGATTTATTGAAATTTAGAGACATTTTGAAAATATAAACCATATCATATACCAAGAATTAATATTAAATAATTGGCTGAGAATTACAATGGAAAGAAGATGAGAATAATAACTAGTGTTTGAATCTATACTTTAATGATGGTGGTCACCTTAGAAAAGGGATATCCTATCAACTTGGTTGTTCCCACCCTTGCTCGTATCTATGAACTGTTGGGTCAAATACAGGAATGAAGATCCCCACATCACCTCAGTGTTCCATTTCATTTATTGTATGAATGGGTGGTGAAGTGCTATCAATGTTATGAGAACTGGTATACCGCAATAGTCCCCCACTCTAACTTTCATCCTCCCCTACTCTACATTGTTGTCATTCTACTAAAATCCTTGGGAATTTCTACCGTGGTCGAGTTGTTTAGTGATTTTTCTCAGTTTTCATTTATGCTTTACCCCGCACCCCATTGAGTAGTGGTAGTTGATGGATAATATAAACCATATCATATACTATAGTGTAAGGACATGACGACATTCCATTGTTGACTTTTAATCATGGAGTATAACACCGCATCATGTTGAAGGCGATTTAAAACTCATTATAATGCTTTTTTATCATACCCAACAACCAAAACAACCCAACTTACCTTTTTCACACTTGAAGGCACAACCCAAACACCTACATTTTTTTAGGGATAAAGTAGAACCTATGATCTAATTTTTCCCTAGGTTAGCATAACCAATACACTACCTTTTGATGGAGGCACAACCATGTGTGAGTTGAGTGATTACAACTCGATAAAACTTTCCACCACAAAGTAAATTCATTATAATTAATATAGAATAATTAAACCAATCAAAGCTGTTGAGAATTATTATTAGTGTAGAATAACTGGATTTGAACCTTCACATGGTATATATAGAACAATTTAGCTTGGGAATTATTGCAAGATAAACGAGTAGATAAAAAGCATTAAAACCCACTGGTAAAATGCATTTAACATTGATTATCTAAATAAGTGTCATTAATTTTTACTATGTCGATTATAAAATAACTATAATGTAATTGCCAATATGAAATCCTATTTTTGTATTTGTGTTGGTACTTAAAATAATGGTCCTCCAAATATTCAATCTCTAAGAGGGTATAGCTTTCAACCAACCCAAGACTAGTCAATTACCAAAACATCCATTGTTAAAAAGGAACTTGAATTATATTTCAGGAAGCTTCATGACCAGTAAGGTGTTAATTTAGGGAATAAGAATTTATATACTCAATTGGGAACCAATGGCATACCTCAAATCACAAGTGAATAAACAATTGTATTTGTGAACATGTATACAAATTGGCATGTTTAAATAAAAAACATTTTTAGGAAAATAACCAAAATTATATTAAAATAATTGTAAATAGGTAGTTGAAAGACAATTACAAGTTATATCAAGTAACTCTCTATCCTAGGAAAATGCATATTAGAACTTACCTATGTTTTTATTATTTAATGGGGATCGTTATCGATGTCAATCTAGAGATATAGAAATATTTCAAGACATCTTTTATATGTTAGGTGTATGGAAATCGTATAGGTCATCCCACCCATGAGCACTTCTGCAGTCAAGTCATAAGTTGATCCCATAGAATGGGGAAGGATTATACAAAGTGAAGGCCTCATCCCATCCCATGGAATAATTAAAGGTGTGTACTCATTTATAACTCAAAATCATATCACATGTAATTTACATGTACTTAAATGGACAAAAACATGCTTAACAATATATAATAAAAAGGAAAAATATAAACATACCATTTATAGAAAGATCATAATCATATAAAAGGCTATTCGATGAATATAGTTGATATAAAAATGTAAAAATTGGATAAGTAAGGATCTTTACATAGTAAAAATACAATCTTTTGGAAGTTATGACTAAAATATCAAACTCTTAAATTTTGTAAATTTTAGAGATACAATGTCTATTACACAAAACACTTAGAAATAGATTATTAATTACATAATAGTAAATAGAAACATAATAATTCTAAAATAGAAAATAAATGACAGAATAGTAATCAAATTAAACCATGAATACTAGAATACTAGATTAATTATGAGAATTATAATGAAATATAAACCATGAAATACCAGTGAATAAAAATCAACATAAAACCAGTCAACACACAAGAGCCAAAAAACAGTTAGAAATAAACACAAAACCCTATTTATACTCCTCCTGGAAACTGAAAACTTCCTAAACATAATAAATACTAAAAACAATATTCAAATAACCCACAAAACAATTGCCAAAAAATAGAAAATGCATCGAAAGGGTGTGGAGGAGGGGAGGAACCCTTCGGCCAATGCACCGAATGGATGAGGAACAAAAAAATAAAGGTATAGAGGATGGGAGTATTGTGCAAGGGATGGAGTAACCCCAAATGGAGAAGCCGAGCCACGATTGGAGAATACACGTTGTGGATGAAGGAACCGTAATAAGGGATGGAATAATAGAAGCTGGTGAGGACAGCAGGAGGGGACATCAGCGAGTGCAGAAGATGACAGCCATGAGGGAAGAGAGGAGGGTGTGGTGAGAATGGTTTTCGGGTGGAGGAGAGGTCGTCGGGAGGAGAATAGGTCGTTGGGGGGAGAAGGGTGTCGTGATGAGGGTTTCAAATCAGGGAAGGAGGAGCCCGACAGGAATCAGAGAAAAACGAAATGAAAATGTGTATCCACAGATGAAAATTGAACCATGTGTACAACCAAGCTATAGCCATAGACTTATAAAACCGTTGCTATAGGTCCATGGCTATAGCTTAAATTTACAGTAGTGGAGGTGTTCTTGAGGTCTTGTGGCGACTGGCCTAAATGACTAGTTTAGTGGTTATTAGGTCTGGACATTACAGAATACCAATCCTAAAATAAGAGGGTACATGGGGGGTATATAAATCCCTAAATAAGAGGTTACATGGGAGATCATTCCAGTAATGAAAAAAGTGGGTACAACATGGGAATTTGAAGACTGAAAAAGAGGGTACAAGTGACAGAATCCCAGTCTCAAAAAAATAGGGTACCTGGAAGAAAATCGCAAACCTCAAGTAGGTACCCTGGTTATTATCCCAAGACTAACATGTTATGAACGTCTTGGTAGGTATCATTGATTTTTTTATTTTTTATGCTTCTATGTATTACTCAAATCCATGACTTATTATTATGTTATGAACTATTTTATTATACTTGTGATTCCATTATAACTCATTTCTCATAAAATTCCAATCATTATGAAATGACTCTTGATTGTGTTCTTTGATATGCATTTCATGATCTTCAAATTTTATTATCCTGTTCTCATAAACTTATATTATTATTATACATACCTATCTCCCTTATTTATCCTTACTAATAATTTTATATCACCTCTTTATTATGTTTACTTTCCCTAGGTTATGAATAAATTTTTTAAGTTGGAATGATAAGATAGAATGATATTTTATAGTTATGTTGAAGATATTTCACAATGTTATATAATTTTGTTTTCAAGTTTCCATGGAAAACAAACTATTATGGTCCTTAAAAATGTATTTCAATAATGTGTTGAATATTGATCTAAAATAGTTTAATATCCATATATGTTATACTATGGTCTGTATACCTATTCCATAATGGGTTTGTCATATAAGGGTATAATTCCAATTCTTTCTTTGAATGGTTTATTATTTGGATGACATGTTTTTTATGACATGTTTTTATCTTGTACAAGTTATAATATGATAAATTTTTATAAAAACCACTTATTTTCATCAGTTATTCAATGATAAAATCAATTGGAATCTTGTATCATATACATAGGTTATTTTATGGTTAAATTTTTGTTATACCCATTTAACTTCATGGAATTGGATATTATGTTTATGAAACTAATTTATTTTGGGGGTCATGATATGATGAATGTTTTTTATATTTAGGAACATGCATGTATGATTTCATTTTGAGATGGGTGGGGCCTATATCTCCATCCAATTCATTGGTAAATTATGAATGATCAGTGATATCAATAGGTATAGGGGTGGGAATTCCATTCCAATTACAAGAGGGTACACATGAGAGAATCGTAATCCCTTTTCAAGTGGGTATACATGAGGGAATCTGAAGATCGTAATAAGAGGTTAAATGTGGGGGGGAATCCCTATCTTTAAACAAGTGGGAAAAAGGAAGGCATCACAAGCCTATAAGAAGATGGTATACACATGAGCATTTCATTTTATTAAAAATAGGGTACATAAGAAAGGGATCCCAATACTGTAATAAGTGGTTACATTAGGGTTACTCCCAATCATTAAAAAAGAGGGTACATGGGTGGGAATTATAAACCATAACAAGATGTAACTGGGGAGGAAATCCCATTCCTGAAAAAGTGGATATAGTAGAGACATTTCTGGGTTGATGTAGGTACTTGGGTGTTTATCTTTAGAATAACTTATTATGATGTTATAAGTATGTATCCTTCAAATTATATTTTCTATATTTATGTGTATTCCACAATTCCATTATATTTTTTTATTGAGAATTATCATCATTATCAAATTTGTTCATGTATTATGAACTACCATTCATTATCCCATGATTCATTCTATGATCATTTCTATGCAAGGAATGATATTCTGATGTTATCATCACACTCTCAAACACTTATAATCATGTTATGCTTATGTATATAATTTATTTATCATTACTGAGCATATGATGTCACACTTCAATATGTTTTTTATCCGCACGTTAAAAGGTATAGTTTTAATTATGACTACTAAAGGGGATGAAATCTATGTGCGATTTTAGAGATATTTCACAATTTTATAATGACTTATAACCCATGTATCTAAAAACAATAAACTATCATGTTCCCCATGAATTTACTTTAGTAATATGTTTAATATTAATCTATAATGTTGTAATATTCATGAATGTTAAGCCTATATTCTTATTTGTGATGCTAGAAGAAATATATTAAATTATTCAACAACAAATAATTTATCATTACTGTTGAAAAATCAAATTTTATCAAGGTTATTGGATATATGAAAAATATTCTTCTGACATAAATCTTTTTAAATTAATAAAGTAGAAGGAAAAATATTTTAAACATATTAAATTTTAATTTGATGTTCTATTATAAAGGATAAATAATTCTACATCAATATTTCAACACTCTATTTGATATATTAGAGAAATTTATTTGATGAAAAATTCAAAAGAATATAAAAATAGATTTTCCTATATGGGTCAAAATATTATAAAAGCTTTGGTGAAAATTTTAAGAATAACAAGAAATTCTTGAATTTAATGATTATTGACAATTATTATTACCATTGGAAATCATGAAATAATTTTAACAACATCCTGAAAATAATAATTAATATAAAATGTTATTTTGAAAAGAAGGATAATAAGAATAATATGTATAATTTGATGTATGATTTTTAGAATAATATTGATTCTCAAAATAATCGAATATTAATTTCTAAATGAATGAAAGAAACCATGTTTTGTTTTATTAAAATTATAATATTTACATGTGTATGTATGCTTTATATGGATTATGTTGCTATATTGGAAGCTTCTGGAATACGGAAAATATGTGTTAGTTTAATTACAAATATAATAACATTTTATCAATTCTTTTAAGGAATATTTTTTGAGTTTCCTCTCTAAAATGTTGGATTTTCAAAAGATGATTGATATTTTTTACCAAATATTACATAATATGATGATGTTATTCAAGAAGTCTATAGAACATGTTACCATCAAAATAACCATGAGAATGAATTTATTATCAATCTATCAACATTAAATATTGGATTATTCATACATAATATAATAAGATTAATAATTTAAAAGTTAATAAGAAATCATTGGTATTTGAATAAACTAATAATTTTCTAAAAAGTGTCTTTCAATGGAACCTAGATAGTAGATTTTTCATATATATGACTGACTATTGATAACTCTAGAAGTATATAGAACTTTGTAAAGAAATACTACTCGTTGTTCGATATGATGGGTCACTAAAATGTTACGGTTTTGTATTTCCATTGATTTCTAAAGAAAAACTAAAATCTATGAAGACATTTTTTAAGGAATGAAACATAATAATCTTATTTCATATCTATTATGAGATAAAGGAAGTGGTGTGACCTTTTAAGGGGGTTTAATTGTGTTCCATATCATGGAATATGTATTTATTATTATAATTGGTTAGTGAAATGGTGAAATATGTTACAAGTGAATTTCTCTAGTAATCAATGATACATATTCCTAAATGAGGAAAAAACGTTGGTATAGAATGTATTTTCACCATTGACTAATGAAAATGAGTATGATCACAAAAGCAGACAATGTTCATGGTTTAATTAAACAAAAAATAGGGAAAAATATATGTTCTAAACATGATAAAAGGGAATTATCATTACATCTCATTCCAATATGGTATTGAATTAATAAACCCAAACATTATATTTTATTAATTTAGACATTTATTAGAATATGATGAGGATATAAAAATAGGGATAAGTATTTTATATTCATTCATTATAACAATACTCATGTTGAACTTATTATTTTTTTGAATCATAATGAATAAGATTTATAAATTTTTATTTATTTCAAAATAATTAAAAAACTATTATGGTATTCTAATTAAAACATGTCAATATTTAATAGTATTCAATGGAAATGTATAATAATTTTTTTCATTGAAAATCATGATATTTATTATAAAAAATTTTCACATGAACACAAAAAAAATTATTATTTAATAAAATAATAATAATTTAATGTATTTTAATTGAACTTTGTCGATAGGTCATTATACAAATAATTATTTTTTGAGATAATCTATTGGTGAAATGATTCATATTCAAAATAACTTCTTGTAAATGATATATTTATATTCATATATCCTTTTAAGAGATATATTATATGAAGTATCCAATATTGAAATATCAAATGTTATTTGCAAACTAATGATTGATTATATATTTTGAAAATGTACCAGAGTTTGAAAAGAATGTGTCAAGGGTACTATCCTTCATTATAATTTAAATTGAAAAGGATATAAGTGTTACTATAAATAGATATATATATTTTTTATTTCTACATTGATTGTTTTGTAAAATTAAATGATTGAATTTAAACATCAAGAGTTATGTTCCTAAGTTGATGATGTAACTATTTTTTCAAAAATACAAATGAATTTTCAAAATATAATGAATGTAAATAGATGTGTAGGATAGATAATAATATAAATAAATTTTATGTGATAAAGAATAACCTCACTCATATCATATAATTATATGATGATGTTTGGAGATTTATAAAATCAGTAGACATTAATGAAAACAACATTAATCCATGATAACAATAAGGATATCATCATCAAATACATTTTTTCACATATTAAACCAACAAATGTTGAGGAGTGTTTTGACCATTAAGATTAAAATGATAACATGAGTAATGTAATTAAAAATTTAGAGAAGAATGAAACTTAGTCGATGATACCCAGGATAGCAAATAATTTTTTTATTAAAACTAATGGAATTTTTCAAGAAATTTTTTTTGTAGATAAAGGGACATGTTGTGAGAAAAAACAAAAGACCTATTTATAGGTGTTATTATGATGTTGTAGGACTGAAAATTGACGATACATCTGTATTAGTTAAAAGAAATTAAATAAATTTAATTACGATGCCCATTACATCACAAAGATTATACAATTTCTATAAAATGGATTTTGTTTCATCCTACATTAATGGAGAGTTAAAATTGGTGGTCAACATTGTTCCATCATTTGGTTTATTTTTTTAAATATGTTTTGAGTAATGTTTTTTGGTTTAATGCTGATTTATATATACTAAATAATGATTTATAAGATTTTTATTCGAATTAATAAACATTTATGAGCAAATTTAAATTCATAAAAAAATATAGACAAAAATTTTAACATTATATATGAAAAATTGGTATACATAATTTTTATATTATATATAGATGAAATAATAATTTTAGTAAATAATTTATTCATTTTTGTGGAAATGTTCAAGGAAATAAAGATGTTTTTTAATATTTCTATGAATATATAGATAAATTAAACTATAATGTTATAAATTTATGAAGTGAGAAATTACATTTTTAATTAAAAATCTTTGTTTTCAAGGTTACTTATCTTAAAAATTTCATTTATGAATAATCACATATTCCAAAACCAACACAATAGGGAAATAACATATCCAAATATGAAGAAGGAAGGAATTTTACTACAAGATAACTCTAGAAGATGAATTAATGTCAAGAATACATGACCTCTTATATAACTAATATAGTTTATGATTTTATAAAATTTTATAGGCATCGAAGTTATCCAAAAGTGTCTCATTATTTTCCCAAAAAATATATTTTGAGGTATATGAATGAGAACAATTTTATTATTTAAAAATTATAGAAGAGTAACAATTGTGGTATTTTTTTATTCATAATGAAATTGTTATTGATGTTTTATGGTAGAAAATATATATGTTAAGGGTTTTTCATTCATTATAAAATTGTTTATTTTTTCACCTTAGAATGAATGGATCGGTCACCTTAAAAAATTTAATTGTTGAATATGTGGACGAAACTCATCCAAAAACTCAGTTTATATAGATGAAGAAATAAATGGATGATCTCAATGATTATTTGACAATTCCACTTCTTGTTTTATATGATAAAAAATGTTCTATAATATTTTCAAAGAATATATTTAATCATTCAATATCCATTAAAACTGATATAATTTGTTGCTTTGTTATAGAAATTTTGGCGGAAAATTTATCGATCATACAATATGATCCAAAAATGGAGAAATTGGATGGTATTTTCACTAAACAACTAGAATGGGATTATTTAAATATTTTTGATGATTATTATATATGATCAAATTCAATCATATCAAGGATTAGGTATGGTGATTCAATCCACACTATCATACTGTTAATTTGGTTGTAATATTCCCATAGAGATAAAAATAAAGGACATCATATATCAATTTAATTCTTTATGTATTTAAAAAATGTCAGTTAAATTTTTATATAAGGAATCAATTGATTTGTGTTTTCAAAAAGATAAAGCCATCAATTGTTTAGGTGGATCATGTATTTAAATATATTTATTAAAATGGGTTATTGTGAGAAATAATATAAGGTTTTTTGATTCATTTTTTTCTATTTAGATAGTTATGTAGATCATTTCAGAGGTTATATATTTATAAACCATTATCAGTCAATATTTTAGAAGTGATCTATTTTCTATGATTTTAGTTTTTTGGATTCTCAAGTTGTATCTCAAATGAAATATACAAGTGCATAAAAATGTGATAAAATATTTTTCTTCATTATTTTATCATAAAGATCAAAGGATATAGAGTTATGAATGTAGTGAAATATTTATATCATATGTTGAATTATTATTCAATTTTATTAATTTATATGCTATGTTTCCTAATGTATTCTAACAATTATTTAATGGTGATACATTTCAAAAATGGTTCAATTTTAAATGTTATATATGTTTCATGGTTTCCAATTAAAATTGAATGGGTATATTGATGATTGCAAGAGAATTTTTAATGATTTATAGATATTGGGGAGATTTTTTATATAAAAATTTCAACTTTATTTGGGTATTATACCTACAGATGAAGGATATGAAGTGTGGAAGTGGGTATTTTTATTATAGTCGGTTTTTATAACCAAACACAACTCATATTCAATCTAACATAAAAAAAGTTTTAATATATGATAGGAAGAATTTTTTGAAAGGTTGTATTATGTTTGAATGACATTTCAATAATTCATGAATTTAGTAATATTGCTAAAAAATAGAAATGGTACTTCTAGAATGTGGTTATAGTTTTTAAAAAATAAAGAGGTAATGTATGTGAATTTAAGGATATGTGTACAAGGAAAAAATAAAACTCATTTCTCATTAAATGAGGCTTAAATATTTATGTTTGTTTATTTTTTTGAACATTGTAAATTAATTAACTTATAAAAATTAATTTTATAATAATGGAATCATACGAAATTGTCATTAGATACCTATTTTTATATATCTTTTGATAAAATGTTTCATTGTATGAGTCACATGATCAAACAAATGAGTCATACATGAAATATGAGTAACTAGAACATGTTTATGAGGAACAATTATCTTTGTATGAGAAATCAATCTGTATTTGAGTTATTTCCCTCTATGTATGAGCAATAATATAAAATTACAACACAAAATAAATATTTTAAAAAATTTGTAGAATTAAAATGATATATTTAAGAAATTATAAATTCAAATGAAAATAGAATCATATGAATTAAATTTTTTATAATAATTTTTTAAATAACAGAAAAGTTATAATTAGATTCTACCGAAAGGATGATGTGGTTTTTGTATTTAAGAGTTGATATGCTCAAAATAATAAGAATTATAAACAAATATAATTGTCTATAAATGTTTCAAGAAATGTTTTTACACCATAGTAACCAAGTATAAAATTTAAAAATAATAATAATAAATGGTATGAATAAGTAGAGGTTCAAAACAGCTGAAAGAAGTTATTTTTATGATTTATAATTTAAAAATCAAACTCAATATTTTTTAATACATTATGATAAATATGATTAATAATTCATGGAAATACATAAATTAAATTGTAGTATACTCTTTATTTAAATAGTAGATAATATTCTGTTGATACAGTTATAGATGAAGGGGGGTTATCATTTTTCATTGAGATAAGGGATGTACATTTTTATACCACAGGTAGATGAAGAAAAAATAAAATTAGCATGGAAATAACCATATATAAGTCTAATTATATTGAATTATTTGGTTTTTCAATGAGTAATTTAATATCCTTGTGATAGAATAAGATAAGTTAATATCATTGGGATATCGGTATCAAGGGTATAAGGTTTTTCCAAAATCATTGCAACTCAAATATTGGTAGAAGTTTTTCATGTGGTCTCATTACAATGTAAATCATGCCATCTATTAACCATATCATTTCAAGAGGTGATCCAGATAAATATTACATTATATATCCTATGTGTTCATGAATATGATGAGATTTAATTGATGTGACAATTTTATAGGTATAAAAGACTATTTTAAAAATAAATCATAAAAAATGAATTCAGGCATTAATTCCCCATTCCCCTCTTAGTGGTTTCCACTATCATGACGGTCATTAAATATCATCATCAAGAGAATGGATTTGTGTCACTACTACCATTTTGTAAATAAAATTAAAATATGAAAATATGTAATGTTAATGTGTCTAAAAAATTCTACTTATACTCCGTTTAATAATTCTAGTTTTGTTGAATAAATATACAAAATTCAATAAAAAATATTTCAATAGAGATACCATCTAATAAAAATTAAAATCTTAATAAAGATATATTAATCAACCAAATAAATTCCAACATGAGAATTAAATTAAACAAACAATGAAAAATTAATGTATACCTAATGTTTTCCATTACTGTTTTCAAATCCTTGGCTATTTTCGAAAACAGAACCCCCTCAAATATATAAATATTTATATATTACCCATATGTGACCCATGTTTTACAACACATAAAAATATTACTTTTATAATTGTTTCCAATGTATAATATATAGATGTGGTACCTATTATATACATAAAAATATGTAATATATCTAATCATAAATCTTAGTAATACATCATATAATAATATTTAATGAAATAATATCATTTTTTTCAATAAATGATGAAATATATTTAGAAATATTTTGAATTTAGTTTTAAAGATTATAATAATTATACTCCACATCATCAAGTTTTATATTATCATAATTATCATAAGTCATGTAAATTTTTTCAGTTCATTAATTATGAGTTAATCTCAATAAAATTACCGGAATATTTTTATTGATGTAATATTTATTAATGATGTGCCGTGGAATTGTTTCGAAAATAACAAATAAAAAATAAATCATGATACCAAAATAATGTGTCTTTTTATATAGTACACATAATCATATACATTATAATTAGGATAGAAATATATGATCAAGATCTTTACTGTATTGATAATTTTAATTCTAATAATATGACTTCCAAATACTACATGTAATTTAGTTATTCTCTCAATATAATATCAATATATTATATATTTTCATCGCTATTAACCATCTTCATGGTTATGCAAAATATCTATGGAAATAAGCAAAGTTCATATATATATACTCTTCAACAAGAGTCATGTGATTGAGAATACATTCCATATAAAAATGGTATTTTATTTTTATATTTATAAAAATTAGAGTATATAATGATAGTACCCCTTTACTCCCAACCAAAATTGAATTATTATAAACTTTTTTTGATCAAATTTATTTTATTCTTTTTTAGTTAACATTATAATTTCATGTTTTTTAAATATCAACTCATCCAATCCAAAGTATTTATATTCTTCCATAATCTTAGACATGATTGAGTGTTTATAATTACTAAAAAATCGGTAATTAATTTTTTAGCACTATTTCAATAATTATAACTTTGAAAAAATAAAACAAGTCATCATAAATGTATTCCACTATCCATTGAAAATTTTATATATTTTTGAACCATTTTTTATGATTTTTCGTCCCCATAGAATACTATCAACATGATTAAAATACTATTAATGAGTATACCACTTCTATAAAAACTGTCATATTATTATAATACATAAAAAAATAGAAATATCTACTTGTATATGTCAGTGGTGATAAAATTATCACAAAAAAGTAAAAATGATTTGGGTAGGTTCAACCATCAACTACATCATGGCCTATCCTCTACAAGTCCTGAAGCATGTTCCTTATATCTCTTGGTGACTGAAAATTATTAAGGGTATCATATAAAATAATTGGGAAATATTTAACCCTAATGATCTAATTAATAACATAAAAACCAATCAGTGAATTCACACTGATGTTAACAAATGGTTTAAAATCATACATATAAATAAAATTTTCATTATTTTTATTCAAATAAAATTGAGCATATAATGGAAAAAATAGTGGAAAATTTTAACCACAACATTATTAAATGATAATAAAATCATTACAAAACAAAAAAAAATAAACATAAATATGAAATTGAAGTGAATATTTTAGTTTATAATACATAAGAAAAAAAATCAAAATTTATCATAGAAATATCCATGAGATCTAACTATATGTTAATTTTTGTCCCCATTGATCACTATACCACCAAGGGATCAAAAAAATCAAAATTTTATACCAAATAATGTGGCTCTATTATTTTACATTTTTATAAAAATTCCATTTCTACATACATGAAATCGTTGTATATATTATGTCATTCTGAATCCTTGAAGGATTCCACTATAAATATAAATAATACTATTCATAATACATATTGTTAGCAAGTATTTGTATTCTCTATTTTGAATAGATTGTTTTATCTCTATAAAATATAAATTATGAATTTGAATAAAATTCCATTAGATTTATAATAAAAATAATATTTTACAAATGATTAAAAACATGGACTATTTAATAATCTATAATAGATTTATTTTATTATAATTATAAGGGACCCAAATTCAATAATATATCATGAAAAATATTTAAATAAAAACATACCTGAACAAAATAAACCATGTGCTATAACTATTAGGTCATGATAATAAATGTAATGGATACCTAGGACCTCACAATTATAACCATAGATGGATTATAGAAAATTAAAAAGGAAAAATACATGAATACCGCCTTGGTCTCATAGAGATACATACCATATCCACTATAAGATTTTTACTGGGGAATTTTATTGTGCACTAATATCGGCTAGTATTGTAAAAATTCCAACTACTCAAACAAAAAAAATATTTTTTCATGTGTATCTCCTTAGTTTTAAAATATGATAAAATGTAAAAATTGAAATTTATAAGTCACAAAAATCATATCAAATTCCAAATTTAAAGTACCGAAATAAATAAAAAAATCCACAAGAAATTTCTACATAGCCAGCTAGTCTTCTATATGTAACCGTGTCTTAAAAATCAATGAAGAATATCTGACTGCAAAAACACCATTAGAAATTTCTTTTTATAATCCATTTCTTTTCCCAATAATCATTGGGAAATTTTATCAATAAAATAAATGAAAACTATATGTTTTGAAATTTAATATTAATGATGATATAATGAAATCACAAACTATTTCAAACCCAATCTAAAAAATTACTAATGAAAAATTATGAATTATCGCACAATATTTTTAGTGAAATTATAATATTGTAAGAGAAAATATAGAGGTATAATTAAATAATTGTTTTCTAATGGAAATATAATTTTATTTAGACACCAACCTTAAATCCATTTGAAGTAAGAGTCATTCTTAATATATATAAAAATCGGTTGATAGGGATCCATGAAAACCCAAGAAACCTAAAATTCGAGTTAAGACCCAACCTTAATGATGAGTACGCCCGCCATGGAAAACTCTAATATGATAATGAAATTAAGATTAATCATGAAATTTCCAAAATTATCCATTATATATTAATGATGTTTACTATAGGATCATGGAGTTTGAGATACATGGTTGGTAGGAAATCATCTTGGTGTTCTAATTATAATGAGGAATTGAAAAGGGGGTTATAATTCAAAAAGGATAGAATAGCGATTTCACAATTTAAAATTTAAATGAATGTTTATTGGTTTTTAGTATGTCTTGGGAATTATGTATAATATATGAATAGCCACTAGGATTTAATTCACCATATTTTACAATTACTTCATTGATCAGTAGTAATCATGCACCAAACATAAACTATTTTTGTATCCTTACCTCATAATGGTTGCAACTCGCCATATTTCAGAATAAAAAACATAGTTTCTCTTACCCACAAACATGTAATACACTATTCATGATGAATAATAATATATAGTATTCCTATTGTATTTTTTTTTGAAAAAACCCTTCTCTATCCAAGAACAATTCCCTAGAAAACTCCACACACTTTCAATAGACTTAGTGCATTGTTGGATGTGATTTTTCACAAACCATGTTCCTAGTATTTCGTTCCCATTTTTTCGAACATCCAACTATTATAAAACATAAAAAAAACAAATAAATTATACAATCCAAATAAATACATATTAGTGACCAGTGAGTGAACAATTCTCCCAACCATGCCACATTCTTCACAAGAATGTTTTTTGTGATCTTTTGTAATGAATATGAATCACATTGATAATTAATCAATGTTAAGAACTCTTAAGTCTCATATATAAATACCAAATGATTATATAACACATATATTAATGTTATATATTTAAACCCAAACACTTTATATTGGAAATCCAAAATAAAGATAGGTTGCTCATTCATAGTCATTTCAAGTTCTAAATCCAAATATTCATATACAACAACATTAGATAGCTTTGGAAAAAACTTCATTTTAGTATGATATTTCCAAAAAATTGTACAAATATAGAAACATGGATGGTATGGTAGTAATTACATAATGTTTGATTGATTATTTACTCCCTAAAAATGGATTGTATATCAAGGTATCTACAAACCCTCTTTAGACAAACTATGTTGAGCTAGTTAAGGAAAAAATGTAATAAACACATAATCACCAAATAAGAATTCAAAATTATGATCAAAATATTGGGATATTATTTTTAGTGACATATATATAATTTTAAACATTTCTTAATAAGATTACATTTCCTTTTAATCCTGGAAATATTGCGCATTCCCAATAATGAAGACTCGCCTAATTTGGTCTAGCAGTGAGTGGATTATAGTGGTAGGCCATAATGATCTTCTATAGGAGATATATTAATAAAGTATTGATTATAATTATCCTTGGAAGATACAAATAATTAAATATTATTCACCAATAATCTACCAAATTATATCATCCCAACTTAGAGAATAACTTTAGAAATTTTCAATTCCTTATCAGTTTGACTATATTTTTACAATTCATATTTTAGGATAAAATTAAAATAATAACACGTACATTCATATTATTATCCATTTAATTAGAAATTATAATGAGGTTATATATCCTAAATGATATCATATGACATTCTATGAATTTTCCCAATGAACTAAAAAAAGTTTTCCATGTTATCCCACATTAAGGGACTCCTTTAAAGAGAGAAATAATTTTGATTTCATATATATGTAAAAAATCACCCAAATAAAATTCTTGCAATAAGTAAGTTTAGGTAGTAGATAATTGAAATCCATAAGTTTCTCATCCTATTTTTATATTTAAATGTGATTTTATTCCAACAATCGTACATCTCCCTACTAATTAGCATGTTTTTTTGATAAGTAATGCACTAAGACATGATGTCAACATATGACATCATGGAAGAACCTAGGTACACTACCTAAATAAAATGAATTACATATTTAATCACCATTTGCATCATGATTAATACAAAAAATATCATATTTTTAAAACATCAATCATCATTATGAGATTATGGTTAATCCTCGATCATCTCTTTCTATATAGAATTCCACTCACACACTCACAGTTAGGATATGATACATTCTCCTCCCGTATATTATTATCTATTAAAAGATTTAATTAATAACTAATAATTAATTCCTGTTAATCCACAATTTAAAATCCATATTCATCATTGAAAAAATGATCTTTAGATTCCATTCATTATCAGATGGTTTTAATGACAAATTGGGTAACGCCCAATTAAATTCATCAACCAACACATTTCATTTTGAGAGGAATACAGTAAAACCAGATAAATTGACTTGAGATAGTCATCTTATTTATTATATATATTATTTTCATCTTGAATAGAGAAAATTTACATGTTAATTTTCTTATAAGTATAAATGGTAATATCCCCCCCCCAAATATATAGTGAAGCCATATATTCAATGCATGAATCATCATCACCAAATAATTGTCATGGGTGGTATAGTTCTTCATACAAGGGAATAAATATATAGATAGATACATATTACATAACATCGTGACGTTTTATTGAAAAAACACCTACCCCATACTTTAAGCATCATAATTAATAGATTATACCTCACATGCATTAAGAAGAATCAAAACCTGATAAACTGTTAACCATACATTCAACTAATTAAACATTATCAAAAAATTTATATACCATTCAAATTTCATGTCATTCCATGTCATAGTGGTAAAGTAAAATTTTATTATATAGGAACCATAATCAGCTAAAATTTATCATCTTTCCAAATATGGAAATATTTTGATATTTAACACATTCTTTGTTCTTTCCAAAGATATAACTTCTTTGATATTTTTTGGACCTATATAAATTCATTTCTCAGGTATCACATGATATAGATGAATCACTACCACAATATATTACATAAATCTACATATATTGGTATATGTGCATTTTACTTTCATATATCACAAAATACCCTGATGTTCATCATAATATATCTTCATATTAGAGAAAGCTGTGATATCATCGTCAATCACCATGATAACTTTTTTGAGATACTGGTGAAATATTCACTTCCTAAAATCCATATTAACAAAATGAGAATTTTAAAACCAAAAAACCATGAAAATATACTCTTAATTCATAGATATTCTTTAGAAAAGTTCCATGAGATGTCTATATTATCATACTATATTGGTGATATCCAGTTCTATAGAAAAAATTTGAAAACATTTTTTCACAATTGATGAAATCGATAATATATTCTATCCAAGCCAATGAATAATTATTCTTGATAGTCCAACAATTGATATTTCAGGAATTAATAACATTTAGAGACTTTAATCCACCATAATTTCAAATAATATCATTGAATCAAATAGATACATGATAGTAATATAAAACCCTTACTCTCAAGATCATAAAAGTATAACTTTGGTTCATTATCATAGTGGGATCCATCTGATCTGATTGAATTGAAATGGGGTATTTCACATGGAGTAGGTTATCAAATAATTTTACTTCCTCCTCTATTGAAAACATAGAGAAATAATTAGGAAAAGCCTTGAAATACATATCTACCACAAAAGAAGATTTATTTGTTGTAAACCATTTAATAAAATCTATGAAAAATATTATTAAATAACATGAAATAATTGTTATATCTATAATGACAATCCAATCCAATCATTGTCATAGATATCACTCATAATTTAATATTTGATTATTTCAATCTGACTAAATAAATTGAACTATCTGATGATAAAAATCAATCAAATCATTATAGTTAACAATAAAATCTATACAAATGACCATATCTATGTTATCCAGATAATAAACTATAAAAATAGATATAATCTCATTATCAACAATCATTAAATGAATAAATACAAGATAAATAATTTTCTCCTCTTCATTCTCATAGGAGAATAATGATACATTACATATTCCATCAACTCATTTCATTGCCCCAATGAATCAATCAATATAAAAGTAATGAATGAATATTATTAAAAACTATCAAATAAATTCATGTATGTAGAACACTAAATTAACATCTATCCTTAACATTCACTTAAACAACTTCTGATTACTTAGGTACTTTCTCTACACTATATAAACTCCCATATTCAAACTCAACCTAACATATCATGGAATGATAATATTATATCTTTATCAAAGTGTATTTTCCCATCATGGAGAATGTTATCACACAATCATATATGTAACTTATTGAACCTCAGATTATTGAGATGTAGAAGGATCATGAAATCTCTAAAGAGGGGGTGAATTAGTGTGGTATTTCTTTCCAATCACATTTTTAATATTTTTTATCCTGCCACTGAATAATCAAATTGATTTCATGAATGATGATTTAATTGGATTTTTATATTATTTCATAGAAAACACATACCTATTGAATGGATAATAATAAATATAGATTAAAATCATGTTATATTTTTAATATCTCATGAATGTAGACAAGAATGGGTGGGACATGGTAACAATATAGGTAAAATATTTGTTAGGAATTTTCATGAATTTTATGATTGATTGGTTTTTCTAGAAATTCAATAATAATGAACTATTAATTAATTCCTAAGACTACCAATATATAATGTGAATAACTAGATATAAGGTTAAGAGAAGAAAAGATGAATAAACATTATAGATGATGGAAAATAATTTTATATAATCATTATTAACCATATTTCATAATAATAATACAATAAAAAAGCAGTTGTTAATATCTTATTCCCTTTTCCCCACAATATTTCCTTTCACTAAAAACTCATATTTTAATATTGGACTATATTTTATGATCAGCTTCAATGTGATTGGTGTAATAAAGTCAATGTCATTGAGTATTTAAACCATTTTATACAATGGAGTTAAATGAATATCTATTTTTACATAAAAACAATTTAGTCAAACATAATTGGTAACTATTGATATTTTGTCAATATATCAAATTGAATGGTTTTTTTCATGTATTCTTGGTGATTTTGAGATATGTTATTATAAAATTGGTTTGGAATTCCCCTTACTGTATCCAATATACATGTAAGGGCATGAATTTTTAATACCCACTATACTATATTGGGTCATATAATTCTGGGTTATTCTCATTTAGAATTGGATGGGGGTTCCATATGACAGTTTTAGTGTAGAATTCTGAATGGGTGTTCCTATATGGGAGAGGATGATATATGTCTAGTGTATTTTTGAACTACTAGAACAATCAGTCCCTTTTAGATGTGGGTACAAAGGGAAGAACAATATTGGGGAACCTATAATCTATGATATCAACAAGAAAGTTCAAGTTTGAAAGGATGTAGTGCTAAATTTGAAACCATACTGGGAATATTGTGAATCATATATGTTGGTGGTCACATATGGGCCTATAAGCCCAACTAAATGTCTAAAAAATAAACAACTAAAATTATACCTAATTTAAGTGGATTGTTGGCGGGTAAACAATTTTATAGTTGTATTTGTTTTTCTTTCAATTCAATTATAATCATGATTAATATTTTATGTATCTTTTAAGTTGAGAGAATTAATTTGATAAGATAATTTATTTTCATTTATTCATTAATTAGATTTGACTTTTGGAATTGAAATTTTGTTTAATAAAAAGAATAAATTAATGATATGTAATTCTAATGGATTGAAATCGAATGTGTATGTCTCATATTAAAAATATTCAAGAGGGAAATTATTTCATTCCATTTGGAATTATAAGAATTATTGGGTAGTTAAATCTACAAAAGACGCCCATCCATACTCTACACCATCAAATATCCATTTATTGATAGGTTTTATAAAGCCATAGAACAGTTAGGTTAAGAAGTGGGTTTGATCCACTCAGGTATTTATTTACAGGTTTTATTTGTGGACTAATTGATAAACGATCATGATGTGTATTTTAAAGTATTATTTGGGTATCTGGGGTTATTAATGGTTAATATCAAATGGATAATATGGGACATGATGTTATTTAAGGTCACCTATGGGTGTCTCATGGTGTATAAATATATAACACAAAGTCATAATAAATTCACATGGGAGTGGATGTTTGTTAGTGGAATAAATCAAGATGGTAGTGTCTATTAGTTTCATCTCATAATCATGACACACATATATCCATCATCAAATTATTGGATGGTCCAACTCATATTGAGATTTCTGTTTATATCATCTATTTAAATTTATAGTGTCATAAAATAAAATATAATATTATAATGGTCTGTAAACAGGGATGTTTTTATTAGTTCCATATTATTTAGGTTTTTTATCTAATTATAATACTATTATTTCTCATATATTTAATGTATATATCTTGTAACCCCAGTCAATAAGTATTCCTCTTAAATAGAGATTAATTTTGAATACCTCACATACATTTCCTTTCCCATGAAGTTGGTGGTAACCCAATAGTACCTATATAAATTGGTAATATGGCTATGATCCTTCAAGTTTTTTATGAATCAATCATTGAAAGAACCTCCATTAATTATTAACTAATTACTCACCCCATGGGTCATTGGATCCATCATTGTTCACCACATTTATTATATACAATGGAAAATGATATGGTTTAATTTCTTAGAACAATATTTCCTGATAATACTTCTTGTGTTCCAATGTTTTAGGGATTTCACTGAAATAGATTGACTGAGTTCACGAGATATAAATTTTCTGACTAAGGTTCCTAATAAATTATAATTCGATTTTTTTAAATTTCCATATGAATAAAAACGTTTAAATGTTTTGAAAATTTGTTGTCCATCTAGAAAATATGTCAACCAGATGAATAAACATTGTTTTTTGGGACTGGTATCAAATGGTTTGTTTTAAAGTATAGTGGGTAATGAAAATTTTGATCATATTTTTTTATGATCTATGAAATTCCATCAACCATTAGAGTTCTTAAATTGATATTTTCAATTTTATTCTATCAGTTCAAGATTGGTTTTATAGAACTCATCTATTTCCTAGCCTAGTCCATTATTGTTTTGATATGGTTTTCCAATCCGTACTATCTAGAAAAAAATTTGAATTATTTAGTTTTCGAGTCTGGCTATCCTATGAGTAAATCTTGTTGAACTCTGAAAAAAATAACTATGATCAATAATCCAAATATTCCAGTTCCCCTACATCATTTATTTTAATAGAATGAATTGAATTTCAATATCGGTTTGTTTACGTGAATATTTATCAATATGGAATTTAATTCAAGACTTCATAAGTGGTAAATGAAATTCTAACTAGTTAGAAACATTGACTCGGAATAATTTCTTATTCAATGAGGAATAATTTCAGTTTCTTTTAATCATATAGACTAGTCACTTTTATTGACTATTCACTATGTGATGAGCATAATCCAACATTCTCCCCTCATCAACTCATCACTAAAACATATTCTACAATAGTGTGCTTAGTGGATGATGTTGAAATTTAAATAAATATTTATTACTTCTATGGGATGATTCTCTTTGGTTCTCATAAAAATTTTAATGAAATGGTTACAATAGTAAATAATGAGATGATTGGTTTGTTGTATCCTAGAATGGATATTTATACTTGTATATACCATTAAGATAGATTTATTTCCAACATACTATGCTATTTGAGATGCATGATCTATGGGTGGGATCATGTACATTCTCTTTGATTAAATCCAAACAAATAGAGGACATCTCATGGATATTTGTAGGAGTTGAAGAAAACAACAAACAAATAGAAGGTGCTGTAGTTTTCTATTTTACATCCCAAATAACTTGTTAAAACCACTATTTTTGCGTGAGTTGGTATAATTCAATAAATAGTACATTTTATTATTTAGTTTGGTATAAATTTATCTATTATTAATCTTTTAGTTATCCATTACAATCGAACAAATCATTTCCCAATAGTTGTGTTGTGTCTAATGGTGGTTTCATGGAATCATGTTGTGTTAATCATTTAATGTTCTATTATAGAATTTTCCAATTTCACATCTAAATATGATATATTATTTCAATGATGACTATGACTGATATAAATATAAAAATAAATATACTAATTAAATAATATAAACCAATTGATTAAATATCTAGGTCAATCATGAAGATTCCATTTATCTTTACTATATGGTGAGGTCTACATATGGTTTTTTTAAAGAGACAATCAAAATGATGAAAATGTAGAATAAATTATTAGAGTTTATATGATGTTTTAGGAGACTAAGTCACTTAACTAGTCAATAATTAATGGTTTTATGGATAGTGTACTTGATTATTTTCTGATAAATTATAGATTGGATGATCAAATTAAGTGTATAGAGATAAATATGGTGTGTTTTAAGAAATGTTTTTTTGGATAAGAAAGTGAATTTTTTTGTTCAACTATGTAAGTAATTACTAAACATGTTCAATTGAAACATTTTATTATGTGTGATCCCATGAAATCAAGATCATGGTCTAAAAACAATATAGACTAAAGAATGATTCAATATGTTTTATGTTGATATTTGAAATTCACTCCTTGAGATCAAATATATCAATCTTGAGTATCTCAATGGTAGAGTGAATTTATAATAAAAATATTATTATATGATTGATGATGATATTTTATTATTCATTCACCGATAAATAAAAATGAAATATTTTATATAGTATATCTAGTAACCTCAATACTTCCTAGTCAAGAAGATCGACAAAATAACAATGATGTCCCTAGGAATTATTATTTACTCAGAAGATGAATATTTTATTCATTTTTTCATTGTGAAGACATAGATACCAAATAAGTATTGGTATCTTGGGAATCATTTGATCATATACCTAAACTAGAGAAAAACATATTATTCAATGAATGTATCATGAGGACAATTGAGGTTAATCGAGATACTAAACCTAACACATGGTTTCTAAATGTGTAATGACTACAATTATATAATGGTTTTTAGGAAGATATAATGAATGTTTGTTAAATTTGTCCATATATATACACTAGTGAGTCGATTGAGACTAAAGATAATGATCTAATTTCTGTATTCATATAACACTATATTGTCATACTACTAGATACAAGAATGATGCTACGAAAATTAAAAACATGAATTTATCACCCAATATCATATTTATTAGAAGATATTACAGATTTATTTTTTACGTATATATCATGGGATCAGTTGTGAGAAGATAATGATTATTATATGGATATTAGTGGATTTATTTGGTTCTTTGTTCCATGGGCATCTAAGCTAGACTCATTACATAAGAAAACAGAAAGCTGTAGAAACACATCACCTGAATTGGTAGATCCATTAATGAATTATGATTAATGTTTAATAACGTTTCTTGAAATTATACTAAATAATGAATGAGTCATGTGGGGCATTGGTATTCTCACTTATACACTATTAGTATAGAGTAAACTATGTAGTATTTATTGGGGAGGTTCCTAAAAGTCACTTGAAACTACTTTTTCAAGAACATTTATTATTGTGAATATTAACAACCCAATTTAAATATGGGATTTCATTGTGAATATTTTTGTTTAGTTAGTTGGTTCCTCTAGTTCTAAATTGTAATATTCATGAACCTATATTTGCAATTGTATAAATACCTTTGTCTTTATGGGATGTGAAATTTAGAAATAATATCAAATTTGGTTTCGGGTCAGGAGTATTTTTGAGAATCAGAATTTAAATAAATGATATTTTTTTAATTGTATCATCATAGGCATATTTTTGGAAGTGTATAGATGATAAATAGGTGTTTCATGTGATTTTTTGACTTCTTTTTTGGGTAGGGGGGCCCCCTATTGATTATTTCTATAGGAATCTAGTCATTACATGACCCCCTTTTTCATACCAAGAACAAAAAAAATTGATGTTATGATGGCCTATCAAGATATGAATTTCCATTCAATGGTTTAGGAATTCAAAATGCTGTGGGAGTTTTGTATATCTTATAATAAGGAAAGGTACCTATAATAACGTTTAAGAAAACCATTTTTTTATAGATATAAAAATATTATATGTGAAAATAAGTGACTCTATGGTCCTTTTTCCCCACAGTCGTGTCCTATCATGGATGATGTATTGAGTTTTAAAGTATGAGGCTCCATGATGGAATACATGGGTCATTGTTGGAATGACATATCCTACTACAGTTTGAATGATTTATAATACAAAAATGGAATATTGAGAGATATTTTAATTTCTTAGGGTTTTAGTTCAATTGAAAAAGGTCCCTCTACACAATCGACACATACTAATTTTTTTAAAATATTCTAATTCATATCTTTTCCATTCTGGGATCCTTTAGTCTTAATGTCAAAGAGGGGTTATGGGAGGTACATTTTTGTATTTTCTCTCAACTTATTTCCTTATTTTGATCCCCCATTTCTATAAGATATTTCCGGGATATTTTGGGGTGTATTATGGTGAGTTCCTACCTCATGTTATTCTAGTATTATTTTTTCTTTTTATCCTTTAGACATGGTTTCATAGGTGTTGGATTTCAAAAAGAATATTCTACTAGTTCACGGTGAAATCATATCCCCATGTGATTTATTTTTTGTAGGGCTAGATAGAAGATAGTAAAGGTGAATAACAAATGGTGTATGTAGTTTTTGAGGCACAATGATAAGCTATGATTTTTTAATGTTATTTTACCACATTATATTAATTATTTTAGGAATTTGTAAATATTAATAATTAATTATACTGGCGTTTTTTCATATTATTGGCTCTTGTGTGGTATTTTGATCATGGATAAGGATTTAATGAGATTAGTCATGGATAACATAGAAAAATTAAAGTGGAATAACACTATATATAAGCTTAGTTGTCCCTAACACCCTATGATGTTTTCATTTTATCCATGTATCATGTGTTATGAAATCTCTTTATCGTGTATGATTGACCATATATATATATAATAAATTAATCCCCAAAACTTTTTATCAATATATTTGATGATTCAAGGGACATGATGGACCCCTATATAAGGGATTGGTTCCTTGTAAATCAATGGAAATATAATTTCATATACATACATGCAACTATAGGCACAAATTTTTTGGTTTATAAATTTGTTGAAACGAATGAACCTAGGAGACTAGTAGATTGGGTTTCCATTATTCACCTTAGTTTTGATAAAGAGAACAAATGATTTCATAAGTAAAAATATCTCAGTGAATAGGCATCCAATGTGAGAGGATGTATTTGGGTGTAAGAGAGGTTCAATATATGTCTTATATTCCTAGTGTGATTTATATGTCCTAAATGAGGTTCTAAAGATAATTGAATTGGTAGTATATTTTTAAGCCTTTGTGTGAAAGTGATATGATCCCACATCTCATGTATGATAAAAAATCTCATTATTAGGGAGGATTAGAGTGTCGGTGGATTTCAAGAGAGGGATAACCCTTACTATTCTAAAAAATAAAATATGGGGTATTCACATTGTTGTTGATGGTTAAATAATTCTACTAGGGATTTTTCTGACAATTCCCTTGTGTGGATCAATGGAATTTTCTAGAATTCATTCCATGTTGATTCTAATTGGATTAACAGAATTTTTTACTATGTTATCTTGTAATTAGGCCATGTACGATATGGGAAATAGATGATGAGTTGGACCAAACGTATCATGTTAATTGTATGATGGATCTACTATGTTTTATAAAGTACATGGGATTATTATATGGCTCAATTCATTTTACTAGAGACAATGATCAACCTACATGACCATAATGAAGTCCTACGATGGTGAGATGAATATGTTGATGGGTATAGCATGATGGTTTTGGGTAATATCTTGTGTTTTCCATGTAGGTTTTTAAAAAAATATAGTGTATTCTTTTGAAACTAGGAATTTAGACATCCCATGATTTTGAGGCCCAGGAATCTCACAAATAAATTTTTAACATATTTTTTTGTTTATTAAAAATAATGTATAGGCTCCATTTTTGTAACTTTTAAATGAGTTCTCAGATTTGAAATATGAGGTCATCATTGTTATCAGAGAAACATGTTTTTATTAGGTAGAACATAACCTCAACTAATGTGGTTCGACTATGGAAAATTATTTTTAGATGTTTTATGGAGTAATAATGATAAACATAAGAAGTTTATTTTCTATTTCATTTTACGTTTTGTGATAATGCCTTGATGGTGTGGTGTGATGACTCAGTGATGCTGCAACACAACATCATGGAAACCCTGAAATGAATTTAAAATGATGAAATGTGTTAATGTGTTTCCTCCATCAATCACATGAACAGACCGATGTTATAATTAATTACAATTGAGATCATTCCCTTAGAGCCTTAATATTTCCCTAATGCAAGGAAACTCGTTCACCAAAGATGAAGAACACCGAAGAAGGATGTATCGATGAAGAATGTGGATGGATTTCCATCAATGATGAATCATCTCCTCTGAATAATCATATTTCTAGGTAATTTTTTCTTTTTAATTGACTTCTATTCCTTATTCATCCTTTCTAAATAATGAATGTGGATTAACCCACTAACTGTTTGATGTGTGGGATGATCGTTCTTGTGGGTTGGGATTTATCATGTCAGGAATAAAACAGGGATTAGATTTTGGTGATTCTAATTTCATTCATCATTAGTGAATGATAATAATATTCCCATGATTCTTTTCTTGATCTTCGTGATCCGGATAACAATAATGAACTAAGGATGACACAAACACAGGCCTCGATCATTCTAAGTGGTATTCTTCTACCTCTTCTTTCCCCATTTAGATATTCTTCATCTGTGGGCCCCCATGGTCACACCATGAAATTTCTAGGAGGGATAAAATGTGGTTAGAACCCGGAGTGATGACATGATGTTTTGAATTCCATATCATATGATCTTGTGGCCGGAGGATCATGGTGAACCTTTTTGTTCAAAAAATGATCTCCAATATATATGGTGGCGGCCCATGAAAGGAGGAGTCATCGTGGTGGTGATGGTGGTGTAGCATGATGGTACAACCACCCAAGGACATACAATATAGGATCATGTGGAAGAAAGGATGATGGTAGTGATGGGGGCCGTGGACATGTTAGGCTGTGGAGGAAAATATTATAGAAACAACCTCTCGCCTCATCTGATCGGGTGGCATGTGGTACCGTGGACTACATGAGGGGGGTGATGCTGGCTTTTCGGCCAACTGCATTACATAAAGGGGATGTTCCAGTAGCCACAACATGTTTTGAGTAAATCTTCCTGCTCAAGTGAACGAGGAAGAATAAAATGGGCCACCATGGGAGTCCCATCGGGCTAGAGCTATGACCCGATGGGACGGTTCAGTGGACCTCGGGTCAGGTTGGGTTTGTTCGATTTGACTTGGTTAGACCAGACCCAGACCCAACCATCCCCATTTCACTAAAACACCAATATCATTCAAAAATTGTGTCTGTTGGGTGAGATGTTTCCCGAGATAGATCACCTGTGATGAGGCCTTCATTTTGAGATACTCTAAGTGAGTTTCCTTAAAAAAATTTATAAGGACGTTTGGATCATGTTGTAGGTTCTCCAAGAATTATAGTTATAAGTATGGAATCTTGTGGTTGGTTGTGACCTAGAAGCTATGTGATTACCTAGACTATGTGTATTACCTAGACAATGTTTCTTACCCGTACTGTGTTCATAACAAACATTTGGTGTCTTGCCAATATAGTGTGTCTCACATAGACAGCATGTCTTATCCAGACTGAATCTGTACTCCCCTATCCCACCTCGGTGTGAGTTCTCTTGTATTATATGACACTCTGTGTGTTATCGGCTCATCGTGAATTACCTACAATCTGTATGTTACTATTATTGGGTAGTTTGGATTCTTACAATAATTCCGTTTACATATCATAGACCTATACAAGGTGTGAGATGGCACAAGTCACTCTTTTTATTATAATTTATAGAAGCTACACTCCATGTACATCATTGGTAGTGTACTTGGTGAATTTCTTATTGATTATTTTGTGGTATATTTCATATAGATTTCTTTGTTGTATATTTATTTGTGATTCCATTATGGTATAATTATTAGTGATACTTTTCTTATTTGGGGTCCATATTGAGTATTGTTTAACTAACCCTTTTATGGGCATCACCCACATGTTTCATGTCTTATGAAGATGATTGATAGATTTGACAGAGTCGTTAGTGGAATAGAGATAGGGGTGCATTATGGTGACCCGGTGGATGTGGTACACTTCAATGACATTCATACAGCTTACTGTACTTACGCTTCATGGAGAGTTTTCTGCAGATGAGATCCAGAAGCATGAAAATTTCTTTCTTATTTGGCCCTGTATTTTGACCCCATTTCTTTCATGTTTTTACCTTACTATGAGTGTGTTTCCTTAGTTGTTTTTTCACACATGTTTATTAGTGTTTTTTATTTCATCTTTTTGTTGGTGAAGGGTTCATCGATAGAGGTACTAGGGAAAATTCTTGCCACTTGTGGGATATGCCTACGTAGTGATAGTATTCAACCCCTCGCCTATGGGAGGCAGTCTTTTGGAATTCATGGTATGGGTCCCATGGGACGGGTTATGAAAGAGTGGTATCCAAGGGAAGTGGATTTCCCTCTTTTTTTTGGGCAACATTGTTAAGTGTTTCAAGTTCATCTTTTTGGCTAGGGAGTCTAATTTTGTTGTGGTAAACAACGTATCCATACACCATGACCATTACTAATGTTTTTTGAGTTAGTACATTAAAACACTAGTTTTTTGAGAAATCAATTGTTCGTGCATCATGGAGAAATTGAGTGTGTCATCATGTCCTTCGTGAGTCTGAGCCATCTCACTATGTATACACAATTGAACATGGTATATCTTGTTTTGTTTTTTGATGGATCCTCAAATTCATCTATCGAAGATATTTTTGTGTGACTAAATGGATGGTCTATCAGGTTATGTGTCAATGGTGATGGGACTCTTCCAAGAGATAGCACCTCCCATTGCTTTACCAGAGATACCGACAACCAGAGAGAAGCAGTTCCTACTATCCCTACTACTAGAGGGTGCATGCAGGATTACTGCTTCACATGAGTTCTGGAGGCAGTGACCTCCTAGGTTTTTAGGTGATATGGATCCTTAGGTATCTAAGGACTAATTTGAGGCACTGAAGAAAGTCTTAGATTTTGATGATGCCTCCTGACTAGATGGCAGTCCCAGCCGCGAGCATTCTTTTAGGCTCGGTAGGGAGATGGTGGAGGCTGATGACTTAGATTCATGAGGAGGTGATGCTATCCTAGGCAGACATCGAGAGACTCTTCAGGGTGAAGTTATTTCCAGTGATGTTACACTCTGTTAGTATACAAGAGCTACTGCACCTGCAAAAGGGCACCTGATTCATGTTAGAGTAATTAGATTGATTCACAGATCATTGTCACTACTCTACACACATGGTGCAATAACCTTTCATAAGGGACTGTGCCTTTGAGCAGGGACTAGAAAAGGAGATTTGGGCATCGAGGATATCCCTTTGTATCTCTATGCATGATGTGGGTATTTTAGAGAGCTCAAATTATAGATAGCTTCACTACATAGCAAGCGCCACTGGTGGAAGATACTAAAGGGAAAAAAGTATAAGATTCTTCAGTAGAAGGTATCCAATAGATGAGGCAGGGACCCAAGCCGGTCATGTAGTCCATGGTAAAACCCAAACCATGGGATTAGTATTGTGGTGCTCCTAGGGTAGAGTGGGTCAAATGAAGGTCTGACTGTGCAACTCATGCGGTCGTTTGGGGAATCTGGAAAGAGATTGTCTGATCAACTTTACGACTAACTAGGAAATGTTCAGGGGACCACCGACGTAATGGAAGAGGTAGGTAATGGATGGTACTATAGGATGTGGATGGGTCAGAGGAGTGGGATGAGTGATATGATGTAAAGAAAGGTTCTAGAAACTACCACCACCACCCCTAGGTGTTTCACCCTGAGCTCATAGTGTTGGTGGATATGGGAGTGGCCAG
Organism: Viscum album; assembly: GCA_963277665.1. Lineage (NCBI taxonomy): Eukaryota > Viridiplantae > Streptophyta > Magnoliopsida > Santalales > Viscaceae > Viscum > Viscum album. The sequence continues at coordinate 574,793,709 of OY728138.1, read as the reverse complement.
CCTTAGGTAATGGATTCATATGATTCTGATACTCCTGGGATGATTATAGGTACAATATGTGTCTTTTAAAAAGAAGTTTTCTTTTTTATAAGAATGTGTTCTAGTATCTCTTTTCTCTAAATTACCCTTTCTTGTGACACATAGACTCTAGTGGAACCTTTGACTCGATCCCTACCCTTTGATACTATTATGAGAGAAGATTCAACGATCACAAACATGTGGCGATAGTGTGCCCTTGCTCTTATAGGGTGACAGTTTCAGTTGGGATCGCATGGTTGTAGCTTCTAGACCATAAGACGTCATTCTGGGTATGAACTGTTGTCCGTAATTAATGCTTAGTTTGACTCCTTTAGGGCATATAGTGTGGTGTATCCATAATGAAGAGATTACAATTTCCTTTATCAGTGAGAAGGAAACCAATGTATAGTAGGATGGATTCACTTTTAGGATGGTTTCGATGATCATATAACAATTTTCAAGCATGAACCTCGGAGATGTGGATGATATGAGTCATTAGTTTCCTACAGTGGGGGATGTGTATGAAAACAAATTTTTGGATGATTTTCCTGGACTACCTCCGAATAGAGTGGTATACTTTTTGCACTGACATGTACCCTGGGACATCACTGATATCCATACTAGAATATTGGTTGTCTCACATAGAGCATTGTGAATTGAGAGTGTAGCTGGAGTGTCACGTACGTAACCTATTTTAGGGTTATTTTAAATTTATTTTCCACTCATGATTTGTTTTGGTGGTTTCCAAAGGTTTTATTGAGAATAGGTGAGTTTTCATGAATTGGGCCAAACTGCGAGCCCAATTCCAGATTTAAAAATAAATTTTGTTTCAGTTATAACTTTTTCAATTTTTAATATTTTTGACTCATTCCGACTCCTAATTGTTCTCTACGGATATATTAATCCCAAATTTAAATTTGGGGCCTTTATAAATCCATAATCATGGTGGATATGGGTTTTTAGTTAGGGAATTGGGCCTGCCCGAAAGCCCATTTTCTCCATTAAAAATAAATTTTAATTCTTTAATATCTCTTTCAATATTTGCGTGTTTTAGGTGATTACAAGCCTCATATGCGGCCATTACACCCATCCCCTTCTCCCAGACTCTTTACCCCCCTCTTTAGAGCTCTTAGGATCGCGATTTAGGGACGCACATCTTACGGTTTCTAAAATCGGGCAGATTTGATGAGGTATGTTCATTCAATCATAACTCTCTCAATTCATACTATTTTCCCACCATTCAAATTCCTAAATGACCTAATAATTCTTGTGAGAACATAACCTGAGTTTTGGACGTTTTAAATTTCAGATACTGGTGTTTTGGGGAGATTCATTCTAGATTTTTCAAGTAGGTTTGTCCATTTCTTTTCTCCTTTCAAATTGATTAGGGTTTCATTATATTTTTTTTAGGGTTTACTCCCTTTTTATTGAAGTGAACAATGACCAGTGGGTAGGGTTTCGAACCTAAGTTTTAACCTTGGGTTTTCTTGCACCAATTTTCTATTTTAGGTTTGATCTACCCTTCTTGAGGTGCGGCGGTGGTGCGTTTGTGTTTTCGCAGAAAGGATTCAATGGTTTCATTTGATTTGGTAGGTGATTCCAATGTTGATGCAATATTTGTGTATTAGAATTCTGTATTTATCATATTTTCAAATTTATATAATTTTATTATTGCTGAAAAAATTGGTTCTAATGATTTTTCCATTACAATTGAATTTAAAATGCCAATTCGGTGTGAAATTGGGGGTTTTCCAAAGAAGTGTTTTGTTTGTTTATTTGGGGATGCCCTATAAATACTTAGTTGTTTTTATGGATCTGTAATAAGGCATAAAATACTGTTTATAATGTTTATCCCCTTTGGTAATTTCTGCAAAAAAATGGGTTTTAATTGTGTTTGTAAAGAAAGTGAAGTTTTGGTTCCACTTTTGTGTGAAAATAAAGGTTTTACGAAGATAACACCTCTTGTTTAACATGAGGATGCCCAAAAACTGATTTCTTGTTTTAATTGATATTTATTGGGCTGCCTTTACTGTTTTGGTAACTTACAATTGTGAACATCGTGTACAAGTGGGTTTCTTAAGGGGTTTTGTGTGCAAAACTACACGAGATTTTGTCAAATTGATTTATTCAAATTCAAAGAGTTTGTTGTGTGTCTTAAGTGATATAAAATGATATAGCTACTGTATTTGGTGTATGTGACCAGTAGTGGTGTTTTACATTAAAATGGATGTGTGTTAAATCCTGAAATTGTTTGAGCACAAAGGGGGAAGCCCGTGTACCTAGGTTGGGCGGATTTGTACTAGTACGGCTAGTGGCCCCGATGAGTTTTGTCCCTGTTTCACTTAGCATTTGGATAACGACAACTCTAACTAAACTATGTGGATGATGATTGGGGACCACTAGGTTATGGGTATGTTCCCTACTAGTGGCTCGTGCACAAGAAAGGATTTTACTATGGTTACATTACACTGAGGTACGAGGTACATGGGGCATGAGACTATCTAGTGCCTAGGGGTGTTCCCGGTTTTGTTGCTCAGTGGATTTGTGATATTTCCCCTTGTTTTTGGGTGTCTTTGGAATTATAATGCAGTATCTAATATTCCTATTTAAATGTGATAACATTCTGAATGTTTTATCTTGAAAAATGTTTTCAATGTAAAGTTTCATTTCGTGGAATTTTTCACCGCTTTTAATTGCATATTAAAACTGCTTGCCTTTTCACCTTGTATTGCATGCACCATGGAATCATAGGGTGGTATCCTATTGGCCATAGGCTCACACCCTACTTACACCCCTTGGGTTTAAGTAGACCTTTTTTTGACCCAGGTAAAGGAAAGGCTAAGGGTGATGGCGGTTCAGGGTGTTAATCCTCATCCTTGGGGTGGAGTAGTGGACATGACTTGGGGGTGATGACCCCTTGTCATGTGGAGTCCATGGGGATGTTTTGTTTCTGTTCCATTGTGTCTTTGGACCTTTTGTATTGACTCTTAACCTATGTATTCAGTTCTGGTTTTTGTTTAAACATCATTTGGTATAAATTTTCAGATTCAGTTTATTGATTGTTTTTAATGGTTTATGACTTAATATTCGGGTAAATCGTTCCCAAACCTAAATAAATGATACCCGGGAACTTGTGCCAGCCCGTGGGGATAGGGAACGCCTTTCGGGTCATGTCATGGGCTGGGTTTGGTGCCAGTTTCGGTGGCGACCAGATTTGGTTCGTGACAAAATGGAATCAAAGGAGGTTCTGGTTAACTCTTTGGGTCACGTTATTTGGGGAACAGTCGGGATAGTATAAAGTTAAGATTGTTGGGACTTAGTAGTTCGGTTATGGGTAGTGTGCCTGATCACCACACCTCATGACAGGATTCGAGTAGCCATGGGAAGTCGGGATTTATCTAATTCCTTTGGTTTTCTTGGTTTGATGATGATTAGGGGAAATGAAAAGAGAGTTGGGTTAATGGTCTCAGTGAGCTCGCAGGGCCTGGCAAGCCATGTGAAGCTGGGGATATTCCCTAAAACACTCTATATGATAGTGAAGTGATTGGAATATGGCTGCCAACCATATTTCCAAGTCACCCATTGAAACTAGTTTCCTCTCAGATTGTTTTGTGCTTTAGTTTTGATATCCTGGCACTTTGGTTTTCTGGTGACTTGGTTTTAATAAGCGTAAAGTTTTTATGAAATGATTTTCAAATAAAGAGGGAATGGTTTGGTTTATGAAATTGAGGAATTGAATTTTCATAATTGTTTTGAAATGTAAAATGGTGTGCTTACACCTTTTTTTGAAAGAAGGAACTATATTAAAGTTGGTTTTGAAAAGTGTTTCCAATAGAGTTTTCTAAATAATAAAACGGTGTTTTAATGGGACGAGATTTTTTGATATTGATATGAATATCTTGAATGTGTGTTCTTTTCCAAATTTTTGTGTCTTTATGAAGTGTTTTGTAAGATGTGAATTGGGATTTTGATCTCATTGTTAGCTGTTTTGAGAAAAATGTTGGGTTGGTTGAGCATTTTGTTTTTGAAAAGTGGAAGGAATTTTTGTTTTACCCTTTGGTATTTCCATGAGTGACCACATGCATGGGGTTATATGGGATGATGGATGGTTGATGGCATGACTGGATGAGTGCTGGGATGGTTATGAGGAGGGTGCCCGGTGTGACACAAAAACATGCATGTGTGAAGCCCATGGGGTACCATTGGTGGATTCGCTTACTGAAAAACCGTTTGTTTTCAAAGAAATAGTTTTAGAGAAAAACATGATGTATTGATGAATATTTTGGTATAGTTTTTATTATGGGTTTTTGATAATGGTGATGTTGTGGGATGTTTTGAGTCCAAGAACCCCTCCTATTTGAAATGTGTTTTGGGTTTGTGTTTGGTCGGTGAGCTGTGTTGTAGGAGTGATTAGTGGTATCTTTTGAAAAATGTTTTGGGATGCCTTTACGGTGGTTCCCTTTATGTGTTTGTATCTTGTTTGAGGCATGTTTTGACTAATGGACCAGCTTGGTTGGGTCCTTGGGTTCTCTCATTGGATAAGTTATGCCCCCATTATGGGTTAATGCACAGCTGAAGTGCAATCCATATTGTTTCGCCATTTGAAAATCCTCCAGTTGATCAATATAAGGAATATTTTATCGATCATTATTGATTGAGTCTACACCCATTCATTTCGTTGATTTTTGGATCCTCTAGTAGTGGTAAAGTTATTGTGGAAGGTTGAAAGAAACCTTAGTTTCTAAAGTTTCATGATTCGTCAAAGGTGGAAGTGTTCTTTGGTTGTAAGTTTGGATGAGTGTCTCGATGGTATCTAAGAGGACCTTTGGGTTCTTCAAAGTTTCTTTGATGAATTAATTCATTTTAAGCCACTGGTGTGGGAAATATGGTCACGATAGGATATTGTGGCCACTTTCTAGAATTGTGTGTTGTTTGGGTATGTTGTATAAGGTCCCTCTCCATGAATTGTTTATATCAGTCGCAATGGTCATGTTCAGTGATGCCTTATGATGTCATGTGCTCGATTGACCATAGAGGTGAATGTCGTGAAATCCTATGAGAGTCCCTATTATGTTGTGATAATGTCTCCCTTGGAAAAACTTCAAAATCTTCCATTTTAGACGAAGGTGAGTGTTGGTGTTCTTTACTTCTATTGTTTCTCACCTAAAGAAACAAGGTGTGATGTGTGTGTATCTTATTATCCCTTGTTTCAGTGAAATATAGGGATCAGTTAAAGTGAGTTTGGAATGTGTTATGTCTGGAAAACTTATCTGGGATTGTGTTGTAGTTGTTGGTTTCATTGAAAGAAGAATTATCGTTCATGGGGTTTCCAAAGCCTAACTACGAGGCCGAAGATGCTTCAATCATTTGAGCTCCAGCCATAGGTCTCGGAGAGAAGATGGCGCGTAGTCAGGGGAAACTCCAGTGTCATTTAAACCCTTGTACAAAGTCATTTCCTCAGTATGAAAGTTAGAAATATTTTAAACCTATAGTGTCATAATCATTCTTCTGTTGTCCATGTTCGGTGGAAATAGGTGGAGGGCTGTTTGCCCATGTCATCACCCAATGTTATTCCCTCCCCCTTTTGGTTGTCTACACTGTTTGTGAACACAGTTTTCACTTGGATAATAGTGACCATGCCCCAGAAAACCATGTGGAAAGAAGGATCCCAACTATTAGTGTATGGCTTCCCAAACCATGCAAGCTAACTATGTGGTCGCCCCAACTCTTTAAATTTTGGGGTCTTTCTTTACCGGCCAGTGCTGGTTGGTTAAGATGATTGGTTCTTATGGTGGGGAGACCCACTATGAGTCTTATATAATTTCTTCTGTAAATTTTTGATGGATGTATATCCTTTGTACCGGTGAGTCCATTTAGTCCTCCACTGTTAGTCTCTTGATTATGTCTCAAAAAAATATTGGTTGTCTCTTATGGTGGGGAGCGTATTTGTGTCCCCCCGTACCAGTAACTTAGATTTTTCCATGGTCTTGGCTTGGTGTAGATAGTCTCGTTCAGATATATCTAGCTACCAACATCATTCTTGAGTAAACATTGGGACTGGAGAGCACCCAATGGTTTAGTTAAAGTAAGGTAAGTGTAACCTTGTTTAAAGTTGTTGTTCGTTTGGGTGAATTGCTTGAGTATTGTTCGGATTGTGTTTGAGGAGTTTTTATTTGGGATAAAGCCTGAATGTTCTTGATGGTTTTAGGAATGTGGTGTAATTTTGATTTGTGAGACTATTCCTTCCTTCATTGATCACTGGAGGTGTTTTTACCTTTGGGGGTGAAACCTGGCAAGGGTGTACCTATTGGTTTCTCAGTTGGGTTTGGTTATTGCTTTGACCTTGATGTGACTTTCTGGGGCGGAAAGTTTTCAAGGTGGAGAGAATTTTCACGTACATAACCTATTTTAGGGTTATTTTAAATTTATTTTCCACTCATGATTTGTTTTGGTGGTTTCCAAAGGTTTTATTGAGAATAGGTGAGTTTTCATGAATTGAGCCAAACTGCGAGCCCAATTCCAGATTTAAAAATAAATTTTGTTTCAGTTATAACTTATTCAATTTTTAATATTTTTGACTCATTCCGACTCCTAATTGTTCTCCCCTGATATATTAATCCCAAATTTAAATTTGGGGTCTTTATAAATCCATAATCTTGGTGGATATGGGTTTTTACTTAGGGAATTGGGCCTGCCCGAAAGCCCATTTTCTGGATTAAAAATAAATTTTAATTGTTTAATATATCTTTCAATATTTGCGTGTTTTCAGTGATTCCAAGCCTCATATGCGACCATTACACCCAGCCTCTCCCCCAGCCTCTTTAACCCCCTTTTTGGAGCTCTTAGGATCGCGATTTAGGGACGCACATCTTAGGGTTTCTAAAATAGGGCAGATTTGATGAGGTATGTTCATTCAATCATAACTCTCTCAATTAATACGCTTTTCCCCCCATTCCAATTCCTAAATGACCTAATAATTATTTTGAGAACGTCCCCTGAGTTTTGGCCGTTTTCAATTTCAGATACTGGTGTTTTGGGGAGATTCATTCTAGATTTCTCAAGAAAGTTTGTCCATTTCTTTTCTCCTTTCAAATTGATTAGGGTTTCATTATATTTTTTTAGGGTTTACTCCCTTTTTATTGAAGTGAAAAATGAACAGTGGGTAGGGGTTCGAACCTAAGGTTTAACCTTGGGGTTTTTTGCACCAATTTTCTATTTTAGGTTTGATCTACCCTTCTTGAGGTGCGGCGGTGGTGCGTTTGTGTTTTAGCACAAAGGATTCAATGGTTTCATTTGATTTGGTAGGTGATTCCAATGTTGATGCAATCTTTGTGTATTAGCATACTGTATTTATCATATTTTCAAATTTATATAATTTTATTATTGATGAAAAAATTGGTTCTATTGATGTTTCCATTGCAATTGAATTTAAAATGCCAATTTGGTGTGAAATTGGGGGTTTTCAAAAGAAGTGTTTTGTTTGTTTATTTGGGGATTACCTATAAATACTTAGTTGTTTTTATGGATCTGTAATAAGGCATAAAATACTGTTTATAATGTTTATCCCCTTTGGTAATTTCTGCAAAGAAATGGGTTTTAGTTGTGTTTGTAAAGAAAGTGAAGTTTTGGTTCCACTTTTGTGTGAAAATGAAGGTTTTACGAAGATAACACTTCTTGTTTAACATGAGGATGCCCAAAAATTGATTTGTTGTTTTAATTGATATTTATTGGGCTGCCTTTACTGTTTTGGTAACTTACAATTCTGAACATCGTGTACAAGTGGGTTTCTTAAGGGGTTTTGTGTGCAAAACTACACGAGATTTTGTCAAATTGATTTATTCAAATTCAAAGAGTTTGTTGTGTGTATTAAGTGGTATAAAATGAGATAGCTACTGTATTTGGTGTATGTGACCAGTAGTGGTGTTTTACATTAAAATGGATGTGTGTTAAATCCTGAAATTGTTTGAGCACAAAGGGGGAAGCCTGGGTACCTAGGTGGGGCGGATTTGTACTAGTACGGCTAGTGGACCGGATGGGTTTTGTCCCTATTTCACTTAGCATTTGGATAACGACAAATCTAACTAAAATATGTGGATGATGATTGGGGACCACTAGGTTATGGTTATGTTCCCTACTAGTGGCTCGTGCACGAGAAAGGATTTTACTATGGTTACATTACACTGAGGTACGAGGTACATGGGGCCTGAGAC